>CM075777.1:31862110-33340444 GCA_037974665.1 Ehretia macrophylla
CCAGGCCCGCAAACCGAGGGCGTAGGGCTTGTGACCAGGTCTCCATCGCTCTGGCACCCATAACTTTTGATCCGTAAGGAGTTACGCGGCGCACAACATACTGTTGGAAAGCTCTTCAAGAGCTCTACGACGGGGGCAGCGAGCTTGCTCGCTTTGCCCTTTTTTGGAGCCCAAAATCAAACGTTTTCATTAGTTTCGGCCCACTTTTCTAATTTAGCTCTATTTTTTTGTCTCGGATCGTACGTTGTGAGCTGTTAAAAGGACAACAACCTTACTCGCAGGACATTAGAGGGCCCTACAACACATTGAAATCTCGTCTTGCGAGGAGGCCGTGTTGTTGAAGCGGATGGGTTGTCGTTAAGCCCATTGGGCCTTCTGAATGGGCCATCTCTCTAGGCTGGGTCTGTGAACCATTAACACATAAAGGAATTGTGCCCTCAACATGACGGGTGCGATCATACCAGCACTAATGCACCAGATCCCATCAGAACTCCGAAGTTAAGCGTGCATGGGCGAGAGTAGTACTACGATGGGTGACCCCTTGGGAAGTCCTCGTGTTGCACCCACCTTTTCAATTTTTTTTGCTCCGGTTAGGGTTGCCAAGATACTTTATCCACCACATTTCTATTATCGAATCCCACGGCACCATGGGCAAGACTACTTAGCTTCACGTAGGGGCCGGGCCCGCAAACCGAGGGCTTAGGGCTTGTGACCAGGTCTCCGTCGCTCCGATGCCCATAACTTTTGATCCGCAAGGAGTTACGCGGCGCACATCATACTGTTGGAAAGCTCTTCGAGAGCTCTACGACGGGGGCAGCGAGCTTGCTCGCTGTGCCCTTTTTGGAGCCTAAAATTGAACGTTTTCATAAGTTTCATGCCACTTTTCTAGTTTAGCTCCGTTTTACCGTCCCGGATCGTACGTCGTGAGCTGTTAACAGGACAACAACCATACTCGCGGGACCTTAGAGGGCCCTACAATGCATTGAAATCTCGTCTTGCGAGGATGCTAGGTTGTTGAAGTGGATGGGTTGTCGTTAAGGCCATTGGGCCTTCTGAATAAGCCATCTCTCTAGGCTCGGACTATGAACCGTTAACATATAAAGGAATTGTGCCCTCAACATGACGGGTGCGATCATACCAACAGTTATGCACCGGATCCCATCAGAACTCTGAAGTTAAACGTGCTTGGGGGAGAGTAGTTCCAGGATGGGTGACCCCCTGGGAAGTCCTCGTGTTGCACCCCCCTTTTCAAATTTTTTTGCTCCGGTTAGGGTTGTCAAGATGCTTTATCCACCACATTTCTATTATCTAATTCCACGGCACCTTGGGCAAGACAACTTCGCTTCACGTGGAGGCCGAGCCCACAAACTGAGGGCGTAGGGCTTTTGAGCAGGTCTCCGTCGCTCCGGTGCCCATAACTTTTGATCCGTATGGAGATACGCGGTGCACAGCATACTGTTGTAAAGCTCTCCGAGAGCTCTACGACGCGGGCAGTTAGCTTGCTTGCTTTGCCCATTTTTGGAGCCAAAAATCGGACGTTTTCATCAGTTTCGGCCCACTTTTCTAGTTTAGCTCTATTTATCCGTCCCGGATTGTACGTCGTGAGCTGTTAAGAGGACAACAACCTTACTCGCGGGACATTAGAGGGCCCTACAAGGCATTGAAATCTCGTCTTGCGAGGATGCTGGGTAGTTGAAGCGGCTGGGTTGTCGTTAAGCCCATTGGGCCTTTTGAATGGGCCATCTCTCTAGGCTGGGTCTGTGAACTGTTAACACATAAAGGAATTGTGCCCTCAACATGACGGGTGCGATCATACTAGCACTAATGCACTGGATCCCATCAGAACTCCGAAGTTAAGCGTGGTTGGCGAGAGTAGTACTAGGATGGGTGACCCCATGGGAAGTCCTCGTGTTGCACGCCCCTTTTCAATTTTTTTTGCTTTGGTTAGGGTTGCCCAGATACTTTATACACGGCATTTCTATTATCGAATCTCACGACACCTTGGGCAAAACAACTTTGCTTCACGTGGAGGCCGGGCCTGCAAACCGAGGGCGTAGGGCTTGTGAGCAGGTCTCCGTCGCTCCGGCGCCCATAACTTTTGATCCGTATGAAGTTATGCGGCGCACATCATACTGTTAGAAAGCTCTCCGAGAGATCTACGATAGGGGCAGCCAGCTTGTTCGATATGCCCTTTTTTGGTGCCCAAAATCGAACGTTTTCAACAATTTTGGCCCACTTTTCTAATTTAGCTCTATTTTTTCGTCCCGGATCGTATTTTGTGAGCTGTTAAAAGGACAACAACCTTACTCGCGGGACATTAGAGGGCCCTACAACGCATTGAAATCTCGTCTTGCAAGGATTCTGGGTTGTTGAAACGGATGGGTTGTCGTTAAGCCCATTGGGCCGTCTAAAGGGGCCGACTCTCTAGGGAGGGTCTGTGAACCGTTAACACATAAAGGAATTGTGCCCTCGACATGACGGGTGCGATCATACCAGCACTAATGCACCAGATCCCATCAGAACTCCAAAGTTAAGCGTGTTTGGGCGAGAGTAGTACTAGGATGGGTGACCCCCTGGGAAGTCCTCGTGTTGTACCCCCCTTTTCAATTTTTTTGCTCCGATTAGGGTTGCCAAGATATTTTATCCAACACATTTCTATTATCGAATCCCACAGCACTTGGGCAAGACAACTTCGCTTCACGTGGAGGCCGGGCCAGCAAACCGAGGGCGTAGGGCTTGTGAGCAGGTCACCGTCGCTCCGGTGCCCATAACTTTTGATCTGTAAGGAGTTACGCGGCGCACAACATTCTGTTGGAACTCTCTCCGAGAGCTCTACGACGGGGGCAGCTAGCTTGCTCGCTGTGCCCTTTTTTAGAGCCCAAAATCGAACGTTTTCATCAATTTCGGCCCACTTTTCTAATTTAGCACTATTTTTCCGTTCCGGATCGTACGTCGTGAGCTGTTAAAAGGACAACAAACTAACTCGCGGGACATTAGAGGGCCCAACAACGCATTGAAATCTCGTCTTGCAAGGATGCTGGGTTGTTGAAGCGGATGGGTTATCGTTAAGCCCATTAGGCATTTTGAATGGGCCATCTCTCTAGGCTGGGTCTGTGAACCGTTAACATATAGGAATTGTGCCCTCAACTTGACGGGTGCGATTATACCAGCACTAATGCACCGGATCCCATCAGAACTCCGAAGTTAAGCGTGCTTGGGCGTGAGTAGTACTAGGATAGGTGACCCCCTGGAAGTCCTCGTGTTGCACCCTACTTTTTATTTTTTTTTTGCTCCGGTTAGGGTTGCCAAGATACATAATACACCACATTTCTATTATCGAATCCCACAGCACCTTGGGCAAGACAACTTCGCTTCACGTGGAGGCCGGGCCAGCAAACCGAGGGCGTAGGGCTAGTGAGCAGGTCACCGTCGCTCCGTCGCCCATGACTTTTGATCTGTAAGGAGTTACACGGCGCACAGCATACTGTTGGAAAGCTCTCCGAGAGCTCTATGATGGGGGCAGCTAGCTTGCTCACTGTGCCCTTTTTTGGAGCCCAAAATCAAACGTTTTCATCAGTTTCGGCCCACTTTTCTAATTTAGCTCTATTTTTCTGTCCCGAATCGTACGTCGTGAGCTGTTAAAAGGACAACGAACTTACTCTCGGGACATTAGAGGGCCCTACAATACATTGAAATCTCGTCTAGCGAGGATGCTGGGTTGTTGAAGCGGATGTGTTGTCGTTAAACCGATTGGGCCTTCTGAATGGGCCATCTCTCTAGGCTGGGTCTGTGAACCGTTAACACATAAAGGAATTGTGCCCTCTACATGACGGGTGCGATCATACCAGCACTAATGCACCAGATCCCATCAAAA
The DNA here is from genome assembly GCA_037974665.1 of Ehretia macrophylla. Taxonomy (NCBI): domain Eukaryota; kingdom Viridiplantae; phylum Streptophyta; class Magnoliopsida; order Boraginales; family Ehretiaceae; genus Ehretia; species Ehretia macrophylla. The sequence continues at coordinate 31,865,985 of CM075777.1, forward strand.
CTCCGAAGTTAAGCGTGCTTGGGCGAGAGTAGTACTAGGATAGGTGACCCCTTGGGAAGTCCTCGTGTTGCACCCCCCTTTTCAATTTTTTTTGCTCCTGTTAGGGTTGCCAAGATACTTTATCCATTACATTTCTATTATCGAATCCCTCGGCACCTTGGGCAAGACAACTTCGCTTCACGTGGAGGCCGGGCCCGCAAACCGAGGGCGTAGGGCTTGTGAGCAGGTCTCCGTCGCTCTGGCGACCATACCTTTTGATCCGTAAGGAGTTACGCGGCGCACATCATACTGTTGGAAAGCTCTCCGAGATCTCTACGACGGGGGCAACCAGCTTGCTTACTGTACCCTTTTTTGGAGCCCAAAATTGAACGTTTTCATCAGTTTCGGCCCACTTTTATAATTTAGCTCTATTTTTCCATCCCAGATCGTACGTCGTGAGCTATTAAAAGGACAACAACCTTACTCGCGGGACATTAGCGGGCCCTACAACGCATTGAAATCTCCTCTTGCGAGGATGCTGGGTTGTTGAAGCGGATGGGTTATCGTTAAGCCCATTGGGCCTTCTGAATGGGCCATCTCTCTAGGCTGGGTCTGTGAACTGTTAACACATAAAGGAATTATGGCCTCAAATGACGAGTGCGATCATACCAACACTAATGCACCGGATCCCATCAGAACTTTGAAGCTAAGCGTGCTTGGGCGAGAGTAGTACAAGGATGGGTGCCCCCCTTGGAAGTCCTCGTGTTGCACCCCCCTTTTCAATTTTTTTTGCTCTAGTTAGGGTTGCCATGATACTTTATCCACTACATTTCTATTATCGAATTGCAAGGCACCTTGGGCAAGACAACTTCGCTTCACGTGGAGGCCTGGCCCGCAAACCGAGGGCGTAGGGCTTTTGAGCAGGTCTCCGTTACTCTGGCTCCCATAACATTTGATCCGTAAGGAGTTACGCAGCGCACAACATACTGTTGGAAACCTCTCCGAGAGCTCTACGACGGGGGCAGCAAGCTTGCTCGCTGTGCCCTTTTTTCGAGCCCAAAGTCGAATTTTACATCAGTTTCGGCCCACTTTTCTAATTTAGCTCTATTTTTCCGTCTCGGATCGTACGTCGTGAGCTGTTAAAAGGAAAACAACCTTACTCGCGGGACATTAGAGGGCCCCACAATGCATTGAAATGTCGTCTTGCGAGGATGCTGGGTTGTTGAAGCGGATGGGTTGTCGTTAAGCCCATTGGGCCTTCTGAATGGGCCATCTCTCTAGGCTGGGTCTGTGAACCGTTAACACATAAAGGAATAGTTCTCTCAACATGACGGGTGTGATCATACCAGCACAAATGCACCGGATCCCATCAGAACTACGAAATTAAGCGTGCTTGGGCGAGAGTAGTACTAGGATGGGTTAGCCCCTGGGATGTCCTTCTGTTGCACCCCCATTTTCAATTTTTTTTGCTCCGGTTAGCGTGGCCAAGATACTTTATCCACCACATTTCTATTATCGAATCCTACGGCACCTTGGGCAAGACAACTTTGCTTCACGTGAAGGCCGGGAGCGCAAACCGAGGGCGTAGGGCTTGTGAACTGGTCTCCGTTGCTCCGGCGCCCATAACTTTTGATCCGTAAGGAGTTACGCGGCGCACAGCTTACTGTTGGAAAGTTCTTCGAGAGCTCTACGACGGGGGCAGCCAGCTTGCTCGCTGTGCCCTTTTTTGGAGCACAAAATCGAACGTGTTCATCAGTTTCGGCCCACTTATCTAATTTAGCTCTATTTTTCAGTCCCGGATCATACATCCTGAGCTGTTAAAAGGACAACAACCTTACTCGTGGGATATTAGAGGGCCCACAATACATTGAAATATCGTCTTGCGCGGATGCTGGGTTGTTGAAGCGGATGGGTTGTCGTTAAGCCCATTGGGCCTTATGAATGGGCCATCTCTCTAGGCTGGGTCTGTGAACCGTTAACACATAAAGGAATTATTCTCTCCACATGACGGGTGTGATCATACCAGCACTAATACAACGGATCCCATCAGAACTCTGAAGTTAAGCGTGCTTCGGCGAGAGTAGTACTAGGATGGGTGACCCCATGGGAAGTCCTCTTGTTGCACCCCCGTTTTCAATTTTTTTTGCTCCGGTTAGGGTTGCCAACATACTTTATCCACCACATTTCTATTATCGTATCCCACGGTACCTTGGGCAAGACAACTTCGCATCACGTGGAGGCCCGGCCCGCAAACCGAGGGCGTAGGGCTTGTGAACAGGTCTCCGTCGCTCCGGCGCCCATAACTTTTGATCCGTAAGGAGTTACGCGGCGCACATCATACTGTTGGAAAGCTCTCCGAGAGCTCTACGACGGGGGCAGCTAGCTTGCTCGTTATACCCTTTTTTGGAGCCCAAAATCAAATGTTTTCATCAGTTTCGGTCCACTTTTCTAATTTAGCTCTATTTTTTCTTTCCGGATCGTACGTCGTAAGCTGTTAAAAGGACAACAACCTTACTCGCAGGACATTGGAGGGCCCTACAACGCATTGAAATCTCGTCTTGCGAGGAAGCTGGGTTGTTGAACCGGATGGGGTGTCGTTAAGCCCATTGGGCCTTCTGAATGGGCCATCTCTCTAGGCTGGGTCTGTGAGCCGTTAACACATAAAGGAATTGTGCCCTCAACATGATGGGTGCGATCATACCAGCACTAATGCACCGGATCCCATCAGAACTACAAAGTTAAGCGTGCTTAGGAGAGAGTAGTACTTGGATGGGTGACCCCCTGCGAAGTCCTCGTGTTCCACCCCCATTTTCAATTTTTTATGCTCCGGTTAGGGTTTCCAAGATACTTTATCCACCACATTTCTATTATCGAATCCCACGGCACCTTGGGCAAGACAACTTCGATTCACGTGGAGGCCGGGCCCGCACACCGAGGGCGTAGGGCTTGTGAGCAGGTCTCCGTCGCTCCGGCGCTCATAACTTTTGATCCGTAAGGAGTTACGCGGCACACAGCATACTGTTGGAATGCTCTCCGAGAGCTCTACGACGGGGGCAGCTAGCTTGCTCGTTGTACCCATTTTTGGAGCCCAAAATCAAATGTTTTCATCAGTTTCGGCCCATTTTTCTAATTTAGCTATATTTTTCCATCTCGGATCGTATGTCGTGAGCTGTTAAAAGGACAACAACCTTACTCGCGGGACATTAGAGGGCCCCACAACGCATTGAAATCTCGTCTTGCGAGAATGCTGGGTTGTTGAAGCGGATGGGTTGTCGTTAAGCCCATTGGGCCTTCTGAATGGGTCGTCTCTCTAGGCTGCGTCTGTGAATCGTTAACACATAAAGGAATTGTGCCCTCAACATGACGGGTGCGATCATACCAGCACTAATGCACCGTATCCCATCAGAACTCCGAAGTTAAGGGTGCTTGGGCGAGAGTAGTACTAGGATGGGTGACCCCCTGGGAAGTCCTCGTGTTGTAACCCCCTTTTCAATTTTTTTTGCTCCGGTTAGGGTTGCCAAGATACTTTATCCACCACATTTCTATTATCGAATCCCATGGCACCCTGGGCAAGACAACTTCACTTCACGTTGAGGCCGAGCACGTAAACCGAGGGCGTAGGGTTTGTGAGCAGGTCTCCGTCGCTCCGACGCCCATAACTTTTGATCCGTAAGGAGTTACGCGGCGCACAGAATACTGTTGGAAAGTTCTCCGAGAGCTCTACGACGGGGGCAACCAGCTTGCTCGCTGTGCCCTTTCTTGGAGCTGAAAATTGAACATTTTCTTCAGTTTCGGCCCACTTTTCGAATATAGCTCTATTTTTCCGTCCCGGATCGTACGTCGTGAGTTGTTAAAAGGACAACAACCTTACTCGCGGGACATTAGAGGGCCCTACAACGCATTGAAATCTCATCTTGCGAGGATGCTGGGTTTTTGAAGCGGATGGGTTGTCGTTAAGCCCATTGGGCCTTTTGAATGGGCCGTCTCTCTACGTTGGGTCTGTGAACCGTTAACACATAAAGGAATTGTGCCCTCAACATGACGGGTGCGATCATACCAGCACTATTGCACCGGATCCCATCAGAACTCCGAAGTTAAGCGTGCTTGGGCAAGAGTAGTATTTGGATGGGTGACCCCTTGGGAAGTCCTCGTGTTGTACCCCCCTTTTCAATATTTTTTGCTCCGGTTAGGATTGCCATGATACTTTATCCACCACATTTATGTTATCGAATCCCACGGCACCTTGGGCAAGACAACTTCGCTTCAGGTGGAGGCCGGGCCCGCAAACCGAGGGCGTAGGGCTTGTGAGCAGGTCTCCGTCGCTCCGGCGCCCATAACTTTTGATCCGTAAGGAGTTACACGGCGCACATCATACTGTTGGAAAGCTCTCCAAGAGCACTATGATGGGGGTAGCTAGCTTGCTCGCTGTTCCCTTTTTTGGAGCCCAAAATCAAACGTTTTAATTAGTTTTGGCCCACTTTTCTAATTTAGATCTATTTTTTCGTCCCGTATCGTACGTCGTGAGCTGTTAAAATGGCAAAAACCCTACTCGCAAGACATTAGAGGCCCCTACAACACATTGAAATCTCGTCTTGCGAGGTTGCTGGGTTGTTGAAGCGGATGGGTTACCGTTAAGCCCATTGGGCCTTCTGAATGGGCCATCTCTCTAGGCTGGGTCTGTGAACCGTTAACACATAAAGGAATTGTGCCCTCAACATGACGGGTGCGATCATACCAGCACTAATGTACCGGATCCCATCAGAACTCCGAAGTTAAGCGTGCTTGGGCGAGAGTAGTACTAGGATAGGTCAACCCCTGGGATGTCCTCGTGTTGCACCCCCCTTTTCAATTTTTTTTTGCTCCGGTTAGGGTTGCCAAGATACTTTATCCACCACATTTCTATAATCAAATCCCACGGCACCTTGGGCAAGACAACTTCGCTTCACGTGGTGGCCGGGCCCGCAAACCGAGGGCGTAGGGCTTGTGAGCAGGTCTCCGTCGCTCCGGCGCCCATAACTTTTGATCCGTAAGGAGTTACGCGGCGCACAGCATACTGTTGGAAAGCTCTCCGAGAGCTCTATGACGGGGGCAGCCAGCTTGCTCGTTGTGCCCTTTTTTGGAGCCCAAAATCGAACGTTTTCATCAGTTTCGGCCCACTTTTCTAATTTAGCTCTATTTTTCCGTCCCGGATCGTACGTCGTGAGCTGTTAAAAGGACAACAACCTTACTCGCAGGACATTAGAGGGCCCTACAACGCATTGAAATCTCGTCTTGCGAGGATGCTGGGTTGTTGAAGCGGATGGGGTGTCGTTAAGCCCATTGGGCCTTCTGAATGGGCCATCTTTCTAGGCTGGGTCAGTGAACCGTTAACACATAAAGGAATTGTGCCATCAAAATGACGGGTGCGATCATACTAGCACTAATGCACCGGATCCCATCAGAACTCAAAAGTTAAGCGTGCTTGGGGAAGAGTAGTACTTGGATGGGTGACCCCCTGGGAAGTCCTAGTGTTGCAACCCCCTTTTCAATTTTTTTTGCTCCGGTTAGGGTTGCCAAGATACTTTATCCACCACATTTCTATTATCGAATCCCACGGCACCTTGGGCAAGACAACTTCGCTTCACGTGGAGGCCGAGCCAGCAAACCGAGGGCGTAGGGCTTGTGAGCAGGTCTCCGTCGCTCCGGCGCCCATAACTTTTGATCCGTAAGGAGTTACGCGGCGCACAGAATACTGTTGGAAAGTTCTCCGAGAGCTCTACGACGGGGGCAACCAGCTTGCTCGCTGTGCCCTTTCTTGGAGCCGAAAATTGAATGTTTTCATCAGTTTCGGCCCACTTTTCGAATATAGCTCTATTTTTCCATCCCGGATTGTACGTCGTGAGTTGTTAAAAGGACAACAACCTTACTCGCGGGATATTAGAGGGCCCTACAACGCATTGAAATCTCGTCTTGCGAGGATGCTGGGTTGTTGAAGCGGATGGGTTATCGTTAAGCCCATTGAGCCTTTTGAATGGGCCGTTTCTCTACGTTTTGTCTGTGAACCGTTAACACATAAAAGAATTGTGCCCTCAACATGACGGGTGCAATCATACCAGTACTAATGCACCGGATCCCATCAGAACTCTGAAGTTAAGCGTGGTTGGGCGAGAGTTGTATTTGGATGGGTGACCCCTTGGGAAGTCCTCGTGTTGTACCCCCTTTTCAATTTTTTTTGGCTCCGGTTAGGGTTGCCATGGTACTTTATCCACCACATTTCTGTTATCGAATCCCACGGCACCTTGGGCAACACAACTTCGCTTCACGTGGAGGCCGGGCCCGCAAACCGAGGGTGTAGGGCTTGTGAGCAAGTCTCCGTCGCTCCGGCGCCCATAACTTTTGATCTGTAAGGAGTTACACGGCGCACAGCATATTGTTGGAAAGCTCTCCGAGAGCTTTACGACGGGGGCACCTAGCATGCTCGCTGTGCACTTTTTTGGAGCCCAAAATCGAACGTTTTAATTAGTTTTGGCCCACTTTTCTAATTTAGATCTATTTTTCTGTCCCGGATCGTGCGTCGTGAGCTGTTAAAAGGACAACAACCTTACTCGCGGGACATTAGAGGGCCCTACAACACATTGAAATCTCGTCTTGCGAGGTTGCTGGGTTGTTGAAGCGGATGGGTTGCCGTTAAGCCCATTGGGCCTTCTGAATTGGCCATCTCTCTAGGCTGGGTCTGTGAACCGTTAACACATAAAGGAATTGTGCCCTCAACATGACGGGTGCGATCATACCAGCACTAATGCACCAAATCCCATCAGAACTCCGAAGTTAAGCTTGCTTGGGCGAGAGTAGTATTTGGATGGGTGACCCCTTGGGAAGTCCTCGTGTTGTACCCCCTTTTCAATTTTTTTTGCTCCGGTTAGGGTTGCCATGATACTTTATCCACCACATTTCTGTTATCGAATCCCACGGCACCTTGGGCAAGACAACTTCGCTTCACGTGGAGGTTGGGCCCGCAAACCGAGGGCGTAGGGCTTGTGAGCAGGTCTCCGTCGCTCCGGCGCCCATAACTTTTGATTCGTAAGGAGTTACACGGCGCACAGCATATTGTTGGAAAGCTCTCCGAGAGCTCTACGATGGGGGCACCTAGCATGCTCGCTGTGCCCTTTTTTGGAGCTGAAAATCGAACGGTTTCATCAGTTTCAGCCCACTTTTCTAATTTAGCTATATTTTTCCGTCCCGGATCGTACGTCGTAAGCTGTTAAAAGGATAACATCCTTACTCGCGGGACATTAGAGGGCCCTACAACACATTGAAATCTCGTCTTGCGAGGATGCTTGGTTGTTGAAGCGGATGGGTTGTCGTTAAGCCCATTGGGCCTTCTGAATGGGCCATCTCTCTAGGCTGGGTCTGTGAACCATTAACACATAAAGGAATTGTGCCCTCAACATGACGGGTGCGATCATACCAGCACTAATGCACCGGATCCCATCAGAACTCCGAAGTTAAGCGTGCTTGGGCGAGAGTAGTACTAGGATGGGTCACCCCTTGGGATGTCCTCATGTTGCACCCTCCTTTTCAATTTTTTTTTGCTTCGGTTAGGGTAGCCAAGATACTTTATTCACCACATTTCTATTATCGAATCCCACGGTACCTTGGGCAAGACAACTTCGCTTCACGTGGAGGCCTGGCACGCAAACCGAGGGCGTAGGGCTTGTGAGCATGTCTCCGTCGCTCTGGAGCCCATAACTTTTGATCCGTAAGGAGTTACACGGCGCACAACATATTGTTGGAAAGCTCTCCGAGAGCTCTACGACGGGGGCACCTAGCATGCTCGTTGTACCCTTTTTTTGAGCCCAAAATCGAACGTTTTAATTAGTTTTGGCCCACTATTCTAATTTAGCTCTATTTTTCCGTCCCATATCGTACGTCGTGAGCTGTTAAAAGGACAACAACCTTACTCGCGGGACATTAGAGGGCCCTACAACGCATTGAAATCTCGTCTTGCAAGGATGCTGGGTTGTTGAAGCGGATGGGTTACCGTTAAGCCCATTGGGCCTTCTGAATGGGCCATCTCTCAAGGCTGGGTCTGTGAACCATTAACACATAAAGGAATTGTGCCCTCAACATGACGGGTGCGATCATACCAGCACTAATGCTCCAAATCCCATCAGAACTCCAAAGTCAAGCGTGCTTGGGCGAGAGTAGTACTAGGATGGGTGACCCCCTGGGAAGTCCTCGTGTTGCACCCCACTTTTCAATTTTTTTTGCTCCGGTTAGGGTTGCCAAGATACCTTATCCACCACATTTCTATTATCGAATCCCACGGCACCTTGGGCAAGACAACTTCGCTTCACGTGGATGCCGAGTTTGTAAACCGAGGGCGTAGGGCTTTTGAACAGGTCTCCGTCGCTCCGGCACCCATAACTTCTGATCCGTAAGGACTTACGCGGCGCATAGCATACTGTTGGAAAGCTCTCTGAGAGCTCTACGACGTGGGCACCTAGCATGCTCGCTTTGCCCTTTTTTGTAGTCCAAAATTGAACGTTTTCATCAGTTTCGGCCCACTTTTCTAATTTAGCTCTATTTTACCATCCCATATCGTACATCGTGAGCCGTTAAAAGGACAACAAACTTGCTCGTGGGACATTAGGGGGCCCTACAACGCATTGAAATCTTGTCTTGCGAGGATGCTGGGTTGTTGAAGCGAATGGGTTGCTGTTAAGCCCATTGGGCCATCTCTCTAGGCTAGGTCTGTGAACCGTTAACACATAAAGGAATTGTACCCTCAACATGACGGGTGCGATCATACCAGCACTAATGCACCGGATCCCATCGGAACTCCGAAGTTAAGCGTGCTTGGGCGAGAGTAGTACTAGGATAGGTGACCCCCTAGGATGTCCTCGTGTTGCACCCCCCTTTTCAATTTTTTTTTGCTCCGGTTAGGTTTGCCAAGATACTTTATCGACCACATTTCTATTATCGAATCCCACGGCACCTTGTGCAAGAAAACTTCGCTTCAAGTGGAGGCCGGACCCACAAACCGAGGGCGTAGGACTTGTGAGCAGGTCTCCGTCGCTCCGGCGCCCATAACTTTTGATCCGTAAGCAGTTACGCGGCGAACAACATACTTTTGGAAAGCTCTCCAAGAGCTCTAGGACGGGGGCCGCTAGCTTGCTCGCTATGCCCTTTTTTGGAGCCCAAAATCGAACGTTTTCATCAGTTTCGGCCCACTTTTCTAATTTAGCTCCATTTTTTCGTCTCGAATCGTACGTCGTGAGCTGTTAAAAGGACAAAAACCTTACTCTCGGGACATTAGAGGGCCCTACAACGCATTGAAATCTTGTCTTGCGAGGATGCTGTGTTGTTGAAGCGGATGGGTTGCCGTTAAGCCCATTGGGCCTTCTGAGTGGGCCATCTCTCTACGCTGGGTTTGTGAAACGTTAACACATAAAGGAATTGTGCCCTCAACATGATGGGTGCAATCATACCAGCACTAATGCACCGGATCCCATCAGAACTCCGAAGTTAAGCGTGCTTGGGCGAGAGTATTACTAGGATGGGTGACCACCTGGGAAGTCCTCCTGTTGCACCCCCCTTTTCAATTTTTTTTGCTCCGGTTAGGGTTGCCAAGATACTTTACCCACCACATTTCTATTATCGAATCCCACGACACCTTGGGCAGGACAACTTCACTTCACGTGGAGGGCGAGCCCGCAAACCGAGGGCGTAGGGCTTGTGAGCAGGTCTCCGTTGCTCTGGCACCCATAGCTTTTGATCCGTAAGGAGTTACGCGGCGCACAGCATACTGTTGGAAAGCTCTCTGAGAGCTCTATGACGGGGGCAGCCAGCTTGCTCGCTGCGCCCTTTATTGGAGCCCAAAATCGAACGTTTTCATCAGTTTCGGCCCACATTTCTAATTTAGCTCTATTTTTCCGTCCCGGATGGTACGTCGTGAGCTGTTAAAAGGACAACAACCTTACTCGCGGGACATTAGAGGGCCCTTCAACGCATTTAAATCTCGTCTGGCGAGGATGCTGGGCTGTTGAAGCGGATGGGTTGTCGTTAAGCCCATTGGGCCTTCTGAATGTGCCATCTCTCTAGGTTGGGTCTGTGAACCGTTAACACATAAAGGAATTGTGCCCTCAACATGACGGGTGCGATCATACTGACACTATTGCACCGGATCCCATCAGAACTCCGAAGTTAAGCGTGTTTGGGCGAGAGTAGTACTTGGATGGGTGACCACTTGGGAAGTCCTCGTGTTGTACCCCCCTTTTCAATTTTTTTTGCTCCGGTTAGGGTTGCCAAGATACTTTATCCACCACATTTCTATTATCGAATCCCATGGCACCTTGGGCAAGACAACTTCGCTTCACGTGGAGGGCGGGCCCGCAAACCGAGGGCGTATGGCTTGTGATTAGATCTCCGTCGTACCGGCGCCCATAACTTTTGATTCTTAAGGAGTTACGCGGCGCACAGCATACTGTTGGAAAGATCTCCGAGAGCTCTACGATGGGCGCAGCTAGCTTGCTCGCTGTGCCCTTTTTTGGAGTCCAAAATTGAATGTTTTCTTCAGTTTCGGCCCACTTTTCTAATTTAGCTCTATTTTTCCGTCTCGGATCGTACGTCATGAGCTATTAAAAGGATAACAACCTTACTCACGGGACATTAGAGGGCCCTACAACGCATTGATATCTCGTCTTGCGAGGATGCTGGGTTGTTGAAGCGGATGGGTTGTCGTTAAGCCCATTGGATCTTCGGAATGGGCCATCTCTCTTGGCTGGGTCTGTGAACCGTTAACACATAAAGGAATTGTGCCCTCAACATGACAGGTGCGATCATACCAGCACTAATGCACCAGATCCCATCAAAACTCCGAAGTTAAGCGTGCTTGGGCGAGATTAGTACTAGGATGGGTGACCCCCTGGGAAGTCCTCGTGTTGCACCCGCCTTTTCAAATTTTTTTGCTCCGGTTAGGGTTGCCAAGATACTTTATCCACCACATTTCTATTATCGAATCCCACGGCACCTTGGGCAAGACAACTTTGCTTCACGTGGAGGGTGGGCCCGCAAACCGAGGGCGTAGGGCTTGTGAGTAGGTCTCCGTCGCTTCGGCGCCCATAACTTTTGATCCGTAAGGAGTTACGCGGCGCACAACATACTGTTGGAAAGCTCTCCGAGAGCTCTACGATGGGGGCAGCTAGCTTGCTCGCTGTGCCCTTTTTTGGAGCCCAAAATCGAACGTTTTCATCAGTTTCGTCCCACTTTTCTAATTTAGCTCTATTTTTTCACCCTGGATCGTACGTCGTGAGCTGTTAAAAGGACAACAACCATACTCGCAGGACATTAAAGGGCCCCACAATGCATTGAGTTCTCGTCTTGCGAGGATGCTGGGTTGTTGAAGCGGATGGGTTGTCGTTATACCCATTGGGCCTTCTGAATGGGCCATCTTTCTAGGCTGGGTCTGTGAACCGTTAACACATAAAGGAATTGTGCCCTAAACATGACGGGTGCGATCATAGCAGCACTAATGCACCGGATCCCATCAGAACTCCGAAGTTAAGCATGCTTGGGCGAGAGTAGTACTGGGATGGGTGACCCCCTGGGAAGTCCTCGTGTTGCACCCCATTTTCAATTTTTTTTTGCTCCGGTTAGGGTTGCCAAGATACTTTATCGACCACATTTCTATTATCAAATCCCACGGCACCTTGGGCTAGACAACTTCGCTTCACGTGGAGGTCGGGCCCGCAAACCGAGGGTGTAGGGATTGTGAGCAGGTCTCCGTCGCTCCGGCGCCCATAACTTTTGATCCGTAAGGAGTTACGCGGTGCACAACATACTGTTGGAAAGCTCTCCGAGAGCTCTACGACGGGGGCAGCCAGCTTGCACGCTGTGCCCTTTTTTGGAGCCCAAAATCGAACGTTTTCATTAGTTTCGGCCTAATTTTCTAATTTAGCTCTATTTTACCGTCCCGGATCGTACGTCATGTGCTATTAAAAGGACAACAACCTTACTCGCGGGACATTAGAGGGCCCCACAACGCATTGAAATCTCATCTTGCGAGGATGCTGGGTTGTTGAAGCGGATGGGTTGTCGTTAAGCCCATTGGGCCTTCTAAATGGGCCATCTCTCGAGGCTGGGTCTGTTAACCGTTAAGACATAAAAGAATTGTGCCCTCAACATGACGGGTGCGATCATACCAGCACTAATGCACCGGATCCCATCAGAACTCCGAAGTTAAGCGTGCTTGGGCGAGAGTAGTACTAGGATGGGTGACCCCCTGGAAAGTCCTCGTGTTGCACCCCCATTTTCAATTTTTTTTGCTCCGGTTAGGGTTGCCATGATACTTTATCCACCACATTTCTATTATCGAATCCCACAGCACCTTGGGCAAGACAACTTCGCTTCACGTGGAGGGCAGGCCCGCAAACCGAGGGCGTATGGCTTGTGAGCAGGTCTCCGTCGCTCCGGCGCCCATAACTTTTTATCCATAAGGAGTTACGCGGCGCACAGCATATTGTTAGAAAGCTATCCGAGAGCTCTACGACGGGGGTAGCTAGCTTGCTCACTATGCCCTTTTTTGGATCCCAAAATTGAACATTTTCATCAGTTTCGGCCCACTTTTCTAATTTAGCTCTATTTTTGCGTCCCGGATCGTACGTCATGAGCTGTTAAAAGGATAACAACCCTACTCGTGGGACATTAGAGGGCCCTACAACGCATTGAAATCTCATCTTGCGAGGATGCTGGGTTGTTGAAGCGGATGGGTTGTCGTTAAGCCCATTGGGCCTTCTGAATGAGCCATCTCTCTATGCTGGGTCTGTGAACCGTTAACACATAAAGCAATTGTGCCCTCAACATGACGGGTGCGATCATACCTGCACTAATGCACAGGATCCCATCAGAACTCCGAAGTGAAGCGTGCTTGGGCGAGAGTAGTACTAGGATGGGTGACCCCGTGGGAACTCCCTGTGTTGCACCCCCCTTTTTAATTTTTTTTGCTCCGGTTAGGGTTGCCAAGATACTTTATCCACCACATTTCTATTAACGAATCCCACGGCACCCTGGGTAAGACAACTTCGCTTCATGTGGAGGGCGGGCCCGCAAACCGAGGGCGTATGGCTTGTAAGTAGATCTCCGTCGCTACAGCGCCCATAACTTTTGATCCGTAAGGAGTTACGCGGCGCACAACATACTGTTGGAAAGCTCTCCGAGAGCTCTACGACGGGGGAAGCCAGCTTGCTCGCTGTGCCCATTTTTGGAGCCCAAAATCGGAAGTTTTTGATCAGTTTCGGCCCACTTTTCTAATTTAACTCTATTTTTCCGTCCCAGATCGTACTTCGTGAGCTATTAAAAGGACAACAACCTTACTCGCGGGACATTAGAGGGCCCCACAACGCATTGAAATCTCGTCTTGCTAGGATGCTGGGTTGTTGAAGCGGATGGGTTGTCGTTAAGCCCATTGGGCCTTCTGAATGGGCCATCTCTCTAGGCTGGGTCTGTGAACCGTTAACACATAAAGGAATTGTGCCCTCGACATGATGGGTGCGATCATACAAGCACTAATGCACCGGATCCCATCAGAACTCCGAAGTTAAGCGTGCTTGGGCGAGAGTAGTACTAGGATGGGTGACCCCCTGGGAAGTCCTCGTGTTCTACCCCCCTTTTCAATTTTTTTTGCTCCGGTTAGGGTTGCCAAGATACTTTATCCACCACATTTCTATTATCGAATCCCACGGCACCTTGGGCAAGACAACTTCGCTTCACGTGGAGGCCGGACCCGCAAACCGAGGGCGTAGGGCTTGTGAGCAGGTCTCCGTCATTCCGGCGCCCATAACTTTTGATCCGTAAGGAGTTACGCAGCGCACAGCATACTGTAGGAAAGCTCTCCGAGAGCTCTATGACGGGGGCAGCTAGCTTGCTCGCTGTGCCCTTTTTTGGAGCCCAAAATCGAACATTTTCATTAGTTTCGCCCCACTTTTCTAATTTACCTCTATTTTTCCATCCCGGATCGTACGTCGTGAGTTGTTCAAAGGACAACAACCTTACTCGCGGGACATTAGAGGGCCCCACAACGCATTGAAATCTCATCTTGCAAGGATGCTGGGTTGTTGAAGCTGATGGGTTGTCGTTATGCCCATTGGGCCTTCTGAATGGGCTATCTCTCTAGGCTGCATCTGTGAACCGTTAACACATAAAGGAATTATGCCCTCAACATGACGGGTGCGATCATACCAGCACTAATGCACCGGATCCCATCAGAACTCTAAAGTTAAGCGTGCTTGGGCGAGAGTAGTACTAGGATGGGTGACCCCATGGGAAGTCCTCGTGTTGCACCCCCCTTTTCTATTTTTTTTGCTCTGGTTAGGGTTGCCAAGATACTTTATCCACCACATTTCTATTATCAAATCCCACGGCTCCTTGGGCAAGGCAACTTCGCTTCACGTGGGGGCCGGGCACGCTAACCGAGGGTGTAGGGCTTATGAGCAGGTCTCCGTCGCTCCGACGCCCATAACTTTTGATCCGTAAGGAGTTACGCGGTGCACAACATACTGTGGGAAAGATCTCTGAGAGCTCTATGATGGGGGCAGCCAGCTTGCTCGCTGTGCCCTTTTTTGGAGCCCAAAATCAAACGTTTTCATCAGTTTCGGCCCACCTTTCTTATTTAGCTCTATTTTTCCATCCCAGATCGTAGGTCGTGAGCTGTTAAAAGGACAACAACCTTACTCGCGGGACATTAGAGGGCCCCACAATGCATTGAAATCTCGTCTTACGAGTATGCTGGGTTGTGGAAGCGGATGGGTTGTCGTTATGCCCATTGAGCCTTCTGAATGGGCTATCTCTCTAGACTGGGTCTGTGAACCGTTAACACATAAAAGAATTGTGCCCTCATCATGACGGGTGCGATCATACCAGCACTAATGCACCGGATCCCATCAGAACTACGAAGTGAAACGTGCGTGGGCGAGAGTAGTACTAGGATGGGTGACCGCCTGGGAAGTCCTCGTGTTGCACCCCCTTTTCAATATTTTTTTCTCCGGTTAGGGTTGCCAAGATACTTTATCCACCACTTTTCTATTATCGAATCCCACGGCACCTTGGGCAAGAAAACTTCGCTTCACCTGGAGGCCGGGCCCGCAAACCGAGGGCGTAGGGCTTGTGAGTAGGTCTCCGTCGCTCTGGCGCCCATAACTTTTGTCCAAACGGATTTACGCGGCGCACATCATACTGTTGGAAAGTTATCCGAGAGCTCTATGATGGGGGCAGCCAGCTTGCTCGCTGTGCCCTTTTTTTGATCCCAAAATTGAACATTTTCATCAGTTTCGGCCCACTTTTCTAATTTAGCTCTATTTTTCCGTCCAAGATCGTAGGTCGTGAGCTGTTAAAAGGACAACAAACTTACTCGCGGGACATTAGAGGGCCCCACAACGCATTGAAATCTCGTCTTGCGAAGATGTTGGGTTGTTGAAGCGGATGCGTTGTCGTTAAGCCCATTGGGCCTTCTGAATGGGCCATCTCTCTAGGCTGGGTCTGTGAACCGTTAACACAAAAAGGAATTGTGCCCTCAACATGACGGGTGCGATCATACCAGCACTAATGCACCGGATCCCATCAGAACTCCGAAGTTAAGCACGCTTGGGCGAGAGTAGTACTAGAATGGGTGACCCCCTGCAAAGTCCTCGTGTGGGACCCACCTTTTCAATTTTTTTTGGTCCGATCAGGGTTGCCAAGATACTTTATCCACCACATTTCTATTATCGCAACCCACTGCACCTTGGGCAAGACAACTTCGCTTCACGTGGAGGCCGGGCCCGCAAACCGAGGGCGTAGGGCTTGTGAGTAGGTCTCCGTCGCTCCGGCGCCCATAACTTTTGATCCGTAAGGAGTTACGCGGCGCACATCATACTGTTGGAAAGCTCTCCGAGAGCTCTATGACGGGGGCAGCCAGCTTGCTCGCTGTGCCCTTTTTTGGAGCCCAAAATCGAACGTTTTCATCAATTTCGGCCAACTTTTCTAATTTAGCTCTATTTTTCAGTCCCGGATCGTACGTCGTGAGCTGTTAAAAGGACAACAACCTTACTCGCGAGACATTAGCAGGCCCCACAACGCATTGAAATCTCGTCTTGGGAAGATGCTGGGTTGTTGAAGCGGATGGGTTGTCGTTAAGCCCATTGGGCCTTCTGAATGGGCCATCTCTCTAGGCTGGGTCTGTGAACCGTTAACACATAAAGGAATTGTGCCCTCAACATGACGGCTGCGATCATACCAGAACTAATACACGGGATCCCATCAGAACTCCGAAGTTAAGCGTGCTTGGGCGAGAGTAGTACTAGGATGGGTGACCCCCTGCAAAGTCCTCGTGTTACACCCACCTTTTCAATTTTTTTTGGTCCGGTTAGGGTTGCCAAGATACTTTATCCAACACATTTCTATTATCGAAACCCACTTCACCCTGGGCAAGACAACTTCGCTTCATGTGGAGGTCGGGCCCGCAAACCGACGGCGTAGGGCTTGTGAGTAGGTCTCCGTCGCTCCGGCACCCATAACTTTCGATCGGTAAGGAGTTACGCGGCGCACAGCATACTGTTGGAAAGCTATCAGAGAGCTCTACAGTGGGGGCAGCCAGCTTTCTCGCTGTGCCCTTTTATGCAGCCCAAAATCGAACGTTTTCATCAGTTTTGGCCCACCTTTCTTATTTAGCTCTATTTTTCCATCCCAGATCGTAGGTCGTGAGCTGTTAAAAGGACAACAACCTTACTCGCGGGACATTAGAGGGCCCCACAACGCATTGAAATCTCGTCTTGCGAGTATGCTAGGTTGTGGCAGGGGATGGTTTGTGGTTATGTCCATTGAGCCTTCTAAATGGGCTATCTCTCTAGACTGGGTCTGTGAACCGTTAACATAAAAGAATTGTGCCCTCATCATGACGGGTGCGATCATACCAGCACTAATGGACCGGATCCCATCAGAAATACGAAGTGAAGCGTGCGTGGGCGAGAGTAGTACTAGGATGTGTGACCGCCTGGGAAGTCCTCGTGTTGCACCCCCTTTTCAATATTTTTTTCTCCGGTTAGGGTTGCCAAGATACTTTATCCACCACTTTTCTATTATCGAATCCCACGGCACCTTGGGCAAGAAAACTTCGCTTCACTTGGAGGCCGGGCCCGCAAACTGAGGGCGTAGGGCTTGTGAGTAGGTCTCCGTCGCTCTGGCGCCCATAACTTTTGTCCAAATGGAGTTACGCGGCGCACAGCATACTGTTGGAAAGCTCTCCGAGAGCTCTACGACAGGGGCAGCCAGCTTGCTCGCTGTGCCCTTTTTTGGAGCCCAAAATCGAACGTTTTCATCAATTTCGGCCCACTTTTCTAATTTAGCTCTATTTTTCCGTCCCGGATCGTACGTCGTGAGCTGTTAAAAGGACAACAACCTTACTCGCGGGACATTAGAGGGCCCCACAATGCATTGAAATCTCGTCTTGCGAGGATGCTGGGTTGTTGAAGCGGATGGGTTGTCGTTAAGCCCATTGCGCCTTCTGAATGGGCCATCTCTCTAGGCTGGGTCTGTGAACCGTTAACACATAAAGGAATTGTGCACTCAACATGATGGGTGCGATCATACCAGCACTAATGCAACGGATCCCATCAGAACTCCGAAGTTAAGCGTGCTTGGGCGAGAGTAGTACTAGGATGGGTGACCCCCTGGGAAGTCCTCGTATTGCATCCACTTTTCAATTTTTTTTGCTCCGGTTAGGGTTGCCAACATACTTTATCCACCACATTTCTATTATCGAATCCCACGACACCTTGGGCAAGACAACTTCGCTTCACGTGGAGGCGGGCCCGCAAACCGAGGGCGTAGGGCTTGTGAGCAGGTCTCCGTCGCTCCGGCGCCCATAACTTTTGATTCGTAAGGAGTTACGTAGCGCACAGCATACTGTTAGAAAGCTCTCCGAGAGCTCTACGACGGGGGCAGCTAGCTTGCTTGCTATGGCCTTTTTTGGAGCCCAAAATTGAACATTTTCATCAATTTCGGCCTACTTTTCCAAATTAGCTCTATTTTTCGGTACCGGATCGTACGTCGTGAGTTGTTGAATGGACAAAAACCTTACTCGCGGGACATTAGAGGGCCCTACAACTCATTTAAATCTCGTCTTGCGAGGATGCTGGGTTGTTGAAGCGGATGGGTTGTCGTTAAGCCCATTGCGCCTTCTGAATGGGCCATCTCTCTAGGCTGGGTCTGTGAACCGTTAACACATAAAGGAATTGTGCCCCCAACATGACGGGTGCGATCATACCAGCACTAATACAACGGATCCCATCAGAACTTCGAAGTTAAGCGTGCTTGGGCGAGAGTAGTACTAGGATGGGTGACCCCCTGGGAAGTCGTCGTGTTGCACCCTCCTTTTCAATTTTTTTTGCTCCGGTTAGGGTTGCCAAGATACTTTATCGTCCACATTTCTATTATCGAATCCCACGGCACATTGGGCAAGACAACTTCGCTTCACGTGGAGGCTGGGCCGTAAATCGAGGGTGTAGGGCTTATGAGCAGGTCTCCGTCGCTCCGGCACCCATAACTTTTGATCCGTAAGGAGTTACGCGGCGCATAGTATACTATTGGAAACCTTTCTGAGAGCTCTACGACGGGGGCAGCCAGCTTGCTTGCTGTGCCCTATTTTGGAGCACAAAATCGAACGTTTTCATCAGTTTCGGCCCACTTTTCTAGTTTAGCTCTATTTTTCCGTCCCGGATCGTACGTCGTGAGCTGTTAAAGGGACAACAACCTTACTCACGGGACATTAGAGCGCCCTACAATGCATTGAAATATCGTCTTGCGAGGATGCTGTGCTGTTGAAGCGGATGGGTTATCGTTAAGCCCATTGGGCCTTCTAAATGGGCCATCTCTCTAGGCTGGGTCTGTGAACCGTTAACACATAATGGAATTGTACCCTCAACATGACGGGTGCGATAATACCAGCACTAATGCACCAGATCCCATCAGAACTCCGAAGTTAAGAGTGCTTGGGCGAGAGTAGTACTAGGATGGGTGACCCCCTGGAAAGTCCGCGTGTTGCAACCCCTTTTCAATTTTTTTTGCTCCGGTTAGAGTTGCCAAGATACTTTATCCACCACATTTCTATTATCGAATCCCACGGCACCTTGGGCAAGACAACTTCGCTTCACGTGGAGGGCGGGCCCGCAAACCGAGGGCGTAGGGCTTGTGAGCAGGTCTCCGTCGCTCCGGCGCCCATAACTTTTGATTCGTGAGTTACGCGGCACACAACATACTGTTGGAAAGCTCTCCGAGAGCTCTCCGACGGGGGCAGCTAGCTTGCTCGATGTGCCTTTTTCTGGTGTCCAGAATCAAACTTTTTCATCAGTTTCGGCCCACTTTTCTAATTTAACTCTATTTTTCTGTCCCGGATCGTATATCGTGAGCTGTTAAAAGGACAACAACCTTACTCGCGGGACATTAGAGGGCCCTACAACGCATTGAAATCTCGTCTTGCGAGGATGCTGGGTTGTTGAAGCGGATGGGTTGTCGTTAAGCCCATTGGACCTTCTGAATGGGCCATCTCTCTAGGCTGGGTCTGTGAACTGTTAACACATAAAGGAATTGTGCCCTCAACATGACAGGTGCGATCGTACCAGCACTAATGCACCGGATCCCATTATAACTCCGAAGTTATGCGTGCTTGGGCGAGAGTAGTACTAGGATGGGTGACCCCCTGGGAAGTCCTCGTGTTGCGCCCCCTTTTCAATTTTTTTTGCTCCGGCTAGGGTTTCCAAGATACTTTATCCACCACATTTCTATTATAAAATCCCACGGCACCTTGGGCAAGACAACTTCGCTTCACGTGGAGGGCGGGCCCGCAAACCGAGGTCGTATGGCTTGTGAGCAGGTCTCTGTCGCTCCGGCGCCCATAACTTTTGATCTGTAAGGAGTTACGCAGCGCACATCATACTGTTGGAAAGCTCTCTGAGAGCTCTACGATGAGGGCGGCGAGCTTGCTCGCTATGCCCTTTTTTGGAGCCCAAAATCGAACGTTTTCATCAGTTTTGGCCCACCTTTCTAATTTAGCTCTATTTTTCAGCCCCGGATCGTACGTCGTGAGCTGTTAAAAGGAGACCAACCTTACTCGCGGGATATTAGAGGGCCTCCCAATGCATTGAAATCTCGTCTTGCGAGGATGTTGGGTTGTTGAAGCGAATGGGTTATCGTTAAGCCCATTGGGCCTTCTGAATGGGCCATCTCTCTAGGCTGGGTCTGTGAACCGTTAACACATAAAGGAATTGTGCCCTCAACATGACGGGTGCGATCATACCCGCACTAATGCACCGGATCCCATCAGAACTCCGAAGTTAAGGGTGCTTGGGCGAGAGTAGTACTAGGATAGGTGACCCCTGGAAAGTCCTCGTGTTGCACCCGTCTTTTCAATTTTTTTTGCTCCGGTTGGGGTTACCAAGATACTTTATCCACCACATTTCTATTATAATCACACGGCACCTTGGGCAAGACAACTTCGCTTCACGTGGAGGGCGGGCCCGCAAACCGAGGGCGTAGGGCTTGTGAGCAGGTCTCCGTCGCTCCGGTGCCCATAACTTTTGATCCGTATGGAGTTACGCAGCGCACAACATACTATTGGAAAGCTCTCCGAGAGCTGTACGACAAGGGCAGCTAGCTTGCTTGCTGTGCCCTTTTTTGGAGCCCAAAATAGAACGTTTTCATCAGTTTCGTCCCACTTTTCTTATTTAGCTCTATTTTTCCGTCCCAGATCGTACGTCGTGAGCTATTAAAAGGACAACAACCTTACTCGCGGGACATTAGAGGGCCCCACAACGCATTGAAATCTCGTCTTGAGAGGATGCTGGGTTGTTGAAGCTGTTGGGTTGTCGTTAAGCCCTTTGGACCTTCTGAATGGGCCATCTCTCTAGGCTGGGTCTGTGAACCGTTAACACATAAAGGAATTGTGCCCTCAACATGGCGGGTGCGATCATACCAACACTAATGCACCGGATCCCATCAGAACTCCGAAGCTAAGCGTGCTTGGGCGAGAGTAGTACTAGGATAGGTGACCCCCTGGTAAGTCCTCGTGTTGCACCCGCTTTTCAATTTTTTTTGCTCCGGTTAGGGTTGCCAAGATACTTTATCCACCACATTTCTATTATCGAATCCCACGGTACCTTAGGCAAGACAACTTCGCTTCACGTGGAGGGCGGGCCCGCAAATCGAGGGCGTAGGGCTTGTGAGCAGGTCTCCGTCGCTCCGGCGCCGATAACTTTTGATCCGTAAGGAATTACGCGGCGTACAGCATACTGTTGGAAAGCTCTCTGAGAGCTCTACGACGGGGGAGGCGAGCATGCTCGCTGTGCCCTTTTTTGGAGCCCAAAATCGAACGTTTTCATCAGTTTCTCCCCACTTTTCTGATTTAGCTCTATTTTTCTGTCCTGGATCATACGTCGTGAGCTGTTAAAAGGACAACAACCTTACTCGCGGGATATTAGAGGGCCCCACAACACATTGAAATCTCGTCTTGCGGGGATGCTGGGATGTTGAAGCGGATGGGTTGTCGTTAAGCCCATTGGGCCTTCTGAATGGGCCATCTCTCTAGACTGGGTCTGTGAACCGTTAATACCTAAAGGAATTGTGCCCTCAACATGACGGGTGCGATCATACCAGCACTAATGCACCGGATCCCATCAGAACTCCGAAGTTAAGCGTGCTTGGGTGAGAGTAGTACTAGGATGGGTGACCCCCTGGGAAGTCCTCGTGTTGCACCCCCTTTTCAATTTTTTTTGCTCCGGTTAGGGTTACCAAGATACTTTATCCACCACATTTCTATTATCGAATCCCACGGCACCTTGGGCAAGACAACTTCGCTTCACGTGGAGGGCGGGCCCGCAAACCGAGGGCGTAGGGCTTGTGAGCAGGTCTCCGTCGCTCCGGCGCCCATAACTTTTGATTCGTAAGGAGTTACGCGGCGCACAGCATACTGTTGGAAAGCTCTCCGAGAGCTCTACGACGGGGGTAGCTAGCTTGCTCGCTGTGCCCTTTTTTGTATCCCAAAATCGAACGTTTTCATCAGTTTCGGCCCACTTTTCGTATTTAGCACTATTTTTCCATCCCGGATCGTACGTCGTGAGCTGTTAAAAGGACAACAACCTTACTCGCGGGACGTTAGAGGGCCCCACAATGCATTGAAATCTTGTCTTGCGAGGATTCTGGGTTGTTGAAGCGGATGAGTTGTCGTTAAGCCCATTGGGCCTTCTGAATGGGCCATCTCTCTAGGCTGGGTCTGTGAACCGTTAATACCTAAAGGAATTGTGCCCTCAACATGACGGGTGCGATCATACCAGCACTAAGGCACCGGATCCCATCAGAACTCCGAAGTTAAGCGTGCTTGGGCGAGAGTAGTACTAGGATAGGTGACCCCCTGGAAAGTCCTCGTGTTGTACCGCCCTTTTCAATTTTTTTTGCTCCGGTTAGGGTTGCCAAGATACTTTATCCACCACATTTCAATTATAATCCCACGGCACCTTGGGCAAGACAACTTCGCTTCACGTGGAGGGCGGGCCCGCAAACCGAGGGCGTAGGGCTTGTGAGCAGGTCTCTGTCGCTCCCGCGCCCATAACTATTGATCCGTAAGAAGTTACGCGGCGCACAGCATACTGTTGGAAAGGTCTCCGAGAGATCTACGACGAGGGTAGTTAGCTTGCTCGCTGTGCCCTTTTTTGGAGCCCAAAATAGAACGTTTTCATCAGTTTCGGCCCTCTTTTATAGTTTAGCTCTATTTTTCCGTCCCGGATCGTACGTCATGAGCTGTTAAAAGGACAACAACCTTACTCGCGGGACATTAGAGGGCCCTACAACGGATTGAAATCTCGTCTTGCGAGGATGCTGGGTTGTTGAAGCGGATGGGTTGTCGTTAAGCCCATTGGGCCTTCTGAAAGGCCCATCTCTCTAGGCTGGGTCTGTGAACTGTTAACACATAAAGGAATTGTGCCCTCAACATGACGGGTGCGATCATACCAGCACTAATGCACCGGATCCCATCAGAACTCCGAAGTTAAGCGTACTTGGGCGAGAGTAGCAATAGGATGGGTGACCCCCTGGAAAGTCCTCGTCTTGCACCCCCATTTTCAATTTTTTTTGCACCGGTTAGGGTTGCCAAGATACTTTATCCACCACATTTCTATTATCGAATCCCACGGCACCTTGGGCAAGACAACTTCGCTTCACTTGGAGGGCGGGCCTGCAAACCGAGGGCGTAGGGCTGGTGAGCAGGTCTCCGTCGCTCTGGCGCCCATAACTTTTGATTCGTAAAGAGTTACGCGGTGCACAACATACTGTTGGAAAGCTCTCCAAGAGCTCTACAACGGGGGCAGCTAGCGTGCTCGCTGTGCCCTTTTTTGGAGCCCAAAATTGAACGTTTTCATCAGTTTCGGCCTACTTTTCTAATTTAGCTCTATTTTTCCGTCCCGGATTGTACGTCGTGAGCTGTTAAAAGGACAACAACCTTACTCGCGGGACATTAGAGGGCCCTGCAACGAATTGAAATCTCGTCTTGTGAGGATGCTAGGTTGTTGAAGCGGATGGGTTGTCGCTAAGCCCATTGGGCCTTGTGAATGGGCCATCTCTCTAGGCTGGGTCTGTGAACCGTTAACACATAAAGGAGTTGTGCCCTCAACTTGACGGGTGCGATCATACCAGCACTAATTCACCGGATCCCATCAGAACTCCGAAGTTAAGCGTGCTTTGGCGAGAGTAGTACTAGGATGGGTGACCCACTGGAAAGTCCACGTGTTGCACCCCTCCTTTTCAATTTTTTTTGCTCCGGTTAGCGTTGCCAAGATACTTCATCCACCACATTTCTATTATCGAATCCCACGGCACCTTGGGCAAGACAACTTCGCTTCACGTGGAGGGCGGGCCCGCAAACCTAGGGCGTAGGGCTTGTGAATCGGTCTCCATCGCTCCGGCGCCCATAACTTTTGATCCGTAAGGAGTTACGCGGTGTACAGCATACTGTTGGAAAGCTCTCCGAGAGCTCTACGATGGGGGCAGCTAGCTTGCGCGCTGTGTCCTTTTTTGGAGCCCAAAATCGAACGTTTTCCTCAGTTTTGGCCGACTTTCCTAATTAGCTCTATTTTTTCGTCCCGGATCGTACGTCGTGAACTGTTAAAAGGACAACAACCTTACTCGCGGGACATTAAAGGGCCCTACAACGCATTGAAATCTCGTCTTGCGAGGATGCCGGGTTGTTGAAACGGATGGGTTGTCGTTAAGCCCATTGGGCCTTCTGAATGGGCCATCTCTCTAGGCTGGGTCTGTGAACCGTTAAGACAAAATGAAATTGTGCCCTCAACCTCACGGGTGCGATCATACCAGCACTAATGCACTGGATCCCATCAGAACTCCGAAGTTAAGCGTGCTTGGGCGAGAGTAGTACTAGGATAGGTGACCCCTTGGAAAGTCTTCGTGTTGCACCCCCCTTTTCAATTTTTTTTGCTCCGGTTAGGGTTGCCAAGATACTTTATCCACCAAATTTCTATTATAATCCCACGGCACCTTGGGCAAGACAACTTCGCTTCACGTGGAGGCTGGGACCGCAAACCGCGGGCGTAGGGCTTGTGATCAGGTCTCCGTCGCTCCGGCGCCCATAACTTTTGATCCGTAAGGAGTTACGCGGTGCACAGCATACTGTTGGAAAGCTCTCCGAGAGCTCTACGACGGGGGCAGCTAGCTTGCTCGTTGTGCCCTTTTTTGGAGCCCAAAATCGAACGTTTTTATTTGTTTCGGCCCAATTTTCTAATTTAGCTCTATTTTTCCATCTCGGATCGTACGTCGTGAGCTGTTTAAAGGACAACAACCTTACTCGCGGGACAATAGAGGGCCCACAACGCATTGAAATCTCGTCTTGCGAGGATACTGGGTTGTTGAAGCGGATGGGTTGTCGTTAAGCCCATTGGGCCTTCTGAATGGGTCATCTCTCTAGGCTGGGTCTGTGAACCGTTAACACATAAAGGAATTGTGCCCTCAACTTGACGGGTGCGATCATACCAGCACTAATGCACCGGATCCCATCAGAACTCCGAAGTTAAGCATGATTGGGCGAGAGTAGTACTAGGATGGGTGACCTCCTGGATGTCCTAATCTTGCACCCCACTTTTCAATTTTTTTTGCCCCAGTTAGCGTTGCCAAGATACTTTATACAACACATTTCTATTATCGAATCCCACGGCACCTTGGGCAAGACAACTTCGCTTCACGTGGAGGCCGGGCTCGCAAACCGAGGGTGTAGGGATTGTGAGCCGGTCTCCGTCGCTCCGGCGCCCACAACTTTAGATCCGTAAGTAGTTACGCGGCGTACAACATACTGCTGGAAAGCTCTCCGAGAGCTCTACGATGAGGGCAACTAGCTTGCTCGCTGTGACAGTTTTTGGAGCCCAAAATCGAACGTTTTCATCAGTTTTGGCCCACTTTTATAATTTAGCTCTATTTTTCCTTCCCGGATCGTACGTCGTGAGCTGTTAAAACTACAACAACCTTAGTCGCGGGACATTAGCGGGCCCCACAACGCATTGAAATCTCGTCTTGCGAGGATGCTGGGTTGTTGAAGCGGATGGGTTGTCGTTAACCCCATTAGGCCTTCTGAATGGGCCATCTCTCAAGGCTGGGTCTGTGAGCCGTTAACATATAAAGGAATTGTGCCCTTAACATGACGGGTGCGATCATACCATCACAAATGCACCGGATCCCATCAGAACTCCGAAGTCAAGCGTGCATGGGCGAGAGTAGTACTAGGATGGGTGACCCCCTGGAAAGTCCTCGTGTTGCACCCCACTTTTCAATTTTTTTTTGCTCTGGTTATGGTTGCCAAGATACTTTATCCACCACATTTCTATTATTGAATCCCACGGCACCTTGGGCAAGACAACTTCGCTTCACGTAGAGGCCGGGCCCACAAACCGAGGGCGTATGGCTTGTGAGCAGCTCTCCATCGCTCCGACGCCCAGAACTTTTGATCCGTAAGGAGTTACGCAGCGCACATCATACTGTTGGAAAGCTCTCTGAGAGCTCTACGATGGGGGCAGCTAGCTTGCTCGTTGTGCCCTTTTTTGGAGCCCAAAATCGAACGTTTTCATCAGTTTCGGCCCACTTTTCTAATTTAGCTCTATTTTTCCTTCCCAGATCGTACGTCGTGAGCTGTTAAAAGGACAACAACCTTACTCGCGGGACATTAGAGGGCCCCACAACGCATTGAAATCTCGTCTTGCGAGGATGCTGGGTTGTTGAAGCGGGTGGGTTGTCGTTAAGCCCATTGGGCCTTCTGAATGGGCCATCTCTCTAGGCTGGGTCTGTGAACCGTTAACACATAAAGGAATTGTGCCCTCAACATGACGGGTGCGATCATACCAGCACTAATGCATCGGATCCCATCAGAACTCCGAAGTTAAGCGTGCTTGGGCGAGAGTAGTACTAGGATGGGTAACCCCCTGGGAAGTCCTCGTGTTGCACCCCCCTTTTCAATTTTTTTTACTCCGGTTAGCGTTGCCAAGATACTTCATCCATCA
This sequence comes from Ehretia macrophylla, assembly GCA_037974665.1. Classification (NCBI taxonomy): domain Eukaryota; kingdom Viridiplantae; phylum Streptophyta; class Magnoliopsida; order Boraginales; family Ehretiaceae; genus Ehretia; species Ehretia macrophylla. The sequence goes on from CM075777.1 coordinate 31,892,519, forward strand.
CATTTCTATTATCGAATCCCACGGCACCTTGGGCAAGACAACTTCGTTTCACGTGGAGGGCGGGCCCGCAAACCAAGGGTGTAGGGCTTGTGAGCCGGTCTCCATCGCTCCGGCGCCCATAACTTTTGATCCGTAAGGAGTTACGCGGCGTACAACATAATGTTGGAAAGCTCTCCGAGAGCTCTACGACGAGGGCAGCTAGCTTGCTCGCTGTACCCTTTTTTGGAGCCCAAAATCGAACGTTTTCATCATTTTTGGCACACTTTTCTAATTTAGCTCTATTTTTCCGTCTCGGATCATACGTTGTGAGCTGTTAAACGGACAACAACCTCACTCGCGGGACATTAGAGGGCCCTACAACGCATTGAAATCTTGTATTGCGAGGATGCACGGTTGTTGAAGCGGATGGGATGTCGTTAAGCCCATTGGGCCTTCTGAATGGGCCATCTCTCTAGGCTAGGTCTGTGAACCGTTAACACATAAAGGAATTGTGTCCTCAACTTGACAGGTGCGATCATACCAGCAATAATGCACCGGATCCCATCAGAACTCCGAAGTTAAGCGTGCTTGGGCGAGAGTAGTACTAGGATAGGTGACCCCCTGGAAAGTCCTCGTGTTGCACCCCGCTTTTCAATTTTTTTTGCTCCGGTTAGGGTTGCCAAGATACTTTATCCACCACATTTCTATTATAATCCCACGGCACCTTGATCAAAGACAACTTTGCTTCACGAGGAGGGCGGGCTCGCAAACCGAGTGCATAGGGCTTGTGAGCAGGCTTCCGTCGCTTCGGCGCCTATAACTTTTGATTTGTAAGGAGTTACGCGGTGCACAACATACAGTTGGAAAGCTCTCCGAGAGCTCTATGACGGGGGCAGCCAGCTTGCTCGCTGTGCCCTTTTTTGGAGCCCAAAATCGAACATTTTCATCAATTTCGGCCCACTTTTCTAATTTAGCTCAATATTTTCATCCCGGATCGTACGTCATGAGCTATAACAACCTTACTCGCGGGACATTAGAGGGCCCCACCATGCATTGAAATCTCGTCTTGCGAGGATGCTGGGTTGTTGAAGCTGATGGGTTGTCGTTAAGCCCATTGGGCCTTTTGAATGGGCCATCTCTCTAGGTTGGGTCTGTGAACCGTTAACACATAAAGGAATTGTGCCCTCAACTTGACGGGTGCGATCATACCATCACTAATGCACCGGATCCCATCAGAACTCTGAAGTTAAGCGTGCTTGGGAGAGAGTAGTACTAGGATAGGTGACCCCCTGGAAAGTCCTCGTGTTGCACCCCCCTTTTTCAATTTTTTTTGCTCTGGTTAGGGTTGCCAAGATACTTTATCCACCACATTTCTATTATCGAATCCCACGGCACCTTGGGCAAGACAACTTCCCTTCACGTGGAGGGCGGGCTGCAAACCGAGGGCGTAGGCCTTGTGAGCAAGTCTCCATCGCTCCGGCGCCCATAACTTTTCATCCGTAAGGAGTTACGCGGTGCACAACATACTGTTGGAAAGCTCTCCGAGAGCTGTACGACGGGGGCAGCCAGCTTGCTCGCTGTGCCCTTTTTTGGAGCTCAAAATCGAACGTTTTCATCAGTTTCAGCCCACTTTTCTAATTTGGCTCTATTTTTCCGTCCCGGATCGTACGTCGTGAGCTGTTAAGAGGAAAAAAACCTTACTCGCGGGACATTAGATGGCCCCACAACGCATTGACATCTCGTCTTGCGACGATGCTGGGTTGTTGAAGAGGATGGGTTGTCGTTAAGCCATTGGGCCTTCTGAATTGGCCATCTCTCTAGGCTAGGTCTGTGAACCGTCAACACAAAAAGGAATTGTGCCCTCAACATGACGGGTGTGATCATACCAGCACTAATGCACCGGATCCCATCAGAACTCCGAAGTTAAGCGTGCTTGGGCGAGAGTAGTACTAGGATGGGTGACCCCCTGCGAAGTCCTCGTGTTGCACCCATTTTTCAATTTTTTTTGCTCCAGTTAGGGTTGCCAAGATACTTTATCCACCACATTTCTATTATCGAATCCCACGGCACCTTGGGCAAGGCAACTTCGCTTCACGTGGAGGAAGGGCCCGCAAACCGAGGGGGTAGGGCTTGTGAGCAGGTCTCCGTCGCTCCGGCGCCCATAAATTTTGATCCGTAAGGAGTTACACGGCGCACATCATACTGTTGGAAAGCTCTCCGAGAGTTCTACGATGGGGGCAGCAAGCTTGCTTGCTGTGCCCTTTTTTGGAGCCCAAAATTGAATGTTTTCATCAATTTCAGCCCACTTTTCTAATTTAGCTCTATTTTTCCATCCTGGAAGTCCTCTTGTTGCACCCCGCTTTTTAATTTTTTTTGCTTCGGTTAGCGTTGCAAAGATACTTTATACACCACATTTCTATTATTGAATCCCACGGCACCTTGGGCAAGACAACTTCGATTCATGTGGAGGGCGGGCCCGCAAACCGAGGGCGTAGGGCTTATGAGTAGGTCTCCATCGCTCTAGCGCCCATAACTTTTGATCCGTAAGGAGTTACGCGGCGCACAGCATACTGTTGGAAAGCTCTCAAAGAGCTCTGAGACGGAGGCAGCTAGCTTGCTTGCTGTACCCTTTTTTGGAATCCAAAATCGAACGTTTTCATCAGTTTCGGCCCACTTTTCTAATTTAGCTCTATTTTTCCGTCCCGGATCGTACGTCGTGAGCTGTTAAAAGGACAACAACCTTACTCGCGGGACATTAGAGGGCCCCACAACGCAATAAAATCTCCTCTTGCTAGGATGCTGGGTTATTGAAGCGAATGGGTTGTCGTTAAGCCCATTATGCCTTCTGAATGGGCTATCTCTTTAGGCTGGGTCTGTGAACCGTTAACACATAAAGGAATTGTGCCCTCAACATGACGGGTGCGATCATACCAGCACTAATGCACCGGCTCCCATCAGAACTCTGAAGTTAAGCGTGCTTGGGCGAGAGTAGTACTAGCATGGGTGATCCCCTAGGAAGTCCTCGTGTTGCACCCCCTTTTTTAATTTTTTTTGCTTCGGTTTGCGTTGCCAAGATACTTTATACACCATATTTCTATTATTGAATCCCACGGCACCTTGGGCTAGACAACTTCGATTCACGTGGAGGGCAGGCCCGCAAACCGAGGGCGTAGGGCTTGAGAGCCGGTCTCCGTCGCTCTGGCGCCCATAACTTTTGATCCGTAAAGAGTTACGCGGCGTACAACATATTGTTGGAAAGCTCTCCGAGAGCTCTACGACGGGGCAGCTAGCTTGCTCGCGTTGTCATTTTTTGGAGCCCAAAATCGAACGTTTTCATCAGTTTCGGCCCACTTTCATAATTTAGCTCTATTTTTCAGTCCCGGATCGTACGTTGTGAGTTGTTAAAAGGACAACAACCATACTCGCGGGACATTAGAGGGCCCCACAACGCATTGAAATCTCATCTTGCTAGGATGCTGGGTTGTTGATGCGGATGGGTTGTTGTTAAGCCCATTGGGCCTTCTGAATGGGCCATCTCTCTAGGCTGGGTCTGTGAACCGTTAACACATAAAGGAAATGTGCCCTCAACTTGACGGGTGCGATCATACCAGCACTAATGCACCAGATCCCATCAGAACTCCGAAGTTAAGTGCGCTTGGTCGAGACTAGTACTACGATAGGTGACCACCTGGAAAGTCCTCGTGTTGTACCCCCCTTTTCAATTTTTTTTGCTCCGGTTTGGGTTGCCAAGATACTTTATCCACCACATTTCTATTATAATCCCACGGCACCTTGGACAAGACAACTTCGCTTCACGTGGAGGGCGGGCCCGCAAACCGAGGACATAGGGCTTATGAGCAGGTCTCCGTCGCTCCGGCGCCCATAACTTTTGATCCGTAAGGAGTTACGCGGTGCACAACATACTGTTGGAAAGCTCTCCGAGAGCTCTACGACGGGGGCAGATAGCTTACTCGCTATGCTCTTTTTTGGAGCCCAAAATCTAACGTTTTCATCAGTTTCGGCCTATTTTTCTAATTTAGCTCTATTTTTCCGTCCCGGATCGTACATCGTGAGCTGTTAAAAGGACAACAACCTTACTCGCGGGACATTAGAGGGCCCCACAACGTATTAAAATCTCGTCTTGTTAGGATGCTGGGTTGTTGAAGCGGATGGGTGGTCGTTAAGCCCATTGAGCCTTCTGAATGGGCCATCTCTCTAGGCTGGGGCTGTGAACCGTTAACACATAAAGGAATTGTGCCCTCAACATGACAGGTGCGATCATACGAGCACTAACGCACCGGATCCCATCAACACTACGAAGTTAAGCGTGCTTGGGCGAGAGTAGTACTAGGATGGGTGACCCCTTGGGAAGTCCTCGTGTTGCACCCCCCTTTTTAATTTTTTTTGCTCCAGTTAGCGTTGCCAAGATACTTTATACACCACATTTCTATTATCGAATCCCACGGCACCTTGGGCAAGACAACTTCGCTTCACGTGGAGGGCGGGCCCACAAACCGAGGGCGTAGGGCTTGTGAGCCGGTCTCCGTCGCTCCGGTGCCCATAACTTTTGATCCGTAAGGAGTTACACGGCGTACAGCATACTGTTGGAAAGCTATCCGAGAGGTCTACGACGGGGGCAGCTAGCTTGCTCGCTTTGCCCTTTTTTGGAGCCCAAAATCGAACGTTTTCATTTGTTTCGGACCACTTTTATAATTTAGCTCTATTTTTCCCTCCCGGATCGTACGTCGTGAGCTGTTAAAAGGACAACAACTTTACTCGCGGGACATTAGAGGGCCCCACAATGCATTGAAATCTCGTCTTGCTAGGATGCTGGGTTGTTGAAGCGGATGGGTTGTCGTTAAGCCCATTGGGCCTTCTGAATGGGCCATCTCTCTAGGCTGGGTCTGTGAACCGTTAACACATAAAGGAATTGTGCCATCAATTTAACGGGTGCGATCATACCAGCTCTAATGCACCGGATCCCATCAGAACTCCGAAGTTAAGCGTGCTTGGGCGAGAGTAGTACAACGATAGGTGACCCCCTGGAAAGTCCTCGTGTTGCACCCCCCTTTTCAATTTTTTTTGCTCCGGTTAGGGTTGCCAAGATAATTTATCCACCACATTTCTATTATAATCCCACGGAACCTTAGGCAAGACAACTTCGCTTCACGTGGAGGGCGGGCACGCAAACCGAGGGCGTAGGGCTTGTGAGGAAGTCTCCGTCGCTCCGGTGCCCATAACTTTTGATCTGTAAGGAGTTACGCGGCGCACAGCATACTGTTGGAAAGCTCTCCGAGAGCTCTACGACGGGGGCAGCCAGCTAGCTCGCTTTGCCCTTTTTTGGAGCCCAAAATTTAACGTTTTCATCAGTTTCGGCCTAATTTTCCAATTTATTTCTATTTTTCCGTCCCGGATCGTACGTCGTGAGCTATTAAAAGGATAACAACCTTAATCGCGGGAAATTAGAGGGCCCCATAACGCATTGAAATCTCGTCTTGCGAGGATGCTTGGTTGTTGAAGCGGATGGGTTGTCGTTAAGCCCATTGGGCCTTCTGAATGGGCCATCTCTCTAGGCTGGGTCTGTGAACCGTTAACACATAAAGGAATTGTGCCCTCCACTTGACGGGTGCGATCATACCAGCACTAATGCACCGGATCCCTTCAGAACTCCGAAGTTAAGCGTGCTTAGGCGAGAGTAGTACTAGGATAGGTGACCCCCTGGAAAGTCCTCGTGTTGCACCCCCCTTTTCAATTTTTTTTGCTCCGGTTAGGGTTGCCAAGATACTTTATCCACCACATTTCTAGTATAATCCCACGGCACCTTGGGCAAGACAACTTCGCTTCACGTGGAGGGCGGGCCCGCAAACCGAGGGCGTAGGGATTGTGAGCAGGTCTCCGTCGCTCTGGCGCCGATAACTTTTGATCCGTAAGGAGTTACGCGACGCACAGAATACTGTTGGAAAGCTCTCCGAGAGCTCTACGATGGGGGGAAATAGCTTGCTCGCTGTGTCCTTTTTTGGAGCCCAAAATCAAACATTTTCATCAGTTTCGGCCAACTTTTCTAATTTAGCTCTATTTTTTCGTCCCGGATCGTACGTCATGAGCTGTTAAAAGGACAACAACCTTACTCGCGGGACATTAGAGGGCCCACAACGCATTGAAATCTCGTCTTGCGAGGATGCTGGGTTGTTGAAGATGATGGGTTGTCGTTAAGCCCATTCGCCCTTCTGAATGGGCCATCTCTCTAGGCTAGGTCTGTGAAACGTTAACACATAAAGGAATTGTGCCCTCAACATGACGGGTGCGATCATACCAGCACTAATGCACCGGATCCCTTCAGAACTCCGAAGTTAAGCGTGTTTGTGCTAGAGTAGTACTAGGATGGGTGACCCCGTGGGAAGTTCTCGTGTTGCACCCCTTTCTCAATTTTTTTTGCTCCGGTTAGGGTTGCCAAGATACTTCATCCACCACGTTTCTATTATCGAATCCCCCGGCACCTTGGGTGTCACGCCCCAACTCGACCCCTCTTATAATTAGTCAGGACGCAACGGAATTTCTCCAGTATAATGAAAGTAAATAGGATACCGTGGCTCTAAACCAACCTCAATAGAACATCATACATTAACTCCACAAACTATACCACAAACAACTCCTCAATAAAATAACACATACATCATAACCATATTATACAATAAACATTCCTTGTTATACGCCTCCGTTCCAACATAATATATGAACCTTAATATACATTGCCAAAATATTTTGATACCAACCTAGCAACCTAAACAAGACAAAGGAAAGACTACCAAGATAGCATCAACTAATTCATTATCTTCTCAACATTTTTTACATTATGAACTACAAAGCATATAAAAGTCGACTAAGTTAATTTACAAGATAATAAAACATGTACGACATCACGGATAAGACTCTGGAACATAGGACTCATCCACGTAAGGCACATTTTCCCCCTCAGGAGGCACATACCCGTAATCCTGCGATAGTACACCTGTAAGCATGCAATAATAGAGAGTGAGCTTATATAAATAAGCCCAGTGAGGATTCGATAGATCTCGAGCAAGGTCTACTAAACTCCTTGGAATAATCCTTTGAGTCAGTAAACACACAATGAACATCAATAATCATTATAAATGCAACAATAGTAATAACTGTAAACACACAATAAGGATACGATACATTTGCTGATGAAGCCCCATACACCAATTCCATGCTCAACAACTCCTCCAAACTCAATAACACAATCCTGAGGTACCTTGACCTAGACGCACACCCCATGGCCTCTCCGCCCATGCGAGATAGGGATTAGCCATGATAACTGTGCCCGCAGCCCAGGATGCCTCCCAAGGTGACACAACATTATCAAAGCTCACAACAATGAGACTTAACATAAATAAACTGAGATATCAGTAACAAAAGTGCCCAATTCCCGTAATCAATAATCAATCCATAATCTGGGAGATCAGCAACAAAAGTGCCCGATTCCCGTAATCAATAATCAATCAATAATTTGGGAGATCAGCAACAAAAGTGCCCGATTCCCGTACTCAATAATAATCAATCAATAATATGGGAGATCAGCAACAAAAGTGCCTGATTCCCGTATCCAATAATAATCAATATAACATCAATATAACATCAATATAACATCAATATTTAATTAAACCACAAACAACTAAGTTAGATGACAAAGTAGGCCATCCAACTTAACATGCATGAAACACGTAATCTAACCCTAGTCTAACCATTAACAACTCACAATTCAATCATTCAAACCACACCCAATCAACTAAGGCTCAATCTAACATTTTAAATAAAGACAACCTAAACTTCAAATAATCATATCTTACATTTTACTAATCCAAACAACTCCAAATTAGTTTCAAACACTCACCCGTTCAATCAACTACATTAGCCCCCTCAGAAACAAACCAAAACACATCCAAATCATGCCCAATAACCCTAAAACCCTAGTGTATCATGGCTGAAATTTTTGGATTTTGGCACGGACATCACAATCAAAAATTCAGCATTACAACGGCGCTACCACGTAATTATCAATCTTTTAGAAATCAACGGCAATCGATTCCGATCAACACAACTCAAAATATTCAACATTTAACAAATTAATCTACTTTAAATACCGAAAAATAATAAATATGCTACATCCGTTCAAATCTCATAGTATTGCACATAAATGATCCCTAGCATGCATGGAGCAATAATCTAACATCAGATTAATATTCTAACGGTTCAATAATTAATTATACGCAAAAACATAAAAATAACATTTTGAGATCTAGAATTTTTCTCTCACCTTTGATGCAAACCAAGGCTAGAAATAGGTAGAATGGATGCCCAACAAGCAAAATCAAGCTTTGAATGAAGTGATTTGGCCTTGAAATGAAGTTTTTATGTGAAAATTACTTTGAAAAACCTTGAAAATGCTCTTATTCTTCCTCCCCCTTGAACTCACGGTTTTGTGTGTGTTTTGTGGTGTTTTTGGCTTGTTTTAATGTGTGTAACTACTTATGAGCAAGGTGGTCAACATTTAAATGAAAGTCAAAGTTAAAAACTTAGTATTTTTAGTGTTTTCTTTTCTTTAAATGCATTTTCTTGATCACCAATGTTCAAAACAATTATGCAACACCCAAGTTATCTCAAGTGGGTTATTTTTAGGTGACAAGAAGTTTTACAATCAAACAATTCTACCCGAGTCGGCTTATAACTCGATTTTCGCAAAAGTCGGTGTAAAAACCCTAATAAATTTTTAAGCCGATTTTAAAACCGTTTTCATCAAACACAGGTCTATTAAAGTCCATGGACTAGGTCTAGAAGGGTTAAAAAGACCAGTTTCAAAATTTCAGCGGACCTGTTTCGAAAACACTATTCACTAAAAATGGACGATAAAATTTTTGACTCCGTTTTTTATGAAAATTTCATGAATGCACATTTAGCATGTTCTAAGAGTATTGATATCAAAATTATCACATTCTAAGTCATGTAGCACATAGACAGGTCAATTCATGCAAAACGAGAATAAAACACGCAAAGCGAGATAAGGTCAAAAATTTGGGGTTTCACATTCTCCCCTCCTTAAAACAATTGCATCCTCGCAATTCTGCATCGATCCCAAGACAAACTCCGGTGCTGACTCAAACATACTGATTGAAACACCAATTACTAAATTCCGACTACGAACCAAGAACACCAAGTAGGAACACCAAATAAGATCATCGAATAAAAATCCCCATACAAGAAGCTTAAATAGGAACGCTGAATAAGAACACTGACTAGAATTTCTGAATAAGAATCTCAAATAAATTACCGAAGAAGAACGCCAAACATAGATCCCGTAATAGAGCACCAATCAAGAATACCAATTGAGAACTTCGAACAAGATCACCAAGCGAGAATACCAAATAATAATCCCAATATAAGAACTCTGTATAATACCGTATCAGAATTCCACATAAGAATACCGCATAGAAAATACCATAGAAGATGTCCAAAGAAGTATGCTAAATAAGAATCTCCATACAGAAATCTTGAGGAAGAATGCCGTATAAAATCACCAAATAAGAATCCCAATAATCAATGTATAGTCATAAAGTAGCTTGACCCCTAATCGGAATTCCATATACCTCAGCGTCACATACTACTCAGTCGCCAACTGATATGATGCACATGCTAACTTTAATCGCATAAGGCAAACTTTCTACTTACATTTTAGCACGTTGCACTCAAGGAGGTATAATATTCAATTGGTTGAGAATAAGTAAGTTACCTTTCACCACTGCTATCGCCTCTGGCAATTTCTCCAAGTCCACTACGTAGGCCCGAGCCTGAGCCCGCTGCTGCTGAGGTGTACTGCTTGCAGGTCCACCCTGATAACCCTGGACTGCTGGCTGACCTGTAGAACCCTGATACCTGGGGCAATCCCTTACCCGGTGTTGGTTGCTTCCGCAACCTAAACACGTCCCTTCCTTGCTTCGACAGTCGGCCTCCATATGGCCCTTACGTTTACAATAAACACACTGCAGCATCAGAGCACTGACACTGCCTCCTAAAGAACCAGAAGATGAATAAGCAGCTGAACCAGCCTGCTGCTGAGGTCTCACCACACTAGGCCTGTACTGACCCTGAGACTGGGCTGGCCTATACTGAGTCTGAACCTGATATGGCCCCTACTGAAACTGAGGCCGATAGTAACTCTGCTGACCCTGTGGCCTATAAGAACCCTAGTGGGCTGGTGGCCTGAAGACAACCTGCTGCACTGGAGGCCTATATATAACCTGCTAGCCCTGTGGCTGATACGGCCTCTTACTAGGCTGACTAGAGACAATCTGATTCCCTTTCCTCTTCTCTAACCTAGAAGCTGCATCAAAAGCCTCAGTGAAGATATCATAGCGATTCAGAGCCATTGCATCCTGAATCTCGGGCCTCGATCCCAACATAAATCTACGGGTCTTCCTCTCCTCCACAACTACAAACTCCGGTGCATACCGGGACAACCTAGTGAATGTAGCCTCATACTGAGCCACAGAAGAATCCCCCTGTACCAAAGATAGGAACTCAGCCTCTCTCCTCTCCCGTGCAACCCTCGGGACATACTTATCCCTAAAAGAAGTCAGAAAGGCATCCCAAACATACGGAACACCCCGGGTCTCCCAACTAGCTCTCAGAGTGCGCCACCACTCCTCTGCCTCATCATCAAGCAAATAGACAGTAGAAGTCACCTTCCTCTCATCAGTGTACCCGAGAGGATCAAAAATTTTCTCTAACTTACTAATCCACGACTCGGCCTTCCATCATCAGGCTCTCCCTGAAATCTAGGAGGATAGTACCCCAGAAACTCCTTCATAGTACCTCGACCGTGATTACCACCCTGTACATTCTGTATCTGGGCCTGCAATGCCTGAGTCTGAGCAGCCTGACCCGCTAACAACTGGGCCTGTCCAGCCATCAAATCTGCAATCCGATCCATTGCTGCCCCTAACCTATCATCCCCCCTATCACGGCCCTGTGCCACACTACCAGGAACCTCATCTACTATCTCGGGCCTACCACGAGTCCTCGGTCTACCGGCCATCGTACTAATCAAAGAGTTAGCACAGTTATAGCACGTAAACATGTTATAAACAATTATTAACACCTAAACAACAAATTCATATAAAACACATAAACAAATTGATCACATAATCACATAAGCACTAAATCACATAATCACTTAATAACTTAATCATATTAACACATATTTCATTTTTCTTTCACTTCATACATACTTGCATGCTTAGACCACTACCCACATTCCGAGGATACCCTGGCTGACAGCTAATCAAGATCTGATACCACTTAAATGTCACGCCCCAACTCGACCCCTCTTATAATTAGTCAGGACGCAACGGAATTTCGGCAGTATAACGACAGTAAATAGGATACCGAGGCTCTAAACCAACCTCAATAGAACATCATACATCAACTCCACAAACTATACCACAAACAACTCCTCAATAAAATAACACATACATCATAACCATATTATCCAATAAACATTCCTTGTTATACACCTCCGTTCCAACATAATACCTGAACCTTAATATATATTGCCAAAATATTTTGATACCAACCTAGCAACCTAAACAAGACAAAGGAAAGACTACCAAGATAGCATCAACTAATTCATTATCTTCTCAACATCTTTTACATTATGAACTACAAAGCATATAAAAGTCGACTAAGTTAATTTACAAGATAATAAAACATGTACGATACCACGGATAAGACTCTGGAACATAGGACTCATCCACGTAAGGCACATTTTCCTCCTCAGGAGGCACGTACCCGTAATCCTGCGATAGTACACCTGTAAGCATGCAATAATAGAGAGTGAGCTTATATAAATAAGCCCCGTGAGGATCCGATAGATCTCGAGCAAGGTCTACTAAACTCCTTGGAATAATCCTTTGAGTCAGTAAACACACAATGAACATCAATAATCATTATAAATGCAACAATAGTAATAACTGTAAACACACAATAAGGATACGATACATTTGCTGATGAAGCCCCATACACCAATTCCATGCTCAACAACTCCTCCAAACTCAATGACACAATCCTGAGGTACCTTGACCTAGACCCACACCCCATGGCCTCTCCGCCCATGCGAGATAGGGATTAGCCATGATAACTGTGCCCGCAGCCCAGGATGCCTCCCGAGGTGACACAACATTATCAAAGCTCACAACAATGAGACTTAACATAAATAAACCGAGAGATCAGTAACAAAAGTGCCCGATTCCCGTAATCAATAATCAATCCATAATCTGGGAGATCAGCAACAAAAGTGCCCGATTCCTGTAATCAATAATCAATCAATAATTTGGGAGATCAGCAACAAAAGTGCCCGATTCCCGTACTCAATAATAATCAATCAATAATATGGGAGATCAGCAACAAAAGTGCCCGATTCCCGTATTCAATAATAATCAATATAACATCAATATAACATCAATATTTAATTAAACCACAAACAACTAAGTTAGATGACAAAGTAGGCCATCCAACTTAACATGCATGAAACACGTAATCTAACCCTAGTCTAACCATTAACAACTCACAATTCAATCACTCAAACCACACCCAATCAACTCTAACATTTTAAATAAAGACAACCTAAACTTCAAATAATCATATCTTACATTTTACTAATCCAAACAACTCAAAATCAGTTTCAAACACTTACCCGTTCAATCAACTACATTAGCCCCCTCAGAAACAAACCAAAACACATCCAAATCATGCCCAATAACCCTAAAACCCTAGTGTATCATGGCTGAAATTTTTGGATTTTGGCACGGACATCACAATCAAAAATTCGGCATTACAACGGCGCTACCACGTAATTATCAATCTTTTAGAAATCGACGGCAATCGATTCCGATCAACACAACTCAAAATATTCAACATTTAACAAATTAATCAACTTTAAATACCCGAAAAATAATAAATATGCTACATCCGTTCAAATATCGTAGTATTGCATATAAATGATCCCTAGCATGCATGGAGCAATAATCTAACATCAGATTAATATTCTAACGGTTCAATAATTAATTATACGCAAAAACATAAAAATAACATTTTGAGATCTAGAATTTTTATCTCACCTTTGATGCAAACCAAGGCTAGAAATAGGTAGAATGGATGCCCAACAAGCAAAAGCAAGCTTTGAATGAAGTGATTTGGCCTTGAAATGAAGTTTTTATGTGAAAATTACTTTGAAAAACCTTGAAAATGCTCTTATTCTTCCTCCCCCTTGAACTCACGGTTTTGTGTGTGTTTTGTGGTGTTTTTGGCTTGTTTTAATGTGTGTAACTACTTATGAGCAAGGTGGTCAACATTTAAATGAAAGTCAAAGTTAAAAACTTAGTATTTTTAGTGTTTTCTTTTCTTTAAATGCATTTTCTTGATCACCAATGCTCAAAACAATTATGCAACACCCAAGTTATCTCAAGTGGGTTATTTTTAGGTGACAAGAAGTTTTATAATCAAACAATTCTACCCGAGTCGGCTTATAACTCGATTTTCGCAAAAGTCGGTGTAAAAACCCTAATAAATTCCTAAGCCGATTTTAAAACTGTTTTCATCAAACACAGGTCTATTAAAGTCCATGGACTAGGTCTAGAAGGGTTAAAAAGACCAGTTTCAAAATTTTAGCGGACCTGTTTCGAAAACACTATTCACTAAAAATCGACGATAAAATTTCTGACTCCGTTTTTTATGAAAATTTCATGAATACACATTTAGCATGTTCTAAGAGTATTGATATCAAAATTATCACATTCTAAGTCATGTAGCACATAGACAGGTCAATTCATGCAAAACGAGAATAAAACACGCAAAGCGAGATAAGGTCAAAAATTTGGGATTTCACATTGGGCAAGACAACTTCGCTTCACGTGGAGGCCGGGCCCGCAAACCGAGGGCGTAGGGCTTGTGAGCAGGTCTCTGTCGCTCCGGCGCCCATAACTTTTGTTCCGTAAGGAGTTACGCGGCGCACAGCATACTGTTTGAAAGCTCTCCGAGAGCTCTATGACGGGGGCAGCCAGCTTGCTCGATGTGCCCTTTTTTGGTGCCCAAAATCGAACGTTTTCATCAATTTCGGCCCACTTTTCTATTTTAGCTCTATTTTTCCATCCCGGATCGTACGTCGTGAGCTGTTAAAAGGACAACAACCTTACTCGCGGGACATTAGAGGGCCCCACAACGCATTGAAATCTCGTCTTGCGAGGATGCAGGGTTGTTGAAGCGGATGGGTTGTCGTTAAGCCCATTGGGCCTTCTGAGTGGGCCATCTCTCTAGGTTGGGTCTGTGAACCGTTAACACATAAAGGAATTGTGCCCTCAACATGACGGGTGCGATCATACCAGCACTAATGCACCGGATCCCATTAGAACCCCGAATTTAAACGTGCTTGGGCGAGAGTAGTACTAGGATGGGTGACCCCCTAGAAGACTTCGTGTTGCACACCCCTTTTCAATTTTTTTTGCTCCGGTAAGCGTTGCCAAGATACTTTATCCAGCACATTTCTATTATCGAATCCCACGGCACCTTGGGAAAGACAACTTCGCTTCATGTGGAGGGCGGGCCCGCAAACCGTGGGCGTAGAGATTGTGAGCCGGTCTTCGTCGCTCCGGTGCCTATAACTTTTGATCCGTAAGGAGTTACGCGGCGTACAGCATACTGTTGGAAAGCTCTCCGAGAGCTCTACGACGGGGGCAGCTAGCTTGCTCGCTGCGCCATTTTTTCGAGCCCAAAATCGAACGTTTTCATCAGTTTCAGCCCACTTTTCTGATTTAGCTCTATTTTTCTGTCCCGGATCGTACGTCGTGAGCTGTTAAAAGGACAACAACCTTACTCGCGGGACATTAGAGGGCCCCACAATGCATTGAAATCTCGTCTTGCGCGGATGCTGGGTTGTTGAAGCGGATGGGTTGTCGTTAAGCCCATTGGGCCTTCTGAATGGGCTATCTCTCTAGGCTAGGTCTGTGAACCGTTAACACATAAAGGAATTGTGCCCTCAACATGACGGGTGTGATCATACCAGCACTAATGCACCGGATCCCATCAGAACTCCGAAGTTAAGCGTGCTTGGGCGAGAGTAGTACAAGGATGGGTGACCCCCTGGAAATTCCTCGTGTTGCACCCCCCTTTTCAATTTTTTTTGGCTCCAGTTAGGGTTGCCAAGATACTTTATCCACCACATTTCTATTATCGAATCCCACGGCACCTTGGGCCAGAAAACTTCGCTTCACGTGGAGGGCAGGCCCGCAAACCGAGGGCTTAGGGCTTGTGAGCAGGTCTCCGTCACTCTGGCGCCAATAACTTTTGATCCGTAAGGAGTTACGCGGCACACAGCATACTGTTGGAAAGCTCTCCGAGAGCTCTACAACGGGGGCAACTAGCTGTCTTGTTGTGCCCTTTTTTGGAGCCCAAAATCGAACGTTTTCATCAGTTTCGGCCCACTTTTCTTATTTAGCTATATTTTTCCGTCCCGGATCGTACATCGTGAGCTGTTAAAGGGACAACAACCTTACTCGCGGGACATTAGAGGGTCCTACAATGCATTGAAATCTCGTCTTGCGAGGATGCTGGGTTGTTGAAGCGGATGGGTTGTCATTAAGCCCATTGGGCCTTCTGAATGGGTCATCTCTCTTGGCTAGATCTGTGAACCGTTAACACATAAAGGATTTGTGCCCTCAACATGACGGGTGCGATCATACCAGCACTAAAGCACCGGATCCCATCTGAACTACGAAGTTAAGCGTGCTTGGGCGACAGTAGTACTAGGATGGGTGACCCCCTTGGAAGTCATCGTGTTGCACCCACCTTTTCAATTTTTTTGCTCCAGTTAGGGTTGCCAAGATACTTTATCCACCACATTTATATTATCAAATCCCACGGTACCTTGGGCAAGACAACTTCACTTCACGTGGAGGCCGGGCCCACAAACCGAGGGCGTAGGGCTTGTGAGCAGGTCTCCGTCGCGCCGGCGCCCATAACTTTTGATCCGTAAGGAGTTACGCGGCGCACAGCATAATGTTCGAAAGCTGTCCGAGAGCTCTACGACGGGGGCAGCTAGCTTGCTTGCTGTGCCCTTTTTTGGAACCCAAAATCGAACGTTTTCATCAGTTTTTTCCCACTTTTCTAATTTAGCTCTATTTTTCCGTCCCAGATCGTACGTCGTGAGCTGTTAAAAGGACAACAACCTTACTCGTCGGACATTAGAGGGCCCCACAACGCATTGAAATCTCGTCTCCCGAGGATGCTGGGTTGTTGAAGAGGATGGGTTGTCGTTAAGCCCATTGGGCCTTCTGAATGGGCCATCTTTCTAGGCTAGGTCTATGAACCGTTAACACATAAAGGAATTGTGCCCTCAACATGACGGGTGCGATCATACCAGCACTAATGCACCGGATCCCCTCAGAACTCCGAAGTTAAGCGTGTTTGGGCGAGAGTAGTACTAGGATGGGTGACCCCATAGGAAGTCCTCGTGTTGCACCCCCATTTCAATTTTTTTTGCTCCGGTTAGGGTTGCAAAGATATTTTATCCACCACATTTCTATTATCGAATCCCGCGGCACCTTGGGCAAGACAACTTCGCTTCACGTGGAGGCAGGGCCAGTAAACCGAGGGCGTAGGGCTTGTGAGCAGGTCTCCGTCGCTCCGGCGCCCACAACTTTTTATCCGTAAGGAGTTATGCGGCGCACAGCATACTGTAGGAAAGCTCTCCGAGAGCTCTACGACGAGGGCAGCTAGCTTGCTTGTTGTACCCTTTTTTGGAGCCCAAAATCGAACATTTTCATAAGTTTCGGCCCACATTTCTAATTTAGCTCAATTTTTCCGTCCCGGATCGTACGTCGTGAGTTGTTAAAAGGACAACAACCTTACTCGCGGGACATTAGAGGGCCCCACAACGCATTGAAATCTCGTCTTGCGAGGATGCTAGGTTGTTGAAGTGGATGGGTTGTCGTTAAGCCCATTGGGCCTTCTGAATGGGCCATCTCTCTAGGCTGGGTCTGTGAACCGTTAACACATAAACGAATTGTGCCCTCAACATGACGGGTGCCATCATACCAGTACTAATGCACCAGATCCCATCAGAACTCCGAAGTTAAGCGTGCTTGGGCGAGAGTAGTACTAGGATTGGTGACCCCCTGGGATGTCCTCGTGTTGCACCCCCTTTTCAATTTTTTTTGCCCCGGTTAGGGTTGCCAAGATACTTTATCCACCACATTTCGATTATCGAATCCCACGGCACCTTGGGCAAGACAACTTCGCTTAACGTGGAGGTCGGGCCCGCAAACTGAGGGCGTAGGGCTTGTGAGCAGGTCTCCGTCGCTCAGGCGCCCATAACTTTTTATCCGTAAGGAGGTACGCGGCGCACAGCATACTGTTGGAAAGCTCTCCGAGAGCTCTACAACGGGGGCAGCTAGCTTGCTTGCTGTGCCCTTTTTTGGAGCCCAAAATTGAACATTTTCATCAGTTTCGGCCCACTTTTCTAATATAGCTCTATTTTTTTGTCCCGTATCGTACGTCGTGAGCTGTTAAAAAGACGACAACCTTACACGTGGGTCATTAGAGGGCCCTACAACGCATTGAAATCTCGTATTTCGGGGATGCTGGGTTGTTGAAGCGGATGGGTTGTCGTTAAGCCCATTGGGCCTTCTGAATGGCCATCTCTCTAGGCTGGGTCTGTGAACCGTTAACACATAAAGGAATTGTGCCCTCAACATGACGGGTGCGATCATACCAGTACTAATGCACCGGATCCCATCAGAACTCCGAAGTTAAGCGTGCATGGGCGAAAGTAGTACTAGGATGGGTGACCCCTTGGGAAGTCCTCGTGTTGCACCCCCTTTTCAATTTTTTTTGCTCCCGTTAGGGTTGCCAAGATATTTTATCCACCACATTTCTATTATCGCATCCCACGACACCTTGGGCAAGACAACTTCGCTTCACGTGGAGGCCTGGCCCGCAAACCAAGGGCGTAGGGCTTGTTAGCAGGTCTCCGTCGCTCCGGCGCCCATAACTTTTGATCCGTTAGGAGTTACGTGGCGTACAACATACTGTTGGAAAGCTCTCCGAGAGCTCTACGACGGGGGCAACTAGCTTGCTTGCAGTGCCCTTTTTTGGAGCCCAAAATCAAACATTTTCATCAGTTTCGGAGCACTTTTCTAATTTAGTTCTATTTTTCCATCCCGGATCGTACGTTGTGAGCTGTTAAAAGGACAACAACCTTACTCGCGGGACATTAGAGGGCCCCACAACGCATTGAAATCTCGTCTTGCGAGGATGCTGGGTTGTTGAAGCGGATGGGTTGTCGTTAAGCCCATTGGGCCTTCTGAATGGGCCATCTCTCTAGGCTGGGTCTGTGAACCGTTAACACATAAAGAAATTGTGCCCTCAACATGACGGGTGCGATCATACCAGCACTAATGCACCGAATCCCATCAGAACTCCGAAGTTAAGCGTGCTTGGGCGAGAGTAGTACTAGGATCGGTGACAGCCTGGGAAGTCCTCGTGTTGCACCCACTTTTCAATTTTTTTTGCTCCGGTTAGGGTTGCCAAGATACTTTATCCAACACATTTCTATTATCGAATCCCACGGCACCTTGGGCAAGACAACTTCGCTTCACGTGGAGGTCGGGCCCGCAAACCGAGGGCGTAGGGCTTGTGAGCAGGTCTCCGTCGCTCCGGCGCCCATAACATTTGATCTGTAAGGAGTTACGCGGCGCACAGCATACTGTTGGAAAGCTCTCCGAGAGCGCTACGATGGGGGCAGCGAGATTGCTCGTTGTGCCCTTTTTTGGTGCCCAAAGTCGGACGTTTTCATTAGTTTTGGCCCACTTTTCTAATTTAGCTCTATTTCTCCATCCCGGATCGTACGTCGTGAGCTGTTAAAAGGAAAACAACCTTACTCGCGGGATATTAGAAGGCCCCACAATGCATTGAAATCTCGTCTTGCGAGGATGCTAGGTTGTTGAAGTGGATGGGTTGTCGTTAAGCCCAATGGGCCTTCTGAATGGGCCATCTCTCTAGGCTGGGTCTGTGAACCGTTAACACATAAAGGAATTGTGCACTCAACATGACGGGTGCGATCATACCAGCACTAATGCACCGGATCCCATCTTAACTCCGAAGTTAAGCGTGCTTGGGCGAGAGTAGTACTAGGATGGGTGACCCCCTGGGAAGTCCTCGTGTTGCACCCCCTTTTCAATTTTTTTTGCTCCGGTTAGAGTAAACAAGATACTTTATCCACCACATTTCTATTATCGAATCCCACAGCACCTTGGGCAAGACAACTTCGCTTCATGTGGAGGCCGGGTCCACAAACCGAGGGCATAGGGCTTGTGACAGGTCTCCGTCGCTCCGGCGCCTATAACTTTTGATCCGTAAGGAGTTACGCGGAGCATAGCATACTGTTGGAAAGCCCTCCAAGAGCTCTACGTCGGGGGCAGCTAGCTTGCTCGCTGAGCCTTTTTTTGTAGCCCAAAATCGAACATTTTCATCAGTTTCGGCCCACTTTTTCTAATTTAGCTCTAATTTTCTGTCCCGTATCGTACGTCGTGAGCTGTTAAAAGGACAACAACCTTACTCGCGGGACATTAGAGGGCCCCACAACGTATTTAAATCGCGTCTTGCGAGGATGCCGGGTTGTTGAAGCGGATGGGTTGTCGTTAAGCCCATTGGGCCTTCTGAATGGGCCATCTCTCTAGGCTGGGTCTATGAACGGTTAACACATAAAGGAATTGTGCCCTCAACATGACGGGTACGATCATACCAGCACTAATGCACCGGATCCCATCAGAACTCCGAAGTTAAGCGTGCTTGGGCGATAGTAGTACTACGATGGGTGACCCCCTGGGAAGTCCTTGTGTTACACCCCCTTTTCAATTTTTTTTGCTCCAGTTAGGGTTGCCAAGATACTTTATCCACCACATTTCTATTATCGAATCCCACGGCACCTTGGGCAACACAACTTCACTTCACGTGGAGGCCGGGCCCGTAAACCGAGGGCGTAGGGCTTGTGAGCAGGTCTATGTCGCTCCGGCGCCCATAACTTTTGATCCGTAAAGAGTTACGCGGCGCACAGCACACTGTTGAAAAGCTCTCCGAGAGCTCTACAATGGGGGCAGCGAGCTTGCTCGCTGTGCCCTTTTTTGGAGCCCAAAATCGAACGTTTTCATCAGTTTCGGCCCACTTTTCTAATTTAGCTCTATTTTTCTGTCCCGGATCGTACGTCGTGAGCTCTTAAAAGGACAACAACCTTACTCGCGGGATATTAGAAGGCCCCACAACGCATTGAAATCTCGTCTTCCGAGGATACTGGGTTGTTGAAACGGATGGGTTGTCATTAAGCCCATTGGGCCTTGTAAATGGGCCATCTCTCTAGGCTGGGTCTGTGAAACGTTAACACATAAAGGAATTGTGCATTCAACATGATGGGTGCGATCATACCAGAACTAATGCACCGGATCCCATCAGAACTCCAAAGTTAAGCGTGCTTGGGCAAGAGTAGTACTAGGATAGGTGACCCTCTGGAAAGTCCTCGTGTTGCACCCCCTTTTCAATTTTTTTTGCTCCGGTTAGGGTTGCCAAGATACTTTATCCACCACATTTCTTTTATCGAATCCCACGGCTCCTTGGGCAAGACACCTTCGTTTCACGTGGAGGACGGGTCCGCAAACCGAGGGCGTAGGGCTTGTGAGCAGGTGTCCGTCGCTCCGGCGCCCATAACTTTTGATCCGTAAGGAGTTACGCGGAGCACAGCATACTGTTGGAAAGCACTCCGAGAGCTCTACAATTGGGGTAGCTAGCTTGCTCGCTGTGCCCTTTTTTGGAGCCCGAAATCGAACATTTTCATCAGTTTTAGCCCACTATTTTTATTTAGCTCTATTTTTCCGTCCCGGATCGTACGTCATGAGCTATTAAAAGGACAACAACCTTACTAGCGGGACACTAGAGGGCCCCACAACGCATTGAAATCTCATCTTGCGACGATGCTGGGTTGTTGAAGCAGATGGGTTGTCGTTAAGCCCATTGGGCCTTCTGAATCGGTCATCTCTCTAGGCTGGGTCTGTGAACCGTTAACATATAAAGGAATTGTGCACTCAACATGACGGGTGCGATCATACCAGCACTAACGCACCGGATCCCATCAGAACTCCGAAGTTAAGCATGCATGGGCGAGAGCAGTACTAGGATGGGTGACCCCCTGGGAATTCCTCGTGTTGCACCCCATTTTCAATTTTTTTTGCTCCAGTTAGGGTTGCCAAGATACTTTATCCACGACATTTCTATTATCGAATCCCACGGCACCGTGGGCAAGACAACTTCGCTTGACGTGGAGGTCGGGCCCGCAAACCGAGGGCGTACGGCTTGTGAGCAGGTCTCCATCGCTCCGGCGCCCATAACTTTTGATCCGTAAGGAGTTACGCTGAGCACAGCATACTGTTGGAAAGCTCTCCGAGAGCTCTACATCGGGGGCAGCTAGCTTGCTCACTTTACCCTTTTTTGGAGCCAAAATCGAACGTTTTCATTAGTTTCGGCCCACTTTTCTAATTTAGCTCTATTTTTCGGTCCCGGATCGTACGTAGTGAGCTGTTAAAAGGACAACAACCTTACTCGCGGGATATTAGAGGGCCCCACAATGCATTGAAATCTCGTCTTGCGAGGATGCTTGGTTGTTGAAGCGGATGGGTTGTTGTTAAGCCCATTGGGCCTTATGAATGGGCGATCTCTCTAGGCTGGGTTTGTGAACTGTTAACACATAAAGGAATTGTGCCCTCAACATGACGGGTGCGATCATGGCAGCCCTAATGCACCGGAACCCATCAAAACTCTGATGTTAAGCGTGCTTGGGCGAGAGTAGTACTAGGATGGGTGACCCCCTGCGAAGTCCTCATGTTGCACCCCATTTTCAATTTTTTTTGCTCCGGTTTGGGTTGCCAAGATACTTTATCCACCACATTTCTATTATCGAATCCCACGGCACCTTGGGCAAGACAACTTCGCTTCACGTGGAGGCCGGGCCCGCAAACCGAGGGCGTAGGGCTCTTGAGCAAGTCTCCGTCGCTCCGGCGCCCATAACTTTTGATCCGTAAGGAGTTACACGGTGCACAGCATACTGTTGGAAAGGTCTCCGAGTGCTCTACGACGGGGGTAGCTAGCTTGCTTGTTGTGCCCTTTTTTGGAGCCCAAAATTAAACATTTTCATCAGTTTCGGCCCACTTTTCTAATTTAGCTCAGTTTTTCTGTCCCGGATCGTACGTCGTGAGCTGTTAAAAGGAAAACAACCTTACTCGCGGGACATTAGAGGGCCCCACAACGCATTGAAATCTCCTCTTGCGAGGATGCCGGGTTGTTGAAGCGGATAGGTTGTCGTTAAGCCCATTAGGCCTTCTGAATGGGCCATCTCTCTAGGCTGGGTATGTGAACCGTTAACACATAAAGGAATTGTGCCCTCAACATGACAGGTGCGATCATACTAGCTCCAATGCACCGGATCCCATCAAAACTCCGAAGTTAAGCGTGCTTGGGCGAGAGTAGTACTAGGATGGGTGACCCCCTGGGAAGTTTTCGTGTTGCACACCATTCCAATTTTTTTTGCTCCGGTTAGGGTTGCCAAGATACTTTATCCACCACATTTCTATTATCAAATCCCACGGCACCTTGGGCAAGACAACTTCGCTTCACGTGGAGGGCGGGCCCGCAAACCGAGGGCGTAGGGCATGTGAGTATGTCTCCGTCGCTCCGGCGCCCATAACTTTAGATCCGTAGGGAGTTACGCGGCGCACAGCATACTGTTGGAAAGCTCTTCGAGAGCTCTGCGACGGGGGCAGCGAGCATGCTCTCTGTGCCCTTTTTTGGAGCCCAAAATCGAATGTTTTCATCTGTTTCGGCCCACTTTTCTAATTTAGCTCTATTTTTCCGTCCCGATTCGTATGTCGTGAGCTATTAAAAGATCAACATCCTTCCTCGCAGGACATTAAAGGGCCCCACAATGCATTAAAATCTCGTCTTGCGAGGATGCTGGGTTATTGAAGCGGATGGGTTGTCGTTAAGCCCATTGGGCCTTCTGAATGGGCCATCTCTCTCGGTTGGGTCTTTGAACCGTTAACACATAAAGGAATTGTGCCCTCAACATGACGGGTGCGATCATACCAGCACTAACGCACCGGATCCCATCAGAACTCCGAAGTTAAGCGTGCTTGGGTAAGAGTAGTACTAGGATGGGTGACCCCCTGGGAAGTCCTTGTGTTGCGACCCCTTTCCAATTTTTTTTGCTCCGGTTCGGTTTGCCAAGATACTTTATCCACCACATTTCTATTATCGAATCCCACGGCACCTTCGTAAAGACAACTTCGCTTCACGTGGAGGCCGGGCCAGCAAACCGAGGGCGTAGGGCTTGTGAGCAGGTCTCCGTCGCTCTGGCGCCCATAACTTTTTATCCGTAAGGAGTTACGCGGCGTACAGCATACTATTGGAAAGCTCTACGACAGTTCTACGACGGGGGCAGTTAGCTTGCTTGCTGTGCCCTTTATTGGAGCCCAAAATCGAATATTTTCATAAGTTTTGGCCCAATTTTCTAATTTAGCTCTATTTCTCTGTCTCGGATCGTACGTCGTGAGCTGTTAAAAGGACAACAACCTTACTCGCTGGACATTAGAGGGCCCCACAATGCATTGAATTCTCGTCTTGCGAGGATGTTGGGTTGTTGAAGCAGATGGATTGTCGTTAAGGCCATTGGGCCTTCTGAATGGGCCATCTCTCTAGGCTGGGTCTGTGAACCGTTAACACATAAAGGAATTGTGCCCTCAACATGACAAGTGCGATCATACCAACACTAATGCACCGGATCCCATCAGAACTCCGAAGTTAAGCGTGCATGGCCTAGAGTAGTACTAGGATGGGTGACCCCCAGGGAAGTCCTCGTGTTGCTCCCCCTTTTCAATTTTTTTTGCTCCGGTTAGGGTTGCCAAGATACTTTATCCACCACATTTCTATTATCGAATCCCACGGCACCTTGGGCAAGACAACTTCGCTTCACGTGGAGGCTGGGCCCGCAAACCGAGGGCGTAGGGCTTGTGAGCGGGTCTCCGTCACTCCGACACCCATAACTTTTTATCCGTAAGGAGTTACGCGGCGCACAACATACTGTTGGAAAGCTCTACGGGAGCTCTACAACTGGGGCAGCTAGCTTGCATGTTGTGCCGTTTTTTGGAGCCCAAAATTGAACGTTTTCATCAATTTCGGCCTACTTTTCTAATTTAGCTCTATTTTTCCATCACGAATCGTACGTCGTGAGCTGTTAAAAGGACAACAACCTTGCTCGCGGGATATTAGAGGGCCCTACAATGCATTGAAATCTCGTATTGGGAGGATGCTGGGTTGTTGAAGCGGATGGGTTGTCGTTAAGCCCATTGGGCCTTCTGAATGAGCCATCTCTCTAGGCTGGGTCTGTGAACCGTTAACACATAAAAGAATTGTGCCCGCAACATGACAGGTGCGATCATACCAGCACTAATGCACTGGATCCCATCAGAACTCCGAAGTTAAGCGTGGTTGGGCTAGAGTAGTACTTGGATGGGTAACCCCCTGGGAAGTCCTCGTGTTACACCCCCTTTTCAATTTTTTTTGCTCCGGTTAGGGTTGCCAAGTTACTTTATCCATCAGATTTCTATTATCGAATCCCACGGCACCTTGGGCAAGACAACATCGCTTCACGTGGAGGCCGGGCCAGCAAACCGAGGGCGTAGGGCTTGTGAGCAGGTCTCCGTCGCTCCGATGCCCATAACTTTTGATCCGTATGGAGTTACGCGGAGCACAGCATACTGTTGGAAAGTTCTCCAAGAGCTCTATGACGGGGGCGGCAAGCTTGCTTGCTTTGCCCTTTTTTGGAGCCCAAAATCGAACGTTTTCATCAGTTTTGGGCCACTTTTTTATTTAGCTCTATTTTTTCGTCCCGGATCGTACGTCGTGAGCTGTTAAAAGGACAACAACCTTACTCGCGGGACATTAGAGGGCCCCACAATGCATTGAAATCTCGTCTTGCGAGGATGCTTGGTTGTTGAAGCGGATGGGTTGTCGTTAAGCCCATTGCGCCTTCTGAATGCGCCATCTCTCTAGGCTGGGTATGTGAACCGTTAACACATAAAGGAATTGTGCCCTCAACATGACAGGTGCGATCATACTAGCTCTAATCCACCGGATCCCATCAGAACTCCGAAGTTAAGCGTGCTTGGGCGAGAGTAGTACTAGGATGGGTGACCCCCTGGGAAGTCTTCGTGTTGCACCCCATTCCAATTTTTTTTGCTCCGGTTAGGGTTGCGAAGATACTTTATCCATCACATTTCTATTATCAAATCCCACGGCACGTTGGGCAAGACAACTTCGCTTCACGTGGAGGGCGGGCCAGCAAACCGAGGGCGTAGGGCTTGTGAGTATGTCTCCGTCGCTCCGGCGCCCATAACTTTAGATCCGTAGGGAGTTACGCGGCGCACAGCATACTGTTGGAAAGCTCTTCGAGAGCTCTGCGACGGGGGCAGCGAGCATGCTCGCTTTGCCCTTTTTTGGTGCCCAAAATCAAACATTTTTATCAGTTTCGGCCCACTTTTCTAATTTAGATCTATTTTTCTGTCCCGAATCGTATGTCGTGAGCTATTAAAAGGACAACAACCTTACTCGCGGGACATTAGAGGGACACACGACGAATTGAAATCTCGTCTTGGGAGGATGATGGGTTATTGAAGTGGATGGGTTGTCGTTAAGCCCATTGGGCCTTCTGAATGGGCCATCTCTTTCGGCTGGGTCTGTGAACCGTTAACACATAAAGGAATTGTGCCCTCAACATGACGGGTGCGATCATACCAGTACTAATGCACCGGATCCCATAAGAACTCCTAAGTTAAGGGTGCTTGGGAGAGAGTAGTACTAGGGTGGGTGCCCCCCTGGGAAGTCCTTGTGTTGCGCCCCCTTTCCAATTTTTTTTTCTCCGGTCCGGGTTGCCAAGATACTTTATCCACCACATTTCTATTATCGAATCCCACGGCACCTTCGTAAATACAACTTCGCTTCACGTGGAGGCCGGGCCCGCAAACCGAGGGCGTAGGGCTTGTGAGCAGGTCTCCGTCGCTCTGGCGCCCATAACTTTTTATCCGTAAGGAGTTACGCGGCGCACAGCATACTGTTGGAAAGCTCTACGAGAGCTCTACGATGGGGGTAGCTAGCTTGTTTGCTGTGCCCTTTATTGGAGCCCAAAATCGTATATTTTCATAAGTTTTGGCCCAATTTTCTAATTTAGCTCTATTTCTCCGTCTCGGATCGTACGTCGTGAGCTGTTAAAAGGACAACAACCTTACTCGCTGGACATTAGAGGGCCCCACAACGCATTGAATTCTCGTCTTGCGAGGATGTTGAAGCGGATGGGTTGTCGTTAAGCCCATTGGGCCTTCTGAATAGGCCATCTCTCTAGGCTGGGTTTGTGAACCGTTAACACATAAAGGAATTGTGCCCTCAACATGACAAGTGCGATCATACCAGCACTAAGGCACCGAATCCCATCAGAACTCCGAAGTTGAGCGTGCATGGGCTAGAGTAGTACTAGGATGGGTGACCCCCTGCGAAGTCCTCGTGTTGCACCCCCTTTTCAATTTTTTTTGCTCCGGTTAGGGTTGCCAAGATACTTTATCCACCACATTTCTATTATCGAATCCCACGGCACCTAGGGCAAGACAACTTCGCTTCACGTGGAGGCTGGGCCCGCAAACCGAGGGAGTAGGGCTTGTGAGCGGGTCTCCGTCACTCCGACGCCCATAACTTTTTATCCGTAAGGAGTTACGCGGCGCACAACATACTGTTGGAAAGCTCTACGAGAGCTCTACAACGGGGGCAGCAAGCTTGCATGTTGTGCCATTTTTTGGAGCCCAAAATTGAACGTTTTCATCAATTTCGGCCTACTTTTCTAATTTAGCTCTATTTTTCCATCCCGGATCGTACGTCGTGAGCTGTTAAAAGGACAACAACCTTGCTCGCGGGACATTAGACGGCCCTACAATGCATTGAAATCTCGTATTGGGAGGATGCTGGGTTGTTGAAGCGGATGGGTTGTCGTTAAGCCCATTGGGCCTTCTGAATGAGCCATCTCTCTAGGCTGGGTCTGTGAACCATTAACACATAAAGGAATTGTGCCCTCAACATGACGGGTGCGATCATACCAGCACTAATACACCGGATCCCATCAGAACTCCTAAGTTAAGTGTGCTTGGGCGAGAGTAGTACTAGGATGGGTAACCCCCTGGGAGGTCCTCGTGTTGCACCCCCTTTTCAATTTTTTTTGCTTCGGTTAGGGTTGCCAAGATACTTTATCCACCACATTTCTATTATCGAATCCCACGGCACCTTGGGCAAGACAACTTTGCTTCACGTGGAGGGCGGGCCCGCAAACCGAGGGCGTAGGGCTTATGAGCAGGTCTACATCGCTCCGGCGCCCATAACTTTTGAACCGTAAGGAGTTACGCGGCGCATAACATACTGTTGGAAAGCTCTCCGAGAGTTCTACGACGGGGGCAGCTAGCTTGCTCGCTTTGCAATGTTTTGGAGCCCAAAATCGAACGTTTTCATCAATTTTGGCTCACTTTTCTAATTTAGCACTATTTTTCCGTCCCGGATCGTATGTCGGGAGCTGTTAAAAGGACAACAACCCTACTCGCGGGACATTAGAGGGCCCCACAATGCATTGAAATCTCGTCTTGCGAGGATGCTGGGTTGTTGAAGCGGATGGGTTGTCGTTAAGCCCATTGGGCCTTCTGAATGGGCCATCTCTCTAGGCTGGGTCTGTGAACTGTTAACACATCAAGGAATTGTGCCCTCAACATGACGGGTGTGATCATACCAGCACTAATGCACCGGATCCCATCAAAACTCCGAAGTTAAGCGTGCTTGGGCGAAGTAGTACTAGGATGGGTGACCCCTGGGAAGTCCTCGTGTTGCACCCCCTTTTCAATTTTTTTTGCTCCGGTTAGAGTTACCAAGATATTTTATCCACCACATTTCTATTATCGAATCCCAAGGCACCTTGGGCAAGACAACTTCGCTTCACGTGGAGGTCGGGCTCGCAAACCGAGGGCGTAGGGCTTGTGAACAGGTCTCCGTCGCTCCGGCGCCCATAACTTTTGATCCGTAAGAAGTTACGCGGAGCACAGCATGGTATTGGAAAGCCCTGCGAGACATCTACGTCGGGGGCAGCTAGCTTGCTCGCTGTGCCCTTTTTGGAGCCCACAATCGAACGTTTTCATCAGTTTCTGCCCACTTTTTCTAATTTAGCTCTATTTCTCCGTCCCGTATCGTACGTCGTGAGCTGTTAAAAGGAAAACAACCTTACTCGTGGGACATTAGAGGGCCCAAAAATGCATTGAAATTGCGTCTTGCAAGAATGCTGTGTTGTTGAAGCGGATGGGTTGTCGTTATGCCCATTGGGCCTTCTGAATGGGCCATCTCTCTAGGCTGGGTCTGTGAACCGTTAACACATAAAGGAATTGTGCCCTCAACATGACGGGTACGATCATACCAGCACTAATGGACCGGATCCCATTAGAACTCCGAAGTTAAACGTGCTTGGGATAGAGTAGTACTAGGATGGGTGATCCTCTGGGAAGTCCTCGTGTTGCACCCCCTTTTCAATTTTTTTTGCTCCGGTTAGGGTTGCCAAGATACTTTATCCACCACATTTCTATTATCGAATCCCACGGCACCTTGGGCAAGACAACTTCGCTTCACGTGGAGGCCGGGCCCGCAAACCGAGGGCAAAGGGCTTGTGAGCAGGTCCCCGTCGCTCCGGCGCCCATAACTTTTGATCCGTAAAGAGTTACACGGCGCACAACATACTGTTGGAATGCTCTCCGAAAGCTCTACGATGGGGGCAGTGAGCTTACTAGCTGTGCCCTTTTTTGGAGCCCAATATCGAACATTCTTATCTGTTTCGGCCCACTTTTCTACTTTAGCTCTATTTTTTCGTCCCTGATTGTACATCGTGAGTTGTTAAAAGGACAACAACCTTACTCGCGGGATATTAGAGGGCCCCACAACCAATTGAAATCTCGTCTTGCGAGGATGCTGGGTTGTTGTAGCGGATGGGTTGTCGTTAAGCCCATTGGGCCTTCTGAATGGGCCATCTCTGTAGGCTCGGTCTGTGAACCGTTAACACATAAAGGAATTGTGCATTCAACATGATGGGTGCGATCATACCAGCACTAATGCACCGGATCCTATCAGAACTCCAAAGTTAAGCGTGCTTGGGCGAGAGTAGTACTTGGATGGGTGACCCAGTGGGAAGTCCTCGTGTTGCACCCCCTTTTCAATTTTTTTTGCTCCGGTTAGGGTTGCCAGGATACTTTATCCACCACATTTCTGTTATCGAATCCCACGGCTCCTTGGGCAAGACAACTTCGTTTCACGTGGAGGCTGGGCCCACAAACCGAGGGCGTAGGGCTTGTGAGCAGGTGTTCGTCGCTCCGGCGCCCATAACTTTTTATCCGTAAGGAGTTACGCGGAGCACAGCATACTGTTGGAAAGCTCTCCGAAAGGTCTACGATCGGGGTAGTGAGCTTGCTCGCTGTGCCCTTTTTTGGAGCCCCAAATCGAACGTTTTCATCAGTTTTAGCCCACTTTTTTTATTTAGCTCTATTTTTCCTTGCCGGATCGTACGTCGTGAGCTGTTAAAAGGACAACAGCCTTACTCGTGGAACATTAGAGGGCCCCACAACGCATTGAAATCTCTTCTTGCGAGGATGCTGGGTTGTTGAAGCGGATGGGTTGCCGTTAAGCCCATTGGGCCTTCTGAATGGGCCATCTCTCTAGGCTGGGTCTCTAAACCGTTAACACATAAAGGAATTGTTCCCTCAACATGACGGGTGCGATCATACCAGCACTAATGCACCGGATCCCATCAGAACTCCAAAGTTAAACGTGCTTGGGCGAGAGTAGTACTAGGATGTGTGACCCCCTGGGAAGTCCTCGTGTTGCACCCCCCATTTCAATTTTTTTTTCTCCAGTTAGGGTTGCCAAGATACTTTATCTTCCACATTTCTATTATCGAATCCCACAGCACTTTGGGCAAGACAACTTCGATTCACGTGGAGGCCGGGCCCGCAAACCGAGGGCGTAGGGCTTGTGAGCAGGTCTCCCTCGCTCTGGCGCCCATAACTTTTGATCCGTAAGGAGTTACGCAGCGCCCAGCATACTGTTTGAAAGCTCTCCGAGAGCTCTACGATGGGGGCTGCTAGCTTGCTTGCTGTGCCATTTTTTGGAGCCCAAAATTGAACATTTTCATCAGTTTCGGCCCACTTTTCTAATTTAGCTCTATTTTCCCGTCCCGGATCGTACGTCGTGAGCTGTTAAAAGGACAACAACCTTACTCGCGGGACATTAGAGAGCCCCACAACGCATTGAAATCTCATCTTGCAAGGATGCTGGGTTGTTGAAGCGGATGGGTTGTCGTTAAGCCCATTGGGCCTTCTGAATTGGCCATCTCTCTGGGCTTGGTTTGTGAACCGTTAACACATAAAGGAATTGTGCCCTCAACATGACGGGTGCGATCATACCAGCACTAATGCACCGGATCCCATCAAAACTCCGAAGTTAAGCGTGCTTGGGCGAGAGTAGTACTAGGATGGGTGACCCCCTAGGAAGTCCTCGTGTTGCACCCCATTTTCAATTTTTTTTACTCCGGTTAGGGTTGCCAAGATACTTTATCCACCACATTTCTGTTATCGAATCCCATGGCTCCTTGGGCAAGACAACTTCGTTTCACGTGGAGGCTGGGCCCGCAAACCGAGGGCGTAGGGCTTGTGAGCAGGTGTTCGTCGCTCCGGCGCCCATAACTTTTTATCCGTAAGGAGTTACGCGGAGCACAGCATACTGTTGGAAAGCTCTCCGAAAGGTCTACGATGGGGGTAGTGAGCTTGCTCGCTGTGCCCTTTTTTGGAGCCCCAAATCGAACGTTTTCATCAGTTTTAGCCCACTTTTTTTATTTAGCTCTATTTTTCCTTGCCGGATCGTACGTCGTGAGCTGTTAAAAGGACAACAGCCTTACTCGTGGAACATTAGAGGGCCCCACAACGCATTGAAATCTCTTCTTGCGAGGATGCTGGGTTGTTGAAGCGGATGGGTTGCCGTTAAGCCCATTGGGCCTTCTGAATGGGCCATCTCTCTAGGCTGGGTCTCTAAACCGTTAACACATAAAGGAATTGTTCCCTCAACATGACGGGTGCGATCATACCAGCACTAATGCACCGGATCCCATCAGAACTCCAAAGTTAAACGTGCTTGGGCGAGAGTAGTACTAGGATGTGTGACCCCCTGGGAAGTCCTCGTGTTGCACCCCCCATTTCAATTTTTTTTTCTCCAGTTAGGGTTGCCAAGATACTTTATCTTCCACATTTCTATTATCGAATCCCACAGCACTTTGGGCAAGACAACTTCGATTCACGTGGAGGCCGGGCCCGCAAACCGAGGGCGTAGGGCTTGTGAGCAGGTCTCCCTCGCTCTGGCGCCCATAACTTTTGATCCGTAAGGAGTTACGCAGCGCCCAGCATACTGTTTGAAAGCTCTCCGAGAGCTCTACGATGGGGGCTGCTAGCTTGCTTGCTGTGCCATTTTTTGGAGCCCAAAATTGAACATTTTCATCAGTTTCGGCCCACTTTTCTAATTTAGCTCTATTTTCCCGTCCCGGATCGTACGTCGTGAGCTGTTAAAAGGACAACAACCTTACTCGCGGGACATTAGAGAGCCCCACAACGCATTGAAATCTCATCTTGCAAGGATGCTGGGTTGTTGAAGCGGATGGGTTGTCGTTAAGCCCATTGGGCCTTCTGAATTGGCCATCTCTCTGGGCTTGGTTTGTGAACCGTTAACACATAAAGGAATTGTGCCCTCAACATGACGGGTGCGATCATACCAGCACTAATGCACCGGATCCCATCAAAACTCCGAAGTTAAGCGTGCTTGGGCGAGAGTAGTACTAGGATGGGTGACCCCCTAGGAAGTCCTCGTGTTGCACCCCATTTTCAATTTTTTTTACTCCGGTTAGGGTTGCCAAGATACTTTATCCACCACATTTCTGTTATCGAATCCCACGGCTCCTTGGGCAAGACAACTTCGTTTCACGTGGAGGCTGGGCCCGCAAACCGAGGGCGTAGGGCTTGTGAGCAGGTGTTCGTCGCTCCGGCGCCCATAACTTTTTATCCGTAAGGAGTTACGCGGAGCACAGCATACTGTTGGAAAGCTCTCCGAAAGGTCTACGATGGGGGTAGTGAGCTTGCTCGCTGTGCCCTTTTTTGGAGCCCCAAATCGAACGTTTTCATCAGTTTTAGCCCACTTTTTTTATTTAGCTCTATTTTTCCTTGCCGGATCGTACGTCGTGAGCTGTTAAAAGGACAACAGCCTTACTCGTGGAACATTAGAGGGCCCCACAACGCATTGAAATCTCTTCTTGCGAGGATGCTGGGTTGTTGAAGCGGATGGGTTGCCGTTAAGCCCATTGGGCCTTCTGAATGGGCCATCTCTCTAGGCTGGGTCTCTAAACCGTTAACACATAAAGGAATTGTTCCCTCAACATGACGGGTGCGATCATACCAGCACTAATGCACCGGATCCCATCAGAACTCCAAAGTTAAACGTGCTTGGGCGAGAGTAGTACTAGGATGTGTGACCCCCTGGGAAGTCCTCGTGTTGCACCCCCCATTTCAATTTTTTTTTCTCCAGTTAGGGTTGCCAAGATACTTTATCTTCCACATTTCTATTATCGAATCCCACAGCACTTTGGGCAAGACAACTTCGATTCACGTGGAGGTCGGGCCCGCAAACCGAGGGCGTAGGGCTTGTGAGCAGGTCTCCCTCGCTCTGGCGCCCATAACTTTTGATCCGTAAGGAGTTACGCAGCGCCCAGCATACTGTTAGAAAGCTCTCCGAGAGCTCTACGATGGGGGCTGCTAGCTTGCTTGCTGTGCCATTTTTTGGAGCCCAAAATTGAACATTTTTATCAGTTTCGGCCCACTTTTCTAATTTAGCTCTATTTTCCCGTCCCGGATCGTACGTCGTGAGCTGTTAAAAGGACAACAACCTTACTCGCGGGACATTAGAGAGCCCCACAACGCATTGAAATCTCATCTTGCAAGGATGCTGGGTTGTTGAAGCGGATGGGTTGTCGTTAAGCCCATTGGGCCTTCTGAATTGGCCATCTCTCTGGGCTTGGTTTGTGAACCGTTAACACATAAAGGAATTGTGCCCTCAACATGACGGGTGCGATCATACCAGCACTAATGCACCGGATCCCATCAAAACTCCGAAGTTAAGCGTGCTTGGGCGAGAGTAGTACTAGGATGGGTGACCCCCTAGGAAGTCCTCGTGTTGCACCCCATTTTCAATTTTTTTTACTCCGGTTAGGGTTGCCAAGATACTTTATCCACCACATTTCTATTATCGAATCCCACGGCACCTTGAGCAAGACAACTTCGCTTCACGTGGAGGCCGAGCCCGCAAACCGAGCACGTAGGGCTTGTGAACAGGTCTCCCTCGCTCTGGAGCCCTTAACTTTTGATCCGTAAGGAGTTACGCGGCACACAGCATACTGTTGGAAAGCTCTCCGAGAGCTCTACGACGGGGGTAGCTCGCTCGCTCGCTTTGCCCTTTTTTTGGAGCCCAAAATCGAACGTTTTCATCAGTTTTGACCCACTTTTCTAATTTAGCTCTATTTTTTCGTCCCGGATCGTACGTCGTAAGCTGTTAAAAGGACAACAACCTTAATCGCGGGACATTAGAGGACCCCACAACGCATTGAAATCTCATCTTGCGAGGATGCTGGGTTGTTGAAGCGGATGGGTTGTCATTAAGCCCATTGGGCCTTCTGAATGGGACATATCTCTAGGCTAGGTCTGTGAACCGTTAACACAAAAAGGAATTGTGCCCTCAACATGACGGCTGCTATCATACCAGCACTAATGCACCGGATCCCATCAGAACTCCGAAGTTAAGCATGCTTGGGCGAGAGTAGTACTAGGATGGGTGACCCCTTGGGAAGACCTCGTGTTGCACCCCCTTTTCAATTTTTTTTTGCTCCAGTTAGGGATGCCAGGATACTTTACCTACCACATTTCTATTATCGAATCCCACGGCACTTTGGGCAAGACAACTTCGCTTCACAAGGAGGCCGGGCCCGCAAACCGTAGGCGTAGGGCTTGTGAGCAGGTCTCCATCGCTCCGGCGCCCATAACTTTTGATCCGTAAGGAGTTACGCAGAGCACATCATTCAGTTGGAAAGCTCTCCGAGAGCTCTACGTCGGGGGAAACTAGCTTGCTCGCTTTGCCCTTTTTTGGAGCCCAAAATCGAACGTTTTCATCAGTTTCGGCCCACTTTTCTGGTTTAGGTCTATTTTTCCGTCCCGTATCGTACGTCGTGAGCTGTTAAAAGGACAACAACCTTACTCGCGGGACATTAGAGGGCCCCACAATGCATTGAAATCTCGTCTTGCGAGGATGCTTGGTTGTTGAAGCGGATGGGTTGTCGTTAAGCCCATTGGGCCTTCTGAATGGGCCATCTCTCTAGGCTGGGTCTGTGAACCGTTAACACATAAAGGAATTGTGCCCTCAACATGACGGGTGCGATCATACCAGCACTAATGCATCGGATCCCATCAAAACTCCGAAGTTAAGCGTGCTTGGGCGAGAGTAGTACTAGGATGGGTGACCCCCTGGGAAGTTCTCGTGTTGCACCCCCTTTTCAATTTTTTTTGCTCCGGTTAGGGTTGCCAAGATACTTTATCCACCACATTTCTATTATCGAATCCCACGGCACCTTGGGCAAGACAACTTCACTTCACGTGGAGGCCGGGCCCGCAAACCGAGGGCGTAGGGCTTGTGAGCAGGTCTCCGTCGCTCCAGCGCCCATAACTTTCGATCCGTAAGGAGTTACGCGGAGCACAACATACAGTTGGAAAGCTCTCCGATAGGTCTATGACGGTGGCAGCTAGCTTGCTCGTTGTGCCCTTTTTTGGAGCCCAAAATAAAACATTTTCATCAGTTTCGGCCCACTTTTCTAATTTAGCTCTATTTTTTCGTCCCGGATCGTACGTCATGAGCTGTTAAAAGGACAACAACTTTACTCGCGGGACATTAGAGGACCCCACAACGTATTGAAATCTCATCTTGCGAGGATGCTGGGTTGTTGAAGCGGATGGGTTGTCGTTAAGCCCATTGGGAATTCTGAATGGGCCATCTCTCTAGGCTGGGTCTGTGAACCGTTAACATATAAAGGAATTGTACCCTCATCATGACGGGTGCTATCATACCAGCACTAATGCACCGGATCCCATCAGAACTCCAAAGTTAAGCGTGCTTGGGCGAGAGTAGTACTAGGATGGGTGACCCCCTGGGAAGCCTTCGTGTTGCACCCCTTTCCAATTTTTTTTGCTCCGGTTAGGGTTGCCAAGATACTTTATCCACCACATTTCTATTATCAAATCCCACGGCACCTTGGGCAAGACAACTTCGCTTCACTTGGAGGGAGGGCCCGCAAACCGAGGGCGTAGGGCTTGTGAGTAGGTCTCCGTCGCTCTGGCGCCCATAACTTTTGATCCGTAATGAGTTACGCGGCGCACAGCATATTGTTGAAAAGCTCTCCGAGTGCTCTACGACGGGTGCAACGAGCTTGCTCGTTGTGCCATTTTTTGGAGCCCAAAATTGAATGTTTTCACCTGTTTCGGCCCACTTTTCTAATTTAGCTCTATTTTTCCGTCCCGGTTCGTATGTCGTGAGCTGTTAAAAGGACAACAACCTTACTCGCGGGACATTAGAGGGCCCCACAATGCATTGAAATCTCGTCTTGGGAGGATGCTGGGTTGTTGAAGCGGATGGGTTGTCGTTAAGCCCATTGGGCCTTCTGAATAGGCCATCTCTCTAGGCTGGGTCTGTGAACCGTTAACACAAAGGAATTGTGACCTCAACATGACGGGTGCGATCATACCAGCACTAATGCACCGGATCCCATCAGAACTCCGAAGTTAAGCGTGCTTGGGCGAGAGTAGTACTAGGATGGGTGACCCCTTAGGAAGTCCTTGTGTTGCACCCCCTTTTCAATTTTTTTTGCTTCGGTTAGGGTTGCCGAGATACTTTATCCACCACATTTCTATTATCAAATCCCACGGCACCTTGGGCAAGACAACTTCTCTTCGCGTGGAGGCTGGGCCCGCAAACCGAGGGCGTAGGGCTTGTGAGCAGGTTTCCGTCGCTCTGGCGCCCATAACTTTTGATTCTTAAGGAGTTACACGGCGCACAACATACTGTTGGAAAGCTCTCCGAGAGCTCTACGACGGGGGTAGCTAGCTTGCTTGCAGTACCCTTTTTTGGAGCCCAAAATCGAACGTTTTCATCAGTTTTGGCCCACTTTTCTAATTTAGCTCTATTTTTCCGTCTCGAATCGTACGTCGTGAGCTGTTAAAAGGACAACAACCTTACTCGTGGGACATTAGAGGGCCCCACAATGCATTGAAATCTCGTCTTGCGAGGATGCTGGGTTGTTGAAGCGGATGGGTTGTCGTTAAGCCCATTGGGCCTTCTGAATGGGCCATCTCTCTAGGCTGGGTATGTGAACCGTTAACACATAAAGGAATTGTGCCCGCAACGTGACGGGTGGGATCATACCAGCACTAATGCACCGGATCCCATCAGAACTCCGAAGTTAAGCGTGCTTGGACGAGAGTAGTACTAGGATGGGTGACCCCCTGGGAAGTCCTCGTGTTGCACCTGTGATACCCCGAACCTGACATGTATTCACTAGCATTTAAAGTTCATTTAAATTTCATTTTATTGACCTTTCACCTTCTTTGACCAAACTAGTTGACTTTTCATGTACATTGACCAACTAGGCCAATGTGAAAATTTTTGAAATGTTTAATAACGGGCAAACTTGGGATTAGAAATAAAAAAATGCAATGTTAAGTTAGTCAAATTTTGGGTCAACTTTGGAATTAAATGTGAACCAATTGGGGAAGAGTTAGGTAGCAAATTATATATGGTTAAAAAGCTCTATGAGTCTAGTTTCTGAGGCTTCAAACCGTTCGTGAATTGGAGTTTTCTAGAAGAAGTTATGGCCGTTTTCGTAAGGTTGCGCATAGCTGTTTTGGTTTAGCGGGTTGACCGAAACTTTGACCTTTGACTTGTCATTTTTTTTTCCTAAATAAGCAGAATTGCACACGAAAAAAACAGAGAAGAAAGACTTGAAAACATGAGGAAAAGAAGGAGAAAAAAAAAAAGAAAACTTCAACTACAAATCACCAAATCTTTGCGTGAGCTTGCACGGGGTGGTTTCCGAGGCACTCTACGAGGTTTTCCTAGCGTCTAGGAGCGTCTAAGGTGTGGGTTTCATCGTTATTTGCGCATTTGAAATATTTGTATCTAAACTTTGATTTTTGGATTTTATGCGTAGATTGTTGTTTTAATCATTTTGTTGCTTAAAGAATGTTCCTTGTTAATTGTAGAACATGTATTTATAGCTTTTTAACATTTTCTGCGGTTAAATATTGGAATTGAAATATAAATTGTGTGATGAATAGTAAATTGTGAATAGTAAACCCCCGTTTCGATGAAGTTGCTCCGTTACGCGTTCTGTTGATGTAGGAAGATGCTAGATATGCTAGAATGCCTAAATGTGTGGTTTAATTGGAATGTGTAATGGAAAAACGGAGAAAAATGGCTTAGTGAAAGTCGGGGTCGTTTAGGTCGAGTTTGGCATTTTCTCGTTTTGTGTGTTGGCATTGTTTCGGGAGGCCATGGAAGCACTTTTGGTGCGATTATGGCATTGGTTGGGTGTTTGGTTGGTATAGTTGTAGTTCAAACGAGCAAAGGGGGAAATCGGGGCTTTGCGCGAATTCTAGGGTAAAGTAGGGTTTCGGGGTCCTTGGACGTGCCTTATGGTGACCTAGGAGGATTGGCGAAGTCGGTTTCCAGAACTCGTGGCTCGTTTGGAAATGGTAGTGTTTTGATAGTTGGGGTCGATTTGTGATTTTGCTTGTTATCTTGATATTATGCCTATAGAATGCTTAGGGTTGCTTGATATACTTGTTTAATTGGTGTTATTGTTGCTTATTATTGCTTGTTATTCTTGAAAAGTTAGTTGAATGCTAGTATTGATTGTGATTGCTTGTTATCTCGTTTGTTGTCACTAGTTTGTATTGTTGTGCTATCGCTCGTTTATTGCCTTGTATCGAGTCTTGCATTGCATAGTGTCAGCACGTGAGTGATGGGCCTCTCTGGGTAGCCTCGGGTTGCCAGTGTTGGTTGCTCTAGCTCCGTAGCTATTCCCTCTTCTCGCTTGGGCTGCCTCCCAGGGAGATTTGGGTCGTAGATTGATGGATACTTCCGGGGTATTCCAAACTGGTGTTATAAGGTAGATGCGCGCTTATTGTCATCGTTGTCAACATCAAGCTCGAGATTGATGTATCGATCGTGAAATGGTACTTTGCTCGTATGAGTGAACCATAGCCTTCAGAGTGTGGTATAGCTTTGAATGGTTGTGTTAATGCTTTCAGTAATTGCTTATTGTATTGATTATTTGTTTTGATTGCTTATTTATCAGTTATATTGCTTAACTGTCTTATTTGCATTGCACGACTTTCTTTCTCTCCAATTCGATATCTGTCTCGCCCTCACTGAGTATACGTGTTGTGTATACTCACTCCTCACCACCACATTTCAGGAAATGCCATGTTAGCTGGAAAGTTCGTGATTTCGTGAAAGTCCGTGCTTGAAGAGTTGTCCTGCGTGCCTATGTGACTTGAGTTGTCAAAGTTGTAAAGTTGTATGCTTTTATGTATTATATGTATTTAATGTTAAAGGGGATGTAATTTAAGTTTCACTAGATTATGTATTTAGTTAATGTAGCTTAACTTCAATGTATATTTGTAATGATAAAGGAAAAGAGATAGAAATGTATGATAGTCTAGCTTATGATATAGGTTGGTGTAGTTTAATTGCTAAGCTTGAATGTATATTTACTTGTGTTTTGCTTGTTGTGAACCAAGGCTCGGATGGCCTCGAGGTGGTTGAATGTTTGGACATGGTATTGGTCCACTTATATGCTGTCGCAGGTTTTACTTTTCGCCTAGGAACAAGGGAGACTCCGTCTGTTTTCCCTGAAAATTTATGCCCGAGTTTGGTTTGGGTTGTGTTTAGATCGATTGATAGAACTCCCGGTCTCGAGAGGGATCGGGGTATTACAGCACCCCCTTTTCAATTTTTTTTGCTCCAGTTAGGGTTGCCAAGATACTTTATCCACCACATTTCTATTATCAAATCCCACGGCACCAAGGGCAAGACAACTTCGCTTCACGTGGAGGGCGGGCCCGCAAACCGAGGGCGTAGGGCTTATGAGCAGGTCTCCGTCGCTCAGACGCCCATGACTTTTGATTTGTAAGGAGTTACGCGGCGGACATCATACTGTTGGAAAGCTCTCCGAGAGCTCTACGACGGGGGCAGCGATCTTGCTCGCTGTGCCCTTTTTTGGAGCCCAAAATCGAACATTTTCATCAGTTTCGGCCCACTTTTCTATTTTAGCTCTATCTTTTCGTCCCGGATCGTACGTCGTGAACTGTTAGAAGGACAACAACCTTACTCGCGGGATATTAGAGGGCCCCACAACGCATTGAAATCTCGTCTTGCGAGGATGCTGGGTAGTTGAAGCGGATGGGTTGTCGTTAAGCCCATTGGGACTTCGAAATGGGCCATCTCTCTAGGCTGGGTCTGTGAACCGTTAACACATAAAGGAATTGTGCACTCAACATGACAGGTGCAATCATGCCAGCACTAATGCACCGGATCCCATCAGAACTCCGAAGTTAAGCGTGCTTGGGCGAGAGTGGTATTAGGATGGGTGACCCCCTGGGAAGTCCTTGTGTTGCACCCCCTTTTCAATTTTTTTTGCTCCGGTTAGAGTTTCCAAGATACTTTATCCACCACATTTCTATTATCAAATCCCACGGCACCTTGGGCAAGACAACTTCGCTTCACATGGAGGCCGGGCCCGCAAACCGAGGGCGTAGGGCTTGTGAGCAGGTCTCCGTCGCTCCGGCGCCCATAACTTTTGATTCGCAAGGAGTTACGCGGCGCACAACATACTGTTGGAAAGCTCTCCAAGAGCTCTACGATGAGGGCAGCCAGCTTGCTCACTTTACCCTTTTTTCGAGCCCAAAATCCAACATTTTCATCAGTTTCGGCCCACTTTTGTAATTTAGCTCTATTCCCGGATCGTACGTCGTGAGCTGTTAAAAGGACAACAAACTTACTCGCGGGATATTAGAGGGCCCCACAACGCATTGAAATCTGGTCTTGCGAGGATGCTGGGTTGTTGAAGCGGATGGGTTGTCGTTAAGCCCATTGGGCCTTCTGAACGGGCCATCTCTCTAGGCTGGGTCTGTGAACCGTTAACACATAAAGGCATTGTGCATTCAACATGACGGGTGCGATCATACCAGCACTAATGCACCGGATCCCATCCGAACTCTGAAGTTAAGCGTGCTCGGGCTAGAGTAGTACTAGGATGTGTGACCCCCTGGGAAGTCCTCGTGTTGCACCCCCCTTTTCAATTTTTTTTGCTCCAGTTAGGGTTGCCAAGATACTTTATCCACCACATTTCTATTATCAAATCCCACGGCACCTTGGGCAAGACAACTTCGCTTCAAGTGGAGGCCGGGCCCGCAAACCGAGGGCGTAGGGCTTGTGAGCAGGTCTCCGTCGCTCTGGCGCCTATAACTTTTGATGCATTAGGAGTTACGCGGCACACAGCATACTGTTGTAAAGCTCTCCAAGAGCTCTACAACGGGGGCAGCCAGCTTGCTCGCTGTGCCCTTTTTTGGAGCAAAAAATCGAACGTTTTCATCAGTTTCGGCCCACTTTTCTAATTTAATTCTATTTTTCCGTCCTGGATCGTACGTCGTGAGCTGTTAAAAGGACAACAACCTTACTCGCAGGACATTAGAGGGCCCCACAACGCACTGAAATCTCATCTCGAGAGGATGCTGGGTTGTTGAAGAGGATGGGTTGTCGTTAAGCCCATTGCGCCTTTTGAACGGGCCATCTCTCTAGGCTGGGTCTGTGAACCGTTAACACATAAAGGAATTGTGCATTCAACATGACGGGTGCGGTCATACCAGAACTAATGCACCAAATCCCATCAGAACTCCGAAGTTAATCGTGCTTGGGCGACAGTAGTACTAGGATGGGTGACCCTCTGGGAAGTCCTCGTGTTGCACCCCCTTTTCAATTTTTTTTGCTCCGGTTAGGGTTGCCAACATACTTTATCCACCACATTTCTATTATTGAATCCCACGGCACCTTCGGAAAGACAACTTCGCTTCACGTGGAGGCCGGGCCCGCAAACCGAGGGCGTAGGGCTTGTGAGCAGGTCTCCGTCGCTCCGGCGCCCATAACTTTTGATCCGTCAGTAGTTACGCGGAGCACAGCATACTGTTGGAAAGCTCTTCAAGAGCTCTACGACGAGGGCAGCCAGCTTGCTCGCTGTGCCCTTTTTTGGAGGCCAAAATCGAACGTTTTCATCAGTTTCGGCCCACTTTTCTAATTTAGCTCTATTTTTCCGTCCCAGATCATACGTCGTGAGCTGTTAAAAGGACAACAACCTTACTTACGGGACATTAGAGGGCCCCACAACACATTGAAATCTCGTCTTACGAGGATGTTGGGTTGTGGAAGCGGATGGGTTATCGTTAAGCCCATTGGGCCTTCTGAATGGGCCATCTCTCTAGGCTGGGTCTGTGAAACGTTAACACATAAAGGAATTGTGCCCTCAACATGACGGGTGCGATCATACCAAGACTAATGCACCGGTTTCCATCAGAACACCGAAGTTAAGCGTGCTTGGGCGAGAGTAGTACTAGGACGGGTGAGCCCCTGGGAAGTCGTTGTGTTGCACCCCCCTTTTCAATTTTTTTTGCTCCGGTTAGGGTTGCCAAGATACTTTATCCACCACATTTCTATTATCGAATCCCACGGCACCTTGGGAAAGACAACTTAGCTTCACGTGGAGGCCGGGCCCGCAAACCGAGGGCGTAGGGCTTGTGAGTAGATCTCCGTCGCTCCAGCACCCATAACTTTTGATCCGTAAGGAGTTACGTGGCGCACAGCATACTGTTGGAAAGCTCTCCGAGAGCTCTACGACGGGGGCAGCCAGCTTGCTCCTTGAGCCCTTTTTTGGAGCTCAGAATCGATCATTTTCATCAGTTTTGGCCAACTTTTCTAATTTAGCTCTATTTTTCCGTCCCGGATCGTACGTCGTGAGCTGTTAAGAGGACAACAACTTTACTCGCGGGAAATTAGAGGGCCCCACAACGCATTGAAATCTCGTCTTGCGAGGATGCTGGGTTGTTGAAGCGTATGGGTTGTCGTTAAGGACATTAGGCCTTCTGAATGGGCGATCTCTCTAGGCTGGGTTTGTGAATCGTTAACACACAAAGAAATTATGCCCTCAACATGACGGGTGCGATCAAACCAGCACTAATGCACTGGATCCCATCAGAACTCCGAAGTTAAGCGTGGTTGGGCGAGAGTAGTACTAGGATGGGTGACCCCCTGGGAAGTCCTCTTGTTGCACCCCCTTTTCAATTTTTTTTGCTCCGGTTAGGGTTGCCAAGATACTTTATCCACCACATTTCTATTATAGAATCCCACGGCACCTTGGGCAAGACAACTTCATTTCACGTGGAGGGCGGGCCCGCAAACCGAGGGCGTAGGGCTTGTGAGTAGGTCTCCGTCGCACTGGCGCACATAACTTTTGATCCGTAAGGAGTTACGCAGCGCACAACATACTGTTGGAAAGCTCTCCGAGAGCTCTACGACGGGGGCAGCGTGCTTGCTTGCTGGGCCCTTTTTTGGAGCCCAAAATCAAACTTTTTCATCAGTTTCGGCCCACTTTTCTAATTTAGCTCTATTTTTCCCTCTCGGATCGTACGTCGTGAGCTGTTAAAAGGACAACAACCTTACTCGCGGGACATTAGAGGGCGCCACAACGCATTGAAATCTCGTATTGCGAGGATGCTGGGTTGTTGAAGCGGATGGCTTGTCGTTAATCCCATTGGGCCTTCTGAATGGGCAATCTCTCTAGTCTGGGTCAGTGAACCATTAACACATAAAGGAATTGTGCCCTCAACATGACGGGTTCGATCATACCAGAACAATTGCATCGGATCCCATCAGAACTCCGAAGTTAAGCGTGGTTGGGCGAGAGTAGTACTAGGTTGGGTGACCCCCTTGGAAGTCCGTGTGTTGCACCCCCTTTTCAAATTTTTTTGCTCCGGTTAGAGTTGCCAAGATACTTTATCCACCACATTTCTATTATCGAATCACACAGCACCTTGGGCATGACAACTTCGCTTCACGTGAAGGCCGAGCCCGCAAACCGAGGGCGTAGGGCCTGTGAGCAGGTCTCCGTCGTTCCGGCGCCCATAACTTTTGATCCGTAAGGAGTTACACGGCGCACAACATACTGTTGGAAAGCTCTCCGAGAGCTCTACGACGG
Organism: Ehretia macrophylla; assembly: GCA_037974665.1. NCBI lineage: Eukaryota > Viridiplantae > Streptophyta > Magnoliopsida > Boraginales > Ehretiaceae > Ehretia > Ehretia macrophylla. The sequence goes on from CM075777.1 coordinate 31,936,161, forward strand.
GGGCAGCCAGATTGCTCGCTGTGCCCTTTTTTGGAGCCCAAAATCGAACGTTTTCATCAGTTTCGACCTACTTTTCTATTTTAGCTCTATTTTTTCATCCCGGATTGTACGTCGTCAGCTGTTAAAAGGACAACAACCCGACTCACGGGACATTAGAGGGCCCCATAACGCATTGAAATCTCGTCTTGCGAGGATGCTGTGTTGTTGAAACAGATGGGTTGTCGTTAAGCCCATTGGGCCTTCTAAATGGGCCATCTCTCTAGGCTGGGTCTGTGAACCATTAACACATAAAGAAATTGTGCCATCAACATGACGGGTGTGATCATACCAGCACTAATGTACCGGATCTCATCAGAACTCCGAAGTTAAGCATGCGTGGACGAGAGTAGTACTAGGATGGGTGACCCCCTGAGAAGTCCTCATGTTGCACCCCCATTTCAACTTTTTTTGCTCTGGTTAGGGTTGCCAAGATACTTTATCCACCACATTTCTATTGTCGAATCCCAGGCACCTTGGGAAAGACAACTTCGCTTCACGTGGAGGCCGGGCCCGCAAACCGACGGCGTAGGGCTTGTGAGCAGGTCTTAGTCGCTCCGGCGCCCATAACTTTTGATCCGTAAGGAGTTACATGGTGCACAACATACTGTTGGAAAGCTCTCCAAGAGCTCTACGACGGGGGCAGCTAGCTTGCTTGCTGTACCCTTTTTTCGAGCCCCAAATCGAACGTTTTCATTAGTTTCGGCCCACTTTTCTAATTTAGCTCTATTTTTCCATCCCGGATCGTACATCGTGAGCTGTTAAAAGGACAACAACCTTACTCGCTGGACATTAGAGGGCACCACAATGCATTGAAATCTCGTCTTGCGAGGATGATGGGTTGTTGAAGCAAATGGGTTGTCGTTAAGCCCATTGGGCCTTCTGAATGGGCCATCTCTCTAGGCTGAGTCAGTGAACCATTAACACATAAAGGAATTGTGCCCTCAACATGACATGTGCGTTCATACCAGCACTAATGCACCGGATCCCATCAAAACTCCGAAGTTAATCGTGTTTGGGCGAGAGTAGTACTAGGATGGGTGACGCCTTGGGAAGTCCTCGTGTAGCGCCTCCTTTTCAATTTTTTTTGCTTTGGTTAGGGTTGCCAAGATACTTTATCCACCACATTTCTATTATCGAATCCTAGGCACCTTGGGAAGGACAACTTCGCTTCACGTGGTGGCTGGGCCCGCAAACCGAGGGCGTAGGGCTTGTTAGAAGGTCTCCGTCACTCCGGTGACCATAACTTTTGATCCGTAAGGAGTTACGCGGCGCACAACATACTGTTGGAAAGCTCTCTGAGATCTCTAAGACGGGGGTAGCCAGCTTGCTCGGTGTGCCCTTTTTTGGAGCCCAAAATCAAAACGTTTTCGTCAGTTTCGGTCCACTTTTCTAATTTAGCTCTATTTTTCTGTCACGGATCGTATGTCGTGAGTTGTTAAAGGATAACAACCTTACTCGTGGGACATTAGAGGGCCCCACAACGCATTGAAATCTCATCTTGCGAGGAGGCTGGGTTATTGAAGCGGATGGGTTGTCGTTAAGCCCATTGGGCCTTCTGAATGGGCCATCTCTCTAGGCTGGGTCTGTGAACCGTTAACACATAAAGGAATTGTGCCCTCAACATGACGGGTGCGATCATACCAGTACTAATGCACCAGATCCCATCAGAACTTCGAAGTTAAGCATGCTGAGGCGAGAATAGTACTAGGATGGGTGACCCCCTAGGAAGTCCTTGTGTTGCACCCCCTTTTCAATTTTTTTTGCTCCGGTTAGGGTTGGCAACATACTTTATCCACCACATTTCTATTATCGAATCCCACGGCACCTTGGGCAAGACAACTTAGCTTCACGTGAAGGCTGAGCCCGCAAACCGAGGGCGTAGGGCTTGTGAGCAGGTCTCCGTCGCTCCGGCGCCCATAACTTTTGATCCGTAAGGAGTTACACGGCGCACAACATACTATTGGAAAGCTCTCCGAGAGCTCTACGACGGGGGCAGCCAGCTTGCACGCTGTGCCCTTTTTTGGAGCCTAAAATCGAACGTTTTCATCAGTTTCAACACACTTTTCTAATTTAGCTCTATTTTTCCGTCCCAGATCGTACGTCGTGAGCTGTTAAAAGGACAACAACCCTACTCGCGGGACATTAGAGGGCCCCACAACGCATTGAAATCTCATCTTGCGAGGATGCTGGGTTGTTGAAGCGGATGGGTTGTCGTTAAGCCCATTGGGCCTTCTGAATGGGCCATCTTTCTAGGCTAGGTTTGTGAACCGTTAACACATAAAGGAATTGTGCCCTCAACATGACGGGTGCGATCATACCAGCACTAATGCACTGGATCCTATCAGAACTCCGAAGTTAAGCGTGGTTGGGCGAGAGTAGTACTTGGATAGGTGACCCCCTGGGAAGTCCTCGTGTTGCACACCCTTTTCAATTTTTTTTGCTCCGGTTAGGGTTACCAAGATACTTTATCCACCACATTTCTATTATCGAATCCCACGGCACCTGACAACTTCGTTTCACGTGAAGGGCAGGCCCGTAAACCGAGGGCGTAGGGCTTGTGAGCAAGTCTCCGTCGCTCATAACTTTTGATCCGTAAGGAGTTACGCAGTGCACAGTATACTGTTGGAAAGCTCTTCGAGAGCTCTGCGACGGGGGCAGCTAGCTTGCTTGCTGTGCCCTTTTTTGGAGCCCAAAATCGAACTTTTTATCAGTTTCGGCCAACTTTTCTAATTTAGCTCTATTTTTCCGTCCCGGATCGTACGTCGTGAGCTGTTAAAAGGACTACAACCTTACTCGCTGGAGATTAGAGGGCCCCACAACGCATTGAAATCTCGTCTTGTGAGGATGCTGGGTTGTTGAAGCGGATGGGTTGTCGTTAAGCCCATTGGTCCTTCTGAATGGGCCATCTCTCTAGGTTGGGTTTGTGAACCGTTAACACATAAAAGAATTGTGCCCTCAACAGGACGGGTTCAATCATTCCAGCACTAATGCACCGGATCCCATCAGAACTCCGAAGTTAAGAGTTCTTGGGCGAGAGTAGTACTAGGATGGGTGACCCTCTGGGAAGTCCTCGTGTTGCACCCCCTTTTCAATTTTTTTTGCTCCGGTTAGGGTTGCCAAGATACTTTATCCACCACATTTCTATTATCGAACCCCACGGCACCTTGGGCAAGACAACTTCGATTCACGTGGAGGTCGGGCCCGCAAACCAAGGGCGTATGGCTTGTGAGCAGGTCTCCATCGCTCAGGCGCCCATAACTTTTGATCCGTAAGGAGTTACGCGGCGCACAGCATAATGTTGGAAAGATCTCCGAGAGCTCTACGACGGGGGCAGCCAGCTTGAAAATTGTGCCCTTTGTTGGATCCCAAAATCGAACGTTTTCATCAGTTTCGGCCCACTTTTCTGATTTAGCTCTATTTTTCCGTCCCGGATCGTACATCGTGAGTAGTTAAAAGGACAACAACCTTACTCGCGGGACATTAGAGGGACCCAAAACGCATTGAAATCTTATCTTGCGAGGATGCTGGGTAGTTGAAGCGGATGGGTTGTCGTTAAGCCCATTGGGCCTTCGAAATGGGCCATCTCTCTAGGCTGGGTCTGTGAACCGTTAACACATAAAGGAATTGTGCCCTCAACATGACGGGTGCGATCATACCAGCACTAATGCACTGGATCCCATCAGAACTCCGAAGTTAAGCGTGCTTGGGCAAGAGTAGTACTACGATGGGTGACCCCTTGGCAAGTCCTCGTGTTGCACCCCCTTTTCAATTTTTTTTGCTCCGATTAGGGTTGCCAAGATACTTTATCCACCACATTTCTATTATCGAATCCCACGGCACCTTGGGCAAGACAACTTCGCTTCACGTGGAGGCCGGGCCTGCAAACCGAGGTCGTAGGGCTTGTGAGCAGGTCTCCGTCGCTCTGACGCCCATAACTTTTGATCCGTAAGGAGTTACACGGCGCACAGCATACGGTTGGAAAAATCTCCGAGAGCTCTACGACGGGGGCAGCCAGTTTGCTCGCTATGCCCTATTTTGGAGCTCAAAATCGAATGTTTTCATCAGTTTTGGCCCACTTTTCTACTTTAGCTTTATTTTTCCATCCCAGATCGTACGTCATGAGCTGTTAAACGGACAACAACTTTACTCGCGGGACATTAGAGGGCCCCACAACGCATTGAAATCTCGTCTTGCGAGGATGCTGGGTTGTTGAAGCGGATGGGTTGTCGTTAAGCCCATTGGGCCTTCTGAATGGGCCATCTCTCTAGGCTGGGTCTGTGAACCGTTAACACATAAAGGACTTGTGCCCTCAACATGACGGGTGCGATCATACCAGCACTAATGCACTGGATCCCATCAGAACTCCGAAGTTAAGCGTGCTTGGGCGAGAGTAGTACTAGGATGGGTGACCCCCTGGGAAGTCCCCGTGTTGCACCCCCTTTTAAATTTCTTTTGCTCCAGTTAGGGTTGCCAAGATACTTTATCCACCACATTTCTATTATCGAATCCCATGACACCTTGAGCAAGATAACTTCGCTTCACGTGGAGGCCGGCCCCGCAAACCGAGGGCGTAGGGCTTGTGAGCAGGTCTCCGTCGCTCCGGGGCCCATAACTTTTGATCTTTAACGAGTTACGCAGCGCACAACATACTGTTGGAAAGCTCTCCGAGAGCTCTACGACGGGGGCAGCTAGCTTGCTTGCAGTGCCCTTTTTTGGAGCCCAAAATCAAACCTTTTCATCAGTTTCGGCCCGTTTTTCTAATTTATCTCTATTTTTCCGTCCCGGATCGTACGTCGTGAGATGTTAAAAGGACAACAACCTTACTCGCGAGACATTAGAGGGCCCCACAACGAATTGAAATCTCGTCTTGCGAGGATGCTGGGGTTGTTGAAGCGGATGGGTTATCGTTAAGCCCATTGGGCCTTCTGAATGGGCCATCTCCTTAGGCTGGGTTTGTGAACCGTTAACATATAAAGGAATTGTGCCTTCAACATGACCGGTCCGATCATACCTGCACTGATGCACTGGATCCCATCAGAACTCCGAAGTTAAGCATGCTTGGGCGAGAATAGTACTAGGATGGGTGACCCCCTTGGAAGTCCTCGTGTTGTACCCCCTTTTCAATTTTTTTTGCTCCGGTTAGGGTTGCCAAGATACTTTATCCATCACATTTCTATTATCGAATCCCACGGCACCTTGGGCAAGACAACTTAACTTCACATGGAGGCCGAGGCCGCAAATTGAGGGCGTAGGGCCTGTGAGAAGGACTCCGTCGCTCCGGCGCCCATGACTTTTGACCCGTAAGGAGTTACACGGCACACAACATACTGTTGGAAAGCTCTTCGAGAGCTCTACAACGGGGGCAGCCAGCTTGCTAGCTATGCTTTTTTTGGAGCCCAAAATCGAACGTTGTCATCATTTTTGGCCTACTTTTCTAATTTAGCTCTATTTTTCTGTCCCGGATCGTACGTCGTGAGCTGTTAAAAGGACAACAACCTTACTCGCTGGACATTAGAGGGCCCCACAATGCATTGAAATCTCGTCTTGCGAAGATGCTGGGTTGTTGAAGGGGATGGGTTGTCGTTAAGCCCATTGGGCCTTCTGAATGGGCCATCTCTCTAGGCTGGGTCTGTGAACCGCTAACACATAAAGGAATTGTGCCCTCACCATGACTTGTGCGATCATACTAGCACTAATGCATCGGATCCCATCAGAACTCCGAAGTTAAGCGTGCTTGGGCGAGAGTCGTACTAGGATGGGTGACCCCCTCGGAAGTCCTTGTGTTGTACCCCCTTTTCAATTTTATTTGCTCCGGTTAGGGTTGCCAAGATACTTTATCCACCACATTTCTATTATCAAATCCCACGGCACCTTGGGCAAGACAACATAGCTTCACGTGGAGGCCGAGCCCGCAAACCGAGGACGTAGGGCTTGTGAGCTGGTCTCCGTCGCTCCGGAGCCCATAAATTTTGATCCGTAAGGAGTTACGCGGCGAACAACATACTGTTGGAAAGCTCTCCGAAAGCGCTACGACGAGGGCAGCTAGCTTGCTCGCTGCGCCCTTTTTTGGAGCCCAAAATCGAACGTTTTCATCAATTTCGGCCAACTTTTCTAATTTAGCGCTATTTTTCCGTCCCGGATCGGACGTCGTGAGCTGTTAAAAGGACAACAACCTTACTCGCGGGACATTAGAGGGCCCCACAACACATTGAAATCTCGTCTTGCGGGGTTGCTGGGTTGTTGAAGCGGATGGGTTGTCGTTAAGCCCATTGGGCCTTCTGAATGGGCCATCTCTCTAGGCTGGGTCTGTGAACCGTTAACACATAAAGGAATTGTGCCCTCAACGAGACGGGTACGATCATACCAGCACTAATGCACCGGATCCCATCAGAACTCCGAAGTTAAGCGTGCTTGGGCGAGAGTAGTACTAGGATGGGTGACCCCCTGAGAAGTCCTCGTGTTTCACCCCCTTTTCAATTTTTTTTGCTCCGGTTTGGGTTGCCAAGATTCTTTATTCTCCACATTTCTATTATCGAATCCCAGGCACCTTGGGCAAGACAACTTCGCTTCACGTGGAGGCCGGGCCCGCAAACCGAGGGCGTAGGGCTTGTGAGCAGGTCTCCGTCACTCTGGTGCCCATAACTTTTGATTCGTAACGAGTTACGTGGCGCACATCATACTGTTGGAAAGCTCTCCGAGAGCTCTACAACGGGGGCAGCTAGCTTGCTCGCTTTGCCCTTTTTTGGAGCCCAAAATCAAACGTTTTCATCAGTTTCGGCCCACTTTTCTAATTTAGTTCTATTTTTCCGTCCCGGATCGTACGTCGTAAGCTGTTAAAAGGACAACAACCTTACCCGTAGGACATTAGAGGGCCCCACAACGCATTGATATCTTGTCTTGCGAGGATGCTGGGTTGTTGAAGTGGATGGGTTGTCGTGAAGCCCATTGGGCCTTCTTAATGGGCCATCTCTCTAGGCTGGGTCTGTGAACCGTTAACACATAAAGGAATTGTGCCCTCAACATGACGGGTGCGATCATAGCAGCACTAATGCACTGGATCCCATCAGAACTCCGAAGTTAAGCGTGATTGGACAAGAGTAGTACTAGGATGGGTGACCCCCATGGAAGTTCTCGTGTTGCATCCCCTTTTTCAATTTTTTTTGCTCCGGTTAGGGTTGCCAAGATACTTTATCCACCACATTTCTATTATCGAATCCCACGGCACCTTGGGCAAGACAACTTCGCTTCACGTGGAAGTTGGGCCCGCAAACAGAGGGCGTAGGGCTTGTAAGCAGGTCTCTGTCGCTCCGACGCCCATAACTTTTGATCCGTAAGGAGTTACGCGGCGCACAGCATACTGTTGGAAAGCTCTCCGAGAGCTCTACGACGGGGGCACCTAGCTTGCTCGCTATGCCCTTTTTTGGAGCCCAAAATCAAACGTTTTCATCAATTTCGGCCTACTTTTCTGATTTAGCTATATTTTTCCGTCCCGAATCGTACGTCGTGAGCTGTTAAAAGGACAACAACCTTACTCGCCGGACATTAGAGGGCCCCACAACGCATTGAAATCTCATCTTGCGAGAATGCTGGGTTGTTGAAGCGAATGGGTTGTCGTTAAGCGCATTTGGCCTTCTGAATGGGCCATCTATCTAGGCTGGGTCTATGAACCGTTAACACATAAAGGAATTGTGCCCTAAACATGATGGGTGCGATCGTACCAGCACTAATGCACCGGATCCCATAAGAACTCCGAAGTTAAGCATGCTTGGGCGAGAGTAATACTAGGATGGGTGACCCCCTGGGAAGTCCTCGTGTTGCACTCCCTTTTCAATTTTTTTTGCTCCGGTTAGGGTTGCCAAGATACTTTATCCACCACATTTCTATTATCGAATCCCACGGCACCTTGGGCAAGACAACTTCGCTTCACGTGGAGGCCGGGCCCGCAAACCGATGGCGTAGGGCATGTGAGCAGGTCTCCATCACTCCGGCGCCCATAACGTTTGATCCGTAAGGCGTTACGCGGCGCACATCATACTGTTGGAAAACTCTCCGAGAGATCTACGACGGGGGCACCGAGCTTGCTCGCTGTGCCCTTTTTTCGAACCCAAAATTGAACGTTTTCATCAGTTTCGGCCCATTTTTCTAATTTAGCTCTATTTTTCCGTCCCGGATCGTATGTCGTGAGCTGTTAAAAGGACAACAACCTTACTCGCGGGACATTAGAGGGCCCCACAACACATTGAAATCTCGTCTTGCGAGGATGCTGGGTTGTTGAAGTGGATGGGTTGTAGTTAAGCCCATTGGGCCTTCTGAATGGGCCATCTCTCTAGGCTGGGTCTGTGAACCGTTAACACATAAAGAAATTGTGCCCTCAGCATTTCGGGTGTGATTATACCAGCACTAATGCACCGTATCCTATCAGAACTCCGAAGTTAAGCGTGCTTGGGCGAGAGTAGTACTTGGATGGGTGACCCCCTGGGAAGTCCTCGTGTTGCTCCGGTTAGGGTCGCCAAGATACTTTATCCACCACATTTTTATTATCGAATCCCATGGCACCTTGGGCAAGACAACTTCGCTTCACGTGGAGGCCGGCCCTGCAAACGGAGGGCGTAGGGCTTGTGAGCAGATCTCCGTCGCTCCGGCTCCCATAACTTTTGATCCGTAAGGAGTTTCGCGGCGCACAGCATACTGTTGGAAAGCTCTATGAGAGCTCTACGTCGGGAGCAGCGAGCTTGCTCGCTGTGCCCTTTTGTTTAGTCCAAAATCGAACGTTTTCATCAGTTTCGGCCTACTTTTCTAATTTAGCTCTATTTTTCCGTCCCGGATCGTACGTCGTGAGCTGTTAAAAGGACAACAACTTTACTTGCAGGACATTAGAGGGCCCCACAACACATAAAGGAATTGTGCCCTCAACATGACGGGTGCGATCATACCATCATTAATGCACCGGATCCCATCAGAACTCCGAAGTTAAGCGTGCTTGGGCGAGAGTAGTACTAGTATGGGTGACCCCCTGGGAAGTCCTGATGTTGCACCCCCCTTTTCAATTTTTTTTGCTCCGGTTAGGGTTGCCAAGATACTTTATCCACCACATTTCTATTATTGAATCCCAAGTCACCATGGGCAAGACAACTTCGTTTCACGTGGAGGCCGGGCCCGCAAACCGATGGCGAAGGGCTTGTGAACAGATCTCCATCGCTCCGGCGCCCATAACTTTTGATCCGTAAGGAGTTACGCGGCGCACATCATACTGTTGGAAAACTCTCCGAATGCTCTACGACGGGGCCAGCGAGCTTGCTCGCTATGCCCTTTTTTTTAGCCCAAAATCAAATGTTTTCATCAGTTTCGGCCCACTTTTCTAATTCAGCTCTATTTTTTCGTCCCGGATCGTACGTCGTGAGCTGTTAAAAGGACAACAACCTTACTCGCGGGACATTAGAGGGCCCCACAACACATTGAAATCTCGTCTTGCGAGGATGCTGGGTTGTTGAAGTGGATGGGTTGTCGTTAAGCCCATTGGGCCTTCTGAATGGGCCATCTCTCTAGGCTGGGTCTGTGAACCGTTAACACATAAAGGAATTGTGCCCTCAGCATTACGGGTACGATCATACCAGCACTAATGCACCGTCTCCTATCAGAACTCCGCAGTTAAACGTGCTTGGGTGAGATTAGTACTAGGATGGGTGACCCCCTGGGAAGTCCTCGTGTTGCACCCCGCTTTTCAATTTTTTTTGCTCCGGTCAGCGTTGCCAAGATACTTTATCCACCGCATTTCTATTATCGAATCCCACGGCACCTTATGCAAGACAACTTCGCTTCACGTGGAGGCCGGGTCCGCGAACTGAGGGCGTAGGGCTTGTGAGGAGGTCTCCGTCGCTCCGGTGCCTATAACTTTTGTTCCGTAAGAAGTTACGCGGCGCACAGCATACTGTTGGAAAGCTCTCCGAGAGCTCTACAACGGGGGCAGCCAACTTGCTCGCTGTGCCCTTTTTTTCGAGACCAAAATTGAACGTTTTAATCAGTTTCGGCCCACTTTTCTGATTTAGCTCTATTTTTCCGTCCCGGATCGTACGTCGTGAGCTGTTAAAAGGACAACAACCATACTCTCGGGACATTAGAGGGCCCACAACACATTGAAATCTCGTCTTGCGAGGATGCTGGGTTGTTAAAGCGGATATGTTGTCGTTAAGCCCATTAGGACTTCTGAATGGGCCATCCCTCTAGGCTGGGTCTGTGAACCGTTAACACATAAACGAATTGTGCCCACAACATGACGGGTGCGATCATACCAGCACTAATGCACCGGATCGCATCAGAACTCCGAAGTTAAGCGTGCTTGGGCGAGGGTAGTACTAGGATGGGTGACCCCTTGGGAAGTCCTCGTGTTGTACGCCCTTTTCAATTTTTTTGCTCCGGTTAGGGTCGCCAAGATACTTTATCTACCACATTTCTATTATCGAATCCCACGTTACCTTGGGCAAGACAACTTCTCTTCACGTGGAGGCCGGGCCCGCAAACCGAGGGCGTAGGGCTTGTGAGCAAGTCTCCGTCGCTCCGGCGCCCATAACTTTTGATCCGTAAGGAGTTACGCGGCGCACAACATACTGTTGGAAAGCTCTACGAGAGCTCTACGACAGGGGCAGCGAGCTTGCTCGCTGTGCGCTTTTTTTGAGTCCAAAATCGAACGTTTTCATCAGTTTCGGCCCACTTTTCTAATTTTGCTCTATTTTTCCGTACCGGATAGTACGTCGTGAGCTGTTAAAAGGACAACAACCTTACTCGTGGGACATTAGAGAGCCCCACAACACATTGAAATCTCATCTTGCAAGGATGCTGGGTTGTTAAAGCGGATGGGTTGTCGTTAAGCCCATTGGGCCTTCTGAATGGGCCATCTCTCTAGGCTGGGTTTGTGAACCTTTAACACATAAACGAATTGTGCCCACAACATGACGGGTGCGATCATACCAGCACAAATGCACCGGATTCCATCAGAAATCCGAAGTTAAGCGTGCTTGGATGAGAGTAGTACTAGGATGGGTGACCCCTTGGGAAGTCCTCGTGTTGCACCCCCCTTTTCAATTTATTTTGCTCCGATTAGGGTTGCCAAGATACTTTATCCACCACATTTCTATTATCGAATCCCACGGCACCTTGGGCAAGACAACTTCGCTTCACGTGGAAGTTGGGCCCGTAAACCGAGGGCTTAGGGCTTGTGAGCAGGTCTCTGTCGCTCCGGCGCCCATAACTTTTGATCCGTATGGAGTTACGCGGCGCACAACATAATGCTGCAAAGCTCTCCGAGAGCTTTACGACGGGGGCAGCCAGCTTGCTCGCTATGCCTTTTTTTTTAGCCCAAAATCGAACATTTTCATTAGTTTTGGAACACTTTTCTAATTTAGCTCTATTTTTCCGTCCCTGATCGTATGTCGTGAGTTATTATAAAGACAACAACCTTACTCTCGGGACATTAGAGGGCCCAACAACGCATTGAAATCTCGTCTTGCGAGGATGCTGGGTTGTTGAAGCGAATGGGTTGTCGTTAAGCCCATTGGGCCTTCTGAATGGGCCATCTCTCTAGTCTGAGCCTGTGAACCGTTAACACATAAAGGAATTGTGCCCTCAACATGACGGGTGCGATCATACCAGCACTAATGCTCCGAATCCCATCAGAACTCCGAAGTGAAGCGTGCTTGGGCGAGAGTAGTACTAGGATGGGTGACCCCCTAGGAAGTCCTCGTGTTGCTCCCCCTTTTTCAATTTTTTTTGCTCCAGTTAGGGTTGCCAAGATACTTTATCCATCACATATCTATTATCGAATCCGACGGCACCTTGGGCAAGACAACTTCGCTTCACATGGAGGCCGGGCCCGCAAACTGACGGTGTAGGGCTTGTGAGCAGGTCTCCGTCACTCCGGCGCCCATAACTATTCATCCGTAAGGAGTTACGCGGCGCACAGCATACTGTTGGAAAGCTCTCCGAGAGCTCTACGACGTGGGCAGCCAGCTTGCTCGCTTTGCCCTTTTTGGAGCCCAAAATCGAACGTTTTCATCAGTTTCGGCCCATTTTTCTAATTTAGCTCTATTTTTTCGTCCCGGATCATACGTTGTGAGCTGTTAAAAGGACAACAACCTTACTCGCGGGACATTAGAGGGCCCCACAACGCATTGAAATCTCGTCCTGCGAGGATGCTGGGTTGTTGAAGCGGATGGCTTGTCATTAAGCCCATTGGGCCTTCTGAATGGGCCATCTCTCTAGGCTGGGTTTGTGAACCGTTAACACATAATGGAATTGTGCCCTCAACATGATGGGTGCGATCATGCCAGCACTAATGCACCGGATCCCGTCAGAACTCCGAAGTTAAGCGTGCTTGGGCGAGAGTAGTACTAGGATGGGTGACCCCCTCGAAAGTCCTCGTGTTGCACCCCCTTTTTCATTTTTTTTTTCTCCGGTTAAGGTTGCCAAGATACTTTATCCACCACATTTCTATTATCAAATCCCACGGCACCTTGGGCAAGACAACTTCGCTTCACGTGGATGCTGGGCCCGCAAACCGACGGCGTAGGGCTTGTGAGTAGGTCTCCGTCGCTCCGGCGCCCATAACTTTTGATCCATAAGGAGTTACGCGGCGCACAACATACTGTTGGAAAGCTCTCCGAGAGCTCTACGACGGGGGCAGCTAGCTTGCTCGCTGTGCCCTTTTTTGGAGCCCAAAATCGAACGTTTTCATCAGTTTTGGCCTACTTTTCTAATTTAGCTCTATTTTTCCGTCCCGGATCGTACGTCGTGAGCTGTTAAAAGGACAACAACCTTACTCGTGGGACATTAGAGGGCCCCACAACGCATTGAAATCTCATCTTGCGAGGATGCTGGGTTGTTGAAGCGGATGGGTTGTCGTTAAGCCCATTGGGCCTTCTGAATAGGCCATCTCTCTAGGCTGGGTTTGTGAACCGTTAACACATAAAGGAATTGTGCCCTCAACATGACGGGTGCAATCATACCATCTCTAATGCACCGGATCCCATCAGAACTCCGAAGTTATTCGTGCTTGGGCGAGATTAGTACTAGGATGGGTGAACCCCTGGGAAGTCCTCGTGTTGCACCCCCTTTTTCATTTTTTTTTTGCTCCGGTTAGGGTTGCCAAGATACTTTATCCCCCACATTTCTATTATCGAATCCCACGGCTCCTTGGGCAAGACAATTTCGCTTCACGTGGAGGCCGGGCCCGCAAACCGAGGGCGTAGGGCTTGTGTGCAGGTCTCCGTCGCTCCGGCGCCCATAACTTTTCATCCGTAAGGAGTTACGCGGCGCACAGCATACTGTTGGAAATCTCTCTGAGAGCTCTACAACGGGGTCAGCCAGCTTGCTCGCTTTGCCCTTTTTTGGAGCCCAAAATCTAACGTTTTCATCAGTTTTGGCCCACTTTTCTAATTTAGCTCTATTTTTTCGTCCCGGATCGTACGTCGTGAGCTGTTAAAAGGACAACAACCTTACTCGCAGGACATTAGAGGGTCCCACAATGCATTGAAATCTCGTCCTGCGAGGAAGCTGGGTTGTTGAAGCGGATGGGTTGTCGTTAAGCCCATTGGGCCTTCTGAATGGGCCATCTCTCTAGGCTGGGTCTGTGAACCGTTAACACATAAAGGAATTGTGCCCTCAACATAACGGGTGCGATCATACCAGCACTAATGCACCGGATCCCATCAGAACTCCGAAGTTAAGCGTGCTTGGGCGAGAGTAGTACTAGGATGGGTGACCCCGTGGGAAGTCCTCGTTTGCACCCCCTTTTCAATTTTTTTTTGCTACGGTTAGGGTTGCCAAGATACTTTATCCACCACATTTCTATTATCGAATCCCAGGCACCTTGGGCAAGACAACTTCGCTTCACGTGGAGGCGGGCCCGCAAACCGAGGGCATAGGGCATGTGAGTAGGTCTCCGTCGCTCTGGCTCCCATAACTTTTGATCCGTAAGGAGTTACGCGGCGCACAAGATACTGTTGGAAGGCTCTCCGAGAGCTCTACGACGGGGGCAGCTAGCTTGCTCGCTATGCCCTTTTTTGTAGCCCAAAATAGAACGTTTTCATCAATTTTGGCATACATTTCTATTTTAGCTCTATTTTTCCGTCCTGGATCGTACGTCATGAGCTGTTAAAAGGACAACAAACTCACTCGCGGGACGTTAGAGGGCCCCACAATGCATTGAAATCTAGTCTTGCGAGGATGCTGGGTTGTTGAAGCGGATGGGTTGTCGTTAAGCCCATTGGGCCTTCTGAATGGGCCATCTCTCTAGGCTGGGTCTGTGAACCGTTAACACATAAATGAATTGTGCCCTCAACATGACGGGTGCGATCATACCAGCACTAATGCACCGGATCCCATCAGAACTCCGAAGTTAAGCGTGCTTGGGCGAGAGTAGTACTAGGATGGGTGACCCCCTGGGAATTCCTCGTGTTGCACACCCATTTTCAATTTTTTTTGCTTTGGTTAGGGTTGCCAAGATACTTTATCCACCACATTTCTATTATCGAATCACACGACACCTTGGGCAAGACCACGTCGCTTCACGTGGAGGGCGGGCCCGCAAACCGATGGAATAGGGCTTGTGTGCAGGTCTCCGTCGCTCCGGCGCCCATAACTTTTGATCCGTAAGGAGTTACGCGGCGCACAGCATACAGTTGGAAAGCTCTCCGGGAGCTCTACGACGGAGGCAGCTAGTTTGCTTGCTCTGCCCTTTTTTGGAGCCCAAAATCGAACTTTTTCATCAGTTTTGGGCCACTTTTCTATTTTAGCTCTATTTTTCCGCCCCGGATCGTACGTCGTGAGCTGTTAAAAGGACAACAACCTTACTCGCGGGACATTAGAAGGCTCCACAACGCATTGAAATCTCGTCTTGCGAGGATGCTGAGTTGTTGAAGCGGATGGGTTATCGTTAAGCCCATTGGGCCTTCTGAATGAGCCATCTCTCTAGGCTGGGTCTGTGAACCGTTAACACATAATGGAATTGTGCCCTCAATATGACGGGTGCGATCATACCAGCACTAATGCACCGGATCCCATCAGAACACCGAAGTTAAGCGTGCTTGGGCGAGAGTAGTACTAGGATGGGTGACCCCCTGGGAAGTCCTCGTGTTGCACCACCTTTTCAATTTTTTTTGCTCCGGTTAGGGTTGCCAAGATAATTTATCCACCACATTTCTATTATCGAATCCCACGGCACCTTGGGCAAGACAACTTCGCTTCACTTGGGGGCCGGGCCCGCAAACCGAGGGCGTAGGGCCTGTGAGCAGGTCTCCGTGGCTCCGGCGCCCATAACTTTTGATCCGTAAAGAGTTACGAGGCACACAGCATGCTGTTGGAAAGCTCACCGAGAGCTCTACGACGGGGGCAGCGAGCTTCCACGCTGTGCCTTTTTTTGGAGCCCAAAATCGAACGTTTTCATCAATTTTGGACAACTTTTCTAATTTAGCTCTATTTTTCCATCCTGGATCGTATGTCGTGAGCTGTTAAAAGGACAACAACCTTACTCGCGGGACATTAGAGGGCCCCACAACGCATTGAAATCTCGTCTTGCGAGGATGCTGAGTTGTTGAAGCGGATGGGTTATCGTTAAGCCCATTGGGCCTTCTGAATGAGCCATCTCTCTAGGCTGGGTCTGTGAACCGTTAACACATAAAGGAATTGTGCCCTCAACATGACGGGTGCGATCATACCAGCACTAATGCACCGGATCCCATCAGAACACCGAAGTTAAGCGTGCTTGGGCGAGAGTAGTACTAGGATGGGTGACCCCCTGGGAAGTCCTCGTGTTGCACCACCTTTTCAATTTTTTTTGCTCCGGTTAGGGTTGCCAAGATACTTTATCCACCACATTTCTATTATCGAATCCCACGGCACCTTGGGCAAGACAACTTCGCTTCACTTGGAGGTCGGGCCCGCAAACCGAGGGCGTAGGGCCTGTGAGCAGGTCTCCGTGGCTCCGGCGCCCATAACTTTTGATCCGTAAAGAGTTACGAGGCACACAGCATGCTGTTGGAAAGCTCACCGAGAGCTCTACGATGGGGGCAGTGAGCTTCCACGCAGTGCCTTTTTTTGGAGCCCAAAATCGAACGTTTTCATCAGTTTTGGACAACTTTTCTAATTTAGCTCTATTTTTCCATCCCGGATCGTTTGTCGTGAGCTGTTAAAAGGACAACAACCTTACTCGCGGGACATTAGAGGGCCCCACATCGCATTGAAATCTCGTCTTGCGAGGATGCTGGGTTGTTGAAGCGGATGGGTTGTCGTTAAGCCCATTGGGCCTTCTGAATGGGCCATCTCTCTAGGCTGGGTCTGTGAACCGTTTACACATTAAGGAATTATGCCCTCAACATGACGGGTGCGATCATACCAGCTCTAATGCACCGGATCCCATCAGAACGCCGTAGTTAAGCGTGCTTGGGCGAGAGTAGTACTAGAATGGGTGACCCCCTGGGAAGTCCTCATGTTGCACCCCCATTTTCAATTTTTTTTGCTCCGGATAGGGTTGCCAAGATACTTTATCCAGCACATTTCTATTATCGAATCCCACGGCACCTTGGGTAAGACAACTTCGCTTCACGTGGAGGCCGGGCCCGTAAACCGAGGGCGTAGGGCTTGTGAGCAGGTCTCCGTGGCTCCGGCGCCCATAACTTTTGATCCGTAAAGAGTTACGAGGCACACAGCATGCTGTTGGAAAGCTCACCGAGAGCTCTATGACGGGGGCAGCGACCTTGCACGCTGTGCCCTTTTTTGGAGCCCAAAATCAAAAGTTTTCATCAGTTTCGGCCCACTTTTCTAATTTAGCTCTATTTTTCCATCCTGGATCGTAGGTCGTGAGCTGTTAAAAGGACAACAACCTTACTCGCGGGACATTAGAGGGTTCCGCAATGCATTGAAATCTCTTGTTGCGAGGATACTGGGTTGTTGAAGCGGATGGGTTGTCGTTAAGCCCATTGGGCCTTCTGAATGGGCCATCTCTCTAGGCAGGGGCTGTGAACCGTTAACACATAGAGGAATTGTGCCCTCAACATGATGAGTGCGATCATACCAGCGCTAATGCACCGAATCCCATCAGAACTCCAAAGTTAAGCATGCTTGGGCGAAAGCAGTACTAGGATGGGTGACCCCCTGGGAATTCCTCGTGTTGCAACCCCATTTTCAATTTTTTTGCTTTGGTTAGGGTTGCCAAGATATTTTATCCACCACATTTCTATTATCGAATCACACGGCACCTTGGGCAAGACAACGTCGCTTCACGTGGAGGGCGGGCCCGCAAACCGAGGGCGTAGGGCTTGTATGCAGGTATCCGTCGATCCGGCACCCATAACTTTTGATCCGTAAGGAGTTACGCGGCGCACAACATACTGTTGGAAAGCTCTCCGAGAGCTCTACGACGGGGCCAGCTAGCTTGCTTGCTCTGCCGTTTTTTGGAGCCCAAAATTGAACTTTTTCATCAGTTTCGGCCCACTTTTCTAATTTAGCTCTATATTTCCGTCCCGGATCGTACGTCGTGAGCTGTTAAAAGTACAACAACCTTACTCGTGGGACATTAGAGGGCTCCACAACGCATTGAAATCTCATCTTGCGAGGATGCTGGGTTGTTGAAGCGGATGGGTTATCGTTAAGCCCATTGGGCCTTCTGAATGGGCCATCTCTCTAGGCTGGGTCTGTGAACCGTTAACACATAAAGGAATTGTGCCCTCAACATGACGAGTGTGATCATACCAGCACTAATGCACCGGATCCCATCAGAACACCCAAGTTAAGCGTGCTTGGGCGAGAGTAGTACTAGGATGGGTGACCCCCTGGCAAGTCCTCGTGTTGCACCACCTTTTCAATTTTTTTTTGCTCCGGTTAGGGTTGCCAAGATAATTTATCCACCACATTTCTATTATCGAATCCCACGGCACCTTGGGCAAGACAACTTCGCTTCACTTGGAGGCCGGGCTCGCAAACCGAGGACGTAGGGCTTGTGAGCAGGTCTCCGTCGCTCCGGCGCCCATAACTTTTGATCCGTAAGAAGTTACGTGGTGTACAACATACTGTTGGAAAGCTCACCGAGAGCTCTATGACGGGGGCTAGCTTGCTTGCTCGCTATGCGGTTGTTTGGAGCCAAAAATCGAACATTTTCATCAGTTTTTGACCACTTTTCTAATTTAGCTCTATTTTTCCATCCCGGATCGTATGTCGTGAGCTGTTAAATGGACAACAACCTTACTCGCGGCTCATTAGAGGGCCCCACAACGCATTGAAATCTCGTCTTGCGAGGATGCTGGGTTGTTGAAGCGGATGGGTTATCGTTAAGCCCATTGGGCCTTCTGAATGGGCCATCTCTCTAGGCTGGGTCTGTGAACCGTTTACACATAAAGGAATTGTGCCCTCAACATGACGGGTGCGATCATACCAGCGCTAATGCACCGGTTCCCATCAGAACGCTGATGTTAATCGTGCTTGGGCGAGAGTAGTACTAGGATGGGTGACCCCCGGGGAAGTCCTCATGTTGCACCCCCATTTTCAATTTTTTTTGCTCCGGTTAGGGTTGCCAAGATAGTTTATCCACCACATTTCTATTATCGAATCCCACGGCACCTTGGGCAAGACAACTTCGCTTCACGTGGAGGCCGGGCCCGCATACCGAGGGCGTAGGGCATGTGAGCAGGTCTCCGTTTCTCCGGCGCCCATAACTTTTGATCCGTAAAGAGTTACGAGGCGCACAGCATACTGTTGGAAAGCTCACCGAGAGCTCTACGACGAGGGCAGCTAGCTTGCACACTGTGCCCTTTTTTGGAGCCCAAAATCGAATGTTTTCATCAGTTTTGGCAAACTTTTCTAATTTAGCTCTATTTTTCCATCCCGGATCGTACGTCGTGAGCTGTTAAAAGGACAACAACCTTACTCGCGGGACATTAGAGGGCCCCACAACGCATTGAAATCTAGTCTTGCGAGGATGCTGGATTGTTGAAGCGGATGGGTTGTTGTTAAGCCCATTGGGCCTTCTAAATGGGCCATCTCTCTAGGCTGGGTCTGTGAACCGTTAACACATAAAGGAATTGAGCCCTCAACATGACGGGTGCGATCATACCAGCACTAATGCACCGGATCCCATCAGAACTCTGAAGTTAAGCGTGCTTGGACGAGAGTAGTACTAGGATGGCTGACCGCCTGGGAAGTCCTCGTGTTGTACCCCCATTTTCAATTTTTTTTGCTCCCGTTAGGGTTGCCAAGATACTTTATCCACCACATTTCTATTATCGAATCCCAAGGCACCTTGGGCAAGAGAACTTCGCTTCACGTGGAGGCCGGGCCCGCAAACCGAGGGCGTAGGGCTTGTGAGCAGGTCTCCGTCGCTCCGGCGCCCATAACTTTTGATCCGTAAGGAGTTACGCGGCGCACAGCATACTGTTGAAAAGCTCTTCGAGAGCTCTACGACGGGGGCTGCTAGCTTGCTCGCTGTGCCCTTTTTTGGAGCCCAAAATCAAACATTTTAATCAATTTCGGCCTACTTTTCTAATTTAGCTCTAATTTTCCAACCTGGATCGTACGTTGTGAGCTGTTAAAAGGACAACAACCTTACTCACGGGACATTAGAGGGTCCCACAACGCATTGAAATCTCGTCTTGCGAGGATGCTCGGTTGTTGAAGCGGATGGGTTGTCGTTAAGCCCATTGGGCCTTCTAAATGGGCCATCTCTCTAGGCTGGGTCTGTGAGCCGTTAACACAAAAAAGAATTGTGCCCTCAACATGACGGGTGCGATCATAACAGCACTAATGCACCGGATCCCATCAGAACTCCGAAGTTAAGCGTGTTTGGGCGAGAGTAGTACTAGGATGGGTGACCCCCTGGGAAGTCCTCGTGTTGCACCCCCCTTTTCAATTTTTTTTGCTCCGGTTAGGGTTGCCAAGATACTTTATCCACCACATTTCTATTATCGAATCCCACGGCACCTTGGGCAAGACAACTTCGCTTCACGTGGAGGGCGACCACAAACCGAGGGAATAGGGCTTGTGTGCAGGTCTCCGTCGCTCCGGCGCCCATAACTTTTGATCCGTAAGGAGTTACGCGGCGCACATCATACAGTTGGAAAGCTCTCCGAGAGCTCTACGACGAGGGCAGCTAGTTTGCTTGCTCTGCCCTTTTTTGGAGCCCAAAATCGAACTTTTTCATCAGTTTTGGCCCACTTTTCTATTTTAGCTCTATTTTTCCGCCCCGGATCGTACGTCGTGAGCTGTTAAAAGGACAACAACCCTACTCGCGCGACATTAGAGGGCACCACAACGCATTGAAATATCGTCTTACGAGGATGCTGAGTTGTTGAAGCGGATGGGTTATCGTTAAGCCCATTGGGCCTTCTAAATGAGCCATCTCTCTAGGCTGGGTCTGTGAACCGTTAACACATAATGGAATTGTGCCCTCAACATGACGGGTGCGATCATACCAGCACTAATGCACCGGATCCCATCAGAACACCGAAGTTAAGTGTGCTTGGGCGAGAGTAGTAGTAAGATGGGTGACCCCCTGGGAAGTCCTCGTGTTGTACCACCTTTTCAATTTTTTTTGCTCCGGTTAGGGTTGCCAAGATAATTTATCCACCACATTTCTATTATCGAATCCCACGGCACCTTGGGCAAGACAAATTCGCTTCACTTGGAGGTCGGGCCCGCAAACCGAGGGCGTAGGGCTTGTGAGCAGGTCTCCGTGGCTCCAGCGCCCATAACTTTTGATCCGTAAAGAGTTACGAGGCACACAGTGTGAGGCCCGATCCCGAATAAGGTGCCTTACCTCGATTTGCGTGCCTTAGAACTAGAACTGTACGACCGACCCTAGATTACGTGCCATGTCTTGGTTTTTGTGCATGCCTCGTTATACGTGCCTTAACCTAAAATTGTGTGCCCTAATCCTCGATATACGTGCGATACCTAGATAAACATGCCATGACCTTAATTTACATGCGAGACCTTGATTTGCGTGTGTCTCTTCGTTTCGTGTGCATTAACCTTGAACTGCGTGCTTTAACCTAGGTTTAAGAGTCGTGTCTTGAATTACGTGCCTTGTATTGGTTTACGTACATTTATCTAGGGATTGCGTGCATTTGCATTGAAATCTGTGCATTAGTCTTGAAGTATGTGCATTAGTCTTGAAGTTCGTGTCTTACCTTGTAGATCGTGTCTACCTCGTAATTCGTGCCCTAGACCTAGGAATCCGTGCCACCACGTTGATCAAGAAAGAATCCTACACAAAGCACAAGACAATAAAATAATCCTACACAATCCACTAACTATTATTATAATCCTAATTCAAATCTCTACAAAATTCACTAACACCTAAATATTATATTTTAAACTCACTACAAGACAAAATCTCACCAACCTCTAAACATACCCTATATTCTATTCTACCTAAAATCCCTAAATACCCAACATTCTCTTACACACATGTTAAAACAATTCAAAAGATGACACAAAATCAGATTTTTGCATGCATGTTTAATTCAAAATAATTCTAGACAAGTCATGACACAAAAACACTTATCAATGCATAAAAATTGCCCAAAACCACCTCAATTTCCTCCCATTTTCGACCAAACCACTCATGGCCCATGCTAACATTTCAAATTCCACCTTGAAGACACAAAAATTCAGATTTGGAAGCCCAAGGCTGACCACATGCTCAAAAATTGCAAAAAGCCTCATTTTTCTCTCATTTCTCTCACTTTCCTCACATTTCTCTCTCTCCCTCTCATTTTCTCTCTCCATTTCGGTTTTGGCTGAGTTCTTCATCTCCATAGCTTCTCTTCTTCACACCATAGCTAAACCAAGCAAGCCACAAGCAAAGGACCTCAACCGAACAAGCTATGATGCAAAATCACTCATGCATGTGCATTGAAGCTTCATTTTCGGCCTAGGTGAGTTACTAAGCTTCCATTTCTTTTCTTCAAGTCCTAACTACATGCATGTACTAAGAGATTGCTTACTAGGCTAGGAAAAATAGAGAAAACCAAGTTGGAAACTCGGCTAAGCAAGAAGAGGAAGAAATTTGAGCCTCAACAAGGTTTTTGTGCATCTTTTGGTTGATTGCAAAGGTGAGGGTTAAAAGCTTTTGAAAACTCTTTGAAATTTCACATGCATGCTCATAAATGTGTGTATTTGCTTCTGTACTTGAGCTATATGGTCGTTCATAATCTTAAACAACCATGCATGGCAAGATCTTGGCTTGAAAATGATGCTAGGTGAAGTCGAAGTGGATGACAGCTCTCTGACCAGTCTGTTCGAGGTAAGTTTAGCTAAGAAAATGATGTTTAAAATGCTTGAAAATTGGTGGGTGACTATTTTGGACAGTTTTGAACATTTTTCCCAGAAATAGGCCGAAGCTAATTTTGACTCTAAGGTCCTCAAAATGGCAAATCATTAAAATATGACCAAATCTGGAAATCTGGGAAAATGAATCAGGTTTTGGCAGATGCACTGACCTTGTGGAGCGAACCATGTTTGACTTAGTAAATGTTGTCCAAAATACATTAAAATTGGTGTACTACTAGATTTTTCAGTTATGGACAATTTTGTCAGAAATGGACCAAAGCTAAAAATTACTCCAAGGACCTCAAAAACGTCAATTTCTGAAACGTGTGCAAATCTGGACAGTTTTGTGCTACCTCACTGTTTCGGCCATAACTAATGATTCTGAACTCCAATTGATGCAAGGTTTGTTTCTGAGTTTAGTTAACTTCTTAAGCTTTAATTTGAAATCTTATTCACTGAATTTTGAGATTGTTTGATTATCCTATTGATTGTGGGAAAACAGCCTATTGCAGTAAAGGTTTCACTTAGTTATATGCTTGGAAAATTGTTGTAACCCCTCTTGTGGTGCTAATTGCTTGGAATTGTGGTGTTGGGATGTTGTGTGGACTGTTTTGAGTACTTGAGGATGTTTGAATTGAATGATGCATGACTTGTGAATGAACTTGAGTTGACTTAGGGTTTAATCACATGGTTAAGCATGAAACGGAAACCCTAATGACTAGGTAGTCTTGCTAAGTGTTGATCATTTAGATATTGTGTGGAAATTATATGCTTAGTGGGCTGCCCGTAAATGTCTTATAAGCTTAAATGTAATTTTGATCATTGCATGTTGACAAATAGGCTTTTCTTGCATTTGAAACCACCACGTAGATGTTGTTGCATGTGAATAATCGTATCACTTGATTACGTGGACTTCGAAATGAGTTACATGGCTGCCCGTTTAATGTTCATATGACTCTATGTGTTCTACAAAGTGAAATTTCATGTCAAGCATGCCTCGTTCGTTTACTTGGCAATATGTGATCTTGAAATTGCTCGGAGGCAACCTACTTTGTTGTTCTCCTAATGTGAATTGTTAAAAGATATTCAATGGTTTATTTGAACGTGATTACTTGGCTGCCCGTTAAAGTTTAATTGCTTTCAAATGGATATATGAAATGATTATATGTTCTTACAATGCCTTATATGCCAATATGTCAAAATGTGATCATATACTTGTTCGGAGGCAACCTACTTTGTTGACCTCCTAATGTGAAATGTTAAATGACAAAAATGGGCATTGTATACGAGGTTGCAACCTTTCAGTGTGGCATGGTAGTATTTCATGCACGCCGGGCGGCATCGGGCTTGCCAGTGTTACCGTGACTACCATGGTCCAATTCCCTCTCTCGCTTGGCATTTCACCCTCGGAGAGTTGGGTCGTAGGTTTCGGGGTACATCCGGAGTACACCCAATTGGGAGCGATAAGTGGATTATTGAAGTCGGCCGCACCAAATGAATCGAAATTGACATTGAGAGCAAATGCTCACCGTATCCTTTTTACAATGTGTATAAGTACTCTCGCTTGGTTCCTAGAGAACCTCGGGGAGGAAAGACTGGTATTCTTGTTCCTGTGCTTATATGTAAGTACTCTCGCTTGGTTCCTAGAGAACCTCGGGGAGGAAAGACTGGCATTTCTGTTCCCTTACTTTGTATCCGTTACTCGATTTGTTTCTTATAATTGCGTACCTTATTATTTGTAATACGTGACATGTTCTCAAAAAGAGTTTTCATAAATTGAACCGGAAAACGAGTTTCAAAACGTATTTCTCGTTCCCCCTCGCTGAGTTCATAAGGACTCACCCTCTTTTTCATCACAGGTGAAGAAGAACAGGTACAAGTACCCGAGGATGGTGTGCCTAACGATGAACCCCTAGAGTGATTGCCTGTCTTGTGTGCCTTGCGTGATTATGGCTATTTGTGAACTATGCTACTTGAAGACTATTTCTTTTATGTTGCTCGTTGTTTATTGATGTAAATGACCCCGTTGTAATTTGGGTCTAATTCTGAGATTGTACTATCTATAACTGGACGAACTTTTATTTGGTTGTTTGCTTTCGTTTTCTTAATTAGTAGTTATCGTAGGCATTCAAACCACTAGATGAACAATCAACTAAGTTAATTCTATCTAATTTCACTTAGGTGTTCATTTGCAAACTAAAGGATAATAGGTACTTGCATGATAGGAAATTGAAAAATAAACAGGACATAGTTATCACGTTAGGCTTATTAACCAAATGAGACTTTCAAGGTAAACTAGTTAGCCAATCGGTTGGTGTCAAATAGGAGTCCTTAATGGAATTGGATTAATGATTGGAATAATTGAGGCGTTTAGAGAATTAGGTCAAACCAAATAGCCCAATTACAGTCGTTATGCTGCCGATTTACCGAAAATTTTTGGAGTTTAGGCCAAGACGTTAAGTGTTAAATCTTCATGAACGGTTAAGTACGAGACGTGACTTGAATGTTTAGATCATACCCCACTCTAACCTTTATAGGCCGGGTTGGGGCGTGACACACAGCATGCTGTTGGAAAGCTCACCGAGAGCTCTACGACGGGGGCAGCGAGCTTGCACGCTGTGCCCTTTTTTGGAGCCCAAAATCGAACGTTTTCATCAGTTTTGGACAACTTTTCTAATTTAGCTCTATTTTTCCATCCCGGATCGTATGTCGTGAGCTGTTAAAAGGACAACAACCTTACTCGCGGGACATTAGAGGGCCCCACAACGCATTGAAATCTCATCTTGCGAGGATGCTGGGTTGTTGAAGCAGATGGGTTGTCGTTAAGCCCATTGGGCCTTCTGAATGGGCCATCTCTCTAGGCTGGGTCTGTGAACCGTTTACACATTAAGGAATTATACCCTCAACATGACGGGTGCGATCATACCAGCGCTAATGCACCGGATCCCATCTGAACGCCGAAGTTAAGCGTGCTTGGGCGAGAGTAGTACTAGGATGGGTGACCCCCTGGGAAGTCCTCATGTTGCACCCCCATTTTCAATTTTTTTTGCTCCGGATAGGGTTGCCAAGATACTTTATCCAGCACATTTCTATTATCGAATCCCACGGCACCTTGGGCAAGACAACTTCGCTTCACGTGGAGGCCGGGCCCGTAAACCGAGGGCGTAGGGCTTGTGAGCAGGTCTCCGTGGCTCCGGCGCCCATAACTTTTGATCCGTAAAGAGTTACGAGGCACACAGCATGCTGTTGGAAAGCTCACTGAGAGCTCTACGACGGGGGCAGCGAGCTTGTACGCTGTGCCCTTTTTTGGAGCCCAAAATTGAAAGTTTTCATCAGTTTCGGCCTACTTTTCTAATTTAGCTCTATTTTTCCATCCCGGATCGTATGTCGTGAGCTGTTAAAAGGACAACAACCTTACTCGCGGGACATTAGAGGGCCCCGCAACGCATTGAAATCTCATGTTGCTAGGATGCTGGGTTGTTGAAGCGGATGGGTTGTCGTTAAGCCCATTGGGCGTTCTGAATGGGCCATCTCTCTACGCTGGGTCTGTGAACCGTTAACACATAAAGGAATTGTGCCCTCAACATGACGGGTGCGATCATACCAGCACTAATGCACCGGATCCTATCAGAACTCCGAAGTTAAGCGTGCTTGGGCGAGTGTAGTACTAGGATGGGTGACCCCCTCGGAAGTCCTCGTGTTGCACCGCCTTTTCAATTTTTTTTGCTCCGGTTAGGGTTGCCAAGATACTTTATCCACCACATTTCTATTATCGAATCCCACGATACCTTGGGCATGACAACTTCGCTTCACGTGGAGGCTGGGCCCGCAAACCGAGGGAGTAGGGCTTGTGACCTTGTCTCCATCGCTCCGGCGCCCATATCTTTAGATCCGTAAGGAGTTACGCGGGGCACAACATACTGTTGGAAAGCTCTCTGAGAGCTCTACGCCGAGGGCAGCGAGCTTGCTCGCTGTTCCCTTGTTTGGAGCCCAAAATCGAACTTGTTCATCAGTTTCGACCCACATTTCTAATTTAGCTCTATTTTTTTCCCCCCCGGATCGTACATCGTGAGCTGTTAAAAGGAAAACACCCTTACTAGCGGGACATTAGAGGGCCCCACAACGCATTGAAATCTCGTCTTGCGAGGATGCTGGGTTGTTGAAGCGGATGGGTTGTCGTTAAGCCCATTGGGCCTTCTGAATGGGCCATCTCTCTAGGCAGGGGCTGTGAACCGTTAACACATAAAGGAATTGTGCCCTCAACATGACGGGTGCGATCATACCAGCACTAATGCACCGGATCCCATCAGAACTCCAAAGTTAAGCGTGCTTGGGCGAGAGTAGTACTAGTATGGGTGACCCCCTTGGAAGTCCTCGTGTTGCACCCCCCTTTTTAATTTTTTTTACTCCAGTTAGGGTTTTAGAGATACTTTATCCACCACATTTCTATTATCGAATCCCATTGCACCTTGGGCAAGACAGCCTCGCTTCACGTGGAGGCCGGGCCCGCAAATCGAGGGCGTAGGGCTTGTCAGCAGGTCTCCGTCGCTCCGGCGCCTATATCTTTTGATCCGTAGGGAGTTACGCGGCGCACAACATACTGTTGGAAAGCACTCCGAGAGCTCTACGCCGGGAGCAGCCTGCTTGCTCGATGTGCCCTTGTTTAGAACCCAAAATCGAACGTTTTCATCAGTTTCGGCCCACTTTTTTAATTTAGCTCTATTTTTCCGTCCCGGATCGTACGTCGTGAGCTGTTAAAAGGACAACAACCTTACTCGCGGGATATTAGAGGGCCCCACAACGCATTGATATTCTGTCTTGCGAGGATGCTGGATTGTTGAAGCGGATGGGTTGTCGTTAAGCCTATTGGGCCTTCTGAATGAGCCATCTATCTAGGATGGGTTTGTGAACCGTTAACACATAAAGGAATTGTGCCCTTAACATGACGGGTGCGATCATACCAGCACTAATGCATCGGATCCCATCAGAACTTCGAAGTTAAGCGTGCTTGGGCGAGAGTAGTACTAGGATGGGTGACCCCCTGGGAAGTCCTCGTGTTGCACCCCTGTTTTCAATTTTTTTTGCTCCGGTTAGGGTTGCCAAGATACTTTATCCACCACATTTCTATTATCAAATCCCACTGCTCCTTGGGCAAGACAACTTCGCTTCACGTGGAGGTCGGGCCCGCAAACCGAGGGCGTAGGGCTTGTGAGCAGGTCTCCGTTGCTCCGGCGCCTATAACTTTTGATCCGTAAGGAGTTACGCGGCGCACAGCATACTGTTGGAAAGCTTACCAAGAGCTCTACGACGTGGGCAGCGTGCTTGCTCGCTGTGCCCTTTTTTGGAGCCCAAATCGAACGTTTTCATCAGTTTTGACACATTTTTCTAATTTAGCTCTATTTTTCCGTCGTGGATCGTACGTCGTGAGCTGTTAAAAGGACAACAACCTTACTCGCAGGACATTAGAGGGCCCCAAAATGCATTGAAATCTCGTCTTGCGAGGATGATGGGTTGTTGAAGCGGATGGGTTGTCGTAAAGCCCATTGGGCCTTCTGAATGGGCCATCTCTCTAGGCTGGGTTTGTGAACCGTTAACACATAAAGGAATTGTGCCCTCAACATGACGGGTGCGATCATACCAGCACTAATGCACCGGATCCCATCAGAACTCCGAAGTTAAGCGTGCTTGGGCGAGAGTAGTACTAGGATGGGTGACCCCTGGAAAGTCCTCGTGTTGCACCCCCCTTTTCAATTTTTTTTGCTCCGTTTAGGGTTGCCAAGATACTTTATCCACCACATTTCTATTATCGAATCCCACGGCACCGTGGGCAAGACAACTTCACTTCACGTGGTGGCCGGGCTCGCAAACCGAGGGCGTAAGGCTTGTGAGCAGGTCTCCGTCGCTCCGGCGCCCATAACTTTTGATCCGAAAGGATTTACGCGGCGCACAACATACTGTTGGAAAGCTCTCCGAGAGTTCTACGACGTGGGCTGCCAGCTTGCTTGCTGTGCCCTTGTTTGGAGCCCAAAATCGAACGTTTTTATCAGTTTCGGCCCACTTTTCTAATTTAGCTCTATTTTTCCGTCCCGGATCGTACGTCGTGAGCTGTTAAAAGGACAACAACCTAACTCGCGCGACATTAGAGGGCCCCACAATGCATTGAAATCTCATCTTGCGTGGATGCTGGGTTGTTGAAGCGGATGGGTTGTCGTTCAGCCCATTGGGCCTTCTGAATGGGCCATCTCTCTAGGCTGGGTCTGTGAACCGTTAACACATAAAGGAATTGTGCCCTCAACATGACGGCTGCGATTATACCAGCACTAATGCACCGGATCCCATCAGAACTCCGAAGTTAAGCGTGCTTGGGTGAGAGCAGTACTAGGATGGGTGACCCCCTTGGAAGTCCTCGTGTTGAACCCCCTTTTCAATTTTTTTTGCTCCGGTTAGGGTTGCCAAGATACTTTATCCACCACATTTCTATTATCGAATCCCACAGCACCTTGGGCAAGACAACTTCGCTTCACGTGGAGGCCGGGCCCGCAAACCGAGGGCATAGGGCTTGTGAGCAGGTCTCTGTCGCTCCGGCGCCTATATCTTTTGATCCGTAAGGAGTTACGCGGCGCACAGCATACTTTTGGAAAGCTCTCCGAGAGCTCTACGATGGGGGTAGCGAGCTTGCTCGCTTTGCCCTTTTTTGGAGCCCAAAATCGAACGTTTTCATCAGTTTCGACCAACTTTTCGAATTTAGCTCTATTTTTCCGTCCCTGATCGTACGTCGTGAGCGGTTAAAAGGACAACAACCTTACTCGCGGGACATTAGAGGGCCCCACAACGCATTGAAATCTCGTCTTGCGTGGATGCTGGGTTGTTGAAGCGGATGGGTTGTCGTTAAACCCATTGGGCCTTCTGAATGGGCCATCTCTCTAGGCTGGGTCTGTGAACAGTTAACACATAAAGGAATTGTGCTCTCAACATGACGGGTGCGATCATACCAGCACTAATGCGCCGGATCCCATCAGAACTCCGAAGTTAAGCGTGCTTGGGCGAGAGTAGTACTAGGATGGGTGACCCCTGGGAAGTCCTCGTGTTGCACCCACTTTTTCAATTATTTTTGCTCCGGTTAGGGTCGCCAAGATACTTTATCCACCACATTTCAATTATCGAATCCCACGGCACCTTGGGCAAGACAACTTCGCTTCACGTGGAGGCCGA
This sequence comes from Ehretia macrophylla, assembly GCA_037974665.1. Lineage (NCBI taxonomy): Eukaryota > Viridiplantae > Streptophyta > Magnoliopsida > Boraginales > Ehretiaceae > Ehretia > Ehretia macrophylla. The sequence continues at coordinate 31,965,723 of CM075777.1, forward strand.
GCCCGCAAACCGAGGGCGTAGGGCTTGTGAGCAGGTCTCCGTAACTCCGGCGCCCATAACTTTTGATCCGTAAGGAGTTACGCGGAGCACAGCATACTGTTGGAAAGCTCTCCGAGAGCTCTACGATGGGGGCACCTAGCTTGCTCGCTGTGCCCAATATTGGAGCCCAAATTCTAATGTTTTCATTAGTTTCGGCCCAATTTTCTAATTTAGCTCTATTTTTCCATCCCGGATCGTACGTCGTGAGCTGTTAAAAGGACAACAACCTTACTCGCGGGACATTAGAGGGCCCCACAACGCATTGAAATCTAGTCTTGTGAAGATGCTGGGTTGTTGCAGCGGATGGGTTGTCGTTATGCCCATTGGGCCTTCTGAATGGGCCATCTCTCTAGGCTGGGTCAGTGAACCGTTAACAGATAAAGGAATTGTGCCCTCAACAGGACGGGTGCGATCATACCAGCACTAATGCACCGGATCCCATCAGAACTCCGAAGTTAAGCGTGCTTGGGCGAGAGTAGTACTAGGATGGGTGACCCCCTGGGATGTCCTCGTGTTGCACACTCCTTTTCAATTTTTTTTGCTCCGGTTAGGGTTGCCAAGATACTTTATCCACCACTTTTCAATTATCGAATCCCACGGCACCTTGGGCAAGACAACTTCGCTTCACGTGGAGGCCGGGCTCGCAAACCGAGGGCGTAGTGCTTGTGAGCAGGTCTCCGTCGCTTCGGCGCCCATAACTTTTGATCAGTAAGGAGTTACGCGGTGAACAGCATAATGTTGGAAAGCTCTCCGAGAGCTCTACGACGGGGGCACCAAGCTTGCTTGCTGTGCCTTTTTTTGGAGCCCAAAATTGAACGTTTTAATCAGTTTCGGCCCACTTTTCTAGTTTAGCTCTATTTTTCCGTCCCGGACCGTACGTCGTGAGATGTTAAAAGGACAACAACCTTACTCGCGGGACATTAGAGGGCCCCACAACGCATTGAAATCTCTTCTTGCTAGGATAATGGGTTGTTGAAGCGGATGGGTTCTCGTTAAGCCCATTGGGCCTTCTGAATAGGCCATCTCTCTAGGCTGGGTCTGTGAATCGTTAACACATAAAGGAATTGTGCCCTCAACATGACGGGTGCGATCATACCACCACTAATGCATCGGATCCTATCAGAACTCCGAAGTTAAGCGTGCTTGGGCGAGAGTAGTACTAGGATGGGTGACCCCGTGGGAAGTCCTCGTGTTGCACCCCCCTTTTCAATTTTTTTTGCTCCGGTTAGGGTTGCCAAGATACTTTATCCACCACATTTCTATTATCGAATCCCACGGCACCTTGGGCAAGACAACTTCGCTTCACGTGGAGGCCGGGCCAGCAAACCGAGGGCGTAGGGCTTGTGAGCAGGTCTCCGTTGCTCTGGCGCCCATAACTTTTGATCCGTAAGGAGTTACGCGGCGCACAACATACTGTTGGAAAGCTCTCCGAGAGCTCTACGCCGGGGGCAGCCATCTTGCTCGTTGTACCCTTGTTTGGAGCCCAAAATCGAACGTTTTCATCAGCTTCGGCCCAATTTTTTGGTTTAGCTCTATTTTTCTGTCCCGGATCATACATCGTGAGAGGTTAAAAGGAAAATAACCTTAATCGCGGGACATTAGAGGGCCCCACAACGCATTGAAATCCTGTCTTGCGACGATGCTGGGTTGTTGTAGCGGATGGGTTGTCGTTAAGCCCATTGGGCCTTCTGAATGGGCCATCTCTCTAGGATGGGTCTGTGAACCGTTAACACATAAAGGAATTGTGCCCTCAACATGACGGGTGCCATCATACCAGCACTAATGCACTGGATCTCATCAGAACTCCGAAGTTAAGCGTGCTTGGGCGAGAGTAGTACTAGGATGGGTGACCCCCTGGGAAGTCCTCGTGTTGCACCCCCCTTTTCAATTTTTTTTGCTCCGGTTAGGGTTGCCAAGATACTTAATCCACCACATTTCTATTATTGAATCCCACGGCACCTAGGTCAAGACAACTTCGCTTCACGTTGAGGCCAGGCCCGCAAACTGAGGGCGTAGGGCTTGTGAGCAGGTTTTCGTAGCTCCGGCGCCCATAACTTTTGATCCGTAAGGAGTTACGCGGCGCACTACATACTGTTGGAAAGCTCACCGAGAGCTCTACGACGGGGGCACCTAGCTTGCTCACTGTGCCCTTTTTTGGAGCCCAAAATCGAATAATTTCATTAGTTTCGGCCCACTTTTCTTATTTAGCCCTATTTTTTCGTCCTGGATCGTACGTCGTGAGCTGTTAAAAGGACAACAACCTTACTCGCGGGACATTAGAGGGCCCCATAACGCATTGAAATCTAGTCTTGCGAGGATGCGGGGTTGTTGAAGCGGATGGGTTGTCGTTGAGCCCATTGGGCTTTCTGAATGGGCCTTCTCTCTAGGCTGGGTCTGTGAACCGTTAACACATAAAGGAATTGTGCCCTCAACATAACGGGTGCAAGCATACCATCACTAATGCACCGGATCCCATCAGAACTCCGAAGTTAAGCGTGCTTGGGTGAGAGTAGTACTAGGATGGGTGACCCCCTGGGAAGTCCTCGTGTTGCACCGCACTTTTCAATTTTTTTTTGCTCCGGTTAGGGTTGCCTAGATACTTTATCCACCACATTTCTATTATCGAATCCCACGGCACCTTGGGCAAGACAACTTCGCTTCACGTGGAGGCCGGGCCCGCAAACCGAGGGTGTAGGGCTTGTGAGCAGGTCTCCGTCGCTCCGGTGCCCATAACTTTTGATCCGTAAGGCGTTACGCGACGCACAACATACTGTTGGAAAGCTCTCCAAGAGTTCTACAACGGGGGTAGCCAGCTTGCTCGCTGTGCCCTTTTTTGGAGCCCAAAATCGAACATTTTCATCAGTTTCGACCCACTTTTCTAATTTAGCACTATTTTTCCGTCCCAGATCGTACGTCGCGAGCCGTTAAAAGGACGACAACCTTACTCGCGGGACATTAGAGGGCCCCACAACCCATTGAAATCTCGTCTTGCGAGGATGCTGGGTTGTTGAAGTGGATGGGTTGTCGTTAAGCCCATTGGGCCTTCGGAATGGGCCATCTCTCTAGGCTGGGTCTGTGAACCGTTAACACATAAAGGAATTGTGCCCTCAACATGACGGGTGTGATCAGAACAGCACTAATGCACAGGATCCCATCAGAACTCCGAAGTGAAGCGTGCTTGGGCGAGAGTAATACTAGGATGCGTGACCCCTTGGGAAGTCCTCGTGTTGCACCCCCTTTTTCAATTTTTTTAGCTCCGGTTAGGGTTGCCAAGATACTTTATCCACCACATTTCTATTATCGAATCCCACGGCACCATGGGCAAGACAACTGTGCTTCACGTGGAGGCCGGGCCCACAAACCGAGGGCGTAAGGCTTGTGAGCAGGTCTCCGTCGCTCCAGCGCCCATCACTTTTGATCCATAAGGAGTTACGCGGTGCACAGCATAATCTTGGAAAGCTCTCCGAGAGCTCTACGACGGGGGCACCAAGCTTGCTCACTGTGCCCATTTTTGGAGCCCAAAATCGAAAGTTTTCATCAGTTTCGGCCCACTTTTCTAATTTAGCTCTATTTTTCAGTCCCGGATCGTACGTCGTGAGCTGTTAAAAGGACAACAACCTTACTCGCGGGACATTAGAGGGCCCCACAACACATTGAAATCTCGTCTTGCGAGGATGCTGGGTTGTTGAAGCGGATGGGTTGTCGTTAAGCCCATTGGGCCTTCTGAATGGGCCATCTCTCTCGGCTGGGTCTTTGAAACGTTAACACATAAAGGAATTGTGCCCTCAACATGACGGGTGCGATCATACCTGCACTAATGCACCGGATCCCATTAGAACTCCGAAGTTAAGCGTGCTTGGGCGAGAGTAGTACTAGGATGGGTGACCCCCTGGGAAGTCCTCGTGTTGCACCCCCCTTTTCAATTTTTTTTCTACGGTTAGGGTTGCCAAGATACTTTATCCACTAGATTTCTATTATCGAATCCCACGGCACCTTGGGCAAGACAACTTCGCTTCACGTGGAGGCCGGGCCCGCAAACCGAGGGTGTAGGGCTTCTGAGCAAGTCTCCGTCGCTCCGGTGCCCATAACTTTTGATCCGCAATGAGTTACGCGGCGTATAGAATACTGTTGGAAAGCTCTCTGAGAGCTCTACGATGGGGGCAGCCAGCTTGCTCGCTGTGCCCTTTTTTTGAGCCCAAAATCGAACATTTTCATCAGTTTCAGCCCACTTTTTTAATGTAGCTCTATTTTTCCTTCCCTGATCGTACGTCGTCAGCTGTTAAAAGGACAACAACCTTACTCGCTGGACATTAGAGGGCCCCACAACACATTGAAATCTCGTCTTGTGAGGATGCTGGGTTGTTGAAGCGGATGGGTTATCGTTAAGCCCATTGGGCCTTCTAAATGGGCCATCTCTCTATGCTGGGTCCGTGAACCGTTAACACATAAAGGAATTGTGCCCTCAACATGACGGGTGCGATCATACCAGCACTAATGCACTAGATCCCCTCAGAACTCCGAAGTTAAACGTGTTTGGGCGAGTGTAGTTCAAGGATGGGTGACCCTTGGGAAGTCCTCGTGTTGTACCCACATTTTCAATTTTTTTTGCTCCGGTTAGGGTTGCCAAGACACTTTATCCACCACATTTCTATTATCGAATCCCACGTCACCTTGGGCAAGACAACTTAGCTTCACGTGGAGACTGGTCCCGCAAACCGAGGGCGTAGGGCTTGTGAGCAGGTCTCCGTCGCCCCAGCGCCCATAACTTTTGATCCGCAAGAAGTTACGCAGCGCACCGCATACTGTTGGAAAGCTCTCCGAGAGCTCTACGACGAGGGCAGCCAGCTTGCTCGCTGTGCCCTTTTTTGGAGCCCAAAATCGAACGTTTTCATCATTTTTGGCACACTTTTCTGATTTAGCTATATTTTTCCGTCCGGATCGTATGTCGTGAGCTGTTAAAAGGACAATAACCTTACTCGCTGGAAATTAGAGGGCTCCACAACGCATTGGAATCTTATCTTGCGAGGATGCTGAGTTGTTGAAGCGGATGGGTTGTTGTTAAGCCCATTGGGCCTTCTGAATGGGCCATCTCTCTAGGCTGGGTCTGTGAACCGTTAACACATAAAGGAATTGTGCCCTCAACATGACGGGTGCGATCATACAAGCACTAATGCACCGGATCCCATCAGAACTCCGAAGTTAAGCGTGCTTGGGCGAGAGTAGTACTAGGATGGGTGACCCCCTGGGAAATCCTCTTGTTGTACCCCCTTTTTCAATTTTTTTTGCTCTGGTTAGGGTTGCCAAGATAATTTATCCACCACATTTCTATTATCGAATCCCACGGCACCTTGGTCAAGACAACTTCGCTTCACGTGGAGGTCAGGCCCGCAAACCGAGGGCGTAGGGCTTGTGAGCAAGTCTCCGTCGCTCCGGCGCCCATAACTTTTGATCTGTAAGGAGTTACGCGGCGCACATCATACTGTTGGAAAGCTCTCCAAGAGCTCTACGACGGGGGCAGCTAGCTTGCTCGATGTACCCTTTTTTGGAGCCCAAAATCGAACTTTTGCATCAGTTTTGGCCCACTTTTCCAATTTAGCTATATTTTTCTGTCCCGGATCGTACGTCGTGAGCTATTAAAAGGACAACAACCTTACTCACGGGACATTAGTGGGCCCCACAATGCATTGAAATTTCGTCTTGCGAGGATGTTGGGTTGTTGAAGCGGATGGGTTGTCGTTAAGCCCATTGGGCCTTCTGAATGGGCCATCTCTCTAGGCTGGGTCTGTGAACCGTTTACACATAAAGGAATTGTCCCCTCAACATGACGGGTGAGATCGTACCAGCACTAATGCACCGGATCCCATTAGAACTCCGAAGTTAAGCGTGTTTGGGCGAGAGTAGTACTAGGATGGGTGACCCCCTGGGAATTCCTCGTGTTGTACCCCCTTTTCAAGTTTTTGTGCTCCGGTTAGGGTTGCCAAGATACTTTATCCACCACATTTCTATTATCGAATCCCACGGCACCTTGGGCAAGGAAACTTCGCTTCACGTGGAGGGCGGGCTCGCAAACCGAGGGCGTAGAACTTGTGAGTAGGTCTCCGTCGCTCCGGCGCCCATAACTTTTGATCCGTAAGGAGTTACGCGGCGCACAGCATACTGTTGGAAAGCACATCGAGAGCTCTACGACGGGGGCAGCTAGCTTGCTCGTTGTGCCCTTTTTTGGTGCCCAAAATCGAACGTTTTCATCAGTTTTAGCTCACTTTTCTAATTTAGCTCTATTTTTCTGTCCTGGATCGTACGTCGTGAGGTGTTAAAAGGACAACAACCTTACTCGTGGAACATTAGAGGGCCCCACAACGCATTGAAATCTCGTCTTGCGAGGATGTTGGGTTGTTGAAGCGGATGGGTTGTCGTTAAGCCCATTGGGCCTTCTGAATAGGCCATCTCTCTAGGTTGGGTCTGTGAACCGTTAACACATTAGGGAATTGTGCCCTCAACATGACGGGTGTGATCATACCAGCACTAATGCACCGGATCCCATCAGAACTCCGAAGTTCAGCTTGCTTGGGCGAGAGTAGTACTAGGATGGGTGACCCCCAGGGAAGTCCTCGTGTTGCACCATCTTTTCAATTTTTTTTTGCTCGGGTTAGGGTTGCCAAGAGAATTTATCCACCACATTTCTATTATCGAATCCCACGGCACCTTGGGCAAGACAACTTCGCTTCACGTGGAGGGCGGCCTCCCTAACCGAGGGCGTAGGGCTTGTATGCAGGTCTCCGTCGCTCCGACGCCCATAACTTTTGATCCGTAAGGAGTTACGTGGCGCACAACATACAGTTGGAAAGCTCTCCAAGAGCTCTACGAGGGGGGCAGCTAGCTTGCTTGCTGTGCCCTTTTTTGGAGCCCAAATTCGAACTTTTTCATCAGTTTCGGCCCACTTTTCTAATTTAGTTCTATTTTTCTGTCCCGGATCGTACGTCGTGAGTTGTTAAAAGGACAACAACCTTACCCGCGGGACATTAGAGGGCTCCACAATGCATTGAAATCTCGTCTTGCGAGGATGCTGGGTTGTCGAAGCGGATGGGTTATCGTTAACCCATTGGGCCTTCTGAATGGGCAATCTCTCTAGGTTGGGTCTGTGAACCGTTAACACATAAAGGAATTGTGCCCTCAACATGACGGGTGCGATCATACCAGCTCTAATGCACCAGAACCCATCAGAACTCCGAAGTTAAGCGTGCTTGGGCGAGGGTAGTACTAGGATGGGTGGCCCCCTAGGAAGTCCTCGTGTTGCACCACCTTTTCAATTTTTTTTGCTCCGGTTAGGGTTGCCAAGATACTTTATCGACCACATTTCTATTATCGAATCCCACGGCACCTTGGGCAAGACAACTTCGCTTCACGTGGAGGCCGGGCCCGCAAACCGAGGGCGTAGGGTTTGTGATCGGCTCTCCGTCGCTCTAGCGCCCATAATTTTTGATCTGTAAGGAGTTACGCGGCGCACAGCATACTGTTGGAAAACACTCCGAGAGCTCTACGACAGGGGCAACTAGCTTGCTCGCTGTGCCCTTTTTTGGAGCCCAAAATCGAACGTTTTCATCTGTTTCGGCCTACTTTTTTAATTTAGCTCTATTTTTCCGTCCCGGATCGTACGTCGTGAGCTGTTAAAAGGACAACAACCTTACTCGCGGGACATTAGAGGGCCCCACAACGCATTGAAATCTCGTCTTGCGAGGATGCTGGGTTGTTGAAGCAGATGGGTTGTCGTTAAGCCCATTGGGCCTTCTGAATTGGCCATCTCAATAGTCTGGGTCTGTGAACCGTTAACACATAAAGGAATTGGGCCATCAACATGAAGGGTGCAATCATACCAGCACTAATGCACCGAATCCCATCAGAACTCCGAAGTTAAGCGTGCTTGGGCGAGAGTAGTACTCGGATGGGTGACCCCCTGCGAAGTCCTCGTGTTGTACCCCCATTTTCAAATTTTTTTGCTCCGGTTAGGGTTGCCAAGATACTTTATCCGCCACATTTCTATTATCGAATCCCTCGGCACCTTGGACAAGACAACTTCGCTTCACGTGGAAGACGGGCCCGCAAACCGAGGGTGTAGGGCTTGTGAGCAGGTCTGCGTTGCTCCGCCGCCCATAACTTTTGATCCGTAAGGAGTTACGCGGTGCACAGCATACTGTTGGAAAGCTCGCCGAGAGCTTTACAATGGGGGTAACGAGCTTGCTCGCTATACCCTTTTTTTGAGCCCAATATCGAACGTTTTCATATGTTTTGGCCCACTTTTCTAATTTAGCTCTATTTTTCTGTCCCGGATCGTACGTCGTGAGCTGTTAAATGGACAACAACCTTACTTGCGGGACATTAGATGGCCCCAGAACGCATTGAAATCTCGTCTTGCGAGGATGCTGGGTTGTTGAAGCGGATGGGTTGTCGTTAAGCCCATTGGGCCTTCTGAATGGACCATCTCTCTAGGCTGGGTCTGTGAACCGTTAACACATAAAGGAATTGTACCCTCAACATGAAGGGTGCGATCATACCAGCACTAATGCACCGAATCCCATCAGAACTCCGAAGCTAAACGTGCTTGGGCGAGAGTAGTACTCGGATGGGTGACCCCCTGGGAAGTCCTCGTGTTGCACCCCCCTTTACAATTTTTTTTGCTCCGGTTAAGGTTGCCAAGATACTTTATCCACCACATTTCTATTATCGAATCCCACGGCACCTTGGGCAAGACAACTTCGCTGCACGTGGAGGCCAAGCCCGCAAACCGAGGGCGTAGGGCTTGTGAGCAGGTCTCCGTCGCTCCGGCGTCCATAACTTTTGATCCGTAAGGAGTTACACGGCGCACAGCATACTGTTGGAAAGTTCTCCGAGAGCTCTATGCCAGGGGTAGCCAGCTTGCTCGCTCTGCCCTTGTTTGGAGCCCAAAATCGAACGTTTTCATCAGTTTCGGCCTACTTTTCTAATTTAACTCCATTTTTCCGTCCTGTATCGTACGTCGTGAGCTGTTAAAAGGACACCAATCTTACTCGCTGGACATTAGAGGGCCCCACAACGCATTGAAATCTCGTCTTGTTAGTATGCTGGATTGTTGAAGCGGATGTGTTGTCGTTAAGCCCATTGGGCCTTCTGAAGGGGCCATCTCTCTAGGCTGGGTCTGTGAACCATTAACACATAAAGGAAATGTGCCCTCAACATGACGGGTGCGATCATACCAGCACTAATGCACCGGATCCCATCAGAACGGCGAACTTAAGCGTGCTTGGGGGAGAGTAGTACTAGGATGGGTGACCCCCTGGGAAGTCCTCGTGTTGCACCCTCTTTTTCAATTTTTTTTTCTCCGGTTAGGGTTACCAAGATACTTTATCCACCACATTTCTATTATCGAATCCCATGGCACCTTGTGCAAGACAACTTAGCTTCACATGGAGGCCGGGCCCGCAAACTGAGGGCGACGGGCTTATGAGCAGGTCTCCGTCGCTCCGGTGCCCATAACTTTTGTTCCGTAAGGAGTTACGCAGCGCACAACATACTGTTGGAAAGCTCTCCGAGAGCTCTACGACGAGGGCAGCCAACTTGCTGGCGGTGCCCCTTTTTCGAGCCCACAATCGAACATTTTCATCAGTTTCGGGCCACTATTCTAATTTAACCCTATTTTTTCATCCCGGATCGCACGTTGTGAGCTGTTAAAAAGACAACAACCTTACTCGCGGGACATTAGAGGGCCCCACAACGCATTGAAATCTCGTCTTGCGAGGATGCTGGGTTGTTGAAGTGGATGGGTTGTCGTTAAGCCCATTGGGCCTTCTGAATGGGCCATCCCTCTATGCAGGGTCTGTGAACCGTTAACATATAAAGGAATTGTGCTCTCAACATGACGGGTGCGATCATACCAGCACTAATGCACCGGATCCTATCAGAACTCCGAAGTTAAGCGTGCTTGGGCGAGAGTAGTACTAGGATGGGTGAACCCCTGGGAAGTCCTCGTGTTGCACCCTCTTTTTCAATTTTTTTTCCTCCGGTTAGGGTTACCAAGATACTTTATCCACCAAATTTCAATTATCGAATCCCACGGCACCTAGGGCAAGACAACTTCGCTTCACATGGAGGCCGGGCCCGCAAACCGAGGGCGTAGGGCTTGTGAGCAGGTCTCCGTCGCTCCGGCGCCCATAACTTTTGATCCGTAAGGAGTTACGCGGCGCACAACAGACTGTTGGAAAGCTCTCCGAGAGCTCTACGACGGCGGCACCAAGCTTGCTCGCTGTGCCTATTTTTGGAGCCCAAAATTGAACGTTTTCATCAGTTTCGGGCCACTTTTCTAATTAGGTCTATTTTTCCTTCCCGGACCGTACGTCGTGAGCTTTTAAAAGGACAACAACCTTACTCGCGGGACATTAGAGGGCCCCACAACGCATTGAAATCTCGTCTTGCGAGGATGCTTGGTTGTTGAAGCGGATGGGTTGTCGTTAAGCCTATTGGGCCTTCTGAATGGGCCATCCCTCTAGGCTGGTCTGTGAACCGTTAACACATAAAGGAATTGTGCCCTCAACATGGCGGGTGCGATCATACCAGCACTAATGCACCGGATCCCATCAGAACTCCGAAGTTAAGCGTGCTTGGGCGCGAATAGTACTAGGATGGGTGACCCCTTGGGAAGTCCTCGTGTTGCACCCCCCTGTTCAATTTTTTTTGATCTGGTTAAGGTTGGCAAGATACTTTCTCCACCACATTTCTATTATCGAATCCCACAGCACCTTAGGCAAGACATCTTCGCTTCACGTGGAGGCCGGGCCCGCAAACCGAGGGCGTAGGGCTTGTGAGCAGGTCTCTGTCGCTCCGGCGCCCATAACTTTTGATCCGTAAGGAGTTACGCGGCGCACAGCATACTGTTGGAAAGCCCTTCGAGAGTTCTACAACGGGGGTAGCTAGCTTGCTCGTTGTGCCCTTTTTTGGAGCCCAAAATCGAATGTTTTCATCAGTTTCGGCCCTCTTTTCTAATTTAGCTCTATTTTTCCGTCCCAGATCGTACGTCGTGAGTTGTTAAAAGGACAACAACCTTACTCGCGTGACATTAGAGGGCCCCACAACGCATTGAAATCTCGTCTTGCGAGGATGCTGGGTTGTTGAAGTAGAGGGGTTGTCGTTAAGCCCATTGGGCCTTCGGAATGGGCCATCTCTCTAGGCTGGGTCTGTGAACCGTTAACACATAAAGGAATTGTGCCCTCAACATGACGGGTGCGATCATAACAGCACTAATGCACCGGATCCCATCAGAACTCCGAAGTTAAGCGTGCTTGGGCGAGAGTAGTACTAGGATGGGTGACCCCCTGGGAAGTCCTCGTGTTGCACCCCCTTTTTCAATTTTTTTGTTCCGGTTAGGGTTGCCAAGATACTTTATCCACCACATTTCTATGATCGAATCCCACGGCACCTTGGGCAAGACAACTTCGCTTCACGTGGAGCCCGAGCCCACAAACCGAAGGCATAGGGCTTGTGAGCAGGTCTCCGTTGCTCCGGCGCCCATAACTTTTGATCCGCAAGAAGTTCCGCGGCGCACAGCATAATGTTGGAAAGCTCTCCGAGTGCTCTACGACGGGGGCAGCCAGCTTACTGGCTGTACCCTTTTTTGGAGCCCAAAATCGAACATTTTCATCAGTTTCGGTCGACTTTTTTAGTTTAGCTCTATTTTTCCTCCCCGGACCGTACGTCGTGAGCTGTTAAATGGAAAACAACCTTACCCGCAGGACATTAGAGGGCCCCACAATGCATTGAAATCTCGTCTTGCGAGGATGCTGGGTTGTTGAAGCGGATGGGTTGTCGTTAAGGCAATTGGTCCTTCGGAATGGGCCATCTCTCAAGGCTGGGTCTGTGAACCGTAAACACATAAATGAATTGTGCCCTCAACAAGACGGGTGCGATCATACCAGCACTAATACACTGGATCCCATCGAAACTCCGAAGTTAAGCGTGCTTGGACGAGAGTAGTACTAGGATGGGTGACCCCCTGGGAAGTCCTCGTGTTGCACACCCCTTTCCAATTTTTTTTGCTCCAGTTAGGGTTGCCAAGATACTTTATCCATCACATTTCTATTATCGAATCCCAGGGCACCTTGGGCAAGACAACTTCGCTTCACGTGGAGGCCGGGTTCGCAAACCGAGGGCGTAGGGCTTGTGAGCAGGTCTCTGGCGTCCATAACTTTTGATCCGCAAGGAGTTATGCGGCGCACAGCATAATGTTGGAATGCTCTCCGAGTGCTCTACTACGGGGGCACCTAGCTTGTTCCCTGTGCCCTTTTTTGGAGCCCAAAATTGAACGTTTTCATCAGTTTCGGCCCACTTTTCTAATTTAGCTCTATTTTTCCATCCCGGATCGTACGTCGTGAGCTGTTAAAAGGACAACAACCTTACTCGCAGGACATTAGAGGGCCCCACAATGCATTGAAATCTCGTCTTGCGAGGATGCTGGGTTGTTGAAGCGGATGGATTGTCATTAAGCCCATTGGGCATTCTGAATAGGCCATCTCTCTAGGATGGGTCTGTGAACCGTTAACACATAAAGGAATTGTGCCCTCAACATGACGGGTGCGATCATACCAGCACTAATGCACCGGATCCCATCAGAACTCCGAAGTTAAGCGTGCTTGGGCGAGTGTAGTACTAGGATGGGTGACCCCCTGGGAAGTCCTCATTTTGCACCCCCTTTTTCAATTTTTTTTCTCCGGTTAGGGTTGCCAAGATACTTTATCCACCACATTTCAATTATCGAATCCCACGGCACCTTGGCCAAGACAACTTCGCTTCACGTGGAGGCCGGGCCCGCAAACCGAGGGCGTAGTGCTTGTGAGTAGGTCTCCGTTGCTCCGGCGCCCATAACTTTTGATTCGTAAGGAGTTACGCGGCGCACAGCATACTGTTGGAAAGCTCTCCGAGAGCTCTACGACGGGGGCAGCCAGTTTACTGGCTGTACCCTTTTTGGAGCCCAAAATCGAACATTTTCATCAGTTTCGGCCCACTTTTTTATTTTAGCTCTATTTTTCCTCCTCGGACCGTACATCGTGAGCTGTTAAATGGACAACAACTTTACTCGCGGGACATTAGAGGGCCCCACAACGCATTGAAATCTCGTCTTGCGAGGATGCTGGGTTGTTGAAGCGGATGGGTTGTCGTTAAACCCATTGGGCCTTCGGAATGGGCCATCTTTCTAGGCTGGGTCTGTGAACTGTTAACACATAAATGAATTGTGCCCTCAACAAGACGGCTGCGATCATACCAGCACTAATGCACCGGATCCCATCGGAACTCCGAAGTTAAGCGTGCTTGGGCGAGAGTAGTACTATGATGGGTGACCCCCTGGGAAGTCCTCGTGTTGCACACCCTTTTCAATTTTTTTTGCTCCGGTTAGGGTTGCCAAGATACTTTATCCATCACATTTCTATTATCGAATCCCACGGCACCTTGGGCAAGACAACTTCGCTTCACGTGGAGGCCGGGCCCGCAAATGGAGGGCATAGGGCTTGTGAGCAGGTCTCCGTCGCTCCGGCGCCCATAACTTTTGATCCGTAAGGAGTTACGCGGCGCCCAGCATAATGTTGGAAAACTCTCCGAGAGCTCTACGACGGGGGCACCTAGCTAGCTCGCTATGCCCTTTTTTGAAGCCAAAAATTGAACGTTTTCATCAGTTTCGGCCCACTTTTCTGATTTAGCACTATTTTTCCGTCCCGGATCGTATGTCGTGAGCTGTTAAAGGGACAACAACCTTACTCGAGGGACATTAGAGGGCCCCACAATGCATTGAAATCTCGTCTTGCGAGGATGCTGGGTTGTTGAAGCGGATGGGTTGTCATTAAGCCCATTGGGCCTTCTGAATAGGCCATCTCTCTAGGCTGCCTCTGTGAACCGTTAACACATAAAGGAATTGTACCCTCAAGTTGACGGGTGCGATCATACCAGCACTAATGCACCGGATCTCATCAAAACTCCGAAGTTAACCGTTCTTGGGCGAGAGGAGTACTAGGATGGGTGACCCCTTGGGAAGTTCTCGTGTTGCACCCCCTTTTTCAATTTTTTTTGCTCCGGTTAGGGTTGCCAAGATACTTTATCCACCACATTTCTATTATCGAATCCCACGGCACCTTGGGCAAGACAGCTTCGCTTCACGTGGAGGCCGGGCCCGCAAACCGAGGGCGTAGGGCTTGTGAGCAGGTCTCCGTCGCTCCTGCGCCCATAACTTTTGATCCGTAAGGAGTTACGCGGCGCACAGCATACAGTTGGAAAGCACTCCGAGAGCTCTACGACGGGGGCAACCGGCTTGCTCGCTGTTCCCCTATTTGGAGCCCAAAATCGAACGTTTTCATGAGTTTCGGCCGAGTTTTCTAATTTAGCTCTATTTTTCCGTCCTGGATCGTACGTCGTGAGCTGTTAAAAGGACAACAACCTTACTCGCGGGACATTAGAGGGCCCCACAACGCATTGAAATCTCGTCTTGCGAGGATACTGGGTTGTTGAAGCGGATGGGTTGTCGTTAAGCCCATTGGGCCTTCTGAATGGGCCATCTCTCTAGGCTGGGTCTGTGAACCGTTAACACATAAAGGAATTGTGCCCTCAACACGATGGGTACGATCATACCAGCACTAGTGCACCGGATCCCATCAGAACTCCGAAGTTAAGCGTGCTTGGGCGAGAGTAGTACTAGGATGGGTGACCCCCTGGGATGTCCTCGTTTTGCACACCACTTTTCAATTTTTTTTGCTCTGGTTAGGGTTGCCAAGATACTTTATCCACCACATTTCTATTATCGAATCCCACGGCACCTTGGGCAAGACAACTTCGATTCAGGTGAAGGCCGGGCCCGTAAACCAAGTGCGTAGGGCTTGTGAGCAGGTCTCCATCGCTCCGGAGCCCATAACTTTTGATCCGTAAGGAGTTACGCGGCGCACAGCATACTGTTGGAAAGCTCTCCGAGAGCTCTACGATGGAGGCAGCTAGCTTGCTTGCAGAGCCCTTTTTTGGAGCCCAAAATCGAACGTTTTCATCAGTTTCGGCCAACTTTTCTAATTTAGCTCTATTTTTCCGTCGCGGATCGTACGTCGTGAGCTGTTAAAAGGACAACAACCTTACTCGCAGGACATTAGAGGGCCTCACAACGCATTGAAATCTCGTCTTGTGAGGATGCTGGGTTGTTGAAGCGGATGGGTTGTCGTTAAGTCCATTGGGCCTTCGAAATAGGCCATCTCTCTAGGCTGGGTCTGTGAACCGGTAACACATAAAAGAATTGTGCCTCAACATGACTGGTGTGAACATACCAGCACTAATGCTCCGGATCCCATCAGAACTCCGAAGTTAAGCGTGCTTGGGCGAGAGTAGTACTAGGATGGGTGACCCCATGGGAAGTCCTTGTGTTGCACCCCCCTTTTCAATTTTTTTTGCTCCTGTTTGGGTTGCCAAGATACTTTATCCACCACATTTCTATTATCGAATCCCACGGCACCTTGAGCAAGACAACTTCACTTCACGTGGAGGCCGGGCCTGCAAACCGAGGGCGTTGGGCTTGTGAGCAGATCTCCGTCGCTCCGACGCCTATAACTTTTGATCCGTAAGAAGTTATGCGGCGCACAGCATACTGTTGGAAAGCTTTCCGAGAGCTATACGACGGGGGCAGCCAGCTTGCTCGCTGTGCCCTTTTTGGAGCTAAAAATTGAACGTTTTCATTTGTTTCAGCCCACTTTTCTAATTTAGCTCTATTTTTCCATCCCAGATCGTACGTCGTGAGCTGTTAAAAGGAGAACAACCTTACTCACGGGACATTAGAGGGCCCCACAACGCATTGAAATCTCGTCTTGTGAGGATGCTGGGTTGTTGAAGCGGATGGGTTGTCGTTAAGCCCATTGGGCCTTCTGAATGGGCCATATCTATAGGCTGGGTGTGTGAACCGTTAATACATAAAGGAATTGTGCCCTCAACGTGATGGGTGCGATCATACCCGCACAAATGCACCAGATCCCATCAGAACTCCGAAGTTAAGCGTGCTTGGGCGAGAGTAGTACTACGATGCGTGACCCCCTGGAAAATCCTCGTGTTGCACCCCTCTTTTCAATTTTTTTTGCTCTGGTTAGGGTTGCCAAGATACTTTATCCACCACATTTCTATTATCGAATCCCACGGCACATTGACCAAGACAACTTCGCTTCACGTGGAGGCTGGGCCAGCAAACCAAGGGTGTAGGGCTTTTGAGCAGATCTCCGTCGCTCTGGCGCCCATAACTTTTGATCCGTAAGGAGTTACGCGGCGCACCGCATACTATTGGAAAGCTCTCCGAGAGCTCTACGACGGGGGCAGCCAGCTTGCTCGCTGTGCCTATTTTTGGAGCCCAAAATCAAATATTTTCATCAGTTTCGGCCCACTTTTCTAGTTTTGCTCTATTTTTCTGTCCCGGATCGTACGTCGTGAGCTGTTAAAAGGATAACCACCATACTCGAGGGACATTAGAGGGCCCCACAACGCATTGAAATCTCGTCTTGCGAGGATGCTGGGTTGTTGAAGCGGATGGGTTGTCGTTAAGCACTTGGGCCTTCTGATTGGGCCATATCTCTAGGCTGGGTCTGTGAACCGTTAACACATAAAGGAATTGTGCCCTCAACATGACGGGTGCTATCATATCAGCACTAATGCACTGGATCCCATCAGAACTCTGAAGTTAAGCGTGCTTGGGCAAGAGTAGTACTAGGATGGGTGACCCTCGAGGAAGTCCTCGTATTGCACCCCCCTTTTCAATTTTTTTTGCTCCGGTTAGGGTTGCCAAGATACTTTATCCACCACATTTCTATTATCGAATCCCACGGCACCTTGGGTAAGACAACTTCGATTCACGTAGTGGCCGGGCCCGCAAACTGAGGGCGTAAGGCTTGTGAGCAGGTCTCCGTCGCTCCGGCGCCCATAACTTTGAATCCGTAAGGAGTTACGCGGTGCACAGCATACTGTAGGAAAGCTCTCCGAGAGTTCTACGACGGGGGTAGCCAGCTTGCTCGCTGTGCCCTTTTTTGGAGCCCAAAATTGAACGTTTTCATCAGTTTCGGCCCACTTTTCTAAGTTTGCTCTATTTTTCTGTCCCGGATCGTACGTCGTGAGCTGTTAAAAGGACAACAACCTTACTCGCCGGACATTAGAGGGCCCCACAACGCATTGAAATCTCATCTTGCGAGGAAGCTGAGTTGTTGAAGCGGATGGGTTGTCGTTAATCACATTGGGCCTTCTGAATGGGCCATCTCTCTAGGCTAGGTCTGTGAACCGTTAACACATAAAGGAATTGTGCCCTCAACATTACGGGGGCGATCATACCAGCACTAATGCACCGTATCCCATCAGAACTCCGAAGTTAAGCGTGCTTGGGCGAGAGTAGTACTAGGATGGGTGACCCCCTGGGAAGTCCTCTTGTTGCACCCCCCTTTTCAATTTTTTTTGCTCCGGTTAGGGTTGCCAAGATACTTTATCCACCACATTTCTATTATCGAATCCCACGGTACCTTGGGCAAGACAACTTCGCTTCACGTGGAGGTCGGGCCGGCAAACCGAGGGCGTAGGGCTTATGAGTAGGTCTCCGTCGCTCCGGCGCCCATCACTTTTGTTCCGTAAGGAGTTACGCGGCGCACAGCATACTGTTGGAAAGCTCTCTGAAAGCTCTACGACGGGGGCAGCAAGCTTGCTCGTTGTGCCCTCTTTTGGAGCCCAAAATCGAACGTTTTCATCAGTTTCGGCCCACTTTTGTAATTTAGCTCTATTTTTCCGTCTCGGATCATACGTCGTGAACTGTTAAAAGGACAACAACCTTACTCGCGGGACATTAGAAAGCCCCACAACGCATTGAAATCTCGTCTTGCGAGGATGTTGGGTTGTTGAAGCGGATGGGTTGTCGTTAAGCCCATTGGGCCATCTAAATGGGCCATCTCTCTAGGCCGGGTCTGTGAACCGTTTACACATAAAGGAATTGTGCCCTCAACATGACGGGTGCGATCATACCAGCACTAATGCACTGGATCCCATCAGAACTCCAAAGTTAAGCGTCCTTGGATGAGAGTAGTACTAGGATGGGTGACACCTTGGGAAGTCCTCATGTTGCACCCCCCTTTACAATTTTTTTTGCTCCGGTTAGGGTTGCCAAGATACTTTATCCACCACATTTCTATTATCGAATCCCACGGCACCTTGGGCAAGACGACTTCACTTCACGTGGAGGTCGGGCCCGCAAACCGAGGGCGTAGGGCTTGTGAGCAGGTCTCCGTCGCTCCAGCGCCCATCACTTTTGATCCGTAAGGTGTTACGCGGTGTACAACATACTGTTGGAAAGTGCTCCAAGAGTTCTACGACGGGGGCAGCCAGCTTGCTCGTTGTGCCCTTTTTTGGAGCCCACAATCGAACGTTTTCATCAGTTTCGGCCCAATTTTCTAATTTAGCTCTAATTTTCCGTCCCGGATCGTACGTTGTAAGTTGTTAAAAGGACAACAACATTACTCGCGGGACATTAGTGGGCCCCACAACGCATTTAAATCTCGTCTTGCGAGGATGCTAGGTTGTTGAAGCGGATGGGTTGTCGTTAAGCCCATTGGGCTTTCGAAATGTGCCATCTCTCTAGGCTGGGTCTGTGAACCGTTAACACATAAAGGAATTGTGCCCTCAACATGACGGGTGTGATCATACCAGCTCTAATGCACCGAATCCCATCAGAACTCCGAAGTTAAGCGTGCTTGGGCGAGAGTAGTACTAGGATGGGTGACTCCTTGGGAAGTCCCCGTGTTGCACCCCCCTTTTCATTTTTTTTTGCTCCGGTTAGGTTTGCCAAGTTACTTTATCCACCACATTTCTATTATCGAATCCCACGGCACCTTGGGCAAGACAACTTCACTCCACGTGGAGGCCGGGCCCGCAAACCGAGGGCGTAGGGCATGTGAGCAAGTCTCCGTTGCTCCTGCGCCCATAACTTTTGATCCGTAAGGAGTTACGCGACGCACAGCATACTGTTCGAAAGCTCTCCGAGAGCTTTACGACGGGGGCAGCCAGCTTGCTCGCTGTGTCCTTTTTTGGAGCCCAAAATCGAACGTTTTCATTAGTTTCGGCCCACTTTTCTAATTTAGCTCTATTTCTTCATCCTGGATCGTACGTCGTGAGCTGTTAAAAGGACAACAATCTTACTCGCCGGACATTAGAGGGCCCCACAACGCAATGAAATCTCGTCTTGCGAGGATGCTAGGTTGTTGAAGCGGATAGGTTGTCGTTAAGCCCATTGGGCCTTCGGAATGGGCCATATCTCTAGGCTGGGTCTGTGAACCGTTAACACATAAAAGAATTGTGCCCACAACATGACTGGTGCGATCATACCAGCACTAATGCACTGGATCCCATTAGAACTCCGAAGTTAAGCGTGCTTAGGCGAGAGTTGTACTAGGATGGGGACCCCCTGGGATGTCCTCGTGTTGCACCCCCCTTTTCAATTTTTTTTTGCTCCGGTTAAGGTTGCCAAGATACTTTATCCACCACATTTCTATTATCGAATCCCACGGCACCTTGGGCAAGACAACTTCGCTTCACGTGGAGGCCGGGCCCACAAACCGAGGGTGTAGGGCTTGTAAGCAGGTCTCCGTCGCTCCGGCGCCCATCACTTTTGATCCGTAAGGAGTTACTCGGCGCACATCATACTGTTGGAAAGTTCTTCGAGAGCTCTACGAATGGGGCACCTAGCTTGCTCACTGAGCCCTTTTTTGGAGCCCAAAATCGAACGTTTTCATCAGTTTCGTCCCACTTTTGTAATTTAGCTCTATTTTTTCTTCCCGGATCGTACGTCGTGAGTTGTTAAAAGGACAACAATCTTACTCGCGGGACATTAGAGGGCCCCACAATGCATTGAAATCTCGTCTTGCCAGGATGCTGGGTTGTTGAAGCTGATGGGTTGTCGTTAAGCCTATTGGGCCTTCTGAATGGGCCGTCTCTTTAGGCAGGGTCTGTGAACCGTTAACACATAAAGGAATTGTGCCCTCAACATGACGGGTGCGATCATACCAGCACTGATACACCGGATCCCATCAGAACTCCGAAGTTAAGCGTGCTTGGGCGAGAGTAGTACAAGGATGGGAGACCCCTTGGGAAGTCCACGTGTTGCACCCTCTTTTCAATTTTTTTTGCTCTGGTTAGGGTTGCCAAGATACTTTATCCACCACTTTTCTATTATCGAATCCCACGGCGCCTTGGGCAAGACAACTTCGCTTCACGTGGAGGCCGGGCCCGCAAACCGAGGGCGTAGGACTTGTGAGCAGGTCTCCGTTGCTCCGGCGCCCATAACTTTTGATCCGTAAGGAGTTACGCGGCGCACAGCATACAGTTGGAAAGCTCTCTGAGAGCTCTACGACGGGGGCATCCAGCTTGCTCGCTGTGCCCTTTTTTGTAGCCCAAAATCGAATGTTTCCATCAGTTTTGGCCCACTTTTCTAATTTAGCTCTATTTTTCTGTCCAGGATCGTATGTCCTGAGCTGTTAAAAGGACAACAACCTTACTCGCGGGACATTAGAGGGCCCCACAACGCATTGAAATCTCGTCTTGCGAGGATGCTGGGTTGTTGAAGCAGATGGGTTGTCGTTAAGCCCAATGGGCCTTCTGAATGGGCCATCTCTCTAGGCTGGGTCTGTGAACCGTTAACACATAAAGGAATTGTGCCCTCAACATGACTGGTGCGATCATACCAGCACTAAAGCACCGGATCCCATCAGAACTCCGAAGTTAAGCGTGTTTGGGCGAGAGTAGTAGTAGGATGGGTAACCCCTTGGGAAGTCCTCGTGTTGCAGCCCTTTTTCAATTTTTTTTGCTCCGGTTAGGGTTGCCAAGATACTTTATCCACCACATTTCTATTATCGAATCCCACGGCACCTTGGGCAAGACAACTTCGCTTCACTTGAAGGCGGGGCCGTAAATCGAGGGCGTAGGGCTTGTGAGCAGGTCCCCATCGCTCCGGCGCCTATAACTTTTGATGCGTAAGGAGTTACGAGGCGCACAGCATACTGTTGGAAAGCTCTCCGAGAGCTCTACGACGGGGGCAGCCAGCTTGCTCGTTGTGCCCATTTTTGGAGTCCAAAATCAAACGTTTTCATCAGTTTTGGCCCACATTTCTAATTTAGCTCTATTTATCCGTCCCGGATCGTACCTCGTGAGCTGTTAAAAGGACAACAACATTACTTGCGGGACATTAGAGGGCCCCACAACGCATTCAAATCTCGTCTTGCGAGGATGCTAGGTTTTTGAAGCGGATGGGTTGTCGTTAAGCCCATTGGGCCTTCGGAATGGGCCATCTCTCTAGGCTGGGTATGTGAACCGTTAACACATAAAAGAATTGTGCCCACAACATGACTGGTGCGATCATACCAGCACTAATGCACTGGATCCCATCAGAACTCCGAAGTTAAGCGTGCTTGGGCGAGAGTTGTACTAGGATGGGGACCCCCTGGGATGTCCTCGTGTTGCACCCCCCTTTTCAATTTTTTTTTGCTCCAGTTAGGGTTTCCAAGATAATTTATCCACCACATTTCTATTATCGAATCCCACGGCACCTTGGGCAAGACAACTTCGCTTCACGTGGAGGCCGGGCCCACAAACCGAGGGCGTAGGGCTTGTAAGCAGGTCTCCGTCGCTCCGGCGCCCATCACTTTTGATCCGTAAGGAGTTACTCGGCACATAGCATACTGTTGGAAAGCTCTTCGAGAGCTCTACGATGGGGGAACCTAGCTTGCTCATTGAGCCCTTTTTTGGAGCCCAAAATCGAACGTTTTCATCAGTTTTGGCCCACTTTTGTAATTTAGCTCTATTTTTTCATCCCGGATCGTACGTCGTGAGTTGTTAAAAGGACAACAATCTTACTCGCGGGACATTAGAGGGCCCCACAATTCATTGAAATCTCGTCTTGCCAGGATGCTGGGTTGTTGAAGCTGATGGGTTATCGTTAAGCCTATTGGGCCTTCTGAATGGGCTGTCTCTCTAGGCAGGTCTGTGAACCGTTAACACATAAAGGAATTGTGCCCTCAACATGACGGGTGCGATCATACCAGCACTAATGCACCGGATCCCATCAGAACTCCGAAGTTAAGCGTGCATGGGCGAGAGTAGTACTGGGATGGGTGACCCCTTGGGAAGTCCTCGTGTTGCACCCTCTTTTCAATTTTTTTTTCTCCGGTTAGGGTTGCCAAGATACTTTATCCACCACATTTCTATTATCGAATCCCACGGCACCTTGGGCAAGACAACTTCGCTTCACGTGGAGGCCGGGCCCGCAAACCGAGGGCGTAGGGCTTGTGAGCAGGTCTCCATCGCTCTGGCGCCCATAACTTTTGATCCGTAAGGAGTTACGCGGCGGAAAGCATACTGTTGGAAAGCTCTCCGAGAGCTCTACCACGGGGTCAGCCAACATGCTCGTTGTGACCCTTTTTGGAGCCCAAAATCAAACGTTTTCATCAGTTTTGGCCCACTTTTCTAGTTTAGCTCTATTTTTCTGTCCCGGATCGTACGTTGTGAGCTGTTAAAAGGACAACAACAATACTCGTGGGACATTAGAGGGCCCCACTACGCATTGAAATCTCGTCTTGAGAGGATGCTGGGTTGTTGAAGCGGATGGGTTGTCGTTAAGCCCATTGGGCCTTCGGAATGGGCCATCTCTCTAGGCTGGGTCTGTGAACTGTTAACACATAAAGGAATTGTGCCCTCAACATGACTGGTGCGATCATACCGGCGCTAATGCACCGGATCCCATCAGAACTCCGAAGTTAAGCGTGCTTGGGCGAGAGTAGTACTAGGATGGGGACCCCCTGGGAAGTTCTCGTGTTGCACCCCCTTTTCAATTTTTTTTGCTCCGGTTAGGGTTGCCAAGATACTTTATCCACCACATTTCTATTATCGAATGCCACGGCACCATGGGCAAGACAACTTCGCTTCACGTGGAGGCCGAGCCCACAAACCGAGGGCGTAGGGCATGTGAGCAGGTCTCCGTCGCTCCGGCGCCCATAACTTTTGATCCGTAAGGAGTTACGCGGCGCACAGTATACTGTGGGAAAGCTCTCCGAGTGCTCTACGACGGGGGCACCTAGATTTCTCGTTGGGCCCTTTTTTGAAGCACAAAATCGAACGTTTTCATCAGTTTCGGCCCACTTTACTAATTTAGCTCTATTTTTCTGTCCCAGATCGTACGTCGTGAGCTGTTAAAAGGACAACAACCTTACTCGTGGGACATTAAAGAGACCCACAACACAATGAAATATCATCTTGCGAAGATACTAGGTTGTTGAAGCGGAGGGGTTGTTGTTAAGCCCATTGGGCCATCTCTCAAGGCTGGGTCTGTGAACCGTTAACACATAACGGAATTGTACCCTCAACATGACGGGTGCGATCATACCAGCACTAATGCACCGGATCCCATCAGAACTCCGAAGATAAGCGTGCTTGGGCGAGAATAGTACTAGGATGGGTGACCCCCTGGGAAATCCTCGTGTTGCACCCCCCTTTTCAAATTTTTTTGCTCCGGTTAGTGTTGCCAAGATACTTTATCCACCACATTTCTATTATCGAATCCCACGGCACCTTGGGCAAGACAACTTCCCTTCACGTGGAGGCCGAGCCCGCAAACCGAGGGCGTAGGGCTTGTTAGCAGGTCTCCGTTGCTCCGGCGCCCTTAACTTTTGATCCGTAAGGAGTTACGCGACGCACATCAAACTGTTTGAAAGCTCTCCGAGAGCTCTACGACGGGGGTAGCCAGCTTGCTCGCTGTGCCCTTTTTTGGAGCCCAAAATCGAACGTTTTCATTAGTTTTGGCCCATTTTCTAATTTAGCTCTATTTCTTCATCCGGGATCGTACGTCGTGAGCTGTTAAAAGGACAACAATCTTACTCGCGGGACATTAGAGGGCCCCACAACGCATTGAAATCTCGTTTTGCGAGGATGCTAGGTTGTTGAAGCGGATGGGTTGTCGTTAAGCCCATTGGGCCTGCGGAATGGGCCATCTCTCTAGGCTGGGTCTGTGAACCGTTAACACATAAAAGAATTGTGCCCACAACATGACTGGTGCGATCATACCAGCACTAATGCACTGGATCCCATCAGAACTCCGAAGTTAAGCGTGCTTGGGCGAGAGTTGTACTAGGATGGGGACCCCCTGGGATGTCCTCGTGTTGCACCCCCCTTTTCAATTTTTTTTTGCTCCGGTTAAGGTTGCGAAGATACTTTATCCACCACATTTCTATTATCGAATCCCACGGTACCTTGGGCAAGACAACTTCGCTTGACGTGGAGGCCGGGCCCACAAACCGAGGGCGTAGGGCTTGTAAGCATGTCTCCGTCGCTCCGGCGCCCATCACTTTTGATCCGTAAGGAGTTACTCGGCGCACAGCATACTGTTGGAAAGCTCTTCGAGAGCTCTACGAAGGGGGCACCTATCTTGCTCACTGAGCCCTTTTTTGGAGCCCAAAATTGAACGTTTTCATCAGTTTCGGCCCACTTTTATAATTTAGCTCTATTTTTTCATCCCGGATCGTACGTCGTGAGTTGTTAAAAGGACAACAATCTTACTCGCGGGACATTAGAAAGCCCCACAACGCATTGAAATCTCGTCTTGCGAGGATGCTGGGTTGTTGAAGCGGATGGGTTGTCGTTAAGCCCATTGGGCCATCTAAATGGGCCATCTCTCTACGCCGGGTCTGTGAACCGTTTACACATAAAGGAATTGTGCCCTCAACATGACGGGTGCGATCATACCAGCACTAATGCACTGGATCCCATCAGAACTCCGAAGTTAAGCGTCCTTGGATGAGAGTAGTACTAGGATGGGTGACACCTTGGGAAGTCCTCATGTTGCACCCCCCTTTACAATTTTTTTTGCTCCGGTTAGGGTTGCCAAGATACTTTATCCACCACATTACTATTATCGAATCCCACGGCGCCTTGGTCAAGACAACTTCGCTTCACGTGGAGGCCGGGCCCGTAAACCGAGGGCGTAGGGCTTGTAAGCAGGTCTCCGTCGCTCCGGCGCCCATCACTTTTGATCCGTAAGGAGTTACTCTGCACACAGCATACTGTTGGAAATATCTTCGAGAACTCTACGACGGGGGCACCTAGCTTGCTCACTGAGCCCTTTTTTGGAGCCCAAAATCGAACGTTTTCATCAGTTTCGGCCCACTTTTGTAATTTAGCTCTATTTTTTCATCCCGGATCGTACGTCGTGAGTTGTTAAAAGGACAACAATCTTACTCGCGGGACATTAGAGGGCCCCACAATAAATTGAAATCTCGTCTTGCCAGGATGCTGGGTTGTTGAAGCTGATGGGTTATCGTTAAGCCTATTGGGCCTTCTGAATGGGCCGTCTCTCTAGGCAGGGTCTGTGAACCGTTAACACATAAAGGAATTGTGCCCTCAACATGACGGGTGCGATCATACCAGCACTAATGCACCGGATCCCATCAGAACTCCGAAGTTAAGCGTGCTTGGGCGAGAGTAGTACTAGGAAGGGTGACCCCTTGGGAAGTCCTCGAGTTGCACCCTCTTTTTAATTTTTTTTGCTCCGGTTAGGGTTGCCAAGATACTTTATCCACCACATTTCTATTATCGAATCCCACGGCGCCTTACGCAAGACAACTTCGCTTCACGTGGAGGCCGGGCCCGCAAACCGAGGGCGTAGGGCTTGTGAGCAGGTCTCCATCGCTCCGGCGCCCATAACTTTTGATCCGTAAGGAGTTACGCGGCGCACAGCATACAGTTGGAAAGCTCTCCGAGAGCTCTACGATGGGGCCACCCAGCATGCTCGTTGTGACCTTTTTAGGAGCCTAAAATCAAACGTTTTCATCAGTTTCGGCCCACTTTTCTAATTTAGTTCTATTTTTCCGTCCCGGATCGTACGTCGTGAGCTGTTAAAAAGTCAACAACGATACTCGCGGGACATTAGAGGGCCCCACTACGCATTGAAATCTCGTCTTGAGAGGATGCTGGGTTGTTGAAGTAGATGGGTTGTCGTTAAGCCCATTGGGCCTTCGGAATGGGCCATCTCTCTAGGCTAGGTCTGTGAACCGTTAACACATAAAAGAATTGTGCCCACAACATGACTGGTGCGATCATACCAGCACTAATGCACTGGATCCCATCAGAACTCCGAAGTTAAGCGTGCTTGGGTGAGAGTTGTACTCAGATGGGGACCCCCTGGGATGTCCTCGTGTTGCACCCCCCTTTTCAATTTTTTTTTGCTCCGGTTAGGGTTGCCAAGATACTTTATCCACCACATTTCTATTATCGAATCCCACGGCACCTTGGGCAAGAGAACTTCGCTTCACGTGGAGGCCGGGCCCACAAACCGAGGGCGTAGGGCTTGTAAGCAGGTCTCCGTCGCTCCGACGCCCATAACTTTTGATCCGTAAGGAGTTACTCGGCGCACAACATACTGTTGAAAAGCTCTTCGAGAGCTCAACGAAGGGGGCACCTAGCTTGCTCACTGAGCCCTTTTTTGGAGCCCAAAATCGAACGTTTTCATCAGTTTCAGCCCACTTTTGTAATTTAGCTCTATTTTTTCATCCCGGATCGTACGTCGTGAGTTGTTAAAAGGACAACAATCTTACTCGCGGGACATTAGAGGGCCCCACAATGCATTGAAATCTCGTCTTTCCAGGATGCTGGGTTGTTGAAGCTGATGGGTTGTCGTTAAGCCTATTGGGCCTTCTGAATGGGCCGTCTTTCTAGGCAGGGTCTGTGAACCGTTAACACATAAAGGAATTGTGCCCTCAACATGACGGGTGCGATCATACCAGTACTAATGCACCGGATCCCATCAGAACTCCGAAGTTAAGCGTGGTTGGGCGAGAGTAGTACTAGGATGGGAGACCCCTTGGGAAGTCCTCGTGTTGCACCCTCTTGTCAATTTTTTTTGCTCCGGTTAGGGTTGCCAAGATACTTTATCCACCACATTACTATTATCAAATCCCACGGCGCCTTGGTCAAGACAACTTCGCTTCACGTGGAGGCCGGGCCCGTAAACCGAGGGCGTAGGGCTTGTGAGCAGGTCTCCATCGCTCCGGCGCCCATAACTTTTGATCCGTAAGGAGTTGCGCGGTGCACAGCATACAGTTGGAAAGCTCTCCGAGAGCTCTACGAAGGGGGCAGCCAGCATGCTCGTTGTGACCTTTTTTGGAGCCCAAAATCAAACGTTTTCATCAGTTTCGACCCACTTTTCTAATTTAGCTTTATTTTTCCTTCCCGGATCGTACGTCGTGAGCTGTTAAAAGGACAACAATCTTACTCGTGGGACATTGGAGGGCCCCACAACGCATTGAAATCTCTTCTTGCTAGGATGCTGGGTTGTTGAAGCGGATGGGATGTCGTTAAGCCCATTGGGCCTTCTGATTGGGCCATCTCTCTAGGCTGGGTCTGTGAACCGTTAACACATAAAGGAATTGTGCCCTCAACTTGACGGGTGCGATCATACCAGCACTAATGCACCGGATCCCATCAGAACTCCGAAGTTAAGCGTGCTTGGGCGAGAGTAGTACAAGGATGGGTGACCCCCTGGGAAATCCTCGTGTTGTACCCCCCTTTTAAATTTTTTTTGCTCCGGTTAGGGTTGCCAAGATACTTTATCCAACACATTTCTATTATCGAATCCCACGGCACATTGGGCAAGACAACTTGGCTTCACGTGGAGGCCGGGCCCGCAAACCGAGGGCGTAGGGCTTGTGAGTAGGTCTCCATCGCTCCGGCGCCCATAACTTTTGATCCGTAAGGAGTTACGCAGCGCACAGCATACAGTTGGAAAGCTCTCTGAGAGCTCTAGGACGGGGGCAGCCAGAATGCTCGTTGTGCCCTTTTTTGGAGCCCAAAATCAAACGTTTTCATCAGTTTCGGCCCACTTTTCTAATTTAGCTCTATTTTTCCGTCCCGGATCGTACGTCGTGAGCTGTTGAAAGGACAACAACAATACTCGCGGGACATTAGAGGGCCCCACTACGCATTGAAATCTCGTCTTGAGAGGATGCTGGGTTGTTGAAGCGGATGGGTTGTCATTAAGCCCATTGGGCCTTCGGAATGGGCCATCTCTCTAGGCTGGGTCTGTGAACCGTTAACACATAAAGGAATTGTGCCCACAACATGATTGGTGCGATCATACCAGCACTAATGCACCAGATCCAATCAGAACTCCGAAGTTAAGCGTGCTTGGGTGGGAGTAGTACTAGGATGGGGACCCCCTGGGAAGTCCTCGTGTTGCACCCCCCTTTTCAATTTTTTTTGCTCCGGTTAGGGTTGCCAAGATACTTTATCCACCACTTTTCTATTATCGAATCCCACGGCACCTTGGGGAAGACAACTTCGCTTCACGTGGAGGCCGGGCCCGCAAACCGAGGGCGTAGGGCTTGTGAGCAGATCTCCGTCGCTCCGACGCCCATAACTTTTGATCCGTAAGGAGTTACGCGGCGCACAGTATACTGTTGGAAAGCTCTCCTAGAGCTCTACAACGGGGGCACCTAGATTGCTCGCTGTGCCCTTTTTTGGAGCACAAAATCAAACGTTTTTATCAGTTTCAGCCCACTTTACTAATTTAGCTCTATTTTTCTGTCCCAGATCGTACGTCGTGAGCTTTTAAAAGGACAACAACCTTACTCGCGGGACATTAGAGGGACCCACAATGCATTGAAATATCGTCTTGCGAGGATACTGGGTTGTTGAAGCAGATGGGTTGCCGTTAAGCCCATTTGGCCATCTCTCTAGGCTGTGTCTGTGAACCGTTAACACATAAAGGAATTGTGCCCTCAACATGACGGGTGCAATCATACCAGCACTAATGCACCGGATCCCATCAGAACTCCGAAGCTAAGCGTGCTTGGGCGAGAGTAGTATTAGGATGGGTGACGCCCTGGGAAATCCTCGTGTTGCACCCACCTTTTCAAATTTTTTTGCTCCGGTTAGTGTTGCCAAGATACTTTATCCACCACATTTCTATTATCGAATCCCACGGGACCTTGTACAAGACATCTTCCCTTCACGTGGAGGCCGGGCACGCAAACCGAGGGCGTAGGGCTTCTGAGCAGGTCTCCGTTGCTCCGGCGTCCATAACTTTTGATCCGTAAGGAGTTACGCGACGCACAGCAAAATGTTTGAAAGCTCTCCGAGAGCTCTACGACGGGGGCAGCCATCATGCTCGTTGTGACCTTTTTTCGAGCCCAAAATCAAACGTTTTCATCAGTTTCGACCCACTTTTCTAATTTAGCTTTATTTTTCCTTCCCGGATCATACGTCGTGAGCTATTAAAAGGACAACAACCTTACTCGCTGGACATTAGAGGGCCCCACAATGAATTGAAATCTCGTCTTGCGAGGATGCTGGGTTTTTAACGCGGATGGGTTGTCGTTAAGCCCATTGGGCCTTCTGAATGGGAAATCACTCTAGGCTGGGTTTGTGAACCGTTAACACATAAAGGAATTGTGCCCTCAACATGACGGGTGCGATCATACCAGCACTAATGCACCGGATCCCATCAGAACTCCGAAGTTAAGCGTGCTTGGGCGAGAGTAGTAATAGGATGGGTGACCCCCTAGAGGTCCTCGTGGTGCACCCCCCTTTTCAATTTTTTTTGCTCCGGTTAGGGTTGCCGAGATACTTTATCCACCACATTTCTATTATCGAATCCCACGGCACCTTGGGCAAGACAACTTCGCTTCACGTGGAGGCTGGGCCCGCAAACTGAGGGCGTAGGGCTTTTGAGCAGGTCTCCATCGCTCCGGCGCCCATAACTTTTGATCCGTAAGGAATTACGCCGCGCACAGCATACTGTTGGAAAGCTCTCCGAGAGCTCTACGACGGGGGTAGCCAGCTTGCTCGTTGTGCCCTTTTCTGGAGCCCAAATCGAACGTTTTCATCAGTTTCAGCCCACTTTTCTAATTTAGCTCTATTTTTCCGTCCCGGATCGTACGTCGAGAGCTGTTAAAAGGACAACAACCTTACTCGCGGGACATTAGTGGGCCCCACAACGTATTCAAATCTCGTCTTCCGAGGATGCTGGGTTGCTGAAGAGGATGGGTTGTCGTTAAGCCCATTGGGCCTTCTGAATGGGACATCTCTCTAGGCTGGGTCTGTGAACCGTTAACACATAAAGGAATTGTGCCCTCAACATGACGGGTGCGATCATACCAGCACTAATGCACCGGATCCCATCAGAACTCCGAAGTTAAGCGTGCTTGGGCGAGAATAGTACTACGATGGGTGACCCCTTGGGAAGTCCTCGTGTTGCACCCCCCTTTTCAATTTTTTTTGCTCCGATTATGGTTGCCAAGATACTTTATCCACCACATTTCTATTATCGAATCCCACGGCACCTTGTTCAAGGCAACTTCGCTTCACGTGGAGGCCGGGTCCGCAAACCGAGGGCGTAGGGCTTTTGAGCAGGTCTCCGTCGCTCCGGAGCCCATAACTTTTGATCCGTAAGGAGTTACGCGGCGCACAGCATACTGTTGGAAAGCTCTCCAAGAGCTTTACGTCGGGGGCATCCAGCTTGCTCGCTGTGTCCTTTTTTGGAGCCCAAAATCGAACGTTTTCATCAGTTTCAGCCCACTTTTCTAATTTAGCTCTATTTTTTCATCCCGGATCGTACGTCGTGAGCTGTTAAAAGGACAACAACCTTACTCGCGGGACATTAGAGGGCCCCACAACGCATTGAAATCTCGTCTTGCGAGGATGCTAGGTTGTTGAAGCGGATGGGTTGTCGTTAAGCCCATTGGGCCTTCTGAATGGGCCATCTCTCTAGGCTGGGTCTGTGAACCGTTAACACATAAAGGATTTGTGCCCTCAACATGACGACTGCGATCATACCAGCACTAATGCACCGGATCCCATCAGAAATCTGAAGTTAAGCGTGCTTGGGCGAGAGTAGTATTAGGATGGGTGACCCCCTAGGAAGTCCTCGTGTTGCACCCATCTTTTCAATTTTTTTTGCTCCGGTTAGGGTTGGCAAGATACTTTATCCACCACATTTCTATTATCGAATCCCACGGCACCTTGGGCAAGACAACTTTGCTTCACGTGGAGGCCGGGCCCACAAACCGAAGGCGTAGGGCTTTTGAGCAGGTCTCCGTCGCTCCGGCGCCCATAACTTTTGATCCGTAAGGAGTTACGCGGCGCACAGCATACTGTTGGAAAGGTCTCCGAGAGCTCTACGACGGGGGCAGCCAGCTTGCTCGCTGTGCCCTTTTTTGGAGCCCAAAATCGAACGTTTTCATATGTTTCAGCCAACTTTTCTAATTTAGCTATATTTTTCAGTCCCGGATTGTACGTCGTGAGTTGTTAAAAGGAAAACAACCTTACTCGCGGGACATTAGAGGGCCCCACAACGCATTGAAATCTCGTCTTGCGAGGATGCTGGGTTGTGAAAGCGGATGGGTTGTCGTTAAGCCCATTGGGCCTTCGGAATGGGCCATCTCTCTATGCTGGGTCTGTGAACCATTAACACATAAAGGAATTGTGCCCTCAACATGACGGGGGCGATCATACCAACACTAATGCACCGGATCCCATCAGAACTCCGAAGTTTAGCTTGCTTGGGCGAGAGTAGTACGAGGATGGCTGACCCCCAGGGAAGTCCTCGTGTTGCACCCCCCTTTTCAATTTTTTTTGTTCCGGTAGGGGTTGCCAAGATACTTTATCCACCACATTTCTATTATTGAATCCCACGGCACCTTAGGCAGGACAACTTCGCTTCACGTGGAGGCCGGGCCCGTAAACCGAGGGCGTAGGGCTTGTGAGTAGGTCTCCAACGCTCTGGCACCCATTACTTTTGATCTGTAAGGAGTTACGCGGCGCACAACATACAGTTCGAAAGCTCTCCGAGAGCTCTACGACGGGGGCAGCGAGCTTGGTTGCTTTGCCCTTTTTTGGAGCCCAAAATCGAACGTTTTCATCAGTTTCGGCCCACTTTTCTAATTTAGCTTTATTTTTCCTTCCCGGATCGTACGTTGTGAGCTGTTAAAAGGACAACAACCTTACTCGTGGGACATTAGAGGGCCCCACAACGCATTGAAATCTCGTCTTGCGAGGATGCTGGGTTGTTGAAGCGGATGGGATGTCGTTAAGCCCATTGGGCCTTCTGAATGGGCCATCTGTCTAGGCTTGGTTTGTGAACCGTTAACACATAAATGAATTGTGCCCTCAACATGACGGGTACGATCATACCAGCACTAATGCATCGGATCCCTTCAGAACTCCGAAGTTAAGCGTGCTTGGGCGAGAGTAGTACTAGGATGGGTGACCCCCTGGGAAATCCTCGTGTTGCACCCCCCTTTTCAATTTTTTTTGCTCTGGTTAGGGTTGCCAAGATACTTTATCCACCACATTTCTATTATCGAATCCCACGGCACGTTGGGCAAGACAACTTCGCTTCACGTGGAGGTCGGGCCCGCAAACCAAGGGCGTTGGACTTGTAATCATGTCTTTGTCGCTCCGGCGCCCATAGCTTTTGATCCGTAAGGAGTTACGCGGCGCACAGCATACTGTTGGAAAGCTCTCTGAGAGCTCTATGACGGGGGTAGCTAGCTTGCTCGCTATGCCCTTTTTTGGAGGCCAAAATCGAACGTTTTCATCTGTTTCGGCCCACTTTTCTAGTTTAGCTCTATTTTTCCGTCCCGGATCGTACGTCGCGAGTTGTTAAAAGGAGAACAACCTTAATTGCGGGACATTAGAGGGCCCCACAACGCATTGAAATCTCGTCTTGCGAGGATGTTGGGTTGTTGAAGCGGATGGGTTGTCGTTAAGCCTATTAGGCCTTCTGAATGGGCCGTCTTTCTAGGCAGGGTCTGTGAACCGTTAACACATAAAGGAATTGTGCCCTCAACATGACGGGTGCGATCATACCAGTACTAATGCACCGGATCCCATCAGAACTCCGAAGTTAAGCGTGGTTGGGCGAGAGTAGTACTAGGATGGGAGACCCCTTGGGAAGTCCTCGTGTTGCACCCTCTTGTCAATTTTTTTTGCTCCGGTTAGGGTTGCCAAGATACTTTATCCACCACATTACTATTATCAAATCCCACGGCGCCTTGGTCAAGACAACTTCGCTTCACGTGGAGGCCGGGCCCGTAAACCGAGGGCGTAGGGCTTGTGAGCAGGTCTCCATCGCTCCGGCGCCCATAACTTTTGATCCGTAAGGAGTTGCGCGGTGCACAGCATACAGTTGGAAAGCTCTCCGAGAGCTCTACGAAGGGGGCAGCCAGCATGCTCGTTGTGACCTTTTTTGGAGCCCAAAATCAAACGTTTTCATCAGTTTCGACCCACTTTTCTAATTTAGCTTTATTTTTCCTTCCCGGATCGTACGTCGTGAGCTGTTAAAAGGACAACAATCTTACTCGTGGGACATTGGAGGGCCCCACAACGCATTGAAATCTCTTCTTGCTAGGATGCTGGGTTGTTGAAGCGGATGGGATGTCGTTAAGCCCATTGGGCCTTCTGATTGGGCCATCTCTCTAGGCTGGGTCTGTGAACCGTTAACACATAAAGGAATTGTGCCCTAAACTTGACGGGTGCGATCATACCAGCACTAATGCACCGGATCCCATCAGAACTCCGAAGTTAAGCGTGCTTGGGCGAGAGTAGTACAAGGATGGGTGACCCCCTGGGAAATCCTCGTGTTGTACCCCCCTTTTAAATTTTTTTTGCTCCGGTTAGGGTTGCCAAGATACTTTATCCAACACATTTCTATTATCGAATCCCACGGCACATTGGGCAAGACAACTTGGCTTCACGTGGAGGCCGGGCCCGCAAACCGAGGGCGTAGGGCTTGTGAGTAGGTCTCCATCGCTCCGGCGCCCATAACTTTTGATCCGTAAGGAGTTACGCAGCGCACAGCATACAGTTGGAAAGCTCTCTGAGAGCTCTAGGACGGGGGTAGCCAGAATGCTCGTTGTGCCCTTTTTTGGAGCCCAAAATCAAACGTTTTCATCAGTTTCGGCCCACTTTTCTAATTTAGCTCTATTTTTCCGTCCCGGATCGTACGTCGTGAGCTGTTGAAAGGACAACAACAATACTCGCGGGACATTAGAGGGCCCCACTACGCATTGAAATCTCGTCTTGAGAGGATGCTGGGTTGTTGAAGCGGATGGGTTGTCATTAAGCCCATTGGGCCTTCGGAATGGGCCATCTCTCTAGGCTGGGTCTGTGAACCGTTAACACATAAAGGAATTGTGCCCACAACATGATTGGTGCGATCATACCAGCACTAATGCACCAGATCCAATCAGAACTCCGAAGTTAAGCGTGCTTGGGTGGGAGTAGTACTAGGATGGGGACCCCCTGGGAAGTCCTCGTGTTGCACCCCCCTTTTCAATTTTTTTTGCTCCGGTTAGGGTTGCCAAGATACTTTATCCACCACTTTTCTATTATCGAATCCCACGGCACCTTGGGGAAGACAACTTCGCTTCACGTGGAGGCCGGGCCCGCAAACCGAGGGCGTAGGGCTTGTGAGCAGATCTCCGTCGCTCCGACGCCCATAACTTTTGATCCGTAAGGAGTTACGCGGCGCACAGTATACTGTTGGAAAGCTCTCCTAGAGCTCTACAACGGGGGCACCTAGATTGCTCGCTGTGCCCTTTTTTGGAGCACAAAATCAAACGTTTTTATCAGTTTCAGCCCACTTTACTAATTTAGCTCTATTTTTCTGTCCCAGATCGTACGTCGTGAGCTTTTAAAAGGACAACAACCTTACTCGCGGGACATTAGAGGGACCCACAATGCATTGAAATATCGTCTTGCGAGGATACTGGGTTGTTGAAGCAGATGGGTTGCCGTTAAGCCCATTTGGCCATCTCTCTAGGCTGTGTCTGTGAACCGTTAACACATAAAGGAATTGTGCCCTCAACATGACGGGTGCAATCATACCAGCACTAATGCACCGGATCCCATCAGAACTCCGAAGCTAAGCGTGCTTGGGCGAGAGTAGTATTAGGATGGGTGACGCCCTGGGAAATCCTCGTGTTGCACCCACCTTTTCAAATTTTTTTGCTCCGGTTAGTGTTGCCAA
This sequence comes from Ehretia macrophylla, assembly GCA_037974665.1. Taxonomy (NCBI): domain Eukaryota; kingdom Viridiplantae; phylum Streptophyta; class Magnoliopsida; order Boraginales; family Ehretiaceae; genus Ehretia; species Ehretia macrophylla. The sequence goes on from CM075777.1 coordinate 32,000,824, forward strand.
GATACTTTATCCACCACATTTCTATTATCGAATCCCACGGGACCTTGTACAAGACATCTTCCCTTCACGTGGAGGCCGGGCACGCAAACCGAGGGCGTAGGGCTTCTGAGCAGGTCTCCGTTGCTCCGGCGTCCATAACTTTTGATCCGTAAGGAGTTACGCGACGCACAGCAAAATGTTTGAAAGCTCTCCGAGAGCTCTACGACGGGGGCAGCCATCATGCTCGTTGTGACCTTTTTTCGAGCCCAAAATCAAACGTTTTCATCAGTTTCGACCCACTTTTCTAATTTAGCTTTATTTTTCCTTCCCGGATCATACGTCGTGAGCTATTAAAAGGACAACAACCTTACTCGCTGGACATTAGAGGGCCCCACAATGAATTGAAATCTCGTCTTGCGAGGATGCTGGGTTTTTAACGCGGATGGGTTGTCGTTAAGCCCATTGGGCCTTCTGAATGGGAAATCACTCTAGGCTGGGTTTGTGAACCGTTAACACATAAAGGAATTGTGCCCTCAACATGACGGGTGCGATCATACCAGCACTAATGCACCGGATCCCATCAGAACTCCGAAGTTAAGCGTGCTTGGGCGAGAGTAGTAATAGGATGGGTGACCCCCTAGAGGTCCTCGTGGTGCACCCCCCTTTTCAATTTTTTTTGCTCCGGTTAGGGTTGCCGAGATACTTTATCCACCACATTTCTATTATCGAATCCCACGGCACCTTGGGCAAGACAACTTCGCTTCACGTGGAGGCTGGGCCCGCAAACTGAGGGCGTAGGGCTTTTGAGCAGGTCTCCATCGCTCCGGCGCCCATAACTTTTGATCCGTAAGGAATTACGCCGCGCACAGCATACTGTTGGAAAGCTCTCCGAGAGCTCTACGACGGGGGTAGCCAGCTTGCTCGTTGTGCCCTTTTCTGGAGCCCAAATCGAACGTTTTCATCAGTTTCAGCCCACTTTTCTAATTTAGCTCTATTTTTCCGTCCCGGATCGTACGTCGAGAGCTGTTAAAAGGACAACAACCTTACTCGCGGGACATTAGTGGGCCCCACAACGTATTCAAATCTCGTCTTCCGAGGATGCTGGGTTGCTGAAGAGGATGGGTTGTCGTTAAGCCCATTGGGCCTTCTGAATGGGACATCTCTCTAGGCTGGGTCTGTGAACCGTTAACACATAAAGGAATTGTGCCCTCAACATGACGGGTGCGATCATACCAGCACTAATGCACCGGATCCCATCAGAACTCCGAAGTTAAGCGTGCTTGGGCGAGAATAGTACTACGATGGGTGACCCCTTGGGAAGTCCTCGTGTTGCACCCCCCTTTTCAATTTTTTTTGCTCCGATTATGGTTGCCAAGATACTTTATCCACCACATTTCTATTATCGAATCCCACGGCACCTTGTTCAAGGCAACTTCGCTTCACGTGGAGGCCGGGTCCGCAAACCGAGGGCGTAGGGCTTTTGAGCAGGTCTCCGTCGCTCAAGCGCCCATAAATTTTGATCCCTAAAGAGTTACGCAGCGCACAGCATACTGTTGGAAAGCTCTCCGAGAGCTCTACGAGAGGGGCATCCAGCTTGCTCGCTATGCCCTTTTTTGGAGCCCAAAATCGAACGTTTTCATCAGTGTCAGCCCACTTTTCTAATTTAGCTCTATTTTTTCATCCCGGATCGTACGTCGTGAGCTGTTAGAAGGACAACAACCCTACTCGCGGGACATTAGAGGGCCCCACAACGCATTGAAATCTCGTCTTGCGAGGATGCTGGGTTGTTGAAGCGGATGGGTTGTCGTTAAGCCCATTGGGCCTTCTGAATGGGCCATCTCTCTAGGCTGGGTCTGTGAACCGTTAACACATAAAGGATTTGTGCCCTCAACATGACGACTGCGATCATACCAGCACTAATGCACCGGATCCCATCAGAAATCTGAAGTTAAGCGTGCTTGGGCGAGAGTAGTATTAGGATGGGTGACCCCCTAGGAAGTCCTCGTGTTGCACCCATCTTTTCAATTTTTTTTGCTCCGGTTAGGGTTGGCAAGATACTTTATCCACCACATTTCTATTATCGAATCCCACGGCACCTTGGGCAAGACAACTTTGCTTCACGTGGAGGCCGGGCCCACAAACCGAAGGCGTAGGGCTTTTGAGCAGGTCTCCGTCGCTCCGGCGCCCATAACTTTTGATCCGTAAGGAGTTACGCGGCGCACAGCATACTGTTGGAAAGGTCTCCGAGAGCTCTACGACGGGGGCAGCCAGCTTGCTCGCTGTGCCCTTTTTTGGAGCCCAAAATCGAACGTTTTCATATGTTTCAGCCAACTTTTCTAATTTAGCTATATTTTTCAGTCCCGGATTGTACGTCGTGAGTTGTTAAAAGGAAAACAACCTTACTCGCGGGACATTAGAGGGCCCCACAACGCATTGAAATCTCGTCTTGCGAGGATGCTGGGTTGTGAAAGCGGATGGGTTGTCGTTAAGCCCATTGGGCCTTCGGAATGGGCCATCTCTCTATGCTGGGTCTGTGAACCATTAACACATAAAGGAATTGTGCCCTCAACATGACGGGGGCGATCATACCAACACTAATGCACCGGATCCCATCAGAACTCCGAAGTTTAGCTTGCTTGGGCGAGAGTAGTACGAGGATGGCTGACCCCCAGGGAAGTCCTCGTGTTGCACCCCCCTTTTCAATTTTTTTTGTTCCGGTAGGGGTTGCCAAGATACTTTATCCACCACATTTCTATTATTGAATCCCACGGCACCTTAGGCAGGACAACTTCGCTTCACGTGGAGGCCGGGCCCGTAAACCGAGGGCGTAGGGCTTGTGAGTAGGTCTCCAACGCTCTGGCACCTATTACTTTTGATCTGTAAGGAGTTACGCGGCGCACAACATACAGTTCGAAAGCTCTCCGAGAGCTCTACGACGGGGGCAGCGAGCTTGGTTGCTTTGCCCTTTTTTGGAGCCCAAAATCGAACGTTTTCATCAGTTTCGGCCCACTTTTCTAATTTAGCTTTATTTTTCCTTCCCGGATCGTACGTTGTGAGCTGTTAAAAGGACAACAACCTTACTCGTGGGACATTAGAGGGCCCCACAACGCATTGAAATCTCGTCTTGCGAGGATGCTGGGTTGTTGAAGCGGATGGGATGTCGTTAAGCCCATTGGGCCTTCTGAATGGGCCATCTGTCTAGGCTTGGTTTGTGAACCGTTAACACATAAATGAATTGTGCCCTCAACATGACGGGTACGATCATACCAGCACTAATACACCGGATCCCATCAGAACTCCGAAGTTAAGCGTGCTTTGGCGAGAGTAGTACTAGGATGGGTAACCCCCTAGGAAATCCTCGTGTTGCACCCCCCTTTTCAATTTTTTTTGCTCTGGTTAGGGTTGCCAAGATACTTTATCCACCACATTTCCTTTATCGAACCCCACGGCACGTTGGGCAAGACAACTTCGCTTCACGTGGAGGTCGGGCCCGCAAACCAAGGGCGTTGGACTTGTAATCATGTCTTTGTCGCTCCGGCGCCCATAGCTTTTGATCCGTAAGGAGTTACGCGGCGCACAACATACTGTTGGAAAGCTCTCCGAGAGCTCTACGACAGGGGCAACTAGCTTGCTTGCTATCCCCTTTTTTGGAGCCCAAAATCGAACGTTTTCATCTGTTTCGGCCCACTTTTCTAGTTTAGCTCTATTTTTCCGTCCCGGATTATATGTCGGGAGCTGTTAAAAGGACAACAACCTTACTCGCGGGACATTAGAGGGCCCCACAACGCATTGAAATCTTGTCTTGCGAGGATGCTGGGTTGTTGAAGCTGATGGGTTGTCTTTAAGCCCATTGGGCCTTCTGAATCGACCATCTCTCTAGGCTGGGTCTGTGAACTGTTAACACATAAAGGAATTGTGCCCTCAACATGACGGGTGCGATCATACCAGCACTAATGCACCGGATCCCATCATAACTCCGAAGTTAAGCGTTCTTGGGCGAGAGTAGTACTAGGAAGGGTGACCCCCTGGGAAGTCCTCGTGTTGCACCCCCCTTTTCAATTTTTTTTGCTCCGGTTAGCGTTGCCAAGATACTTTATCCATAACATTTCTATTATTGAATCCCACTGCACCTTGGGCAAGACAACTTCGCTTCACGTGGAGGTCTAGCCCGTAAACCGAGGGCGTAGGGCTTGTTCGCAGGTCTCCATCGCTCAGGCGCCGATAACTTTTGATCCGTAAGGAGTTAAGCGGCGCACAGCATACTGTTGGAAAGCTCTCCGAGAGCTCTACGATGGGGGTAGCCAGCTTGCTAGCGGTGCCCTTTTTTGGAGCCCAAAATCGAACGTTTTCATCAATTTCGGCCCACTTTTCTAATTTAGCTCTATTTTTCCGTCCCAGATCGTAAGTCGTGAGCTGTTAAAAGGACAACAACCTTACTCGCGGGACATTAGAGGGCCCCACAACGCATTGAAATCTCATCTTGCGAGGATGCTGGGTTGTTGAAGCGGATGGGTTGTCGTTAAGCCCATTGGCCCTTCTGAATGGGCCATCTCTCTAGGCTGGGTCTGTGAATCGTTAACACATAAAGGAATTGTGCCCTCAACATGACGGGTGCGATCACACCAGCACTAATGCACTGGATACCATCAGAACTCCGAAGTTAAGCGTTCTTGGGCAAGAGTAGTACTAGGATGGGTGACCCCCTGGGAAGTCCTCGTGTTGCACCCCCCTTTTCAATTTTTTTTGCTCCGGTTAAGGTTGCCAAGATACTTTATCCACCAAATTTATATTATCGAATCCCACGGCACCTTGGGCAAGACAACTTCGCTTCACGTGGAGGCCGGGCCCGCAAATCGAGGGCGTAGGGCTTATGAGCAGGTATCCGTCGCTCCGGTGCCCATAACTTTTTGATCCGTAAGGAGTTACGCGGCGCACAGCATACTATTGGAAAGCTCTCTGAGAGCTTTACGACGTGGGTAGCCATCTTGCTCGCTGTGCCCTTTTTTGGAGCCCAAAATCGAACGTTTTCATCCCGGATCGTACGTCGTGAGCTGTTAAAAGGACAAAAATCTTACCGCGGGACATTAGAGGGCCCCACAATGCATTGAAATCTCGTCTTGCGAGGACGCTGGGTTGTTGAAGCGGATGGGTTGTCGTTAAGCCCATTCGGCCTTCTGAATGGGCCATCTCTCTAGGCTGGGTCTCTGAACCGTTATCAAAAAAAGGAATTGTGCCCTCAAGATGACGGGTACGATCATACCAGCACTAATGCACCGGATCCCATCAGAACTCCGAAGTTGAATGTGCTTGGGCGAGAGTAGTACTAGGATGGGTGATCCCATGGGAAATCATCGTGTTGCACCCCTTTTTTTAATTTTTTTTGTTCCGGTTAGGGTTTCCAAGATACTTTATCCACCACATTTCTATTATCGAATCCCACTGCACCTTGGCAAGACAACTTCGCTTCACGTGGAGGCGTGGCTCGCAAACCGAGTGCGTAGGGCTTGTAAGCAGGTCTCCGTTGCTCCGGCGCCCATAACTTTTGATCCGTAAGGAGTTACGCGGCGCACAGCATACTATTGGAAAGCTCTCCGAGAGCTCTACGACGGGGGAAACCAGCTTGCTCGGTGTGCCCTTTCTCGGAGCCAAAAATCGAACGTTTTCATCAGTTTCTGCCCACTTTTCTAGTTTAGCTCTATTTTTCCGTCCCAGATCGTACGTCGTGAGCTGTTAAAAGGACAACAACCTTACTCGCGGGACATTAGAGAGCCCCACAACGCATTGAAATCTCGTCTTGCTAGGATGCTGGGTTGTTGAAGCGGATGGGTTGTCGTTAAGCCCATTGGGCTTTCTGAATGGGCCATCTTTCTAGGCTGCGTTTGTGAACCATTAACACATAAAGGAATTGTGCCCTCAACATGATGGGTGCGATCATACAAGCACTAATGTACCGGATCCCATCAGAACTCTGAAGTTAAGCGTGCTTGGGCGAGAGTAGTACAAGGATGGGTAACCCCCTGGGAAGTCCCCTTGTTGCACCCCCCTTTTCAATTTTTTTTGCTTTGGTTAGGGTTGCCAAGATACTTTATCCACCATATTTCTATTATCGAATCCCACGGCACCTTGGGCAAGACAACTTCGTTTCAAGTGGAGGCCGGTCCCGTAAACCGAGGGCGTAGGGCTTGTAAGTAGGTCTCCGTCTGTCTGGCGCCCATAGCTTTTGATCCGTAAGGAGTTACGCGGCGCAAAGCATACTGTTGGAAAGCTCTCCGAAAGCTCTACGACGGGGGCAACCAGCTTACTCACTGTGCCATTTTTTGGAGCTCAAAATCGAACGTTTTTATCAGTTTTGGCCCACTTTTCTAATTTAGCTCTATTTTTCCATCCCGGATCGTATGTCGTGAACTGTTAAAAGGACAACAACCATACTCACGGGACATTAGAGAGCCCCACAATGCATTGAAATCTCGTCTTGCGAGGATGCTGGGTTGTTGAAGCGGATGGGTTGTCGTTAAGCCCATTGGGCCTTCTGAATGGGCCATCTCTCTACGCTGGGTCTGTGAACCGTTAACAAATAAAGGAATTGTGCCCTCAACATGACGGGTGCGATCATACCAGCACTAATGCTCCGGATCCCATCAGAACTCCGAAGTTAAGCGTGCTTGGGCGAGAGAAGTACTAGGATGGGTGACCCCCTGGGAAGTCCTCGTGTTGCACCCCCCTTTTCAATTTTTTTTGCTCCGGTTAGGGTTGCCAAGATACTTTATCCACCACATTTCTATTATCGAATCCCACGGCACCTTGGGCAAGACAACTTCGCTTCAAGTGGAGGCCGGGCCCGCAAACCGAGGGTGTAGGGCTTAAGAGCAGGTCTCTTTCGCTCCGGCGCCCATAACTTTTTATCTGTAACGAGTTACGCGGCGCACAGCATACTGTTGGAAAGCACTCCGAGAGATCTACGACCGGGGTACCTAGGTTGCTCGCTTTGCCCTTTTTTGGAGCCCAAAATCGAACGTTTTCATCAGTTTCGGGCAACTTTTGTAATTTAGCTCTATTTTTCCATCCCGGATCGTACGTCGTGAGCTGTTAAAAGGACAACAACCTTACTCGCGGGACATTAGAGGGCCCCACAACACATTGAAATCTCGTCTTGCGAGGATGCTGGGCTGTTGAAGCGGATGGGTTGTCGTTAAGCGTATTGGGCCTTCTGAATGGGCCATCTCAGTAGGCTGGGTCTTTGAACCGTTAACACATAAAGGAATTGTGCCCTCAACATGACGGGTGCGATCATACCAGCACTAATGCACCGGATAAAATCAGAACTCCGAAGTTAAGCGTGCTTGGGCAAGATTAGTACTAGGATGGGTGACCCCCTAGGAAATCCTCGTGTTGCACCCCACTTTTCAATTTTTTTTGCTCCGGTTAGGGTTTCCAAGATACTTTATCCACCACATTTCTATTATAAAATCCCACGGCACCTTGGGCAAGACAACTTCGCTTCACGTGGAGGTTGGGCCCATAAACCGAGGGCGTAGGGCTTGTGAGCAGGTCTCCGTCTCTCCGGCGCCGATAACTTTTGATCCGTAAGGAGTTACGCGGCATGCAGAATACTGTTGGAAAGCACTCCGAGAGCTCTACGACGGGGGCAGCCAGCTTGCTGGCTCTGCCCTTTTTTGGAGCCCAAAATCGAACGTTTTCATCAGTTTCGGCCTACTTTTCTAATTTAGCTATATTTTTCCGTCCCGGAACGTACGTCGCGAGCTGTTAAAAGGACAACAACCTTACTCGCGAGACATTAGAGGGCCCGACAACACATTGAAATCTCGTCTTGCTAGGATGCTCGGTTGTTGAAGCGGATGGGTTGTCGTTAAGCCCATTGGACCTTCTGAATGGGCCATCTCTCTAGGCTGGGTTTGTGAACCGTTAACACATAAAGGAATTGTGCCCTCAACATGACGGGTGCGATCATACCAGCACTAATGCACCAGATCCGATCAGAATTCCGAAGTTAAGCGTGCTTGGGCGAGAGTAGTACTAGGATGGTTGACCCCCTGGGAAGTCCTCGTGTTGCACCCCCGTTTTCAATTTTTTTTGCTCCGGTTAGGGTTGCCAAGATACTTTATCCACCACATTTCTATTATCGAATCCCACGGCACCGTGGGCAAGACAACATCGATTCACGTGGAAGCTGGGCCCTCAAACAGAGGGCGTAGGGATTGTGAGCAGGTCTCCGTCTCTCTGGCACCCATAACTTTTGATCCATAAAGAGTTACGCGGCGCACAACATACTGTTGGAAAGCTCTCCGAGATCTCTACGACGGGGGCCGCCAGCTAGCTCAGTGTACCCTTTTTTGGAGCCCAAAATTGAACGTTTTCATCAGTTTAGGCCCATTTTTCTAATTTAGCTCTATTTTTCCGTCTCGGATCGTACGTCGTGAGCTGTTAAAAGGACAACAACCTTACTCGCAGAACATTAGAGGGCCCGATAATGCATTGAAATCTCGTCTTGCGAGGATGCTGGGTTATTGAAGCGGATGGGTTGTCGTTAAGCCCATTGGGCCTTCTGAATGGGCCATATCTCTAGGCTGGGTCTGTGAACCGTTAACACATAAAGGAATTGTGCCCACAACATGACGGGTACGATCATACCAGCACTAATGCACCAGATCCGATCAGTATTCCGAAGTTAAGCGTGCTTGGGCGAGAGTATTACTAGGATGGGTGATCCCTTGGGAAGTCCTTGTGTCGCACCCCCCTTTTCAATTTTTTTTGCTCCGGTTAGGGTTGGCAAGATACTTTATCCACCACATTTCTATTATCGAATCCTACGGCACCTTGGGCAAGACAACTTTGCTTCACATGGAGGCCGGGCTCGCAAACCGAGGGCGTAGGGCTTGTGAGCAGGTCTCCGTCTCTCCGGCGTCCATAACTTTTGATCCGTAAGGTTTTACGCGGCACACAGCATACTATTGGAAAGCTCTCCGAAGGCTCTACGACGGGGGCAGCAAGCTTCCTCGCTGTGCCCTTTTTGGAGACCAAAATCGAACGTTTTCATCCGTTTCGGCCCACTTTTCTAATTTAGCTCTATTTTTTCTTCCCAGATCGTACGTCGTGAGCTGTTAAAAGGACAACAACCTTACTCGCGGGACATTAGCGGGCCCCACAACGCATTGAAATCTCGTCTTGCGAGGATACTGGGTTGTTGAAGCGGATGGGTTGTCGTTAAGCCCATTGGGCCTTCTGAATGGGCCAACTCTCTGGGCTGGGTCTATGAACCGTTAACACATAAAGGAATTGTGCCCTCAACATGACGGGTGCGATCATACCAGCACTAATGTACCGAATCCCATCAGAACTCCGAAGTTAAGCGTGCTTGGGCGAGAGTAGTACTAGGATGGGTGACACATTGGGAAGTCCTCGTGTTGCACCCCCTTTTCAATTTTTTTTGCTCCGGTTAGGGTTGCCAAGATACTTTATCCACCACATTTCTGTTATCGAATCCCACGGCACCTTGGGCAAGACAACTTCGCTTCACGTGGAGGCCGAGCCCGCAAACCGAGGACGTAGGGCTTGTGAGTAGGTCTTCGTCTCTTCGGCGCCCATAACTTTTGATCCGTAAGGAATTACGTGGCGCACAGCATACTGTTGGAAAGCTCTCCGAGAGCTCTACGACGGGGGCAGTGAGCTTGCTTGCTGTGCCCTTTGTGGCTCCAAAAATTGAACATTTTCATCAGTTTCGGCCCACTTTTCTAATTTAGCTCTATTTTTTCATCCCGGATCGTACGTCGTGAGCAGTTAAAAGGACAACAACCTTACTCGTGGGACATTAGAGGGCCCGACAACGCATTGAAATCTCGTCTTGAGAGGATGCTAGGTTGTTGAAGCGGATGGGTTGTCGTTAAGCCCATTGGGCCTTCTGAATGGGCCATCTCTCTAGGCTGGGTCTGTGAACCGTTAACACATAAAGGAATTGTGCCCTGAACATGACGGGTGCGATCATACCAGCGCTAATGCACCGGATCCCATCAGAACTCCGAAGTTAAGCGTGCTTGGGCGAGAGTAGTACTAGGATGGGTGACCCCCTGGAATGTCGTCGTGTTGCACCCCCCTTTTCAATTTTTTTTGCTCTGGTTAGGGTTGCCAAGATACTTTATCCACCACAATTCTATTATCGAATCCCACGGCACCTTGGGGAAGACAACTTCGCTTCTCGTGGAGGGTAGGCCCACAAACCGAGGGCGTAGGGCTTGTGAGCAGGTCTCCGTCGCTCCGGCGACTATAACTTTTGATCCGTAAGGAGTTACGCGGTGCACCGCATACTGTTGGAAAGCTCTCCGAGAGCTCTACGACGGGGGCAGCTAGCTTGCTTGCTGTGCCCTTTTTTGGAGCCCAAAATTGAACGTTTTCATCAGTTTCGGCCCACTTTTCTAGTTTAGCTCTATTTTTCTGTCCCGGATCGTACGTCGTGAGCTGTTAAAAGGACAACAACCATACTCGTGGGACATTAGAGGGCCCCACAACGCATTGAAATCTCATCTTGTGAGGATGCTGGGTTGTTGAAGCGGATGGGTTGTCGTTAAGCCCATTGGACCTTCTGAATGGGCCATCTCTCTAGGCTGGGTCTGTGAACCATAAACACATAAAGGAATTGTTCCCTCAACATGACGGGTGCGATCATACCACCAATAATGCACCGGATCCCATCAAAACTCCGAAGTTAAGAGTGCTTGGACAAGAGTAGTACTAGGATGGGTGACCCCCTGGAAAGTCCTCGTGTTGCACAACCTTGTCAATTTTTTTTGCTCCGGTTAGGGTTGCCAAGATACTTTATCCACCACATTTCTATTATCGAATCCCACAGCACCTTAGGCAAGACAACTTCGCTTCACGTGGAGGCTGGGCCCGCAAACCGAGGGCGTAGGGCTTGTGAGCAGGTCTCCCTCGCACCGGCGAACTTAACTTTTGATCTGTAAGGAGTTACGCGGCGCACAGCATACTGTTGGAAAGCTCTCCGAGAGTTCTACGACGGGGGTAGCCAGCTTGCTCGCTGTGCCCTTTTTTGGAGCCCAAAATCGAACGTTTTCATCAGTTTCAGCCCACTTTTCTAATTTAGCTCTATGTTACCGTCCCGGATCGTACGTCGTGAGCTGTTAAAAGGACAACAACCTTACTCGTGGGACATTAGAGGGCCCTACAACGCATTGAAATCTCTTCTTACGAGGATGCTGGGTTGTTGAAGCGGATGGGTTGTCGTTAAGCCCATTGGACCTTATGAATGGGCCATTTCTCTAGGCTGGGTCTGTGAACCGTTAACACATAAAGGAATTGTGCCCTCAACATGACGAGTGCGATCATACCAGCACCAATGCACCGGATCCCATTAGAACTCCGAAGTTAAGCGTGCTTGGGCGAGAGTAGTACTAGGATGGGTGACCCCCTGGGAAGTCCTCGTGTTAAACCCCCCTTTTCAATTTTTTTTTGCTCCGGTTAGGGTTGCCAAGATACTTTATCCACCACATTTCTATTATCGAATCCCACGGCACCTTGGACAAGACAACTTCGCTTCACGTGGAGGCCAGCCCCGCAAACCAAGTGCATAGGGCTTGTGAGCAGGTCTCCGTCGCTCCGGCGCCCATAACTTTTGATCCGTAAGGAGTTACGCGGCGTACAGCATACTGTTGGAAAGCTCTTTGAGAGCTCTACGATGGGTGCAGCCAGCTTACTCGCTGTGCCCTTTTTTGGAGCCCAAAATCGAACATTTTCATCAGTTTCGACCCACTTTTCTAGTTTAGCTCTATTTTTTCGTCCCGGATCGTACGTCGTGAGCTGTTAAAAGGACAACAACACTACTCGCCAGTCATTAGAGGCCCCACAACGCATTGAAATCTCATCTTGCGAGGATGCTGGGTTGTTGAAGCGGATGGGTTGTCGTTAAGCCCATTGGACCTTCTGAATGGGCCATATCTCTAGGCTGGGTCTGTGAACCGTTAACACATAAAGGAATTGTGCCCTCAACATGACGGGTGCGATCATACCAGCACTAATGCACCGGATCCCATCAGAACTCCGAAGTTAACCGTTCTTGGGCGAGAGTAGTACTAGGATGGGTGACCGCTTGGGAAGTCCTCGTGTTGCACCCCATTTTCAATTTTTTTTGCTTCGGTTAGGGTTGCCAAGATACTTTATCCACCACATTTCTATTATCAAATCCCACGGCACCTTGGGCAAGATTACTTCGCTTCACGTGGAGGCCAGGCACGCAAACCGAGGGCGTAGGGCTTGTGAGCTGGTCTCCGTCGCTCCGACGCCCATAACTTTTGATCTGTATAGAGTTACGCAGCGCACAACATATTGTTGGAAAGCTCTCCAAGAGCTCTACGACGGGGGTAACCAGCTTGCTCACTGTGCCCTTTTTTGGAGCCCAAAATCGAACGTTTTCATCAGTTTTAGCCCACTTTTCTAAATTTGCTCTATTTTACCGTCCCGTATCGTACGTCGTGAGCTGTTAAAAGGACAACAACCGTACTCGCGGGACATTAGAGGGCCCTACAACGCATTGAAATCTCGTCTTGCGAGGATGTTGGGTTGTTAGAGCGGATGGGTTGTCATTAAGCCCATTGGGCTTCTGAATGGGCTATATCTCTAGGCTGGGTCTGTGAACCGTTAACACATAAAGGAATTGTGCCCTCAACATGACGGGTGCGATCATACCAGCACTAATGCACTGGATCCCATCAGAACTCTGAAGTTAAACGTGCTTCGGCGAGAGTAGATATAGGATGGGTGACCCCCTGGGAAGTCCTTGTGTTGCACCCCCCTTTTCAATTTTTTTTGCTCCGGTTAGGGTTGCCAAGATACTTTATACACCACATTTCTATTATCGAATCCCACGGCACCTTGGGCAAGACAACTTCGCTTCACGTGGAGGCCGGGTCCACAAACCGAGGGCGTAGGGCTTGTGAGCAGGTCTCCGTCGCTCCGGCGCCCATAACTATTGATCCGTAATGAGTTACGCGGTGCACAGCATAACGTTGGAAAGCTCTCCGAGAGCTCGACGACGGGGGCAGCCAACTTGCTGCTGTGGCCTTTTTTGGTGCCCAAAATCGAACGTTTTCATCAGTTTTGGCCCACTTTACTAATTTAGCTCTATTTCTCCGTCCCGGATCGTACGTCATGAGCTGTTAAAAGGACAACTACCTTACTCGCGGGACATTAAAGCGCCCCACAGTGCATTGAAATCTCATCTTGCTAGGATGCTGGGTTGTTGAAGCGGATGGGTTGTCGTTAAGCCCATTGGGCCTTCTGAATGGGCCATCTCTCTAGGCTGGGTCTGTGAACCATTAACACATAAAGGAAATGTGCCCTCAACATGACGGGTGCGATCATACCAACACTAATGCACCGGATCCCATCAGAACTCCAAAGTTAAGCGTGGTTAGGCGAGAGTAGAACTAGGATGGTTGACTCCCAGGGAAGTCCTCGTGTTGCAACCCCTTTTCAATTTTTTTTGCTCCGGTTAGGGTTGCCAAGATACTTTATCCACCACATTTCTATTATCGAATCCCACGGCACCTTGGACAAGACAACTTCGCTTCACATGGAGGGCGGGCCCGCAAACCGAGGGCGTAGGGCTTGTGAGCAGGTCTCCGTCGCTCCGGCGCCCATAACTTTTGATCCGTAAGGAGTTACGTGGCGCACATCATACTTTTGGAAAGCTCTCCGAGAGGTCTATGACGGGGGCAGCCAGCTAGCTCGCTGTTCCTTTTTTTGGAGCCCAAAATCGAAAGGTTTCATCAGTTTCAGCCCACTTTTCAAGTTTAGCTCAATTTTTCCGTCCCGGATCGTACGTCGTGAGCTGTTAAAAGGACAACAACCTTACTCGCGGGACATTAGAGGGCCCCACAAAGCATTGAAATCTCGTCTTGCTAGGATGTTGGGTTGTTGAAGTGGATGGGTTGTCGTTATGCCCATTGGACCTTCTGAATGGGCTATCTCTCTAGGCTGGGTCTGTGAACCGTTAACACATAAAGGAATTGTGCCCTCAACATGACGGGTGCGATCATACCAGCACTAATGCATCGGATCTCATCAGAACTCCAAAGTTAAGCGTGCTTGGGCGAGAGTCGTACTAGGTTGGGTGACCCCGTGGAAAGTCCTCGTGTCGCACCCCCCTTTTCAATTTTTTTTGCTCCGGTTAGGGTTGCCAAGATACTTTATCCACCACATTTCTATTACCGAATCCCACGGCACCTTGGGCAAGACAACTTCGCTTCACGTGGAGGCCGGGTCCACAAACCGAGGGCGTAGGGCTTGTGAGCAGGTCTCCGTCGCTCCGGCGCCCATAACTATTGATCCGTAATGAGTTACGCGGCGCACAGCATAACGTTGGAAAGCTCTCCGAGAGCTCGACGACGGGGGCAGCCAACTTGCTGCTGTGGCCTTTTTTGGAGCCCAAAATCGAACGTTTTCATCAGTTTCGGCCCACTTTTCAAATTTAGCTCTATTTTTCCGTCCCGGATCGTACGTCGTGAGCTGTTAAAAGGACAACAACTTTACTCGCGGGACATTAGAGGGCCCCACAACGCATTGAAATCTCGTCTTGCGAGGATGCTGGGTTGTTGAAGCGGATGGGTTGTTGTTATGCCCATTGGGCCTTCTGAATGGGCTATCTCTCTAGGCTGGGTCTGTGAACCGTTAACACATAAAGGAATTGTGCCCTCAAAATGACGGGTGCGATCATACCAGCACTAATGCACCGAATCCCATCAAAACTCCAAAGTTAAGCGTGCTTGGGCGAGAGTAGTACTAGGAAGGGGGACCGCATGGGAAATCCTCGTGTTGCACCCCCTTTTCAAATTTTTTTGCTCCAGTTAAGGTTTCCAAGATACTTTATCCACCACATTTCTATTATCGAATCCCACGGCACCTTGGGCAAGATTACTTCGCTTCACGTGGAGGCCGGGCACGCAAACCGAGGGCGTAAGGCTTGTGAGTTGGTCTCCGTCGCTCCGATGCCCATAACTTTTGATCTGTAAGGAGTTACGCAGCGCACAACATGTTGTTGGAAAGCTCTCCGAGAGATTTATGACGGGGGCAGCCAGCTTGCTCGCTGTTCCCTTTTTTGGTGCCCAAAATTGAATGTTTTCATCAGTTTTGGCCCACTTTTCTAATTTAGCTCTATTTTTCTGTCCTGGATCATACGTCATAAGTTGTGAAAAGGACAACAACCTTACTCGCTGGACATTAGAGGGCCCCACAAAGCATTGAAATCTCGTCTTGCTAGGATGCTGGGTTGTTGAAGCGGATGGGTTGTCGTTATGTCTATTGGACCTTCTGAATGGGCTATCTCTCTAGGCTGGGTCTGTGAACCGTTAACACATAAAGGAATTGTGCCCTCAACATGACGGGTGCGATCATACCAGCACTAATGCACCGGATCCCATCAGAACTTTGAAGTTAAGCGTGCTTGGGCGAGAGTAGTACTAGGATGGGTGACCGCTTGGGAAGTCCTCGTGTTGCATCCCCTTTTCAATTTTTTTTGCTCCGGTTAGGGTTTACAATATATTTTATCCACCACATTTCTATTATCGAATCCCACGGCACCTTGGGCAAGACAACTTCGCTTCACGTGGAGGCCGGGCCCGCAAACAGTGGGCGTAGGGCTTGTGAGCAGGTCTCCGTCGCTCCGGCGCCCATAACATTTGATCTGTATGGAGTTACGCGGCGCAAAGCATACTGTTGGAAAGCTCTTCAAAAGCTCTACGACTGTGGCTGCTAGCTTGCTCGCTATGCCCTTTTTTGGAGCCCAAAATCGAACATTTTCATCAGTTTTGGCCCACTTTTCTAATTTAGCTCCATTTTTCCATCCCGGATCGTACGTCGTGAGCTGTTAAAAGGACAACAACCTTACTCGCGGGACTTTAGAGGGCCCCACTACGCATTGAAATCTTGTCTTGCGAGGATGCTGGGTTGTTGAAGCGGATTGGTTGTCATTATGCCCATTGGGCCTTCTGAATGGGCTATCTCTCTAGGCTGGGTCTATGAACCGTTAACACATAAAGGAATTGTGCCCTCAACATGACGGGTGCGATCATACCAGCACTAATGCACCGGATCCCATCAGAACTCTGAAGTTAAGCGTGCTTGGGCGAGAGTAGTACTAGGATGGGTGATCCCCTGGAAAGTCCTCGTGTTGCACCCCCCCTTTTCAATTTTTTTTTCTCCGGTTAGGGTTGCCAAGATACTTTATCCACCACATTTCTATTATCGAATACCACGACACCGTGGGCAAGACAACTTCGCTTCACGTGGAGGGCGGGCCCACAAACCGAGGGCGTAGGGCTTGTGAGCAGGTCTCTGTCGCTCCGGTGCCCATAACTTTTGATCCGTAAGGAGTTACGCGGCGCACAGCATACTGTTGGAAAGCTCTCCGAGAGCTCTACGACGAGGGCAGCTAGCTTGCTCGCATTACCCTATTTTGGAGCCCAAAATTGAACTTTTTCATCAATTTCGGCCCAATTTTCTTCTTTAGCTCTATTTTTCCGTCCCGGATCGTACGTCGTAAGCTGTTAAAAGGACAACAACCTGACTCGCGGGACATTAGAGGGCCCCACAATGCATCGAAATCACTTATTGCGATGATGCTGGGTTGTTGATGCGGATGGGTTGTCTTTAAGCCCATTGGGCCTTCTAAAAGGGCCATCTCTCTAGGCTGGGTCTGTGAACCGTTAACACATAAAGGAATTGTGCCCTCAACAAGACGGGTGCGTTCATACCAGCACTAATGCACCGGATCCCATCAGAACTCCGAAGTTAAGCGTGCTTGGGCGAGAGTAGTAGTAGGATGGGTGACCCGCTGGAAAGTCCTCGTGTTGCACCCCCCTTTTCAATTTTTTTTGCTCCGGTTAGGGTTGCCACGATACTTTATCCACCACATTTCTATTATCGAATCCCACGGCACCTTGGGCAAGACAACTTCGCTTCACGTGGAGGCCGGGCCCGCAAATCGAGGGCGTAGGACTTGTGAGCAGGTCTCCGTCGCTCCGGCACCCATAACTTTTGATCCGTAAGGAGTTACGCGGCGCACAACATACTGTTGGAAAGCTCTCCGAGAGCTCTACGACGGGAGCAGCCAGCTTGCTCGCTGTGCCCTTTTTTGGAGCCCAAAATTGAACATTTTCATAAGTTTCGGCCCACTTTTCTAATTTAGCTCAATTTTTCCGTCCTGGATCGTACGTCGTGAGCTGTTAAAAGGACAACAACCTTACTCGCGGGACATTAGAGGGCCCCACAGCGCATTGAAATCTCATCTTGTGAGGATGCTGGGTTGTTGAAAAGGATGGGTTGTCGTTAAGTCCATTGGGCCTTCTTAATAGGCCTTCTCTCTAGGCTGGGTCTATGAACCGTTAACACATAAAGGAATTGTGGCCTCAACATGACGGGTGCGATCATATCAGCACTAATGCACCGGATCCCATCAGAACACCGAAGTTAAGCGTGCTTGGCGAGAGTAGTACTAGGATGGGTGACCCCTTGGAAAGTTCTCATGTTGCACCCCCCTTTTCAATTTTTTTGCTCCGGTTAGGGTTGCCAAGATACTTTATCCACCACATTTCTATTATCAAATCCCACGGCACCTTAGGCAAGACAACTTCGCTTCACGTGGAGGCCGGGCCCGCAAACCGAGGGCGTAGTGCTTGTGAGCAGGTCTCCGTCGCTCCGGCGCCCATAACTTATGATCCGTAAGCAGTTACGCGGCGTACATCATACTGTTAGAAAGCTCTCCGAGAGCTCTACGACGAGCGCAGCCAGCTTGCTCCCTGTGCCCTTTTTTGGAGCCTAAAATCGAACGTTTTCATCTGTTTCGGCCCACTTTTCTAATTTAGCTCTATTTTTCCGTCCCGGATCGTACGTCGTTAGCTGTTAAAAGGATGATAACCTTACTCGCGAGACATTAGAGGGCCCGAAAATGCATTGAAATCTCCTCTTGCGAGGATGCTGGGTTGTTGAAGCGGATGGGTTGTTGTTATACCCATTGGGCCTTCTGAATAGGCTATCTCTCTAGGCTGGGTCTGCGAACCGTTAACATATAAAGGAATTGTGCCCTCAACATGACGGGTGCGATCATACCAGCACTAATGCACCGAACCCCATCCAAACTCCAAAGTTAAGCCTGCTTGGGCGAGAGTAGTACTAGGATGGGTGACCCCCTGGGAAGTCCTCGTGTTGCACCCCCATTTTCAATTTTTTTTGCTCCGGTTAGGGTTTCCAAGATACTTTATACACCACATTTCTATTATCGAATCCCACAACACCTTGGGCTAGACAACTTCGCTTCACGTGGAGGCCGGGCCCGCAAACCGAGGGCGTAGGGCTTGTCAGCAGGTCTCCGTCATTCTGGCGCCCATAACTTTTGATCCGTAAGGAGTTACGCGGCGCACATCATACTGTTGGAAAGCTCTCCGAGAGCTTTATGACGGGGGCAGCCAGCTTGCTCGCTGCTCCCTTTTCTGGATCCCAAAATCGAACGTTTTCATCAATTTTGGCCCACTTTTCTAATTTAGCTCTATTTTTCCGTCCCGGATCGTACGTAATAAGCTGTTAAAAGGACAACAACCTTACTCGCGGGACATTAGAGGGCCCCACAAAGCTTTGAAAACTCGTCTTGCTAAGATGCTGGGTTGTTGAAGCGGATGGGTTGTCGTTATGCCCATTGGACCTTCTGAATGGGCTATCTCTCTAGGCTGGGTCTGTGAACCGTTAACACATAAAGGAATTGTGCCCTCAACATGACGGGTGTGATCATACCAGCACTAATGCGCCGGATCCCATCAGAACTCCGAATTTAAGCGTGCTTGGGCGAGAATAGGACTAGGATGGGTGACCGCTTGGGAAGTCCTTGTGTTGCACCCCCTTTTCAATTTTTTTTGCTCGGGTCAGGGTTGACAAGACACTTTCTCCACTACATTTCTATTATCGAATCCCACGGCACCTTGGGCAAGACAACTTCGCTTCACGTGGAGGCCGGGCTCACAAACCGAGGGCGTAGGGCTTGTGAGCAGGTCTCCGTCGCTCCAGCGCCCATAACTTTTGATCCGTAAGGAGTTACGCGGCGCACAGCATACTGTTGGAAAGCTCTCCGAGAGCTCTATGACGGGGGCAGCCAGCTTGCTCGCTGTGCCTTTTTTTGGAGCCCAAAATCGAAAGTTTTCATCAGTTTCGGCCCACTTTTCTAATTTAGCTCTATTTCTCCGTCCAGGATCGTACGTCGTGAGCTGTTAAAAGGACAACTTTACTCGCGGGACATTAGAGGGCCCCACAACGCATTGAAATCTTGTCTTGCGAGGATGCTGGGTTGTTGAAGCGGATGGGTTGTCGTTATGCCCATTGGGCCTTCTGAATGGGCTATCTCACTAGGCTGGGTCTGTGAACCGTTAACACATAAAGGAATTGTGCCCTCAACATGATGGGTGCGATCATACCAGCACTAATGCACCGGATCTCATCAGAACTCCAAAGTTAAGCGTGCTTGGGCGAGAGTAGTACTAGGATGGGTGACCCCCTGGAAAGTCCTCGTGTCGCACCCCCCTTTTCAATTTTTTTTGCTCCGGTTAGGGTTGCCAAGATACTTTATCCACCACATTTCTATTATCGAATCCCACGGCACCTTGGGCAAGACAACTTCGCTTCACGTGGAGGCCGGGTCCACAAACCGAGGGCGTAGGGCTTGTGAGCAGGTCTCCGTCGCTCCGGCGCCCATAACTTTTGATCCGTAATAAGTTACGCGGCGCACAGCATAATATTGGAAAGCTCTACGAGAGCTCGACGACGGGGGCAGCCAGCATGCTGCTGTGGCCTTTTTTGGAGCCCAAAATCGAACGTTTTCATCAGTTTCAGCCCACTTTTCTAATTTAGCTCTATTTTTTCATCCCGGATCGTACATCGTGAGCTGTTAAAAGGACAACAACCATACTCGCGGGACATTAGAGGGCCCACAATGCATTGAAATCTCATCTTGCGAGGATGCTGGGTTGTTGAAGCGGATGGGTTGTCGTTATGCCAATTGGGCCTTTTGAATGGGCCATCTCTCTAGGCTGGGTCTGTGAACCTTTAACACATAAAGGAATTGTGCCCCCAACATGATGGGTGCGATCATACCAGCACTAATGCACCGAGTCCCATCAAAACTCCGAATTTAAGCGTGCTTGGGCGAGAATAGTACTAGGATGGGTGACCGCTTGGGAAGTCCTCGTGTTGCACCCCCTTTTCAATTTTTTTTGCTCCGGTTAGGGTTGCCAAGACACTTTATCCACCACATTTCTATTATCGAATCCCACAGCACCTTGGGCAAGGCAACTTCGCTTCACATGGAGGCCGGGCCCGCAAACCGAGGGCGTAGGGCTTGTGAGCAGGTCTCCGTTGCTCCAGCGCCCATAACTTTTGATCTGTAAGGAGTTACGCGGCGCACAGCATACTGTTGGAAAGCTATCCGAGAGCTCTACGACGGGGGCAGCCAGCTTGCTCGCTATGCCCTTTTTTGGAGCCCAAAATCGAACATTTTCATCAGTTTTGGCCCACTTTTCTAATTTAGGTCTATTTTTCCGTCCCGGATCGTACGTCGTGAGCTGTTAAAAGGACAACAACCTTACTCGCTGGACATTAGAGGGCCCCACAACACATTGAAATCTCATCTTGCGAGGATGCTGGGTTGTTGAAGCGGATGGGTTGTCGTTATGCCCATTGGGCCTTCTAAATGGGCTATCTCTCTAGGCTGGGTCTGTGAACCGTTAACACATAAAGGAATTGTGCCCTCAACATGACGGGTGCGATCATACCAGCACTAATGCACCGGATCCCATCAGAACTACGAAGTTAAGCGTGCTTGGGCGAGAGTAGTACTAGGATGGGTGATCCCCTGGAAAGTCCTCGTGTTGCACCCTCCCTTTTCAATTTTTTTTGCTCCGGTTAGGGTTGCCAAGAAACTTTATCCACCACTTTTCTATTATCGAATCCCACGGCACCGTGGGCAAGACAACTTCGCTTCACGTGGAGGGCGGGCCCGCAAACCGAGGGCCTAGGGCTTGTGAGCAGGTCTCTGTCCCTCCGGTCACCCTACCTTTTGTTCCGTAAGAAGTTACGCGGCGCACAGCATACTGTTGGAAAGCTCTTCGAGAGCTCTACGACGGGGGCAGCCAACTTGCTCGATTTACCCTTTTTTGGAGCTCAAAATTGAATGTTTTCATCACTTTCGGCCCAATTTTCTACTTTAGCTCTATTTTTCTGTCCCGAATCGTACGTCGTGAGCTGGTAAAAGGACAACAACCTTACTCGCGGGACATTAGAGGGCCCCAAAATGCATTGAAATCTCTTATTGCGAGGATGCTGGGTTGTTGAAGCGGATGGGTTTTCGTTAAGCCCATTGGGCCTTCTGAAAGGGCCATCTCTCTAGGCTGGGTCTGTGAACCGCTAACACATAAAGGAATTGTGCCCTCAACATGACGGGTGCGATCATACCAGCACTAATGCACCGGATCCCATCAGAACTCCGAAGTTAAGCGTGCTTGGGCGAGAGTAGTAGTAGGATGGGTGACCCCCTGGAAAGTCCTCGTGTTGCACCCCCCATTTCAATTTTTTTTGCTCCGGTTAGGGTTGCTAAGATATTTTATCCACCACATTTCTATTATCGAATCCCACGGCACCTTGGGCAAGACAACTTCGCTTCACGTGGAGGCCGGGCCCACAAACCAAGGGCGTAGGGCCTGTGAGCAGGTCTCCGTCGCTCCGGCGCCCATAACTTTTGATCCGTAAGGAGTTACGCGGCGCACAACATACTATTCGAAAGCACTCCGAGAGCTCTACGACGGGGGCAGCCAGCTTGCCCGCTGTGCCCTTTTTTGGAGCCCAAAATCGAACGTTTTCATCAGTTTCGGCCTACTTTTCTAATTTAGCTCTATTTTTCCGTCTCGGATCGTACGTCGTGAGCTGTTAAAAGGACAACAACCTTACTCGTGGGACATTAGAGGGCCCCACAACGCATTGAAATCTCGTCTTGCGAGGATGCTGGGTTGTTGAAGCGGATGGGTTGTTGTTATGCCCATTGGGCCTTCTGAATGGGCTATCTCTCTAGGCTGGGTCTGTGAACCGTTAACACATAAAGGAATTGTGCCCTCAAAATGACGGGTGCGATCATACCAGCACTAATGCACCGAATCCCATCAAAACTCCAAAGTTAAGCGTGCTTGGGCGAGAGTAGTACTAGGATGGGGGACCGCTTGGGAAGTCCTCGTGTTGCACCCCCTTTTCAAATTTTTTTGCTCTAGTTAGGATTTCCAAGATACTTTATCCACCACATTTCTATTATCGAATCCCACGGCACCTTGGGCAAGACAACTTCGCTTCACGTGGAGGCCGGGCCCGCAAGCCGAGGGCGTAGGGCTTGTGAGCAGGTCTCCGTCGCTCCGGCGCCCATAACTTTTGATCCGTAAGGAGTTACGCGGCGCACAGCATACTGTTGGAAAGCTCTCCAAGAGCTCTACGACGAGGGCAGCCAGCTTGCTCCGTTTGCCCTTTTTTGGAGCCTAAAATCGAACGTTTTCATCAGTTTCGGCCCACTTTTCTAATTTAGCTCTATTTTTCCGTCTCGGATCGTACGTCGTGAGCTGTTAAAAGGACAACAACCTTACTCGCGGGACATTAGAGGGCCCCACAATGCATTGAAATCTCGTCTTGCGAGGATAGTGGGTTGTCGTTAAGCCCATTGGGCCTTCTGAAAGGGCTATCTCTCTAGGTTCGGTTTGTGAATAGTTAACACAAAAAGGAATTGTGCCCTCAACATGACGGGTGCGATCATACAAGCACTAATGCACCGGATCCCATCAGAACTCCGAAGTTAAGCGTGCTTGGGCGAGAGTAGTACTAGGATGGGTGACCCCCTGGAAAGTCCTCGTGTTGCACCCCTCTTTTCAATTTGTTTTGCTTCGGTTAGGGTTGCCAAGATACTTTATCCACCACATTTCTATTATCGAATCCCACGGCACCTTAGGCATGACAACTTCGCTTCACGTGGAGGCCGGGCCCGCGAACCGAGAGCGTAGGGCTTGTGAGCAGGTCCCCGCCGATCCGGCGCCCATAACTTTTGATCCGTAAGGAGTTATGCGGCGCACAGCATACTGTTGGAAAGCTCTCCGAGAGCTCTACGACGAGGGCAGCCAGCTTGCTCCGTTTGCCCTTTTTTGGAGGCTAAAATCGAACGTTTTCATCAGTTTCGGCCCACTTTTCTAATTTAGCTCTATTTTTCCGTCTCGGATCGTACGTCGTGAGCTGTTAAAAGGACAACAACCTTACTCGCGGGACATTAGAGGGCCCCACAATGCATTGAAATCTCGTCTTACGAGGATAGTGGGTTGTCGTTAAGCCCATTGGGACTTCTGAAAGGGCCATCTCTCTAGGTTCGGTTTGTGAATAGTTAACACAAAAAGGAATTGTGCCCTCAACATGACGGGTGCGATCATACAAGCACTAATGCACCGGATCCCATCAGAACTCCGAAGTTAAGCGTGCTTGGGCGAGAGTAGTACTAGGATGGGTGACCCCCTGGAAAGTCCTCGTGTTGCACCCCTCTTTTCAATTTGTTTTGCTTCGGTTAGGGTTGCCAAGATACTTTATCCACCACATTTCTATTATCGAATTCCATGGCACCTTAGGCAAGACAACTTCGCTTCACGTGGAGGCCGGGCCCGCGAACCGAGAGCGTAGGGCTTGTGAGCAGGTCCCCGCCGATCCGGCGCCCATAACTTTTGATCCGTAAGGAGTTATGCGACGCACAGCATACTGTTGGAAAGCTCTCCGAGAGCTCTACGACGGGGGCAGCCAGCTTGCTCGCTGTGCCCTTTTTTGGAGCCCAAAATAGAACGTTTTCATTAGTTTCAGCCCACTTTTATAATTTAGCTCTATTTTTCCGTCCTGGATCGTACGTCGTGAGCTGTTAAAAGGACAACAACCTTACTCGCGTGACATTAGAGGGCCCTACAGCGCATTGAAATCTCATCTTGTGAGGATGCTGGGTTGTTGAAGAGGATGGGTTGTCGTTAAGTCCATTGGGCCTTCTGAATAGGCCATCTCTCTAGGCTGGGTCTGTGAACCGTTAACACATAAAGGAATTGTGGCCTCAACTTGACGGGTGCGATCATACCAGCACTAATGCACCAGATCCCATCAGAACTCCGAAGTTAAGCGTTCTTGGCGAGAGTAGTACTAGGATGGGTGACCCCCTGGAAAGTCCTCGTGTTGCACCCCCCTTTTCAATTTTTTTGCTCCGGTTAGGGTTGCCAAGATACTTTATCCATCACATTTCTATTATCGAATCCCACGGCACCTTGGGCAAGACAACTTCGCTTCACGCGGAGGCCGGGCCTGCAAACCGAGGGCGTAGGGCTTGTGAGCAGGTCTCCGTCGCTCCGACGCCCATAACTTTTGATCCGTAAGGAGTTACGCAGCGTACAGCATACTGTTGGAAAGCTCTCTGAGAGCTCTACGACGAGGGCAGCCAGCTTGCTCCCTGTGCCCTTTTTGGAGCCCAAAATCGAACATTTTCATAAGTTTCAGCCCACTTTTCTAATTTAGCTCTATTTTACCGTCCTGCATCGTACGTCGTGAGCTGTTAAAAGGATAACAACATTACTCACGGGACATTAAAGGGCCCCACAACACATTGAAATCTCGCCTTGTGAGGATGGTGGGTTGTTGAAGCGGATGGGTTGTCGTTAAGCCCATTGGGCCTTCTGAATGGGCCATCTCTATAGGCTGGGTCTGTGAACCATTAACACATAAAGGAATTGTTCCCTCAACATGACGGGTGTGATCATACTAGCACTAATGCACATGATCCCATCAGAACTTCGAAGTTATGCGTGCTTGGGCGAGAGTAGTACTAGGATGGGTGACCCCCTAGAAAGTCCTCGTGTTGCACCCCTCTTTTCCATTTGTTTTGCTTCGGTTAGGGTTGCCAAGATACTTTATACACGACTTTTCTATTATCGAATCCCACGGCACCTTGGGCAAGACAACTTCGCTTCACGTGGAGGCCGGGCCCGCAAACCGAGGGCATAGGGCTTGTGAGCAGGTCTCTATCGCTCCGGCGCCCATAACTTTTGATCCGTAAGGAGTTACGCGGCGCACAGCATACTGTTGGAAAGCTCTCGGAGAGCTCTACGGCGGGGGCAGCCAGCTTGCTCGCTGTGCCCTTTTTTGGAGCCCAAAATTGAACTTTTCATCAGTTTCGACGCACTTTTCTATTTTAGCTCAATTTTTCGGTCCCGGATCGTACGTCGTGAGCTGTTAAAAGGACAACAACTCTACTTGCGGGACATTAGAGGGCCCCACAACGCATTGAAATCTCGTCTTGCGAGGTTGGTGGGTTGTTGAAGCAGATGGGTTGTCATTAAGCCCATTGGGCCTTCTGAATTGGCCATCTCTCTCTCTAGGCTGGGTCTGTGAACCGTTAACACATAAAGGAATTGTGCCCTCAACATGACGGGTGCGATCATACCAGCACTAATGCACCGGATCCCATCAGAACTCCGAAGTTAAGCGTGCTTGGGCGAGAGTAGTACTAGGATGGGTGACCCCCTGGGAAGTCCTCATGTTGCACCCCGCTTTTCAATTTTTTTTGCTCCGGTTAGGGTTGCCAAGATACTTTATCCACAACATTTCTATTATCGAATCCCACGGCACCTAGGGCAAGACAACTTCGCTTGACGTGGAGGGCGGGCCCGCAAAGCGAGGGCGTAGGGCTTGTGAGCAGGTCTCCGTCGCTCCGGCGCCAACAACTTTTGATCCGTTAGGAGTTACGCGGCGCACAGTATACTGTTGGAAAGCATTCGGAGAGCTCTACGACGGGGGCAGCCAGCTTGCTCGCTGTTCCCATTTTTGAAGCTCAAAATTGAATGTTTTCATCAGTTTCGGCCCACTTTTCTAATTTAGCTCTATTTTTTCCATCCCGGATCGTACGTCGTGAGCTATTAAAAGGACAACAACCTTACTCACGGGACATTAGAGGGCCCCACAATGCATTGAAATCTCGTCTTGCGAGGATGGTGGGTTGTTGAAGCAGATGGGTTGTCATTGAGCCCATTGGGCCTTCTGAATGGGACATCTCTTTAGGTTGGGTCCGTGAACAGTTAACACAAAAAGGAATTGTGCCCTCAACATGACGGGTGCGATCATACCAGCACTAATGCACCGAATCTCATCAGAACTCCGAAGTTAAGCGTGCTTGGGCGAGAGTAGTACTAGGATGGGTGACCGCCTGGGAAGTCCTCATGTTGCACCCCCTTTTCAATTTTTTTTTTCTCTGGTTAGGGTTGCCAAGATACTTTTTCCACCACATTTCTTTTATCGAATCACACGGCACCTTGGGCAAGAGAACTTCGCTTCACGTGGAGGCCGGGCCCGCAAACCGAGGTTGTAGGGCTTGTGAGCCGGTCTCCATCGCTCCGGGGCCCACAACTTTTGATCTATAAGTAGCTACGCGGCGCACAGCATACTGTTGGAAAGCTATCCGAGAGCTCTACGACAGGGGCATCCAGCTTGCTCGTAATGCCCTTTTTTGGAGCCCAAAATCGAACATTTTCATCAGTTTCGGCCCACATTTCTAATTTAGCTCTATTTTTTCGTTCCGGATCGTACGTCGTGAGCTGTTAAAAGGACAACAACCTTACTCGCGGGACATTAAAGGGCCCCACAACGCATTGAAATCTCGTCTTGCGAGGATAGTGGGTTGTTGAAGCGGATGGGTTGTCATTGAGCCCATTGGGCCTTCTGAATGGGCTATGTCTCTAGGCCGGGTCTGTGAACCGTTAACACATAAATGATTTGTGCCCTTAACATGACGGGTGCGATCAAACCAACACTAATGCACCGGATCCCATCAGAACTCCGAAGTTAAGCGTGCTTGGGCGAGAGTAGTACAAGGATGGGTGACCCCCTGAAAGGTCCTCGTGTTGTACCCCTCTTTTCAATTTGTTTTGCTTCGGTTACGGTTGCCAAGATACTTTATCCACCACATTTCTATTATCGAATCCCACGGCACCTTGGGAAGACAACTTCGCTTCACGTGGAGGGTGAGCCCGTAAACCGAGTGCGTAGGGCTTGTGAGCAGGTCTCCGTCGCTCCGGCGCCAATAACTTTGATCCGTAAGGAGTTACCCGACGCACAGCATACTGTTAGAAAGCTCTCCGAGAGCTCTACGACGGGGGCAGCAAGCTTGCTCGCTGTGCCCTTTTTTGGAGCCTAAAATCTAACGTTTTCATTTGTTTTGGCCCACGTTTCTAATTTAGCTCTATTTTCTATCCTGGATCGTACGTCGTGAGCTGTTAAAAAGACAACAACCTTACTCGCGGGACATTAGAGGGCCGTACAACGCATTGAAATCTCGTCTTGTGAGGATGCTGGGTTGTTGAAGAGGATAGGTTGTCGTTAAGCCCATTGGGCCTTCTGAATGGGCCATCTCTCTAGGCTGGGTCTGTGAACCGTTAACACATAAAAGAATTGTGCCCTTAACATGACGGGTGCGATCATACCAGCACAAATGTACCGGATCCCATCAGAACTCCGAAGTTAAGCGTGCTTGGGCGAGAGTAGTACTAGGATGGGTGACCCCCAGGAAAGTCCTCATGTTGCACCCCCCTTTTCAATTTTTTTTGCTCCGGTTAGGGTTGCCAAGATACTTTATCCACCACATTTCTATTATCGAATCCCATGGCACCTTGGGCAAGACAACTTCGCTTGACGTGGAGGGCTGTCCCGCAAACGTAGGGCGTAGGGCTTGTGAGTAGGTCTCTATCGCTCCGGCGGCCATAACTTTTGATCCGTAAGGAGTTACGCGGCGCACAGTATACTGTTGGAAAGCTCTCCGAGAGCTCTACGACGGGGGCAGCCAGCTTGCTCATTGTGCCCTTTTTTGTAGTCCAAAATCGAACGTTTTCATCAGTTTCGGCCCACTTTTCTAATTTAGCTCTATTTTCCGTCGCGGATTGTACGTCGTGAGCTGTTAAAAGGACAACAACTTTACTCGCGTGACATTAGAGGGCCCTACAACGCATTGAAATCTCGTCTTGAGAGGATGCTGGGTTGTTGAAGCGGATGGGTTGTCGTTAAGCCCATTGGGCCTTCTGAATGGGCCATCTCTCTAGGTTGGGTCTGTGAACCGTTAACACATAAAGGAATTGTGGCCTCAACAAGACGAGTGCGATCATACCAGCACTAATGCACCGGATCCCATCAGAACTCCAAAGTTAAGTATGCTTGGGCAAGAGTAGTACTAGGATGGATGACCCCCTGGGAAGTCCTAGTGTTGCACCCCCATTTTCAATTTTTTTTGCTCCGGTTAGCGTTGCCAAGATACTTTATCCACCACATTTCTATTATCGAATCCCACGGCACCTTGGGCAAGACAACTTCGCTTCACGTGGAGGGCGGGCCCGCAAACCGAGGGCGTAGGGCTTGTGAGCAGGTCTCCGTCGCTCCAACGCCCATAACTTTTGATCCGTAAGGAGTTACGCGGCGCACAGCATACTGTTGGAAAGCTCTCCGAGAGCTCTACGACGGGGGCAGCTAGCTTGCTCACTTTGCCCTTTTTTGGAGCCCAAAATCGAACGTTTTCATCAGTTTCGGCCCACTTTTCTAATTTAGCTCTATTTTTCCGTCACAGAACGTACGTTGTGAGCTGTTAAAAGCACAACAACCTTAATGGCGTGACATTAGAGGGCCCTCCAATGCATTGAAATTTCATCTTGCGAGGATACTGGGTTGTTGAAGCGGATGGGTTGTCGTTAAGCCCATTGGGCCTTCTGATTGGGCCATCTCTCAAGGCTGGGTCTGTGAACCGTTAACACATAAAGGAATTGTGCCCTCAACATGACGGGTGCGATCATACCAGCACTAATGCACCGGATCCCATTAGAACTCCGATGTTAAGCGTGCTTGGGCGAGAGTAGTACTAGGATGGGTGACCCCCTAGAAAGTTCTCGTGTTGCACCCCTCTTTTCAATTTTTTTTGCTTTGGTTAGGGTTGCCAAGATACTTTATCCACCACATTTCTATTATCGAATCCCACGGCACCTTGGGCAAGACAATTTCGCTTCACGGGGAGGGCGGTCCCGCAAACGTAGGGCGTAGGGCTTGTGAGCAGGACTCCATCGCTCCGTCGCCCATAACTTTTGATCCGTAAGGAGTTACGCGGCGCACAGCATACTGTTGGAAAGCTCTCCGAGAGCTCTACGATGGGGGCAGCCATCATGCTTGTTGTGCCCTTTTTTTGGAGATCAAAATTGAACGTTTTCATCAGTTTCGGCCCACTATTCTAATTTAGCTCTATTTTTCCGTCCCGGATCGTACGTTGTGAGCTGGTAAAAGCACAACAACCTTAATGGCGTGACATTAGAGGGCCCTACAACGCATTGAAATTTCGTCTTGTGAGGATGCTGGGTTGTTGAAGAGGATGGGTTGTCGTTAAGCCCATTGGGCCTTCTGAATGGGCCATCTCTCTAGGCTGGGTCAGTGAATCGTTAACACATAAAGGAATTGTGGGCTCAACATGACGGGTGCGATCATACCAGCACTAATGCACCGGATCCCATCAGAACTCCGAAGTTAAGCGTGCTTGGGCGAGAGTAGTAGTAGGATGGGTGACCCCCTGGAAAGTCCTCGTGTTACACCCCACTTTTCAATATTTTTTGCTCCGGTTAGGGTTGCAAAGATACTTTATCCATCACATTTCTATTATCGAATCCCACGGCACCTTGGGCAAGACAACTTCGCTTCCCGTGGAGGGTGGGCCCGCAAACCGAGGGCATAGGGCATGTGAGCAGGTCTCCGTCGCTCCGTCGCCCATAACTTTTGATCCGTAAGGAGTTACGCGGTGCACAGCATACTGTTGGAAAGCTCTCCGAGAGCACTACGCCGGGGGCAGCCAGCTTGCTCGATGTGCCCTTTTTTGGAGCCCAAAATCGAACGTTTATATCTGTTTCAGCCCACTTTTCTAATTTAGCTCTATTTTTCCGTCCCGGATCATACGTTGTGAGCTGTTAAAAGGACAACAACCTTACTCGCGGGACATTAGAGGCCCCCACAACGCATTGTAATCTCGTCTTGCGAGGATGCTGGGTTGTTGAAGCGGAAGGGTTATCATTATGCCCATTGGGCCTTCTGAATGGGCCATCTCTCTAGGCTAGGTCTGTGAACCGTTAACACATAAAGGAATTGTGCCCTCAACATGATATGTGCAATCATACCAGCACTAATACACTGGATCCCATCAGAACTCCGAAGTTAAGCGTGCTTGGGCGAGAGTAGTACTAGGATGGGTGACCCCCTGGGAAGTCCTCGTGTTGCACCCCCCTTTTCAATTTTTTTTGGTGCGGTTAGGGTTGCCAAGATACTTTATCCACCACAGTTCTATTATCGAATCCCACTGCACCTTGGGCAAGACAACTTCGCTTCACGTGGAGGCCGGGCCCGCAAACCGAGGGCGTTGGGCTTGTGAGCTGGTCTCCATCGATCCGGCGCCCAGAACTTTTGATCCGTAAGGAGTTACGCGGCGCACATCATACTGTGGGAAAGCTCTTCGAGAGCTCTACGACGGGGGCAGCCAGCTTGCTCACTGTGCCCTTTTTTGTTGCCCAAAATTGAACATTTTGATCAGTTTCAGCCCACTTTTCTCATTTAGCTGTATTTTTTCGTCCCGGATCGTACGTCGTGAGCTGTTAAAAGGACAACAACCTTACTCGCGAGACATTAGAGGGCCCCACAATGCATTGAAATCTTGTCTTGTGAGGATGGTGGGTTGTTGAAGCGGATGGGTTGTCGTTAAGCACATTGGGCCTTCTGAATGGGCCATCTCTCTAGGCTGGGTCTGTGAACAGTTAACACATAAAGGAATTGCGCCCTCAACATGACGGGTGCGATCATACCAGCACTAATGCACCGGACCCCATCAGAACTCCGAAGTTAAGCGTGCTTGGCCGAGAGAAGTAGTAGGATGGGTGACCGCCTGGGAAGTCCTCGTGTTGCACCCCCTTTTCAATATTTTTTGCTCCGGTTAGGGTTGCCAAGATACTTTATCCACCACTTTTCTATTATCGAATCCCACGGCACCTTGGGGAAGACAACTTCGCTTCACGTGGAGGCTGGGCCCGCAAACCGAGGGCGTAGGGCTTGTGAGTAGGTCTCCGTCGCTCCGGTGCCCATGACTTTTGATCCATACGGAGTTACGCGGCGCACAATATACTGTTGGAAAGCTATCCGAGAGCTCTACGACGGGGGCAGCCAGCTTGCTCGCTGTGCCCTTTTTTGGAGCCCAAAATCAAACGTTTTCATCAGTTTTAGCCAACTTTTCTAATTTAGCTCTATTTTTCCGTCCCGGTTCGTAGGTCGTGAGCAGTTAAAAGGAAAACAACCTTACTCGCGGGATATTAGAAGGCCCCACAATGCATTGAAATCTCGTCTTGCGAGGATGCTGGGTTGTTGAAGCGGATGGGTTGTCATTATGCCTATTGGGCCTTCTGAATGGGCTATCTCTCTAGACTGGGTCTGTGAACCGTTAACATATAAAGGAATTGTGCCCTCAACATGACGGGTTCGATCATACCAGCACTAATGCACCAGATCCCATCAGAACTCCGAAGTTAAGCGTGCTTGGGCGAGAATAGTAGTAGGATGGGTGACCCCCTGGAAAGTCCTCGTGTTGCACCCCCCTTTTCAATTTTTTTTGCTCCGGTTAGGGTTGCCAAGATACTTTATCCACCACATTTCTATTATCGAATCCCACGGCACCTTGGGCAAGACAATTTCGCTTCACGTGGAGGGCGGCCCGCAAACCGAGGGCGTAGGGCTTATGAGCAGGTCTCTGTCGCTCCGGCGCCCATAACTTTTGATCCGTAAGGAGTTACGTGGCGCACAGCATACTGTTGGAAAGCTCTCCGAGAGCTCTACGACGGGGGTAGCCAGCTTGCTCGCTGTGCCCTTTTTTGGAGCCTAAAATAGAACGTTTTCATCAGTTTGGGCCCACTTTTCTAATTTAGCTCTATTTTTCCGTCCTGGATCGTACGTTGTGAGCTGTTAAAAGAACAACAACCTTACTCGCGGGACATTAGAGGCCCCCACAACGCATTGAAATCTCATCTTGAGAGGATGCTGGGTTGTTGAAGCGGATGGGTTGTCATTATGCCCATTGGGCCTTCTTAATGGGCAATCTCTCAAGGCTGGGTCTGTAAACCGTTAAAACATAAAGCAATTGTGCCCCCAACATGACGGGTGCAATCATGCCAGCACTAATGCACCAGATCCCATCAGAACTCCGAAGTTAAGCGTGCTTGGGCGAGAGTAGTACAAGGATGGGTGACCCCGTGGGAAGTCCTCGTGTTGCACCCCTCTTTTCAATTTTTTTTTGCTCCGTTTAGGGCTGCCAAGATACTTTATCCACCACATTTCTATTATCGAATCGCACAGCACCTTGGGCAAGACAACTTCGCTTCACGTGGAGGGCGGGCCCACAAACCGAGGGCGTAGGGCTTGTGAGCAGGTCTCCGTCGCTCCGCCGCCAATAACTTTTGATCTGTAACGAGTTACGCGGCGCACAGCATACTGTTGGAAATCTCTCTGAGAGCTCTACGACGGGGGCAGCCAGCTTGCTCACTGTGCCCATTTTTGGAGCCCAAAATCGAATGTTTTCATCAGTGTCGGCCCACTTTTCTGATTTAGCTATATTTTTCCGTCCCGGATCGTACGTCGGGAGCTGTTAAAAGGACAACAACCTTACTCGCTTGACATTAGAGGGCCCTACAACGCATTGAAATTTTGTCTTGTGAGGATGCTGGGTTGTTGAAGAGGATGGGTTGTCGTTAAGCCCATTGGGCGTTCTGAATGGGCCATCTCTCTAGGCTGGGTCTGTGAACCGTTAACACATAAAGGAATTGTGGCCTCAACATGACGGGTGCGATCATACCAGCACTAATGCACAGATCCCATCAGAACTCCGAAGTTAATCGTGCTTGGGCGAGAGTAGTACTAGGATGGGTGACCCCCTGGAAAATCCTCGTGCTGCACCCCACTTTTCAATTTTTTTTGCTCCGGTTAGGGTTGCCAAGATACTTTATCCACCACATTTCTATTATCGAATCCCACAGCACCTTGGGCAAGACAACTTCGCTTCACGTGGAGGGCGGGCCCACAAACCGAGAGCGTAGGACTTGTGTGCAGGTCTCCGTCGCTCCGGCACCCATAACTTTGATCCGTAAGGACTTACGTGGCGCACAGCATACTGTTGGAAAGCTCTCTGAGAGCTCTACGACGGGGGTAGCTAGCTTGCTCGCTTTACCCTTTTTTGGTGCACAAAATCGAACGGTTTCATCAGTTTTGGCCCACTTTTCTAATTTAGCTCTATTTTTCTGTCCCAAATCGTACGTCGTGAGCTGTTAGAAGGACAACAACCTTACTCGTGGGACATTAGAGGGCCCAACAACGCATGGAAATCTCGTCTTGCGAGGATGTTGGGTTGTTGAAGTGGATGGGTTGTTGTTAAGCCCATTGGGCCTTCTGAATGGGCCATCTCTCTAGGCTGGGTCTGTGAACCGTTAACACATAAAGAAATTGTGCCCTCAACATGACTGGTGCGATCATACCAGCACTAATGCACCGGATCCCATCAGAACTCCGAAGTTAAGCGTGCTTGGGCAAGAGTAGTACTAGGATGGGTGATCCCCTGGAAAGTCCTTGTGTTGCACCCCCTTTTCAATTTTTTTTGCTCCGGTTAGGGTTACCAAGGTACTTTATCCACCACATTTCTATTATCGAATCCCACTGCACCTTGGGCAAGACAACTTCGCTTCACGTGGAGGGCGGGCCCGTAAACCGAGGGCGTAGGGCTTGTGAGCAGGTCTCCGTCGCTCCGGCGCCCATAACTTTTGATCCGTAAGGAGTTACGCGGCGCACAGTATACTTTTGGAAAGCTCTTCGAGAGCTCTACAACGGGGGCAGCCAGCTTGCTCGTTGTGCCCTTTTTTGGAGCCCAAAATCGAACGTTTTCATCAGTTTCAGCCCACTTTTCTAATTTAGCTCTATTTTTCCGTCCCGGATCGTAAGTTGTGAGCTGTTAAAAGGACAACAACCTTACTCGCGGGACATTAGAGGCCCCCACAACGCATTGAAATATCATCTTGCGAGGATGCTAGGTTGTTGAAGTGGATGGGTTGTCATTATGCCCATTGGGCCATCTGAATGGGCCATCTCTCTAGGCTGGGTCTGTGAACCGTTAACACATAAAGGAATTGTGCCCTCAACATGACGGGTGCGATCATACCAACACTAATGCACCGGATCCCATCAGAACTCCGATGTTAAGCGTGCTTGGGCGAGAGTAGTACTAGGATGGGTGACCCCCTGGGAAGTCCTTATGTTGCACCGCCTTTTTCAATTTTTTTTGCTACGGTTAGGGTTGCCAAGATACTTTATCCACCACATTTCTATTATTGAATCCCACGGCACCTTGGGCAAGACAACTTCGCTTCACGTGGAGGGCGGGCCCGCAAACCGAGGGCGTAGGGCTTGTGAGCAGGTCTCCGTTGCTCCGGCGCCCATAACTTTTGATCCGTAAGGAGTTACGCGGCGCACAGCATACTGTTGGAAAGCTCTCTAAGAGCTCTACGACTTGTGCAGCCAGCTTGCACGCTATGCCCTTTTTTGGAGCCCAAAATCGAATGTTTTCATCAGTTTCAGCCCACTTTTCTATTTTAGCCCTATTTTTTCGTCCCGGATCGTACGTTGTGAGCTGTTAAAAGGACAACAACCTTATTCGCAGGACATTAGAGGCCCCCACAATGCATTGAAATCTCGTCTTGCGAGGATGCTCAGTTGTTGAAGCGGATGGGTTGTCATTATGCCCATTGGGCCTTCTGAATGGGCCATCTCTCTAGGCTGGGTCTGTAAACCGTTAACACATAAAGGAATTGTGCCTTCAACATGACGGGTGCGATCATACCAGCACTAATGCACCGGATACCATCAGAACTCTGAAGTTAAGCGTGCTTGGGCAAGAGTAGTACTAGGATGGGTGACCCCCTGGAAAGTCCTCGTGTTGCACCCCCCTTTTCAATTTTTTTTGCTCTGGTTAGGGTTGCCAAGATACTTTATCCACCATATTTCTATTATCGAATCCCACGGCACCTTGGGCAACACAACTTCGCTTCACATGGAGGGCGGGCCAGCAAACTGAGGGCGTAGAGCTTGTGACCAGGTCTCTATCGCCCCGGCGCCAATAACTTTTTATCGGTAAGGAGTTACCCGGCGCACAACATACTGTTGGAAAGCTCTCCGAGAGCTCTACGACGGGGGCAGCTAGCTTGCTCGCTTGGCCATTTTTTGGAGCACAAAATCGAACGTTTTCATCAGTTTCGGCCCACTTTTCTACTCTAGCTCTATTTTTCTGTCCTGGATCATACGTCGTGAGCTGTTAAAAGGACAACAACCTTACTCGCGGGACATTAAAGGGCCCCACAATGCATTGAAATCTCATCCTGCAAGGATGCTGGGTTGTTGAAGTGGATGGGTTGTCGTTAAGCCCATTGGGCCTTCTGAATGGGCCATCTCTCTAGGCTGGGTCTGTGAACCGTTAACACATAAAGGAATTGTGCCCTCAACATGACGGGTGCGATCATACCAGCACTAATGCACCAGATCCCATCAGAACTCCGAAGTTAAGCGTGCTTGGGCGAGAGTAGTACTAGGATGGGTGACCCCCTGGAAAGTTCTCGTGTTGCACCCCCTATTCAATTTTTTTTGCTCCGGTTAGGGTTTCCAAGATACTTTATCCACCACATTTCTATTATCGAATCCCACGGCACCTTGGGCAAGACAACTTCGCTTCACGTGGAGGGCAGGCCCGCAAACCGAGGGCGTAGGGCTTATGAGCAGGTCTCCGTCGCTCCGACGCCCATAACTTTTGATTCGTAAGGAGTTACGTGGTGCACAGCATACTGTTGGAAAGCTCTCCGAGAGCTCTACGACGGGGGCAGCTAGCTTGCTCGCTGTGCCCTTTTTTGGAGCCCAAAATCGAACGTTTTCATCTGTTTTAGCCAACTTTTCTAATTTAGCTCTATTTTTCCGTCCCGGATCGTACGTTGTGAGCTGTTAAAAGGACAACAACCTTACTCGCGGGACATTAGAGGCCCCCACAACGCATTGAAATCTCATCTTGCGAGGATACTGGGTTGTTGAAGCGGATGGGTTGTCATTATGCCCATTGGGCCTTCTTAATGGGCCATCAATACTAGCATTCAACTAACTTTTCAAGCATAACAAGCAATAATAAGCAACAATAACACCAATTAAACAAGTATATCAAGCAACCCTAAGCATTCTATAGGCATAATATCAAGATAACAAGCAGAATCACAAATTGGCCCCAACTATCAAAACACTACCATTTCCAAACGAGCCACGAGTTCTGGAAACCGACTTCGCCAATCCTCCTAGGTCACCATAAGGCACGTCCAAGGACCCCGAAACCCTACTTTACCCTAGAATTCGCGCAAAGCCCCGATTTTCCCCTTTGCTCGTTTGAACTACAACTATACCAACCAAACACCCAACCAATGCCATAATCGCACCAAAAGTGCTTCCATGGCCTCCCGAAACAATGCCAACACGCAAAACGAGAAAATGCCAAACTCGACCTAAACGACCCCGACTTTCACTAAGCCATTTTTCTCCATTTTTCCATTACACATTCCAATTAAAGCACACATTTAGGCATTCTAGCATATCTAGCATCTTCCTACATCAACAGAACGCGTAACGGAGCAACTTCATCGAAATGGGGGTTTACTATTCATAATTTACTATTTATCACACAATTTATATTTCAATTCCAATATTTAACCGCAGAAAATGTTAAAAAGCTATAAATACATGTTCTACAATCAACAAGGAACATTCTTTAAGCAACAAAACGATTAAAACAACAATCTACGCATAAAATCCAAAAATCAAAGTTTAGATACAAATATTTCAAATGCACAAATAACGATGAAACCCTCACCTTAGACGCTCCTAGACGCTAGGAAAACCTCGTAGAGTGCCTCGAAAACTACCCCGCACAAGCCCACGCGAAGAATCGAAGATTTGAAGTTTAGATTTTCTTTTTTTTTTCTCCTTCTTTTCCTCATGGTTTCAAGCCTTTTTCTCTCTATTTTTTTCGTGTGCATTCTGCTTATTATTAGCAAAAAAAAATGACAAGAAGTCAAAGGTCAAAATTCGGTCAACCCGCTAAACCAAAACAGCTATGCGTGACCTTACGAAAATGGCCATAACTTCTTCTAGAAAACTCCAATTCACGAACGGTTTGAAGCCTCAGAAACTAGACTCATAGAGCTTTCCAACCATATATAATTTACTACCTAACTCTTCCCAAATTGGTTCAGATTTAATTCCAAAGTTGACCCAAAATTTGACTAACTTAACATTGCATTTTTTTATTTCTAATCCTAACTTTGCCTTTTATTAAACATT
Organism: Ehretia macrophylla; assembly: GCA_037974665.1. Classification (NCBI taxonomy): domain Eukaryota; kingdom Viridiplantae; phylum Streptophyta; class Magnoliopsida; order Boraginales; family Ehretiaceae; genus Ehretia; species Ehretia macrophylla. Next base: position 32,038,363 of record CM075777.1, read on the forward strand.
TCAAAAATTTCCACCTTGTCCTAGTTGATCAATGTAGATGAAAAGTCAACTAGTTTGGTCAAAGAAGGTGAAAGGTCAATAAAATGCAATTTAAATGAACTTTAAATGCTATTGAATACATGCCAGGTTCGGGGTATCACAGGCGCCAATAACTTTTGATCCGTAAGGAGTTACGCGGCGCACAGCATACTGTTGGAAATCTCTCTGAGAGCTCTACGACGCGGGCAGCCAGCTTGCTCGCTGTGCCCTTTTTTGGAGCCCAAAATTGAACGTTTTCATCAGTTTCGGCCCACTTTTCTGATTTAGCTATATTTTTCCGTCCCGGATCGTACGTCGGGAGCTGTTAAAAGGACAACAACCTTAATCGCTTGACATTAGAGGGCCCTACAACGCATTGAAATTTCGTCTTGTGAGGATGCTGGGTTGTTGAAGAGGATGGGTTGTCGTTAAGCCCATTGGGCATTCTGAATGGGCCATCTCTCTAGGCTGGGTCTGTGAACCGTTAACACATAAAGGAATTGTGGCCTCAACATGACGGGTGCGATCATACCAGCACTAATGCACCAGATCCCATCAGAACTCCGAAGTTAAGCGTGCTTGGGCGAGAGTAGTACTAGGATGGGTGACCCCCTGGAAAGTCCTCGTGTTGCACCCCACTTTTCAATTTTTATTGCTCCGGTTAGGGTTGCCAAGATACTTTATCCACCACATTTCTATTATCGAATCCCACAGCACCTTGGGCAAGACAACTTCGGTTCACGTGGAGGGCGGGCCCACAAACCGAGAGCGTAGGGCTTGTGAGTAGGTCTCCGTCGCTCCGGCGCCCATAACTTTTGATCCGTAAGGACTTACGTGGTGCACAGCATACTGTTGGAAAGCTCTCTGAGAGCTCTACGACGGGGGTAGCTAGCTTGCTCGCTTTACCCTTTTTTGGTGCACAAAATCGAACATTTTCATCAGTTTTGGCCCACTTTTCTAATTTAGCTCTATTTTTCTGTCCCAAATCGTACGTCGTGAGCTGTTAAAAGGACAACAACCTTACTCGTGGGACATTAGAGGGCCCAACAACGCATTGAAATCTCGTCTTGCGAGGATGCTGGGTTGTTGAAGTGGATGGGTTGTCGTTAAGCCCATTGGGACTTCGGAATGGGCCATCTCTCTAGGCTGGGTCTGTGAACCGTTAACACATAAAGGAATTATGCCCTCAACATGACGGGTGCGATCATACCAGCACTAATGCAACGGATCCCATCAGAACTCCGAAGTTAAGCGTGCTTGGGCAAGAGTAGTACTAGGATGGGTGATCCCCTGGAAAGTCCTCGTGTTGCACCCCCTTTTCAATTTTTTTTGCTCCGGTTAGGGTTGCCAAGGTACTTTATCCACCACATTTCTATTATCGAATCCCACTGCACCTTGGGCAAGACAACTTCGCTTCATGTGGAGGGTGGGCCCGTAAACCGAGGGCGTAGGGCTTGTGAGCAGGTCTCCGTCGCTCCGGTACCCATAACTTTTGATCCGTAAGGAGTTACGCGGCGCACAGTATACTGTTGGAAAGCTCTCCGAGAGCTCTACAACGGGGGCAGCCAGCTTGCTCGCTGTGCCCTTTTTTGGAGCCCAAAATCGAATGTTTTCATTAGTTTCAGCCCACTTTTCTGATTTAGCTCTATTTTTCTGTCCCGGATCTTAAGTTGTGAGCTGTTAAAAGGATAACAACCTTACTCGCGGGACATTAGAGGCCCCCACAACGCATTGAAATCTCGTCATGCGAGGATGCAAGGTTGTTGAAGTGGATGGGTTGTCATTATGCCCATTGGGCCTTCTGAATGGGCCATCTCTCTAGGCTGGGTCTGTGAACCGTTAACACATAAAGGAATTGTGCCCTCAACATGACGGGTGCGATCATACCAGCACTAATGCACCGGATCCCATCAGAACTCCGATGTTAAGCGTGCTTGGGCGAGAGTAGTACTAGGATGGGTGACCCCCTGCGAAGTCCTCATGTTGCACCGCCCTTTTCAATTTTTTTTGCTCCGGTTAGGGTTGCCAAGATACTTTATCCACCACATTTCTATTATCGAATCCCACTGCACCTTGGGCAAGACAACTTCGCTTCACGTGGAGGGCGGGCCCGCAAACCGAGGGCGTAGGGCTTGTGAGCAGGTCTCCGTCGCTCCGGCGCCCATAACTTTTGATCCGTAAGGAGTTACGCGGCGCACAGCATACTGTTGGAAAGCTCTCCGAGAGCTCTACGACTTGGGTAGCCAGCTTGCACGCTATGCCCTTTTTTGGAGCCCAAAATCGAACGTTTTCATCAATTTCAGCCCACTTTTCTATTTTAGCCCTATTTTTCCATCCCGGATCGTACGTTGTGAGCTGTTAAAAGGACAACAACCATACTCGCGGGACATTAGAGGCCCCCACAACGCATTGAAATCTCGTCTTGCGAGGATGCTGGGTTGTTGAAGCGGATGGGTTGTCATTATGCCCATTGGGCCTTCTGAATGTGCCATCTCTCTAGGCTGGGTCTGTGAACCGTTAACACATAAAGGAATTGTGCCTTCAACATGACGGGTGCGATCATACCAGCACTAATGCACCGGATGCCATCAGAACTCTGAAGTTAAGCGTGCTTGGGCGAGAGTAGTACTAGGATAGGTGACCCCCTGGGAAGTCCTCATGTTGCACCGCCTTTTTCAATTTTTTTTGCTCCGGTTAGGGTTGCCAAGATACTTTATCCACCACATTTCTATTATCGAATCCCACTACACCTTGGGCAAGACAACTTCGCTTCACGTGGAGGGCGGGCCCGCAAACCGAGGGCGTAGGGCTTGTGAGCAGGTCTCCGTCGCTCCGGCGCCCATAACTTTTGATCCGTAAGGAGTTACGCGGCGCACAGCATACTGTTCGAAAGCTCTCCGAGAGCTCTACGACTTGGGCAGCCAGCTTGCACGCTATGCCCTTTTTTGGAGCCCAAAATCGAACGTTTTCATCAGTTTCGGCCCACTTTTCTACTTTAGCACTATTTTTCTGTCCCGGATCGTACGTCGTGAGCTGTTAAAAGGACAACAACCTTACTCGCGGGACATTAAAGGGCCCCATAATGCATTGAAATCTCGTCCTGTAACGATGCAGGGTTGTTGAAGCGGATGGGTTGTCGTTAAGCCCATTGGGCCTTCTGAATGGGCCATCTCTCTAGGCTGGGTTTGTGAACCGTTAACACATAAAGGAATTGTGCCCTCAACATGACGGGTGCGATCATACAAGCCCTAATGCACTAGATCCCATCAGAACTCCGAAGTTAAGCATGCTTGGGCGAGAGTAGTACTAGGATGGGTGACCCCCTGGAAAGTTCTCGTGTTGCACCCCCCTATTCAATTTTTTTTGCTCTGGTTAGGGTTTCCAAGATACTTTATCCACCACATTTCTATTATCGAATCCCACGGCACCTTGGGCAAGAGAACTTCGCTTCACGTGGAGGGCAGGCCCGCAAACCGAGGGCGTAGGGCTTATGAGCAGGTATCCGTCGCTCCGGTACCCATAACTTTTGATCCGTAAAGAGTTACGTGGCGCACAGCATACTGTTGGAAAGCTCCCCGAGAGCTCTACGGCGGGGGCAGCCAGCTTGCTCGCTATGCACTTTTTTGGAACCCAAAATCGAATGTTTTCATCAGTTTCGTGCCACTATTCTAATTTAGCTCTATTTTTTCGTCCCGGATCGTACGGTTTGAGCTGTTAAAAGGACAACAACCTTACTCGCGCGACATTAGAGGCCCCCACAACGCATTGAAATCTCATCTTGCGAGGATGCTGGGTTGTTGACGCGGATGGGTTGTCATTATGCCCATTGGGCCTTCTTAATGGGCCATCTCTCTAGGCTGGGTCTGTGAACCGTTAAAACATAAAGCAATTGTGCCCTCAACATGACGGGTGCGATCATGCTAGCACTAATGCACCGGATCCCATCAGAACTCCGAAGTTAAGCGTGCTTGGGCGAGAGTAGTACAAGGATGGGTGACCCCCTGGGAAGTCCTCATGTTGGACCCCCCTTTTCAATTTTTTTTGCTCCCTTTAGGGTTGCCAAGATACTTTATCCACCACATTTCTATTATCGAATCCGGCGCCAATAACTTTTGATCCGTAAGGAGTTACGCAGCGCACAGCATACTGTTGGAAATCTCTCCAAGAGCTCTAAGACGCGGGCAGCCAGCTTGCTCGCTGTGCCCTTTTTTGCAGCCCAAAATCGAACGTTTTCATCAGTTTCGGCCCACTTTTCTAATTTAGCTATATTTTTCCGTCTCGGATCGTATGTCGTGAGCTGTTAGAAGGACAACAACCTTACTCGCGTGACATTAGAGGGCCCTACAACGCAGTGAAATTTCGTCTTGTGAGGATGCTGGGTTGTTGAAGAGGATGGGTTGTCGTTAAGCCCATTGGGCCTTCTGAATGGGCCATCTCTCTAGGCTGGGTCTGTGAACCGTTAACACACAAAGGAATTGTGGCCTCAACATGACGGGTGCGATCATACCAGCACTAATGCACCGGATCCCATCAGAACTCCGAAGTTAATAGTGCTTGGGCGAGAGTAGTACTAGAATGGGTGACCCCCTGGAAAGTCCTCGTGTTGCACCCCACTTTACAATTTTTTTTTCTCTGGTTAGGGTTGCCAAGATACTTTATCCACCACAATTCTATTATCGAATCCCACAGCACCTTGGGCAAGACAACTTCGCTTCACGTGGAGGGCGGGCCCGCAAACCGAGAGCGTAGGGCTTGTGAGCAGGTCTCCGTCGCTCCGGCGCCCAGAACTTTTGATCCGTAAGGACTTACATGGCGCACAGCATACTGTTGGAAAGCTCTCCGAGAGCTCTACGACGGGGGTAGCTAGCTTGCACGCTTTACCCTTTTTTGGTGCACAAAATCGAATGTTTTCATCAGTTTTGGCCCACTTTTCTAATTTAGCTCTATTTTTCCGTCCCAAATCGTACGTCGTGAGCTATTAAAAGGACAACAACCTTACTCGCGTGACATTAGAGGGCCCAACAACGCATTGAAATCTCGTCTTGCGAGGATGCTGGGTTGTTGAAGTGGATGGGTTGTCGTTAAGCCCATTGGGCCTTCTGAATGGGCCATCTCTCTAGGCTGGGTCTGTGAACCGTTAACACATAAAGGAATTGTGCCCTCAACATGACGGGTGCAATCATACCAGCACTAATGCACCGGATCCCATCAGAACTACGAAGTTAAGCGTGCTTGGGCGAGAGTAGTACTAGGAAGGGTGATCCCCTCGAAAGTCCTCGTGTTGCACCCCCTTTTCAATTTTTTTTGATCCGGTTAGGGTTGCCAAGTTACTTTATCCACCACATTTCTATTATCGAATCCCACAGCGCCTTGGGCAAGACAACTTCGCTTCACGTGGAGGGCGGGCCCGCAAACCGAGGGCGTAGGGCTTGTGAGCAAGTCTCCGTCGCTCCGGCGCCCATAACTTTTGATCCGTAAGGAGTTACGCGGCGCACAGCATACTGTTGGAAAGCTCTCCGAGAGCTCTACGACGGGGGCAGCCAGTTTGCTCGCTGTGCCCTTTTTTGGAGCCCAAAATCGAAAGTTTTCATCAGTTTCAACCCACTTTTCTAATTTAGCTCTATTTTTCCGTCCCGGATCGTACGTTGTGAGCTGTTAAAAGGACAACAACCTCACTCGCGGGACATTAGAGGCCCCCACAATGCATTGAAATCTCGTATTGCGAGGATGCCAGGTTGTTGAAGTGGATGGGTTGTCATTATGCCCCTTGGGCCTTCTGAATGGGCCATCTCTCTAGGCTGGGTCTGTGAACCGTTAACACATAAAGGAATTGTGCCCTCAACATTACGGGTGCGATCATACCAGCCCTAATGCACCGGATCCCATCAGAACTCCGATGTTAAGTGTGCTTGGGCGAGAGTAGTACTAGGATGGGTGACACCCTGGGAAGTCCTCATGCTGCACCGCCCTCTTCAATTTTTTTTGCTCCGGTTAGGGTTGCCAAGATACTTTATCCGCCACATTTCTATTATCGACTCCCACGGCACCTTGGGCAAGACAACTTCGCTTCACATGGAGGCCGGGCCCGTAAACCTGGGGCGTAGGGCTTTTGACCAGGTCTTTGTCGCTCCGGCGCCCATAACTTTTGATCCGTAAGAAGTTACGCGGTGCACAGCATATTGTGGGAACGCTCTTCGAGAGCTCTACGACGGGGGCAGCCAGCTTGCTCGCTGTGCCCTTTTTTGGATCCCAAAATCGAATGGTTTCATCAGTTTCAGCCTACTTTTCTAATTTAGCTCTATTTTTCCATCCCGGATCGTACGTCGTGAGCTGTTAAAAGGAAAACAACCTTACTCGCTGGACATTAGAGGGCCCCACAACGCATTGAAATCTCGTCTTGCGAGGATGCTGGGTTGTGGAAGCGGATGGGTTATAGTTATGCCCATTGGGCCTTCTGAATGGGCTATCTCTCTAGACTGGGTCTATGAACCGTTAACACATGAAGGAATTGTGCCCTCAACATGACTGGTGTGATCATACCAGCACTAATGCACCGGATCTCATCAGAACTCCGAAGTTAAGCGTGCTTGGGCGAGAGTAGTACTTGGATGGGTGACCCCCTGCATAGTCCTCGTGTTGCACCCCCCTTTTCAATTTTTTTTGCTCCGGTTAGGGCTGCCAAGATACTTTATCCACCACATTTCTACTATCGAATCCCTCTGCACCTTGGGCAAGACAACTTCGCTTCACGTGGAGGCTGGGCCCGCAAACCGAGGGCATAGGGCTTGTGAGCAGGTCTCCGTCGCTCCGGCACCCATAACTTTTGATCCGTAAGGAGTTACGCGGCGCACACCATACTGTTGGAAAGCTATCCGAGAGCTCTACGACGGTGGCAGCCATCTTGCTCGCTGTGCCCTTTTTTGGAGCCCAAAATCGAACGTTTTCATCAGTTTCGGTCCACATTTCTAATTTAGCTCTATTTTTTCATCCCGGATCGTACGTCGTGAGCTGTTAAAAGGATAACAACCCTACTCGAGGGACATTAGAGGGCCCCACAATGCATTGAAATTGCGTCTTACGAGGATGCTGGGTTGTTGAAGTGGATGGGTTGTCGTTAAGCCCATTGGGCCTTCTGAATGGGCCATCTCTCTAGGCTGGGTCTGTGAACCGTTAACACATAAAGGAATTGCGCCCTCAACATGACGAGTGCGATCATACCAGCAGTAATGCGCAAGATCCCATCAGAACTCCGAAGTTATGCGTGCTTGGGCGAGAGTAGTACTAGGATGGGTGACCCCCTGGAAAGTCCCCGTGTTGCAACCCCCTTTTCAATTTGTTTTGCTCCGGTTAGGGCTGCCAAGATACTTTATCCACCAAATTTCAATTATCTAATCCCACGGCACCTTGGGCAAGACAACTTCGCTTCACGTGGAGGGCGGACCCGCAAACCGAGCGCGTAGGGCTTGTGAGCAGGTCTTCGTCGCTCCGGCGCCCATAACTTTTGATCCGTCAGGAGTTACGCGGCGTACAACATACTGTTGGAAAGCTCTCCGAGAGCTCTACGACGGAGGCAGCTAGCTTGCTCACTGTACCCTTTTTTTGGAGCCCAAAATCGAACGTTTTCATCAGTTTCGTCCCACTTTTCTAATTTAGCTCTATTTTTTCATCCCGGATCGTACGTCGTGAGCTGTTAAAAGGACAACAACCTTACTCGCGGGACATTAGAGGGCCCTACATCGCATTGAAATCTCGCCTTGCGAGGATGCTGGGTTGTTGAAGCCGATGGGTTGTCGTTAAGCCCATTGCGCCTTATGAATGGGCCATCTCTCTAGGCTGGGTCTGTGAACCGTTAACACATAAAGGAATTGAGCCCTCAACTTCATGGGTGCGATCATACCAGTACTAATGCACCCGATCCCATCAGAACTCCGAAGTTAAGCATGCTTGGGCGAGGGTAGCACTAGGATGGGTGACCCCTTGGAAAGTCCTCATTTGGTACCCCCCTTTTCAATTTTTTTTGCTCCGGTTATGGTTGCCAAGATACTTTATCCACCACATTTCTATTATCGAATCCCATGGCACCTTGGTCAAGACAACTTCGCTTCACGTGGAGGGCGGGCCCGCAAACCGAGGGCGTAGGGCTTGTGAGCAGGTCTCCGGCGCTCCGGCGCCCATAACTTTTGATCCGTAAGGAGTTACGCGGCGCACAGCATACTGTTGGAAAGCTCTTCGAGAGCTCTACGACGGGTGCACCTAGCTTGCTCGCTCTGCCCTTTTTTTGGAGCCCAAAATCGAATGTTTTCATAAGTTTCGGCCCACTTTTCTAATTTAGCTCTATTTTTCCATCCCGGATCGTACGTCGTGAGCTGTTAAAAGGACAACAACCTCACTCGCGGGACATTAGAGGGCCCTACAACACATTGAAATCTCGTCTTGCGAGGATGATGGGTTGTTGAAGCGGATGGGTTGTCGTTAAGCCCATTGGGCCTTCTGAATGGGCCATCTCTCTAAGCTGGGTCTGTGAACCGTTAACACATAAAAGAATTGTGCCCTCAGCTTGTGGGTGCAATCATACCACCACTAATGCACCGGATACCATCAGAACTCTGAAGTTAAGCGTGCTTGGGCTAGAGTAGTACTAGGATGGGTGACCCCCTGGGAAGTCCTCGTGTTGCACCTCCTTTTTCAATTTTTTTTGCTCCGGTTAGGGTTGCCAAGATACTTTATCCACCACATTTCTATTATCGAATCCCATGGCACCTTGGGCAAGACAACTTCGCTTCACGTGGAGGCCGGGCCCGCAAATCAAGGGCGTAGGGCTTGTTAGCAGGTCTCCGTCGCTCCGGCGCCCATATCTTTTGATCCGTAAGGAGTTACGCGGCGAACAGCATACTGTTGGAAAGCTCTCCGAGAGCTCTACGACGGGTGCAGCTAGCTTGCTCGCTGTGCCCTTTTTTGGAGACCAAAATTGAATGTTTTCATCAGTTTCGGCCTACTTTTCTTATTTAGCTCTATTTTTCCATCCCGGATCGTACGTCGTGAGCTGTTAAAAGGATGAAAACCTTACTCGCGGGACATTAGAGGGCCCCACAACGCATTGAAATCTCGTCTTGCGAGGATGCTAGGTCGTTGAAGCGGATGGGTTGTCGTTAAGCCCATTGGGCCTTCTGAATAGGCCATCTCTCTAGGCTGGGTCTGTGAACCGTTAACTCATAAAGGAATTGTGCCCTCAACATGACGGGTGCGATCATACCAGCACTAATGCACCAGATCCCATCAGAACTCCGAAGTTAGGCGTGCTTGGGCGAGAGTAGTACTAGGATGGGTGACCGCCTGGGAAGTCCTCGTGTTGCACCCCCATTTCAATTTTTTTTTGCTCCAGTTAGGGTTGCCAAGATACTTTATCCACCACATTTCTATTATCGAATCCCGCAGCACCTTGTGCAAGACAACTTCGCTTCACGTGGAGGGCGGGCCCGTAAACCGAGGGCGTAGGGCTTGTGAGCAGGTCTCCATCGCTCCGGCGCCCATAACTTTTGATCCGTAAGGAGTTACGCGGTGCACAGCGTACTGTTGGAAAGCTCTCCGAGAGCTCTATGACGGAGGCAGCGAGCTTGCTCGCTATGCCCTTTTTTGGAGCCCAAAATCGAAAGTTTTCATCAGTTTCGGCCCACTTTTCTAATTTAGCACTATTTTTCCGTCGCGGATCGTACGTCGTGAGCTTTCAAAAGGACAACATCCTTACTCGCGGGATATATGAGGGCCCTACAACGCATTGAAATCTCGTCTTGCGAGGATGCTAGGTTGTTGAATCGGATGGGTTGTCGTTAAGCCCATTGGGTCTTCTGAATGGGCAATCTCTCTAGGCTGGGTCTGTGAACCGTTAACACATAAAGGATTTGTACCCTCATAATGACGGGTGCGATCATACCAGCACTAATGCACCAGATCCCTTCAGAACTCCGAAGTTAAGCGTGGTTGGGCGAGAGTAGTACTTGGATGGGTGACCCCATGGGAAGTCCTCGTGTTGCACCCCCATTTTCAATTTTTTTTGCTCCAGTTAGGGTTGCCAAGATACTTTATCCACCACATTTCTATTATCGAATCCCACGGCACCTTGGGCAAGACAACTTCGCTTCACGTTGAGGCCGGGCCCGCAAACCGAGAGCGTATGGCTTGTGAGCAGGTCTCTGTCGCTCTGGCGCTTATAACTTTTGATCCGTAAGGAGTTACGCGGCGTACAACATACTGTTGGAAAGCTCTCCGAGAGCTCTACGACGGTGGCAGCCAACTTGCTCGCTGTGCCCTTTTTTGGAGCCCAAAATCGAACGTTTTCATCAGTTTTGGCCCACTTTTCAAATTTAGCTCTATTTTTACATCCCGGATCGTATGTCGTGAGCTGTTAAAAGGACAACAAACCTACACGCGGGACATTAGAGGGCCCCACAACGCATTGAAATCTCGTCTTCCGAGGATGCTGGGTTGTTGAAGCGGATGGGTTGTCGTTAAGCCCTTTGGGCCTTCTGAATGGGCCATTTCTCTAGGCTGGGTTTGTGAACCGTTAGCACATAAAGGAATTGTGCCCTCAACATGACGGGTGTGATCATACCAGCACTAATGCACCGGATCCCATCAGAACTCCGAAGTTAAGCGTGCTTGGGCGAGAGTAATACTAGGATGGGTGACCGCCTGGGAAGTCCTCGTGTTGCACCCCCTTTTCAATTTTTTTTCCTCCGGTTAGGGTTGCCAAGATACTTTATCCACCACATTTCTATTATTGAATCCCACGGCGCCTTGGGCAAGACAACTTCGCTTCACCTGGAGGCCGGGCCCGCAAACCGAGGACGTAGGGCTTGTGAGCAGGTCTCCGTCGCACCGGCGCCCATCACTTTAGATGTAAGGAGTTACGCGGCGCACAGCATACTGTTGGAAAGCTCTCCAAGAGCTCTACGACTGGGGCAGCCAGCTTGCTCGCTGTGCCTTTTTTTAGGGCCCAAAATCTAACATTTTCATCAGTTTTGGCCCACTTTTCTAATTTAGCTCTATTTTTCCGTCCCAGATCGTACGTCGTGAGCTGTTAAAAGGACAACAACCCTACTCGCGGGACATTAGAGGGCCCTACAACGCATTGAAATCTCGTCTTGCGAGGAGGCTGGGTTGTTGAAGCGGATGGGTTATCGTTAAGCCCATTGGGCCTTCTGAATGGGCCATCTCTCTAGGCTGGGTCTGTGAACCGTTAACACATAAACGAATTGTGCCCTCAACATGATGGGTGTGATTATACAAGCACTAATGCACCGTATCCCATCAGAACTTCAAAGTTAAGCGTGGTTGGGCGAGAGTAGTAGTAGGATGGGTAACCCCTTGGGAAGTCCTCGTGTTGCACCCCTTTTTCAATTTTTTTTGCTCCGGTTGGGGTTGCCAAGAAACTTCATCCACCACATTTCTATTATTGAATCCCACGGCACCTTGGGCCAGACAACTTCGCATCACGTGGAGGCCGGGCCCGCAAACCAAGGGCGTAGGGCTTGTGAGCAGGTCACCGTCGCTCCGGCGCCCATAACTTTTGATCCGTAATGAGTTACGCGGCGCACAACCTACTGTTGGAAAGCCGTCCGAGAGCTCTATGACGGTGGCAGCTAGCTTGCTCGATGTGCCCTTTTTTGTAGCCCAAAATCGAAAGTTTTCATCAATTTCGGCCCACTTTTCTAATTTAGTTCTATTTTTCCATCCCGGATCGTACGTCGTGAGCTGTTAAAAGGACAACAACTTTACTCGCGGGACATTAGAGGGCCCCATAACGCATTGAAATCTCGTCTTGCGAGGATGCTGGGATGTTGAAGCGGATGGGTTGTCGTTAGGCCCACTAGGCCTTCTGAATGGGCCATCTCTCTAGGCTGGGTCTGTGAACCGTTAACACATAAAGGAATTGTGCCCTCAACATGACGGGTGTGATCATACCAGCACTAATGCACCGTATCCCATCATAACTCCGATGTTAAGCATGCTTGGGTAAGAGTAGTACTAGGATGGGTGACCCCTGGGAAGTCCTCGTGTTCCACCCCTTTTTCAATTTTTTTTGCTCCGGTTTGGGTTGCCAATAAACTTCATCCACCACATTTCTATTATTGAATCGTACGGCACCTTGGGCAAGACAACTTCGCATCACGTGGAGGCCGGTCCCGCAAACCTAGGGCGTCGGGCTTGTGAGCAGGTCTCCGTCGCTCCGGTGCCCATAACTATTGTTCCATAAGAAGTTACGTGGCGCACAACATATGGTTGGAAAGCTCTCTGAGAGCTCTATGACGGGGGCAGCTAGCTTGCTCGCAGTGCCCTTTTTTGGCGCCCAAAATCTAACGTTTTTATCAGTTTCGGCCCACTTTTCTAATTTAGCTCTATTTTTCCGTCACTGATCGTACGTCGTGAGCTATTAAAAGGACAACAACCTTACTCGCGGGACATTAAAAGGCCCCATAACGCATTGAAATATCGTCTTGCGAGGATGCTGGGTTGTTGAAGCGGATGGGTTTTCGTTATGCCCATTGGGCCTTCTGAATGGGCCATCTCTCTAGGCTGGGTCTGTGAACCGTTAACACATAAAGGAATTGTCCCCTCAACATGACGGGTGCGATCATACCAGCAATAATGCACCGGATCCCATCAGAAATTCGAAGTTAAGCGTGCTTGGGCGAGAGTAGTACTAGGATGGGTGACCCCCTGGGAAGTCCTCGTGTTGCACCCCTTTTTCAATTTTTTGTGTTCCGGTTAGGGTTGTCAAGAAACTTCATCCACCACATTTCTATTATTGAATCCCACGGCACCTTGGGCAAGACAACTTCGCTTCACGTTGAGGCCGGGCCCGCAAACCGATGGCGTAGGGCTTGTGAGCAGGTCTCTGTCGCTCCGTCGCCCATAACTTTTTATCCGTAAGGAGTTACGCAGCGCACAGCAAACTGTTGGAAAGCTCTACGAGAGCTCTACGACGGGGGCAGCTAGCTTGCTCGCTGTGCCCTTTTTTGGAGCCCAAAATCGAACGTTTTCATCAGTTTCGGCCCAATTTTCTAATTTAGCTCTATTTTCCGTCCCGGATCGTACGTCGTGAGCCGTTAAACAGATAACAACCTTACTCGTGGGACATTAGAGGGCCCCACAACGCATTGAAATCTCGTCTTGCGAGGAAGCTGGGTTGTTGAAGCGGATGGGTTGTCGTTAAGCCCATTGGGCCTTCTGAATGGGCCATCTCTCTAGGCTGGGTCTGTGAACCGTTAACACATAAAGGAATTGTGCCCTCAACATGACGGGTGCGATCATACCAGCACTAATGCACCGGATCCCATCAGAACTCCGAAGTTAAGCGTGCTTGGGCGAGAGTAGTACAAGGATGGGTGACCCCCCGGGAAGTCCTTGTGTTGCACCCCCTTTGTCTATTTTTTTTGCTCCGGTTAGGGATGCCAAGATACTTTATCCACCACATTTCTATTATCGAATCCCACGGCACCTTGGGCAAGACAACTTCGCTTCACGTGGAGGTGGGCCCACAAACCGAGGGCGTAGGGCTTGTGAGTAGGTCTCCGTCGCTCCGGCGCACATAACTTTTGATCCGTAAGGAGTTGTGCAGTGCACAACATACTGTTGGAAAGCTCTCCGGGAGCTATACGACAGGGGCATCTAGCTTGCCTGCTGTGCCCTTTTTTGGTGCCCAAAATCGAACATTTTCATCAGTTTCAGCCCACTTTTCTAATTTAGATCTATTTTTCCGTACCGGATCGTACGTCGTGAACTATTAAAAGGATAACAACCTTACTCGCGGGACATTAAAGGGCCCTACAACGCATTGAAATCTCGTCTTGCGAGGAAGCTGGGTTGTTGAAGTGGATGGTTTGTCGTTAAGCCCATTGGGCCTTCTGAATGGGCCATCTCTCGAGGCTGGGTCTGTGAACCGTTAACACATAAAGGAATTGTGCCCTCAACATGACGGGTGCGATCATACCAGCACTAATGCAACGGATCCCATCAGAACTCCGAAGTTAAGCTTGCTTGGGCAAGAGTAGTACTGCGATGGGTGACCCCCTGGGAAGTCCTCGTGTTGCGCCCCTATTTTCAATTTTTTTTGCTACGGTTAGGGTTGCCAAGATACTTTATCCACCACATTTCTACTATCGAATCCCACGGCACATTGGGCAAGACAACTTCGCTTCACGTGGAGGCCGGGCCCGCAAACCGAGGGCGTAGGGCTTGTGGGTAGGTCTCCGTCGCTCCGGCGGCCATAACTTTTGATCCGTAAAGAGTTACGCTACGCACAGCATACTGTTGGAAAGCTCTCTGAGAGCACTACGACGGGGGCAGCTTGCTTGCTCGCTTTGCCCTTTTTTGGAGCCCAAAATCGAACGTTTTCATCAGTTTTGGCCCATTTTTCTGATTTAGCTCTATTTTTCCATCCCGGATCGTACGTCTTGAGTTGTTAAAAGGACAACAACCTTACTCGCGGGACATTAAAGGTCCCCACAACACATTGAAATCTCGTCTTGCGCGGATGCTGGGTTGTTGAAGCGGATGGGTTGTCGTTAAGCCCATTGGGCCTTCTGAATGGGCCATCTCTCTAGGCTGGGTCTGTGAACTGTTAACACATAAAGGAATTGTGCCCTCAACATGACGGGTGCGATCATACCAGCACTAATGCACCGGATCCCATCAGAACTCCGAAGTTAAGCGTGCTTGGGCGAGTGTAGTACTAGGATGGGTGACCCCCTAGGAAGTCCTTGTGTTGTACCCCCCTTTTCAATTTTTTTTGCTCTGGTTAGCGTTGCCAAGATACTTCATGCACCACATTTCTATTATTGAATCCCACGACACCGTAGGCAAGACAACTTCGCTTCACATGGCTGGCGGGCCCGCAAACCGAGGTCGTAGGGCTTGTGAGCCGGTCTCCGTCGCTCCGGCGCTCATAACTTTTGATCCGTAAGAAGTTACGCGATTTACAACATACTGTTGGAAAGCTCTCCGAGAGGTCTACGATGGGGGCAGCCAGCTTGCTCGCTGTGCCCTTTTTTGGAGCCTAAAATTGAACGTTTTCATCAGTTTCGGCCCACTTTTTTAATTTAGGTCTATTTTTCTATCCCGTATCGTACGTCGTGAGCTATTAAAAGGACAACAACCTTACTCGTGGGACATTAAAGGGCCCCACAATGCATTGAAATCTCGTCTTGCGAGGATGCTGTGTTGTTGAAGCGGATGGGTTGTCGTTTAGCCCATTAGGCCTTCTTAATGGGCTATCTCTCTAGGCTGGGTCTGTGAACCGTTAACACATAAAGGAATTGTGCCCTAAACTTGACTGGTGCGATCAAACCAGCACTAATGCACCGGATCCCATCAGAACTCCGAAGTTAAGCGTTCTTGGGCGAGAGTAGTACTAAGATGGGTGACCCCCTAGGAAGTCCTCGTGTTGCACCCCGCTTTTCAAATTTTTTTGCTCCGGTCAGGGTTGCCAAGCTACTTTATCCACCACATTTCTATTATAATCCCACGGCACCTTGGGCGAGAGTAGTACTAGGATGGGCCCGCAAACCGAGGGCGTAGGGCTTGTGAGCAGGTCTCCGTCGCTTTGGCGCCCATAACTTTTGATCCGTAAGGAGTTACGCGGCGCACATCATACTGTTGGAAAGCTCTCCGAGAGCTCTACGGTGGGGGTAGCCAGCTTCTTCGCTGTGCCCTTTTTTGGAGCCCAAAATCGAACATTTTCATCAGTTTCGGCCCACTTTTCTAATTTAGCTCTATTTTTTCGTCCCGGATCGTATGTCGTGAGCTGTTAAAAGGACAACAACCTTACTCGCAGGACATTAGAGGGCCCTACAACGCATTGAATTCTTGTCTTGCGAGGATGCTGTGTTGTTGAAGAGGATGGATTGTCGTTAAGCCCATTGGACCTTCTGAATGGGCCATCTCTCTACGCTGGGTCTTTGAACCGTTAACATATAAAGGAATTGTGTCGTCAACATGACGGGTGCGATCATACCAGCACTAATGCACCGGATCCGATCAGAACTCCGAAGTTAAGCGTGCTTGGGCGAGAGTAGTACTAGGATGGGTGACCCCCTGGAAAGTCCTCATGTTGCACCTCCCTTTTCAATTTTTTTTGCTCCAGTTAGGTTTGCCAAGATACTTTATCCACCACATTTTAATTATTGAATCCCACGGCACCTTGGGCAAGACAACTTTGCTTCACGTGGAGGCCGGGCCCGCAAACCGAGGGCGTAGGGCTTGTGATCAGGTCTCCGTTGCTCCGGCGCCCATAACTTTTGATCCGTAAGGAGTTACGCAACGCACAGCATACTGTTGGAAAGCTCTCCGAGAGCTCTACGACGGGGGCTCCTAGCTTGCTCGCTGTGCCCTTTTTTCGAGCCCAAAATCGAACGTTTTCATCAGTTTCGACCCACTTTTCTGATTTAGCTCTATTTTTCTGTCCCGAATCGTACGTCGTGAGCTGTTAAAAGGACAACAACCTTACTCGCGGGAAATTAGAGGGCCCCACAATGCATTGAAATCTCGTCTTGCGAGGATGCTGGGTTGTTGAAGCGGATGGGTTGTCGTTAAGCCCATTGGGCCTTCTGAATGGGCCATCTCTCTAGGCTGGGTCAGTGAACCGTTAACACATAAAGGAATTGTGCCCTCAACTTGACGGGTGCGATCATACCAGCACTACTGCACCGGATCCCATTAGAACTCCGAAGTTAAGCGTGCTTGGGCGAGAGTAGTACTAGGATAGGTGACCCCCTGGAAAGTCCTCGTGTTGCACCCCCCTTTTCAAATTTTTTTGCTCCGGTTAGGGTTGCCAAGATACTTTATCCACCACATTTCTATTATAATCCCACGGCACCTTGGGCAAGACAACTTCGCTTCACGTGTAGGGCGGGCCCGCAAATCGAGGGCGTAGGGCTTGTGAGCAGGTCTCCGTCGCTCCGGTGCCCATAACTTTTGATCCGTAAGGAGTTACATGGCGCACAGCATACTGTTGGAAATCTCTCCGAGAGCTCTACGACGGGGGCAGCCAGCTTGATCGCTGTGCCCTTTTTTGGAGGGCAAAATCGAACGTTTTCATCAGTTTCGGCCCACTTTTTTGATTTAGCTCTATTTTTCTGTCCCGAATCGTACGTCGTGAGCTGTTAAAAGAACAACAACCTTACTCGCGAGACATTAGAGGGCCTCACAATGCAGTGAAATCTCGTCTTACGAAGATGCTGAATTGTTGAAGCGGATGGGATGTCGTTAAGCCCATTGGGCCTTCTGAATGGGCCATCTCTCTAGGCTGGGTCTGTGAACCGTTAACACATAAAGGAATTGTGCCGTCAACATGACAGGTACGATCATACCAGTACTAATGCGCCGGATCCCATCAGAACTCCGAAGTTAAGCGTGCTTGGGCGAGAGTAGTACTAGGATAGGTGACCCCCAGGAAAGTCCTCGTGTTGCACCCCCCTTTTCGATTTTTTTTGCTCCGGTTAGGATTGCCAAGATACTTTATCCACCACATTTCTATTATCGAATCCCACGGCACCTTGGACAAAACAACTTCGCTTCACGTGGAGGCCGAGCCCGCAAACCGAGGGCGTAGGGCTTGTGAGCAGGTCTCCGTCGCTCTGGTGCCCATAACTTTTGATCCGTAAGGTGTTACACGGCGCACAACATACTGTTGGAAAGCTCTCAGAGAGCTCTACGACGAGGGCAGCAAGAATGCTTGATGTGCCCTTTTTTGGAGTCCAAAATTTTACGTTTTCATCAGTTTCGGCCCACTTTTCTAATTTAGCTCTATTTTTCCGTCCCGGATCGTACGTCGTGAGCTGTTAAAAGGACAACAACCTTACTCGCGGGACATTAGAGGGCCCCACAACGCATTGAAATCTCGTCTTGCAAGGATGCTGGGTTGTTGAAGCGGATGGGTTATCGTTAAGCCCATTGGGCCTTCTGAATGGGCCATCTCTCTAGGCTGGGTCTGTGAACCGTTAACACATAAAGGAATTGTGCTCTCAACATGACAGGTGCGATCATACCAGCACTAATGCACCGGATCCCATCAGAACTCCGAAGTTAAGCGTGCTTGGGCGAGAGTAGTACTAGGATGGGTAACCCCCTGGGAAGTCCTCGTGTTGCACCCTCCATTTTAATTTTTTTTGCTCCGGTTAGGATTGCCAAGATACTTTATCCACCATATTTCTATTACCGAATCCCACGGCACCTTGGACAAAACAACTTCGCTTCACGTGGAGGCCGGGCCCGCAAACCGAGGGCGTAGGGCTTGTGAGCCGGTCTCCGTCGCTCTGGCGCCCATAACTTTTGATCCGTAAGGAGTTACGCTGCGTACAGCATACTGTTGGAAAGCTCTCAGAGACCTCTACGATGGGAGCAGCTAGCTTGCTCGCTTTGCCCTTTTTTGGAGCCCAAAATCGAACGTTTTCATCAGTTTCGGCCCACTTTTCTAATTTAGCTCCATTTTTCCGTCCCGGATCGTACGTCGTGAGCTGTTAAAAGGACAACAACCTTACTAGCGGGACATTAGAGGGCCCCACAACACATTGAAATCTCGTCTTGCTAGGATGCTGGGTTGTTGAAGCGGATGGGTTGTCGTTAAGCCCATTGGGCCTTCTGAATGGGCCATCTCTCTTGGCTGGGTCTGTGAACCGTTAACATATAAAGGAATTGTGCCCTCAACTTGGCGGGTGCGATCACACCAGCACTAATGCACCGGATCCCATCAGAACTCCGAAGTTAAGCGTGCTTGGGCGAGACTAGTACTAGGATGGGTGACCCCCTAGAAAGTCCTTGTGTTGCACCCCCCTTTTCAATTTTTTTTGCTCCGGTTAGGGTTGCCAAGATACTTTATCCACCACATTTATATTATTGAATCCCGCGGCACCTTGGGCAAGACAACTTCACTTCACGTGGAGGCCAGGCCCGCAAACCGAGGGCTTTGGGCTTGTGAGCAGGTCTCCGTCGCTCCGGTGCCCATAACTTTTGATCCGTAAGGAGTTACGCAACGCACAGCATATTGTTGGAAAGCTCTCCGAGAGCTCTAAGATGGGGGTAGCTAGCTTGCTCGCTATGCCCTTTTTTGGAGCCCAAAATAGAACGTTTTCATCAGTTTCGGCCCACTTTTCTAATTTAGCACTATTTTTCCATCCCGGATCGTACGTCGTGAGCTGTTAAAAGGACAACAACCTTACTCGCGGGACATTAGAGGGGCCCACAACGCATTGAAATCTCATCTTGCGAGGATGCTGGGTTGTTGAAGCAGATGGGTTGTCGTTAAGCCCATTGGGCCTTCTGAATGGGCCATCTTTCTAGGCTGGATCTGTGAACCGTTAACATATAAAGGAATTGTGCCCTCGACTTGACGGGTGCGATCATACTAGCACTAATGCACCGGATCCCATCAGAACTACGAAGTTAAGCGTGCTTGGGCGAGAGTAGTACTAGGATAGGTGACACCCTAGAAAGTCCTCGTGTTGCACCCCCTTTTCAATTTTTTTTGCTCTGGTTAGGGTTGCCAAGATACTTTATCCACCACATTTCTATCATAATCCCACGGCATCTTGGACGAGACAATTTCGCTTCACGTGGAGGGCGGGCCCGCGAACCGAGGGCGTAGGGCTGATGAGCAGGTCTCCGTCGCTCCGACGCCCATAACTTTTGATCCGTAAGGAGTTATGCGGCGCACATCATACAGTTGGAAAGCTCTCCAAGAGCTCTACGATGGGGGGCAGCAAGCTTGCTCGTTGTGCCCTTTTTTGGAGCCCAATATCGTACGTTTTCTTCAGTTTCGGCCCAATTTTCTAATTTAGCAATATTTTTCCGTCCCGGATCGTACGTCGTGAGCTGTTAAAAGGTCAACAACCTTACTCGCGGGACATTAGAGGGCCCTACAACGCATGGAAATCTCATCTTGCGAGGATGCTGGGTTGTTGAAGCGGATGGGTTCTCGTTAAGCCAATTGGGCCTTCTGAATGGGCCAACTCTCTAGGCTGGGTCAGTGAACCGTTAACACATAAAGGAATTGTGCCCTCAACATGACGGGTGCGATCATACCTGCACAAATGCAACGGATCCCATCAGAACTCTGAACTTAAGTGTGCTTGGGCGAGAGTAGTACTAGGATGGGTTTCCCCCTGGGAAGTCCCCGTGTTGCACCCCCTTTTCAAATTTTTTTCCTCCGGTTAGGGTTGCCAAGAAACTTTATCCACCCCATTTCTATTATCGAATCCCACGGCACCTTGGACAAGACAACTTCGCTTCACGTGGAGGTTGGGCCCGCAAACCGGGGGTATGTGGCTTGTGACCAGGTCTCCGTCGCTCCGGTGCCCATAACTTTTGATCCGTAATGAGTTACGCGGCGCACAGCATACGGTTGGAAAGCTCTTCGAGAGTAATACGACAGGAGCAGCGAGCTTGCTCGCTGTGCCCTTTTTTGTAGCCCAAAATCTAACATTTTCATCAGTTTCGAGTTACTTTTCTAATTTAGCTCTATTTTTTCGTCCCGGATCGTACGTCATGAGCTGTTAAAAGGACAACAACCTTACTCGCGGGACATTAGAGGGCCCTACAACGCCTCAAAATCTCATCCTGCGAGGATACTGGGTTGTTGAAGCGGATGGGTTGTCGTTAAGCCCTTGGGCCTTCTGAATGGGCCATCTCTCTAGGCTGGGTCAGTGAACCGTTAACACATAAAGAAATTGTGCCCTCAACATGATGGGTGCGATCATACCTGCACAAATGCACCGGATCCCATCAGAACTCCGAAGTTAAGCGTGCTTGGCCGAGAGTAGTACTAGGATGGGTGACCCCCTGGGAAGTCCTCGTGTTGCACCCCCTTTATCAACTTTTTTTCCTCCGGTTAGGGTTGCCTAGATACTTTATCCACCCCATTTCTATTATCGAATCCCATAGCACCTTTGGCAAGACAACTTCGCGAGACGTGGAGGCTGGTCCCACAAACCGGGGGTGTAGGGCTTGTGACCAGGTCTCCGTCGCTCCGGTGCCCATAACTTTTGATCCGTAATGAGTTACGCGGCGCACAGCATACTGTTGGAAAACTCTCAGAGAGCTCTACGACGAGGGCAGCCAGCTTGCTCGCTGTGCCCTTTTCTGCAACCCAAAATTGAATTTTTCATCAGTTTCGGGCCACTTTTCTAATTGAGCTCTATTTTTCCGTCCTGGTTCGTACGTCATGAGCTGTTAAAAGGACAAAAACCTTACTCGCGGGACATTAGAGGGCCCTACAACGCATCGAAATCTCATCTTGCGAGGATGCTGGGTTGTTGAAGCAGATAGGTTGTCGTTAAGCCCATTAGGCCTTCTGAATGGGCCATCTCTCTAGGTTGGGTCTGTGAACCATTAACACATAAAGGAATTGTGCCCTCAACAAGACGGGTGGGATCAAACCAGCACTAATGCACCGGATCCCATCAGAACTCTGAAGTTAAGCATGCTTGGGTGAGAGTAGTACTAGGATCGGTGACCCCATGGGAAGTCCTCGTGTTGCACCCCCGTTTTCAATTTTATTTCCTCTGGTTAGGGTTGCCAAGATACTTTATCCTCCCCATTTCTATTATTGAATCCCACGGCACCTTGGGCAAGAAAACTTCGCTTCACGTGGAGGCTGGGCCCGTAAACCAGGGGCGTAGGGCGTGTGACCAGGTCTCCGTCGCTCCGATGTCCATAACTTTTGATCCGTAACGAGTTACGCGGCGCACAGCATACTGTTGGAAAGCTCTCCGAGAGCTCTACGACGGGGGTAGCCAGCTTGCTCGCTTTGCCCTTTTTTGGAGCCCAAATTGAATGTTTTTTCAGTTTCGGGCCACTTTTCTAATTTAGATCTTTTTTTCCGTCCCGGATCATACGTCGTGAGTTGTTAAAAGGACAACAACCTTACTCGCGGGATATTATAGGGCCTTACAACGCATCAAAATCTCGTCTTGCGAGGATGCTGGGTTGTTGAAGCGGATGGGTTGTCGTTAAGCCCATTGCGCCTTCTGAATGGGCCATCTCTCTAGGCTGGGTCTGTGAACCGTTAACACATAATGGAATTGTGCTCTCAACATGATGGGTGTGATCATACCAGCATTAATGCACCAGATCCCATTAGAACTCCGAAGTTAAGCGTGCGTGGGCGAGAGTAGTACTAGGATGGGTGACCCCCTGGGAAGTCCTCGTGTTGCACCCCACTTTTCAATTTTTTTTCCTCCGGCTAGGGTTGCCAAGATACTTTATCCACCCCATTTCTATTATCGAATCCCACGACACCTTGGAAAAGACAACTTCGCTTCACGTGGAGGCTGGGCCCACAAATTGGGGGCGTAGGGCTTGTGACCAAGTCTCTGTCGCTCCGGTGCCCATAACTTTTGATCTGTAATGATTTCTGCGGCGCACAGCTTACTGTTGGAAATCTCTTTGAGAGCTCTACGACAGGGGCAGCCAGCTTGCTCGCCGTGCCCTTTTTTGGAGCCCAAAATCGAATGTTTTCATCAGTTTCGAGCCACTTTTCTAATTTAGCTCTATTTTTCCGTCCCGGATCGTACGTCGTGAGCTGTTAAAAGGACAACAACCCTACTCGCTGGACATTAGAGGGCCCCACAATGCATTGAAATCTCGTCTTGCGAGGATGCTGGGTTGTTGAAGCGGATGGATTGTCGTTAAGCCCATTGGGCCTTCTGAATGGGCCATCTCTCTAGGCTGTTTCTGTGAACCGTTAACACATAAAGGAATTGTGCCCTCAACATGACGGGTGAGATCATACCAGCACTAATGCACCGGATCCCATCAGAACTCCAAAGTTAAGCGTGCTTGGGCGAGAGTAGTACTAGGATGGGTGACCCCCTGGGAAGTCCTCGTGTTGTACCCCCCTTTTCAATATTTTTACTCCGGTTAGGATTGCCAAGATACTTTATCCACCGCATTTCTATTATCGAATCCCACAGCACCTTGGGCAAGACAACTTCGCTTCATGTGGAGGATGGGCCCGCAAATCAGGGGCGTAGGGCTTGTGACAAGGTCTCCATCGCTCCAGTGCCCATAACTTTTGATCCGCAATGAATTACGCGGCGCACAACATACAGTTGGAAAGCTCTCCGAGAGCTCTACGACGGGGGCAGCGAGCTTGCTCGCTATGCCCTTTTTTGGAGCCCAAAATCGAACGTTTTCATCAGTTTCGGGCCACTTTTCTAGTTTAGCTCTATTTTTCCATCCCGGATCGTACGTCGTGAGTTGTTAAAAAGACAACAACCTTACTCGCGGGACATTAAAGGGCCCTACAACGCATCGAAATCTCATCTTGCGAGAATGCTGGGTTGTTGAAGCGGATGGGTTGCCGTTAAGCCCATTGGGCCTTCTGAATGGGCCATTTCTCTAGGCTGGGTCTGTGAACCGTTAACACATAAAGGAATTGTGCCCTCAACATGACGGGTGCGATCATACCTACACTAATGCACCGGATCCCATTAGAACTCTGAAGTTAAGCGTACTTGGGCGAGAGTAGCACTAGGATGGGCGACCCCCTAGGAAGTCCTCGTGTTGCACCCCCTTTTCAATTTTTTTTCCTCCGGTTAGGGATGCCAAGATACTTTATCCACCCCATTTCTATTATCGAATCCCACGGCACCTTGGGCAAGACAACTTTGTTTCACGTAGGGGCTGGGCCCGCAAAACGGGGGCGTAGGGCTTGTGACCAGGTCCCCGTCGCTCCGGTGCCCATAACTTTTGATCCGTAATGAGTTATGCAGCGCACAACATACTGTTGGAAAGCACTCCGAGAACTCTACAACGGGGGCAGCCAGCTTGCTCGCTGTGCCCATTTTTGGAGCCCAAAATCGAACGTTTTCATCAGTTTCGGGCCACTTTTCTAATTTAGCTCTATTTTTCCGTCCCGGATCGTACGTTGTCAGCAGTTAAAAGGACAACAACCTTACTCGCAGGACATTAGAGGGCCGTACAACGCATCAAAATCTCATCTTGCGAGGATTCGGGGTTGTTGAAGCGGATGGGTTATCGTTAAGCCCTTGGGCCTTCTGAATGGGCCATCTCTCTAGGCTGGGTCTATGAACCGTTAACACATAAAGGAATTGTACCCTCAACATGACGGGTTCGATCATACCTGCACAAATGTGTTGGATCCCATCAGAACTCCGAAGTTAAGCGTGCTTGGGCAAGAGTAGTACAAGGATTGGTGACCCCCTGCGAAGTCCCCGTGTTGCACCCCCCTTTTCAATTTTTTTTCCTTCGGTTAGGGTTGCCAAGATACTTTATCCACCCCATTTCTATTATCGAATCCCACGGCACCTTGGACAAGACAAGTTCGCTTCACGTGGAGGCTTGGCTCGCAAACCGGGGGCGTAGGGCTTATGACCTGGTCTCCGTCGCTCCGGTGCCCATAACTTTTGATCCGTAATGAGTTACGCGGCGCACAACATACTGTTGGAAAGCTCTCCGAGAGCTCTACGACAGGGGCAGCAAGCTTGCTCCCTGTGCCCTTTTTTGGAGTCCAAAATTGAACGTTTTCATCAGTTTCGGCACACTTTTCTAATTTAGCTCTATTTTTTCATCCCGGATCGTACGTCGTGAGCTGTTAAAAGGACAACAATCTTACTCGCGGGACATTATAGGGCCCTACAACTCATCGAAATCTCTTCTTGCGAGGATGCTGGGTTGTTGAAGCGGATAGGTTGTCGTTAAGCCCATTGGGCCTTTTGAATGGGCCATCTCTCTAGGTTGGGTCTGTGAACCATTGAGACATAAAGGAATTGTGCCCTCAACATGACAGGTGCAATCATACCAGCACTAATGCACTAGATCCCATCACAACTCCGAAGTTAAGCGTGCTTGGGCGAGAGTAGTACAAGGATGGGTGACCCCATGGGAATTCCTCGTGTTGCACCCTCTTTTTCAATTTTTTTGCTCCGATTAGGGTTGCCAAGATATTTTATCCATCCCATTTCTATTATCGAATCTCACAGCACTTTGGGCAAGACAACTTCGCTCACGTGGAGGCTGGGCCCGGAAACCGGGGGCGTATGGCTTGTGACCAGGTCTCCGTCGCTCTGGTGCCATAACTTTTGATCCGTAATGAGTTACGCGGCGCACAACATACTGTTGGATAGCTCTCCGAGAGCTCTACGATAGGCGCAACAAGCTTGCTTGCTGTGCCCATTTTTGGAGCTCAAAATCGAAAGTTTTCATCAGTTTCGGGCCACTTTTCTAATTTAGCTCTATTTTTCCATCTCGGATCGTACGTCGTGAGCTGTTAAAAGGACAACAACCTTACTCGCGGGACATTAGAGGGCCTTACAATGCATCAAAATCTCGTTTTGCGAGGATGCTGGGATGTTGAAGCGGATGGGTTGTCGTTAAGCCCATTGGGCCTTCTGAATGGGCCATCTCTCTAGGCTGGGTCTGTGAACCGTTAACATATAAAGGAATTGTGCTCTCAACATGACGGGTGCGATCATAGCAGCACTAATGCACTGGATCCCATCAGAACTCCGAAGTTAAGCGTGCTTGGGCGATAGTAGTACTAGGATGGGTGACCCCTTGGGAAGTCCTCGTGTTGCACCCCACTTTTCAATTTTTTTTCCTCCGGTTAGGGTTGCCAAGATACTTTATCCACCCCATGTCTATTATCGAATCCCACGGCACCTTGGGCAAGACAACTTCGCTTCACGTGGAGGCTGGGCCTGCAAATCGGGGGCGTAGAGCTTGTGACAAAGTCTCCGTCGCTCCGGTGCCCATAACATTTGATCCGTAATGAGCTACGCGGCGCACAACATACTGTTGGAAAGCTCTTCGAGAGCTCTACGACGGGGCAGCCAGCTCGCTCGCTGTGCCCTTTTTTTGAACCCAAAATCGAACGTTCTCATCATTTTCGGGCCACTTTTCTAATTTAGATCTATTTTTTCGTACCGGATAGTACGTCGTGAGCTGTTAAAAGGACAACAACCACACTCGCGGGACAATAGAGGCCCTTACAACGCATCAAAATTTCATCTTGCGAGGATGCTGGGTTGTGGAAGCGGATGGGTTGTCGTTAAGCCCATTGGACCTTCTGAATGGGCCATCTCTCTAGGCTGGGTCTGTGAACCGTTAACATATAAAGGAATTGTGCCCTCAACATAACGGGTGCGATCACACCAGCACTAATGCACCAGATCCCATCAGAACTCCGAAGTTAAGCGCGCTTGGGCGAGAGTAGTACTAGGATGGGTGACCCCCTGGGAATTCCTCGTGTTGTACCCCCGTTTTCAATTTTTTTTCCTCTGGTTAGGGTTGCCAAAATACTTTATCCACCCTATTTCTATTATCGAATCCCACGGCACCTTGGGCAAGACAACTTCGCTTCACGTGGAGGCTGGGCCCGCAAACAGGAGGCGTAGGGCTTGTAACCAGGTCTCTTTCGCTCCGGTGCCCATAACTTTTGATCCGTATTGAGTTACGTGACGCACAGCATACTGTTGGAGAGCTCTCCGAGGGCTCTACGACCGGGGCAACTAGCTTGCTCGCTATTCCCTTTTTTGGAGCCCAAAATCAAATGTTTTCATCACTTTTGGGCCACTTTTCTAATTTAGCTCTATTTTTCCGTCCCGGATCGTACGTCGTGAGCTGTTAAAAGGACAAAAACCTTACTCGCATGACATTAGAGGGCCCTACAACGCATCGAAATCTCGTCTTGCAAGGATTCTGGGTTGTTGAAGAGGATGGGTTGTCGTTAAGCCCATTGGGACTTCTGAATGGGCCATCTCTCTAGGCTGGGTCTGTGAACCGTTAACATATAAAGCAATTGTGCCCTCAACATGACGGGTGCGATCATACCAGCACTAATGCACCGGATCCCATCAGAACTCCGAAGTTAACCGCGCTTGGGCGAGAGTAGTACTAGGATGGGTGAGCCCCTGGGAAGTCCTCATGTTGCACTCCCCTTTTCAATTTTTTTTCCTCCGGTTAGGGTTGCCAAAATACTTTATCCACCCCATTTCTATTATCGAATCCCACGGAACCTTGGGCAAGACAACTTCGCTTCACGTGGAGGCTGGGCCCACAAATC
Organism: Ehretia macrophylla; assembly: GCA_037974665.1. NCBI lineage: Eukaryota > Viridiplantae > Streptophyta > Magnoliopsida > Boraginales > Ehretiaceae > Ehretia > Ehretia macrophylla. The sequence goes on from CM075777.1 coordinate 32,065,457, forward strand.
GGGGGCGTAGGGCTTGTGACCAAGTCTCCGTTGCTCCGGTGCCCATAACTTTTGATCAGTAATGAGTTCCGTGGCGCACAACATACTGTTGGAAAGCTCTCTGAGAGCTCTATGACGGGGGCAGCCAGCATGCTCGCTGTGTCCTTTTTTTGAGCCCAAAATCGAACGTTTTCATCTGTTTCGGGCCACTTTTCTAATTTAGCTCTATTTTTCCGTCCCGGATCGTACGTCGTGAGCTGTTAAAAGGACAATAAACCTATTCGCGGGACATTAGAGGGCCGAACAATGCATCGAAATCTCGTCTTGTGAGGATGCTGGGTTGTTGAAGCGGATGGGTTATCGTTTAGCCCATTGGGCCTTCTGAATGGGTCATCTCTCTAGGCTGGGTCTGTGAACCGTTAACACATAAAGGAATTGTGCCCTCAACTTGACGGGTGCGATCATAGCAGCACTAATGCACCGGATCCCATCAGAACTCCGAAGCTAAGCATGCTTGGGCGAGAGTAGTACTAGGATGGGTGACCCCCTGGGAAGTCCTCGTGTTGCACTCCCCTTTTCAATTTTTTATCCTCCGGTTAGGGTTGCCAAGATACTTTATCCACCCCATTTCTATTATCGAATCCCATGGCACCTTCGGCAAGACAACTTCGCTTCACGTGGAGGCTGGGCCCGCAAATCGGGGGCGTAAGGCTTGTGACCAGGACTCCGTCGCTCTAGTGCCTATTATTTTTGATCCGTAATGAGTTACACTGCGCACAACATACTGTTGGAAAGCTCTCCGAGAGCTATACGACGGAAGCAGTTAGCTCGCTCGCTGTTCCCTTTTTTGGAGCCAAAAATCGAACGTTTTCATCAGTTTTGCGCCACTTTTCTAATTTAGCTCTATTTTTCAGTCCCGGATCGTACGTCGTGAGCTGATAAAAGGACAACAACCCTACTCGCAGGACATTAGAGGGACCTACAACGCATCGAAATCTCGTCTGGCGAGGATTCTGGGTTGTTGAAGCGGATGGGTTGTCGTTAAGCCTATTGGGCCTTCTAAATGGGCCATCTCTCTAGGCTGGGTCAGTGAACCGTTAACACATAAAAGAATTGTGCCCTCAACAGGACGGGTGCGATCATACCAGCACTAATGCACCGGATCCCATCAGAACTCCGAAGTTAAGCGTGCTTGGGCGAGAGTAGTACTAGGATGGGTGACCCCTTGGGAAGTCCTCGTGTTGCACCCCCCTTTTCAATTTTTTTTCCTCCGGTTAGGGTTGCCAAGATACTTTATCCACCCCATTTCTATTATCGAATCCCACGGCACCTTGGGCAAGACAACTTCGCTTCACGTGGAGGCTGGGCCTGCAAATCGGGGGCGTAGAGCTTATGACAAAGTCTCCGTCGCTCCGGTGCCCATAACTTTTGATCCGTAATGAGCTACGCGGCGCACAACATACTGTTGGAAAGCTCTTCGAGAGCTCTACGACGGGGCAGCCAGCTCGCTCGCTGTGCCCTTTTTTTGAACCCAAAATCGAACGTTTTCATCATTTTCGGGCCACTTTCTAATTTAGATCTATTTTTTCATACCGGATAGTACGTCGTGAGCTGTTAAAAGGACAACAACCTTACTCGCGGGACAATAGAGGGCCTTACAACGCATCAAAATTTCGTCTTGCGAGGATGCTGGGTTGTGGAAGCAGATGGGTTGTCGTTAAGCCAATTGAACCTTCTGAATGGGCCATCTCTCTAGGCTGGGTCTGTGAACCGTTAACATATAAAGGAATTGTGCCCTCAACATGACGGGTGCGATCATACCAGCACTAATGCACCGGATCCCATCTGAACTCCAAAGTTAACCGCGCTTGGGCGAGAGTAGTACTAGGATGGGTGACCCCCTGGGAAGTCCTCGTGTTGCACTCCCCTTTTCAATTTTTTTTCCTCCGGTTAGGGTTGCCAAAATACTTTATCCACCCCATTTCTATTATCGAATCCCACGGCACCTTGGGCAAGACAACTTCGCTTCACGTGAAGGATGGGCCCGCAAACAGGAGGCGTAGGGCTTGTGACCAGGTCTCTTTCGCTCCGGTGCCCATAACTTTTGATCCGTAATGAGTTACGCGGCGCACAACATACTGTTGGAAAGCTCTCCGAGAGCTCTACGACGGGGGGAGCTAGCTTGCTTGCTGTGCCCTTTTTTGGAGCCCAAAATCGAAAGTTTTCATCACTTTCGGGCCACTTTTCTAATTTAGCTCTATTTTTCCATCCCGGATCGTACGTCGTGAGCAGTTAAAAGGACAACAACCTTACTCGCGGGACATTAGAGGGCCTTACAACGCATCAAAATCTCGTTTTGCGAGGATGCTGGGATGTTGAAGCGGATGGGTTGTCGTTAAGCCCATTGGGCCTTCTGAATGGGCCATCTCTCTAGGCTGGGTCAGTGAACCGTTAACACATAAAAGAATTGTGCCCTCAACATGACGGGTGCGATCATACCAGCACTAATGCACCGGATCCCATCAGAACTCCGAAGTTAAGCGTGCTTGGGCAATAGTAGTACTAGGATGGTTGATCCCTTGGGAAGTCCTCGTGTTGCACCCCTCTTTTTCAATTTTTTTTCCTCCGGTTAGGGTTGCCAAGATACTTTATCCACCCCATTTCTATTATCGAATCCCACGGCACCTTGGGCAAGACAACTTCGCTTCACGTGGAGGCTGGGCCTGAAAATCGGGGGCGTAGAGCTTGTGACCAAGTCTTCGTCGCTCCGGTGCCCATAACTTTTGATCCGTAATGAGCTACGCGGCGCACAACATACTGTTGGAAAGCTCTTCGAGAGCTCTACGACGTGAGTAGCCAGCTCGGTCGCTGTGCCCTTTTTTTGGAGCCCAAAATCAAACGTTTTCATCAGTTTCGGGCCACTTTTCTTATTTAGCTATATTTTTGCGTCCCGGATCGTACGTCGTGAGCTGTTAAAAGGACAACAACTTTACTCGCGGGACATTAGAGGGCCTTACAATGCATCAAAATTTCATCTTGTGAGGATACTGGGTTATTGAAGCGGATGGGTTGTCGTTAATCCTATTGGGCGTTCTGAATGGGCCATCTCTCTAGGCTGGGTCTGTGAATCGTTAACACATAAAGGAATTGTGCCCTCAACATGACGGGTGCGATCATACCAGCACTAATGCACCGGATTCCATTAGAACTCCGAAGTTAAGCGTGCTTGGGCGAGAATAGTACTAGGATGGTTGACCCCTTGGGATATCCTCGTGTTGTACCCCCCTTTTCAATTTTTTTTCCTCCGGTTATGATTGCCAAGATACTTTATCCACCACATTTCTATTATCGAATCCCACGGCACCTTGGGCAAGAAAACTTCGCTTCACGTGGAGGTTGGGCCCTCAAACAGGTGGCGTAGGGCTTGTGACCAAGTCACCGTCGCTCCGGTGCCCATAACTTTTGATCCGTAATGAGTTACGCGGCACACAGCATATAGTTGGAAAGCTCTCCGATAGCTCTACGAGAGGGCAGCTAGCTCGCATGCTGTCCCTTTTTTGGAGCCCAAAATCGAACGTTTTCATCACTTTCGGGCCACTTTTCTAATTTAGCTCTATTTTTCGTCCCTAATGGAACGTCGTGAGCTGTTAAAAGGACAACAACCGTACTCGCGGGACATTTGAAGACCCTACAACGCATCGAAATCTCGTCTTGCCAGGATTCTGGGTTGTTGAATCGGATGGGTTGTCGTTAGGCCCATTGGGCCTTCTGAATGGGCCATCTCTCTAGGCTGGGTCTGTGAACCGTTATCACATAAAGGAACTGTGCCTCAACATGACGGGTGCGATCATACCATCAATAATGCACCGGATCCCATCAGAACTACGAAGTTAAGCGTTCTTGGGCGAGAGTAGTACTATGATGGGTGACCCCCTGGGAAGTCCTCGTGTTGCACGCCCCTTTTCAATTTTTTTTCCTACGGTTAGGGTTGCCAAGATACTTTATCCATCCCATTTCTATTATTGAATCCCACGGCACCTTGGGCAAGACAACTTCGCTTCACGTGGAGGCTGGGCCCGCAAACCGGGGGCGTAGAGCTTGTGACCAGGTCTCCGTCGCTCCGGTGCCCATATCTTTTGATCCGTAATGTGTTACGCAGCGCACAACATACTGTTGGAAAGCTCTCCGAGAGCTCTACGACGGGGGCAGCCAGCTTGCTCGCTTTGCACTTTTTTAGAGCCCAAAATTGAACATTTCCATCAGTTTCGGGCCACTTTTCTTATTTAGCCATATTTTTCCGTCCCGGATCGTACGTCGTGAGCTGTTAAAAGGACAACAACCTTACTCGCGGGACATTAGAGGGCCTTACAACGCATCAAATTTTCATCTTGCAAGGATGCTGGGTTGTTGAAGCAGATGGGTTGTCGTTAAGCCCATTGGGCCTTCTGAATGGGCCATCTCTCTAGGCTGGGTCTGTGAACCGTTAACACAAAATGGAATTGTGCCCTGAAAATGACGGGTGCGATCATACCAGCACTAATGCACCGGATTCCATTAGAACTCCGAAGTTAAGCGTGCTTGGGTGAGAGTAGTACTAGGATGGTTAACCCCTTGGGAAGTCCTCGTGTTGTACCTCCCTTTTCAATTTTTTTTCCTCCGGTTAGGGTTGCCAAGATACTTTATCTACCCAATTCTATTATCAAATCCCACGGCACCTTGGGCAAGAAAACTTCGCTTCACGTGGAGGTTGGGCCCTTAAACAGGAGGCGTAGGGCTTGTGACAAAGTCTCCGTCGCTCCAGTGCCCATAACTTTTGATCCGTAATGAGTTACGCGGCGCACAGCATACTGTTGGAAAGCTCTCCGATAGCTCTACGACGGGGGCAGCTAGCTCGCTCGCTGTGCCCTTTTTTGGATCCCAAAATCGAACGTTTTCATCACTTTCGGGCCACTTTTCTAATTTAGCTCTATTTTTCGTCCCCGATGGAAAGTCGTGAGCTGTTAAAAAGACAACAACCTTACTCGCGCGACATTTGAGGGCCCTACAACACATCGAAATCTCGTCTTGCTAGGATTCTGGGTTGTTGAAGCGGATGGGTTGTCGTTAAGCCCATTGGGCCTTCTGAATGGGCCATCTCTCTAGGCTGGGTCTATGAACCGTTAACAGATAAAGGAACTGTGCCTCAACATGACGGGTGCGATCATACCATCACTAATGCACCGGATTCCATCAGAACTCTGAAGTTATGCGTTCTTGGGCGAGAGTAGTACTAGGATGCGTGACCCCCTGGGAAGTCCTCGTGTTGCACGCCCCTTTTCAATTTTTTTTCTTCCGGTTAGGGTTGCAAAGATACTTTATCCACCCCATTTCTATTATGGAATCCCACGGCACCTTGGGCAAGACTACATCGCTTCATGTGGAGGCTGGGCCGGCAAACCAGGGGCGTAGGGCTTGTGGCCAGGTCTCCGTCGCTTCGGTGCCCATAACTTTTGATCCGTAATGAGTTACGCGGCGCATAGCATACCATAAGAAAGCTCTCCGAGAGCTCTACGACGGGGTCAGCCAGCTAGCTCGCTGTGCCCTTTTTTGGAGCCCAAAATTGAACGTTTTCATCAATTTCTGGCCACTTTTCTAATTTAGCACTATTTTTCCGTCTCGGATCGTACGTCGTGAGCTGTTAAAAGGACAAAAACCTTACTCTCGGGACATTGGAGGGCCCTACAATGCATCAAAACTCATCTTGCGAGGATGCTGGGTTGTTGAAGAGGATGGGTTGTCGTTAAGCCCATTGGGCCTTCTGAATGGGCCATCTCTCTAGGCTGGGTCTATGAACCGTTAACACATAAAGGAACTGTGCCTCAACATGATGGGTGCGATGATACCATCACTAATGCACCGGATCCCATCAGAACTCCGAAGTTAAGCGTTCTTGGGCAAGAGTAGTACAAGGATGGGTGACCCCCTGGGAAGTCCTCGTGTTGCACACCCCTTTTCAATATTTTTTCCTCTGGTTAGGGTTGCCAAGATACTTTATCCATCCCATTTCTATTATTGAATCCCACGACACCTTGGGCAAGACAACTTCGCTTCACGTGGAGGCTGGTCCTGCAAACCGGGGGCGTAGGGCTTGTGACCAGGTCTCCGTGGCTCCGATGCCCATAACTTTTGATCCGTAATGAGTTACGCAGCGCACAGCATACTGTTGGAAAGCTCTCCGAGAGCTCTACGACAGGGGCAGCCAGCTTGCTCGCTTTGCACTTTTTTGGAGTCCAAAATCGAACGTTTTCATCAGTTTCGGGCCACTTTTCCTATTTAGCCATATTTTTCCGTCCCGGATCGTACGTCGTGAGCTGTTAAAAGGACAACAACGTTACACGCGGGACATTAGACGGCCTTCCAACGCATCAAAATTTCATCTTGCGAGGATGCTGGGTTGTTAAAGCGGATGGGTTGTCGTTAAGCCCATTAGGCCTTCTGAATGGGCCATCTCTCTAGGCTGGGTTTGTGAACAGTTAACACATAAAGGAATTGTGCCCTGAACATGACGGGTGTGATCATACCAGCACTAATGCACCGGATTCCATTTGAACTCCGAAGTTAAGCGTGCTTGGGCGAGAGTAGTACAAGGATGGTAGACCCCTTGGGAAGTCCTCGTGTTGCACCCCCCTTTTCAATTTTTTTTTCCTCCGGTTAGGGTTCCCAAGATACTTTATCCACTCCATTTCTATTATCGAATCCCACGGCACCTTGGGCAAGACAACTTCGCTTCACGTGGAGGTTGGGCCCACAAACAGGAGGCGTAGGGCTTGTGACCAAGTCTCCGTCGTTCCGGTGCCCATAACTTTTGATCCGTAATGAGTTACGCGGCGCAAAGCATATTGTTGGAAAGCTCTCCGATAGCTATACAATGGGGGCAGCTAGCTCGCTCGCTGTGCCCTTTTTTGGAGACCAAAATCGAACGTTTTCATCACTTTCGGACCACTTTTCTAATTTAGTTCTATTTCTCATCCCCGATGGAACGTCGTGAGCTGTTAAAAGGACAACAACCTTACTTGCGCGGCATTTGAGGGCCCTACAACGCATCAAAATCTCGTCTTGCCAGGATTCTGGGTGGTTGAAGCGGATGGGTTGTCGTTAAGCCCATTGGGCCTTCTGAATGGGCCATCTCTCTAGGCTGGGTCTGTGAACCGTTAACACATAAAGGAACTGTGCCTCAACATGACGGGTGCGATCATACCATCACTAATGCACCGGATCCCATCAGAACTCTAAAGTTAAGCATTCTTGGGCGAGAGTAGTACTAGGATGGGTGACCCCCTGCGAAGTCCTCGTGTTCCATGCCCCTTTTCAATTTTTTTTCCTCCGGTTAGGGTTGCCAAGATAATTTATCCACCCCATTTCTATTATGGAATCCCATGGCACCTTGGGCAAGACGACTTCGCTTCACGTGTAGGCTGGGCTCGCAAACCGGGGGCGTTGGGCTTGTGGCCAGGTCTCCGTCGCTCCGGTGACCATAACTTTTGATCCGTAATGAGTTACGCAGCGCACAACATACTATTGGAAAGCTCCCCGAGAGCTCTACGACGGGGTCAGCCAGCCAGCTCGCTGTGCCCTTTTTTGGAGCCCAAAATCGAACGTTTTCATCAATTTTAGGCCACTTTTCTAATTTAGCACTATTTTTCCGTCTCGGATCGTACGTCGTGAGCTGTTAAAAGGACAAAAACCTTACTCGCGGGACATTGGAGGGCCCTACAACGCATCAAAATCTAGTCTTGCGAGGATGCTGGGTTGTTGAAGCAGATGGGTTGTCGTTAAGCCCATTGGGCCTTCTGAATGGGCCATCTCTCTAGGCTGGGTCTGTGAACCGTTAACACATAAAGGAATTGTGCCCTCAACATGACGGGTGCGATCATACCAGCACTAATGCACCGGATCCCATCAGAACTCCGAAGTTAAGCGTGCTTGGGCGAGAGTAGTACTAGGATGGGTGACCCCCTAGGAAGTCCTCGTGTTGCACCCCCCCTTTCAATTTTTTTTCCTCTGGCTAGGGTTGCCAAGATAATTTATCCACCCCATTTCTATTATCGAATCCCACGGCACCTTGGGCAAGACAACTTCGCTTCACGTGGAGGTTGGGCCCGCAAATCTGGGGCGTAGGGCTTGTGACCAAGTCTCCGTCGCTCCGGTGCCCATAACTTTTGATCCGTAATGAGTTCCGCAGCGCATAGAATGCTGTTGGAAAGCTCCCTGAGGGCTCTATGACGGAGGCAGCTAGCTTGCTCGCTGTGCCCTTTTTTGTAGCCCAAAATCGAACATTTTCATCAGTTTCGGGCCACTTTTCTAGTTTAGCTCTATTTTTCTGTCCCGGATCTTACGTCGTGAGCTGTTAAAAGGACAACAAACCTACTTGCGGGACATTAGAGGGCCCTACAACGCATCAAAATCTCGTCTTGCGAGGAAGCTGGGTTGTTGAAGCGGATGGGTTGTCGTTAAGCTCATTGGGCCTTCTGAATGAGCCATCTCTCTAGGCTGGGTTTGTGAACCGTTAACATATAAAGGAATTGTGCCCTCGACATGACGGGTGCGATCATACCTGCACTAAGGCATTGGATCCCATCAGAACTCAGAAGTTAAGCGTGCTTGGGCGAGAGTAGTACTAGGATGGGTGACCCCCTGGGAAGTCCTCGTGTTGTACCCCCCTTTTTAATTTTTTTTCCTCCGATTAGGGTTGCCAAGATACTTTATCCACCCTATTTCTATTATTGATTCCCACAGCACCTTGGGCAAGACAACTTCGCTACACTTGGAGGCTGGGCCCACAAATCGGGGAGGGGGGGTAGGGCTTGTGACCAGGTCTCCGTCGCTCCAGTGCCCATTACTTTTGATCCGTAATGAGTTACGCGACGCACAACATACTGTTGGAAAGCTCTCCGAGAGCTCTACGATGGGGGCAGCCAGCTTGCTTGCTTTGCCCTTTTTTGGAGCCCAAAATCTAACATTTTCATCAGTTTCGGGCCACTTTTCTAATTTAGCTCTATTTTTCCGTCCCGGATCGTACGTCGTGAGCTGATAAATGGACAACAACCTTACTCGCGGGACATTTGAGGGACCTACAACGCATCAAAATCTTGTTCTGCGAGGATTCTGGGTTGTTGAAGAGGATTGGTTGTCGTTAAGCCTATTGGACCTTCTGAATGGGCCATCTCTCTAGGCTGGGTCTGTGAACCGTTAACACATAAAGGAATTACGCCCTCAACATGACGAGTGCGATCATACCAGCAGTAATGCACCAGATCCCATTAGAACTCCGAAGTTAAGCGTCCTTGGGCGAGAGAATTTCTATGATGGGTGACCCCCTGCGAAGTCCTTGTGTTGCACCCCCTTTTTTAATTTTTTTTCCTCCGGTTAGGGTTGCCAAAATAATTTATCAACCCCATTTCTATTATCGAATCCAACAACACCTTGGGCAAGACAACTTCACTTCACGTGGAGGCTGGGCCCGCAAATTGGGGGCGTAGGGCTTGTGACCAAGTCTCCATCGCTCCGGTGCCCATAACTTTTGATCCGTAATGAGTTACGCGGCGCACAGCATACTGTTGGAAAGCTCTCCGCGAGCTCTACGACGGGGGCAGCCAGCTTGCTTGCTGTGCCCTTTTTTGGAGCCCAAAATCGAACGTTTTAATAAGTTTTGGGCCACTTTTCTAATTTAGCTCTATTTTTCCGTCCTGGATCGTACGTCATGAGCTGTTAAAAGGACAATAACCTTACTCGCGGGACATTAGAGGCCCCTACAACGCATCAAAATCTCGTCCTGCGAGGATTCTTGGTTGTTGAAGTGGATGGGTTGTCGTTAAGCCCATTCGGCCTTCTGAATGGGCCATCTCTCTAGGTTGGGTCTGTAAACCGTTAACACATAAAGGAATTGTGCCCTCAACATGACAGGTGCAATCATACCCGCACTAATTCACCGGATCCCATCAGAACTTCGAAGTTAAGCGTGCTTGGGCGAAAGTAGTACTAGGTTGGGTGACCCCATGGGAATTCCTCGTGTTGCACCCTCCTTTTCAATTTTTTTCCTCCGGTTAGGGTTGCCAAGATATTTTATCCATCCCATTTCTATTATCGAATCTCACAGCACTTTGGGCAAGACAACTTCGCTCACGTGGAGGCTGGGCCCGCAAACCGGGGGCGTAGGGCTTGTGACCAGGTCTCCGTCGCTCTGGTGCCCATAACTTTTGATCCGTAATGAGTTACGCGGCGCACAACATACTGTTGGATAGCTCTCCGAGAGCTCTACGATAGGCGCAGCAAGCTTGCTTGCTGTGCCCATTTTTGGAGACCAAAATCGAAAGTTTTCATCAGTTTCGGGCCACTTTTCTAATTTAGCTCTATTTTTCCATCTCAGATCGTACGTCGTGAGCTGTTAAAAGGACAACAACCTTACTCGCGGGACATTAGAGGGCCTTACAATGCATCAAAATCTCGTTTTGCGAGGATGCTGGGATGTTGAAGCGGATGGGTTGTCGTTAAGCCCATTGGGCCTTCTGAATGGGCCATCTCTCTAGGCTGGGTCTGTGAACCATTAACATATAAAGGAATTGTGCCCTCAACATGACGGGTGCGATCATAGCAGCACTAATGCACTGGATCCTATCAGAACTTCGAAGTTAAGCGTGCTTGGGCGATAGTAGTACTAGGATGGATGACCCCTTGGGAAGTCCTCGTGTTGCACCCTACTTTTCAATTTTTTTTCCTCCGGTTAGGGTTGCCAAGATACTTTATCCACCCCATTTCTATTATCGAATCCCACGGCACCTTGGGCAAGACAACTTCGCTTCACGTGGAGGCTGGGCCTGCAAATCGGGGGCTTAGAGCTTGTGACAAAGCCTCCGTCGCTCCGGTGCCCATAACATTTGATCCGTAATGAGCTACGCGGCGCACAACATACTGTTGGAAAGCACTTCAAGAGCTCTACGACGGGGCAGCCAGCTCGCTCGCTGTGCCCTTTTTTTGAACCCAAAATCGAACGTTTTTATCATTTTCGGGCCACTTTTCTAATTTAGATCTATTTTTTCGTACCGGATAGTACGTCGTGAGCTGTTAAAAGGACAACAACCTTACTCGCGGGACAATAGAGGGCCTTACAATGCATCAAAATTTCGCCTTGCGAGGATGCTGGGTTGTGGAAGCGGATGGGTTGTCGTTAAGCCCATTGGACCTTCTGAATGGGCCATCTCTCTAGGTTGGGTCTGTGAACCGTTAACATATAAAGGAATTGTGCCCTCAACATAACAGGTGCGATCATACCAGCACTAATGCACCGGATCCCATCAGAACTCCGAAGTTAAGCGCGCTTGGGCGAGAGTAGTACTAGGATGCGTGACCCCCTGGGAAGTCCTCGTGTTGCACCCCCGTTTTCAATTTTTTTTCCTCCGGTTAGGGTTGCCAAAATACTTTATCCACCCCATTTCTATTATCGAATCCCACGGCACCTTGGGCAAGACAACTTCGCTTCACGTGGAGGCTGGGCCCGCAAACAGGAGGCGTAGGGCTTATGACCAGGTCTCTTTCGCTCCGGTGCCCATAACTTTTGATCCGTATTGAGTTACGCGACGCACAGCATACTGTTGGAGAGCTCTCCGAGAGCTCTACGACCGGGGCAGCTAGCTTGCTCGCTATTCCCTTTTTTGGAGCCCAAAATCAAATGTTTTCATAACTTTCGGGCCACTTTTCTAATTTAGCTCTATTTTTCCGTCCCGGATCGTACGTCGTGAGCTGTTAAAAGGACAATAAACCTACTCGCGGGACATTAGAGGTCCGAACAATGCATCGAAGCGGATGGGTTGTCGTTTAGCCCATTGGGCCTTCTGAATGGGTCATCTCTCTAGGCTGGGTCTGTGAACCGTTAACACATAAAGGAATTGTGCCCTCAACATGACGGGTGCGATCATAGCAGCACTAATGCACCGGATCCCATCAGAACTCCGAAGCTAAGCATGCTTGGGCGAGAGTAGTACTAGGATGGATGACCCCCTGGGAAGTCCTCGTGTTGCACTCCCCTTTTCAATTTTTTTTCCTCCGGTTAGGGTTGCCAAGATACTTTATCCACCCCATTTCTATTATCGAATCCCACGGCACCTTCGGCAAGACAACTTCGCTTCACGTGGAGGCTGGGCCCGCAAATCGGGGGCGTAGGGCTTGTGATCAGGACTCCGTCGCTCTAGTGCCCATGACTTTTGATCTGTAATGAGTTATACTGCGCACAACATACTGTTGGAAAGCTCTCCGAGAGCTCTACGACGGGAGCAGTTAGCTCGCTCGCTGTGCCCTTTTTTGGAGCCAAAAATCGAACGTTTTCATCAGTTTTGCGCCACTTTTCTAATTTAGCTCTATTTTTCAGTCCCGGATCGTACGTCGTGAGCTGATAAAAGGACAACAACCCTACTCGCAGGACATTAGAGGGACCTACAACGCATCGAAATCTCGTCTGGCGAGGATTCTGGGTCGTTGAAGCGGATGGGTTGTCGTTAAGCCTATTGGGCCGTCTAAATGGGCCATCTCTCTAGGCTGGGTCAGTGAACCGTTAACACATAAAAGAATTGTGCCCTCAACATGACGGGTGCGATCATACAAGCACTAATGCACCGGATCCCATCAGAACTCCGAAGTTAAGCGTGCTTGGGCAAGAGTAGTACTAGGATGGGTGACCCCTTGGGAAGTCCTCGTGTTGCACCCCCCTTTTCAATTTTTTTTCCTCCGGTTAGGGTTGCCAAGATACTTTATCCACCCCATTTCTATTATCGAATCCCACGGCACCTTGGGCAAGGCAACTTCGCTTCACGTGGAGGCTGGGCCTGCAAATCGGGGGCGTAGAGCTTGTGACAAAGTCTCCGTCGCTCCGGTGCCCATAACTTTTGATCCGTAATGAGCTACGCGGCGCACAACATACTGTTGGAAAGCTCTTCGACAGCTCTACGACGGGGCAGCCAGCTCGCTCGCTGTGCCCTTTTTTTGAACCCAAAATCGAACGTTTTCATCATTTTCGGGCCACTTTCTAATTTAGATCTATTTTTCCGTACCGGATAGTACGTCGTGAGCTGTTAAAAGGACAACAACCTTACTCGCGGGACAATAGAGGGCCTTACAACGCATCAAAATTTCGTCTTGCGAGGATGCTGGGTTGTGGAAGCGGATGTGTTGTCGTTAAGCCCATTGGACATTCTGAATGGGCCATCTCTCTAGGCTGGGTCTGTGAACTGTTAACATATAAAGGAATTTTGCCCTCAACATGACGGGTGCGATCATACCAGCACTAATGCACCGGATCCCATCAGAACTCCGAAGTTAACCGCGCTTGGGCGAGAGTAGTACTAGGATGGGTGACCCCCTGGGAAGTCCTCGTGTTGCACTCCCCTTTTCAATTTTTTTTCCTCCAGTTAGGGTTGCCAAAATACTTTATCCACCCTATTTCTATTATCGAATCCCACGGCACCTTGGGCAAGACAACTTCGCTTCACGTGAAGGCTGGGCCCGCAAACCGGAGGCGTAGGGCTTGTGACCAGGTCTCTTTCGCTCCGGTGCCCATAACTTTTGATCCGTAATGAGATACGCGGCGCACAGCATACTGTTGGAATGCTCTCCGAGAGCTCTACGACGGGGGGAGCTAGCTTGCTTGCTATGCCCTTTTTTGGAGCCCAAAATCGAAAGTTTTCATCACTTTCGGGCCACTTTTCGAATTTAGCTCTATTTTTCCATCCCGGATCGTGCGTTGTGAGCAGTTAAAAGGACAACAACCTTACTCGCGGGACATTAGAGGGCCTTACAACGCATCAAAATCTCGTTTTGCGAGGATGCTGGGATGTTGAAGCGGATGGGTTGTCGTTAAGCCCATTGCACCTTCTGAATGAGCCATCTCTCTAGGCTGGGTCTGTGAACCGTTAACACATAAAGGAATTGTGCCCTCAACATGACGGGTGCGATCATACCAGCATAAATGCACTGGATCCCATCAGAACTCTGAAGTTAAGCGTGCTTGGGCGATAGTAGTACTAGGATGGTTGATCCCTTGGGAAGTCCTCGTGTTGCACCTCTCTTTTCAATTTTTTTTCCTCCGGTTAGGGTTGCCAAGATACTTTATCCACCCCATTTCTATTATCGAATCCCACGGCACCTTGGGCAAGACAACTTCGCTTGACGTGAAGGCTGGGCCTGCAAATCGGGGGCGTAGAGCTTGTGACCAAGTCTCCGTCGCTCCGGTGCCCATAACTTTTGATCCGTAATGAGCTACGCGGCGCACAACATACTGTTGGAAAGCTCTTCGAGAGCTCTACGACGGGGGTAGCCAGTTCGGTCACTGTGCCCTTTTTTTGGAGCCAAAAATCGAACGTTTTCATCAATTTCGGGCCACTTTTCTTATTTAGCCATATTTTTGCGTCCCGGATCGTACGTCGTGAGCTGTTAAAAGGACAACAACTTTACTCGCGGGACATTAGAGGGACTTATAATGCATCAAAATTTCATCTTGTGAGGATACTGGGTTATTGAAGCGGATGGGTTTTCGTTAAGCCCATTGGGCGTTCCGAATGGGCCATCCCTCTAGGCTGGGTCTGTGAACCGTTAACACATAAAGGAATTGTGCCCTCAACATGACGGGTGCGATCATACCAGCACTAATGCACCGGATTCCATCAGAACTCCAAAGTTAAGCGCGCTTGGGCATGAATAGTACTAGGATGGTTGACCCCTTGGGAGGTCCTCGTATTGTACCCCTCTTTTCAATTTTTTTTCCTCCGGTTATGGTTGCCAAGATACTTTATCCACCCCATTTCTATTATCGAATCCCACGGCACCTTGGGCAAGACAACTTCGCTTCACGTGGAGGTTGGGCCCTCAAACATGTGGCGTAGGGCTTGTGACCAAGTCACCGTCGCTCCGGTGCCCATAACTTTTGATCCGTAATGAGTTACGCGGCACACAGCATATAGTTGGAAAGCTCTCCGATAGCTCTACGAGAGGGCAGCTAGCTCGCTTGCTGTCCCTTTTTTGGAGCCCAAAATCGAACGTTTTCATCACTTTCGGGCCACTTTTCTAATTTAGCTCTATTTTTCGTCCCTGATGGAACGTCGTGAGCTGTTAAAAGGACAACAACCTTACTCGCGGGACATTTGAAGGGCCTACAACGCATCGAAATCTCGTCTTGCCAGGATTCTGGGTTGTTGAATCGAATGGGTTGTCGTTAGGCCCATTGGGCCTTCTGAATGGGCCATCTCTCTAGGCTGGGTCTGTGAACCGTTAACACATAAAGAAACTGTGCCTCAACATGACGGGTGCGATCATACTATCAATAATGCACCGGATCCCATCAGAACTCCGAAGTTAAGCGTTCTTGGGCGAGAGTAGTACTAGGATGGGTGACCCCCTGGGAAGTCCTCGTGTTGCACGCCCCTTTTCAATTTTTTTTCCTACGGTTAGGGTTGCCAAGATACTTTATCCATCCCATTTCTATTATCGAATCCCACGGCACCTTGGGCAAGACAACTTCGCTTCACGTGGAGGCTAGGCCCGCAAACCGGGGGCGTAGAGCTTGTGACCAGGTCTCCGTCGCTCCGGTGCCCATATGTTTTGATCCGTAAAGTGTTACGCAGCGCACAACATACTGTTGGAAAGCTCTCCGAGAGCTCTACGACGGGGGCAGCCAGCTTGCTCGCTTTGCACTTTTTTGGAGCCCAAAATTGAACGTTTTCATCAGTTTCGGGCCACTTTTCTTATTTAGCCATATTTTTCCGTCCCGGATCGTACGTTGTGAGCTGTTAAAAGGACAACAACCTTACTCGCGGGACATTAGAGGTCCTTACAACGCATCAAAATTTCATCTTGCGAGGATGCTGGGTTGTTGAAGCAGATGGGTTGTCGTTAAGCCCATTGGGCCTTCTGAATGGGCCATCTCTCTAGGCTGGGTCTGTGAACCGTTAACACATAATGGAATTGTGCCCTGAAAATGACGGGTGCGATCATACCAGCACTAATGCACCGGATTCCATTAGAACTCCGAAGTTAAGCGTGCTTGGGCGAGAGTAGTACTAGGATGGTTAACCTCTTGGGAAGTCCTCGTGTTGTACCTCCCTTTTCAATTTTTTTTCCTCCGGTTAGGGTTGCCAAGATACTTTATCCACCCTATTTCTATTATCAAATCCCACGGCACCTTGGGCAAGACAACTTCGCTTCACGTGGAGGTTGGGCCCGCAAACAGGAGGCGTAGGGCTTGTGACAAAGTCTCCGTCGCTCCAGTGCCCATAATTTTTGATCCGTAATGAGTTACGCGGCGCACAGCATACAGTTGGAAAGCTCTCCGATAGCTCTACGATGGGGGCAGCTAGCTCGCTCGCTGTGCCCTTTTTTGGATCCCAAAATCGAACGTTTTCATCACTTTCGGGCCACTTTTCTAATTTAGCTCTATTTTTCATCCCCGATGGAACGTCGTGAGCTGTTAAAAGACAACAACCTTACTCGCGCGACATATGAGGGCCCTACAACACATCGAAATCTCGTCTTGCTAGGATTCTGGGTTGTTGAAGCGGATGGGTTGTCGTTAAGCCCATTGGGCCTTCTGAATGGGCCATCTCTGTAGGCTGGGTCTATGAACCGTTAACAGATAAATGAACTGTGCCTCAACATGACGGGTGCGATCATACCATCACTAATGCACCGGATTCCATCAGAACTTTGAAGTTATGCGTTCTTGGGCGAGAGTAGTACTAGGATGCGTGACCCCCTGGGAAGTCCTCGTGTTGCACGCCCCTTTTCAATTTTTTTTCTTCCAGTTAGGGTTGCAAAGACCCTTTATCCACCCCATTTCAATTATGGAATCCCACGGCACCTTGGGCAAGACTACATCGCTTCACGTGGAGGTTGGGCCCGCAAACCGGGGGCGTAGGGCTTGTGGCCAGGTCTCCGTCGCTTCGGTGCCCATAACTTTTGATCCGTAATGAGTTACGTGGCGCATAGCATACCATAAGAAAGCTCTCCGAGAGCTCTACGACAGGGTCAGCCAGCTAGCTCACTGTGCCCTTTTTTGGAGCCCAAAATTGAACGTTTTCATCAATTTCAGGCCACTTTTCTAATTTAGCACTATTTTTCCGTCTCGGATCGTACGTCGTGAGCTGTTAAAAGGACAAAAACCTTACTTGCGGGACATTGGAGGGCCCTACAACGCATCAAAATCTCGTCTTGCGAGGATGCTGGGTTGTTGAAGCGGATGGGTTGTCGTTAAGCCCATTGGGCCTTCTGAATGGGCCATCTCTCAAGGCTGGGTCTGTGAACCGTTAACACATAAAGGAATTATGCCCTCAACATGACGGGTGTGATCATACCAGCACTAATGCACCGGATCCCATCAGAACTCCGAAGTTAAGCGTGCTTGGGCGAGAGTAGTACTAGGATGGGTGACCCCCTAGGAAGTCCTCGTGTTGCACCCCCCCTTTCAATTTTTTTTCCTCCGGCTAGGGTTGCCAAGATACTTTATCCACCCCATTTCAATTATGGAATCCCACGGCACCTTGGGCAAGACTACATCGCTTCACGTGGAGGCTGGGCCCGCAAACCGGGGGCGTAGGGCTTGTGGCCAGGTCTCCGTCGCTTCGGTGCCCATAACTTTTGATCCATAATGAGTTCCACAGCGCATAGAATACTGTTGGAAAGCTCCCTGAGAGCTCTATGACGGAGGCAGCTAGCTTGCTCGCTGTGCCCTTTTTTGTAGCCCAAAATCGAACGTTTTCATCAGTTTCGGGCCTCTTTTCTAGTTTAGCTCTATTTTTCTGTCCCGGATCTTACATCGTGAGCTATTAAAAGGACAACAAACCTACTTGCGGGACATTAGAGGGCCCTACAACACATCAAAATCTCGTCTTGCGAGGAAGCTGGGTTGTTGAAGCGGATGGGTTGTCGTTAAGCTCATTGGGCCTTCTGAATGAGCCATCTCTCTAGGCTGGGTTTGTGAACTGTTAACATATAAAGGAATTGTGCCCTCGACATGACGGGTGCGATCATACCAGCACTAAGGCACTGGATCCCATCAGAACTCAGAAGTTAAGCGTGCTTGGGCGAGAGTAGTATTAGGATGGGTGACCCCCTGGGAAGTCCTCGTGTTGCACCCCCTTTTTCAATTTTTTTTCCTCTGGTTAGGGTTGCCAAGATACTTTATGCACCCCATTTCTATTATCGAATCCCACAACACCTTGGGCAAGACAACTTCGCTTCACGTGGAGGCTGGGCCTACAAATTGTGGGCGTAGGGCTTGTGACCAGATCTCCGTCGCTCCAGTGCCCATTACTTTTGATCCGTAATGAGTTACGCGGTGCACAACATACTGTTGGAAAACTCTTTGAGAGCTCTACGACGGGAGCAGCTAGCTCGCTCGTTGTGCCCTTTTTTGGAGCCCAAAATCGAACGTTTTCATCAGTTTCGGGCCACTTTTCTAATTTAGCTCTATTTTTCCGTCCCGGATCATACGTCGTGAGCTGATAAATGGACAACAACCTTACTCGCGGGACATTTGAGGGACCTACAACGCATCAAAATCTCGTTCTGCGAGGATTCTGGGTTGTTGAAGAGGATTGGTTGTCGTTAAGCCTATTGGACCTTCTGAATGGGCCATCTCTCTAGGCTGGGTCTGTGAACCGTTAACACATAAAGGAATTACGCCCTCAACATGAAGAGTGTGATCATACCAGCAGTAATGTACCAGATCCCATCAGAACTCCGAAGTTAAGCGTGCTTGGGCGAGAGAATTTCTATGATGGGTGACCCCCTGCGAAGTCCTTGTGTTGCACCCTCTTTTTTAGTTTTCTACCCTCCGGTTAGGCTCCCCAAGATAATTTCCCCACCCCATTTCTCTTATCGAACCCCACAACACCTTGGGCAAGACAACTTCGCTTCACGTGGAGGCTGGGCCCGCAAATTGGGGGCGTAGGGCATGTGACCAAGTCTCCATCGCTCCGGGGCCCATAACTTTTAATCCGTAATGAGTTACGCGGCGCACAGCATACTGTTGGAAAGCCCTCCCCGACCTCCACGCCGGGCCCAGCCCCCTTGTTTTCTGTGCCCTTTTTTGGAGCCCAAAATCGACTCTTTTTTTAAGTTTTGGGCCACTTTTCTGATTTAGCTCTATTTTTCCGTCCCTGATCGTACGTCATCAGCTGTTAAAAGGACAATAACCTTACTCGCGGGACATTAGAGGCCCCTACAACGCATAAAAATCTCGTCCTGCGAGGATTCTCGGTTGTTGAAGTGGATGGGTTGTCGTTAAGCCCATTCGGCCTTCTGAATGGGCCATCTCTCTAGGTTGGGTCTGTAAACCGTTAACACATAAAGGAATTGTGCCCTCAACATGACGGGTGCAAGCATACCAGCACTAATGCACTGGATCCCATCCGAACTACGAAGTTAAGCGTGCTTGGGCGAGAGTAGTACTAGGATGGGTGACCCCCTGGGAAGTCCTCGTGTTGCTCCCCCCTTTTCAATTTTTTTTCTCCGATTAGGGTTGCCAAGATACTTTATCCACCCCATTTCTATTATCGAATCCCACAGCACCTTGGGCAAGACCACTTCGCTTCACGTGGTGGCTGGGCCCGCAAATCGGGTGCGTAGGGCTTGTGACCAGGTCTCCGTCACTCCGGTGCCCATAACTTTTGATCGATAATGAGTTATGCGGTGCACAGCATACTTTTGAAAAGCTCTCCGAGAGCTCTACGACGGGGGCAGCTAGTTTGCTCGCTGTGTCCTTTTTTGGAGCCCAAAATCAAACGTTTTCATCAGTTTCGGGCCACTTTTCTAATTTAACTCTATTTTTCCATCTCGGATCGTACGTCGTGAGCTATTAAAAGGACAACAACCTTACTCGTGGGACATTAGAGGGCCTTACAATGCATCAAAATCTCGTCTTGCGAGGATGCTGGGTTGTTGAAGCGGATGGGTTGTCGTTAAGCCCATTGGGCCTTCTGAATGGGCCATCTCTTTGGGCTGGGTCTATGAACCATTAACAAATAAAGGAATTGTACTCTCAACATGACGGGTGCGATCATACCCACACTAATGCATCGGATCCTATCAGAACTCCGAAGTTAAGCATGCTTGGGTGAGAGTAGTACTAGGATGGGTGACCCCCTGGGAAGTACTCGTGTTGCACCCCCCTTTTCAATTTTTTTTGTTCCGGTTTGGGTTGCCAAGATACTTTATCCACCCCATTTCTATTATCTAATGCCACAGCACCTTGGGCAAGACAACTTCGCTTCACGTGGAGGCTGGGCCCGCAAATCGGGGGCGTAGTGGTTGTGACCAAGTCTCCGTCGATCCGGTGCCCATAACTTTTGATCTGTAATGAGTTACGCGGCGCACAGCATATTGTTGGAAAGTTATCCGAGAGCTCTACGACGGGGGGAGATAGCTTGCTCGTTGTGCCATTTTTTGGAGCCCAAAATCGAACGTTTTCATCAGTTTCCGGCCACTTTTCTAATTTAGCTATATTTTTCCGTCCAGGATCGTACGTCGTGAGTTGTTAAAAGGACAACAACCTTACTCACGGGACATTAGAGGGCCCTACAACTCATCGAAATCTCGTCTTCCGAGGATGCTGGGTTGTTGAAGCGGATGGGTTGTCATTAAGACCATTGGGCCTTCTGAATGGGCCATCTCTCTAGGCTGGGTCTGTGAACCGTTAACATATAAAGGAATTGTGCCGTCAACATGACGGGTGCGATCATACCAGCACTAATGCACTGGATCCCATCAGCACTCCGAAGTTAAGCGTGCTTGGGCGAGAGTTGTACTAGGATGGGTGACCCCCTTGGAAGTCCTCGTGTTGCACCCCCCTTTTCAATTTTTTTTCCTCCAGTTAGGGTTGCCAAGATACTTTATCCACCCCATTTCTATTATCGAATCCCACGGTACCTTGGGCAAGACAACTTCGCATCACGTGGAGGCTGGGCACGCAAACCGGGGGCGTAGGGCTTGTGACCAGGTCTCCGTCGCTCCGGTGCCCATAACTTTTGATCCGTAATGAGTTACGTGGCGTACATCATACTGTTGGAAAGCTCTCCGAGAGCTCTACGACGGGGGCAGCTAGCTTGTTCGTTTTGCCCTTTTTTGGAGCCCAAAATCGAACGTTTTCATCAGTTTCGGTCCACTTCTCTTGTTTTGCTCTACTTTTCCGTCCCGGATCGTATGTCGTAAGCTGCTAAAAGGACAACAACCTTACTCGCAAGACATAAGAGTGCCCTACAACGCATCAAAATCTTATCTTGCTAGGATGCTGGGTTGTTGAAGCGAATGGGTTGTCGTTAAGCCCATTGGGCCTTCGGAATGGGCCATCTCTCTAGGCTGGGTCTGTGAACCATTAACACATTAAGGAATTGTGCCCTCAACATGATGGGTGCGATCGTACCAGCACTAATCCACCGGATCCCATTTGAACTCCGAAGTTAAGCGTGCTTGGGCGGGAGTAGTACCAGGATCGGTGACCCCCTGGGAAGCCCTCGTGTTGCACCCCCCTTTTCAATTTTTTTTCCTCCGGTTAGGGTTGGCAAGATACTTTATCCACCCCATTTTTATTATCAAATCCCATGGCACCTTGGGCAAGACAACTTTGCTTCACGTGGTGGCTGGGCCCGCAAACCGGGGGCGTAGGACTTGTGACCAGGTCTCCATCGCTCCGGTGCCCATAACTTTTGATCCGTAATGAGTTACGCGGCGTACAGCATACTGTTGGAAAGCACTCTGAGAGCTCAATGACGGGGGCAACCAGCTTGCTCGCTATGCCCCTTTTTAGAGCCCAAAATCGAACGTTTTCATCTGTTTCGGGCCACTTTTCTCATTTAGCTCTATTTTTCCGTCCCGGATCGTACGTCGTGAGCTGTTAAATGGACAACAACCTTCCTCGCGGGACATTAAAGGGCCCTACAACGCATCGAAATCTCATCTTGCGATGATGCTGGGTTATTGAAGCGAATGGGTTGTCGTTAAGCCCATTGGACCTTCTGAATGGGCCATATTTCTAGGCTGGGTCTGTGAATCGTTAACACATAAAGGAATTGTGCCCTCAATTTTTTTTGCTCCGGTAATGGTTACCAAGATACTTTATCCACCACATTTCTATTATTGAATCCCACAGCATCTTGGGCAAGACAACTTCGCTTCATGTGGAGGCCGGGCACGCAAACCGAGAATAGTACTAGGATGGGTGACCCCCTGAGAAGTCCTCGTCTTGGACCCCCCTTTTCAATTTTTTTTCCTCTGGTTAGGGTTGCCAAGGTACTTTATCAATCCCATTTCTATTATCGAATCCCACGGCACCTTGGGCAAGACAACTTCACTTCACGTGGAGGCTTGGCCCGCAAACCTGTGGCACAGGGCTTGTGACTAGGTCTCCGTCGCTCCGGTGCCCATAACTTTTGATCCGTAATGAGTTACGCGGTGCACAACATACTGTTGGAAAGCTCTCCGAGAGCTCAACGACCGGCGCAGCCAGCTTGCTCGCTCTGCCGGTTTTTGGAGCCCAAAATCGAATGTTTTCATCAATTTCGGGCCACTTTTCTAATTTAGCTGTATATTTCTGTACCGGATCGTACATCGTAAGCTGTTAAAAGGACAACAAACTAACTCGCGGGACATTAGAGGGCCCTACAACGCATCAAAATCTCATCTTGCGAGGATGCTGGGTTGTTGAAGTGGATGGGTTATCGTTGAGCCCATTGGGCCTTCTGAATGGGCTATCTCTCTAGGTTGGGTTTGTGAGCCGTTAATACATAAAAGAATTGTGCTCTCAACATGACGGGTGCGATCATACCAGCACTAATGCACCCGATCCCATCAGAACTCCGAAGTTAAGCGTTCTTGGGCGAGAGTAGTACTAGGATGGGTGACCCCCTGGGAAGTCCTCGTGTTGCACGCCCCTTTTCAATTTTTTTTCCTCCGGTTAGAGTTGCCAAGATACTTTATCCACCCCATTTCTATTATAGAATCCCACAGCACCTTGGGCAAGACAACTTCGCTTCACATGGAGGCCGGGCCCGCAAACCGAGGGCGTAGGGCTTGTGACCAGGTCTCCGTCGCTCCGGTGCCCAAAACTTTTGATCCGTAGGTGTTACGCGGCGCACAGCATACAGTTGGAAAGAACTTCGAGAGCTCTACGACAGGGGCAGCAAGTTTGCTTGCTTTGCCCATTTTGGAGCCCAAAATCGAACGTTTTCATCAATTTCGGACCACTTTTCTAATTTAGCAATGTTTTTTCGTCCAGGATCGTACGTCGTGAGCTGTTAAAAGGACGACAACCTTACTCGCGGGACATTAGAGGACCCTACAACACGTCGATATCTCGTCTTGCGTGGATGCTAGGTGGTTGTAGCGGATGGATTCTCGTTAAGCCCATTGGGCCTTCTGAATGGGCCATCTCTCTAGGCTGGGTCTGTGAACCGTTAACACATAAAGGAATTGTGCCTCAACATGACGGGTGTGATCATACCATCACTAATGCACCGGATCCCATCAGAACTCCGAAGTTAAACGTACTTGGGCGAGAGTAGTACTAGGATGGGTGACCCCCAGGGAAGTCCTCGAGTTGTACCCCCTTTTTCAATTTTTTTTCCTCCGGTTAGGGTTGCCAAGATACTTTATCCACCCCATTTCTATTATCGAATCCCACGGCACCTTGGGCAAGACAACTTCGCTTCACGTGGAGGCTGGGCCTGCAAATCGGGGGCGTAGAGCTTGTGACAAAGTCTCCGTCGCTACGGTGCCCATAACTTTTGATCCGTAAGGAGTTACGCGGCCCACAACATACTTTTGTAAAGCTCTTCCAGAGCTCTACGACGGGGGCAGCAAGTCTGCTTGCTGCCCCCTTTTTGGAGCCCAAAATCGAACGTTTTTATTAGTTTCGGGCCACTTTTCTAATTTTGCTCTGTTTTTCCGTCCCGGATCATACGTCGTGAGGTATTAAAAGAACGACAACCTTACTCGCGGGACATTAGAGGGCCCTACAATGCGTCGATATCTCGTCTTGCGAGGATGCTAGGTTGTTGAAGTGGATGGGTTGTCGTTAAGCCCATTGGGCCTTCTGAATGGGCCATCTCTCTAGGCTGGAACTGTGAACCGTTAACACATAAAGGAATTGTGCCCTCAACATGACCGGTGCGATCATACCGGAACTAATGCACCGGATCTCATGAGAACTCCGAAGTTAAGCGTGCGTGGGTGAGAGTAGTACTAGGATGGGTGACCCCCTGGGAAGTCCTCGTGTTGCACCCCCCTTTTATATTTTTTCCTCCGGTTAGGGTTACCAAGATACTTTATCCACCCCATTTCTATTATCGAATGCCACGGTACCTTGGGCAAGACAACTTCGCTTCACGTGGAGGCCGGGCCCGCAAACCTTGGGCATAGGGCTTGTGACAAGGTCTCCGTTGCTCCGGTGCCCATAACTTTTGATCCGTAAGGAGTTACGCGGTGTACAGCATGCTGTTGGAAAGCTCTCCGAGAGCTCGACGATGGGGGCAGCAAGTTTGCTTGCTGTGCCCTTTTTTGGAGCCCAAAATCGAACGTTTTCATCAGTTTCGGGCCACTTTTCTAATTTAGCTCTATTTTTCCGTCCCGGATCGTACGTCATGAGCTGTTAAAAGGATGACAACCTTACTCGCGGGACATTAGAGGGCCCTACAACGCATCGAAATCATATCTTACAAGGTTGCTAGGTTGTTGAAGCGGATGGGTTGTCGTTAAGCCCATTGGGCCTTCTAAATTGGCCATCTATCTAGGCTGGGTCTGTGAACCATTAACACATAAAGGAATTGTGCCCTCAACATGATGGGTGCGATCATAACAGGACTAATGCACTCGATCCAATCAGAACTCCGAAGTTAAGCGTGCTTGGGCGAGAGTAGTACTGGGATGGGTGACCCCCTGGGAAGTCCTCGTGTTGCACCCTCATTGTCAATTTTTTTTGCTCCGGTTAGGGTCACCAAGATACTTTATCTACCACATTTCTATTATCGAATCCCACATCACCTTGGGCAAGATAACTTCGCTTCACGTGGAGGCCGGGCCCGCAAACCGATGGCGTAGGCTTGTGACCAGGTCTCCATCGCTCCGGTGCCCATAAGTTTTGATCCGTAAGGAGTTACGCGGCACACTGCTTACCGTTGGAAAGCTCTTTGATAGCTCTACGACAGGGGTAGCAAGTTTGCTTGCTTTGCCCTTTTTGGTGCCAAAAATCGAACGTTTTCATCAGGTTTGGGCCACTTTTCTAGTTTAGCTCGGTTTTTCTATCTCGAATCGTACGTCGTGAGCTGTTAAAAGGACGACAACCTTAATCGCGGGACATTAGAGGGCCCTACAACGCGTCGATATCTCGTCTTGCGAGGATGCTAGGTTGTTGAAGTGGATGGGTTGTCGTTAAGCCCATTGGGCCATCTGAAAGGGCAATCTCTCTAGGCTGGGACTGTGAACCGTTAACACATAAAGGAATTGTGCCCTCAACATGACGGGTGCGATCGTAGCTGTACTAATGCACCGGATCCCATCAGAAATTCGAAGTTAAGTGTGCTTGGGCGAGTGTAGTACTAGGATTGGTGACCCCCTGTGAAGTCCTCGTGTTGCACCCCCATTTTCTATTTTTTTTGCTCCGGTTAGGGTTACCAAGATACTTTATCCACCAAATTTCTATTATCGAATCGCACAGCACCTTGGGCAAGACAACTTCGCTTCACGTGGAGGTCGGGCCCGTAAACCGAGGGCGTAGGGCTTGTGACCAAGTCTCCGTCGCTCTGGTGCCCATAACTTTTGGTCCGTAAGGAGTTACGAGGCGCACAGCATACCGTTGGAAAGCTCTTCGAGAGCTCTACGACAGGGGCAGCAAGTCAGCTTGCTTTGCCCTTTTTGGAGCCCAAAATTGAATGTTTTCATTAGGTTCGGGCCACTTTTCTAGTTTAGCTCTGTTTTTCCATCCCGGATCGTACGTCGTCAGCTGTTAAAAGGACGACAACCTTACTCGCGGCACATTTGAGGGCCCTACAACTCGTCGATATCTCGTGTTGCGAGGATGCTAGGTTGTTGAAGTGGATGGGTTGTCGTTAAGCCCATTGGGTCTTCTGAATGGGCCATCTCTCTAGGCTGGGACTGTGAACCATTAACACATAAAGGAATTGTGCCCTCAACATGACAGGTGCGATCATACCAGAACTAATTCACCGGATCCTATCAGAACTCTGATGTTAAGCGTGCTTGGGCGAGAGTAGTACTAGGACGGGTGACCCCCTGGGAAGTCCTCGTGTTGCACCCCCCTTTTCAATTTTTTTCCTCCGGTTAGGGTTACCAAGATACTTTATCCACCATATTTCTATTATCGAATCCCACAGTACCTTAGGCAAGACAACTTCGCTTCACGTGGAGGCTGGGCCCGCAAAACGATGGCGTAGGGCTTGTGACCAGGTCTCCGTCGCTCCGGTGCCCATAACTTTTGATCCGTGAGGAGTTATGCGGCGCACATCATACCGTTGGAAAGCACTTCGAGAGCTCTACGTCAGGGGCAGCAAGTTTGCTTGCTTTGCTTTTTTTGGAGCCCAAAATTGAACGTTTTCATCAATTTCAGACCACTTTTCAAGTTTAGCTCTATTTTTCCGTCTCGGATCGCACGTCGTGAGGTTTTAAAAGGACGACAACCTTACTCGCGGGACATTAGAGGGCCCTACAACGCGTCGATATCTCGTCTTGCGAGGATGCTACGTTGTTGAAGTGGATGGGTTGTCGTTAAGCCCATTGGGCCTTCTGAATGGGCCATCTCTCTAGGCTGGAACTGTGAACCGTTAACACATAAAGGAATTGTGCCCTCAACATGACGGGTGCGATCATACCAGCACTAATGCACTGGATCCCATCAGAACTCCGAAATTAAGCGTGCTTGGGTGAGAGTAGTACTAGGATCGGTGACCCCTTGGGAAGTTCTCGTGTTGCACCCCCCTTTTCAATTTGTTTTCCTCCGGTTAGGGTTGACAAGGTACTTTATCCACCCCATTTCAATTATCGAATCCCACGGCACCTTGGGCAAGACAACTTCACTTCACGTGGAGGCTGGGACCGTAAACCGGGGGCGCAGGGCTTGTGACCAGGTCTCCGTCGCTCCGGTGCCCATAACTTTTTATCCGTAAGGAGTTACGCGTTGCACAGCATACCGTTGGAAAGCTCTTCGAGAGTTCTACGACGGGGGCAGCAAGTTTGCAATATGTGCCCTTTTTGGAGCCCAAAATCGAACGTTTTCATCAGTTTTGGGCCACTTTTCAAGTTTAGCTCTGTTTTTCCGTCTCGGATCGTACGTCGTGAGGTATTAATAGGACGACAACCTTACTCGCGGGACATTAGAGGGCCCTACAATGCGTCGATATCTCGTCTTGCGAGGATGCTAGGTTGTTGAAGTGGATGGGTTGTCGTTAAGCCCATTGGGCCTTCTGATTGGGCCATCTCTCTAGGCTGGAACTGTGAACTGTTAACACATAAAGGAATTGTGCCCTCAACATGACGGGTGCGATCATACTAGCACTAATACACCGGATCCCATCAGAACTCTAAAGTTAAGCATGCTTGGGTGAGAGTAGTACTAGGATGGGTGACCCCCTGGGAAGTCCTCGTGTTGCACCCCCCTTTTCAATTTTTTTTCCTCCGGTTAGGGTTGCCAAGATACTTTATCCACCCCATTTCTATTATCGAATCCCACGGCACCTTGGGCAAGACAACTTCACTTCACGTGGAGGCTAGGCACGCAAACCGGGACGTAGGGCTTGTGACCAGGTCTCCGTCGCTCCGGTGCCCATAACTTTTGATCCGTAATGAGTTACGCGGCGCACATCATACTGTTGGAAAGCTCTCCGAGAGCTCTACGACGGGGGCAGCTAGATTGCTAGCTTTGCCCTTTTTTGGAGCCCAAAATCAAACGTTTTCATCAATTTCGGTCCACTTTTCTAATTTAGCTCTATTTTTTCGTCCTGCTTTGTACGTCGTGAGCTGTTAAAAGGACAACAACCTTACTCGCGGGACATTAGAGGGCCCTACAACTCATCGAAATCTCATCTTGCGAGGATGCTGGGTTGGTGAAGCGGATGGGTTGTCGTTAAGCCCATTGGGCCTTCTAAATGGGCCATCTCTCTAGGCTGGGTCTGTGAACCATTAACACATAAAGGAATTGTGCCCTCAACATGACGGGTGCAATCATACCAGCACTAATGCACCGGATCCTATCAGATCTCCGAAGTTAAGCGTGTTTGGGCGAGAGTAGTACTAGGATGGGTGACCCCCTGGTAAGTCCTCGTGTTGCACCTTACTTTTCAATTTTTTTTGCTCCGGTTAGGGTACCAAGATACTTTATCTACCACATTTCTATTAGCGAATCCCACATCACCTTGGGAAAGATAACTTCGCTTCACGTGGAGGTCGGGCCCGCAAACCGAGGGCGTAGGTCTTGTGACCAGGTCTCCGTCGCTCCGGTGCCTATAACTTTTGATCCGTAAGGAGTTACGCGGTGCACTGCATACCGTTGGAGAGCTCTTCGATAGCTCTACGACAGGGGCAGCAAGTTTGCTTGCTTTGCCCTTTTTGGTGCCCAAAATCGAACGTTTTCATCAGGTTTGGGCCACTTTTCTAGTATAGCTCTGTTTTTCTATCTCGAAGTGTACGTCGTGAGCTGTTAAAAGGACGACAACCTTACTCGCAGGACATTAGAGGGACCTACAACGCGTCGATATCTCGTCCTGCGAGGATGCTAGGTTGTTGAAGTGGATGGGTTGTCGTTAAGCCCATTGGGCCTTCTGAATGGGCCATCGCTCTAGGCTGGGACTGTGAACCTTTAACACATAAAGGAATTGTGCCCTCAACATGACGGGTGCGATCGTAGCAGCACTAATTCACCGGATCCTATCAGAACTCTGAAGTTAAGCGTGCTTGGGTAAGAGTAGTACTAGGATTGGTGACCCCTTGGGAAGTCCTCGTGTTGCACCATCCTTTTCAATTTTTTTTGCTCCAGTTAGGGTTACCAAGATACTTTATCCACCAAATTTCTTTTATCGAATCCCACAGCACCTTGGGCAAGACAACTTCGCTTCACGTGGAGGCCTGGCCCGCAAACCGAGGGCGTAGGGCTTGTGACCAAGTCTCCATCGCTCCGGTGCCAATAACTTTTGATCCGTAATGAGTTACGTGGCGCACAGCATACCGTTGGAAAGCTCTTCGAGAGCTCTACGACTGGGACAGCAAGTTAGCTTGCTCTGCCCTTTTTGGAGCCCAAAATTGAACGTTTTCATCAGTTTCGGGCCACTTTTCTAATTTAGCTCTGTTTTTCCGACCCGGATCGTACGTCGTGAGCTATTAAAAGGACGACAACCTTACACGTGGGATATTAGAGGGCCTTACAACGCGTCAAAATCTCGTCTTGCGAGGATGCTAGGTTGTTGAAACGGATGGGTTGTCGTTAAGCCCATTGGGCCTTCTGAATGGGCCATCTCTCTAGGCTGGAATTGTGAACCGTTAACACATAAAGGAATTGTGCCCTCAACATGACGGGTGCGATCATACCAGCACTAATGCACCGGATCCCATCAGAACTCCGAAGTTAAGCGTGCTTGGGCGAGAGTAGTACAAGTATGGGTGACCCCCTGGGAAGTCCTCGTGTTTCACCCCCTTTTTCAATTTTTTTTGCTCCAGTTAGGGTTACCAAGATACTTTATCCACCACATTTCTATTATCGAATCCCACAGCACCTTGGGCAAGACAAATTCGCTTCACGTGGAGGACGGGCCCGCAAACTGAGGGCGTAGGGCTTGTGACCAGGTCTCCTTCTCTCCGGTGCCCATAACTTTTGATCCGTAATGAGTTACGCAGCGTACAGCATACTGGTGGAAAGCTCACCGAGAGCTCTACGACGGGGGCAGCCAGCTTGCTCGCTATGCCGTATTTTGGAGCCCAAAATTGAATGTTTTCATCTATTTTGGGCCACTTTTCTGATTTAGCTCTATTTTTTTGTCCCGGATCATACGTCGTGAGCTGTTAAAAAGACAACAGCCTTATTCTTGGGACATTAGAGGGCCCTACAACGCATCAAAATCTCATCTTGCGAGGATGCTGGGTTGTTGAAACGGATGGGTTGTCGTTAAGCCCATTGGGCCTTCTGAATGGGCCATCTCTCTAGGCTGGGTCTGTGAATCGTTAACACATAAAGGAATTGTGCCCTCAACATGATGGGTGCGATCATACCAACACTAATGCACTGGATCCCATCAGAACTCCGAAGTTAAGCGTGCTTGGGCGAGAGTAGTACTAGGATGGGAGACCCCATGGGAAGCCCTCGTGTTGCACCCCTCTTTTCAATTTTTTTTACTCCGATTACGGTTACCAAGATACTTTATCCACCACATTTCTATTATCGAATCCCAAGGAACCTTGGGCAAGACAACTTCACTTCACGTGGAGGCTGGGCCCGCAAACCGGGGACGTAGGGCTTATGACCAGGTCTCCGTCGCTCAGGTGCCCATAACTTTTGATCCGTAACGAGTTACGCGGCGCATAGCATACCGTTGGAAAGCTCTTCGAGAGAACTATGACAGGGGCAGCAAGTTTGCTTGCATTGCCCTTTTTGGAGCCCAAAATCGAACGTTTTCATCAGTTTCGTGCCACTTTTCTAATTTAGCTCTGTTTTTCCATCCCGGATCGTACGTCGTGAGCTGTTAAAAGGACGACAACCTTACTCGTCGGACATGTGAGGTCCCTACAAAGCGTCAATATCTCATCTTGCGAGGATGCTAGTTGTTGAAGTGGATGGGTTGTCGTTAAGCGCATTGGGCCTTCTGAACCGGCCATCTCTCTAGGCTGGGTCTGTGAATCGTTAACACATAAAGGAATTGTGCCCTCAACATGATGGGTGCGATCATACCAGCACTAATGCACTGGATCCCATCAGAACTCCGAAGTTAAGCGTGCTTGGGCGAGAGTAGTACTAGGATGGGTGAACCCATGGGAAGCCCTCGTGTTGCACCCCCCTTTTCAATTTTTTTTCTCCGATTACGGTTACCAAGATACTTTATCCACCACATTTCTATTATCGAATCCCAAGGCACCTTGGGCAAGACAACTTCACTTCCCGTGAAGGCTGGGCCCGCAAACCGGGGGCGTAGGGCTTATGACCAGGTCTCCGTCGCTCCGGTGCCCATAACTTTTGATCAATAATGAGTTACGCGGCGCACAGCATACTGTTGGAAAGCTCTCCGAGAGCTCTATGACGGGGGCAGCCAGCTTGCTCGCTGTGCCCTTTTTTGGAGCCTAAAATAGAACGTTTTCATCAGTTTCGGGCCACTTTTCTAATTTAGCTCTATTTTTTCATCCTGGATAGTACGTCGTGAGCTGTTAAAAGGACAACAACCTTACTCGCGAGACATTAGAGGGCCCTACAACGCATCAAAATCTCATCTTGCGAGGATGCTGGGTTGTTGAAGCGGATGTGTTGTCGTTAAGCCCATTGGGCCTTCTGAATGGGCCATCTCTCTAGGCTGGGTCTGTGAACTGTTAACACATAAAGGAATTGTGCCCTCAGCATGGCAGGTGTGATCATACCAGCACTAATGTACCGGATCCCATCAGAACTCCGAAGTTAAGCGTGCTTGGGCGAGAGTAGTACTAGGATGGGTGACCCCCTAGGAAGTCCTCGTGTTGTACCTCCATTTTCAATTTTTTTTCCTCCAGTTAGGTTTACCAAGATACTTTATCCACCACATTTCATTTATCGAATCCCACAACACCTTGGGCCAGACAACTTCACTTCACGTGGAGGCTGGGCCCGCAAACCGGGGGCGTAGGGCTTATGACCAGGTCTTCGTCGCTCCGGTGCCCATAACTTTTGATCCATAATCAGTTACGCGGCGCACAGCGTACTGTTGGAAAGCTCTCCGAGAGCTCTACGACGGGGGCAGCCAGCTTGCTTGCTGTGCCCTTTTTTGGAGCCTAAAATCTAATGTTTTCATCAGTTTCGGTACACTTTTCTAATTTAGCTCTCCTTTTCCATCCCGGATCGTACGTCGTGAGCTGTTAAAAGGACAACAACCTTACTCGCGAGACATTAGAGGGCCCTACAACATATCAAAATCTCATCTTGCGAGGATGCTGGGTTGTTGAAGCAGATGGGTTGTCGTTAAGCCCATTGGGCCTTCTGAATGGGCCATCTCTCTAGGCTGGGTCTGTGAACCTTTAACACATAAAGGAATTGTGCTTTCAACATGACAGGTGTGATCATACCAGCACTAATGCACCGGATCCCATCAGAACTCTGAAGTTAAGCGTGCTTGGGCGAGAGTAGTACTAGGATGGGTGACCCCCTGGGAAGTCCTCGTGTTGCACCTCCCTTTTAAATTTTTTTTCCTCCAGTTAGGGTTGCCAAGATACTTTCTCCACCACATTTCTATTATCGAATCCCATAGCACCTTGGTCAAGACAACTTCGTTTAACGTGTAGGCCGAGCCCGCAAACCGAGGGCGTAGGGCTTGTGGCTAGGTCTCCGTCGCTCCGGTGCCTATAACTTTTGATCCGTAAGGAGTTACGCGGCGCACAGCATACCGTTGGAAAGCTCTTCGAGAGCTCTACGACACGGGAAGCAAGTTCACTTGCTTTGCCCTTTTTGGAGCCCAAAATCGAATGTTTTCATTAGTTTTGGGCCACTTTTCTAATTTAGCTCTGTTATTCCGCCCCGGATCGTACGTCGTCAACTGTTAAAAGGACGACAACCATACTCGTGGGACATTAGAGGGCCCTACTACGCGGCGATATCTCGTCTTGCGAGGATGCTAGGTTGTTGAAGTGGATGGGTTATCGTTAAGCCGCTTTGGCCTTCTGAATGGGCTATCTCCCTAGGCTGGGACTGTGAACCTTTAACACATAAAGGAATTGTGCCATCAACATGACGGGTGTGATCATACCAGCACTAATGCACCGGATCCCATCAGAACTCCGAAGTTAAGTGTGCTTGGGCGAGAGTAGTACTAGGATGTGTGACCCCTGGTAAGTCCTCGTGTTGCACCCCCCTTTTCAATTTTTTTTCCTCCGGTTAGAGTTGCCAAGATACTTTATCCACGCCATTTCTATTATCGAATCCCACGGCACCTTGGGCAAGACAACTTCGCTTCACGTGGAGGCAGGGCACGTAAACCGGGGGCGTAGGTGTTGTGACCAGGTCTCCGTCGCTCCGGTGCCCATAACTTTTGATCCGTAATTAGTTACGCGGCGCACAGTATTCTAATGGAAAGCTCTCCGAAAGCTCTACGACGGGGGCAGCCAGCTTGCTCGCTATGCCCTTTTTTGTAGCCCAAAATCGAACATTTTCATCTATTTTGGGCCACTTTTCTAATTTAGCTCTATTTTTCCGTACCGGATCATACGTCGTGAGTTGTTAAAAAGACAACAACCTTACTCTTGGGACATTAGAGGGCCCTACAACACATCAAAATGTCATCTTACGAGGATGCTGGGTTGTTGAAGCGGATGGGTTCTCGTTAAGCCCATTGGGCCTTCTGAATGGGCCATCTCTCTAGGCTGGGTCTGTGAATCGTTGACACATAAAGGATTTGTGCCCTCAACATGACGGGTGCGATCATACCACCACTAATGCACCGGATCCCATCAGAACTCCGAACATAAGCGTGCTTGGGCGAGAGTAGTACTAGGATGGGCGACCCCTTGGGAAGTCCCCGTGTTGCACCCCCATTTTCAATTTTTTTCCTCCGGTTAGGGTTGCCAAGATACTTTATCCACCCCATTTCTATTATCGAATCCCACGGCACCTTAGGCAAGACAACTTCGCTTCACGTGGAAGCTGGGCCTGCAAACCGGGGGCGTAGGGCTTGTGACCAGGTCTCCGTCGCTCCGATGCCCATAACTTTTGATCCGTAATGAGTTACGCAGCGCACATCATACTGTTGGAAAGCTCTCCGAGAGCTCTACGACAGGGGCAGCCAGCTTGCTCGCTATGCCCTTTTTTGGAGCCCAAAATCGAACGTTTTCATCTGTTTCGGGCCACTTTTCAAGTTTTGCTCTATTTTTCCGTCCCGGATCATAAGTCGTGAGCTGTTAAAAAGACAACAACCTTACTCTCGGGACATTAGAGGGCCCTACAATGCATCAAAATCTCATCTTGCAAGGATGCTGTGTTGTTGAAGCGGATGGGTTGTCGTTAAGCCCATTAGGACTTCTGAATGGGCCATTTCTCTAGGCTGGGTCTGTGAATCGTTAACACATAAAGGAATTGTGCCCTCAACATGACAGGTGCGACCGTACAAGCACTAATGCACTGGATCCCATCAGAACTCCGAAGTTAAGCGTGCTTGGGCGAGAATAGTACTAGGATGGGTGACCCCCTGGGAAGTCCTCGTGTTGCACCCCTCTTTTCAATTTTTTTTGCTCCGATTAGGGTTACCAAGATACTTTATCCACCAAATTTCTATTATCGAATCCCACAGTACCTTGGGCAAGACAACTTCGCTTCATGTGGAGGCCGAGCCCGGAAATCGAGGGTGTAGGGCTTATGACCAGGTCTCCGTCGCTCCGGTGCCCATAACTTTTGATCTGTAAGGAGTTACGCGGCGCACAGCATACCGTTGGAAAGCTCTTCGAGAGCACTACGACATGGGCCGCAAGTTTACGTGCTTCGCCCTTTTTGGAGCCCAAAATCGAACGTTTTCATCAGTTTCAGGCCACTTTTCTTGTTTTACTTTGTTTTTATGTCCCGGATCGTACGTCGTGAGCGGTTAAAAGGACGACAACCTTACTCGCGGGACATTGGAGGGCCCTACAATGCGTCGATATCTCGTCTTGCAAGGATGCTAGGTTGTTGAAGTGGATGGGTTGTCGTTAAGCCCATTGGGCCTTCTGAATGGGCCATCTCTCTAGGCTGGGACTATGAACCATTAACACATAAATGAATTGTGCCCTCAACATGACGGGTGCGATCATAGCACCACTAATTCACCAGATCCCATCAGAATTCCGAAGTTAAGCGTTCCTGTGTGAGAGTAGTACTAGGATGGGTGACCCCATGAGAAGTCCTCGTGTTGCACCCCCCTTTTCAATTTTTTTTCCTCCGGTTAGGGTTGCCAAGATACTTTACCCACCCCATTTCTATTATCGAATCCCACGGCACCTTGGGCAAGACAACTTCGCTTCACGTGGAGGCTGGGCCCGCAAACCGGGGGCGTAGGGCTTGTGACCAGGTCTCCGTCGCTCCGGCGGCGATAACTTTTGATCCGTAAGGAGTTACGCGGCGCATAGCATACTGTTGGAAAGCTCTCCGAGAGCTCTACGACGAGGGTAGCAAGCTTGCTTGCTCTGCCCTTTTTTGGAGCCCAAAATCGAATGTTTTCATCAGTTTCGACCCACTTTTCTAATTTAGCTTTATTTTTACGTCCCGGATCGTACGTCGTGAGCTGTTAAAAGGACAACAACCTTACTCGCGTGACATTAGAGGGCCCTACAACGTATCGAAATCTCGTCTTGCGATGATGCTGGGTTGTTGAAGCAGATGGGTTGTCGTTAAGCCCATTGGGCCTTCTGAATGGGCCATCTCTCAAGGCTGGGTTTGTGAACCGTTAACACATAAAGGAATTGTGCCCTCAACATGACGGGTGCGATCATACCAGCACTAATGCACCGGATCCCATCAGAACTCTGAAGTTAAGCGTGCTTGGGCGAGAGTAGTACTAGGATGGGTCACCCCCTGGGAAGTCCTCGTGTTGCACCCCTCTTTTCAATTTTTTTTGTTCCGGTTAGGGTTGCCAAGATACTTTATCCACCCCATTTCTATTATCAAATCCCACGGTACCTTGGGCATGACAACTTCGCTTCACGTGGAGGTTGGGCCTGCAAACCGGGGGCATAGGGCTTGTGACCAGTTCTCCGTCGCTCTGGTGCCCATAACTCTTGATCCGTAATGAGTTACGCGGCGCACAACATACTGCTGGAAAGCTCTCCGAGAGCTCTATGATAGGGGCAGCCAGCTTGCTCGCAGTGCCCTTTTTTGGAGCCAAAAATTGAACGTTTTCATCAGTTTCGGGCCACTTTTCTAGTTTAGCTCTATTTTTCCGTCCTGGATCGTATGTCGTATGCTGTTAAAAGGACAACAACCTTACTCGCGGGACATTAGAGGGCCATACAACGCATCGAAATCTCATCTTGCAAGGATGCTGGGTTGTTGAAGTGGATGGGTTGTCGATAAGCCCATTGGGCCTTCTGAATGGACCATCTCTCTAGGCTGGAACTGTGAACCATTAACACATGAAAGAATTGTGCCCCCAACATGACGGGTGCGATCATACCAGCACTAATGCACCGGATCCCATCAGAACTCCAAAGTTAAGCGTGCTTGGGCGAGAGTAGTACTAGGATGGGTTACCCCATGGGAAGTCCTCGTTTTGTTCCCCCATTTTCAATTTTTTTTCCTCCGGTTAGGGTTGCCAAGATACTTTATCCACCCCATTTCTGTTATCGAATCCCACGGCACCTTGGGCAAGACAACTTCGCTTCACGTGGAGGCTGGGCCCGCAAACCAGGGGCGTAGGGCTTGTAACCAGGTCTCCGTCGCTCCAGTGCCCATAACTTTTGATCCGTAATGGGTTACGTGGCGCACAGCATAATGTTGGAAAGCTCTTCGAGAACTCTACGACGGGGGCAGCCAGCATGCTCGTTGTGCCCTTTTTTGGAGCCCAAAATCGAACATTTTCATCAGTTTCGGGCAACTTTTCTAGTTTAGCTCTATTTTTTCATCCCGAATCGTCCATCGTAAGTTGTTAAAAGGACCACAACCTTACTCGCGGGACATTAGAGGGCCCTACAACGCATCGAAATCTCATCTTGCGAGGATGCTGGGTTGTTGAAGCGGATGGGTTGTCGTTAAGCCCATTGGGCCTTTTGAATAGGCCATCTCTCTAGGCTAGGTCTGTGAAACGTTAACACATAAAGGAATTGTGCCCTCAACATCGCGGGTGCAATCATACCAGCACTAATGCACCGGATCCCATCAGAACTCCGAAGTTAAGCGTGCTTGGGCGAGAGTAGTACTAGGATGGGTGACCCCCTGGGAAGTCCTCGTGTTTCAACCCCCTTTTCAATTATTTTTCCTCCGGTTAGTGTTGCCAAGATACTTTATCGACCCCATTTCTATTATCGAATCCCACGGCACCTTGGGCAAGACAACTTCGCTTCACGTGGAGGCTGGGCCCGCAAATCGGGGGCGTAGGGCTTGTGACAAAGACACCGTCGCTCAGGTGCTCATAACTTTTGATCCGTAATGAGTTACGCAGCTCACAACATACTGTTGGAAAGCTCTCCGAGAGCTCTACGACAAGGACAGCCAGCTTGCTCGCTGTGCCCTTTTTTGGAGACAAAAATTGAACGTTTTCATCAGTTTCGGGCCACTTTTCTGATTTAGCTCTATTTTTCCGTCCCAGATCGTACGTCGTGAGCTGTGAAAAGGACAACAACCTTACTCGCAGGACATTAGAGGTCCTTACAACGCATCGAAATCTCATTTTGCGAGGATGCTGGGTTGTTGAAGCGGATGGGTTGTCGTTAAGCCGATTGGGCCTTCTGAATGGGCCATCTCTCTAGGCTGCGTCTGTGAACCGGTAACACATAAAGGAATTGTGCCCCAACATGACGGGTGAGATCATACCAGCACTAATGCACCGGATCCCATCAGAACTCTGAAGTTAAGCGTGCTTGGGCGAGAGTAGTACTAGGATGTGTGACCCCCTGGGAAGTCCTCATGTTGCACCACCCTTTTCAATTTTTTTTCCTCCGGTTTGGGTTGCCAAGATACTTTATCCACCCCATTTCTATTATCGAATCTCACGGCACCTTGGGCAAGACAACTTCGCTTCACGTGTAGGCTGGGCCCGCAAACCGGGGGCGTAGGTCTTGTGACCAGGTATCCGTCACTCCGGTGTCCATAACTTTTGATCCGTAATGAGTTACGAGGCGCACAGCATACTGTTGGAAAGCTCCCCGAGAACTCTACGACGGGGGCAGCCAGCATGCTCGTTGTGCCCATTTTTGGAGCACAAAATCGGACATTTTCATCAGTTTCAGGCCAATTTTCTAATTTAGCTCTATTTTTCCGTCCCGAATCGTCTGTCGTAAGTTGTTAAAAGGACAACAACCTTACTCGCGGGACATTAGAGGGCCCCACAACGCATCGAAATCTCATCTTGCGACGATGCTGGGTTGTTGAAGCGGATGGGTTGTCGTTAAGCCCATTGGGACTTTTGAATAGGCCATCTCTCTAGGCTAGGTCTGTGAACCGTTAACACATAAAGGAATTGTGCCCTCAACATCGCGGGTGCGATCATACCAGCTCTAATGCACCGGATCCCATCAGAACTCCGAAGTTAAGCGTTCTTGGGCGAGAGTAGTACTAGGATTGGTGACCCCCTGTGAAGTTCTCGTGTTGCACCCCCCTTTTCAATTATTTTTCCTCCGGTTAGTGTTGCCAAGATACTTTATCCACCCCATTTCTATTATCGAATCCCACGGCACCTTGGGCAAGACAACTTCGCTTCACGTGGAGGCTGGGCCCGCAAATCGGGGGCGTAGGGCTTGTGACAAAGACTCCGTCGCTCCGGTGCCCATAACTTTTGATCCGTAATGAGTTATGCGGCGTACAACATACTGTTGGAAATCTCTCTGAGAGCTCTACGACAAGGGCAGCCAGCTTGCTCGCTGTGCCCTTTTTTGGAGACAAAAATCGAACGTTTTCATCAGTTTCGTGACACTTTTCTAATTTAGCTATATTTTTTCGTCCCAGATCGTACGTCGTGAGCTGTGAAAACGACAACAACCTTACTCGCAGGACATTAGAGGGCCTTACAACGCATCGAAATCTCATTTTGCGAGGATGCTGGGTTGTTGAAGCGGATGGGTTGTCGTTAAGCCGATTGGGCCTTCTGAATGGGCCATCTCTCTATGCTGCGTCTGTGAACCGGTAACACATAAAGGAATTGTGCCTCAACATGACGGGTGCGATCATACCAGCACTAATGCACCGGATCCCATCAGAACTCTGAAGTTAAGCGTGCTTGGGCGAGAGTAGTACTAGGATGGGTGACCCCCTGGGAAGTCCTCGTGTTGCACCCCCCTTTTCAATTTTTATTTGCTCCGGTTAGGGTTACCAAGATACTTTATCCACCCCATTTCTATTATCGAATCCCACAGTACCTTGGGCAAGACAACTTCGCTTCACGTGGTGGCCGGGCCTACAAACCGAGGGCGTATGGCTTGTGACTAGGTTTCCGTCGTTCCGGTGCCCATAACTTTTGATCCGTAAGGAGTTACGCGGCGCACAGCATACCGTTGGAAAGCTCTTCGAGAGCTCAACGACAAGGACAGCAAGTTTGCTTGCTTTGCCCTTTTTGGAGCCCAAAATCGAATGTTTACATTAGTACTAGGATGGGTGACCCCCTGGGAAGTCCTCGTGTTGCACCCCCCTTTTCAATTTTTATTTGCTCCGGTTAGGGTTACCAAGATACTTTATCCACCCCATTTCTATTATCGAATCCCACAGTACCTTGGGCAAGACAACTTCGCTTCACGTGGTGGCCGGGCCTACAAACCGAGGGCGTATGGCTTGTGACTA
The DNA here is from genome assembly GCA_037974665.1 of Ehretia macrophylla. Classification (NCBI taxonomy): domain Eukaryota; kingdom Viridiplantae; phylum Streptophyta; class Magnoliopsida; order Boraginales; family Ehretiaceae; genus Ehretia; species Ehretia macrophylla. The sequence goes on from CM075777.1 coordinate 32,105,124, forward strand.
GGTTTCCGTCGTTCCGGTGCCCATAACTTTTGATCCGTAATGAGTTACGAGGCGCACAGCATACTGTTGGAAAGCTCTCCGAGAGCTCTACGAAGAAGGCCGCCAGCTTGCTCGCTGTGCCCTTTTTTGGAGCACAAAATCGGACGCTTTCATCAGTTTCGGGCCACTTTTCTAATTTAGCTCTATTTTTTCGTCCCGGATCGTACGTCGTAAGCTGCTAAAAGGACAACAACCTTACTCGCGGGACATTAGAGGGCCCCACAACGCATCGAAATCTCATCCTGCGAAGATGTTGGGTTGTTGAAGCAGATGGGTTGTCGTTAAGCCCATTGGGCCTTTTTAATGGGCTATCTCTCTAGGTTGGGTCTGTGAACCGTTAACACATAAAGGAATTGTGCCCTCAACATGACGGGTGCGATCATAGCAGCACTAATGCACCAGATCTCATCAGAACTCCGAAGTTAAGCATGCTTGGGCGAGAGTAGTACTAGGATGGGTGACCCCCAGGGAAGTCCTCGTGTTGCACCCACCTTTTCAATTTTTATTCCTCCGATTAGGGTTGCCAAGATACTTTGTCCACCCCATTTCTATTATCGAATCCCACGGCACCTTGGGCAAGACAACTTCGCTTCACGTGGAGGCTGGGCCCGCAAATCGGGGGCGTAGGGCTTGTGACCAAGTCTCCGTCGCTCCGGTGCCCATAACTTTTGATCCGTAATGAGTTACGCGGCGCACAACATACTGTTGGAAAGCTCTCCGAGAGCTCTACGACGGGGGCAGCCAGCTTGCTCGCTGTGCCCTTTTTTGGAGCCCAAAATCGAACGTTTTCATCAGTTTCGGGCCACTTTTCTAATTTAGCTCTATTTTTCTATCCCGGATCGTACGTCGTGAGCTGTTAGAAGGACAACAACCTTACTCGCGGCACATTAGAGGGCCCTACAATGCATCGAAATATCATCTTGCGAGGATGCTGGGTTGTTGAAGCGGATGGGTTGTCGTTAATCCCATTGGGCCTTCTGAATGGGCCATCTCTCTAGGCTAGGTCTGTGAACCGTTAACACATAAAGGAATTGTGCCCTCAAAATGACGGGTGCGATCATACCAGCACTAATGCACCGGATCTCATTAGAACTCCGAAGTTAAGCGTCCTTGGACGAGAGTAGTACTAGGATGGGTGACCCCCTGGGAAGTCCTCGTGTTGCACCCCCCTTTTCAATTTTTATTTGCTCCGGTTAGGGTTACCAAGATACTTTATCCACCCCATTTCTATTATCGAATCCCACAGTACCTTGGGCAAGACAACTTCGCTTCACGTGGTGGCCGGGCCTACAAACCGAGGGCGTATGGCTTGTGACTAGGTTTCCGTCGTTCCGGTGCCCATAACTTTTGATCCGTAAGGAGTTACGCGGCGCACAGCATACCGTTGGAAAGCTCTTCGAGAGCTCAACGACAAGGACAGCAAGTTTGCTTGCTTTGCCCTTTTTGGAGCCCAAAATCGAATGTTTACATTAGTTTTGGGCCACTTTTCTAATTTAGCTATGTTTTTCCATCCGAGATCGTAGGTTGTGAGATGTTAAAAGGACGACAACCTTACTCGCAGGACATTAGAGGGCCCTACAATGCGTTGAAATCTCGTCTTGCGAGGATGCTAGGTTGTTGAAGTGGATGGGTTGTCATTAAGCCCATTGGGCCTTTTGAATGGACCATCTCTATAGGCTGGGACTGTGAACCATTAACACATAAAGGAATTGTGCCTCAACATGATGGGTGCGATCATACCAGCACTAATGCACCGGATCCCATCAGAACTCCGAAGTTAAGCGTGCTTGGGCGAGAATAGTACTAAGATGGGTGACCCCCATGGGAAGTCCTCTTGTTGCACCCACCTTTTCAATTTTTATTCCTCCGGTTAGGGTTGCCAAGATTCTTTGTCCACCCAATTTCTATTATCGAATCCCACGGCACCTTGGGCAAGACAACTTCGCTTCACGTGGAGGCTGGGCCCGCAAATCGGGGGCGTAGGGCTTGTGACCAAGTCTCCGTCGCTCCGGTGCCCATAACTTTTGATCCGTAATGAGTTACGCGGCGCACAACATACTGTTGGAAAGCTCTCCGAGAGCTCTACGACGGGGGCTGCCAGCTTGCTCGCTGTGCCCTTTTTTGGAGCCCAAAATCGAACGTTTTCATCAGTTTTGGGCCACTTTTCTAATTTAGCTCTATTTTTCTATCCCGGATCGTACGTCGTGAGCTGTTAAAAGGACAACAACCTTACTCGCGGGACATTAGAGGGCCCTACAATGCATCGAAATCTCATCTTGCGAGGATGCTGGGTTGTTGAAGCGGATGGGTTGTCGTTAAGCCCATTGGGCCTTCTGAATGGGCCATCTCTCTAGGCTAGGTCTGTGAACCGTTAACACATAAAGGAATTGTGCCCTCAACATGACGGGTGCGATCATACCAGCACTAATGCACCGGATCTCATCAGAACTCCGAAGTTAAGCGTCCTTGGGCGAGAGTAGTACTAGGATGGGTGACCCCCTGGGAAGTCCTCGTGTTGCACCCCCCTTTTCAATTTTTATTTGCTCCGGTTAGGGTTACCAAGATACTTTATCCACCACATTTCTATTATCGAATCCCACAGCACCTTGGGCAAGACAACTTCGCTTCACGTGGTGGCCGGGCCTACAAACCGAGGGCGTATGGCTTGTGACTAGGTTTCCGTCGTTCCGGTGCCCATAACTTTTGATCCGTAAGGAGTTACGCGGCGCACAGCATACCGTTGGAAAGCTCTTCGAGAGCTCAACGACAAGGGCAGCAAGTTTGCATGCTTTGCCCTTTTTGGAGCCCAAAATCGAATGTTTACATTAGTTTTAGGCCACTTTTCTAATTTAGCTATGTTTTTCCATCCGGGATCGTAGGTTGTGAGATGTTAAAAGGACGACAACCTTACTCGCAGGACATTAGAGGGCCCTACAATGCGTTGAAATCTCGTCTTGCGAGGATGCTAGGTTGTTGAAGTGGATGGGTTGTCATTAAGCCCATTGGGCCTTTTGAATGGACCATCTCTATAGGCTGGGACTGTGAACCATTAACACATAAAGGAATTGTGCCTCAACATGATGGGTGCGATCATACCAGCACTAATGCACCGGATCCCATCAGAACTCCGAAGTTAAGCGTGCTTGGGCGAGAATAGTACTAAGATGGGTGACCCCCATGGGAAGTCCTCGTTTTGCACCCCTCTTTTCAATTTTTTTTTCCTTCGGTTAGGGCTGCCAAGATACTTTATCCACCCCATTTCTATTATCGAATCCCACGGCACCTTGGGCAAGACAACTTCGCTTCACGTGGAGGCTGGGCCCGCAAACCGGGGGCGTAGGGCTTATAACCAGGTCTCCGTTGCTCAGGTGCCCATAAATTTTGATCCGTAATGGGTTACGCGGCGCACAACATACTGTTGGAAAGCTCTCCGAGAGCTCTACGACGGGGGCTGCCAGCTTGCTCGTTGTGCCCTTTTTTGGAGCCCAAAATCGAACGTTTTTATCAATTTCGGGCCACTTTTCTGATTTGGCTCTATTTTTTCGTCCCGAATCGTTCGTCGTAAGTTGTTAAAAGGACAACAACCTTACTTGCGGGACATTAGAGGGCCCTACAACGCATCGGAATCTCATCTTGCGAGGTTGCTGGGTTGTTGAAGCAGATGGGTTGTCGTTAAGCCCATTGGGCCTTTTGAATAGGCCATCTCTCTAGGCTGGGTCTGTGAACCGTTAACACATAAATGAATTGTGCCCTCAACATGGCGGGTGCGATCTTACCAGCACTAATGCACCGGATCCCATCAGAACTCCGAAGTTAAGCGTGCTTGGGGGAGAGTAGTACTAGGATGGGTGACCCCCTGGGAAGTCCTCGTGTTGCAGCCCCCTTTTCAATTATTTTTCCTCCGGTTAGTGTTCCCAAGATACTTTATCCACCCCATTTCTATTATCGAATCCCACGGCACCTCGGGCAAGACAACTTAGCTTCACGTGCAGGCTGGGCTCGCAAATCGGGGGCGTAGGGCTTGTGACAAAGAATCCGTCGCTCAGGCGCCCATACCTTTTGATCCGTAATGAGTTACGCGGCGCACAGCATACTGTTGGAAATCACTCCGAGAGCTCTACGACTGGGGCAGCCAGCTTGCTCGCTGTGCCCTTTTTTGGAGCCCAAAATCGAATGTTTTCATCAGTTTCGGGCCACGTTTATAATTTAGCTCTATTTTTCCATCCCGGATCGTATGTCATGAGTTGTCAAAAGGACAACAACCTTACTCGTGAAACATTAGAGGGCCCTACAACGCATCGAAACTCATCTAGAGAGGATGCTGGGTTGTTGAAGCGGATGGGTTGTCATTAAGCCCATTGGGCCTGTTGAATGGGCCATCTCTCTAGGCCGGGTCTGTGAACCGTTAACACATTAAGGAATTGTGCCCTCAACATGACGGGTGCGATCATACCAGCACTAATGCACCGGATCCCATTAGAACTCTGAAGTTAAGCATGCTTGGGCGAGAGTAGAACTAGGATAAGTGAACCCCTGGGAAGCCCTCGTGTTGCACCCCCCTTTTTAATTTTTTTTCCTCAGGTTAGGGTTGCCAAGATACTTTACCCACCCCATTTCTATTATCGAATCCCACGGCACCTTGGGCAAGACACCATCGCTTCACGTGGAAGCTGGGCCCGTAAACCGAGGGCGTAGGGCTTGTGACCAGGTCTCCGTCTCTCCGGTGCCCATAACTTTTGATCCGTAGTGAGTTACGCGGCGCACAGCATATAGTTGGAAAGCTCTCCGAGAGCTCTACCACAGGGGCAGCTAGCTTGCTCGTTGTGCCCTTTTTTGGAGGCCAAAATCAAACGTTTTCATCAGTTTCGGGCCACTTTTCTTATTTAGCTCTATTTTTCCGTCCCGGATCGTATGTCGTGAGCTGTTAAAAGGAAAACAACCTTACTCGCGGGACATTAGAGGGCCCTACAACGTATCGAAATCTCATCTTGTGAGGATGCTGGGTTGTTGAACCGGATGGGTTATCGTTAAGCCCATTGGGCCTTTTGAATGTGCCATCTCTCTAGGCTGGGTCTGTGAACCGTTAACACATAAAATAATTGTGCCCTCAACATGACGGGTGCGATCATACCAGCACTAATGCACCGAATCCCATTAGAACTCTGAAGTTAAGCGTGCTTGGGCGAGAGTAGTACTAGGATGGGTGACCCCGTGGGAAGTTCTCGTGTTGCAGCCCCCTTTTCAATTATTTTTCCTCCGGTTAGTGTTGCCAAAAAATATTATCCACCCCATTTCTATTATCGTATCCCATGGCACCTTAGGCAAGACAACTTCGCTTCACGTGGAGGCTGGGCCCGCAAATCGGGGGCGTAGGGCTTATGACCAAGACTCCGTCGCTCCGGTGCCTATAACTTTTGATCCGTAATGAGTTACGCGGCGCACAGCATACAGTTGGAAAGTTGTCCGAGAGCTTTACGACGGGGGTAGCCAGCTTGCTCGCTGTGCCCTTTTTTGGAGACCAAAATCGAACGTTTTCATCAGCTTCGGGCCACGTTTCTAATTTAGCTCTATTTTTCCGTCCCAGATCGTACATCATGAGTTGTTAAAAGGATAACAACCTTACTCGCGGGACATTAGAGGACCCTACAACGCATCAAAAACTCATCTTGCGAGGATGCTGGGTTGTTGAAGTGGATGGGTTGTCGTTAAGCCCATTAGGCCTTCTGAATGGGCCATCTCTCTAGGCCGGGTCTGTGAACCGTTAACACATAAAGGAATTGTGCCCTCAACATGACGGGTGCGATCATACCAGCACTAATGCACCGGATCCCATTAGAACTCTGAAGTTAAGCGTGCTTGGGCGAGAGTAGAACTAGGATAGGTGAACCCCAGGGAAGTCCTCGTGTTGCACCCCCCTTTTCATTTTTTTTTCCTCCGGTTAGGGTTCCCAAGATACTTTATCCACCCTAATTCTATTATCGAATACCACGGCACCTTGGGCAAGACACCTTCGCTTCACGTGGAGGCTGGGCCCGCAAACTGGGGGCGTAGGGCTTGTGACCAGGTCTCCGTCACTCCGGTGCCCATAACTTTTGATCCGTAATGAGTTTCGCGGCGCACAGCATATTGTTGGAAAGCCCTCCGAGAGCTCTACGACGGGGGCAGCCAGCTTGCTCACTGTGCCCTTTTTTGGGGCCCAAAATCGAACGTTTTCATCAGTTTCTAGCCACTTTTCTAATTTAGCTCTATTTTTTCGTCCTGGATCGTACGTCATGAGCTGTAAAAAGGACAACAACCTTACTCGCGGGACATTAGAGGGCCCTACAACGCATCAAAATCTCATCTTGTGAGGATGCTGGGTTGTTGAAGCAGATGGGTTGTCGTTAAGCCCATTGTGCCTTCTGAATGGGCCATCTCTCTAGGCTGGGTCTGTGAGCCGTTAACACATAAAGGAATTGTGCCCTCAACATGACGGGTGTGATCAAACCATCACTAATGCACCGAATCCCATCAGAACTCCGAAGTTAAGCGTGCTTGGGCGAGAGTAGTACTGGGTTGGGTGACCCACTGGGAAGTCCTCGTGTTGCAGCCCCCTTTTCAATTATTTTTGCTCCGGTTAGTGTTGCCAAGATACTTTATCGACCCCATTTCTATTATCGAATCCCACGGCACCTTAGGCAAGACAACTTCGCTTCACGTAGAGGCTGAGGCCGCAAATCAGGGGTGTAGGGCTTCTGACCAAGACTCCGTCGCTCCGGTGTCCATAACTTTTGATCCGTAATGAGTGACACGGCGCACAGCATATAGTTGGAAAGCTCTCCGAGAGCTCTACGACGGGGTCAGCCAGCTTGCTCGCTGTGCCCTTTTTTGGAGCCCAAAATCGAACGTTTTCATCAGTTTCGGGCCACTTTTCTGATTTAGCTCTATTTTTCCATCCCGGATCGTACGTCGTGAGTAGTTAAAAGGACAACAACCTTACTCACGGGACATTAGAGGGCCCTACAACGCATTGAAATATCATCTTGCGAGGATGCAGGGTTGTTGAAGTGGATGGGGTATCGTTAAGCCCATCGGGCCCTCTGAATGGGCCATCTCTCTAGGCTGGATCTGTGAACCGTTAACACATAAAGGAATTGTGCCCTCAACATGACGGGTACGATCATACCAGCACTAATGCACCAGATCCCATCAGAACTCTGAAGTTAAGCGTGCTTGGGCGAGAGTAGTACTAGGATGGATGACCCCCTGGTCAGTCCTCGTGTTGCACCCCCAGTTTTCAATTTTTTTTCCTCCGGTTAGGGTTGCCAAGAAACTTTATCCACCCCATTTCTATTATAAAATCCCACGGCACCTTGGGCAAGACAACTTCGCTTCACGTGGAGGCTAGGCCCGCCAACTGGGGGCGTTGGGCTTCTGACCAGGTCTCCGTCACTCCGGTGCCCATAACTTTTGAACCGTAATGAGTTACGCGGCGCACAACATACTGTTGGAAAGCTCTCCGAGAGCTCTACGACGGGGGCAGCAGCTTGCTTGCTGTGCCCTTTTTTGGAGCCCAAAATCGAACGTTTTCATCAGTTTCGGGCCACTTTTCTCATTTAGCTCTATTTTTTCATCCAGGATCATACGTCGTGAGCTGTTAAAAGGACAACAACCTTACTCGCGTGACAATAGTGGGCCCTACAACGCATCAAAATCTCATCTTGCGAGGATGCTGGGTTGTTGAAGCGGATAGGTTGTCGTTAAGCCCATTGGGCCTTCTGAATTGGCCATCTCTCTAGGCTGGGTCTGTGAACCGTTAACACATAAAAGAATTGTGCCCTCAACATGACGGGTGCGATCATACCAGCACTAATGCACCGGATCCCATCAGAACTTCGAAGTTAAGCGTGCTTTGGCGAGAGTAGTACTAGGATGGGTGACCCCTTGGGAAGTCCTCGTGTTGCACCCCCCTTTTCAATTTTTTTTGCTCCGGTTAGGGTTACCAAGATAGTTTATCCACCGCATTTCTATTATCGAATCCCACAGCACCTTGGGCAAGACAACTTCGCGTCACGTGGTGGCCGGGCTCGCAAAGCGAGGGCGTATGGCTTGTGACCAGGTCTCCGTCGCTCCGGTGTCCATAACTTTTGATCTGTAAGGAGTTACGCGGCGCACAGCATACCGTTGGAAAGCACTTCGAGAGCTCTACGACAGGGGCAGCAAGTTCGCTTGCTTTGCCGTTTTTGAAGCTTAAAATCGAACGTTTTCATCAGTTTCGGGTAACTTTTCTAATTTAGCTATGTTTTTCCGTCCCGGATCGTACGTCGTGAGTTGTTAAAAGGACAACAACCTTACTCGCGGGACATTAGAGGGCCCTACAATGCGTCGATATCTCGTCTTGCGAGGATGCTAGGTTGTTGAATTGGATGGGTTGTCGTTAAGCCCATTGGGCCTTATGAATTGGCTATCTCTCTAGGCTGGGACAGTGAACCATTAACACATAAAGGAATTGTGCCCTCAACATGACGAGTACGATCATAACATCACTAATGCACCGGATCCCATCAGAACTCCGAAGTTAAGCGTGCTTGGGCGAGAGTAGTACAAGTATGGGTGACCCCCCGGGAAGTCCTCGTGTTGCACCCCCTTTTTCAATTTTTTTTGCTCCAGTTAGGGTTACCAAGATACTTTATCCACCACATTTCTATTATCGAATCCCACAGCACCTTGGGCAAGACAACTTCGCTTCACGTGGAGGCCGGGCCCGCAAACCTAGGGCGTAGGGCTTGTGACCAGGTCTCCGTCGCTCCAATGCCCATAACTTTTCATCCGTAAGGAGTTATGCGGCACACAACATACCCTTGGAAAGCTCTTCGAGAGCTGTAGGACAGGGGCAGAAAGTTTGCTTGCTTTGCACTTTTTGGAGCCCAAAACCGAACGTTTTCAACAGTTTCGGTCCACTTTTCTAATTTTGCTCTATTTTTCCGTCCTGGATCGTACGTCGTGAGCGGTTAAAAGGACAACAACCTTACTCGCGGGACATTAGAGGGCCTTACAACGCGTCGATATCTCGTCCTGCGAGGATGCTAGGTTGTTGAAGCGGATGGGTTGTCGTTAAGCCCATTGGCCCTTCTAAATGGGCCATCTCTCTAGGCTGGGACTGTGAACCATTAACACATAAAGGAATTGTGCCCTCAACATGACGGGTGCGATCATACCAGCACTAATGCACAGGATCCCATCAGAACTCCGAAGTGAAGCGTGCTTGGAAAAGAGTAGTACTAGGATGGGTGACCCCTTGGAAAGTCCTCGTGTTGCACCCCCATTTTCAATTTTTTTTCCATCGGTTAGGGTTGGCAAGATACTTTATCCACCCCATTTCTATTATTGAATCCCACGGCACCTTGGGCAAGACAACTGCGCTTCACGTGGAGGCTGCGCCCGCAAACCGGGGGCGTAGGGCTTGTAACCAGGTCTCCGTCGCTCCGGTGCCCATAACTTTTGATCCGTAATGAGTTACGCGGCGCACAGCATACTGTTGCAAAGCTCTCCGAGAGCTCTATGACGGGGGCAGCCAGCTTGCTCGCTGTGCCCTTTTTTGGAGCTCAAAATCGAACGTTTTTGTCAGTTTCGGGCCCTACAACGCATCGAAATCTCATCTTGCCAGGATGCTGGGTTGTTGAAGCGGATGGGTTGTCGTTAAGCCCATTGGGCCTTTTGAATGGGCCATCTCTCTAGGCTGGGTCTGTGAACCGTTAACACATAAAGGAATTGTGCCCTCAACATGACGGGTGCGATCATACCAGCACTAATGCACCGGATCCCATCAAAACTCCGAAGTTAAGCGTGCTTGGGCGAGAGTAGTACTAGGATTGGTGACCCCCTGGGAAGTCCTCATGTTGCACCCCCCTTTTCAATTATTTTTTCCTTCGGTTAGTGTTGCCAAGATACTTTATCCACCCCATTTCTATTATCGAATCCCACCGCACCTTGGGCAAGACAACTTCGCTTCACGTGGAGGCTGGGCCCGCAAATTGGGGGCGTATGGCTTGTGACAAAGACTCCGTCGCTCCGGTGCCCATAACTTTTGATCCGTAATGATTTATGCGGCGCAGAACATACTGTTGGAAAGCTCTCCGAGAGCTCTACGACAAGGGCATCCAGGTTGCTCGCTGTGCCCTTTTTTGGAGACCAAAATCAAACGTTTTCATTAGTTTCGGGCCACTTTTCTAATTTAGCTCTATTTTTCTGTCCCGGATCGTAAGTCGTGAGCTGTTAAAAGGACAACAACCTTACTCGCGGGACATTAGAGGGCCCTACAACGCATCAAAATCTCATCTTGCGAGGATGCTGGGTTGTTGAAGCGGATGGATTGTCGTTAAGCCCATTGGGCCTTCTAAATGGACCATCTCTCTAGGCTGGGTCTATGAACCGTTAACACATAAAGGAATTGTGCCCTCAACATGACGGGTGAGATCATACCTGCACTACTGCACCGGATCCCATCAGAACTCTGAAGTTAAGCGTGCTTGGGCGAGAGTAGTACGAGGATGGGTGACCCCTTGGGAAGTCCTCGTGTTGCACCACTCTTTTCAATTGTTTTTCCTCCGGTTAGGGTTGCCAAGATACTTTATCCACCCCATTTCTATTATCGAATCCCACGGCACCTTGGTCAAGACAACTTCGCTTCACGTGAAGGCTGGGCCCGCAAACCAGGGGCGTAGGGCTTGTGACTATGTCTCTGTCACTCCGGTGCCCATAACTTTTGATCCGTAATGAGTTACCCGGCGCACAGCATACTGTTGGAAAGCTCTCCGAGAACTCTACGACAGTGGCACCCAGCTTGCTCGCCGTGCCCTTTTTTGGAGCCCAAAATCGAACGTTTTCATCAGTTTCGGGCCACTTTTCTAATTCAGCTCTATTTTTCCTTCCCGGATCGTACGTCGTAATTTGTTAAAAGGATAAACCTTACTCGTGGGACATTAGAGGGTTCTACAACACATCGAAATCTCATCTTGCGAGGATGCTGGGTTGTTGAAGCGGATGGGTTATCGTTAAGCCCATTGGGCCTTTTGAATGGGCCACCTCTGTAGGCTGGGTTTGTGAACCGTTAACACATAAAGGAATTGTGCCATCAACATGACGGGTGCGGTCATACCAGCACTAATGCACCGGATACCATCAGAACTCCGAAGTGAAGCGTGCTTGGGCGAGAGTAGTACTAGGATGGGTAACCCCCAGAGAAGTCCTCGTGTTGCACCCCCATTTTCAATTATTTTTCCTCCGGTTAGTGTTGCCAAGATACTTTATCCACCCCATTTCTATTATCGAATCCCACGGCACCTTAGGAAAGACAACTTCACTTCACGTGGAGGCTGGGCCCGTAAACCGGGGGCGTAGGGCTTGTGACCAAGACTCCGTCGCTCCGGTGTCCATAACTTTTGATTCGTAATGAGTTACGCGGCGCACAACATACTGTTGTAAAGCTCTCCGAGAGGTCTACGACGGGGGCTGCCAGCTTGCTCGATGTGCCCTTTTTTGGAGCCCAAAATCAAACGTTTTCATCAGTTTCGGGCCACTTTTCTAATTTAGCTCTATTTTTCCGTCCTGAATCGTACGTCGTGAGCTGTTAAAAGGACAACAACCTTACTCGCCGGACATTAGAGGGCCCTACAACGCATCGAAATCTCATCTTCCGAGGATGCTGGGTTGTTGAAGCGGTTGGGTTGTCGTTAAGCCCATTGGGCCTTCTGAATGGGCCATCTCTCTAGGATGGGTCTGTGAACCGTTAACACATAAAGGAATTGTGCCCTCAACATGACGGGTGCGATCATACCAGCACTAATGCACCGGATCCCATCAGAACTCTGAAGTTAAGCGTGCTTGGGCAAGAGTAGTACTAGGATGGGTGACTCCCTGGGAAGTCCTCGTGTTGCACCACCATTTTCAATTTTTTTTCCTCCTGTTAGGGTTGCCAAGATACTTTATCCACCCCATTTCTATTATCGAATCCCACGGCACCATGGGCAAGACAACTTCGCTTCACGTGGAGGTTGGACCCGCAAACCGGGGGCGTAGGTCCTGTGAATAGGTCTCCGTCACTCTGGTGCCCATAACTTTTGATCCGTAATGAGTTACGCGGCGCACAACATACTGTTGGAAAGCTCTCCGAGAGCTCTACGACGGGGGTAGCCAGCTTGCTCGCTGTGCCCTTTTTTGGAGAACAAAATTGAACATTTTCATCAGTTTCAGGCCACTTTTCTAATTTAGCTCTATTTTTCCGTCCTGGATCGTACGTCGTAAGCTGTTAAAAGGACAACAACCTTACTCGTGGGACATTAGAGGGCCTGTCACGCCCCGACCCGACCCCGCAAAAGGCCAAGCCCGGACTCGACACATGGACGGAGTCTCCTTTGTACCGCGGACGATCCGAAAACCCTAAAATCATCATAATACTTGCAAAAGTTATAAAACAATTCAAACAAGCCAACTTTATTTTAAAAACATACATCCTCTTATTAACCAACTTTCCAAACCAAAATGCCATGCATACTACACAAGTATTAATGCCACTAAACAGTTAGCTATTAGCATGCATTTCTTTACTAGTCACAAGAGTAAACTTTTACAACTTTACATTCTTTCAACTTATACAACATAAGACCGTAGAGTCCTCAAACTAGAAAATACATACAAGGCTACAAGCCTCAAAATTAAGTGACATCCAAGCAATATATATAACAAGCAAGGCTCGCACAAAATCTGGTAACCAACCACCAGCAAAGCAGAGAAATGCTATCACGGAAACACCTCCACCTGCTCCTCCTCCTCTATTACCTCGATAGGATCTGCTTCAACTACTCCTGTAAAATATAGTATAGAGAGGAATGAGCAAAAACTATTGCTCAGCGAGGGCAATTGGTCTCAAGGACGGAGATGAGAGGAGTATGCAATGCAATTAGTCAAGCAATACATACAAATATCATATAGAGGTACAACAAAGCCAACAATAAAGCAAGGCAAGTATTTAAAGCTGCAAACACTCATTCAAAGGATACGATACTCTTTTCACGATCAACTTTCAAACACAAATTCGATGACGACGCGCCAGCCCAAAACACCTTATAACACCAGTTTGGAATACCCCGGAAGTATCCATCAACCTACGACCCAAAACTCCCTGGGAGGCAAACCAAGCGAGAAAAGGGAATAGCAGCAGATCTAGAGCAACCAACACTGGCAACCCGAGGCTACCCAGAGAGGCCCATCACTCACGCGTGAGACACTATGCAATGCAAGACTCGATACAAGGCGATAAACAAGCGATAAAGTCACACGTGGGAGAATAACAAAGTAGGTTACTCTCGCACGCAATAGCAACAATTGATAAGCATTTCAATCCAAATCAATTCAAACAAGTATTTCAAGCAACACTAAGCATTCTATAGGCATAAAATCAAGAAAACAAGCAAAAACAGAAATCGGCCCCAACTATCATAACACTACCATTTCCAAACGAGCCATGAAACCGACTTCGCTAATCCTCCTAGGTCACCATAAGGCACGTCTAAGGACCCCAAAACCCTACTTAACCCTAGAATTCACGCAAAGTCCCGTTTTCCCCCTTTGCTCTTTTGAACTACAACTATAACAGCCAAACACCCAACCAATGCCATAATCGCCTCAAAAGTGCTTCCATGGCCTCCCGAAACAATGCCAACATGCAAAACAAGAAAACGCTAAACTCGACCTAAACGACCCCGACTTTCACCAAAGCTTAATTCCCGTTTTTTCCATTACGCAACCCAAACAAACCATGCATTTAGGCATTCTAGCACACCTAGCACAATTCTACATCAACGGACAGCATAACGGAACAACTTCATCGTTCCAAGGGTTTACTATTCACAAAACACTATTCAACATCCAAATTAATTTGCAATCTCAACATTTAACCGTAGAAAATGTTAAAAAGCTATAAATACACGTTCTACAATTGCCAAGGAACATTCTAGAAGCATCAAAACGATTTAAACAACAATCTACGGATAAAATCTAAAAATTGCAAAATTAATACACTAAACATTTAAATGCGCAAATAACATGATTCCCTCACCTTAGGCACTCCTAGTCGCTAGGAAAACAACGCTAGTCACCTCAGAAACCACCCCACACAAGCTCACGCGAAGATTGAACGATTGAAAGGTTGAAAGGTTTTTTTTTTCCCTTTGGAGCTCACAGCCTGCTTGGCTGTTTCAGCTGCTGTAATTTTTTTATTTTGTTAAGTTAAAAGCTTATTTAAGTGCTAAATTGGTCAAATGGTCAAAGGCCTAGGTAAAACAACTTAAAACTTGGTCAAAAGGCCTTATTTTGTGCATTTTAAAGCCATTCTAACTAGAGAAAAATTAATTATAGCTAGCAACAATTAAAATATAAAATTTAAGTCATCCAAATACTAGTTTCACTATCTGCTGAGGACTAGAAACCGTTCTCTAGCTATCGCTCCCTAAATGCAATGCACGTTGCGACGGCAAGAAAGTAACAATTAATTCACAAAGAATTTAAGGAAATATAATTTTCAAAATAATAAACAAGGAATATTCATATTCCGGGCTCAGGTATTACACCCTCTCCCCCTTAAAACAATTGCGCCCACGTAATTCCTACCTGGTCAACAAATAACTCTGGATACTGATCCCGAACCTGGTCCTCTCTTTCCCAAGTTGCTTCCTCAAACACATGATGATTCCACAGAACCTTAACTAACGGAATACTCTTTCTGCAAAGCTCCTGAACTTTTCGATCCACAATTCGAATCGGTTTCTCTTCATAAGACAACTTCTCTTCAATCTGCAAAGGCTCTGGTTCAAGTACATGTGAAGGGTCTGGATGGTACTTCTTCAACATAGACACGTGGAACATATCGTGCAGTCTCGACAAGCTCGGAGGCAAAGCTAATCGATAAGCCAAAGGACCTACCTTTTCGGTGATCTCATACGGACCCACATACTTGGGACTAAGCTTCCTGCTCTTATCGTGCCAAATCAATCCCTTCCGTGGAGAAATCTTAAGAAACACCCAATCTCCCAAATCAAACTCAAGATCCCGACGGTGCTTATCCGCATAACTCTTCTAACGGCTCTGGGCTGTAAGCATACGCTGGCGAATAAGATGAACATTCTCTACCATCTTAATCATCTCAGGTAACACAGTCGGATCAACTGTTCTCATCTCTTCAACCTCTTCCCAATATAATGGGGATCTGCATTTTCGACCATACAACGCCTCGTAGGGAGCCATACCTATAGTAGATTGATAACTATTGTTGTAGGCGAACTCCTCTAAAGGCAAAAACTTCTCCCAATTCTTCCCAAAGTCAAGCACACATGCCTGAAGCATGTCTTCCAAAATCCTGATGGTTCTCTCAGACTGGCCATCAGTTTGCGGATAATATGCAGTACTGAAGCTCAACTTAGTTCCCATGGCCTCTTGCAACTTCTGCCAAAAACGAGATCTGAATCTGGGATCTCTATCTGACACTATACTCTGTGGCACACCATGCAATCTCACAATATTAGCAACATAAAGTTCAGCTAGCTTATCAAGGCTATCCTGTTTGTTCACGAGAATAAAATGTGTAACTTTAGTCAAGCGGTCCACAACAACCCAAACAGAATCACATCCTCTCGGAGATCTAGGAAGATCGGTCACAAGGTCCATTGTTATATGTACCCACTTCCATTGCGGAATCGACAAAGGCTGTAGAAGTCCGACTGGCCTCTGATGCTCAACTTTAACCCTCTGACAAGTCAAACATCTGGATACATACCCAGCAATCTCCCTCTTCATATTGTTCCACCAGAAGTGTTGTTTCAAGTCTCTATACATTTTTGTACTGCCTGGGTGAATCGTATATCTCGAATTATGTGCCTCGGACAGGATCTCATTCTTCAAAGTCGGATCACCAGGAACACACACCCTGTCCCTGAATCTGAAGATACCATCTGCATGTAATTTAAACTCTGACTCTCCCCCTTATGATTTTTCTTGGATCTTCAAGATGTGAGGATCAGTCTTCTGAGCCTCTCTGATCTGTGCTAGCAACCCTGACTGAATCTGCAAACTAGCAAATCGAATCCCTACCTCAGTAGCTTCTGGCTTCCATGAACAAATTTCATCCAAAGTCTCCCAATCCTTGATAATTTAGCTTGCAACAATAGCCTTTCTGCTCAAAGCATCAGCAGCAACATTCGCCTTACCTGGCATGTAGTTAATAGAACAGTTGTAACCACCCAATAGCTCTAGCCACTTCCGCTACCTCATATTCAAATCCTTCTGCGAGAACAAATACTTGAGACTTTTGTGGTCAGTAAAAATTTCAAATCTGCAACCCCACAAGTAGTGATGCCACTTCTTCAAAGCAAACACAACTGCAGCTAACTCCAGGTCATGTGTAGGGTAATTGACTTCATAAGGTTTCAACTTCCTGAAAGCATAAGCAATCACCTTACCATTCTGCATTAAAACACAGCCCAAACCTTCCTTAGATGCATCACTGTAGACAACAAAGTTCTCTGTTCCCTCAGGTAAAGCTAGTATAGGAGTTGTAGTTAGCCTCTTCTTCAATTCTTGGAAACTGGATTCACACTTGGCATCCCAGTTGTAAGTAACTTTCTTTCGAGTCAACTGGCTCAAAGGTCCATAAATTTTGGAGAAGTCTTTAACAAATCTCCGGTAGTAACCTGCCAATCCAAGAAAACTCCGAATCTCTGACACCGTCTCAGGTCTCTTCCAAGATGAAACAACTTCAATCTTAGCTGGGTCCACTGAAATTCCTCGATCTGAAATGATATGGCCTAGAAAAGATATCTGATTCAACCAGAACTCGCACTTGTTGTATTTTGCAAAAAGCTTGTTTTCCTGCAAAGTCTGAAGCACAATCTTCAAGTGTTGCTCATGTTCAGCCTCATTCTTCGAATACACTAAAATGTCGTCAATAAAGATTACGACAAACTGATCAAGATAAGGTCGGAAAACTCTCTGCATCAAGTCCATGATTACGGCTGGTGCATTCGTCAATCCAAACGGCAACACAACAAACTCATAGTGGCCATATCTAGTCCTAAATGTCGTCTTCGGTATATCGTCACTCCGAATCCTAAGTTGATAGTAACCCTGCCTCAAGTCAAATTTGGAGTAAACACTCGCACCCTGCAACTGGTCAAACAATTCTTCAATCAACGGCAAGGGGTATTTATTCTTAATCGTGACTTGATTAAGTCCCCTGTAATCAATGTATAACCGTAGCGTGCCGTCTTTCTTTCTCACAAACAACACAGGCGCACCCCACGGCGAAAAACTAGGTTGTATAAACCCTTTCTCAAGCAAATTCTGAAGCTGAATTTTTAACTCCTGAAGTTCAGCCGATGCCATTCTATAAGGACTCCTAGAAATTGGCGCAGTGTCGGGCACAAGATCAATCGCGAACTCAATCTCCCTATCCGGTGGTAAACCCGGTAATTCCTCGAGAAATACACCAGGGAAGTCTCTAACATTCGGAACCTCATTCAAACTCAACTTATCAGTAGGCTGATTGATCAAATAAGCTAAGTAAGCTTCACAACCCTTATTCAACAACTTAGAAGTCTTGATCGCTAATAAAAGAGGAATTCGGGCAGCCCTGCAGTTCCCAACAATCTCTAGTACCGGTAGGTCAGGAACCTGAAGATAAACAATCTTTGTTCTACAATCCAACTGAGCATAGTACTTCCCCAACCAGTCCATTCCCAAAATAATTTCAAAGTCACGGAATGGCAATATAATTAAATCAGCAGGAAATTTACGGTTCTCAATGCATATATCACAAGATTTGCAAATAGACTCAGTAACAAATTTTGTACCCAAAGGCATACTAACTTCAACTTCATGTGGCAATTTATCAATGCAAACATTCACAGATCGTGCACATGCAGGAGTTATAAATGAATGTGTAGCTCCGGGATCAATCAAAACTTTAACTAGCTGAGTATTGAGAAGAAAGGTACCTTCCACAATAGCTGTAGTATCGGGTAGCTCCTCTGCATCCAGTGCAAAGACCCTAGCCTGAACCCTCTATGCTGGACGTGCACCTGCAGCCCTATTCTGAACACCCTGGCCTCTAGTACGGCCCTGAACATTGTTATACTTAGGGCAATCTCTCACCCTATGGTCATCACTGCCACAACCCGTACATTTACCACTCTTCCTCCAGCAGTTAGCCTCAATATGCCCCGATCAATTACAATAGTTACACTGCTGATTTTGCCTTACAACAGTGTTTCCCGTAGGTGCTGGGGCTCTGGCGGTAGTAGGAACTGTAGCTCCCTGCTGGGGTCTAGTCACAGCTGGCTTGGCCTGAATCTGCTGCTGTGGCTGATACGGATGTTGCTGAGGAACCTGTACAGAAGTCTGATACTGCCTCGGCTGACTCTGGCTGCTCTGGCCCAAATACTGCTTCTTACTCGGCTGACTGCTCTCAGCTAACATCTCAGCCTTCCGTTTCTCAAACTTCGAGGCTGCCTGAAATGCCTCGGGAAAAGTAGTGTAGGTCTGCCCAGCCAAATGCAACTGAATATCCATTCTCAGCCCACGGACAAACCTATGAATCATCCTCCTAGCCGGCCGTACCAACTCGGGCATATACCTCGACAGGCTAACAAACCTAGCCTCGTACTGTGCAACAGTCATATTTCCCTGCTTCAGGGCCACAAACTCGTCCTCCCTCCTTTCCATAGCCATCTCGGGAATATACTTATCCCGAAACTCACTTACAAAATCATCCCATAAATGTGGTACATCCTCACAATCCCACCTCAATCTGACAGTATTCCACCACTGCTCTGCATCACCCTCAAACAGGAATGACGCATAATCTATTCTTGCCTCATCAGTGTACCTCAAAGCGGTGAAAATTTTCTGGACACGGTTAATCCATCTCTCGGCCGCCTCATCATCCGGCTCTCCGAAGAACTTTCCCGGCTCGTGCCTCAGAAATTTCTCTAACTGATTATTCTCAACTCTATACCCCTGTCCACCAGGATTAACTTGATTTCCCTGGGGATTATTCCTATCCTGCCTCTGCTCATGCAGCACCTGTGTAATCCGGTCTACTACAGTAGTCATGGTAGCCATAAACTGCTCAGGCAACGGTTGCTGACCCTGTTCTGCTGCCTCTTCATCTGATCCTATACCTTGAGTACCACGACGTGGCGGCATAGTAGCAATTTCACAATAGCTGGCAACATTTAAAAGCAGTTTATAGATAGAAATATAGCACATAAGATTAGATAACACTCAAGTCAATAACATTCAAACATTCTAACACGCAATTCACATAACACAAGTTTGACATGCCAAACTAATTCACTTTAAACACATAAGCACTCTAAGTTCACAAAGTCATGCTATAACATTTTCTTTCCAATTAACAATTATACAATAACATTCTAGCATTTTGGACCTTTAACCCACAGACCAAGAAACATATCCCGGCTCATGCAAGACTATCATGCTCTGATACCACCTAAAGATGTCACGCCCTGACCCGACCCCGCAAAAGGCCAAGCCCGGACCCGACACACGGACGGAGTCTCCTCTGTACCGCGGACGATCCGAAAACCCTAAAATCATCATAATACTTGCAAAAGTTATAAAACAATTCAAACAAGCCAACTTTCTTTTAAAAACATACATCCTCTTATTAACCAACTTTCCAAACCAAAATGCCATGCATATTACACAAGTATTAATGCCACTAAACAGTTAGCTATTAGCATGCATTTCCTTACTAGTCACAAGAGTAAACTTTTACAGCTTTACATTCTTTCAACTTATACAACATAAGACCGTAGAGGCCTCAAACTAGAAAATACATACAAGGCTACAAGCCTCAAAATTAAGTGACATCCAAGCAATATATATAACAAGCAAGGCTCGCACAAAATCTGGTAACCAACCACCAGCAAAGCAGAGAAGTGCTATCACGGAAACACCTCCACCTCTCCTCCTCCTCTATTACCTCGATAGGATCTGCTTCAACTACTCCTGTAAAATATAGTATAGAGAGGAATGAGCAAAAACTATTGCTCAACGAGGGCAATTGGTCTCAAGGACGGAGATGAGAGGAGTATGCAATGCAATTAGTCAAGCAATACATACAAATATCATATAGAGGTACAACAAAGCCAACAATAAAGCAAGGCAAGTATTTAAAGCTGCAAACACTCATTCAAAGGATACGATACTCTTTTCACGAGCAACTTTCAAACACAAATTCGATGACGACGCGCCGGCCCAAACCACCTTATAATACCAGTTTGGAATACCCCGGAAGTATCCATCAACCTACGACCCAAAACTCCCTGGGAGGCAACCCAAGCGAGAAAAGGGAATAGCAGCGGAGCTAGAGCAACCAACACTGGCAACCCGAGGCTACCCAGAGAGGCCCATCACTCACGCGCGAGACACTATGCAATGCAAGACTCGATACAAGGCGATAAACAAACGATAAAGCCACACATGGGAGAATAACAAAGTAGGTTACTCTCGCACGCAATAGCAACAATTGATAAGCATTTCAATCCAAATCAATTCAAACAAGTATTTCAAGCAACACTAAGCATTCTATAGGCATAAAATCAAGAAAACAAGCAAAAACACAAATCAGCCCCAACTATCAAAACACTACCATTTCCAAACGAGCCACGAGTTCTGGAAACCGACTTCGCCAATCCTCCTAGGTCACCATAAGGCATGTCTAAGGACCCCGAAACCCTACTTAACCCTAGAATTCACGCAAAGTCCCGTTTTCCCCCTTTGCTCGTTTGAACTACAACTATAACAACCAAACACCCAACCAACGCCATAATCACACCAAAAGTGCTTCCATGGCCTCCCGAAACAATGCCAACACACAAAACGAGAAAACGCTAAACTCGACCTAAACGACCCCGACTTTCACCAAGGCTTAATTCCTATTTTTTCCATTACGCAACCCAAAAAAACCATGCATTTAGGCATTCTAGCACACCTAGCACAATTCTACATCAACGGACAGCATAACGGAACAACTTCATCGTTCCAAGGGTTTACTATTCATAAAACACTATTCAACATCCAAATTAAATTGCAATCTCAACATTTAACTGTAGAAAATGTTAAAAAGCTATAAATACACATTCTACAATTGCCAAGGAATATTCTAGAAGCATCAAAACGATTTAAACAACAATCTACGGATAAAATCTAAAAATTGCAAAGTTGATACACTAAACATTTAAATGCGCAAATAACATGATTCCCTCACCTTAGGCACTCCTAGTCGCTAGGAAAACAATGCTAGTCACCTCGGAAACCACCCTGCACGAGCTCATGCGAAGATTGAACGATTGAAAGGCTGAAAGGTTTTTTTTTTCCCTTGGAGCTCACGGCCTGCTTGGCTATTTCAGCTGCTGTATTTTTTTTATTTTGTTAAGTTAAAATCTTATTTAAGTGCTAAATTGGTAAAATGGTCAAAGGCCTTGGTCAAACAATTTAAAACTTGGTCAAAAGGCCTTATTTTGTGCATTTTAAAGCCATTCTAACTAGAGAAAAAATAATTATAGCTAGCAACAATTAAAAAATAAAATTTAAGTCATCTAAATACTAGTTTCACTATTTGCTGAGGACTAGAAACCGTTCTCTAGCTATCGCTCCCTAAATGCAATGCACGTTGCGACGGTAATAAAGTAATAATTAATTCACAAAGAATTTAAGGAAATATAATTTTCAAAATAATAAACAAGGAATTTTCACATTCCGGGCTCGGGTAGTACTGGGCCCCACAACGCATCGAAATCTCATCTTGCGAGGATGCTGGGTTGTTGAAGTGGATGGGTTGTCGTTAAGCCCATTGGGCCTTTTGAATGGGCCATCTCTCTAGGCTAGGTCTGTGAACCATTAACAAATAAAGGAATTGTGCCCTCAACATGACGGGTGCGATCATACCAGCACTAATGCTCCGGATCCCATCAGAACTCCGAAGTTAAGCGTGCTTGGGCGGGAGTAGTACTAGGATGGGTGACCCCATGGGAAGTCCTCGTGTTGCACCCCCCTTTTCAATTATTATTCCTCCGGTTAGGGTTGCCAAGATACTTTATCCACCCCATTTCTATTATCGAATCCGACGACACCTTGGGCAAGACAACTTCGCTTCACGTGGAGGCTGGGCCCGCAAATCGGGAGCGTAGGGCTTGTGACCAAGTCTCCGTCGCTCCGGTGCCCATAACTTTTGATTCGAAATGAGTTACGCGGCGCACAGCATACTGTTGGAAAGCTCTCCGAGTACTCTACGATGGGGGCAGCCAGCTTGCTCGCTGTGCCCCTTTTTGGAGCCCAAAATCGAACGTTTTCATGAGTTTCAGGCCACTTTTCTAATTTAGCTCTATTTTTCCGTTTCGGATCGTACGTCGTGAGCTGTTAAAAGGACAACAACCTTACTTGTGGGACATTAGAGGGCCCTACAACGCATCAAAATCTCATCTTACGAGGATGCTGGGTTGTTGAAGTGGATGAGTTGTCGTTAAGCCCATTGGGCCTTCTGAATGGGCCATCTCTCTAGGCTGGGTCTGTGAACCGTTAACACATAAAGGAATTGTGCCCTCAACATGACGGGTGCGATCATACCAGCACTAATGCACCGTACCTCATCAGACCTCCGAAGTTAAGCGTGTTTGGACGAGAGTAGTACTAGGATAGGTGACCCCCTGTGAAGTCCCCGTGTTGCACCGCCCTTTTCAATTTCTTTTGCTCCGGTTAGGGTTACCAAGATACTTTATCCACCACATTTCTATTATCGAATCCCACAGCACCTTGGGCAAGACAACTTCGCTTCACGTGGTGGCCAAGCTCGCAAACCGAGGGCGTATGGCTTGTGACCAGGTCTCCGTCGCTCCGGTGCCCATAACTTTTGATCCGTAAGGAGTTACGTGGCGCACAGCATACGGTTGGAAAGCTCTTCGAGAGCTCTGCGACAGAGGTAGCAAGTTTGCTTGCTTTGCCCTTTTTGGAGCCCAAAATCGAACGTTTTCATCAGTTTCGGGCTGCTTTTCTAGTTTAGCTATGTTTTTCGGTCCCGGATCGTACGTCGTGAGTTGTTAAAAGGGCGACAACCTTACTCGCGGGACATTAGAGGGCCCTACAATGTGTCGAAATCTTATCTTGCGAGGATGCTAGGTTGTTGAAGTGGTTGGGTTGTCGTTAAGCCCATTGGGCCTTTTGAATGGGCCATCACTATAGGCTGGGACTGTGAACCATTAACACATAAAGGAATTGTGCCCTCAACATGACGGTTGGGATCATACCAGCACTAATGCACCGGATCCCATCAGAACTCCGAAGTTAAGCATGCTTGGGTGAGAGTAGTACTAGGATGGGTGACCCCCTGGGAAGTCCTCGTGTTGCACCCCCTTTTTCATTTTTTTTCCTCCGGTTAGGGTTGCCAAGATACTTTATCCACCCCATTTCTATTATCGAATCCCACGGCACCTTGGGCAAGACAACTTCACTTCACGTGGAGGTTGGGCCAGCAAACCGGGGGCGTAGGGCTTGTGACCAGGTCTCCGTCACTCCGGTGATCCATAACTTTTGATCCGTAATGAGTTACGCGGCGCACAGCATACTATTGGAAAGCTCTCCAAGAGCTCTACAACGGAGGCAGCCAGCTTGGTCGCTGTGCCCTTTCTTGGAGCCCAAAATCGAAAATTTTCTTCAGTTTTGGGCCACTTTTCTAAATTAGCTCTATTTTTCCGTCCCGGATCGTACGTCGTAAGTTGTTAAAAGGACGAAAAACTTACTCGCGGGACATTAGAGGGCCCTACAATGCATCGAAATCTCATCTTGCGAGGATGCTGGGTTGTTGAAGCGGATGGGTTGTCGTTAAGCCCATTGGGCCTTTTGAATGGGCCATCTCTCTAGGCTGGGTCTGTGAACCGATAACACATAAAGGAATTGTGCCCTCAACATGACGGGTGCGATCATACCAGCACTAATGCACAAGATCCCATCAGAACTCCGAAGTTAAGCGTTCTTGGGCGAGAGTAGTACTAGGATGGGTGACCCCCTGGGAAGTCCTCATGTTGCACCCCCCTTTTCAATTATTTTTCCTCCGGTTAGTGTTGCCAAGATACTTTATCCACCCCATTTCTATTATCAAATCACACGGCACCTTAGGCAAGACAACTTCGTTTCACGTGGAGGCTGGGCCCGCAAATCGGGGGCGTAGGGCATGTGACCAAGACTCCGTCGCTTTGGTGCCCATAACTTTTGATCTGTACTGAGTTACGCGGCGCACAGCATACTGTTGGAAAGCTCTCCGAGAGCTCTACGATGGGAGCAGCCAGCTTGCTCGCCGTTCCCTTTTTTGCAGCCCAGAATCAAACGTTTTCATCAGTTTTGGGCCACTTTTCTAAATTAGCTCTATTTTTCCGTCCCGGATCGTACGTCGTAAGTTGTTAAAAGGACGAAAAACTTACTCGCGGGACAATAGAGGGCCCTACAAAGCATCGAAATCTCATCTTGCGAGGATGCAGGGTTGTTGAAGCGGATGGGTTGTCGTTAAGCCCATTGGGCCATTTGAATGGGCCATCTCTCTAGGATGGGTCTGTGAACCGATAACACATAAAGGAATTGTGCCCTCAACATGACGGGTGCGATCATACCAGCACTAATGCACCTGATCCCATCAGAACTCCGAAGTTAAGCGCGCTTGGGCGAGAGTAGTACTAGGATGGGTGACCCCCTAGGAAGTCCTCGTGTTGTACCCCCCTTTTCAATTATTTTTCCTCCGGTTAGTGTTGCCAAGATACTTTATTCACCCCATTTCTATTATCGAATCCCACGTCACCTTAGGCAAGACAACTTCGCTTAACGTGGAGGCTGGGCCCGCAAATCGGGGGCGTAGGTCATGTGACCAAGACTCCGTCGCTTTGGTGCCCATAACTTTTGATCCGTAATGAGTTACGTGGCGCACAGCATACTGTTGGAAAGCTCTCCGAGAGCTCTACGACAGGGGCAGCCAGCTTTCTCGCTGTGCCCTTTTTTGGAGCCCAAAATAGAACGTTTTCATCAGTTTCAAGCCACTTTTCTAATTTAGCTCTATTTTTTCGACCCGGATCGTACGTCGTGAGCTATTAAAAGGACAACAACCTTACTCGCGGGACATTGGAGGGCCCTACAACGCATCGAAATCTCATCTTGCGAGGATGCTGGGTTGTTGAAGTGGATGGGTTGTCCTTAAGCCCATTGGGCCTTCTGAATGGGCCATCTCTCTAGGCTGGGTCTGTCAACCGTTAACACAGAAAAGAATTGTGCCCTCAACAAGACGGGTGCGCTCAGACCAGCACTAATGCACCGGATCCCATCAGAACTCTGAAGTTAAGCGTGGTTGGGCGAGAGTCGTACTAGGATGGGTGACCCTTGGGAAGTCCTCGTGTTGCACACCTCTTTTCAATTTTTTTTCCTCCGGTTACGGTTGCCAATATACTTTATCCACCCCATTTCTATTATCGAATCCCATGGCACCTTGGGCAAGACAACTTTGCTTCACATGGAGGCTGGGCCCGCAAACCGGGGCCGTAGGGCTTGTGACCAGGTCTCCGTCGCTCCGGTACTCATAACTTTTGATTCGTAATGAGTTACGCAGTGCACAGCAGACTGTTGGACAGCTCTCCGAGAGCTCTACGACGCGGGCAGCCAGCTTGTTTGCTGTGCCCTTTTTTTGAGCCCAAAATGAAACGTTTTCATCAGTTTCGGGCCACTTTTCTAATTTAGCTCTATTTTTCCGTCCCAGATTGTACGTCGTGAGCTGTTAAAAGGACAACAACCTTACTTGCGGGACATTAGAGGGCCCTACAATGCATCGAAATCTCATCTTGCGAGGATGCAGGATTGTTGAAGCAGATGGGTTGTCATTAAGGCTATTGGGCCTTTTGAATGGGCCATCTCTCTAGGCTGGGTCTCCGAACTGTTAACACATAAATGAATTGTGCCCTCAATATGATGGGTGCGATCATACCAGCACTAATGCACCGGATTCCATCAGAACTCTGAAGTTAAGCGTGCTTGGGCGAGAGTAGTACTAGGATGGGTGACCCCCTGGGAAGTCCTCGTGTTGCACCCCCCTTTTCAATTTTTTTTCCTCCGGTTAGGGTTGCCAAGATACTTTATCCTCCCCATTTCTATTATCGAATCCCACAGCACCTTGGGCAAGACAACTTCGCTTCACGTGGAGGCTGGGCCCGCAAACCGGGGGCGTAGGGCTTGTGACCAGGTCTCCGTCACTCCGGTGCCCATAACTTTTGATCCGTAATGAGTTACGTGGCGCACAGCATACTGTTGGAATGCTCTCCAAGAGCTCTACGACGGGGGCAGCAAGCTTTTTCGCTGTGCCCTTTTTTGGAACCCAAAATTGAACGTTTTCATCAGTTTCGGGCCACTTTTCTAATTTAGCTCTATTTTCCCGTTCCGGATAGTATGTCGTGAGCTGTTAAAAGGACAACAACCTTACTCGTTGGACATTAGAGGGCCCTACAATGTATCAAAATCTCATCTTGCGAGGATGCTGGGTTGTTGAAGCGGATGGGTTGTTGTTCAGCCTAGTGGGCCTTTTGAATGGGCCATCTCTCTAGGCTGGGTCTCTGAACCGTTAACACATAAAGCAACTGTGCCCTCAACATGACGGGTGCGATCATACCAGCACTAATGCACCGGATCCCATCAGAACTCTGAAGTTAAGCGTGCTTGGGAGAGAGTAGTACTACGATGGGTGACCCCCTGGGAAGTCCTCGTGTTGCACCCCCCTTTTCAATTTTTTTTCCTCCGGTTAGAGTTGCCAAGATACTTTATCCAACCCATTTCAATTATCGAATCCCATGGCACCATAGGCAAGACAACTTCGCTTCACGTGGAGGCTGGGCCCGCAAACCGGGGGCGTTGGGCTTGTGACTAGGTCTCCGTCACTCTGGTGCCCATAACTTTTGATCCGTAATGAGTTACGTGGCGCACAGCATACTTTTGGAAAGCTCTCCAAGAGCTCTACGACGGGGGCAGCAAGCTTGTTCCATGTGCCCTTTTTTGGAACCCAAAATTGAACGTTTTCATCAGTTTCGGGCCACTTTTCTAATTTAGCTCTATTTTTCCGTTCCGGATCGTATGTCGTGAGCTGTTAAAAGGACAACAACCTTACTCGCGGGACATTAGAGGGCCCTACAATGTATCAAAATCTCATCTTGCGAGGATGCTGGGTTGTTGAAGCGGATGGGTTGTCGTTCAGCCCAGTGGGCCTTTTGAATGGGCCATCTCTCTAGGCTGGGTCTCTGAACCGTTAACACATAAAGCAATTGTGCCCTCAACATGACCGGTGCGATCATACCAGCACTAATGCACCGGATCCCATCAGAACTCTGAAGTTAAGCGTGCTTGGGAGAGAGTAGTACTACGATGGGTGACCCCCTGGGAAGTCCTCGTGTTACACCCCCCTTTTCAATTTTTTTTCCTCCGGTTAGAGTTGCCATGATACTATATCCAACCCATTTCAATTATCGAATCCCATGGCACCATAGGCAAAACAACTTCGCTTCACGTGGAGGCTGGGCCCGCAAATCGGGGGCGTAGGGCTTATGACCAAGACTCCGTCACTCCGGTGCCCATAACTTTTGATCCGTAATGAGTTACGTGGTGCACAGCATACTGTTGAAAAGCTCTCCGAGAGCTCTACCACGGGGGTAGCCAGCTTTCTCGCTGTTCCCTTTTTTGGAGCCCAAAATTGAACGTTTTCATCAGTTTCGGGCCATTTTTCGAATTTAGCTCTATTTTTCCGTCCCGGATCGTACGTCGTGAGCTGTTAAAAGAACAACAAACTTACTCGCGGGACATTAGAGGGCCCTACAACGGATCGAAATCTCATCTTGCGAGGATGCTGGGTTGTTGAAGCGGATAGGTTGTCGTTAAGCCCATTGGCCCTTTTGAATGGGCCATCTCTCTAGGCTGGGTCTCTGAACCGTTAACACATAAAGGAATTGTGCCCTCAATATGATGGGTGCGATCATACCAGCACTAATGCACCGGATCCCATCAGAACTGTGAAGTTAAGCGTCCTTGGGCGAGAGTAGTACTAGAATGGGTGACCCCTTGGGAAGTCCTCGTGTTGCACATCCCTTTTCAATTTTTTTTCCTCCGGTTAGGGTTGCCAAGATACTTTATCCACCCCATTTCTATTATCGAATCCCACGGCACCTTGGGCAAGACAACTTCGCTTCACGTGGAGGCTGGGCCCGCAAACCGGGGGCGTAGGGCTTGTGCCCAGGTCTCCGTCACTCCGGTGCCCATAACTTTTGATCCGTAATGAGTTACGCGGTGCATAGCATACTGTTGGAAAGCTCTTCAAGTGCTCTACGACGAGGGCAGCAAGCTTGTTCGCTATGCCCTTTTTTGGAGCCCAAAATTGGACATTTTCATCAATTTCTGGCCACTTTTGTAATTTAGCTCTATTTTTCCGTCCCGGATCGTACGTCGTAAGTTGTTAAAAGGACGACAACCTTACTCGTGGGACATTAGAGGGCCCTACAACGCATCGAAATCTCATCCTGCGAGGATGCTGGGTTGTTGAAGCGGATGGGTTGTCGTTAAGCCCAATGGGCCTTTTGAATGGGCCATCTCTCTAGGCTGGGTCTGTGAACCGTTAACACATAAAGGAATTGGGCCCTCAACATGACGGCTGCGATCATACCAGCACTAATGCACCGGATCCCATCAGAACTCCGAAGTTAAGCGTGCTTGGGCGAGAGTTGTACTAGGATGGGTGACCCCCTGGGAAGTCCTCGTGTTGCACCCCCCCTTTTCAATTATTTTTCCTCCGGTTAGTGATGCCAAGATACTTTATCCACCCCATTTCTATTATCGAATCCCACGGCACCTTAGGCAAGACAACTTCGCTTCACGTGGAGGCTGGGCCCGCAAATCGGGGGCGTGGGGCTTGTGACCAAGACTCCGTCGCTCCGGTGCCCATAACTTTTGATCCGTAATAAGTTACGCAGTGCACAGCATACTGTTGGAAAGCTCTCTGAGAGCTCTACGACGGGGGCAGCCAGCTTTCTCGATTTGCCCTTTTTTGGAGCCCAAAATCAAACATTTTCATCAGTTTCAGGCCACTTTTCTAATTTAGCTCTATTTTACCGTCCCGGATCGTACGTCGTGAGCTGTTAAAAGGACAACAACCTTACTCGCGGGACATTAGAGGGCCCTACAACGCATCGAAATCTCATCTTGCGGGAATGCTGGATTGTTGATGCAGATGGGTTGTCGTTAAGCCTATTGGGCCTTCTGAATGGGCCATCTCTCTAGGTTGGGTCTGTGAACCGTTAACACATAAAGGAATTGTGCCCTCAACATGACGGGTGCGATCATACCAGCACTAATGCACCGGATCCCATCAGAACTCCGAAGTTAAGCGTGCTTGGGCGAGAGTAGTACTAGGATGGGTGACCCCCTGGGAAGTCCTCGTGTTGCACCCCCCTTTTCAATTATTTTTCCTCTGGTTAGTGATGCCAAGATACTTTATCCACCCAATTTTCTATTATCGAATCCCACGGCACCTTAGGCAAGACAACTTCGCTTCACGTGAAGGCTGGGCCCGCAAATCAGGGGCGTAGGGCTTGTGACCAAGACTCCGTCGCTCCGGTGCCCATAACTTTTGATCCGTAATGAGTTACGCGGCGCACAGCATATTGTTGGAAAACTCTCCGAGAGCTCTACGATGGGGGCAGCCAGCTTGCTCGCTGTGCCCTTTTTTGGAGCCCAGAATCGAACATTTTCATTAGTTTCGGGCCACTTTTCTAATTTAGCTCTATTTTTCTGTCCCGGATCGTACGTCGTGAGCTGTTAAAAGGACAACAACCTTACTCGCGAGAATTAGAGGGCCCTACAACGCATCCAAATCTCATCTTGTGAGAATCCTGTGTTGTTGAAGCAGATGGGTTGTCGTTAAGCCCATTGGGCCTTCTGAATGGGCCATCTCTCTAGGCCGGGTCTGTGAACCGTTAACACATAAAGGAATTGTGTCTTCAACATGACGCGTGCGATCATACCAGCACTAATGCACCGGATCCCATCAGAACTCCGAAGTTAAGCGTGCTTGGGCGAGAGTAGTACTAAGATAGGTGACCCCCTGGGAAGTCCTCGTGTTGCACCCCCTTTTCCAATTATTTTTCCTCCTGTTAGTGATGCCAAGATACTTTATCCACCCCATTTCTATTATCGAATCCCACGGCACCTTAGGCAAGACAACTTCGCTTCACGTGGAGGCTGGGCCCGCAAATCAGGGGCGTAGGGCTTGTGACCAAGACTCCGTCGCTCCGGTGCCCATAACTCTTGATCCGTAATAAGTTACGCTGCGCATAGCATACAGTTTGAAAGCTCTCTGAGAGCTCTACGACGGGGGTAGCCAGCTTTCTCACTGTGCCTTTTTTTGGAGCCAAAAATCAAACGTTTTCATCAGTTTCGGGCCACTTTTCTAATTTAGCTCTATTTTCCAGTCCCGGATCTTACGTCGTGAGATGTTAAAAGGACAACAACCTTACTGGCGGGACATTAGAGGGCCCTACAACGCATTGAAATCTCATCTTGCGAGGACGCTGGGTTGTTGAAGCGGATGGGTTGTCGTTCAGCCCAGTGGGCCTTTTGAATGGGCCATCTCTCTAGGCTGGGTCTCCGAACCGTTAACACATAAAGGAATTGTGTCTTCAACAGGACGGGTGCGATAATACCAGCACTAATGCACCGGATCCCATCAGAACTCTGAAGTTAAGCGTGGTTGGGCGACCCCCTGGGAAGTCCTCGTGTTCCATACCCCTTTTCAATTTTTTTTTCCTCCGGTTAGGGCTGTCAAGATACTTTTTCCAGCCCATTTATATTATCGAATCCCACAGCACCTTGGGCGAGACAACTTCGCTTCACGTGGAGGCTGGGCCCGCAAACCGGGGGCGTAGGGCTTGTGACCAGGTCTCTGTCACTCCGGTGCCCATAACTTTTGATCCGTAATGAGTTACGCGGTGCACAGCATAATGTTGGAAAGCTCTCTGAGAGCTCTACGACGGGGGCAGCCAGCTTTCTCGCTCTGCCCTTTTATGGAGCCCAGAATTGAACGTTTTCATCCATTTTGGGCCACTTTTCTAATTTATCTCTATTTTTCTGGTCCCGGATCGTACGTCGTGAGCTGTTAAAAGGACAACAACCTTACTCGCGGGACATTAGAGGGCCCTACAACGCATCGAAATCTCATCTTGTGAGGATGCTGGGTTGTTGAAGCGGATGGGTTGTCGTTAAGCCCATTGGGCCTTCTGAATGGGCCATCTCTCTAGGTTGGGTCTGTCAACCGTTAACACAGAAAGGAATTGTACCCTCAACATGACGGGTGCGCTCATACCAGCACTAATGCACCGGATCCCATCAGAACTCTGAAGTTAAGCGTGGTTGGGCGAGAGTAGTACTCGGATGGGTGACCCCTGGGAAGTCCTCGTGTTGCACACCCCTTTTCAATTTTTTTTCCTCCGGTTAGGGTTGCCAAGATACTTTATCCACCCCATTTCTATTATCGAATCCCACGGCACCTTGGGCAAGACAATTTCGCTTCACGTGGAGGCTGGGCCCGCAAACTGGGGGCGTAGGGCTTGTGACCAGGTCTCCGTCACTCCGGTACCCATAACTTTTTATCCGTAATGAGTTACGAGACGCACATCATACTGTTGGAAAGCTCTCCGAGAGCTCTACAACGGGGCTAGCCAGCTTTCTCGCTGTTCCCTTTTTTGGAGCCCAAAATTGAACATTTTCATCAGTTTCGGGCCACTTTTCTAATTTAGCTCTATTTTTCCGTCCCGGATCGTACGTCGTGAGCTGTTAAAAGAACAACAACCTCACTCGCGGGACATTAGAGGGCCCTACAACGCATCGAAATCTCATCTTTCGAGGTTGCAGGGTTGTTGAAGCGGATAGGTTGTCGTTAAGCCCATTGGCCCTTTTGAATGGGCCATCTCTCTAGGCTGGGTCTCTGAACCGTTAACACATAAAGGAATTGTGCCCCCAATATGATGGGTGCGATCATACCAGCACTAACGCACCGGATCCCATCAGAACTCTGAAGTTAAGCGTGCTTGGGCGAGAGTAGTACTAGAATGGGTGACCCCCTGGGAAGTCCTCGTGTTGCACACCCCTTTTCAATTTTTTTTCCTCCGGTTAGGGTTGCCAAGATACTTTATCCACCCCATTTCTATTATCGAATCCCACGGCACCTTGGGCAAGACAACTTCGCTTCACGTGGAGGCTGGGCCCGCAAACCGGGGGCGTAGGGCTTGTGACCAGGTCTCCGTCACTCCGGTGCCCATAACTTTTGATCCGTAATGAGTTACGCGGTGCACAGCATACTGTTGGAAAGCTCTCCGTGTGCTCTATGACGGGGGCAGCAAGCTTGTTCTCTATGCCCTTTTTTGGAGCCCAAAATTGAACGTTTTCATCAATTTCTGGCCATTTTTCTAATTTAGCTCTATTT
The DNA here is from genome assembly GCA_037974665.1 of Ehretia macrophylla. Lineage (NCBI taxonomy): Eukaryota > Viridiplantae > Streptophyta > Magnoliopsida > Boraginales > Ehretiaceae > Ehretia > Ehretia macrophylla. The sequence continues at coordinate 32,137,756 of CM075777.1, forward strand.
TTCCGTCCGGGATCGTACGTCGTAAGTTGTTAAAAGGACGACAACCTTACTCGCGGGACATTAGAGGGCCCTACAACGCATCGAAATCTCATCTTGCGAGGATGCTGGGTTGTTGAAGCGGATGGGTTGTCATTAAGCCCATTGGGCCTTTTGAATGGGCCATCTCTCTAGGCTGGGTCTGTGAACCGTTAACACATAAAGGAATTGTGCCCTCAACATGACGGCTGTGATCATACCAGCACTAATGCACCGGATCCCATCAGAACTCCGAAGTTCAGCGTGCTTGGGCAAGAGTAGTACTAGGATGGATGACCCCCTGGGAAGTCCTCGTGTTGCACCCCCTTTTTCAATTATTTTTCCTCCGGTTAGTGATGCCAAGATACCTTATCCACCCCATTTCTATTATCGAATCACACGGCACTTTAGGCAAGACAACTTCGCTTCATGTGGAGGCTGGGACCGCAAATCGGGGGCGTAGGGCTTGTGACCAAGACTCCGTCACTCCGGTGCCCATAACTTTTGATCCGTAATGAGTTACGCGGCGCACAACATACTGTTGGAAAGCTCTCTGAGAGCTCTAGGATGGGGGCAGCCAGCTTTCTCGCTGTGCCCTTTTTTGGAGCCCAAAATCGAACGTTTTCATCAGTTTCGGGCCACTTTCTAATTTAGCTCTATTTTTCTGTCCCAGATCGTACGTCGTGAGCTGTTAAAAGGACAACAACTTTACTCGCGGGACATTAGAGCGCCCTACAATGCATCGAAATCTCATCTTGCGAGGATGCTGGGTTGTTGAAGCGGATGGGTTGTCGTTCAGCCCATTGGGCCTTTTGAATTGTCCATCTCTCTAGGCTGGGTCTCTGAACTGTTAACACATAAAGGAATTGTGCCCTCAACATGACGGGTGCGATCATACCAGCACTAATGCACCGGATCCCATCAGAACTCTGAAGTTAAGCGTGCTTGGGCGAGTGTAGTACTAGGATGGGTGACCCCCTGGGAAGTCCTCGTGTTGCACCCCCTTTTCAATTTTTTTTCCTCCGGTTAGGGTTGCCAACATTCTTTATCCACCCCATTTCTATTATCGAATCCCACGGCACCTTGGGCAAGACAACTTCGCTTCACGTGGAGGCTGGGCCCGCAAATAAGGGGCGTAGGGCTTGTGACCAGGTCTCCGTCACTCCGGTGCCCATAACTTTTGATCTGTAATGAGTTATGCGGCGCACAGCATACTGTTGGAAAGTTTTCCGAGAGCACTACTACAGGGGCAGCCAGCATGTTCGCTGTGCCCTTTTTTGGAGCTCAAAATTGAATTTTTTCATCAATTTCGGGCCACTTTTCTAATTTAGCTTTATTTTTCCGTCCCGGATCGTACGTCGTAAGTTATCAAAAGGACGACAACCCTACTCGTGGGACATTAGAGGGCCCTACAACGCATCGAAATCTCATCTTGCGAGGATGCTGGGTTGTTGAAGCGGATGGGTTGTCGTTAAGCCCATTGGGCCTTTTGAATGGGCCATCTCTCTAGGCTGGGTCTGTGAACCGTTAACACATAAAGGAATTGTGCCCTCAACATGACGGGTGAGATCATACCAGCACTAATGCACCGGATCCCATCAGAACTCCGAAGTTAAGCATGCTCGGGCGAGAGTAGTACTAGGATGGGTGACCCCCTGGGAAGTTCTCGTGTAGCACCCCCCTTTTCAATTATTTTTCCTCCGGTTAGTGATGCCAAGATACTTCGCTTCACGTGGAGACTGGGCCCGCAAATCGGGGGCGTAGGGCTTATGACCATGACTCCGTCGCTCCAGTGCCCATAACTTTTGATCCGTAATGAGTTACGTGGCGCACAGCATACTGTTGGAAAGCTCTCCGAGAGCTCTACGATGGGGGCAGCCAGCCTGCTCGCTGTGCCCTTCTTTGGTGCCCAGAATCGAACGTTTTCATCAGTTTCGGGCCACATTTCTAATTTAGCTCTATTTTTCCGTCCCGGATCGTACGTCGTGAGCTATTAAAAGGACAACAACCTTACTCGCGGGAATTAGAGGGCCGTACAACGCATCAAAATCTCATCTTGTGAGGATGATGGGTTGTTGAAGCAGATGGGTTGTCATTAAACCCATTGGGCCTTCTGAATGGGCCATCTCTCTAGGCCGGGTCTGTGAACCGTTAACACATAAAGGAATTGTGTCTTCAACATGACGGGTGCGTTCATACAGGCACTAACGCACCGGATCCCACCAGAACTCTGAAGTCAAGCATGATCGGGCGAGAGTAGAACTAGGATAGGTGACACCCTGGGAAGTCCTCGTGTTGCACACCCCTTTTCAATTTTTTTTCCTCCGGTTACGGCTGCCAAGATACTTTATCCACCCCATTTCTATTATCGAATCCCACGGCACTTTGGGCACGACAACTTCGCTTCACATGGAGGCTGGGCCCGCAAACCGGGGACATAGGGCTTGTGACCAGGTCTCTGTCACTCCGGTGACCATAACTTTTGATCCGTAATGAGTTACGCGGCGCACAACATACTGTTGGAAAGCTTTTCGAGAGCTCTACGACTGGGGCAGCCAGCTTCTTCGTTGTGCCCTTTTTTAGAGCTCAAAATTGAACTTTTTCATCAATTTCGGGCCACTTTTCTAATTTAGCCATATTTTTTCGTCCCTAATCGTACGTCGTAAGTTGTTAAAAGGATGACAACCTTACTCGCGGGACATTAGAGGGCGCTACAACGCATCAAAATCTCATCTTGCGAGGATGCTGGGTTGTTGAAGCGGATGGGTTGTTGTTAAGCCCGTTGGGCCTTTTGAATTGGCCATCTCTCTAGGCTGGGTCTGTGGAACGTTAACACATAAAGGAATTGTGCCCTCAACATGACGGGTTCGATCATACCAGCACTAATGCACCGGATCCCATCAGAACTCCGAAGTTAAGCGTGCTTGAGCGAGAGTAGTACTAGGATAGGTGACCCCTTGGGAAGTCCTCGTGTTGCACCCCCCTTTTCAATTATTTTTCCTCCGGTTATTGTTGCCAAGATACTTTATCCTCCCCATTTCTATTATCGAATCCCACGGCACCTAAGGCAAGACAACTTAGCTTCACGTGGAGGCTGGGCCCGCAAATCGGGGTCGTAGGGCTTGTGACCAAGACTCCGTTGCTCTGGTGCCCATAACTTTTGATCCGTAATGAGTTATGCTGCGCACAGCATACTGTTGGAAAGCTCTCCGAGAGCTCTACGATGGGGGCAGCCAGCTTGCTTGCTTTGCTATTTTGTGGAGCCCAGAATCGAACGTTTTCATCAGTTTCGAGTCACTTTTCTAATTTAGCTCTATTTTTCTGTCCCGGATCGTACGTCGTGAGCTGTTAAATGGACAACAACCTTACTCGCTGGAATTAGAGGGCCCTACAACGTATCAAAATCTCATCTTGTGAGGATGCTGGGTTGTTGAAGCATATGGGTTTTCATTAAGCCCATTGGGCCTTCTGAATGGGCCAGCTCTCTAGGCCGGGTATGTGAACCGTTAACACATAAAGGAATTGTGTCTTCAACATGACGGGTGAGATCATACTGGCACTAATGCAACGGATCCCATCAGAACTCTGAAGTTAAGCGTGGTTGGGCGATAGTAGTACTAGGATGGGTGACCCCCTGGGAAGTCCTCGTGTTGCACACCCATTTTCAATTTTTTTTCCTCCGGTTAGGGCTGCCAAGATACTTTATCCACCCCATTTCTATTATCGAATCCCACGGCACCTTGGGCAAGACAACAATGCTTCACATGGAGGCTGGGCCCGCAAACCGGGGGCGTAGCGCTTGTGACCAAGTCTCTGTCACTCCGGTGCCCATAACTTTTGATCCGTAATGAGTTACGCGGCGCTCAGCATACTGTTGGAAAGCTCTCCGAGAGCTCTCTGATGGGGGCATGCAGCTTGCTCGCTATACCCTTTTATGGAGCCCAGAATCGAACGTTTTCATAAGTTTCGGGCCACTTTTCTAATTTAGCTCTATTTTTCCGTCCAGGATCGTCCGTCGTGAGCTGTTAAAAGGACAACAACCTTACTCGCGGGACATTAGAGGGCCCTACAACGCATCGAAATCTCATCTTGTGAGGATGCTAGGTTGTTGAAGCGGATGGGTTGTCGTTAAGCCCATTGGGCCTTCTGAATGGGCCATCTCTCTCGGTCGGGTCTGTGAACCGTTAACACATAAAGTAATTGTATCCCCAACATGACGGGTGCGATCATACCAGCACTAATGCACCGGATCCCATCAAAACTTTGAAGTTAAGCGCGGTTGGGTGAGAGTAGTACTAGGATGGGTAACCCCCTGGGAAGTCCTCGTGTTGCACACCCCTTTTCAATTTTTTTTCCTCCGGTTAGGGTTGCCAAGATACTTTTTCCACCCCATTTCTATTATCGAATTCCACGGCACGTTGGGCAAGACAACTTCGTTTCACGTGGAGGCTGGGCCCGCAAACCGGGGGCGTAGGGCTTGTGACCAGGTCTCCGTCACACCGGTGCCCATAACTTTTGATCTGTAATGAGTTACGCGGTGCACCGCATACTGTTGGAAAGTTCTCCGAGAGCTCTACGACGAGGGCAGCCAGCTTTCTCGCAGTGCCCTTTTTTGGAGCCCAAAATCGAACGTTTTCATCAGTTTCGGGCCACTTTTCTAATATAGCTCTATTTTTCCGTCCCAGATCATACGTCGTGAGGTGTTAAAAGGACAACAACCATACTCGCGGGATATTAGTGGGCCCTACAAGGCATCGAAATCTCATCTTGCGAGGATACTGGGTTGTTGAAGCGGATGGGTTGTCGTTAAGCCCATTCAGCCTTCTGAATGGGCTATCTCTCTAGGCTGGGTCTGTGAATAGTGAACAGATAAAGGAATTGTACCCTCAACATGACGGGTGCGATCATACCAGCATTAATGCACCGGATCCCATTAGAACTCTGAAGTTAAGCGTGATTGGACGAGAGTAGCACTAGGATGGGTGACCCCGTGGGAAGTCCTCGTGTTGCACCCCCCTTTTCAATTTTTTTTCCTCCGGTTAGAGTTGCCAAGATACTTTATCCACCCCATTTCTATTATCGAATCCCACGACACCTTGAGCAGGACAACTTCGCTTCACGTGGAGGCTGGGCCCGCAAACCGGGGGCGTAGGGCTTGTGACCAGGTCTCCGTCACTCCGGTGCCCATAACTTTTGATCCGTAATGAGTTACGCGGCGCACAGCATACTATTGGAAAGCTCTCCAAGAGCTCTACAACGGAGGCAGCCAGCTTGGTCGCTGTGCCCTTTCTTGGAGCCCAAAATCGAAAATTTTCTTCAGTTTTGGGCCACTTTTCTAAATTAGCTCTATTTTTCCGTCCCGGATCGTACGTCGTAAGTTGTTAAAAGGATGAAAAACTTACTCGCGGGACATTAGAGGGCCCAACAACGCATCAAAATCTCATCTTGCGAGGATGCTGGGTTGTTGAAGCAGATAGGTTGTCGTTAAGCCCATTGGGCCTTTTGAATAGGCCATCTCTCTAGGCTGGGTCTGTGAACCGTTAACACATAAAGGAATTGTGCCCTCAACATGATGGTTGCGATCATACCAGCACTAATGCATCCGATCCCATCAGAACTCTGAAGTTAAGCGTGCTTGGGCGAGAGTAGTACTAGGATGGGCGACCCCCTGGGAAGTCCTCGTGTTGCACCCCTCTTTTCAATTATTTTTCCTCCGGTTAGTGATGCCAAGATACTTTATCCATCCCATTTCTATTATCGAATCCCACGGCACCTTAGGCAAGACAACTTCGCTTCACGTGGAGGCTGGGCCCACAAATCGGGGGCGTAGGACTTGTGACCAAGACTCCGTCGCTCCGGTGCCCATAACTTTTGATCCGTAATGAGTTACGCGGCACACAGCATACTGTTGGAAATCTCTCCGAGAGCTCTACAACGGGGGCAACCAGTTTGCTTGCTGTGCCATTTTTTGGAGCCTAAAATCGAACGTTTTCATTAGTTTCGGGCCACTTTTCTAATTTAGCTCTATTTTTCCGTCCCGGATCGTACGTCGTGAGCTGTTAAAAGGACAACAACCTTACTCACGGAACATTAGAGGGCCCTGCAACGCGTCGAAATCTTATCTTGTGAGGAGGCTCGGTTGTTGAAGCGGATGGGTTGTCGTTAAGCACGTTAGGCCTTCTGAATGGGCCTTCTCTCTAGGCTGGGTTTGTGAACCGTTAACACATAAAGGAATTGTGCCCTCAACATGACAGGTGCGATCATACCAGCACTAATGCACCGGATCCCATCAGTACTCTGAAGTTAATCGTGGTTGGACGAGAGTAGTACTTGGATGGGTGATCCCCTGAGATGTCCTCGTATTGCCCACCCCTTTTCAATTTTTTTTCCTCCGGTTAGGGTTGCCAAGATACTATATCCACCCCATTACTATTATCGAATCCCATGGCACCATGGGCAAGACAACTTCGCTTCACGTGGAGGCTGGGCCAGCAAACCGGGGGCGTAGGGCTTGTGACCAGGTCTCCATCACTCCAGTGCCCATTACTTTTGATCCGTAATGAGTTACGCAGCGCACTGCATATTGTTGGAAAGTTCTCCCAGAGCTCTACAACGGGGGCAACCAGCTTTCTCATTTTGCCCTTTCTTGGAGCCCAAAATAGATCGTTTTCATCAGTTTCGGGCCACTTTTATAATTTAGCTCTATTTTTCCGTCCCGGATCGTACGTTGTGTGCTGTTAAAAAGACAACAACCTTACTCGCGGAACATTAGAGGGCCTTACAACGCTTTGAAATCTCATCTTGTGAGGATGCTGGGTTGTTGAATCCGATGGGTTGTCGTTAAGCCAATTGGGCCTTCTGAATGGGCAATCTCTCTAGGCTGGGTCTGTGAACCGTTAACACATAAAGGAATTGTGACCTCAACATGACGGGTGTGATCATACCAGCATTAATGCACCGGATCCCATCAGAACTCTGAAGTTAAGCGTGGTTGGGCGAGAGTAGTACTAGGATGGATGACCCCCTGGGAAGTACTCGTGTTGCACACCCCTTTTCAATTTTTTTTCCTCCGGTTAGGGTTGCCAAGATACTTTATCCATCCATTTCTATTATCGAATCTCACGGCACCTTGGGCAAGACAACTTCGCTTCACGTGGAGGTTGGGCCCGCAAACCGGGGGCGTAGGGCTTGTGACCAGGTTTCTGTCACTCCGGTGCCCATAACTTTTGATTCGTAATGAGTTACGCGGCGCACAGCATACTGTTGGAAAGCTCTCCGAGAGCTCTACGACGGAGGCAGCTAGTTTTCACGCTGTACCCTTTTTTGGAGACCAAAATTGATCGTTTTCATCAGTTTGGGCCACTTTTCTATTTTAGCTCTATTTTTCCGTCTCGGATCGTACGTCGCGAGCTGTTAAAAGGACAACAACCTTACTCGCGGGACATTAGAGGGCCCTACAACGCATCGAAATCTCATCTTGCGAGGATGCTGGGTTGTTGAAGGGGATGGGTTGTCGTTAAGCCCATTGGGCCTTCTGAATGGGCCATCTCTCTAGGCTAGGTTAGTGAACCGTTAACACATAAAGGAATTGTGCCCTCAACATGACGGGTGCGTTCATACCAGTTCTAATGCACCGGATCCCATCAGAACTCCGAAGTTAAGCGTGCTTGGGCGAGAGTAGTACTAGGATAGGTGACCCCCTGGGAAGTCCGCGTGTTGCACCCCCCTTTTCAATTATTTTTCCTCCGGTTAGTGTTGCCAAGATACTTTATCCACCCCATTTCTATTATCGAAACCCACGGCACCTTAGGCAAGACAACTTCGCCTCACGAGGAGGCTGGACCCGCAAATCGAGGGCGTAGGGCTTGTGACCACGACTCCGTCGCTCCGGTGCCCATAACTTTTGATCCGTAATGAGTTACGCGGCGTACAGCATACTGTTGCAAAGCTCTCCGAGAGCTCTACGATGGGGGCAGCCAGCTTGATTGCTGTGCCCTTTTTTGGAGCCCAAAATCGAACGTTTTCATCAGTTTCGGGACACTTTTCTAATTTAGCTCTATTTTTCCGTCCCGGATCGTACGTCGTAAGCTGTTAAAAGGACAACAACCTTACTCGCGGGACATTAGAGGGCCCTACAACGCATCGAATCTCATCTTCCAAAGACGCTGGGTTGTTGAAGCGGATGGGTTGGCGTTAAGCCCATTGGGCGTTCTGAATGGTCCATCTCTCTAGGCTGGGTCTGTGAACCGTTAACACATAAAGGAATTGTGCCCTCAACATGACGGGTGCGATCATACCTGCACTAATTCACCGGATCCTATCAGAACTCTGAAGTTAAGCGCGCTTGGGCGAGAGTAGTACTAGGATGGGTGACCCCCTGGGAAGTCCTCGTGTTGCACCCCCCATTTCAATTTTTTTTCCTCCGGTTAGGGTTGCGAAGATACTTTATCCACCCCATTTTATTTTCGAATCCCACGGCACCTTGGGAAAGACAACTTCGCTTCATGTGGAGGCTGGGCCAGCAAATCGGGGGCATAGGGCTTGTGACCAAGTCTCCGTCGCTCCGGTGCCCATAACTCTTAATCCATAATGAGTTACACGGCGCACAACATACTGTTGGAAAGCTCTACGAGAACTCTACGATAGGGGCAACCAGCTTGCTCGCTATGCCCTTTTTTGGAGCCCAAAATCGAACGTTTTCAATAGTTTCGGGCCACTTTTCTAATTTAGCTCTATTTTTCCATCCCGGATCGTACGTCCTGAGCTATTAAAAGGACAACAACCTTACTCGCGGGACATTATAGGGCCCTACAACACATCAAAATCTCATCTTGTGAGGATGCTGGGTTGTTGAAGTGGATGGGTTGTCGTTAAACCCATTGGGCCTTTTGAATGGGCCATCTCGAAAGGCCAGGTCTGTGAACCGTTAACAAATAAAGGAATTGTGCCCTCAACATGACGGGTGCGATCATACCTGCACTAATGCACCGGATCCTATCAGAACTCTGAAGTTAAGCGCGCTTGGGCGAGAGTAGTACTAGGATGGGTGACCCCCTGGGAAGTCCTCGTGTTGCACCCCCTTTTCAATTTCTTTTCCTCCGGTTAGGGTGGCCAAGACACTTTATCCACCCCATTTCTATTATCGAATTCCACGGCATCTTGGGCAAGACAACTTCGCTTCACGTGGAGGCTGGGCCCGCAAACCGGGGGCGTAGGGCTTGTGACCAGGTCTCCACCATTCCGGCGCCCATAACTTTTGATCCGTAATGAGTTATGCGGCGCACAGCATACTGTTGGAAAGCTCTCCGAGAGCTCTACGACGGGGGCAGCCAGCTTGCTCGCTGTGCCCTTTTTTAGAGCCCAAAATCGAACGTTTTCATCAGTTTTGGGCCACTTTTCTAATTTATCTCTATTTTTTCGTCCCGGATCGTACGTCGGGAGCTGTTAAAAAGACAACAACCTTACTCGCGGGACATTAGAGGGCCCTACAACGCATTGAAATCTCATCTTGCGAGGATGCTGGGTTGTTGAAGCGGATGGGTTGTCGTTAAGCCATTGGGCCTTCTGAATGGGCCATCTCTCTAGGCTTGGTCTGTGAACCGTTAACACATAAAGGAATTGTGCCCTCAACATGACGGGTGCGATCATACCAGCACTAATGCACCGGATCCCATCAGAACTCCGAAGTTAAGCGTGCTTGGGCGAGAGTAGTACTAGGATGGGTGACCCCCTGGGAAGTCCGCGTGTTGCACCCCACTTTTCAATTATTTTTCCTTCGTTTAGTGTTGCCAAGATACTTTATCCGCCCCATTTCTATTATCGAATCCCACAACACCTTAGGCAAGACAATTTCGCTTCACGTGGTGGCTGGGCTCGCAAATCGGGGGCGTAGGGCTAGTTACCAGGTCTCCGTCACTCCGATGCCCATAACTTTTGATCCGTAATGAGTTACGCGTCGCACAACATACTGTTGGAAAGCTCTCCGAGAGCTCTACGACGGAGGCAGCCAGCTTGCTCGCTGTGCCCTTTTTGGAGCCCAAAATTGAACGTTTTCATCAATTTCGGGCCACTTTTCTAATTTAGCTCTATTTTTCCGTCTCAGATCGTACGTTGTAAGTTGTTAAAAGGACGACAACCTTACTCGCGGGACATTAGAGGGCCCAACAACGCATCGAAATCTCATCTTGCGAGGATGCTGGGTTGTTCAAGCGGATGGGTTGTCGTTAAGCCCATTGGGCCCTTTGAATAGGCCATCTCTCTATGCTGGGTCTGTGAACCGTTAACACATAAAGGAATTGTGCCCTCAACATGACGGGTGCGATCATACCAGCACTAATGCACCGGATCCCATCAGAACTCCGAAGTTAAGCGTGCTTGGGCGAGAGTAGTACTAGGATGGGCGACCCCCAGGGAAGTCCTCGTGTTGCACCCCCCTTTTCAATTATTTTTCCTCCGGTTAGTGATGCCAAGATACTTTATCCACCCCATTTCTATTATCGAATCCCACGGCACCTTAGGCAAGACAACTTCGCTTCACGTGGAGGCTGGGCCAGCAAATCGGGGTCGTAGGACTTGTGACCAAGACTCCGTCGCTCCGGTGCCCATAACTTTTGATCCGTAATGAGTTACGCGGCACACAGCGTACTATTGGAAAGCTCTCCGAGATCTCTACGATGGGGGCAGCCAGTTTGCTCGCTGTACCATTTTTTGGAACCCAAAATCGAACGTTTTCATTAGTTTCGGGCCATTTTTCTAATTTATCTCTATTTTTCCTTCCCGGATCGTACGTCGTGAGCTGTTAAAAGGACAACAACCTTACTCGCGGAACATTAGAGGGCCCTACAACCCATCGAAATCTCATCTTGTGAGGATGCTCGGTTGTTGAAGCGGATGGGTTGTCGTTAAGAACATTGGGCCTTCTGAATAGGCCATCTCTCTAGGCTGGGTTTGTGAACCGTTAACACATAAATGAATTGTGCCCTCAACATGACAGGTGCGATCATACCAGCACTAATGCCTCGGATCCCATCAGAACTCTGAAGTTAAGCGTGGTTGGGTGAGAGTAGTACTTGGATGGGTGACCCCCCGGGAAGTCCTCGTGTTGCCCACCCCTTTTCAATTTTTTTTCCTCCGGTTAGGGTTGCCAAGATATTTTATCCACCCCATTACTATTATCCAATCCCACGGCACCATGGGCAAGACAACTTCGCTTCACGTGGAGGCTGGGCCAGCAAAACGGGGGCGTAGGGCTTGTGACCAGGTCTCCGTTACTCCAGTGCCCATAACTTTTGATCCGTAATGAGTTACGCGGCGCACAGCATACTGTTGGAAAGCTCTCCGAGAGCTCTACGATGGGGGCAGCCGGCTTTCTCGTTGTTCCCTTTTTTGGAGCCCAAAATAGATCGTTTTCATCTGTTTTGGGCCAGTTTTCTAATTTAGCTCTATTTTTCCGTCCCGGATCGTACGTTGTGAGCTGTTAAAAAGACAACAACCTTACTCGCGGAACATTAGAGGGCCCTACAACGCATCGAAATCTCATCTTTCGAGGTTGCAGGGTTGTTGAAGCGGATAGGTTGTCGTTAAGCCCATTGGCCCTTTTGAATGGGCCATCTCTCTAGGCTAGGTCTCTGAACCGTTAACACATAAAGGAATTGTGCCCCCAATATGATGGGTGCGATCATACCAGCACTAACGCACCGGATCCCATCAGAACTCTGAAGTTAAGCGTGCTTGGGCGAGAGTAGTACTAGGATGGATGACCCCCTAGGAAGTCCTCGTGTTGCACACCCCTTTTCAAAATTTTTTCCTTCGGTTAGGGTTGCCAAGATACTTTATCCACCCCATTTCTATTATCGTATCCCACGGCACCTTGGGCAAGACAACTTCGCTTCACGTGGATGCTGGGCCCGCAAACCGGTGGCGTAGGGCTGGTGACCAGGTCTCTGTCACTCCGGTGTCCATAACTTTTGATCCGTAATGAGTTACGCGACGCACACTGTTGGAAAGCTCTCCGAGAGCTCTACGACTGGGGCAGCCAGTTTTCTCGCTGTACCCTTTTTTGGAGCCCAAAATTGATCGTTTTCATCAGTTTCGGGCCACTTTTCTAATTTAGCTCAATTTTTCCGTCCCGGATCGTACGTCGTGAGCTGTTAAAAGGACAACAACCTTACTCGCGGGACATTAGGGGTCCCAACAACGCATCGAAATCTCATCTTGCGAGGATGCTGGGTTGTTCAAGCGGATGGGTTGTCGTTAAGCCCATTGGGCCCTTTGAATAGGCCATCTCTCTAGGCTGGGTCTGTGAACCGTTAACACATAAAGGAATTGGGCCCTCAACATGACGGGTGCGATCATACCAGCACTAATGCACCGGATCCCATCAGAACTCCGAAGTTAAGCGTGCTTGGGCGAGAGTAGTACTAGGATGGGCGACCCCCTGGGAAGTCCTCGTGTTGCACCCCCCTTTTCAATTATTTTTCCTCCGGTTAGTGATGCCAAGATACTTTATCCACCCCATTTCTATTATCGAATCCCACGGCACCTTAGGCAAGACAACTTCGCTTCACGTGGAGGCTGGGCCAGCAAATCGAGGTCGTAGGACTTGTGACCAAGACTCCGTCGCTCCGGTGCCCATAACTTTTGATCCGTCATGAGTTACGCGGCACACAGCGTACTGTTGGAAAGCTCTCCGAGATCTCTACGATGGGGGCAGCCAGTTTGCTCGCTGTACCATTTTTTGGAGCCCAAAATCGAACGTTTTCATTAGTTTCGGGCCATTTTTCTAATTTAGCTCTATTTTTCCATCCCGGATCGTACGTCGTGAGCTGTTAAAAGGACAACAACCTTACTCGCGGAATATTAGAGGGCCCTACAACGCATCGAAATCTCATCTTGTGAGGATGCTGGGTTGTTGAAGCGGATGGGTTGTCGTTAAGAACATTGGGTCTTCTGAATAGGCCATCTCTCTAGGCTGGGTTTGTGAACCGTTAACACATAAATGAATTGTGCCCTCAACATGACAGGTGCGATCATACCAGCACTAATGCCCCGGATCCCATCAAAACTCTGAAGTTAAGCGTGGTTGGGTGAGAGTAGTACTTGGATGGGTGACCCCCTGGGAAGTCCTCGTGTTGCCCACCCCTTTTCAATTTTTTTTCCTCCGGTTAGGGTTGCCAAGATACTTTATCCACACCATTACTATTATCCAATCCCACGGCACCATGGGCAAGACAACTTCGCTTCACGTGGAGGCTGGGCCAGCAAAACGGGGGCGTAGGGCTTGTGACCAGGTCTCCGTTACTCCAGTGCCCATAACTTTTGATCCGTAATGAGTTACGCGGCGCACAGCATACTGTTGGAAAGCTCTTCGAGAGCTCTACGACGGGGGCAGCCAGCTTTCTCGTTGTGCCCTTTTTTGGAGCCCAAAATAGATCGTTTTCATCTGTTTTGGGCCAGTTTTCTAATTTAGCTCTATTTTTCCGTCCCGGATCGTATGTTGTGAGCTGTTAAAAAGACAACAACCTTACTCGCGGAACATTAGAGGGCCCTACAACGCATCGAAATCTCATCTTGTGAGGATGCTGGGTTGTTAAAGCAGATGGGTTGTCGTTAAGCCAATTGGGCCTTCTGAATGGGCAATCTCTCTAGGCTGGGTCTGTGAACCGTTAACACATAAAGGAATTGTGCCCTCAACATGACGGGTGCGATCACACCAGCACTAATGCACCGGATCCCATCAGAACTCTGAACTTAAACATGGTTGGGCGAGAGTAGTACTAGGATGGATTACCCCCTGGGAAGTCCTCGTGTTGCACACCCCTTTTCAAAATTTTTTCCTTCGGTTAGGGTTGCCAAGATACTTTATCCACCCCATTTCTATTATCGAATCCCACGACACCTTGGGCAAGACAACTTCGCTTCACGTGGTGGCTGGGCCCGCAAACTGGTGGCGTAGGGCTTGTGACCAGGTCTCTGTCACTCCGGTGCCCATAACTTTTGATCCGTAATGAGTTACGCGGCGCACACTGTTGGAAAGCTCTCCGAGAGCTCTACGACTGGGGCAGCCAGTTTTCTCGATGTACCCTTTTTTGGAGCCCAAAATTGATCGTTTTCATCAGTTTCGGGCCACTTTTCAAATTTAGCTCTATTTTTTCGTCCCGGATCGTACGTCGTGAGCTGTTAAAAGGACAACAACCTTACTCGCGGGACATTAGAGGTCCCAACAACGCATCGAAATATCATCTTGCGAGGATGCTGGGTTGTTCAAGCGGATGGTTTGTCGTTAAGCCCATTGGGCCCTTTGAATAGGTCATCTCTCTAGGCTGGGTCTGTGAACCGTTAACACATAAAGGAATTGGGCCCTCAACATGACGGGTGTGATCATACCAGCACTAATGCACCGGATCCCATCAGAACTCCGAAGTTAAGCGTGCTTGGGCCAGAGTAGTACTAGGATGGGCGACCCCGTGGGAAGTCCTCGGGTTGCACCCCCCTTTTCAATTATTTTTCCTCCGATTAGTGATGCCAAGATACTTTATCCATCCCATTTCTATTATCGAATCCCACGGCACCTTAGGCAAGACAACTTCGCTTCACGTGGAGGCTGGGCCAGCAAATCGGGGGCGTAGGACTTGTGACCAAGACTCCGTCGCTCCGGTGCCCATAACTTTTGATCCGTAATGAGTTACGCGGCACACAGCGTACTGTTGGAAAGCTCTCCGAGAGCTCTACGACGGGGGAAGCTAGTTTGCTCGCTGTGCCATTTTTTGGAACACAAAATCAAACGTTTTCATTAGTTTCGGGCCATTTTTCTAATTTAGCTCTATTTTTCCATCCCGGATCGTACGTCGTGAGCTGTTAAAAGGACAACAACCTTACTCGCGGAACATTAGAGGGCCCTGCAACGCATCGAAATCTCATCTTGTGAGGATGCTGGGTTGTTGAAGCGGATGGGTTATCGTTAAGCCCATTGGGCCTTCTGAATGGGCCATCTCTCTAGGCTGGGTTTGTGAACCGTTAACACATAAATGAATTGTGCCCTCAACATGACAGGTGCGATCATACCAGCACTAATGCACCGGATCCCATCAGAACTCTGAAGTTAAGCATGGTTGGGCGAGAGTAGTACTTGGATGGGTGACCCCGTAGGAAGTCCTCGTGTTTCCCACCCCTTTTCAATTTTTTTTCCTCCGGTTAGGGTTGCCAAGATACTTTATCCACCCCATTACTATTATCGAATCCCACGACACCATGGGCAAGACAACTTCGCTTCACGTGGAGGTTGGGCCAGCAAACCGGGGGCATAGGGCTTGTGACCAGGTCTCCGTTACTCCAGTGCCCATAACTTTTGATCCGTAATGAGTTACGCGGCGCATAGCATACTGTTGGAAAGCTCTCCGAGAGCTCTACGACGGGGGCAGCCAGCTTTTTCGTTGTGCCCTTTTTTGGAGCCCAAAATAGATCGTTTTCATCAGTTTTGGGCCACTTTTCTAATTTAGCTCTATTTTTCCGTCCCGGATCGTACGCTGTGAGCTGTTAAAAAGACAACAACCTTACTCGCGGAACATTAGAGGGCCCTACAACGCATCAAAATCTCATCTTGCGAGGATGCTGGGTTGTTCAAGCGGATGGGTTGTCGTTAAGCCCATTGGGCCCTTTGAATAGGCCATCTCTCTAGGCTGGGTCTGTGAACCGTTAAAACATAAATGAATTCTGTACTCAACATGATAGGTGCGATCATACCTGCACTAATGCACCGGATCCCATCAGAACTCTGAAGTTAAGCGTGGTTGGGCGAGAGTAGTACTTGGATGGGTGACCCCCTGGGAAGTCCTCGTGTTGCCCACCCCTTTTCAATTTTTTTTCCTCCGGTTAGGGTTGCCAAGATATTTTATCCACCCCATTACTATTATCCAATCCCACGGCACCATGGGCAAGACAACTTCGCTTCACGTGGAGGCTGGGCCAGCAAAACGGGGGCGTAGGGCTTGTGACCAGGTCTCCGTTACTCCAGTGCCCATAACTTTTGATCCGTAATGAGTTACGCGGCGCACAGCATACTGTTGGAAAGCTCTCCGAGAGCTCTACGATGGGGGCAGCCGGCTTTCTCGTTGTTCCCTTTTTTGGAGCCCAAAATAGATCGTTTTCATCTGTTTTGGGCCAGTTTTCTAATTTAGCTCTATTTTTCCGTCCCGGATCGTACGTTGTGAGCTGTTAAAAAGACAACAACCTTACTCGCGGAACATTAGAGGGCCCTACAACGCATCGAAATCTCATCTTTCGAGGTTGCAGGGTTGTTGAAGCGGATAGGTTGTCGTTAAGCCCATTGGCCCTTTTGAATGGGCCATCTCTCTAGGCTAGGTCTCTGAACCGTTAACACATAAAGGAATTGTGCCCCCAATATGATGGGTGCGATCATACCAGCACTAACGCACCGGATCCCATCAGAACTCTGAAGTTAAGCGTGCTTGGGCGAGAGTAGTACTAGGATGGATGACCCCCTAGGAAGTCCTCGTGTTGCACACCCCTTTTCAAAATTTTTTCCTTCGGTTAGGGTTGCCAAGATACTTTATCCACCCCATTTCTATTATCGTATCCCACGGCACCTTGGGCAAGACAACTTCGCTTCACGTGGATGCTGGGCCCGCAAACCGGTGGCGTAGGGCTGGTGACCAGGTCTCTGTCACTCCGGTGTCCATAACTTTTGATCCGTAATGAGTTACGCGACGCACACTGTTGGAAAGCTCTCCGAGAGCTCTACGACTGGGGCAGCCAGTTTTCTCGCTGTACCCTTTTTTGGAGCCCAAAATTGATCGTTTTCATCAGTTTCGGGCCACTTTTCTAATTTAGCTCAATTTTTCCGTCCCGGATCGTACGTCGTGAGCTGTTAAAAGGACAACAACCTTACTCGCGGGACATTAGGGGTCCCAACAACGCATCGAAATCTCATCTTGCGAGGATGCTGGGTTGTTCAAGCGGATGGGTTGTCGTTAAGCCCATTGGGCCCTTTGAATAGGCCATCTCTCTAGGCTGGGTCTGTGAACCGTTAACACATAAAGGAATTGGGCCCTCAACATGACGGGTGCGATCATACCAGCACTAATGCACCGGATCCCATCAGAACTCCGAAGTTAAGCGTGCTTGGGCGAGAGTAGTACTAGGATGGGCGACCCCCTGGGAAGTCCTCGTGTTGCACCCCCCTTTTCAATTATTTTTCCTCCGGTTAGTGATGCCAAGATACTTTATCCACCCCATTTCTATTATCGAATCCCACGGCACCTTAGGCAAGACAACTTCGCTTCACGTGGAGGCTGGGCCAGCAAATCGAGGTCGTAGGACTTGTGACCAAGACTCCGTCGCTCCGGTGCCCATAACTTTTGATCCGTCATGAGTTACGCGGCACACAGCGTACTGTTGGAAAGCTCTCCGAGATCTCTACGATGGGGGCAGCCAGTTTGCTCGCTGTACCATTTTTTGGAGCCCAAAATCGAACGTTTTCATTAGTTTCGGGCCATTTTTCTAATTTAGCTCTATTTTTCCATCCCGGATCGTACGTCGTGAGCTGTTAAAAGGACAACAACCTTACTCGCGGAATATTAGAGGGCCCTACAACGCATCGAAATCTCATCTTGTGAGGATGCTGGGTTGTTGAAGCGGATGGGTTGTCGTTAAGAACATTGGGTCTTCTGAATAGGCCATCTCTCTAGGCTGGGTTTGTGAACCGTTAACACATAAATGAATTGTGCCCTCAACATGACAGGTGCGATCATACCAGCACTAATGCCCCGGATCCCATCAAAACTCTGAAGTTAAGCGTGGTTGGGTGAGAGTAGTACTTGGATGGGTGACCCCCTGGGAAGTCCTCGTGTTGCCCACCCCTTTTCAATTTTTTTTCCTCCGGTTAGGGTTGCCAAGATACTTTATCCACACCATTACTATTATCCAATCCCACGGCACCATGGGCAAGACAACTTCGCTTCACGTGGAGGCTGGGCCAGCAAAACGGGGGCGTAGGGCTTTTGACCAGGTCTCCGTTACTCCAGTGCCCATAACTTTTGATCCGTAATGAGTTACGCGGCGCACAGCATACTGTTGGAAAGCTCTTCGAGAGCTCTACGACGGGGGCAGCCAGCTTTCTCGTTGTGCCCTTTTTTGGAGCCCAAAATAGATCGTTTTCATCTGTTTTGGGCCAGTTTTCTAATTTAGCTCTATTTTTCCGTCCCGGATCGTATGTTGTGAGCTGTTAAAAAGACAACAACCTTACTCGCGGAACATTAGAGGGCCCTACAACGCATCGAAATCTCATCTTGTGAGGATGCTGGGTTGTTAAAGCAGATGGGTTGTCGTTAAGCCAATTGGGCCTTCTGAATGGGCAATCTCTCTAGGCTGGGTCTGTGAACCGTTAACACATAAAGGAATTGTGCCCTCAACATGACGGGTGCGATCACACCAGCACTAATGCACCGGATCCCATCAGAACTCTGAACTTAAACATGGTTGGGCGAGAGTAGTACTAGGATGGATTACCCCCTGGGAAGTCCTCGTGTTGCACACCCCTTTTCAAAATTTTTTCCTTCGGTTAGGGTTGCCAAGATACTTTATCCACCCCATTTCTATTATCGAATCCCACGACACCTTGGGCAAGACAACTTCGCTTCACGTGGTGGCTGGGCCCGCAAACTGGTGGCGTAGGGCTTGTGACCAGGTCTCTGTCACTCCGGTGCCCATAACTTTTGATCCGTAATGAGTTACGCGGCGCACACTGTTGGAAAGCTCTCCGAGAGCTCTACGACTGGGGCAGCCAGTTTTCTCGATGTACCCTTTTTTGGAGCCCAAAATTGATCGTTTTCATCAGTTTCGGGCCACTTTTCAAATTTAGCTCTATTTTTTCGTCCCGGATCGTACGTCGTGAGCTGTTAAAAGGACAACAACCTTACTCGCGGGACATTAGAGGTCCCAACAACGCATCGAAATATCATCTTGCGAGGATGCTGGGTTGTTCAAGCGGATGGTTTGTCGTTAAGCCCATTGGGCCCTTTGAATAGGTCATCTCTCTAGGCTGGGTCTGTGAACCGTTAACACATAAAGGAATTGGGCCCTCAACATGACGGGTGTGATCATACCAGCACTAATGCACCGGATCCCATCAGAACTCCGAAGTTAAGCGTGCTTGGGCCAGAGTAGTACTAGGATGGGCGACCCCGTGGGAAGTCCTCGGGTTGCACCCCCCTTTTCAATTATTTTTCCTCCGGTTAGTGATGCCAAGATACTTTATCCATCCCATTTCTATTATCGAATCCCACGGCACCTTAGGCAAGACAACTTCGCTTCACGTGGAGGCTGGGCCAGCAAATCGGGGGCGTAGGACTTGTGACCAAGACTCCGTCGCTCCGGTGCCCATAACTTTTGATCCGTAATGAGTTACGCGGCACACAGCGTACTGTTGGAAAGCTCTCCGAGAGCTCTACGACGGGGGAAGCTAGTTTGCTCGCTGTGCCATTTTTTGGAACACAAAATCAAACGTTTTCATTAGTTTCGGGCCATTTTTCTAATTTAGCTCTATTTTTCCATCCCGGATCGTACGTCGTGAGCTGTTAAAAGGACAACAACCTTACTCGCGGAACATTAGAGGGCCCTGCAACGCATCGAAATCTCATCTTGTGAGGATGCTGGGTTGTTGAAGCGGATGGGTTATCGTTAAGCCCATTGGGCCTTCTGAATGGGCCATCTCTCTAGGCTGGGTTTGTGAACCGTTAACACATAAATGAATTGTGCCCTCAACATGACAGGTGCGATCATACCAGCACTAATGCACCGGATCCCATCAGAACTCTGAAGTTAAGCATGGTTGGGCGAGAGTAGTACTTGGATGGGTGACCCCGTAGGAAGTCCTCGTGTTTCCCACCCCTTTTCAATTTTTTTTCCTCCGGTTAGGGTTGCCAAGATACTTTATCCACCCCATTACTATTATCGAATCCCACGACACCATGGGCAAGACAACTTCGCTTCACGTGGAGGTTGGGCCAGCAAACCGGGGGCATAGGGCTTGTGACCAGGTCTCCGTTACTCCAGTGCCCATAACTTTTGATCCGTAATGAGTTACGCGGCGCATAGCATACTGTTGGAAAGCTCTCCGAGAGCTCTACGACGGGGGCAGCCAGCTTTTTCGTTGTGCCCTTTTTTGGAGCCCAAAATAGATCGTTTTCATCAGTTTTGGGCCACTTTTCTAATTTAGCTCTATTTTTCCGTCCCGGATCGTACGCTGTGAGCTGTTAAAAAGACAACAACCTTACTCGCGGAACATTAGAGGGCCCTACAACGCATCAAAATCTCATCTTGCGAGGATGCTGGGTTGTTCAAGCGGATGGGTTGTCGTTAAGCCCATTGGGCCCTTTGAATAGGCCATCTCTCTAGGCTGGGTCTGTGAACCGTTAAAACATAAATGAATTCTGTACTCAACATGACAGGTGCGATCATACCTGCACTAATGCACCGGATCCCATCAGAACTCTGAAGTTAAGCGTGGTTGGGCGAGAGTAGTACTTGGATGGGTGACCCCCTGGGAAGTCCTCGTGTTGCCCACCCCTTATCAATTTTTTTTCCTCCGGTTAGGGTTGCCAAGATACTTTATCCACCCCATTACTATTATCGAATCCCACGGCACCATGGGCAAGACAACTTCGCTTCACGTGGAGGCTAGGCCAACAAAACGGGGGCGTAGGGCTTGTGACCAGGTCTCCGTTACTCCAGTGCCCATAACTTTTGATCCGTAATGAGTTACGCGGCGCACAGCATACTGTTGGAAAGCTCTCCGAGAGCTCTACGACGGGGGTAGTCAGCTTTCTCGTTGTGCCCTTTTTTGGATCCCAAAATAGATCGTTTTCATCAGTTTTGGGCCACTTTTCTAATTTAGCTCTATTTTTTCGTCCCGGATCGTATGTTGTGAGCTGTTAAAAAGACAACAACCTTACTCGCGGAACATTAGAGGGCCTTACAACGCATCAAAATCTCATCTTGTGAGGATGCTGGGTTGTTGAAGCAGATGGGTTGTCGTTAAGCCAATTGGGCCTTCTGAATGGGCAATCTCTCTAGGCTGGGTCTGTGAACCGTTAACACATAAAGGAATTGTGCCCTCAACATGACGGGTGCGATCATCCCAGCACTAATGCACCGGATCCCATCAGAACTCTGAAGTTAAGCGTGGTTGGGCAAGAGTAGTACTAGGATGGATGACCCCCTGGGAAGTCCCCGTGTTGCACACCCCTTTTCAATTTTTTTTCCTCCGGTTAGGGTTGCCAAGATACTTTATCCACCCCATTTCTATTATCGAATCCCACGGCACCTTGGGCAAGACAACTTCGCTTCACGTGGAGGCTGGGCCCGCAAACCGGTGGCGTAGGGCTTGTGACCAGGTCTCTGTCACTCCGGTGCCCATAACTTTTGATCCGTAATGAGTTACGCAGCGCACAGCATACTGTTGGAAAGCTCTCCGAGAGCTCTACGACGGGGGCAGCCAGTTTTCTCGCTTTACCATTTTTTGGACCCCAAAATTGATCGTTTTCATCAGTTTCGGGCCACTTTTCTAATTTAGCTCTATTTTTCCGTCCCGGATCGTACGTCGTGAGCTGTTAAAAGGACAACAACCTTACTCGCGGGACATTAGAGGGCCCTACAATGCATCGAAATCTCATCTTGCGAGGATGATGGGTTGTTGAAGAGGATGGGTTGTCGTTAAGCCCATTGGGCCTTCTGAATGGGCCATCTCTCTAGGCTGGGTTAGTGAACCGTTAACACATAAAGGAATTGTAGCCTCAACATGACGGGTGCATTCATACCAGCACTAATGAACCGGATCCCATCAGAACTCCGAAGTTAAGCGTGCTTGGGCGAGAGTAGTACTAGGATGGGTGACCCCCTGGGAAGTCCGCGTGTTGCACCGCCCTTTTCAATTATTTTTCCTCCGGTTAGTGTTGCCAAGATACTTTATCCACCCCATTTTTATTATCGAAACCCACGGCACCTTAGGCAAGACAACTTCGCCTCAAGAGGAGGCTGGTCCCAGAAATCGAGGGCGTAGGGCTTGTGACCACGACTCCGTCGCTCCGGTGCCCATAACTTTTGATCCGTAATGAGTTACGCGGCGCACAGCATACTGTTGGAAAGCTCTCCGAGAGCTCTACAAAGAGGGTAGCCAGCTTGATCGTTGTACCCCTTTTTGGAGCCCGAAATCGAACGTTTTCATCAGTTTCGGGACACTTTTCTGATTTAGCTCTATTTTTCCGTCCCGGATCGTACGTCGTGAGCTGTTAAAGGGACAACAACCTTACTCGCAGGACATTAGAGGGCCCTACAACGCATTGAAATCTCATCTTACGAGGCTGATGGGTTGTTGAAGCGGATGGGTTGTCGTTAAGCCTATTGGGCCTTCTGAATGGGCCATCTCTCTAGGCTGGGTTTGTGAACCATTTAACACAAAAAGGAATTGTGCCCTCAACATGATGGGAGCGATCATACCAGCACTAATGCACCGAATCCCATCAGAACTCCGAAGTTAAGCGTGTGCTTGGGCGAGAGTAGTACTAGGATGGGTGACCCCTTGGAAGTCCTCGTGTTGTACCCCCCTTTTCAATTTTTTTTTGCTCCGGTTAGGATTGCCAAGATACTTTATCCACCCCAATTCTATTATCGAATCCCACGGCACCTTGGGCAAGACAACTTCGCTTCACGTGGAGGCTGGGCACGCAAACCGGGGGCGTAGGGCTTGTGGCCAGGTCTCCGTCGCTCCGGTGCCCATAACTTTTGATCCGTAATGAGTTACGCGGCGCACAGCATACTGTTGGAAAGCTCTCTGAGAGCTCTATGATGCGGGCAGCCAGCTTGCTCGCTTTGCCCTTTTTTGGGGCCCAAAATTGAACGTTATCATCAGTTTCGGGCTACTTTTCTAATTTAGCTCTATTTCTCTGTCCCGGATCGTACGTCGTAAGCTATTAAAATTACAACAACCATACTCGCAGGACATTAGAGGGCCCTACAATGCAACGAAATCTCATCTTGCAAGGATGCTGGGTTGTTGAAGTGGATGGGTTGTCGTTAAGCCCATTGGGCCATCTGAATGGGCCATCTCTCTAGGTTGGAACTGTGAACCATTAACACATAAAGGAATTGTGCCCTCTGCATGACGGGTGCGATCATACCAGCACTAATGCAGTGGATCCCATCAGAACTCCAAAGTAAAGCGTGCTTGGGCGAGAGTAGTACTAGGATGGGTGACCCCCTGGGAAGTCCTCGTGTTGCACCCCCCTTTTCAATTTTTTCTGCTCTGGTTAGGGTTACCAAGATACTTTATTCACCACATTTCTGTAATCGAATCCCACAGCACCTTGGGCAAGACAACTTCGCTTCACGTGTAAGCCGGGCGCATAAACCGAGGGCGTTGGGCTTGTGACCAGATCTCCATCGCTCCGGTGCCCATAACTTTTGATCCGTAATGAGTTACGCGGCGCACATCATACTATTGGAAAGCTCTCCGAGAGCTCTACGATGGGGGCAGCCAGCTTGCTCGCTGTGCCATTTTTTGGAGCCCAAAATCGAACGTTTCCATTAGTTTTGGGCCACTTTTCAATTTTAGCTCTATTATTCCATCCCGGATCGTACGTCGTAAGTTGTTAAAAGGACAACAATCTTACTCGCGGGACATTAGAGGGCCCTACAATGCATTGAAATCTCATCTTGCGAGGATGCTGGGTTGTTGAAGCGGATGGGTTGTCGTTAAGCCCATTGGGCCTTTTGAATGGGCCATCTCTCTAGGTTGGGTCTGTGAACCGTTAACACACAAATGAATTGTACCCTCAACATGACGGGTGTGATCATACCTGAACTAATGCACCGGATCCCATAAGAACTCCGAAGTTAAGCGTGCTTGGACGAGAGTAGTACAAGGATGGGTGACATCATGGGAAGTCCTCGTGTTGCACCCCCCTTTTCAATTATTTTTCCTCCCGTTAGGGTTGTCAAGATACTTTATCCACCACATTTCTATTATCGAATCCCACGGCACCTTGGGCAAAACAAATTCGCTTCACGTAGAGCCTGGGCCCGCAAATCGGGGGGGTAGGGCTTGTGAGCAAGTCTCCGTCGTTCCGGTGACCATAACTTTTGATCCGTAAGGAGTTACGAGGCGCACAGCATACTGTTGGAAAGGTCTCCGAGAGCTCTACGATGGGGGCAGCCAACTTGCACGCTGTGCCCTTTTTTCGAGCCCAAAATCTAACGTTTTCATCAGTTTTGGTCCACTTTTCTAGTTTAACTCTATTTTTTAATCCCAGATCGTACGTCGTGAGCTATTAAAAAGACAACAACCTTACTCGCGTGACATTAGAGGGCCCTAGAATGCATCAAAATATCATCTTTCGAGGATGCTGGGTTGTTGAAGCGGATGGGTTGTCGTTAAGCCCATTGGGCCTTCTGAATGGGCCATCTCGCTAGGCTGGGTCTGTGAACCGTTAACACATAAAGGAATTATGCCCTCAACATGACGGGTACGATCATACCAGCACTAATGCACCGGATCTCATCGGAACTCCGAAGTTAAGCGTGCTTGGGCGATAGTAGTACTAGGATGGGTGACCCCCTGGGAAGTCCTCGTATTGCAGCCCCCTTTTCAATTTCCTTTGCTCTGGTTACGGTTACCAAGATACTTTATCCACCACATTTCTATTATCAAATCCCACAACACCTTGGGCAAGACAACTTCGCTTCACGTGGTGGCCTGGCCCGCAAACCGAGGGCTTATGGCTTGTGACCAGGTCTCCGTCGCTCCGATGCCGATAACTTTTGATCCGTAAGGAGTTACGCAGCGCACAGCATACCGTTGGAAAGAACTTCGGGAGCTCTATGACGGGGACAGCCAGCTTGTTCACTGTGCCCATTTTGGAGCCCAAAATCAAACGTTTTCATCAGTTTCGGGCCACATTTCTAATTTAGCTATGTTTTTCCGTCCCGGATCGTACATCGTGTGCTGTTAAAAGGACGACAACCTTACTCACGGGACATTAGACGGCCCTACAATGCGTCAAAATCTCGTCTTGCGAGGATGCTACGTTGTTGAAGTGGATGGGTTGTTGTTAAGCCCATTGGGCCATTTGAATGGGCCATCTCTCTTGGCTGGGACTGTGAAGCATTAACACATAAAGGAATTGTGCCCTCAACATGACGGGTGCGATCATACCAGCACTAATGCACCGGATCCCATTAGAACTACGAAGTAAAGCGTGCTTGGGCGAGAGTAGTACTAAGATGGGTGACCCCCTGGGAAGTCCTCGTGTTGCACCCCCCTTTTCAATTTTTTTACCTTCGATTAGGGTTGCCAAGATAATTTATCCAACCCATTTCTATTATCGAATCCCACGGCACCTTGGGAAAGACAACTTTGCTTCACGTGGAGGCTGGGCCCGCAAACTGGGGGCGTAGGGCTTGTGACCAGGTCTCTGTCACTCCAGTGCCCATAACTTTTGATCCGTAATGAGTTACGCGGCGCACAGCATACTGTTGGGAAGCTCTCCGAGAGCTCTACGACAGGGGCAACCAGCTTGCGCACTGTGCCCTTTTTTGGAGCTCAAAATCGAACGTTTTCATCAGTTTCGGGACACTTTTCTGGTTTAGCTCTATTTTTCCGTCCCGGATCGTACGTCGTAAGATGTTAAAAGGATGACAACCTTACTCGCGGGACATTAGAGGGCCCTACAACGCATCGAAATCTCATCTTGTGAGGATGCTGGGTTGTTGAAGCGGATGGGTTGTCGTTAAGCCCATTGGGCCTTTTGAATGGGCCATCTCTCAAGGCCGTGTCTGTGAACCGTTAACACATAAAAGAATTGTGCCCTCAACATGATGGGTGCGATCATACCAGCACTAATGCACCGGATCCCATCAGAACTCTGAAGTTAAGCGCGCTTGGGTGAGAGTAGTACTAGGATGGGTGACCCCCTGGGAAGTCCTCGTGTTGCACCCCCCTTTTCAATTTCTTTTCCTCCGGTTAGGGTTGCCAAGATACTTTATCCACCCTATTTCTATTATCGAATACCACGGCATCTTGGGCAAGACAACTTCGCTTCACGTGGAGGCTGGGCCCGCAAACCGAGGGCGTAGGGCTTGTGACTAGGTCTCCGCCACTCCGGTGCGCATAACTTTTGATCCATAATGAGTTACGCGGCGCACAGCATACTGTTGGAAAGCTCTCCGAGAGCTCTACGACGGGGGCAGCCAGCTTTCTCACTGTGCCCTTTTTTGGTGCCCAAAATCGAATGTTTTCATCAGTTTTGGGCCACTTTTCAATTTTAGCTCTATTATTCCGTCCCGGATCGTACGTCGTGAGCTTTTAAAAGGACAACAACCTTACTCGCGGGACATTAGAGGGCCCTACAACGCATTGAAATCTTATCTTGCGATGATGCTGGGTTGTTGAAGCGGATGGGTTGTCGTTAAGCCCATTGGGCCTTTTGAATGGGCCATCTCTCTAGGTTAGGTCTGTGAACCGTTAACACACAAATGAATTGTACCCTCAACATGACGGGTGCGATCATACCTGCACTAATGCACCGGATCCCATCAGAACTCAGAAGTTAAGCGTGCTTGGGCGCAGTAGTACAAGGATGGGTGACACCTTGGGAAGTCCTCGTGTTGCACCCCCCTTTTCAATTATTTTTCCTCCCGTTAGGGTTGTCAAGATACTTTATCCACCCCATTTCTATTATCGAATCCCACGGCACCTTGGGCAAAACAACTTTGCTTCACGAAGAGCCTGGGCCCGCAAATCGGGGGCGTAGGGCTTGTGACCAAGTCTCTGTCGCTCCGGTGCCCATAACTTTTGATCTGTAATGTGTTACGCGGTACACATCATATTGTTGGAAAGCTCATCGAGAGCTCTACGACGGGGGCAGCCAGCTTGCTCGCTGTGCCATTTTTTGGAGCCCAAAATCGAACGTTTTCATCAGTTTTGGTCCACTTTTCTAATTTAGCTCTATTTTTTCGTCCCGGATCGTACATTGTGAGCTATTAAAAGGACAACAACCTTACTCGTGGGACATTAGAGGGCCCTAGAACGCATCAAAATCTCATTTTGCGAGGATGCTGGGTTGTTGAAGCGGATGGGTTGTCGTTAAGCCCATTGGGCCTTCTGAATGGGCCATCTCGCTAGGCTGGGTCTGTGAACCGATAACACATAATGGAATTGTGCCCTCAACATGATGGGTGGGATCATACCAGCACTAATGCACCAGATCTCATCAAAACTCGGAAGTTAAGCGTGCTTGGGCGAGAGTAGTACTAGGATGGGTGACCCCCTGGGAAGTCCTCGTATTGCAACACCCTTTTCAATTTCTTTTGCTCCGGTTACGGTTACCAAGATACTTTATCCACCACATTTCTATTATCGAATCCCACAACACCTTGGGCAAGACAACTTCGCTTCACGTGGTGGCTGGGCCCGCAAACCGAGGGCTTATGGCTTGTGACCAGGTCTCCGTCGCTCCGATGCCGATAACTTTTGATCCGTAAGGAGTTACGCGGCGCACAACATACCGTTGGAAAGCTCTTCGGGAGCTCTACGATAGGGGCAGTAAGTTTGCTTTCTTTGCCCATTTTGGATCCCAAAATTGAAAGTTTTCATCAGTTTCGGGCTACATTTCTAATTTAGCTATGTTTTTCCGTCCCGGATCGTACATCGTGCGCTGTTAAAAGGACGACAACCTTACTCACGGGACATTAGACGGCCCTACAATGCGTCAAAATCTCGTCTTGCGAGGATGCTACGTTGTTGAAGTGGATGGGTTGTCATTAAGCCCATTGGGCCATTTGAATGGGCCATCTCTCTTGGCTGGGACTGTGAAGCATTAACACATAAAGGAATTGTGCCCTCAACATGACGGGTGCGATCATACCAGCACTAATGCACCGGATCCCATTAGAACTCCGAAGTTAAGCGTGCTTGGGCGAGAGTAGTACTAAGATGGGTGACCCCCTGGGAAGTCCTCGTGTTGCACCCCCCTTTTCAATTTTTTTTCCTTCGGTTAGGGTTGCCAAGATAATTTATCCAACCCATTTCTATTATCGAATCCCACGGCACCTTGGGAAAGACAACTTTGCTTCACGTGGAGGCTGGGCCCGTAAACCGGGGGCGTAGGGCTTGTGACCAGGTCTCCGTCACTCTAGTGCCCATAACTTTTGATCCGTAATGAGTTACGCGGCGCACAGCATACTGTTGGAAAGCTCTCCGAGAGCTCTACGACAGGGGCAACCAGTTTGCTCGCTGTGCCCTTTTTTGGAGCTCAAAATCGAACATTTTCATCAGTTTCGGTCCACTTTTCTAGTTTAGCTCTATTTTTCCGTCCCGGATCGTACGTCGTAAGATGTTAAAAGGACGACAACCTTACTCGCGGGACATTAGAGGGCCCTACAACGCATCGAAATCTCATCTTGTGAGGATGCTGGGTTGTTGAAGCGGATGGGTTGTCGTTAAGCCCATTGGGCCTTTTGAATGGGCCATCTCTCAAGGTCGTGTCTGTGAACCGTTAACACATAAAAGAATTGTGCCCTCAACATGATGGGTGCGATCATACCAGCACTAATGCACCGGATCCCATCAGAACTCTGAAGTTAAGCGCGCTTGGGTGAGAGTAGTACTAGGATGGGTGACCCCCTGGGAAGTCCTCGTGTTGCACCCCCCTTTTCAATTTATTTTCCTCCGGTTAGGGTTGCCAAGATACTTTATCCACCCCATTTCTATTACCGAATCCCACGGCATCTTGGGCAAGACAACTTCGCTTCACGTGGAGGCTGGGCCCGCAAACCGGGGGCGTAGGGCTTGTGACTAGGTCTCCGCCACTCCGGTGCGCTTAACTTTTGATCCATAATGAGTTACGCGGTGCAAAGCATACTGTTGGAAAGCTCTCCGAGAGATATACGACGGGGGCAGCCAGCTTTCTCACTGTGCCCTTTTTTGGTGCCCAAAATCGAATGTTTTCATCAGTTTCGGGCCAATTTTCTATTTTAGCTCAATTTTTCCGTCCCGAATCGTACGTTGTGAGCTTTTAAAAGGACAACAAACTTACTCGCGGGACATTAGAGGGCCCCACAATGCATTGAAATCTCATCTTGCGAGGATGCTGGGTTGTTGAAGCGGATAGGTTGTCGTTAAGCCCATTGGGCCTTCTGAATGGGCCATCTCTCTAGGCTGAGTCTGTGAACCGTTAACACATAAAGGAATTGTTCCCTCAACATGACGGGTGCGATCATACCAGCATTAATGCACCGGATCCCATAAGAACTCCGAAGTTAAACGTGCTTGGGCGAGAGTAGTACTAGGATGGGTGACCCCCTGGGAAGTCCTCGTGTTGCACCCCCTATTTCAATTATTTTTCCGCCGGTTAGTGTTGCCAAGATACTTTATCCACCCCATTTCTATTATCGAATCGCACGGCACCTTAGGCAAGACAACTTCGCTTCACGTGGAGGCTGGGCCCGCAAATCGGGGGCGTAGGGCTTGTGACCAAGTCTCCGTCGCTCCGGTACCCATAACTCTTGATCCATAATGAGTTACGCGGCGCACAGCATACTGTTGGAAAGCTCTACGAGAGCTCTACGATAGGGGCAGCCAGCTTGCTCGCTATGCCCTTTTTTGGAGCCCAAAATCGAACGTTTTCATTAGTTTCGGGCCACTTTTCTAATTTAGCTCTATTTTTCCGTCCCGGATCGTACGTCGTGAGCTATTAAAAGGACAACAACCTTACTCATGGGACATTAGAGGGCCCTACAACACATCGAAATCTCATCTTGTGAGGATGCTGGGTTGTTGAAGTGGATGGGTTGTCGTTAAGCCCATTGGGCCTTCTAAATGGGCCATCTCTCAAGGCCGGGTCTGTGAACCATTAACACATAAAGGAATTGTGCCCTCAACATGACGGGTGCGATCATACCAGCACTAATGCACTGGATCCTATCAGAACTCTGAAGTTAAGCGCGCTTAGGCGAGAGTAGTACTAGGATGGGTGACCCCTATGAAGTCCTCGTGTTGCACCCCCCTTTTCAATTTCTTTTCCTCCGGTTAGGGTTGCCAAGATACTTTATCCACCCCATTTCTATTATCGAATCCCATGGTATCTTGGGCAAGACAACTTCACTTCACGTGGAGGCTGGGCCCGCAAACCGGGGGGTAGGGCTTTTGACCTGGTCTCCGCCACTCCGGTGCCCATAACTTTTGATCCGTAATGAGTAACGCGGCGCACAGCATACTGTTGGAAAGCTCTCCGAGAGCTCTACGACGGGGGAGGCCAGTTTTCTCGCTGCGCCCTATTTTGGAGCCCAAAATTGAACGTTTTTATCAGTTTCGGGCCACTTTTCTATTTTAGCTCTATTTTTTCGTCCCGGATCTTACGTCGTGAGCTGTTAAAAGGACAACAACCTTACTCGCGGGACATTGGAGGTCCCTACAACGCATCGAAATCTAATCTTGCAAGAATGCTGGGTTGTTGAAGCGGATGGGTTGTCGTTAAGCCCATTGGGCTTTCTGAATGGGCCATTTCTCTAGGATGGGTCTGTGAACCGTTAACACATAAAGGAATTGTGCCCTCAACATGACGGGTGCGATCATACCAGCATTAATGCTCCGGATCCCATCAGAACTCCGAAGTTAAGCGTGCTTGGGCGAGAGTCGTACTAGGATGGGTGACCCCCTGGGAAGTCCTCGTGTTGCACCCCCCTTTTCAATTATTTTTCCTTCGGTTAGTGTTGCCAAGATACTTTATCTGCCCCATTTCTATTATCGAATCCCACGACACCTTAGGCAAGACAATTTCGCTTCACGTGGTGGCCGGGCCCGCAAATCGGGGGCGTAGGGCTTGTGACCAAGACTCCGTTGCTCCGGTGCCCATAACTTTTGATCCGTAATGAATTACGCTGCGCACAGCATACTGTTGGAAAGCTCTACGAGAGCTCTACGACGGGGGCAGCCAGCTTGCTCGTTGTGCCCTTCTTTGGAGCCAAAAATCGAACGTTTTCATCAGTTTCGGGCCACTTTTCTAATTTAGCTCTATTTTTCCGTCCCGGATCGTACGTCGTGAGCTATTAAAAGGACAACAACCTTACACGTGAGACATTAGAGGGCCCTACAACGCATCAAAATCTCATCTTGCGAGGCTGTTGGGTTGTTGAAGCGGATGGGTTGTCGTTAAGCCCATTGGGCCTTCTGAATGGGCCATCTCTCTAGGCTGGGTCTGTGAACCGTTAACACATAAAGGAATTGTGCCCTCAACAATACGGGTGCGATCATACCAGCACTAATGCACCGGATCCCTTCAGAACTCCGAAGTTAAGCGTGCTTGGGTGAGAGTAGTACTAGGATGGGTGACCCCCTGGGAAGTCCTCATGTTGCACCCCCCTTTTAATTTTTTTTTGCTCTGGTTAGGGTTACCAAGATACTTCATCCACCATATTTCTATTATCGAATCCCACAGCACCTTGGGCAAGACAACTTCGCTTCACATGGTCGCCGGGTCCGCAAACCGGGGGCGTTGGGCTTGTGACCAGGTCTCCGTCGCTCCGGTGCCCATAACTTTTGATCCGTAAGGAGTTACGCAGTGCACAACATACCGTTGGATAGCTCTTCGAGAACTCTACGATAGTGGCAGCAAGTTCGCTTGCTTTTCCCTTTTTGGAGCCCTAAATTGAACGTTTTCATCAGTTTCGGACAACTTTTCTAATTTAGCTATGTTTTTCCTGTCCCGGATCGTACGTCGTGAGCTGTTAAAAAGATGACAACCTTACTCGCGGGACATTAGAGGGCCCTACAATGCATCGATATCTCGTCTTGCGAGGATGCTAGGTTGTTGAAGTGGATGGATTGTCGTTAAACCCATTGGGCCATCTCTCTAGGCTGGGACTGTGATCCATTAACACATAAAGGAATTGTGCCCCTAACATGACGGGTGCGATCATACCAGCACTAATGCCCCGGATCCCATCAGAACTCCAAAGTTAAGCGTGCTGGGGCGAGAGTAGTACTAGGATGGGTGACACCTTGGGAATCCCTCGTGTTGCAACCCCCTTTTCAATTATTTTTCCTCCGGTTAGGGTTGCCAAGATACTTTATCCACCCCATTTCTATTATCGAATCCCACGGCACATTGGGCAAGACAACCTAGCTTCACATGGAGGCTGGGCCCGCAAATCGGGGGCGTAGGGCTTGTGACCAAGTCTCCGTCGCTCCGGTGCCCATAACTTTTAATCCGTAGTGAATTACGCGGCGCATAGCATACTGTTGGAAAGCTCTCCGAGAGCTCTATGACGAGGACAGTCAGCTTGCTCACTGTGCCCTTTTTTGGAGCACAAAATCGAACGTTTTCATCAGTTTCGGTCCAATTTTTAATTTAGCTCTATTTTTCCGTCCCGGATCGTACGTCGTGAGCTGTTAAAAGGATAACAACCTTACTCGCAGGACATTAGAGGGACCTACAACGCATCAAAATCTCATCTTGCGAGGATGCTGTGTTGTTGAAGCGGATGGGTTGTCGTTAAGCCTATTGGGCCTTCTGAATGGGCCATCTCTCTAGGCTGGGTTTGTGAACCATTAACACATAAAGGAATTGTGCCCTCAACATGACGGGTGCGATCATACCAGCACTAATGCACCGAATCCCATCAGAACTCTGAAGTTAAGCGTGTGCTAGGGCGAGAGTAGTACTAGGATGGGTGACCCCTTGGAAGTCCTCGTGTTGTACCCCCCTTTTCAATTTTTTTTGCTCCGGTTAGGATTGCCAAGATATTTTATCCACCCCAATTCTATTATCGAATCCCACGGCACCTTGGGCAAGACAACTTCGCTTCACGTGGAGGCTGGGCACGCAAACCGGGGGTGTAGGGCTTGTGGCCAGATCTCCGTCGCTCCGGTACCCATAACTTTTGATCCGTAATGAGTTACGCGGCGCACAGCATACTGTTGGAAAGCTCTCTGAGAGCTCTATGACGTAGGCAGCCAGCTTGCTCGGTTTGCCCTTTTTTGGGGACCAAAATCGAACGTTTTCATCAGTTTCGGGCCACTTTTCTAATTTAGCTCTATTTCTCTGTCCCGGATCGTACGTCGTAAGCTGTTAAAATTACAACAACCATACTCGCGGGACATTAGAGGGCCCTACAATGCATCGAAATCTCATCTTGCAAGGATGCTGGGTTGTTGAAGTGGATGGGTTGTCGTTAAGGCCATTGGGCCATCTGAATGGGCCATCTCTCTAGGTTGGAACTGTGAACCATTAACACATAAAGGAATTGTCCCCTCTGCATGACGGGTGCGATCATACCAGCACTAATGCAGCGGATCCCATCAGAACTCCGAAGTCAAGCGTGCCTGGGCGAGAGTAGTACTAGGATGGGTGACCCCCTGGGAAGTCCTCGTGTTGCACCCCCCTTTTCAATTTTTTCTGCTCTGGTTAGGGTTACCAAGATACTTTATTCACCACATTTCTGTAATCGAATCCCACAGCACCTTGGGCAAGACAACTTCGCTTCACGTGTAGGCCGGGCGCATAAACCGAGGGCGTTGGGCTTGTGACCAGGTCTCCATCGCTCCGGTGCCCATAACTTTTGATCCGTAATGAGTTACGCGGCGCACATCATACTGTTGGAAAGCTCTCCGGGAGCTCTACGACGGGGGTAGCCAGCTTGCTCGCTGTGCCATTTTTTGGAGCCCAAAATCGAACGTTTCCATTAGTTTTGGGCCACTTTTCAATTTTAGCTCTATTATTCCGTCCCGGATCATACGTCGTAAGTTGTTAAAATGACAACAATCTTACTCGCGGGACATTAGAGGGCCCTACAATGCATCGAAATCTCATCTTGCGAGGATGCTGGGTTGTTGAAGCGGATGGGTTGTCGTTAAGCCCATTGGGCCTTTTGAATAGGCCATCTCTCTAGGTTGGGTCTGTGAACCGTTAACACACAAATGAATTGTACCCTCAACATGACGGGTGTGATCATACCTGCACTAATGCACCGGATCCCATTAGAACTCCGAAGTTAAGTGTGCTTGGGCGAGAGTAGTACAAGGATGGGTGACACCTTGGGAAGTCCTCATGTTGCACCCCCCCTTTCAATTATTTTTCCTCCGGTTAGGGTTGGCAAGATACTTTATCCACCTCATTTCTATTATCGAATCCCAAGGCACCTTGGGCAAAACAACTTCGCTTCACGTAAAGCCTGGGCCCGCAAATCGGGGGCGTAGGGCTTGTGACCAAGTCTCTGTCGCTCCGGTGCCCATAACTTTTGATCTGTAATGTGTTACGCGGCGCACATCATATTGTTGGAAAGCTCATCGAGAGCTCTACGACGGGGGCAGCCAGCTTGCTCGCTGTGCCATTTTTTGGAGCCCAAAATTGAACGTTTTCATCAGTTTTGGTCCACTTTTCTAATTTAGCTCTATTTTTTCGTCCCGGATCGTACATCGTGAGCTATTAAAAGGACAACAACCTTACTCACGGGACATTAGAGGGCCCTAGATCGCATCAAAATCTCATCTTGCGAGGATGCTGGGTTGTTGAAGCGGATGGGTTGTCGTTAAGCCCATTGGGCCTTCTGAATGGGCCATCTCGCTAGGCTGGGTCTGTGAACCGTTAACACATAAAGGAATTGTGCCCTCAACATGACGGGTGCGATCATACCAGCACTAATGCACCGGATCTCATCAGAACTCCGAAGTTAAGCGTGCTTGGGCGAGAGTAGTACTAGGATGGGTGACCCCCTGGGAAGTCCTCGTATTGCAACCCCCTTTTCAATTTCCTTTGCTCCGGTTACTGTTACCAAGATACTTTATCCACCACATTTCTATTATCGAATCCCACAACACCTTGGGCAAGACAACTTCGCTTCACGTGGTGGCCGGGCCCGCAAACCGAGGGCTTATGTCTTGTGACCAGGTCTCCGTCGCTCCGATGCTGATAACTTTTGATCCGTAAGGAGTTACGCGGTGCACAGCATACCGTTGGAAAGCTCTTCGGGAGCTCTACGATAAGGGCAGTAAGTTTGCTTGCTTTGCCCATTTTGGAGCCCAAAATCGAACGTTTTCATCAGTTTCGGGCCACATTTCTAATTTAGCTATGTTTTTTCGTCCCGGTTCGTACATCGTGCACTGTGAAAAGGATGACAACCTTACTCACGGGACATTAGACGGCCCTACAATGCGTCAAAATCTCATCTTGCGAGGATGCTACGTTGTTGAAGTGGATGGGTTGTCGTTAAGCCCATTGGGCCATTTGAATGGGCCATCTCTCTTGGCTGGGACTGTGATGCATTAACACATAAAGGAATTGTGCCCTCAACATGACGGGTGCGATCATACCAGCACTAATGCACCGGATCCCATTAGAACTCCAAAGTTAAGCGTGCTTGGGCGAGAGTAGTACTAAGATGGGTGGCCCCTTGGGAAGTCCTCGTGTTGCACCCCCATTTTCAATTTTTTTTCCTTCGGTTAGGGTTGCCAAGATAATTTATCCAACCCATTTCTATTATCAAATCCCACGGCACCTTGGGAAAGACAACTTTGCTTCACGTGGAGGCTGGGCCCGCAAACCGGGGGCGTAGGGCTTGTGACCAGGTCTCCGTCACTCCAGTGCCCATAACTTTTAATCCGTAATGAGTTACGCGGCGCACAGCATACTGTTGGAAAGCTCTCCGAGAGCTCTACGACGGGGGCAACCAGCTTGCTCGCTATGCCCTTTTTTGGAGCTCAAAATCGAACGTTTTCATCAGTTTCGGGCCACTTTTCTAGTTTAGCTCTATTTTTCCGTCCCGGATCGTACGTCGTAAGATGTTAAAAGGACGACAACCTTACTCGCGGGACATTAGAGGGCCCTACAACGCATCGAAATCTCATCTTGTGAGGATGCTGGGTTGTTGAAGCGGATGGGTTGTCGTTAAGCCCATTGGGCCTTTTGAATGGGCCATCTCTCAAGGCCGTGTCTGTGAACCGTTAACACATAAAGGAATTGTGCCATCAACATGATGGGTGCGATCATACCAGCACTAATGCACCGGATCCCATCAGAACTCTGAAGTAAAGCGCGCTTGGGTGAGAGTAGTACTAGGATGGGTGACCCCCTGGGAAGTCCTCGTGTTGCACCCCCCTTTTCAATTTCTTTTCCTCCGGTTAGGGTTGCCAAGATACTTTATCCACCCCATTTCTATTATCGAATCCCACGACATCTTGGGCAAGACAACTTCGCTTCACGTGGAGGCTGGGCCCGCAAACCGGGGGCGTAGGGCTTGTGACAAGGTCTCCGCCACTCCGGTGCGCATAACTTTTGATCCATAATGAGTTACGCGGCGCACAGCATACTGTTGGAAAGCTCTCCGAGAGCTCTACGACGGGGGTAGCCAGCTTTCTCACTGTGCCCTTTTTTGGTGCCCAAAATCGAATGTTTCCATCAGTTTCGGGCCAATTTTCTATTTTAGCTCTATTTTTCCGTCCCGGATCGTATGTCGTGAGCTTTTAAAAGGACAACAACCTTACTCGCGGGACATTAGAGGGCCCTATAACGCATTGACATCTCATCTTGCGAGGATGCTGGGTTGTTGAAGTGGATGAGTTGTCGTTAAGCCCATTGGGCCTTCTGAATGGGCCATCTCTCTAGGCTGAGTCTGTGAACTGTTAACACAAAAAGGAATTGTGCCCTCAACATGACGGGTGCGATCATACCAGCATTAATGCACCGGATCCCATCAGAACTCCGAAGTTAAACGTGCTGGGGCCAGAGTAGTACTAGGTGGGTGACCCACTGGGAAGTCCTCGTGTTGCACCCCCTATTTCAATTATTTTTCCTCCGGTTAGTGTTGCCAAGATACTTTATCCACCCCATTTCTATTATCAAATCCCACGGCACCTTAGGCAAGACAACTTCACTTCACGTGGAGGCTGGGGCCGCAAATCGGGGGCATAGGGCTTATGACCAAGACTCCGTCGCTCCGGTGCCCATAACTTTTGATCCGTAATGAGTTACGTGGCGCACATCATACTGTTGGAAAGCTCTACGAGAGCTCGACGACGGGGGCAGCGGGCTTGCTCGCTGTGCCCTTTTTTGGAGCCCAAAATCGATCGTTTTCATCAGTTTTGGGCCACTTTTCTAATTTAGCTCTTTTTTACCGTCCTGGATCGTACGTCGTGAGTTGTTAAAAGGACAACAACCTTACTCGCGGGACATTAGAGCTCCCTACAATGTATCGAAATCTCATCTTGCGAGGATGCTGGGTTGTTGATGCGAATGGGTTATCGTTAAGCCCATTGGGCCTTCTGAATGGGCCATCTCTCTAGGCTGCGTCTGTGAACCGTTAACACATAAAGGAAATTGTGCCCTTAATATGATGGGTGCGATCATACCAGCACTAATGCACCGGATCCCATCAGAACTCCGAAGTTAAGCGTGCTTGGGTGAGAGTAGTACTAGGATGGGCGACCCCCTGGGAAGTCCTCATGTTGCACCCCCCTTTTCAATTTTTTTTGCTCCGGTTAGGGTTACCAAGATACTTTATCCACCATATTTCTATTATCGAATCCCACAGCACCTTGGGCAAGACAACTTCGCTTCACATGGTGGCCGGGCCCGCAAATCGGGGGCGTTCGGTTTGTGACTAGGTCTCCGTCGCTTCGGTGCCCATAACTTTTGATCGTAAGGAGTTACGCAGCGCACAGCATACCGTTGGAAAGCTCTTTGAGAGCTCTACGACAGGGGCAGCAAGTTCGCTTGGTTTGCCTTTTTGGAGACCAAAATTGAACGTTTTCAACAGTTTCGGACCACTTTTCTAATTTAGCTTTTTTTTTTCGTCCCGGATCGTACGTCGTGAGCTGTTAAAAGGACGACAACCGTACTCACGGGACATTAGAGGGCCCTACAATGCGTCGATATCTCGTCTTGCGAGGATGCTAGGTTGTTGAAGTGGATGGGTTGTCGTTAAGCCCATTGGGCCTTTCGAATGGGCCATCTCTCTAGGTTGGGACAGTGAACCATTAACACAGAAAGGAATTGTGCCCTCAACATGACGGGTGTGATCATACCAGCACAATTGCACCGAATCCCATCAAAACTCCGAAGTTAAGCGTGTTTGGGCGAGAGTAGTACTAGGATGGGTGACCCCCTGGGAAGTCCTCGTGTTGCACCCCCCTTTTCAATTTTTTTTGCTACGGTTAGGGTTGCCAAGATACTTTATCCACCCCATTTCTATTATCGAATCCCACGGCACCTTGGGCAAGAAAACTTCGATTCACGTGGAGGCTGGGCCGGCAAACTGGGTGCGTAGGGCTTGTGACCAGGTCTCCGTCGCTCCGGTGCCCATAACTTTTGATCCGTAATGAGTTATGCGGCGCGCAACATATTGTTGGAAAGCTCTCTGAGAGCACTATTACGGGGGAAGCCAACTTGCTCGCTTTGCCCTTTTTTGGGGCCCAAAATTGAACATTTTCATCAGTTTCAGGCCACTTTTCTAATTTAGCTCTATTTCTCCGTCCCGGATCGTACGTCGTAAGCTGTTAAAATTACAACAACCATACTCGCGGGACATTAGAGGGCCCTACAATGCATCGAAATCTCATCTTGCAAAGAAGCTGGGTTCTTGAAGTGAATGGGTTGTCGTTAAGCCCATTGGGCTTTCTAAATGGGCCATCTCTCTAGGTTGGAACTTAGAACCATTAACACATAAAGGAATTGTGCCCTCTACATGATGGGTGAGATCATACCAGCACTAATGCACCAGATCCCATCAGAACTCCGAAGTTAAGCGTGCTTGGGCGAGAGTAGTACTAGGATGGGTGACCCCCTGGGAAGTCCTCGTGTTGCACCCCCTTTTCAATTTCTTTTGCTCTGGTTAGGGTTACCAAGATACTTTATTCACCACATTTCTATTATCGAATCCCACAGCACCTTGGGCAAGACAACTTCGCTTCACGTGGAGGTCGGGCCCGCAAACCGAGGGCGTAGGACTTGTGACTAGATCTCCATCGCTCCGGTGCCCATAACTTTTGATCCGTAATGAGTTACGCGGCGCACAGCATACTGTTGGAAAGCTCTCTGAGAGTTCTACGACGGGGGCAGCCATTTCACTCACTGTGCCATTTTTTGGAACCCAAAATTGAACGTTTTCATTAGTTTCGGGCCACTTTTCTTATTTAGCTCTATTTTTTCGTCCCGGATCGTACGTCGTAAGTTGTTAAAAGGACAACAATATTACTCGCGAGACATTAGAGGGCCCTACAACCCATCAAAATCTCATCTTGCTAGGATTCTGGATTGTTGAAGCGGATGGGTTGTTGTTAAGCATATTGGGCCTTTTGAATGGGCCATAACTCTAGGCTGGGTTTGTGAACCGTTAACACATAAAGGAATTGTGCCCTCAACATGACGGGTGCGATCATATCAGTACTAATGCACCGGATCCCATCAGAACTCCGAAGTTAAGCGTGCTTGGGCGAGAGTAGTCCTAGGATGGGTGACCCCCTGGAAAGTCCTCGTGTTGCACCCCCATTTTCAATTTTTTTTCCTTCGGTTAGGGTTGCCAAGATACTTTATCCACCCCATTTCTATTATCGAATCCCACGGCACCTTGGGAAAGACAACTTCGCTTCACATGGAGGCTGGGCCCGCAAATCGGGGGCGTAGGGCTTGTGACCAAGTCTCCGTCGCTCCGGTGCCCATAACTTTTGATCCGTAATGAGTTACGCGACGCACAACATACTGTTAGAAAGCTCTCCAAAAGCTCTACGGCGGGGGCAGCCAACTTGCTCGCTGTGCCCTTTTTTTGAAGCCCAAATTTGAACGTTTTCATCAGTTTCGGGCCAATTTTCTAATTTAGCTTTATTTTTTCATCCCGGATCGTACGTCGTAAGCTATTAAAAGGACAACAACCTTACTCGCCGGACATTAGAGGGCCCTACAACGCATCGAAATCTCATCTTGCGAGGATGCTGGGCTGTTGAAGCGGATGGGTTGTCGTCAATCCCATTGGGCCTTCTGAATGGGCCATCTCTCTAGGCTGGGTCTGTGAACCATTAACACATAAAGGAATTGTGCCCTCAACATGACGGGTGCGATCATACCAGTACAAATGCACCGGATCCCATCAGAACTCCGAAGTTAAGTGTGCTTGGGCGAGAGTAGTACTAGGATGGGTGACCCCCTGGGAAGTACTCGTGTTGCACCCCCCTTTTCAATTTTTTTTCCTCCGGTTAGGGTTGCCAAGATACTTTATCCACCCCATTTCTATTATCGATTCCCACGGCACCTTGGGCAAGACAACTTCGTTTCACCTAGAGGTTGGGCCCGTAAACCGGGGGTGTAGGGCTTGTGGCCTAGTCTCCGTCGCTCCGGTGCCCAAAACTTTTGATCCGTAATGAGTTACGCGGCGCAAATCATACTGTTGGAAAGCTCTCCGAGAGCTCTACGACGGGGGCAGCCAGCTGGCTCTCTGTACCCTTTTTTGAAGCCCAAAATCAAACGTTTTCATCAGTTTCGGGTGACTTTTCTAATTTAGCTCTATTTTTCCGTCCCGGATCGTACGTCGTAAGCTGTTAAAAGGACAACAAACTTACTCACGGGACATTAGAGGGCCCTACAATGCATCGAAATCTCATCTTGCTAGGATGCTGGGTTGTTGAAGCGGATGGGTTGTCGTTAAGCATATTGGGCCGTTGAATGGGCCATATCTCTAGGCTGGGTTTGTGAACCGTTAACACATAAATGAATTGTGCCCTCGACATGATGGGTGCGATCATACCAGTACTAAAGCACCGGATCCGATCAGAACTATGAAGTTAACCGTGCTTGGGCAAGAGTAGTACTAGGATGGGTGACCCCCTGCGAAGTCCTCGTGTTGCACCCCCCTTTTCAATTTTTTTTCCTCCGGTTAGGGTTGCCAAGATACTTTATCCACCCCATTTCTATTATCGAATCCCAAGGCACCTTGGGCATGACAACTTCGCTTCACGTGGAGGCTGGGCCCGCAAACCGGGGGCGTAGGGCTTGTGACCAAGTCTCTGTCGCTCCGATGCCCAAAACTGTTGATCCGTAATGAGTTACGCGGCGTACAGCATACTGTTGGAAAGCTCTTCGAGAGCTCTACAACGGGGGCAGCCACCTTGCTCGATGTGCCCTTTTTTGAAGCCCAAAATCGAACGTTGTCATCAATTTTGGGCCACTTTTCTAATTTAGCTCTATTTTTCTGTCCCGGAGCGTACGTCGTAAGCTGTTAAAAGGACAACAACCTTACTCGCGGGACATTAGAGAGCCCTACAACGCATCAAAATCTCATCTTGCGAGGATGCTAGGTTGTTGAAGCGGATGGGTTGTCGTTAAGCCCATTGGGCCTTCTGAATGGGCCATCTCTCTAGGCTGGGTCTGTGAACCGTTAACACATTAAGGAAATGTGCCCTCAATATGACGAGTGCGATCATACTAGCACTAATGCACTGGATCCCATCAGAACTCTGAAGTTAAGCGTCCTTCGGCGAGAGTAGTACTAGGATGGGTGACCCCCTGGGAAGTCCTCATGTTGTACCCCCCAATTCAATTTTTTTTCCTCCGGTTAGGGTTGCCAAGATACTTTATCCACCCCATTTCTATTATCAAATCCCACGGCACCTTGGCCAAGACAACTTCGCTTCACGTGGAGACTGGGCCCGGAAATCGGGGGTGTAGGGCGTGTAACCAAAGTCTCCGTCGCTCTGGTGCCCATAACTTTTGATCCGTAATGAGTTACGCGGCGCACAGCATACTGTTGGAAAGCTCTCCGAGAGCTCTACGACGGGGGCAGCCAGCTTGCTCGCTATGCCATTTTTTGGAGCCCAAAATCGAACGTTTTCATTAGTTTCGGACCACTTTTTTATTTTAGCTCTATTTTTCTGTCCCGGATCGTACGTCGTAAGCTGTTAAAAGGACAACAACCTTACTCGTGGCACATTAGGGGGCCCTACAACGAAACGAAATATCATCTTGCGAGGATGCTGTGTTCTTGAAGCGGATGGGTTGTCGTTAAGCCCATTGGGCCTTTTGAATGGGCCATCTCTCTAGGCTGGGTCTGTGACCCGTTAACACATAAATGAATTGTGCCCTCAACATGACGGGTGCGATCATTCCAGTACAAATACACCGGATCCCATCAGAACTCCGAAGTTAAGCGTGCTTGGGTGAGTGTAGTACTAGGATGGGTGACCCCCTGGGAAGTTCTCGTGTTGCACCCATTTTTCAATTTTTTTTCCTCCGGTTAGGGTTGCCAAGATACTTTATCCACCCCATTTTTATTATCGAATCCCACGGCACCTTGGGAAAGACAACTTCGCTTAACATGGAGGCTGGGCCCGCAAACCGGGGGCGTAGGGCTTGTGACCAAGTCTCCGTCGCTCCGGTGCCCATAACTTTTGATCCGTAATGAGTTACGCGGCGCACAACATACTGTTGGAAGGCTCTTCGAGAGCTCTATGACGGGGGCAGCCACCTTGCTCGATGTGCCATTTTTTGAAGCCCAAAATTGAACTTTGTCATCAGTTTCGGGCCACTTTTCTAATTTAGCTCTATTTTTCTGTCCCGGAGCGTACGTCGTAAGCTGTTAAAAGGACAACAACCTTACTCGCGGGACATTAGAGAGCCCTACAACGCATCAAAATCTCATCTTACGAGGATGCTGGGTTGTTGAAGCAGATGGGTTATCGTTAAGCCCATTGGGCCTTCTGAATGGGCCATCTCTCTAGGCTGGGTCTGTGAACCAGTAACACATTAAGGAAATGTGCCCTCAATATGACGGGTGCGATCATACTAGCACTAATGCACCGGATCTTATCAGAACTCCGAAGTTAAGCGTCCTTCGGCGAGACTAGTACTAGGATGGGTGACCCCCTGGGAAGTCCTCATGTTGCACCCCCCAGTTCAATTTTTTTTCCTCCAGTTAGGGTTGCCAAGATACTTTATCCACCCCATTTCTATTATCGAATTCCACGGCACCTTGGGCAAGACAACTTCGCTTCACGTGGAGACTGGGCCCGGAAATCGGGGGTGTTGGGCGTGTAACCAAGTCTTCGTTGCTCCGGTGCCCATAACTTTTGATCCGCAATGAGTTACGCGGCGCATAGCATACTGTTGGAAAGCTCTCCGAGAGCTCTACGACGGGGGCAGCCAGCTTGCTCGCTATGCCATTTTTTGGAGCCCAAAAACGAACATTTTCATTAGTTTCGAACCACTTTTTTATTTTAGCTCTATTTTTCCGTCCCGGATCGTACGTCGTAAGCTGTTAAAAGGACAACAACCTTACTCGCGGCACATTAGGGGGCCCTACAACGAATCAAAATATCATCTTGCGAGGATGCTGGGTTGTTGAAGAGGATGGGTAGTCGTTAAGCCCATTGGGCCTTTTCAATGGGCCATCTCTCTAGGCTGGGTCTGTGACCCGTTAACACATAAAGGAATTGTGCCCTCAACATGACGGGTGCGATCATACCAGTACCAATACACCGGATCCCATCAGAACTCCGAAGTTAAGCATGCTTGGGTGAGTGTAGTACTAGGATGGGTGACCCCCTGGGAAGTTCTCGTGTTGCACCCCCTTTTCAATTTTTTTTCCTCCAATTAGGGTTGCCAAGATACTTTATCCACCCCATTTTTATTATCGAATCCCACGGCACCTTGGGAAAGACAACTTCGCTTAACATGGAGGCTGGGCCCGCAAATCGGGGGCGTAGGGCTTGTGACCAAGTCTCCGTCGCTCCGGTGCCCATAACTTTTGATCCGTAATGAGTTACACGGAGCACAGCATACTGTTGGAAAGCTCTCAGAGAGCTCTACGACGGGGGCAGCCAGCTTGCTCGCTATGCGATTTTTTGGAGCCCAAAATTGAACATTTTCATTAGTTTCGGACCACTTTTTTATTTTAGCTATATTTTTCCGTCCCGGATCGTACGTCATAAGCTGTTAAGAGGACAACAACCTTACTCACGGCACATTAGAGGGCCCAACAACGCATCAAAATATCATCTTGCGAGGATGCTGGGTTGTTGAAGCGGATGGTTTGTCGTTAAGCCCATTGGGCCTTTTGAATGGGCCATCTCTCTAGGTTTGGTCTGTGAACTGTTAACACATAAAGGAATTGCACCCTCAACATGACGGGTGTGATCATACCAGCACTAATGCATCGGATCCCATCAGAAATTCGAAGTTAAGCGTGCTTGGGCGAGACTAGTGCTAGGATGGGTAACACCCTGGGAAGTCCTTGGGTTGCACCCCAGTTTTCAATTATTTATCCTCTGATTAGGATTGCCAAGATACTTTATCCACCCCATTTCTATTATCGAATCCCACGGCACCTTGGGCAGGACAACTTCGCTTCACGTGGAGGCTGGGCCTGCAAATCCGGGGCGTAGGGCTTGTGACCAGGTCTCCGTCGCTCCGGTGCCCATAACTTTTGATCCGTAATGAGGTACGTGGCGCACAACATACTGTTGGAATGCTCTCCGAGAGCTCTACGACGGGGGCAGCCAGCTTGCTCGCTGTGCCCTTTTTTGGAGCCAAAAATCAAACGTTTTCATCAGTTTCGGTCCACTTTTCTAATTTAGCTCTATTTTTTCATCCCGGATCGTACGTCGTAAGCTGTTAAATGGACGACAACCTTACTTGCCGGACATTAGACGGCCCTACAATGTATCAAAATCTCATCTTGCGAGGATACTGGGTTGTTGAAGCGGATGGGTTGTCGTTAAGCCCATTGGGCCTTCTAAATGGGCCATCGCTCTAGGCTAGGTTTGTGAACCGCTAACACATAAAGGAATTG
This sequence comes from Ehretia macrophylla, assembly GCA_037974665.1. Lineage (NCBI taxonomy): Eukaryota > Viridiplantae > Streptophyta > Magnoliopsida > Boraginales > Ehretiaceae > Ehretia > Ehretia macrophylla. Next base: position 32,182,606 of record CM075777.1, read on the forward strand.
TGCCCTCAACATGACGGGTGTGATCATACTAGCATTAATGCACCGGATCCCATCAGAACTCCGAAGTTAACCGTGCTTGGGCGAGAGTAGTACTAGGATGGGTGACCCCCTGGGAAGTCCTCGTGTTGAACCCCCCTTTTCAATTTTTTTTCCTTCGGTTAGGGTTGCCAAGATACTTTATCTACCCCATTTCTGTTATCGAATCCCACGGCACCTTGGGCAAGACAACTTCGCTTCACGTGGAGGCTGGGCCCGCAAACTGGGGGCGTAGGGCTTGTGACCAAGTCTCCGTCGCTTCGGTGCCCATAACTTTTGATCCGTAATGAGTTACGCGGCGCACAACATACTGTTGCAAAGCTCTCCGAGAGCTCTACGACGTGGGCAACCAGCTTGCTCGATGTGCCCTTTTTTGAAGCCCAAAATCAAACGTTTTCATCAGTTTCAGGCCACTTTTCTAATTTAGCTCTATTTTTCTGTCTTGGAGCGTACGTCGTAAGCTGTTAAAAGGACAACAACCTTACTCGCGGGACATTTGAGAGCCCTACAACGCATCAAAATCTCATCTTGCGAGGATGCTTGGTTGTTGAAGTGGATGGATTGTTGTTAAGCCCATTGGGCCTTTTGAATGGGCCATCTCTCTAGGCTGGGTCTGTGACCCGTTAACACATAAAGGAATTGTGCCCTCAACATGACGGGTGCGATCATACCAGTACCAATGCAGCGGATGCCATCAGAACTCCGAAGTTAAGCATGCTTGGGTGAGAGTAGTACTAGGATGGGTGACCCCCTGGGAAGTCCTCGTGTTGCACCCCCTTTTCAATTTTTTTTCCTCCGGTTAGGGTTGCCAAGATACTTTATCCACCCCATTTTTATTATCGAATCCCACGGCACCTTGGGAAAGATAGCTTCACTTAACATGGAGGCTGGGCCCGTAAATCGGGGGCGTAGGGCTTGTGACCAAGTCTCCGTCGCTTTGTTGCCCATAACTTTTGATCCGTAATGAGTTACACGGCGCACAGCATACTGTTGGAAAGCTCTCCGAGAGCTCTACGACGGGGGCAGCTAGCTTGCTCGCTGTACCCTCTTTTGAAGCCTAAAATCGAACGTTTTCATAAGTTTCGGGCCTCTTATCTATTTTAGCTCTATTTTTCCGTCCCGGATCGTACGTCGTGAGCTGTTAAAACGACAACAACCTTACTCGCGGGACATTAGAGGGCCCTACAACGCATCAAAATCTCATCTTGCGAGGATGCTGGGTTGTTGAAGCAGATGGGTTGTCGTTAAGCCTATTGGGCCTTCTTAATGGGCTATCTCTCTAGGCTGGGTCTGTGAACCGTTAGCACATAAAGGAATTGTGCCATCAACATCATGGGTACGATCATACCAGCACCAATGCACCAGATCCCATCAGCACTCTGAAGTTAAGCATGCTTGGGCGAGAGTAGTACTAGGATGGGTGACCCCATGGGAAGTCCTAGTGTTGCACCCCCCTTTTCAATTTTTTTTCCTCTGGTTAGGGTAGCCAAGATACTTTATCCACCCCATTTCTATTATGGAATCCCACGGCACCGTGGGCAAGACAACTTCGCTACACGTAGAGTCTGGGCCCGAAAACCGGGGGTGTAGGGCTTGTGACCAAGTCTCCGTCGCTCCGGTGCCCATAAGTTTTGATCCGCAATGAGTTACGCGGTGCACAGCATACTGTTGGAAAGCTCTCCGAGAACTCTACGACGAGGGCAGCCAGCTTGCTCGCTGTGCCCTTTTTTGAAACCCAAAATTGAACATTTTCATCAATTTCGGGTGACTGTTCTAATTTAGCTCTATTTTTCCATCCCGGATCGTACGTCGTAAGCTGTTAAAAGGACAACAACTTTACTCGTGGGACATTAGAGGGCCCTACAACGGCTCGAAATCTCATCTTGCGAGGATGCTAGGTTGTTGAAGCGGATGGGTTGTCGTTAAGCTAATTGGGCCTTTTGAATGGGCCATCTCTCGAGGCTGGGTCTGTGAATTGTTAACACAAAAAGGAATTGCGCCCTCAACATGACGGGTGCGATCATACCCGTACTAATGCACTGGATCCCATCGGAACTCCGAAGTTAAGCGTGCTTGGGCGAGAGTAGTACTAGGATGGGTGACTCCCTGGAATGTCCTCGTGTTGCACCCCCCCTTTTCAATTTTTTTTCCTCCGGTTAGGGTTGCCAAGATACTTTATCCACCCCATTTCTATTATCGAATCCCACGGCACCTTGGGAAAGACAACTTCGCTTCACCTGGAGGCTGGGCCCGCAAATCGGGGGCGTAGGGCTTGTGACCAAGTCTCCGTCGCTCCGGTGCCCATAACTTTTGATCCGTAAAGAGTTACGCGGCGCACAGCATACTGTTGGAAAGCTCTCCGAGAGCTCTACGACGAAGGCAGCCGGCCTGCTCGTTGTGCCCTTTTTTGGAGCCCAAAATCTAACGATTTCGTCAGTTTTGGGACACTTTTCGAATTTAGCTGTATTTTTCCGTCCCGGATCGTACGTCGTGAGCTGTTAAAAGGACAACAACCTTACTCGCGGGACATTAAAGGGCCCTACAACGCATCGAAATCTCATCTTACGAGGATACTGGGTTGTTGAAGCGGATGGGTTGTCGTTAAGCCCATTGGGCCTTCTGAATGGGTCATCTCTCTAGGCAGGGTCTGTGAACCGTTAACACATAAAGGAATTGTGCCCTCAACATGACGGGTGTGATCATACCAGCATTAATGCACCGGATCCCATCAGAATTCCGAAGTTAACCGTGCTTGGGGGAGAGTAGTACTAGGATGGGTGACCCCCTGTGAAGTCCCCGTGTTACACCCCCCTTTTCAATTTTTTTTTCTCCGGTTAGGGTTACCAAGATACTTTATCCACCACATTTCTATTATCGAATCCCACAGCACCTTGGGCAAGACAACTTCGCTTCACGTGGAGGCCGTGCCCGCAAACCGAGGGCGTATGGCTGATGACCAGGTCTCTGTCGCTCCGGTGCCCATAACTTTTATCCGTAAAAAGTTACGCATCGCACAGCATACTGTTCGAAAGCTCTTCGAGAGCTCTACGACAGGGGCAGCAAGTTTGCTTGCTTTGCCTTTTTGGAGCCCAAAATCGAACGTTTTCATCAGTTTCATGCCACATTTCTAATTTAGCTCTATTTTTCCGTCTCGAATCGAACTTCGTGAGCTATTAAAAGGACAACAACCTTACTCGCGGGACATTAGAGGGCCATACAATGCATTGAAATCTCGTCTTGCGAGGATGCTGGGTTGTTGAAGTGGATGGGTTGTCGTTAAGCCCATTGGGCCTTCTGAATGGGCCATCTCTCTAGGCTGGGTCTGTGAACCGTTAACACATAAAGGAATTGTGCCCTCAACATGACGGTTGCGATCATACCAGCACTAATGCACCGGATCCCATCTGAACTCCGAAGTTAACCGTGCTTGAGCGAGAGTAGTACTTGGATGGGTGACCCCCTAGGAAGTCCTCGTGTTGCACCCCCCTTTTCAATTTTTTTTGCTCCGGTTAGGGTTGTCAAGATACTTTATCCACCCCATTTCTATTATCGAATCCCATGGCACCTTGGGCAGGACAACTTCGCTTCACGTTAAGGCTGGGCCAGCAAATCGGAGGCGTAGGGCTTGTCACCAAGTCTCCGTCGCTTCGGTGCCCATAACTTTCGATCCGTAATGAGTTACGCGGCGCACAGCATACTATTGGAAAGCTCTCCGAGAGCTCTATGACGGGGTAGGCCAGCTTGCTCGCTGTGCCCTATTTTGGACCCCAAAATCGAATGTTTTCATCAGTTTCGGTCCACTTTTCTAATTTAGCTCTATTTTTCCGTCCTGGATCGTACGTCGTGAGCTATTAAAAGGACAACAACCTTACTCGCCGGACATTAGAGGGCCTTACAACGCATCGAAATCTCATCTTGCGAGGATACTTGGTTGTTGAAGCGGATAGGTTGTCGTTAAGCCCATTGGGCCTTCTGAATGGGCCATCTGTCTAGGCTGGGTCTGTGAACCGTTAACACATAAAGGAATTGTGCCCTCCACATGACGGGTGTGATCATACCAGCATTAATGCACCGGATCCCATCAGAACTCCGAAGTTAACCGTGCTTGGGCGAGAGTAGTACTAGGATTGGTGACCCCCTAGGAAGTCCTCGTGTTGCACCCCCCTTTTCAATTTTTTTTTCTCCGGTTAGGGTTGCCAAGATACTTTATCCACCCCATTTCTATTATCGAATCCCATGGCACCTTGGGCAAGACAACTTTGCTTCACGTGGAGGTTGGGCCCGCAAACCGGTGGCGTAGGGCTTGTGACCAAGTCTCCGTCGCTCCGGTGCCCATAACTTTTGATCCGTAATGAGTTACACGGTGCACAGCATACTGTTGGAAGGCTCTCCAAGAGCTCTACGACGAGGGTAGCCAGCTTGCTCGATGTGCCCTCTTTTGAAGCCCAAAATCGAACGTTTTCATCAGTTTCGCGCCACTTTTCTAGTTTATCTCTATTTTTCCGTTTCGGAGCGTACGTCGTAAGCTGTTAAAAGGACAACATCCTTACTCGCGGGACATTAGAGAGCCCTACAATGCACCGAAATCTCATCTTGCGAGGATGCTGGGTTGTTGAAGCGGATGGGTTGTCGTTAAGCCCATTGGGCCTTTTGAATGGGCCATCTCTCTAGGCTGGGTCTGTGAACCGTTAACACATAAAGGAATTGTGCCCTCAACATGACGGGTGCGATCATACCAGTACCAATGCACCGGATCCCATCAGAACTCCGAAGTTAAGCGTGCTTGGGCGAGAGTAGTACTAGGATGGGTGACCCCCTGGGAAGTCCTCGTGTTGCACCCCCTTTTCAATTTTTTTTCCTCCGGTTAGGGTTGCCAAAATACTTTATCCACCCCATTTTTATTATTGAATCCCACGGCACCTTGCGAAAGACAACTTCGCTTAACATGGAGGCTGGGCCCGCAAATCGGGGGCGTAGGGCTTGTGACCAAGTCTCCGTCACTCCGGTGCCCATAACTTTTGATCCGTATTGAGTTATGCGGCGCACAGCATACTGTTGGAAAGCTCTCCGAGAGCTCTACAACGGGGGCAGCCAGCTTGCTCGTGGTGCCATTTTTTGAAGCCCAAAATCGAACCTTTTTATCGGTTTCGGGCCTCTTTTCTAATTTAGCTCTATTTTTCCATCCTGGATCGTACGTCGTGAGCTGTTAAAAGGACAAGAACCTTACTCGCGGGACATTAGAGGGCCCTATAACGCATCAAAATCTCATCTTGCGAGGATGCTTGGTTGTTGAAGCGGATGGGTTGTCGTTCAGCCCATTGGGCCTTCTGAATGGGCCATCTCTCTAGGCTGGGTCTGTGAACCGTTAGCACATAAAGGAATTGTGCCCTCAACATGTCGGCTGCGATCATACCAGCACTAATGCACCAGATCCCATCAGAACTCCGAAGTTAACCATGCTTGGGCGAGAGTAGTACTAGGATGGGTGACCCCCTAGGAAGTCCTCGTGTTGCACACCCCTTTTCAATTTTTTTTTCCTCCGGTTAGGGTTGCCAAGATACTTTATCCACCCCATTTCTATTATCGAATCCCACGGCACCTTGAGCAAGATAACTTCGCTTCACTTGGAGGCTGGGCCCGCAAACCGAGGGCGTAGGGCTTGTGACCAGGTCTCCGTCGCTCTTGGGTGCCCATAACTTTTGATCTGTTATGAGTTACGCGGCGCACAGCATACTGTTGGAAAGCTCTCCGAGAGCTCTACGACGAGGGCATCCAGCTTGCTCGCTGTGCCCTTTTTTGAAGCCTAAAATCGAACGTTTTCATCAGTTTCGGGCAACTTTTCTACTTTAGCTCTATTTTTCCGTCCCGGATCGTACGTCGTAAGCTGTTAAAAGGACAACAACTTTACTCGCGGGACATTAGAGGGCTCTACAACGGATCGAAATCTCATCTTGCGAGGATGCGGGGTTGTTGAAGCGGATGGGTTGTCGTTAAGCCCATTGGGCATTTTGAATGGGCCATCTCTCTAGGCTGGGTCTGTGAACTGTTAACACATAAAGGAATTGCGCCCTCAACATGACGTGTGCGATCATACCAGTACTAATGCACCGGATCCAATCAGAACTCCGAAGTTAAGCGTGCTTGGGCGAGAGTAGTACTAGGATGGGTGACCCCCTGGAAAGTCCTCGTGTTGCACCCCCCTTTTCAATTTTTTTCCTCCGGTTAGGGTTGCCAAGATAGTTTATCCACCCCATTTCTGTTATCGAATCCCACGGCACCTTGGGAAAGACAACTTCGCTTCACATGGAGGCTGGCCCCGCAAATCGGGGGCGTAGGGCTTGTGACCAAATCTCCGTCGCTCCGGTGCCCAAAACTTTTGATCCGTAATGAGTTACGCGGCACACAGCATACTTTTGGAAAGCTCTCCGAGAGCTCTACGACGGTGGTAGCCAACTTGCTCGCTATGCCCTTTTTTGAAGTCCAAAATCGAACGTTTTCATTTGTTTCGGGCCACTTTTATAATTTAGCTCTATTTTTCCGTCCCTGATTGTACGTCGTAAGCTGTTAAAAGGACAACAACCATACTCGCGGGACATTAGAGGGCCCTACAATGCATCAAAATCTCATCTTGCAAGGATGCTGGGTTGTTGAAGCGGATGGGTTGTCGTTAAGCCCATTGGGCCTTCTGAATGGGCCATCTCTCTAGGCTGGGTCTGTGAACCGTTAACACATAAAGGAATTGTGCCCTCAACATGACGGGTGCGATCATACCAGTACTAATGCAGCGGATCCCGTCAGAACTCCGAAGTTAAGCTTGCTTGGGCGAGAGTAGTACTAGGATGGGTGACCCCTTGGGAAGTCCTCATGTTGCACCCTGCTTTTCAATTTTTTTTCCCTCCGGTTAGGGTTGCCAAGATACTTTATACACCCCATTTCTGTTATCAAATGCCAAAGCACCTTGGGAAAGACAACTTCGCTTCACGTGCAGGCTAGGCCCGCAAATCGGGGGCGTAGGGCTTGTGACCAAGTCTCCGTCGCTCCGGTGCCCATAACTTTTGATCCGTAATGAGTTACGCGGCGCACAGCATACTGTTGGAAAGCTCTCCGATAGCTCTACGACGGGCGCAACCAGCTTGCTCGCTGTGCCCTTTTTTGGAGCCCAAAATCGAACATTTTCGTCAGTTTTGGGCCAATTTTTGAATTTAGCCCTATTTTTCCGTCCCGGATCGTACGTCGTGAGCTGTTAAAAGGACAACAACCTTACTCGAGAGACATTAGAGGGCCCTACAATGCATCGAAATCTCATTTTGTGAGGATGCTGGGTTGTTGAAGCGGATGGGTTTTCGTTAAGCCCATTGGGGCTTCTGAATGGGCCATCTCTCTAGGCTGGGTCTGTGAACTGTTAACACATAAAAGAATTGTGCCCTCAACATGATGGGTGTGATCATACCAGCACTAATGCATCGGATCCCATCAGAACTCCGAAGTTAAGCGTGCTTGGGCGAGAGTAGTACTAGGATGGGTGAGCCCCTGGGAAGTCCTCATGTTCCACCCCCCTTTTCAATTTTTTTTCCTCCGGTTAGGGTTGCCAAGATACTTTATCCACCCCATTTCTATTATCGAATCCCACGGCACCTTGGGCAAGACAACTTCGCTTCACGTGGATGCTGGGCCAGCATACTGTTTGAAAGTTCTTCGAGAGCTCTACGACGGGGGCAGCAGGTTTGCTTGCTGTGCCCTTTTTGGTCCCCAAAATCGAACGTTTTCATCAGTTTCGGACAACTTTTCTAGTTTAGCTCTATTTTTCTATCCCAAATCGTACGTCGTGAGGTATTAAAAGGACGACAACCTTAGTCGCGGGACATTAGAGGGCCCTACATCGCGTCGATATCTCGTCTTGCGAGGACGTTAGGTTGTTGAAGTGGATGGGTTGTCGTTAAGCCCATTGGGCCTTCTAAATGGGCCGTCACTCTAGGCTGGAACTGTGAACCATTAACACATAAAGGAATTGTGCCCTCAACATGATGGGTGCGATAAAACCAGCACTAATGCACCGTATCCCATCAGAACTCCGAAGTTAAGCGTGCTTGGGCGAGAGTAGTACTAGGATGGGTGACCCCTTGGGAAGTCCTCGTGTTGCACCCCCCTTTTCAATTTTTTTTCCTCCGTTTAGGGTTGCCAAGATACTTTATGCACCCTATTTCTATTATCGAATCCCACGGTACCTTGGGCAAGACAACTTCGCTTCACGTGGAGGCTGGGCCCGCAAACCGGGGGCGTAGGGCTTGTGACCAGGTATCCGTCGCTCCGGTGTCCATAACTTTTGATCCGTAATGAGTTACGCGGTGCACATCATACTGTTAGAAAGCTCTCCGAGAGCTCTATGATGGGGGTAGCCAGCTTGCTCGCTTTGCCCTTTTTTGGAGCCCAAAATCGAACGTTTTTATTAGTTTCGGACCACTTTTCTAATTTAGCTCTATTTTTTCGTCCCGGATCGTACGTCGTAAATTGTTAAAAGGACAACAACCTTACTCGCGAGACATTAGAGGGCCATACAACGCATCAAAATCTCATCTTGCGAGGATGCTGGGTTGTTGAAGCGGATGGGTTATCGTTAAACCCATTGGGCCTTCTGAATGGGCCATCTCTCTAGGCTGGGTCTGTGAACCGTTAACACATAAAGGAATTATGCCCTCAACATGACCGGTGCGATCATTCCAGCACTAATGCACCGGATCCCATCAGAACTCCGAAGTTAAGCGTGCTTGGGCGAGAGTAGTACTAGGATGGGTGACCCCCTGGGAACTCCTCGTGTTGCACCCCCCTTTTCAATTTTTTTTTCCTCCGGTTAGGTTTGCCAAGATACTTTATCCACCCCATTTCTATTATCGAATCCCACGGCACCTTGGGCAAGACAACTTCGCTTCACGTGGAGCCTGGGCCCGCAAACCAGGGGCGTAGGGCTTGTGACCAGGTCTCCGTCGCTCCGGTGCCCATAACTTTTTATCCGTATGGAGTTACGCGGCGCACAGCATACCTTTGGAAAGCTCTTTGAGAGCTCTACGACAGGGGCAGCAAGCTTGCTTGCTGTGCCCTTTTTGGAGCCCAAAATCAAACGTTTTCATCAGTTTCGGGCCACTTTTCTAATTTAGCTCTGTTTTTCTGTCCCGGATCGTACGTCGTGAGCTATTAAAAGGACAACAACCTTACTCGTGAGACATTCGACGGCCCTACAATGCGTCGATATCTCGTATTGCGAGGATGCTCGGTTGTTGAAGTGGATGGGTTGTCGTTAAGCCCATTGGGCCTTCTGAATAGGCCATTTCTCTAGGCTGGACTGTGAACCGTTAACACATAAAGGAATTGTGCCCTCAACATGATGGGTGCGATCATATCAGCACCAATGCACCGGATCCCATCAGAACTGTGATGTTAGCGTGCTTGGGCGAGAGTAGTACTAGGATGGGTGACCCCTTGGGAAGTCCTCGTGTTGCACCCCCCATTTCAATTTTTTTCCCTCCGGTTAGGGTTGACAAAATACTTTATCAACCCCATTTATATTATCGAATCCCACGGCACCTTGGGCAAGACAACTTCACTTCACGTGGAGGCTAGGCCCGCAAACCGCGGACGTAGGGCTTGTGACCAGGTCTCCGTCGCTCCGGTGCCCATAACTTTTGATCCGTAATGAGTTACACTGCGCACAACATACTGTTGGAAAGCTCTCCGAGAGCTCTACGATGGGTGCAGCGAGCACGCTCACTGTGCCCTTTTTTGGAGCCCAAAATCGAACGCTTTCATCGGTTTCGTGCCACTTTTCTAATTTTGCTCTATTTTTCCGTCCGGGATCGTACGTCGTAAGCTGCTAAAAGGACAACAACCTTACTCGCGGGACATTAGAGGGCCCTACAACGCATTGAAATCTCGTCTTGCTAGGATACTGGGTTGTTGAAGCGGATGGGTTATCGTTAAGCCCATTGGGCCTTCTGAATGGGCCATCTCTCTAGGCTTGGTTTGTGAACCGTAAACACATAAAGGAATTGTGCCCTCAACATGACGGGTGCGATCATACCAGCACTAATGCATAGGATCACATCAGAACTCCGAAGTAAAGCGTGCTTGGGCGAGAGTAGTACTAGGATGGGTGACCCCTTGGGAAGTCCTCGTGTTGCACCCTCCTATTCAATTTTTTTTGCTCAGGTAAGGGTTCCCAAGATACTATATCCACCCCATTTCTATTATTGAATCCCACGGCACCTTGGGCAAGACAACTTCGCTTCACGTGGAGGCTGGGCCAGCAAACCGGGGGCGTAGGGCTTGTGACCAGGTCTGCGTCGCTCCGGTGCCCATAACTTTTTATCCGTATGGAGTTACGCGGCGCACAGCATACCTTTGGAAAGCTCTTTGAGAGCTCTACGACAGGGGCAGCAAGCTTGCTTGCTGTGCCCTTTTTGGAGCCCAAAATCAAACGTTTTCATCAGTTTCGGGCCACTTTTCTAATTTCGCTCTGTTTTTCTGTCCCGGATCGTACGCCGTGAGCTGTTAAAAGGACAACAACCTTACTCGCGAGACATTCGACGGCCCTACAATGCGACGATATCTCGTCTTGCGAGGATGCTCGGTTGTTGAAGTGGATGGGTTGTCGTTAAGCCCATTGGGCCTTCTGAATAGGCCATTTCTCTAGGCTGGACTGTGAACCGTTAACACATAAAGGAATTGTGCCCTCAACATGACAGGTGCGATCATATCAGCGCCAATGCACCGGATCCCATCAGAATTCTGAAGTTAGCGTGCTTGGGCGAGAGTAGTACTAGGATGGGTGACCCCTTGGGAAGTCCTCGTGTTGCATCCCCCTTTTCAATTTTTTTTCCTCCGGTTAGGGTTGCCAAGATACTTTATCCACCCCATTTCTATTATCGAATCCCACGGCACCTTGGGCAAGACAACTTCACTTCACGTGGAGGCTAGGCCCGCAAACCGCGGACGTAGGGCTTGTGACCAGGTCTCCGTCGCTCCGGTGCCCAAAACTTTTGATCCGTAATGAGTTACACTGCGCACAACATACTGTTGGAAAGCTCTCCGAGAGCTCTACGATGGGTGCAGCGAGCACGCTCACTGTGCCCTTTTTTGGAGCCCAAAATCGAACGCTTTCATCGGTTTCGTGCCACTTTTCTAATTTTGCTCTATTTTTCCGTCCGGGATCGTACGTCGTAAGCTGCTAAAAGGACAACAACCTTACTCGCGGGACATTAGAGGGCCCTACAACGCATTGAAATCTCGTCTTGCCAGGATACTGGGTTGTTGAAGCGGATGGGTTATCGTTAATCCCATTGGGCCTTCTGAATGGACCATCCTTCTAGGCTGGGTCTGTGAACCGTTAACACATAAAGGAATTGTGCCCTCAACATGACGGGTGCGATCATACCAGCACTAATGCACCGGATCCCATCAGAACTCCGAAGTTAAGCGTGCTTGGGCGAGAGTAGTACTAGGATGGGTGTCTCCCTTGGAAGTCCTCGTGTTGCACCCCCCTTTTCTATTTTTTTCCTCCGGTTAGGGTTGCCAACATACTTTATCCACCCCATTTCTATTATCGAATCCCACGGCACCTTGGGCAAGACAAATTCGCTTCACGTGGAGGTTGGGCCCGCAAACTGGGGGCGTAGGGCTTATGACCGGGTCTCCGTTGCTCCGATGCCCATAACTTTTGATCCGTAATGAGTTACTCGGCGCACAGCATACTGTTGGAAAGCTCTCTGAGGGCTCTATGACAGGGGCAGCCATCCTGCTCGTTGTACCATTTTTTGGAGCCCAAAATCGAATGTTTTCATCAGTTTGGGACTAATTTTCTGGTTTAGCTCTATTTTTCCATCCTGGATCGTACGTCGTGAGCTGTTAAAAGGACAACAACCTTACTCGCCGGACATTAGAGGGCTCTACAACGTAGCGAAATCTCGTCTTGCGAGGATGCTGGGTTGTTGAAGCGGATGGGTTGTCGTTAAGGCCATTAGGCCTTCTGAATGGGCCATCTCTCTAGGCTGGGTCTGTGAACCGTTAACACATAAAGAAATTGTGCCCTCAACATGACGGGTGTGATAATACCAGCACTAATGAACTGGATACCATCAGAACTCTGAAGTTAAGCGTGCTTGGGCGAGAGTAGTACTAGGATGGGTGACCTCCTGGGAAGTCCTCGTGTTGCACCCCCTTTTTCAATTTTTTTTCCTCCGGTTAGGGTTGCCAAGATACTTTATCCACCCCATTTCTCGTATCGAATCCCACGGCACCTTGGGCAAAACAACTTCGCTTCACGTGGAGGCTGGGCCCGCAAATCGGGGGTGTAGGACTTGTAACCAAGTCTCCGTCGCTCCGGTGCCCATACCTTTTCATCCATAATGAGTTACGCGGTGCACAACATACTGTTGGAAAGCTCTCTGAGAGCTCTATGACGGGGGATGCTAGCTTGCTCGCTCTGCCCATTTTTGGAGCCCAAAATCGAACGTTTTCATCTGTTTCGGGCCACTTTTCTAATTTAGCCCAATTTTTTCGTCCCGGATCGTACGTCGTAAGCTGTTAAAAGGGCGACAACCTTACTCACGGGACATTAGAGGGCCCAACAATGCATTGAAATCTCGTCTTGTAAGGATGCTGGGTTATTGAAGCGGATGGGTTGTCGTTAAGCCCATTGGGCCATCTGAATGGGCCATCTCTCTAGGCTGGATCTGTGAACCGTTAACACATAAAAGAATTGTGCCCTCAACATGATGGGTGCAATCATACCAGCACTAATGCACCGGATACCATCAGAACTCCGAAGTTAAGCATGCTTGGGCGAGAGTAGTACTAGGATGGGTGACCCCCTGAGAAGTCCTCGAGTTGCACCCCCCTTTTCAATTTTTTTTTCCTCCGGTTAGGGTTGCCAAGATACTTTATCCATCCCATTTCTATTATCAAATCCCACGGCACCTTGGGCAAGACAACTTCGTTTCATGTGGAGGATGGGCCCGCAAATCGGGGGCATAGGGATTGTGACCAGGTCTCCGTCGCTCCGGTGCCCATAACTTTGATCTGTAATGAGTTACGTAGCGCACATCGTACTGTTGGAAAGCACTTCGAGAGCTCTACGACGGGGGCAGGTAGCTTGCTCGCTCATCCCACTTTTGGAGCCCAAAATTGAACGTTTTTTCATCAGTTTCGGGACAAATTTCTAATTTAGCTCTATTTTTCTGTCCCGGATCGTATGTCGTGAGCTGTTAAAACGACAACAACCTTACTCGCGGGACATTAGTGGGCCCTACAACGCATTGAAATCTCGTCTTGCGAGGATGCTGGGTTGTTGAAGCGGATGGGTTGTCGTTAAGCCCATTGGGCCTTCTGAATGGTACACCTCTCTGGGCTGGGTCTGTGAACCGTTAACACATAAAGGAATTGTGCCCTCAAAATGACGGGTGCGATCATACCAGCACTAATGCACCGGATCCCATCATAACTCCGAAGTTAAGCGTGCTTGGGCGAGAGTAGTACTTGGAAGGGTGACCCCCTGGGAAGTCCTCGTGTTCCTCCAGTTAGGGTTGCCAAGATACATTATCCACCCCATTTCTATTATCGAATCCCACGGCACCTTGGCCAAGACAACTTCGCTTCACGGGGAGGCTGGGCCCGCAAACCGTGGGCGTAGGGCTTGTGACAAGGTCTCCGTTGCTCCGGTGCCCATAACTTCTGATCCGTAATGAGTTACACTGCGTACAACATACTGTTGGAAAGCTCCCCGAGAGCTCTAGGACGGGGACAGCCAACTTGCTAGTTGTGCCCTTTTTTGGAGCCCAAAATCGAACGTTTTCATCAGTTTCGGGTCACTTTTATAATTTAGCTCCATTTTTCCATCCTGGATCGTACGTCGTAAGCTGTTAAGGACAACAACCGTACTCACGGGACATTAGAGGGCCCTACAACGCATCGAAATCTCATCTTGTGAGAATGCTGGGTTGTTGAAGCGGATGGGTGGTCATTAAGTCCATTGGGACTTTTGAATGGGCCATCTCTCTAGGCTGGGTCTGTGAACCGTTAACACATTAAGGAAATGTGCCCTCAATATGACGGGTGCGATCATACTAGCACTAATGCACTGGATCCCATCAGAACTCCGAAGTTAAGCGTCGTTCGACGAGAGTAGTACTAGGATGGGTGACCCCCTGGGAAGTCCTCATGTTGCACCCCCCATTTCAATTTCTTTTCCTCCGGTTAGGGTTGCCAAGATACTTTATCCACCCCATTTCTATTATCGAATCCCACGGCACCTTGGGCAAGACAACTTCGCTTCACGTGGAGACTGGGCCCGAAAATCGGGGGTGTTGGGCGTTTAACCAAGTCTCCGTCGCTCCTGTGCCCATAACTTTTGATCCGTAATGAGTTACGCGGCGCACAGTATACTGTTAGAAAACTCTCTGAGAGCTCTACGACTGGGGTAGCTAGCTTGCTCACTCTGCCCTTTTTTGGAGCCCAAAATCGAACGTTTTCATCAGTTTCGGGCTACTTTTCTAATTTAGCTCTATTTTTCCGTCCCGGATCGTACGACGTAAGCTGTTAAAAGGACGCCAACCTTACTCGCGGGACTTTAGAGGGCCCTACAACGCATTGAAATCTCGTCTTGCGAGGATGCTGTGTTGTTGAAGTGAATGGGTTGTCGTTAAGCCCATTGGGCCTTCTGAATGGGCTATCACTCTAGGCTGGGTCTGTGAACCGTTAACACATAAAGGAATTGTGCCCTCAACATGACGGGTGTGATCATACCAGCACTAATGCACTGGATCCCATCAGAACTCTGAAATTAAGCGTGCTTGGGCGAGAGTAGTACTAAGATGGGTGACCCCCTGGGAAGTCCTCGTGTTGCACCCCCCTTTTCAATTTTTTTTCCTCCGGTTAGGGTTGCCAAGATACTTTATCCACCCCATTTCTATTATCGAATCCCACGGTACCTTGGGCAAGACAACATCTCTTCACGTGGAGGCTGGGCCTGCAAATCGGGGGTGTAGGGCTTGTGACCAAGTTTCCGTCGCTCCGGTGCCCATAACTTTTGATCCGTAATGAGTTACGCGGCGCATAGCATTCTATTGGAAAGCTTTACGAGAGCTCTACGATGGGGGCAGCCATCTTGCTCGCTGTACCCTTTTTTGGAGCACAAAATCGAAGGTTTTCATCAGTTTCAGGCCACTTTTCTAATTTAGCTTTATTTTTCAGTCCCGGATCGTACGTCGTTAACTGTTAAAAGGACAAAAAGCTTACTCGCGGGACATTAGAGGGCCCTACAACGCATTGAAATCTTGTCTTGTGAGGATGCTGGGTTGTTGAAACAGATGGGTTGTCGTTAAGCCTATTGGGCCTTCTGAATGGGCCATCTCTCTAGGCTGGGTCTGTGAACCGTTAACACATAAAGGAATTGTGCACTCAACATGACGGGTGCGATCATACCAACACTAATGCCCCGGATCCCATAAGAACTCCGAAGTTAAGCGTGCTTGGGCGAGAGTAGTACTAGGATGTGTGACGCCCTGGATAGTCCCCATGTTGCACCCCCCTTTTCAATTTTTTTCCTCCGGTTAGGGTTGCCAAGATACTTTATCCACCCCATTTCTATTATCGAATCCCACGGCACATTGGGCTAGACAACTTCGCTTCACGTAGAGGCTAGGCCCGCAAACCGGGGGCGTAGGGCTTGTGACCAGGTCTCCGTCTCTCCGGTGCCCATAACTTTTGATCCGTAAGGAGTTACGCGGCGCACAGCATACTGTTGGAAAGCTCTCCGAGAGTTCTACGACGCGGGTAGCTAGCTTGCTTGCTGTGCCCTTTTTTGGAGCCCAAAATCGAACGTTTTCATCAGTTTCAGGCCACTTTTTTAGTTTAGATCTATTTTTCCATCCCGGATCGTACGTCGTAAGCTATTAAAAGGACGACAACCTTACTCGCGGTTCATTAGAGGGCCCTACAATGAATTGAAATCTCGTCCTGCGAGGATGCTGGGTTGTAGAAGCGGATGGGTTGTCGTTAAGCCCATTGGGCTTCTAAATGGGCCATCTCTCTAGGCTGGGTCTGTGAACCGTTAACACATAAAGGAATTGTGCCCTCAACATGACGGGTGCGATCATACCAGCACTAATGCACCGGATCCCATCAGAACTCCGAAATTAAGCGTGCTTGGGTGATAGTAGTACTAAGATGGGTGACCCCTTGGGAAGTCCTCGTGTTGCACCCCCCTTTTCAATTTTTTTTTCCTCCGGTTAGGGTTGCCAAGATACTTTATCCACCCCATTTCTATTATCGAATCCCACGGCACCTTGGGCAAGACAACTTCGCTTCACGTAGAAGATAGGCCCGCAAACCGGGGGCGTAGGGCTTGTGACCAGGTCTCCGTCTCTCCGGTGCCCATAACTTTTGATCCGTAAGGAGTTACGCGGCGCACAGCATACTGTTGGAAAGCTCTCCGAGAGTTCTACGACGCGGGTGGCTAGCTTGCTTGCTTTGCCCTTTTTTGGATCCCAAAATCGAATGTTTTCATCAGTTTCAGGCCACTTTTCTAATTTAGCTCTATTTTTCCGTCCCGGATCGTACGTCGTAAGCTGTTAAAAGGACGACAACCTTACTCGCGGGATATTAGAGGGCCCTACAACGCATTGAAATCTCGTCTTGCGAGGATGCTGGGTAGTTGAAGCGGATGGGTTGTCGTTAAGCCCATTGGGCATTCTGAATGGGCCATCTCTCTAGGCTGGGTCTGTGAACCGTTAACACATAAAGGAATTGTGCCCTCAACTTGATGGGTGCGATCATACCAGCACTAATGCACCGGATCCCATCAGAACTACGAAGTTAAGCGTGTTTGGGCGAGAGTAGTACTAAGACGGTTGACCCCTTGGGAAGTCCTCATGTTGCACCCCCCTTTTCAATTTTTTTTGCTCCGGTTAGGGTTGCGAAGATACTTTATCCACCCCATTTCTATTATCGAATCCCACGGCACATTGGGCAAGAGAACTTCGATTCACGTGGTGGCTGGGCCAGCAAACCGGGGGCGTAGAACTTTTGACCAGGTCTCTGTCACTCCGATGCCAATAACTTTTGATATGTAATGAGTTACGCGCTGCACAGCATACTGTTGGAAAGCTCTCCGATAGCTCTACGACGGGGGCAGCAAGTTTGCTCGCTATGCCCTTTTTTGGAGCCCAAAATCGAATGTTTTCATCAGTTTCGGGCCATTTTTCTGATTTAGCTCTGTGTTTTCATCCCGGATCGTACTTCGTGAGCTATTAAAAGGACGACAACCTTACTCGCGGGACATTAGAGGGCCCTACAACGCGTCGTTATCTCGTCTTGCGAGGATGCTAGGTTGTTGAAGCAGATGGGTTGTCGTTAAGCCCATTGGGCCTTCTGAATGGGCCATCTCTCTAGGCTAGGTCTGTGAACCATTAACACATAAACGAATTGTGCCCTCAACATGACGGGTGCGATCATACCAGCACTAATGCACCGGATCCCATCAGAAATCCGAAGTTAAGCGTGCTTGGGCAAGAGTAGTACCAGGATGGGTGACCCCCTGGGAAGTCCTCGTGTTGCACCCCGCTTTTCAAATTTTTTGCTCCGGTTAGGGTTGCCAAGATACTTTATCCACCACATTTCTATTATCGAATCCCACGGCACCTTGGGCAAGAAAACTTCGCTTCACGTGGAGGCTGGGCCTGCAAACCGGGGGCGTAAGGCTTGTGGCCAGGTCTCCGTAGCTCCGGTGCCCATAACTTTTGATCCGTTATGAGTTAAGCGGCGCACAACATACCTTTGGAAAGCTCTCCGAGAGCTCTACGCTCGCTGTGAACTTTTTTGGAGCCTAAAATCGAACGTTTTCATCAATTTCGGGCCACTTTTCTAGTTTAGCTATATTTTTTTGTCCCCAATCGTACGTCGTGAGCTGTTAAAAGGATGACAACCTTACTCGTGGGACATTAGAGGTCCCTACAAGGCTTTGAAATCTCGTCTTGCGAGGATTCTGGGTTGTTGAAGCGGATGGGTTGTCATTAAGCCTATTGGGCCTTCTGAATGGGCCATCTCTCTAGGCTAGGACTGCGAACAGTTAACACATAAAGGAATTGTGCCCTCAACATGACGGGTGCGATCATACCAGCACTTATGCACCGGATCCCATTCAGAACTCCGAAGTTAAGCGTGTTTGGGCGAGATTAGTACTAGGATGGGTGACCCCTGGGAAGTCCTCGTGTTGCACCCCGCTTTTCAATTTTTTTGCTCCGGTTAGGGTTGCCAAGATACTTTATCCACCACATTTCTATTATCGAATCCCACGGCACCTTGGGCAAGACAACTTCGCTTCACGTGGAGGCTGGGCCCGCAAACCGGGGGCGTAGGGCTTGTGACCAGGTCTCCGTCGCTCCGTTGCCCATAACTTTTGATCCGTAAGGAGTTACGCGGCGCACAGTATAATGTTGGGAAGCTCTCCGAGAGCTCTACGACGGGGACAGCCAGCTTGCTCGATGTGCCCTTTTTTGGAGCCCAAAATCGAACGTTTTCATCAGTTTCGGGCCACTTTTCTAATTTACCTATATTTTTTCGTCCCGGATCGTACGTCGTGGCTGCTAAAATGACAACAACCTTACTCGCAGGACATTAGGGGGCCGTACAATGCATTGAAATCTCGTCTTGCGAGGATGCTGGGTTGTTGAAGCGGATGGGTTGTCGTTAAGCCCATTGAGCCTTCTTAATGGGCCATCTCTCTAGGCTGGGACTGTGAACCATTAGCACATAAAGGAATTGTGCCCTCAACATGATGGGTGCTATCATACTAGCACTAATGCACTGGATCCTATTAAAACTTCGAAGTTAAGCGTGCATGGGCAAGAGTAGTACTAGGATGGGTGACCCCCTTGGAAGTCCTCGTGTTGTACCCCCGTTTTCAATTTTTTTTGCTCCGGTTAGGGTTGCTAAGATACTTTATCCACCACATTTCTATTATCGAATCCCACGACACCTTGGACAAGACAACTTCGCTTAACGTGGAGGTTGGGCCAGCAAACCGGGGGCGTAGGGCTTGTGACCATGTCTCCGTCACTCCGGTGCCCATTACTTTTGATTTGTAAGGAGTTACGCGGCGCACAGCATACTGTTGGAAAGCTCTCCGAGAGCTCTACGAAGGGGACAGCCAGTTTGCTCGTTGTGCCCTTTTTTCGAGCACAAAATCGAAAGTTTTCATCAGTTTCGGGCCAGTTTTCTAATTTAGCTCTATTTTTCCGACCCGGATCTTACGTCTCGAGCTGTAAAAAGGAAAACAAACTTACTCGCGGGAAATTTGAGGGCCCTACAATGCATTGAAATCTTGTCTTGCGAGGACGCTAGGTTGTTGAAGCGGATGGGTTGTCATTAAGCCCATTGGGCCTTCTGAATGGGCCATCTCTCTATGTTGGGTCTGTGAACCGTTAACACATAAATGAATTGTGCCCTCAACATGACGGGTGCGATCATACCAGCACTAATGCACCGGATCCCATCAGAACTCCGAAGTTAAGCGTGCTTGGGCGAGAGTAGTACTAGGATGGGTGACCCCCTAGGAAGTCCTTGTGTTGCAACCCTCTTTTTAATACTTTTTGCTCCGGTTAGGGTTGCCAAGACACTTTATCCACCACATTTCTATTATCGAATCCCACGGCACCTAGGACAAGACATCTTCGCTTCATGTGGAGGCTGGGCCCGCAAACCAGGGGCGTAGGGCTTTTGACCAGGTCTCCGTCGCTCCGGTGCCCATAAATTTTGATCCGTAAGGAGTTACGCGGCGCACAACATACTATTGGAAAGTTCTCCGAGAGCTCTACGACGGGGGCAACGAGCTTGCTCACTTTGCCCTTTTTTGGAGCCCAAAATCGAATGTTTTCATCAGTTTCCGGCCACTTTTCTAGTTTAGCTCTATATTTTCGTCCCGGATCCTACGTCGTGAGCTGTTAAAAGGACAACAACCTTACTCGCGGGACATTAGAGGGCCCTACAACGCATTGAAATCTCGTCTTGCGAGGATGCGGGGTTGTTGAAGTGGATGGGTTGTCGTTAAGCCCATTGGACATTCTGAATGGGCCATCTCTCTAGGCTGGGTCTGTGAACCGTTAACACATAAATGAATTTTGCCATCAACATGACAGGTGCGATCATACCAGCACTAATGCATCGGATCCCATCAGAACTCCGAAGTTAAGCGTGCTTGGGCGAGAGTAGTACTAGGATGGGTGGCCCCCTCGGAAGTCCTCGTGTTCCATCCCCTTTTTTAATTTTTTCTGCTATGGTTAGGGTTGCCAAGATACTTTATCCACCACATTTCTATTATCGAATCCGGTGGCACCTTGGGCCCGCAAACCGGGGTCGTAGGGCTTCTGACCAAGTCTCCGTCGCTCCGTTGCCCATAACTTTTCATCTGTAAGGAGTTACGTGGCGCACATCATACCTTTGTAAAGCTCTTCGAGAGCTCTATGACGGGGGCAGCAAGCTTCCTTCCTTTTCCCTTTTTGGAGCCCAAAATTGAACGTTTTAATCAGTTTCGGGCCACTTTTCTAGTTTAGATCCGTTTTACCGTCCCAGATCATATGTCGTGAGCTATTAAAAGGACAACAACCTTACTCGCGGGACATTGGAGGGCCCTACAACGCATTGAAATCTCGTCTTGCGAGGATGTTGGGTTGTTGAAGCGGATGGGTTGTCTTTAAGCCCATTGGGCCTTCTGAATGGGCCATCTCTCTAGGCTGGATCTGTGAACCGTTAACACATAAAGGAATTGTGCCCTCAACATGACAGATGCGATCATACCAGCACTAATGCACCGGATCCCATCTGAACTCCGAAGTTAAGCGTGCTTGGGTGAGAGTAGTACTAGGATGGGTGACCCCCTAGGAAGTCCTTGTGTTGCACCCCCCTTTTTAATTTTTTTTGCTCAGTTTAGGGTTGCGAAGATACTTTATCCACCACATTTCTATTATCGAATCCCACGGCACCTTGGGCAAGACAACTTCGCTTCACGTGGAGGCTGGGCCTGTAAACCGGGGGCATAAGGCTTGTGAGTAGGTCTCCGTCGCTCCGGTGCCCATAACTTTTGATCCGTAACGAGTTACGTGGTGCACAGAATACTGTTGGAAAGCTCTCTAAGAGCTCTACTACGGGGGCAGCCAGCTTTCTCGGTGTGCCCTTTTTTGGAGCCCAAAATCGAATGTTTTCATCAGTTTCGTGCCACTTTTCTAATTTAGTTCTATTTTTCCATCCCGGATCGTACGTCGTGAGCTGTTAAAAGGATAACAACCTTACATGTGGGACATTAGAGGGCCCTACAACGCATTGAAATCTCATCTTGCGAGGATGCTGGGTTGTTGAAGCGGATGGGTTGTCGTTAAGCCCATTGGGCCTTCTTAATGGGCCATCTCTCTTGGCTGGTTCTGTGAACCATTAACACATAAAGGAATTGTGCCCCTAACATGACGGATGCGATCATACCAGCACTAATGCACCGGATCCCATCAGAACTCCGAAGATAAGCGTGCTTGGGCGAGAGTAGTACTAGGATGGGTGACCCCTTGGGAAGTCTTCGTGTTGCACCCCCCTTTTCAATTTTTTTTGCTCCGGTTAGGGTTGCCAATATACATTATCCACCACATTTCTATTATCGAATCCCATGGCACGTTGGGCAAGACAACTTCGCTTCACGTGGAGGCTGGGCCCGCAAACTGGGGGCGTTGGGCTTGTGACCAGGTCTCCGTTGCTCCGGTGCCCATAACTTTTGATCCGTAAGGAGTTACACGGCGCAAAGCATACTCTCGGAAAGCTCTCCAAATGCTCTACAACGGGGGCAGCCAGTTTCCTCGTTGTACCCTTTTTTGGAGCCCAAAATCGAACATTTTTATCAGTTTCGGACCACTTTTCTAATTTAGCTCTATTTTTCCATCCTGGATCGTACATCGTGAGCTGTTAAAAGGACAACAACCTCACTCGCGTGACATTAGAGGGCCCTACAACGCATTGAAATCTCGTCTTGCGAGGATGCTGGAATGTTGAAGCAGATGGGTGGTCGTTAAGCCCATTGGGCCTTCTGAATGGGCCATCTCTCTAGGCTGGGTCTGTGAACCATTAACACATAAAGGAATTGTGCCCTCAACATGATGGGTGCGATCATACTAGCACTAATGCACCGGATCCCATCAAAACTCCGAAGTTAAGCGTTATTGGGCGAGAGTAGTACTAGGATGGGTGAACCCCTGGGAAGTCCTCGTGTTGCACCCCCCTTTTCAATTTTTTTTCCTCCGGTTAGGGTTGCCAAAATACTTTATCCACCCCATTTCTATTATCGAATCCTACAGTACCTTGGGCAAGACAACTTCGCTTCACGTGGAGGCTGGGCCCGCAAACCGGGGGCGTATGGCTTTTGACCAGGTCTCCGTCGCTCTGGTGCCCATAACTTTTGATCCGTAAGGAGTTACGTGGCGCACAGCATACTGTTGGAAAGCTCTCCGAGAGCTCTACGACGGGGGCAGCAAGCTTGCTCGCTTTGCCCTTTTTTGGAGCCCAAAATCGAATGTTTTCATCAGTTTCGGGCCACTTTTCAAATTTAGCTCTATTTTTTCGTCTTGGATCATACGTCGTGAGCTGTTAAAAGGACAACAGCCTTACTCGAGAGAAATTAGAGGGCCCTACAACGCATTGAAATCTCGTCTTACGAGTATACTGGGTTGTTAAAGCGGATGGTTTGTCGTTAATCCCATTGGGCCTTCTTAATGGGCCATCTCTCTAGGCTGGGACTGTGAACCATTAACACATAAAGGAATTGTGCCCACTACTTGACGGGTGCGATCATACCAGCACTAATGCACCGGATCCTATCAGAACTCCGAAGTTAAGCGTGCTTAGGCGAGAGTAGTAGTAGGATGGGTGACCCCCTTGGAAGTCCTCGTGTTGCACCCCTCTTTTCAATTTTTTTTGCTCCGGTTAGGGTTGCCAAGATACTTTATCCACCACATTTCTATTATCGAATCCCACGGAACCTTGGGCAAGACAACTTCGCTTCACGCGGAGGCTGGGCCAGCAAACCGGGGGCGTAGGGCTTGTGACCAGGTCTCCGTCGCTCCGGTGGCCATAACTTTTGATCTGTAAGGAGTTACGCGGCACACAACATACTGTTGGAAAGAACTCGGAGAGCTCTACGACAGGGGCAGCCGGCTTGCTTGCAATGCCCTTTTTTCGAGCCCAAAATCGAATTTTTTCATTAGTTTAAGGCCACTTTTCTAATTTAGCTCTAATTTTTCGTGGCGGATCGTACGTCGTGAGCTGTTAAAAGTACAACAACCTTACTCGGGGGACATTAGAAGGCCCTACAACCCATTGAAATCTTGTCTTGCGAGGATGCTGGGGTGTTCAAGCGGATGGGTTGTCGTTAACCCCATTAGGCCTTCTCAATGGGCCATCTCTCTAGGCTCGGTTTGTGAACCGTTAACACATAAAGGAATTGTGCCGTCAACAAGATGGGTGCGATCAGACCAGTACTAATGCACCGGATCCCATCAGAACTCCGAAGTTAAGCGTGCTTGCGCGATAGTAGTACTAGGATGGGTGACCCCATGGGAAGTCCTTGAGTTGTACCGCCCTTTTTAATTTTTTTTGCTCCGGTTAGGGTTGCCAAGATACTTTATCCACCCCATTTCTATTATCGAATCCCACGGCACCTTGGGCAAGACAACTTCGCTTCACGTGGAGGCTGGGCCCGCAAACCTTGGGCGTATGGCTTGTGACCAGGTCCCCGTCGCTCTGGTGCCCATAACTTTTGATCCATATGGAGTTACGCGGCGCACAGCATACTGTTGGAAAGCTCTCTGAGAGCTCTACGATGGGGGCAGCCGGCTTGTTCACTGTGCCCTTTTTTGGAGCCCAAAATCGAATGTTTTCATCAGTTTCAGGCCACTTTTCTAATTTAGCTCTATTTTTCCGTCCCGGATCGGACGTCGTGAGCTGTTAAAAGGACAACAACTTTACACGCGGGACATTAGAGGGCCCTACAATGCATTGAAATCTCGTCTTGCGAGGATGCTGGTTTGTTGAAGCGGATGGGTTGTCGTTAAGCCCATCGGGCCTTCTTAATGGGCCATCTCTCTAAGCTGGGTCTGTGAACCGTTAACACATAAAGGAATTGTGCCCTCAACATGACGAGTGCGGTCATACCCGCACTAATGCACCGGATCCCATCAAAACTCCGATGTTAAGCGTGCTTGGGCGAGAGTAGTACTAGGATGGGTGACCCCTTGGGAAGTCCTCGTGTTGTACGCCCATTTCAAATTTTTTTGCTCTAGTTAGGGTTGCCAAGATACTTTATCCACCACATTTCAATTATGGAATCCCACGGCACCTTAGGAAAGACAACTTCGCTTCACGTAGAGGCTCGGCCCGCAAACCGGGGGCGTAAGGCTTGTGACCAGGTCTCCATCGCTCCGGTGCCCATAACTTTTGATCCGAAAGGAGTTACGCGGCGCAAAGCATACTGTCGGAAAGCTCTTCGAGAGCTCTACAACGGGGGTAGCCAGCTTGCTCGCTGTGCCCTTTTTTAGAGCCCAAAATCGAACGTTTTCATCAGTTTCGGGCGACTTTTCTGATTTAGCTCAATTTTTCGGTCCCGGATCGTACGTCGTGAGTTGATAAAAGGACAACAACCTTACTCACGGGACATTAGAGGGCCCTACAACGCATTGAAATCTCGTCTTGCGAGGATGCTGGTTTGTTGAAGCGGATGGGTTGTCGTTAAGCCCATCGGGCCTTCTTAATGGGCCATCTCTCTAAGCTGGGTCTGTGAACCGTTAACACATAAAGGAATTGTGCCCTCAACATGACGGGTGCGATCATACCAGCACTAATGCACTGGATCCCATCAACAATCCGAAGTTAAGCGTGCTTGGGCGAGAGTAGTACTAGGATGGGTGACCCACTGGGAAGTCCTCGTGTTGCACCCCCCCTTTTCAATTTATTTGCTCCGGTTAGTGTTGCCAAGATACTTTATCCTCCACATTTCTATTATCGAATCCCACGGCACCTTGGGCAAGACAACTTCGCTTCACGTGGAGGCTGGGCCCACAAACCCGGGGCTAGGGCTTATGACCAAGTCTCCGTCGCTCCGGTGCCCGTAACATTTGATCCGTAAGGAGTTACGCCGCCCAAAGCATACTATCGGAAAGCTCTCCGAGAGCTCTACGACGGGGACAGCCAGCTTGCTCGCTGTGCCATTTTTTGGAGACCAAAATCGAACGTTGTCATCAGTTTCGGGCCACTTTTCTAATTTAGCTCTATTTTTCAGTCCCGGATCGTACGTCGTGAGTTGTTAAAAGGACAACAACCTTACTCAAAGGACATTAGAGGGCCCTACAACGCATTGAAATCTCGTCTTGCGAGGATGCTGGTTTGTTGAAGCGGATGGGTTGTCGTTAAGCCCATCGGGCCTTCTTAATGGGCCATCTCTCTAAGCTGGGTCTGTGAACCGTTAACACATAAAGGAATTGTGCCCTCAACATGACGGGTGCGATCATACCAGTACTAATACATCGGATCCCATCAGAACTCCGAAGTTAAGCGTGCTTGGGCGAGAGTAGTACTTGGATGGGTGACCCTCTGGGAAGTCCTCGTGTTGCACCCCCCTTTTCAATTTTTTTTGCTCTGGTTAGGGTTACCAAGATACTTTATCCACCCCATTTCTATTATCGAATCCCAAGGCACCTTGGGCAAGACAACTTCGCTTCACGTGGAGGCTGGGCCCGCAAACCAGGTGCGTAGGGCTTGTGACCAGGTCTCCGTCGCTCCAGTGCCCATAACTTTTGATCCGTAAGGAGTTACGCGGCGCAAAGCATACTGTCGGAAAGCTCTCTGAGAGCTCTACGATAGGGGCAGCCAGCTTGCTCGCTGTGCCCTTTTTTGGAGACCAAAATCGAACGTTTTCATCTGTTTCCGGCCACTTTTCTAGTTTAGCTCTATTTTTCCATCCCGGATCGTACGTCGTGAGGTGTTAAAAAGACAACAAAGTTACTCGCGGGACATTAGAGGGCCCTACAATGCATTGGAATCTCGTCTTGCGAGGATGCTAGGTTGTTGAAGTGGATGGGTTGTCGTTAAGCCCATTGGGCCTTCTTAATGCGCCATCTCTCTAGGCTGGGTCTGTGAACCGTTAACACATAAAGGAATTGTGCCCTCAACATGAAGGGTGCGATCATACCAGCACTAATGCACCGGATCCCATCAGAACTCCGAAGTTAAGCGTGTTTGGGCCATAATAGTACTAGGATGGGTGACCCCCTGGGAAGTCCTAGAGTTGCACCACCCTTTTCAATTTTTTGTGCTCCGGTTAGGGTTGCCAAGATAATTTATCCACCACATTTCTATTATCGAATCCCACGACACGTTGGGCAAGACAACTTCGCTTCATGTGGAGGCTGGGCCCGCAAACCGGGGGCGTAGGGCTTGTGACCAGGTCTCCGTCGCTCTGGTGCCCATAACTTTTGATCCGTAAGGAGTAACGCGGCGCAAAGCATACTGTCGGAAAGCTCTCCGAGAGCTCTACGACGGGGGTAGCCAGTTTGCTCGATGTGCCTTTTTTTGGAGCACAAAATCGAACGTTTTCCTCAGTTTCAGGCCACTTTTCTAATTTAGCTCTATTTTTCCGTCCCGGATCATACGTCGTGAGTTGATAAAAGGACAACAACCTTACTCGCGTGACATTAGAGGGCCCTACAATGCATTGAAATCTCATCTTGTGAGGATGCTGGGTTGTTGAAGCCGATGGGTTGTCGTTAAGCCCATTGGGCCTTCTTAATGGGCCATCTCTTTAGGCTGGGACAGTGAACCATTAACACATAAAGGAATTGTGCCCTCAACATGACGGGTGCGATCATACCAGCACTAATAAACCGGATCCCATCAGAACTTCGAAGTTAAGCGTGCTTGGGCGAGACTAGTACTAGGATGGGTGACCCCCTGGGAAGTCCTCGTGTTGCACCCCCTTTTCAATTTTTTTTGCTCCGGTTAGGGTTGCCAAGATACTTTATCCACCACATTTCTATTATCGAATCCCACGGCACCTTGGGCAAGACAACTTCGCTTCACGTGGAGGCTGGGCCCGCAAACCAGGGGCTTAGGGCTTGTGACCAGGTCTCCGTCGCTCCGGTGCTCTTAACTTTTAATCCGTAAGGAGTTACGCAGCACAAAGCATACTATCGGAAAGCTCTCCTAGAGCTCTACGATCGGGGTAGCCAGCTTGCTCGCTGTGCCCATTTTTGGAGACCAAAATAGAACTTTTTCATCAGTTTCGGGCCAATTTTCTAATTTAGCTCTATTTTTACGTCCCGAATCGTACGTCGTGAGGTGTTAAAAAGACAACAACCTTACTCGCGGGATATTAGAGGGCCCAACAACGCATTGAAATCTCGTCTTGCGAGGATGCTGGCTTGTTGAAGCGGTTGGGTTGTCGTTAAGCCCATTGAGCCTTCTGAATGGGCCATCTCTCTAGGCTGGGTCTGTGTACCATTAACACATCAAGGAATTGTGCCCTCAACATGAAGGGTGCGATCGTACCAGCACTAATGCACCGGATCCCATCAGAACTCCGAAGTTAAGCGTGTTTGGGCGAGAGTAGTACAAGGATGGGTGACCCCCTGGGAAGTCCTAGAGTTGCACCACCCTTTTCAATTTTTTGTGCTCCGGTTAGGGTTGCCAAGATACTTTATCCACCACATTTCTATTATCGAATCCCACGACACGTTGGGCAAGACAACTTCGCTTCATGTGGAGGCTGGGCCCGCAAACCGGGGGCGTAGGGCTTGTGACCAGGTCTCCGTCGCTCTGGTGCCCATAACTTTTGATCCGTAAGGAGTTACGCGGCGCAAAGCATACTGTCGGAAAGCTCTCCGAGAGCTCTACGACGGGGGTAGCCAGTTTGCTCGATGTGCCTTTTTTTGGAGCACAAAATCAAACGTTTTCATCTGTTTCAGGCCACTTTTCTAATTTAGCTCTATTTTTCCGTCCCGGATCATACGTCGTGAGTTGATAAAAGGACAACAACCTTACTCGCGGGACATTAGAGGGCCCTACAATGCATTGAAATCTCATC
Organism: Ehretia macrophylla; assembly: GCA_037974665.1. Lineage (NCBI taxonomy): Eukaryota > Viridiplantae > Streptophyta > Magnoliopsida > Boraginales > Ehretiaceae > Ehretia > Ehretia macrophylla. The sequence continues at coordinate 32,210,792 of CM075777.1, forward strand.
TTGTGAGGATGCTGGGTTGTTGAAGCCGATGGGTTGTCGTTAAGCCCATTGGGCCTTCTTAATGGGCCATCTCTTTTGGCTGGGACAGTGAACCATTAACACATAAAGGAATTGTGCCCTCAACATGACGGGTGCAATCATACCAGCACTAATGCACCGGATCCCATCAGAACTTCGAAGTTAAGCGTGCTTGGGCGAGACTAGTACTAGGATGGGTGACCCCCTGGGAAGTCCTCGTGTTGCACCCCCTTTTCAATTTTTTTTGCTCCGGTTAGGGTTGCCAAGATACTTTATCCACCACATTTCTATTATCGAATCCCACGGCACCTTGGGCAAGACAACTTCGCTTCACGTGGAGGCTGGGCCCGCAAACCAGGGGCTTAGTGCTTGTGACCAGGTCTCCGTCGCTCCGGTGCTCTTAACTTTTAATCCGTAAGGAGTTACGCGGCGCAAAGCATACTGTCGGAAAGCTCTCCTAGAGCTCTACGACCGGGGCAGCCAGCTTGCTCGCTGTGCCCATTTTTGGAGACCAAAATAGAACTTTTTCATCAGTTTCGGGCCAATTTTCTAATTTAGCTCTATTTTTACGTCCCGGATCGTACGTCGTGAGGTGTTAAAAAGACAACAACCTTACTCGCGGGATATTAGAGGGCCCAACAACGCATTGAAATCTCGTCTTGCGAGGATGCTGGCTTGTTGAAGCGGTTGGGTTGTCGTTAAGCCCATTGAGCCTTCTGAATGGGCCATCTCTCTAGGCTGGGTCTGTGTACCATTAACACATCAAGGAATTGTGCCCTCAACATGATGGGTGCGATCGTACCAGCACTGATGCACAGGATCCCATCAGAACTCCGAAGTTAAGCATGCTTGGGCGAGAGTAGTACAAGGATGGGTGACCCCCTGGGAAGTCCTCGTGTTGCACCCCCCTTTCCAATTTTTTGTGCTCCGGTTAGGGTTGCCAAGATACTTTATCCACCACATTTCTATTATCGAATCCCACGGCACCTTGGGCAAGACAAGTTCGCTTCACGTGGAGGCTGGGCCAGCAAACCGGGGGCGTAGGGCTTGTGACCAGGTCTCCGTCGCTCCGGTGCCTATAACTTTTGATCCGTAAGGAGTTACGCCGCGCAAAGCATACTGTCGGAAAGCTCTCCGAGAGCTCTACGACGGGGGCAGCCATCTTGCTCACTGTGCCCTTTTTGGAGCCCAAAATCGAACATTTTCATCAATTTCGGGCCATTTTTCTAATTTAGCTTTATTTTTCCATCCCGGATCGTACGTCGTGAGCTGTTAAAAGGACAACAACCTTACTCACGGGACATTAGAGGGCCCTACAACGCATTGAAATCTCGTCTTGCGAGGATGATGGGTTGTTGAAGCGGATGGGTTGTCGTTAAGCCTATTGGGCCTTCTCAATGGGCCATCTTTCTAGGCTAGGTCTGTGAACCGTTATCACATAAAGGAGTTGTGCCCTCAACATGACGGGTGCGATCATACCAGGACTAATGCACCGGATCCCATCAAAACTCCGAAGTTAAGCGTGCTTGGGCGAGAGTAGTACTAGGATGGGTGACCCCGTGGGAAGTCCTCGTGTTGCACCCCCCTTTTTAATTTTTTTTGCTCCGGTTAGGGTTGCCAAGATACTTTGTCCACCCCATTTCTATTATCGAATCCCACGGCACCTTGGGCAAGACAACTTCGCTTCACTTGGAGGCTGGGCCCGCAAACCTGGGGCGTATGGCTTGTGACCAGGTCTCCGTCGCTCTGGTGCCCATAACTTTTGATCCGTATGGAGTTACGCGGTGCACATCATACTGTTGGAAAGCTCTCCGAGAGCTCTACGACAGGGGCAGCCGGCTTGCTCGCTTTGCCCTTTTTTAGAGCCCAAAATTGAATGTTTTCATCAGTTTCGGGCAAGTTTTCTACTTTAGCTCTATTTTTTCATCCCAGATCGTACGTTGTGAGCTGTTAAAAGGACAACAACCCTACTCGCGGGACATTAGAGGGCCCTACAACGCATTGAAATCTCGTCTTGCGAGGATGCTGGGTTGTTGAAGCGGATGGGTGGTCGTTAAGCCCATTGGGCCTTCTTAATGGGCCATCTCTCTAGGCTGGGTCTGTGAACCGTCAACACATGAAGGAATTGTGTCCTCAACATGATAGGTGCGATCATACCAGCAGTAATGCACTGGATCCCATCAGAGCTCCGAAGTAAAGCGTGCTTGGGCGAGAGTAGTAATAGGATGGGTGACCCCCAGGGAAGTCCTCGTGTTGTACCCCCTTTTCAAATTTTTTTGCTCCGGTTAGGGTTGCCAAGATACTTTATCCACCACATTTCTTTTATCGAATCCCACGGCACCTTGGGCAAGACAACTTCGCTTCACGTGGAGGCTGGGCCCGCAAACCGGGGGTGTAGGGCTTGTGACCAGGTCTCCGTTGCTCCGGTGCCCATAACTTTTGATCCGTAAGGAGTTAAGTGGCGCACAACATAGCTTTGGAAAGCTCTTCGAGAGCTCTACGATGGGGGCAGCGAGCTTGCTCGCTGTTCCATTTTTTGGTGCCCAAAATTGAACGTTTTCATCAGTTTCGGGCCACTTTACTAGTTTAGCTCTGTTTTTCCGTCCCGGATCGTACGTCGTGAGCTGTTAAATGGACAAGAACCTTACTCGCGGGACATTAGAGGCCCTACAACACATTGAAATCTCGTCTAGCGAGGATGCTGGGTTGTTGAAGCGGATGGGTTGTCGTTAAGCCCATTGGGCCTTCTAAATAGGCCATCTCTCTAGGCTGCGTCTGTGAACCGTTAACGCATAAAGAAATTGTGCCCTCAACATGACGGGTGCGACCATAGCAGCACTAATGCACCGGATCCCATCAGAACTCCAAAGTAAAGTGTGCTTGGGGCGAGAGTAGTACTAGGATGGGTGACCCCCAAGGAAGTCCTCGTGTTGCACCTCCCTTTTCAATTTTTTTTGCTCCGGTTAGGGTTGCCAAGATACTTTATCCACCACATTTCTATTAACGAATCCCACGGCACCTTGGGCAAGACAACTTCGCTTCACGTGAAGGCTGGGCCGCAAACCAGGGGCGTAGGGCTTGTGACCAAGTCTCCGTCGCTCCGGTGCCCATAACTTTTGATCCGTAAGGAGTTACGCCGCGCAAAGCATACTATCGGAAAGCTCTCCGAGAGCTCTACGATGGCGGCAGCCAGCTTGCTCGCTGTGCCCTTTTTTTGAGCCCAAAATCGAACGTTTTCAACAGTTTCTGGCCACTTTTCTAATTTAGCTCTATTTTTCCGTCCCTGATAGTACGTCGTGAGCTGTTAAAAGGATAACAACCTTACTCGTGGGACAATAGAGGGCCCTACAACGCATTGAAATCTCATCTTGCGAGGATGCTGGGTTGTTGAAGCGGATGGGTTGTCGTTAGGCCTATTGGGCCTTCTGAATGGGCCATCTCTCTAGGCTAGGTCTGTGATCCGTTAACTCATAAAGAAATTGTGCCCTCAACATGATAGGTGCGATCATACCAGCATTAATGCACCGGATCCCATCAGAACTCTGAAGTTAAGCGTGCTTGGGCGAGAGTAGTACTAGGATGGGTGACCCCTTTGGAAGTCCTCGTGTTGCACCCCCTTTTTTAATTTTTTTTGCTCCGGTTAGGGTTGCCAAGATACTTTATCCACCCCATTTCTATTATCGAATCCCACGGCACCTTGGGCAAGCCAACTTCCCCTCACTTGGAGGCTGGGCCCACAAACCTGGGGCGTATGGCTTGTGAACTGGTCTTCGTCGCTCTGGTGCCCATAACTTTTGATCCGTAAGGAGTTACGTAGTGTACAACATACTGTTGGAAAGCTCTCCGTGAGCTCTACGATGGGGGCAGCCGGCTTGCTCGATATGCCCTTTTTTGGAGACCAAAATCGAATGTTTTTATCAGTTTCGGGCCACTTTTCTAATTTAGCTCTATTTTTTCATCCCGGATCGTACATCGTGAGCTATTAAAAGGACAATAACCTTACTTGCGGGGCATTAGAGGGCCCTACAATGCATTGAAATCTCATTTTGCGAGGATGCTGTGTTGTTGAAGCGGATGGGTTGTCGTTAAGCCCATTGGGCCTTCTTAATGGGCCATCTCTCTAGGCTGGGACTGTGAACCATTAACACATAAAAGAATTGTGCCCTCAACATGACGGGTGCGACCATACCAGCACTAATGCATCGGATCCCACCAGAACTCCGAAGTTAAGCGTGCTTGGGCGATAATAGTACTTGGATGGATGACCCCCTGGGAAGTGCTCGTGTTGCACCCCCATTTTCAATTTTTTTTGCTCCGGTTATGGTTGCCAAGATACTTTATCCACCACATTTCTATTATCGAATCCCACGGCACCTTGGGCAAGACAATTTCGCTTCATGCGGAGGCTCGGCCCGCAAACCGGGGGCGTAGGGCTTGTGACCAGGTCTCCGTCGCTACTGTGCCCATAACTTTTGATCCGTAAGGAGTTACGCGGCGCACAACATACTGTTGGAAAGCTCTCCGAGAACTCTATGATGGGGGCAGCTATATTGCTTGCTGTGCCCTTTTTTGGAGCCCAAAATCGAACGTTTTAATTGGTTTCGGGCCACTTTTCTAGTTTAGCTCTATTTTTCCATCCCGGATTGTACGTCGTGAGCTGTTAAAAGGACAACAACCTTACTCGCGGGACATTAGTGGGCCCTACAACGCATTGAAATCTCGTCTTGCGAGGATGGTGGGTTGTTGAAGCGGATGGGTTGTCGTTAAGCCCATTGGGCTTTCTGAATGGGCCATCTCTCTAGGCTGGGTCTATGAACTGTTAATACATAAAGGAATTGTGCCCTCAACATGACGGGTGCGATCATACCAGCACTAATGCACCGGATCCCATTAGAACTCCGAAGTTAGGCATGCTTGGGCGAGAGTAGTACTAGGATGGGTGACCCCCTGGGAAGTCCACGTGTTGCACCCCCCTTTTCAATTTTTTTTGCTCCGGTAAGGGTTGCTAAGATACTTTATACACCATATTTCTATTATCGAATCCCACGGTACCTTGGGCAAGACAACTTCGCTTCACGTGGAGGCCGGCCCCGTAAACCGAGGGCATAGGGCTTGTGAGCTGGTCTCTGTCGCTCCGGTGGCCATAACTTTTGATCCGTAAGGAGTTACGCGGCGCACAGCATACTGTTGTAAATCTCTCCGAGAGCTCTACGGCTGGGGCAGCTAGCTTGCTCACTGTGCCCTTTTTTGGAGCCCAAAATCGAATGTTTTCATCAGTTTCGGGCCACTTTTCTAGTTTGGCTCTATTTTTCCGTCCCGGATCGTACGTTGTTAGTAATTAAAAGGACAACCTTACTCGCGGGACATTAGAGGGCACTACAACGCATTGAAATCTCATCTTGCGAGGATGCTGGGTTGTTGAAGGGGATGGTTTGTTGTTAAGCCATTGGGCCTTATTAATGGGCCATCTCTCTAGGCTGGGTCTGTGAGCCGTTAACACATAAAGGAATTGTGCCCTCAACATGACGGGTGCGATCATACCAGCACTAATGCACCGGATCCCATCAGAAGTCCAAAGTTAAGCGTGCTTGGGCGAGAGTAGTACTAGGATGGGTAACCCCATGAGAAGTCCTCGTGCTGCACCCCCCTTTTCAATTTTTTTTGCTCCGGTTAGGGTTGCCACGATACTTTATCCACCCCATATCTATTATCGAATCCCACGGCACCTTTGGCAAGACAACTTCGCTTCACGTCTAGGCTAGGCAACAAACCGGTGGCGTAGGGCTTGTGACCAGGTCTCTGTCGCTCCGGTGCCCATAACATTTGATCCGTAACGAGTTACGTGGTGCACATCGTACCTTTGGAAAGCTCTTTGAGAGCTATACGACGGGGGCAGCAATCTTGCTTGCTATGCCCTTTTTGGAGTGCAAAATCGAAAGTTTTCATCAGTTTCGGGCCACTTTTCTGGTTTAGCTCCGTTTTACCGTCCCGAATCGTACGTCGTGAGCTATTAAAAAGACGACAACCTTACTCGCGGGACATTAGAAGGCCCTACAATGCATTGAAATCTCAACTTGCGAGGATGCTGGGTTGTTGAAGCTGATGGGTTGTCGTTAAGCCCATTGGGCCTTCGTAATGGGCCATCTCTCTAGGCTGGGACTGTGAACCATTAACACATAAAGGAATTGTTCCATCAACATGACAGGTGCAATCATACCAGCACTAATGCACTGGATCCCATCAGAACTCCGAAGTTAAGCGTGCTTGGGCGAGAGTAGTACTAGGATGGGTGACCCCTTGGGAAGTCCTCGTGTTGCACCCCCCTTTTCAAATTTTTTTGCTCCGGTTAGGGTTGCCAAGATACTTTATCCACCCTATTTCTATTCTCGAATCCCACGGCACCTTGGGCAAGACAACTTCGCTTTACGTGGAGGATGGGCCCACAAACTGGGGGCGTAGGGCTTGTGACCAGGTCTCTGTCGCTCCGTGGCACATAACTTTTGATCCATAATGAGTTACGCGGGGCACAGCATACTGTCGGAAAGCTATCCGAGATCTCTACGACGTGGGCAGCAAGCTTGCTCACTTTGCCATTTTTTGGAGCCCAAAATCGAACATTTTCAACAGTTTCGCGCCACTTTAATAATTTAGCTCTATTTTTTCGTCCCGGTTCGTACGTCGTGTGCTATTAAAAGGACAACAACCTTACTTGCGGGACATTAGAGGGCCCTACAATGCATTGAAATCTCGTCTTGCGAGTATGCTGGGTTGTTGAAGCGGATGGGTTGTCGTTAAGCCCATTTGGCCTTCTGAATGGGCCATCTCTCTAAGCTGGGTCTGTGAACCGTTAACACATAAAGGAATTGTGCCATCAACTTGACGGGTGCGATCATACCAGTACTAATGCACCGGATCCTATCAGAACACCGAAGTGAAGCGTGCTTGGGCGAGAGTAGTGCAAGGATGGGTAACCCCTTGGGAAGTCCTCGTGTTGCACCCCCCTTTTCAATTTTTTTTGCTCCGGTTAGGGTTGCCAAGATACTTTATGCACCCCATTTCTATTATCGAATCCCACGGCACCTTGGGCAAGACAACTTCGCTTCACGTGGAGGTTGGGAGCTCAAACCGGGGGCGTATGGCTTGTGACCAGGTCTCCGTCGCTCTGGTGCCCATAACGTTTGATCCGTAAGGAGTTACGCGGCGCACAGCATACTGTTGGAAAGCTCTCCGAGAGCTCTACGACGGGGGCAGCCAGCTTGCTCGCTTTGCCCTTTTTTGGAGCCCAAAATCGAATGCTTTCATCAGTTTCGGGCCACTTTTCAAATTTAGCTCTATTTTTTCGTCCCGGATCGTACATCGTGAGCTGTTAAAAGGACAACAACCTTACTCGAGAGAAATTAGAGGGCCCTACAATGCATTGAAATCTCATCTTACGAGTATACTGGGTTGTTGAAGCGGATGGGTTGTCGTTAATCCCATTGGGCCTTCTTAATGGGCCATCTCTCTAGGCTGGGACTGTGAACCATTAACACATAAAGGAATTGTGCCCACAACTTGACGGGTGCGATCATACCAGCACTAATGCACCGGATCCTATCAGAACTCTTAAGTTAAGCGTGCTTAGGCGAGAGTAGTAGTAGGATGGGTGACCCCCTTGGAAGTCCTCCTTTTGCACTGCTCTTTTCAATTTTTTTTGCTCCGGTTAGGGTTGCCAAGATACTTTATCCACCACATTTCTATTATCGAATCCCACGGAACCTTGGGCAAGACAACTTCGCTTCACGCGGAGGCTGAGCCCGCAAACCGGGGGCGTAGGGCTTGTGACCAGGTCTCCGTCGCTCCGGTGGCCATAACTTTTGATCTGTAAGGAGTTACGCGGCACACAACATACTGTTGGAAAGCTCTCCTAGAGCTCCACGAGGGGGGCAGCCGGCTTGCTCGCTATGCCCTTTTTTGGAGCCCAAAATTGAATGTTTTCATCAGTTTAAGGCCACTTTTCTAATTTTGCTCTATTTTTTCGTTGCGGATCGTACGTCGTGAGCTGTTAAAAGGACAACAACCTTACTCGCGGGACATTAAAGGGCCCTACAACCCATTGAAATCTCGTCTTGCAAGGATGCTGGGGTGTTGAAGAGGATGGGTTGTCGTTAAGCCCATTGGGCCTTCTGAATGGGCCATCTCTCTAGGCTGGGTCTGTGAACCGTTAACACATAAAGGAATTGTGCCCTCAACAAGATAGGTGCGATCATACCAGTACTAATGCACTGGATCCCATCAGAACTCCGAAGTTAAGCGTGCTTGGGCGAGAGTAGTACTAGGATGGGTGACCCCATGGGAAGTCCTCGTGTTGTACCCCCCTTTTCAATTTTTTTTGCTCCGGTTAGGGTTGCCATGATACTTTATCCACCCCATTTCTATTATCGAATCCCACGGCACCTTGGGCAAGACGACTTCGCTTCACGTGGAGGCTTGGCCCGCAAACCGGGGGCGTAGGGCTTGCGAGTAGGTCTCCGTCGCTTCAGTGCCCATAACTTTTGATCCGTAAGGAGTTACGTGGCGCAAAGAATATTGTCGGAAAGCTCTCTGAGAGCTCTACGATGGGTGCAACCAGCTTGCTCGCTGTGCCCATTTGTGGATCCCAAAATCAAACGTTTTCATCAGTTTCGGGGCACTTTTCTAATTTAGCTCTATTTTTTCGTCGCGGATCGTACGTCGTGAGCTGTTAAAAGGACAACAACCTTACTCGCGGGACATTAGAGGGCCCTACAATGCATTGAAATCTCATCTTGCGAGGATGCTGTGTTGTCGAAGCGGATGGGTTGTCGTTAAGCCCATTGGTTCTTCGGAATGGGCCATCTCTCTAGGCTGGGTCTGTGAACCGTTAACACATAAAGTAATTGTGCCCTAAGCATGACGGGTGCGATCATACCAGTTCTAATGCACCGGATCCCATCAGAACTCCGAAGTTAAGCGTGCTTGGGCGAGAGTAGTACTAGGATGGGTTACCCCCTGGGAAGTCCTCGTGTTGCACCCACCTTTTCAATTTTTTTGCTCCGGTTACGGTTGCCAAGATACTTTATCCGCCTCATTTCTATTATCGAATCCCACGGCACCTTGGGCAAGACAACTTCGCTTCATGTGGAGGCTAGGCCCGCAAACCGGGGCCGTGTGGCTTCTGACCAGGTCTCCGTCGCTCTGGTGCCCATTACTTTTGATCCATAAGGTGTTACGTGGCGCACAACATACTGTTGGAGAGCTCTCCGAGAGCTCTACGACGGGGGCAGCCTGCTTGCTCGCTGTACCCTTTTTTGGAGCCCAAAATTGAATGTTTTCATCAGTTTCGGGCCACTTTTCTACTTTAGCTCTATTTTTCCATCCCGGATCGTACGTCGTGAGCTGTTAAAAGGAAAACAACCTTACTCGCGGGACATTAGAGGGCCCTACAACGCATTGAAATCTCGCCTTGCGAGGATGCTGGGTTGTTGAAGCGGATGGGTTGTCGTTAAGCCCAATGGGCCTTCTTAATGAGCCATCTCTCTAGGCTGGGACTATGAACCATTAACACATAAAGGAATTGTGCCCTCAACATGACGGGTGCGATCATACCGGCACTAATGCACCGGATCCCATCAGAATTCCGAAGTTAAGCGTGCTTGGGCGAGAGTAGTACTAGGATGGGTGACCCCCTGGGAAGTCCTCGTGTTGCACCCCCCTTTTCAATTTATTTGCTCCGGTTAGTGTTGCCAAGATACTTTATCCTCCACATTTCTATTATCGAATCCCACGGCACCTTGGGCAAGACAACTTCGATTCACGTGGAGGCTGGGCCCACAAACCCGGGGCGTAGGGCTTATGACCAGGTCTCCGTCGCTCCGGTGCCCGTAACTTTTGATCCGTGAGGAGTTACGCCGCCCAAAGCATACTATCGGAAAGCTCTCCGAGAGCTCTCTAACGGGGGCAGCCAGCTTGCTCGCTGTGCCATTTTTTGGAGACCAAAATCGAACATTGTCATCAGTTTCGGGCCACTTTTCTAATTTATCTCTATTTTTCCGTCCCGGATCGTACGTCGTGAGCTGTTAAAAGGACTACAACCTTACTCGCGGGACATTAGGGGGCCCTACAACGCATTGAAATCTCGTCTTGCTAGGATGCTGGGTTGTTGAAGCGGATGAGTTGTCGTTAAGCCCATTGGGCTTTCTGACTAGGCCATCTCTCTAGGCTGGGTATGTGAACAGTTAACACATAAAGGAATTGTGCCCTCAACATGACGGTTGCGATCATACCAGCACTAATGCACCGGATCCCATCAGAACAACGAAGTTAAGCATGCTTGGGCAAGAGTAGTACTAGGATGGGTGACCCTTTGGGAAGTCCTCGAGTTGTACCGCCCTTTTTAATTTTTTTTTGCTCCGGTTAGGGTTGCCAAGATACTTTATCCACCCTATTTCTATTATCGAATACCACGGCACCTTGGGCAAGACAACTTCGCTTCACGTGGAGGCTGGGCCCGCAAACCTTGGGCATATGGCTTGTGACCAGGTCCCTGTCGCTCTGGTGCCCATAACTTTTGATCCATATGGAGTTACGCGGCGCACAACATACTGTTGGAAAGCTCTCCGAGAGCTCTACGATGCGGGCAGCCGTCTTGTTCGCTGTGCCCTTTTTTGGAGCCCAAAATAAAATGTTTTCATCAGTTTCAGGCCACTTTTCAAATTTAGCTCTATTTTTCGGTCCCGGATCGGACGTCGTGAGCTGTTAAAAGGACAACAACTTTACACGCGGGACATTACAGGGCCCTACTACGCAATGAAATCTCGTCTTGCAAGGATGCTGGGTTATTGAAGCGGATGGGTTGTCGTTAAGCCCATTGGGCATTCTTAATGGGCATCTCTCTAGGCTGGGACTGTGAACCATTAACATATAAAGGAATTGTGCCCTCAACATGACGGGTGCGGTCATACCAGCACTAATGCACCGGATCCCATCAGAACTCCAAAGTTAAGCGTGCTTGGGCGAGAGTAGTACTAGGATGGGTGACCCCCTGGGAAGTCCTCGAGTTGTACCCCCCTTTTCAATTTTTTTTGCTTCGGTCAGGATTGCCAAGATACTTTATCCACCACATTTCTATTATGGAATCCCACGGCACCTTGGGAAAAACAACTTCGCTTCACGTAGAGGCTGGGCCCGCAAACCAGGTGCGTAGGGCTCGTGACCAGGTCTCCGTCACTCCAGTGCCCATAACTTTTGATCCGTAAGGAGTTACGCGGCGCAAAGCATACTGTCGAAAAGCTCTTCGAGAGCTCTGCGATGGGGGCAGCCTGCTTGCTCGCTGTGCCCTTTTTTGGAGACCAAAATCGAACGTTTTCATCAGTTTCGGGCTACTTTTCTAGTTTAGCTCTATTTTTCCGTCCCGGATAGTACGTCGTGAGGTGTTAAAAAGACAACAAAGCTACTCGCGGGACATTAGAGGGCCCTACAATGCATTGGAATCTCGTCTTGCGAGGATGTTGGGTTGATGAAGTGGATGGGTTGTCGTTAAGCCCATTGGGCCTTCTTAATGGGCCATCTCTCTAGGCTGGGTCTGTGAACCGTTAACACATAAAGGAATTGTGCCCTCAACGTGACGGGTACGATCATACCAGCACTATTGCACCGGATCCCATCAGAACTCCGAAGTTAAGCGTGCTTGGGCGATAGTAGTACTAGGATGGGTGACCCCCTGGGAAGTCCTCGTGTTGCACCCCCCTTTTGAATTTTTTTTGCTCCGGTTAGGGTTGCCATGATACTTTATCCACCCTTTTTCTATTATCGAATCCCACGGCACCTTGGGCAAGACAACTTCGCTTCACGTGGAGGCTGGGCCTACAAACCGGGGGCGTAGGGCTTGTGACTAGGTCTCCGTTGCTCCGGTGCCCATAACTTTTGATCCGTAAGGAGTTACGTGGCGCACAGCATAGCTTTGGAAAGCTCTCGCTGTTCCATTTTTTGGTGCCCAAAATCGAACGTTTTCATCAGTTTCGGGCCACTTTACTAATTTAGCTCTATTTTTCCGTCCCGGATCGTACGTCGTGACCTGTTAAAAGGACAACAACCTTACTCGCGGGACATTAGAGGCCCTACAACACATTGAAATCTCGTCTTGCGAGGATGCTGGGTTGTTGAAGCGGATGGGTTGTCGTTAAGCCCATTGGGCTTTCTGAATAGGCCATCTCTCTAGGCTGGGTCTGTGAACCGTTAACGCATAAAGAAATTGTGCCCTCAACATGACGGGTGCGACCATACCAGCACTAATGCACCGGATCCCATCAGAACTCTAAAGTAAAGTGTGCTTGGGCGAGTGTAGTACTAGGATGAGTAACCCCCTAAGAAGTCCTCGTGCTGCACCCCACTTTTCAATTTTTTTTGCTCCGGTTAGGGTTGCCACGATACTTTATGCACCCCATTTCTATTATCGAATCCCACGGCACCTTTGGCAAGACAACTTCGCTTCACGTGGAGGCTAGGCCACAAACCGGTGGCGTAGGGCTTGTGACCAGGTCTCCGTCGCTCCGGTGCCCATAACTTTTGATCCGAAAGGAGTTACGCAGCGCACATCATACCTTTGGAAAGCTCTTCGAGTGCTATACGACGGGGGCAGCAATCTTGCTTGCTATGCCTTTTTTGGAGGGCAAAATCGAACGTTTTCATCAGTTTCGGGCCACTTTTCTGGTTTAGCTCCGTTTTACCGTCACGAATCGTACGTCGTGAGCTGTTAAAAGGACGACAACCTTACTCACGGGACATTAGAAGGCCCTTCAATGCATTGAAATCTCGACTTGCGAGGATGCTGGGTTGTTGAAGTGGATGGGTTGTCGTTAAGCCCATTGGGCCTTCGTAATGGGCCATCTCTCTAGGCTGGGACTGTGAACCATTAACACATAAAGGAATTGTGCCCTCAACATGACGGGTGCAATCATACCAGCGCTAATGCACTGGATCCCATCAGAACTCCGAAGTTGAGCGTGCTTGGGCGAGAGTAGTACTAGGATGGGTGACCCCTTGGGAAGTCCTCGTGTTGCACCCCCCTTTTCAAATTTTTTTGCTCCGGTTAGGGTTGCCAAGATACTTTATCCACCGTATTTCTATTATCGAATCCCACAGCACCTTGGGCAAGACAACTTCGCTTCACGTGGAGGCTGGGCCAGCAAACTGGGGTCGTAGGGCTTGTGAGCAGGTCTCTGTCGCTCCGGTGCGCATAAATTTTGATCCATAAGGAGTTACGCGGCGTACAGCATACTGTTGGATAGCTCTCTGAGAGCTCTACGACGGGGGCAGCGAGATTGCTCACTGTGCCATTTTTTGGAGCCCAAAATCGAACGTTTTCATCAGTTTCGGGCCACTTTACTAATTTAGCTCTATTTTTTCGTCCCGGATCGTACGTCGTGTGCTGTTAAAAGGACAACAACCTTACTTGCGGGACATTAGAGGGCCCTACAATGCATTGAAATCTCGTCTTGCGAGTATGCTAGGTTTTTTAAGCGGATGGGTTGTCGTTAAGCCCATTTGGCCTTCTGAATGGGCCATCTCTCTAGGCTGGGTCTGTGAACCGTTAACACATAAAGGAATTGTGCCCTCAACTTGACGGGTGCGATCATACCAGTACTAATGCACCGGATCCTATCAGAACTCCAAAGTGAAGCGTGCTTGGGCGAGAGTAGTGCTAGGATGGGTAACCCCTTGGGAAGTCCTCGTGTTGCACCCCCCTTTCCAATTTTTTTTGCTCCGGTTAGGGTTGCCAAGATACTTTATGCACCCCATTTCTATTATCGAATCCCACGGCACCTTGGGCAAGACAACTTCGCTTCACGTGGAGGCTGGGACCTCAAACCGGGGGCGTATGGCTTGTGACCAGGTCTCCGTCGCTCTGGTGCCCATAACTTTTGATCCGTAAGGAGTTACGCGGTGCACAACATACTGTTGGAAAGCTCTCCGAGAGCTCTACGACGAGGGTAATCGGCTTACTCGCTTTGCCCTTTTTTGGAGCCCAAAATCGAATGTTTTCATCAGTTTCGAGCCACTTTTATGATTTAGCTCTATTTTTCCGTCCCGGATCGTACGTCGTGAGCTGTTAAAAGGACAACAACCTTACTCGCGTGACATTAGGGGGCCCTACAATGCATTGAAATCTCGTCTTGCGAGGATGCTAGGTTGTTGAAGCGGATGGGTTGTCGTTAAGCCCATTAGGCCTTCTTAAGGGGCCATCTCTCTAGGCTGGGACTGTGAACCATTAACACATAATGGAATTGTGCCCTCAACATGACGGGTGCGGTCATACCAGCACTAATGCACCGGATCCCATCAGAACTCCAAAGTTAAGCGTGCTTGGGCGAGAGTAGTACTAGGATGAATGACCCCCTGGGAAGTCCTCGTATTGCACCCCCCTTTTCAATTTTTTTTGCTCCGGTTAGGGTTTCCAAGATACTTTATCCACTACATTTCTATTATAGAATCCCACGTCACCTTGGGCAAGACAACTTCACTTCACGTGGAGGCTGGGCCCGCAAACCGAGGGCGTAGGGCTTGTGACCAGGTCTCCGTCGATCCGGTGCCCATAACTTTTGATCTGTAAGGAGTTACACGGCGCAAAGCATATTGTCGGAAAGCTCTCCGAGAGCTCTACGACGGGGGCAGCCAGCTTGCTTGCTGTGCCCTTTTTTGGAGCCCAAAATCGAACTTTTTCATCAGTTTTGGGCCACTTTTCTAATTTAGAGCTATTTTTTCGTCCCGGATCGTACGTCGTGAGCTGTTAAAAGGACAACTACCTTACTGGCGGGACATTAGAGGGCCCTACAATGCATTGAAATCTCGTCTTGCGAGGATGCTGGGCTGTTGAAGCGGATGGGTTGTCGTTAAGCCCATTAGGCCTTCTGAATGGGCCATCTCTCTAGGCTGGGTCTGTGAACCGTTAACACATAAAGGAATTGTTCCCGCAACATGACGGGTGCGATCATACCAGTACTAATGTACCGGATCCCATCAGAACTCCGAAGTTAAGCGTGCTTGGACGAGAGTAGTATTAGGATGGGTGACCCCTTGGGAAGTCCTCGTGTTGCACCCCCTTTTCCATTTTTTTTGCTCTGGTGAGGGTTGCCAAGATACTTTATCCACCCCATTTCTATTATCGAATCCCATGGCACTTTGGGCAAGACAACTTCGCTTCACGAGGAGGCTAGGCCCGTAAACCGGGGGCGTGTGGCTTGTGACCAGGTCTCCGCCGCTCTGGTGTCCATAACTTTTGATCCGTAAGGAGTTACGCGGCGCACATCATACTGTTGGAAAGCTCTCCGAGAGCTCTACGACGAGGGTAGCCGGCTTACTCGCTGTGCTCTTTTTTGGAACCCAAAATCGAACGTTTTGATCAGTTTCAGGCCACTTTTCTGATTTAGCACTATTTTTCCGTCCCGGATCGTACGTCGTGAGCTGTTAAAAGGACAACAACCTAACTCGCAGGACATTAGAGGGCCCCACAATGCATTGAAATCTCGTCTTGCGAGGATGCTGGGTTGTTGAAGCGGATGGGTTGTCGTTAAGACCATTGGGCCTTCTGAATGGGCAATCTCTCTAGGCTGGGACTCTGAACCATTAACACGTAAAGGAATTGTGCCCTCAACATGACGGGTGCAATCATACCAGCACTAATGCACTGGATCCCATCAGAACTCCGAAGTTAACCGTGCTTGGGCGAGAGTAGTACTAGGATGGGTGACCCCCTGCGAAGTCCTCGTGTTGCACCCCCCCTTTTCAATTTTTTTTGCTCCGGTTAGGGTTGCCAAGATACTTTACCCACCAAATTTCTATTATCGAATCCCACGGCACCTTGGGCAAGAGAACTTCGCTTCACGTGGAGGGTGGGCCCACAAACCGGGGGCGTAGGGCTTGTGACCAGATCTCCGTCGGTCCGGTGCACATAACTTTTGATCTGTAAGGAGTTACGCCACGCAAAGCATACTGTCGGAAAGCTCTCCGAGAGCTCTACGACGGGGGCAGCCAGCTTGATCACTGTACCCTTTTTTGGAGCCCAAAATCAAACGTTTTGATCAGTTTCGGCACACTTTTCTGATATAGCTCTATTTTTCCGTCCCGGATCGTACGTCGTGAGCTGTTAAAAGGACAACAACCTAACTCGCAGGACGTTAGAGGGCCCCACAATGCATTGAAATCTCGTCTTGCGAGGATGCTGGGTTGTTGAAGTGGATGGGTTGTCGTTAAGACCATTGGGCCTTCTGAATGGGCCATCTCTCTAGGCTGGGTCTGTGAACCGTTAACACATAAAGGAATTCTACCCTCAACATGACGGGTGCGATCATACCAGCACTAATGCACCAGATCCCATCAGAACCCCGAAGTTTAGCGTGCTTGGGCGAGAGTAGTACTAGGATGGGTGACCCCCTGGGAAGTCCTCGTGTTGCACCCCCCTTTTTAATTTTTTTTGCTCCGATTAGGGTTGCCAAGATACTTTATCCACCCCATTTCTATTATCGAATCCCACGGCACCTTGGACAAGACAACTTCGCTTCACGTGGAGGCTGGGCCCGTAAACCTTGGGCGTATGGCTTGTGACCAGCTCTCCGTTGCTCTGGTGCCTATACCTTTTGATCTGTAAGGAGTTACGCAGCGCACAACATACTGTTGGAAAGCTCTCCGAGAGCTCTACAACGATGGCAGCCGGCTTGCTCGCTGTGCCCTTTTTTGGAGCCCAAAATCGACTGTTTTCATCAGTTTCGGGCCACTTTTCTAATTTTGCTCCATTTTTCCATCCCGGATCGTACGTCGTGAGCTGTTAAAAGGACAACAACCTTACTCGCGGGACATTAGAGGGCCCTACAATGCATTGAAATCTCTTCTTGCGAGGATGCTGGGTGGTTGAAGCTGATGGGTTGTCGTTAAGCCTATTGGGCCTTCTTAATGGGCCATCTCTCTAGGCTGGGACTGTGAACCATTAACACACAAAGGAATTGTGCCCTCAACATGACGGGTGCGGTCATACCAGCACTAATGCACCGGATCCCATCAAAACTCCGAAGTTAAGCGTGCTTGGGCGAGAGTAGTACTAGGATGAGTGACCCCCTGGGAAGTCCTCGTGTTGCACCCCCTTTTTCAATTTTTTTGCTCCTGTTAGGGTTGCCAAGATACTTTATCCACCACATTTCTATTATCGAATCCCACGGCACCTTGGGAAAGATAACTTCGTTTCACGTGGAGGCTGGGCCCGCAAACCGGGGACGTAGGGCTTGTGACCAGGTCTCCGTCGCTCCCGTGCCTATAACTTTTGATCCGTAAGGAGTTACGCGGTGCAAATCATACTATCGGAAAGCTCTCCAAGAGCTCTACGACGGGGGCAGCCAGTTTGCTCGCTGTGCCCTTTCTTGGAGCCCAAAATCGTACGTTTTCATCAGGTTCGGGACACTTTTCTAGTTTAGCTCTATTTTTCCGTCCCGAATCGTACATTGTGAGCTGTTAAAAGGACAACAACCTTACTCGCGTGACATTAGAGGGCCCTACAACGCATTGAAATCTCGTCTTGCGAGGATGCTGGTTTGTTGAAGCGGATGGGTTGTCGTTAAGCCCATTGGGCCTTCTTAATGGGCCATCTCTCTAGGTTGGGTCTATGAACCGTTAACACATAAAGGAATTGTGCCCTCAACATGTCGAGTGCGATCATACCAGCACTAATGCACCGGATCCCATCAGAACTCTGAAGTTAAGCGTTCTTGGGCGAGAGTAGTACTAGGATGGGTGACCCCCTGGGAAGTCCTCGTGTTGCACTCTCCTTTTCAATTTTTTGTGCTCCGATTAGGGTTGCCAAGATACTTTATCCACCCCATTTCTCTTATCGAATCCCACGGCACCTTGGGCAAGACAACTTCGCTTCACGTGGAGGCAGGGCCCGCAAACCGGGGGCGTATGGCTTGTGACCAGCTCTCTGTCGCTCTGGTGCCCATAACTTTTGATCCGTAAGGATTTAAGCTGCGCACAGCATACTGTTGGAAAGCTCTCCTAGAGCTCTACGACGAGGGTAGCCAGCTTGCTCGCGGTGCCCTTTTTTGGAACCCAAAATCGAATGTTTTTATCAGTTTAGGGCCACTTTTCTAATTTAGCTCTATTTTTCCGTCGCGGATCGTACGTTGTGAGCTGTTAAAAGTACAACAACCTTTCTCGCGGGACATTAGAGGGCCCTACAACGCATTGAAATCTCGTCTTGCGAGGATGCTGGGTTGTTGAAGCGGATGGGTTATCGTTAAGCCCATTGGGCCTTCTTAATGGGCCATCTCTCTAGGCTGGGACTGTGAACCATTAACACATAAAGAAATTGTGCCCTCAACATGACGGGTGCGATCATACCAGTACTAATGCACCGGATCCCATCAGAACTCCAAAGTTAAGCGTGCTTGGGCGAGAGTAGTACTAGGATGGTGACCCCCTGGGAAGTCCTCGTGTTGCTCCCTCCTTTTCAATTTTTTTTCTCCGGTTAGGGTTGCCAAGATACTTTATCCACCACATTTCTATTATCGAATCCCACGGTACCTTGGGCAAGACAACTTCGCTTCATGTAGAGGTTGGGCCCGCAAACCGTGGCCGTAGGGCTTGTGACCAGGTCTCCGTCGCTCCGGTGCCCATAAGTTTTGATCCGTAAGGAGTTACGCCACGCAAAGCATACTGTCTTTAATCTCTACGAGAGCTCTACGACGGGGGCAGCCAGCTTGCTCGCTGTGCCCTTTTTTGGAGCCCAAAATCAAACATTTTGATCAGTTTCGGGCCACTTTTCTGATTTAGCTCTATTTTTCAGTCCCGAATCGTACGTCATGAGCTGTTAAAAGGACAACAACCTTACTCGCAAGACATAAGAGGGCCCTACAATGCATTGAAATCTCATCTAGCAAGGATGCTGGGTTGTTGAAGGGGATGGGTTGTCGTTAAGACCATTGGGCCTTCTGAATGGGCTATCTCTCTAGGCTGGGTCTGTGAACCGTTAACACATAAAAGAATTGTGCCCTCAACATGACGAGTACGATCATACCAGCACTAATGCACCGGATCCCATCAGAACTCCAAAGTTTAGCGTGCTTGGGCGAGAGTAGTACTAGGATGGGTGACCCTTGGGAAGTCCTCGTGTTTCACTACCCTTTTCAATTTTTTTTGCTCCGGTTAGGGTTGCCAAGATACTTTATCCACGCCATTTCTATTATCGAGTCCCACGGTACCTTGGACAAGACAACATCGCTTCACGTGGTGGCTGGGCCCGTAAACCTGGGGCGTATGGCTTGTGACCAGGTCTCCGTCGCTCTGGTGCCCATAACTTTTGATCCGTAAGGAGTTACGAGGCGCACAACACACTGTTGGAAAGCTCTCCGAGAGCTCTACGACGGGGGCAGCCGGCTTACTCGCTTTGCCCTTTTTTGGAGCCCAAAATCGATTGTTTTCATCAGTTTCGGGCCACTTTTATGATTTAGCTCTATTTTTCCGTCCCGGATCGTACGTCGTGAGCTGTTAAAAGGACAACAACCTTACTCGCGTGACATTAGAGGGCCCTACAATGCATTGAAATCTCGTCTTGCGAGGATGCTCGGTTGTTGAAACGGATGGGTTGTCGTTAAGCCCATTAGGCCTTCTTAAGGGGCCATCTCTCTAGGCTGGGACTGTGAACCATTAACACATAATAGAATTGTGCCCTCAACATGACGGGTGTGGTCATACCAGCACTAATGCACCGGATCCCATCAGAACTCCGAAGTTAAGCGTGCTTGGGCGAGAGTAGTACTAGGATGAATGACCCCCTGGGAAGTCCTCGTATTGCACCCCTCTTTTCAATTTTTTTTGCTCCGGTTAGGGTTGCCAAGATACTTTATCCACTACATTTCTATTATCGAATCCCACGTCACCTTGGGCAAGACAACTTCGCTTCACGTGGAGGCTGGGCCCGTAAACCGGGGGCGTAGGGCTTGTGACCAGGTCTCCATCGATCCGGTGCCCATAACTTTTGATCCGTAAGGAGTTACGCGACGCAAAGTATACTGTCGGAAAGCTCTCCGAGAGCTCTACGACGGGGGCAGCCAGCTTGCTCGCTGTGCCCTTTTTTGGAGTCCAAAATCAAACGTTTTCATCAGTTTTGGGCCACTTTTCTTATTTAGCTCTATTTTTTCGTCCCGGATCGTACGTCGTGAGCTTTTAAAAGGACATAAACCTTACTCTAGGGACATTAGAGGGCCCTACAACGCATTGAAATCTCGTCTTGCGAGGATGCTGGGCTGTTGAAGCGGATGGGTTGTCGTTAAGCCCATTGGGCCTTCTGAATGGGCCATCTCTCTAGGCTGGGTCTGTGAATCGTTAACACATAAAGGAATCGTGCCCGCAACAAGACGGGTTCGATCATACCAGTGCTAATGTACTGGATCCCATCAGAACTCCGAAGTTAAGCGTGCTTGGGCGAGAGCAGTAGTAGGATGGGTGACCCCCTGGGATGTCCTCGGGTTGCACCCCCCTTTTCCTTTTTTTTGCTCCGGTTAGGGTTGCCAAGATACTTTATCCACCCCATTTCTATTATCGAATCCCATGGCACCTTGGGCAAGACAACTTCGCTTCACGTAGAGGTTGGACCCGCAAACCGGGGGCGTGTGGCTTGTGACCAGTTCTCCGTCGCTCTAGTGTCCATAACTTTTGATCCGAAAGGAGTTACACGGCGCACATGGTACTGTTGGAAAGCTCTTCGAGAGCTCTACGACGGGGGCAGCCGGCTTGCTCGCTGTGCCCTTTTTTGGAGCCCAAAATCGAATGTTTTCATTAGTTTGGGGCCACTTTTCTAATTTAGCTCTATTTTTCCGTCCCGGATCGTACGTCGTTAGCTGTTAAAAGGAAAACAACCTTACTCGCGGGACGTTATAGGGCCCTACGATGCAATGAAATCTCATCTTACGAGAATGCTGGGTTGTTGAAGCGGATGGGTTATCGTTAAGCCCATTGGGCCTTCTGAGTGGGCCATCTCTCTAGGCTGGGTCTGTGAACCGTTAACACATAAAAAAATTGTGCCCTCAACATGACGGGTGCGATCATACCAGCACTTATGCACCGGATCCCATCAGAACTCCGAAGTTTAGCGTGTTTGGGCGAGAGTAGTACTAGGATGGGTGACCCCCTGGGAAGTCCTCGTGTTGCACCCCCCTTTTCAATTTTTTTTGCTCCGGTTAGGGTTGCCAAGATACTTTATCCACCCCATTTCTATTATCGAATCCCACGGCACTTTGGACAAGACAACTTCGCTTCACGTGGAGGCTGGGCCCGTAAACCTGGCACGTATGGCTTGTGACCATGTCTCCGTTGCTCTGGTGCCCATAACTTTTGATCCGTAAGGAGTTACGCGGCGCACAGCATACTGTTGGAAAGCTCTCCGAGAGCTCTACGACGGGGGTAGCCGGCTTGCTCGCTCTGCCCTTTTTTGGAGCCCAAAATCCAATGTTTTCATCAGTTTCGGGACAGTTTTCTAATTTAGCTCTATTTTTCCATCCCGGATCGTACGTCGTGAACTGTTAAAAGGACAACAACCTTACTCGCGGGACATTAGAGGGCCCTACAATGCATTGAAATCTCGTCTTGCGAGGATGCTGGGTTGTTGAAGCGGATGGGTTGTCGTTAAGCATATTGGGCCTTCTTAATGGGCCATCTCTCTAGGCTGGGACTGCGAACCATTAACACATAAATGAATTGTGCCCTCAACATGACGGGTGTGATCATACCAGCAATAATGCACCGGATCCCATCAGAACTCCGAAGTTAAGCGTGCTTGGGCGAGAGTAGTAGGATGAGTGACCCCCTGGGAAGTCTTCATGTTGCACCCCCCTTTTCAATTTTTTTTGCTCCGGTTTGGGTTGCCAAGATGCTTTATCCACCAGATTTCTATTATCGAATCCCACGGCACCTTGGGAAAGACAACTTCGCTTCACGTGGAGGCTGGGCCCGCAAACCGGGGGCGTAGGGCTTATGACCAGGTCTCCGTCGCTCCGGTGCCCATAACTTTTGATCCGTAAGTAGTTACGCGGCGCAAAGCATACTGTCGAAAAGCTCTCCGAGTGCTCTACAACGGGGGTAGCCTGCTCGCTCGCTGTGCCCTTTTTTGGAGCCCAAAATCAAACGTTTTCATCAGTTTCGGGCCACTTTTCTAATTTAGCTCTATTTTTTCGTCCTGGATCGTACATCGTGAGCTGTTAAAAGGACAACAACCTTACTCGCGTGACATTAGAGGGCCCTACAATGCATTGAAATCAAGTCTTGCGAGGATGCTGGTTTGTTGAAGCGGATGGGTTGTCGTTAAGCCCATTGGGCCTTTTTAATGGGCCACCTCTCTAGGTTGGGTCTGTGAACCGTTAACACATAAAGGAATTGTGCCCTCAACATGACGGGTGCGATCATACCAACACTAATGCACCGGATCCCATCGGAACTCCGAAGTTAAGCGTGCATGAGCGAGAGTAGTAGGATGAGTGACCCCCTGGGAAGTCCTCATGTTGCACCCCCCTTTTCAATTTTTTTTGCTCTGGTTAGGGTTGCCAAGATGCTTTATCCACCACATTTCTATTATCGAATCCCACGGCACCTTGGGAAAGACAATTTCGCTTCACGTGGAGGCTGGGCCCGCTAACCGGGGGCGTAGGGCTTGTGACCAGGTCTCCGTCGCTCCGGTGCCAATAACTTTTGATCCGTAAGGAGTTACGCGGCGCAAAGCATACTGTCGGAAAGCTCTCCGAGTGCTCTACAACGGGGGCAGCCAGCTTGCTTGCTGTGCCCTTTTTTGGATCCCAAAATCAAACGTTTTCATCAGTTTCGGGCCACTTTTCTAATTTAGCTCTATTTTTTCGTCCTGGATCGTACATCGTGAGCTGTTAAAAGGACAACAACCTTACTCGCGTGACATTAGAGTGCCCTACAACGCATTGAAATCAAGTCTTGCGAGGATGCTGGTTTATTGAAGCGGATGGGTTGTCGTTAAGCCCATTGGGCCTTCTTAATGGGCCACCTCTCTAGGTTGGGTCTGTGAACCGTTAACACATAAAGGAATTGTGCCTTCAACATGACGGGTGCGATCATACCAGCACTAATGCACCGGATCCCATCAGAACTCCGAAGTTAAGCGTTCTTGGACGAGAGTAGTACTAGGATGGGTGACCCCCTGGGAAGTCCTCGTGTTGCACCCCACTTTTCAATTTTTTGTGCTCCGATTAGGGTTGCCAAGATACTTTATGCACCCCATTTCTCTTATCGAATCCCACGGCACCTTGGGCAAGACAACTTCGCTTCACGTGGAGGCTGGGCCCGTAAACCGGGGGCGTATGTCTTCTGACCAGGTCTCCGTCGCTCTAGTACCCATAACATTTGATCTGTAAGGAGTTACGCGGCGCACAGCATACTGTTGGAAAGCTCTCCGAGAGCTCTACGACGGGGGCAGCCGACTTGCTTGCTGTGCCCTTTTTTGGAGCCCAAAATCGAATGTTTTCATCAGTTTCGGGCCACTTTTCTACTTTAGCTCTATTTTTTCATCCCGGATCGTACGTCGTGAGCTGTTAAAAGGACAACAACCCTACTCGCGGGACATTAGAGGGCCCTACAACGCATTGAAATCTCATCCTGCGAGGATTCTGGGTTGTTGAAGCGGATGGGTTGTCGTTAAGCCCATTGGGCCTTCTTAATGGGCCATCTCTCTAGGCTGGGACTGTGAACCGTTAACACATAAAGGAATTGTGACCTCAACCTTACGGGTGCGATCATACCAGCACTAATGCACCGGATTCCATCAGAACTCCAAAGTTAAGCGTGCTTTGGTGAGAGTAGTACTAGGATGGGTGACCCCCTGGGAAGTCCTCGTGTTGTACCCCCCTTTTGAATTTTTTTTGCTCCGGTTAGGGTTGCCATGATACTTTATACACCCTATTTCTATTATCGAATCCCACGGCACCTTGGGCAAGACAACTTCGCTTCACGTGGAGGCTGGGCCGGCAAAACGGGGGCATATGGCTTGTGACCAGGTCTCCGTCGCTCTAGTGCCCATAACTTTTGATCCGTAAGGAGTTACGCGGCGCACAATAAACTGTTGGAAAGCACTCCGAGAGCTCTACGATGTGCGCAGCCAGCTTGCTAGCTGTGCCATTTTTGGGAGCCCAAAATCGAATGTTTTCTTCAGTTTAGGGCCACTTTTCTAATTTTGCTCTATTTTTTCGTCCCGGATCGTACGTTGTGAGCTCTTAAAAGGACAACAACCATACTCGCAGGACATTAGAGGGCCCTACAACACATTGAAATCTCGTCTTGCGAGGATGTTGGGTTGTTGAAGTGGATGGGTTGTCGTTAAGCCCATTGGGTCTTCTTGATGGGCCATCTCTCTTGGTTGGGACTGTGAACCATTAACACATAAAGGAATTGTGCCCTCAACAAGACGGGTGCGATCATACCAGCACTAATGCCCATAACTTGTGATCCGTAAGGCGTTACGCGGTGCACAGCATACTGTTGGAAAGCTCTCGGAGAGCTCTACGACGGGGGCAACAAGCTTGCTGGCTCTGCCCTTTTCTGGAGCCCAAAATCGAACGTTTTCACTAGTTTCGGGCCACTTTTCTGGTTTAGCTATATTTTTTCCGTCCCGGATTGTGCGTCGTGAGCTGTTAAAAAGACAACAAGCTTACTCGCGGGACATTAGAGGGCCCTACAACGCATTGAAATCTCGTCTTGCGAGGATGCTGGGTTGTTGAAGCGGATGGGTTGTCGTTAAGCCCATTGGGCCTTCTTATTGGGCTATGTCTCTAGGCTGGGACTGTGAACCATTAACACATAATGGAATTGTGCCCTCAACATGACGGGTGCGATCGTACCAGCACTAATGCACCAGATACCATAAGAACTCCAAAGTTAAGTGTGCTTGGGCGAGAGTAGTACTAGGATGGGTGACCCCCTCGGAAGCCCTCGTGTTGCACCCCCCTTTTCCATTTTTTTTGCTCCGGTCAGGGTTGCCAAGATACTTAATCCACCACATTTCTATTATCGAATCCCACGGCACCTTGGGCAAGACAACTTCGCTTCACGTGGAAGCTGGGCCCGCAAACCGGGGGCGTAGGGCTTGTTACCAGGTCTCCGTCGCTATGGTGCCCATAACTTTTGATCCGTAAGGAGTTACGCGGCGCACAGCATACTGTTGGAAAGATTTCCGAGAGCTCTACGACTGGGGCAGCCAGCTTACTCGCTGCGCACTTTTTTGGAGCCCAAAATCGAACGTTTTCCTTAGTTTCGGCCCAGTTTTCTAATTGAGCTCTATTTTTTAGTCCCGGATCGTACGTCGTGAGCTGTTAAAAGGACAACAACCTTACTCGCGGGACATTAGAGGGCCCTACAATGCATTGAAATCTCGTCTTGTGAGGATGCTGGGTTGTTAAAGCAGATGGTTTGTCGCTAAGCCCATTGGGCTTTCTGAATGGGCCATCTCTCTAGGCTGGGTTTGTGAACAGTTAACACATAAATGAATTGTGCCCTCAACATGGCGGGTGCGATCATAGCAGCACTAATGCACCAGATCCCATCAGAACTCCGAAGTTAAGTGTGCTTGGGCGAGAGCAGTACTAGGATGGGTGACCCCTTGGGAAGTCCTCGTGTTGCACCCCCCTTTTTAATTTTTTTTGCTCTGGTTAGGGTTGCCAAGATACTTTATCCACCACATTTCTATTATCGAATCCTACGGCACCTTGGGCAAGACAACTTCGCTTCACATGGAGGTCGGGCCCGCAAACCGAGGGCATAGGGCTTGTGACCAGGTATCCGACGCACCGGTGCCCATAACTTTTGATTCGTAAGGCGTTACGCAGCGCACAACATACTGTTAGAAAGCTCTCCGAGAGCTCTACAACGGGGGCAACAAGCTTGCTCGCTCTACCTATTTTTGGAGCCTAAAATCGAACGTTTTCATCAGTTTCGGCCCAATTTTCTAATTTAGCTATATTTTTTCTTCCCGGATCGTACGTCGTGAGCTGTTAAAAGGACAACAACCTTACTCACGAGACATTAGAAGGCCCTACAATGCAATGAAATCTTGTCTTGCGTGGATGTTGGGTTGTTGAAGCGGATGGGTTATCGTTAAGCCCATTGGGCCTGCTGAATGGGCCATCTCTCTATGCTGGGTCTGTGAACCGTTAACACATAAAGGAATTGTGCCCTCAACATGACGGGTGCGATCATACCAGCACTAATGCACAGGATCCTATCAGAACTACGAAGTTAAGCGTGCTTGGGCGAGAGTAGTACTAGGATGAATGACCCCCTGGGAAGTCCTCGTGCTGCACCACTCTTTTCAATTTTTTTTGCTCCTGTTAGGGTTGCCAAGATACTTTATCCACCACATTTCTATTATCGAATCCCTCGGCACCTTGGGCAAGACAACTTCGCTTCACGTGGAGGCCGGGCCTGCAAACCGAGGGCGTAGGGCTTGTGACCAGGTATCCTTCGCTCCGGTGCCCATAACTTTTGATCCATAAGGTGTTACGTGGCGCACAGCATACTGTTGGAAAGCTCTCCGAGTGCTCTACGACGGGGGCAGCGAGCATGCTCGCTGTGCCCTTTTTTGGAGCCCAAAATCGAACGTTTTCATCAATTTCGGCCCACTTTTCTAATTTAGCTCAATTTTTTCGACCCGGATCCTACGTCTTGAGCTGTTAAAGGGACAACAACCTTACTCGCGGGACATTAGAGGGCCCTACAACGCATTGAAATCTCGTCTTGCGAGGATGCTGGGTTGTTGAAGCGGA
This sequence comes from Ehretia macrophylla, assembly GCA_037974665.1. Lineage (NCBI taxonomy): Eukaryota > Viridiplantae > Streptophyta > Magnoliopsida > Boraginales > Ehretiaceae > Ehretia > Ehretia macrophylla. Next base: position 32,237,620 of record CM075777.1, read on the forward strand.
TGGGTTGTCGTTAAGCCCATTGGGACTTCTGAATGGGCCATCTCTCTAGGCTGGGTCTGTGAACCGTTAACACATATAGAAATTGTGCCCTCAACATAACGGGTGCGATCATACCCGTACTAATGCACCGGATCCCATCAGAACTCCAAAGTTAAGCGTGCTTGGACGAGAGTAGTACTAGGATGGGTGACCCCTGGGAAATCCTCGTGTTGCACCCCCTATTCAATTTTTTTTGCTCCTGTTAGGATTGCCAAGATACTTTATCCACCACATTTCTATTATCGAATCCCACGGCACCTTGGGCAAGATAACTTCGCTTCACGTGGAGGCCGGGCCCGCAAACCGAGGGCGTAGGACTTGTGACCAGCTATCTGTCGCTCCGGTGCCCATAACTTTAGATCCGTAAGGCGTTACGCGGTGCACAGCATACTGTTGGAAAGCTCTCTGATAGCTCTACGATAGGGCCAGCGAGCTTGCTCGCTGTGCCCTTTTTTGGAGAGCAAAATCAAACGTTTTCATTAATTTCGGCCTACTTTTCTAATTTAGCTCTATTTTTCCATCACGGATCGTGCGTCTTGAGCTGTTAAATGGAAAACAACCTTACTCGCGGGACATTAGAGGGCCCTACAATGCATTGAAATCTCGTCTTGCGAGGATGCTGGGTTGTTGAACCGGATGGGTTGTCGTTAAGCCCATTGGGCCTTCTGAATGGGCCATCTCTCTAGGCTGGGTCTGTGAACCGTTAACACATAAAAGAATTGTGCCCTCAACATGACGGGTGCGATCAAACTAGCACTGATGCACCGGATCCCATCAGAACTACGAAGTTAAGCGAGCTTGGGCGAGAGTAGTACTAGGATGGGTGACCCTCTGGGAAGTCCTCGTGTTGCACCCCCCTTTTCAATTATTTTTGCTCCAGTTAGGGTTGCCAAGATACTTTATCCACCACATTTCTATTATCGAATCTCTCGGCACCTTGGGCAAGACAACTTCACTTCACGTACAGGATTGGCCCGCAAACCGGGGGCGTAGGGCTTGTGACCAGGTCTCCGTCGCTCCGGTGCCCATAACTTTTGATCCGTAAGGAGTTACGCGGCGCACAATATACTGTTGGAAAACTCTCCTAGTGCTCTACGACGGGGCAGCTATATTGCTCGCTTTGCCCTTTTTTGGAGCCCAAAATCGAATGTTTCCATCAATTTCGGGCCACTTTTCTGATTTAGCTCTATTTTTCCGTCCCGGATCGTACGTCGTGAGCTGTTAAAAGGACAACAACCTTACTCGCGGGACATTAGAGGGCCCTACAACGCATTGAAATCTCGTCTTGTGAGAATGCTGGGTTGTTGAAGTGGATGGGTTGTCGTTAAGCCCATTGGGCCTTCTGAATGGGCCATCTCTCTAGGCTGGGACTGTGAACCATTAACACATAATGGAATTGTGCCCTAAACATGACGGGTGCGATCATACCAGCACTAATGCACCGGATCCAATCAGAACTCCGAAGTTAAGCGTGCTTGGGCGAGAGTAGTCCTAGGATGGGTGACCCCGTGGGAAGTCCTCGTGTTGCACCCCACTTTTCAATTTCTTTTGCTCCGGTTTGGGTTGCCAAGATACTTTATCCACCAATTTTCTATTATCGAATCCCACGGCACCTTGGGCAACACAACTTCGCTTCACGTGGAGGCTGGGCCCGCAAACCAGGGCGTAGGGCTTGTGACCAGGTCTCCGTCGCTACAGTGCCCATAACTTTTGATCCGTAAGGAGTTATGCGGCGGACAGCATACTGTTGGAAAGCTCTAAGAGAGCTCTACGACGGGGCAGCCATCTTGCTCGCTGTGCCCTTTTTTGGAGCCCAAAATTGAATGTTTTCCTCAGTTTCGGACCACGTTTCTAATTTAGCTCTATTTTTTCCTTCCCGGATCGTACATCGTGAGCTGTTTAAAGGACAACAAGCTTACTCACGGGATATTAGAGGGCCCTACAACGCATTGAAATCTCGTCTTGCGAGGATGCTGGGTTGTTGAAGCGGATGGGTTGTCGTTAAGCCCATTGGGCCTTCTGAATGGGCCATCTCTCTAGGCTGGGTCTGTGAACCGTTAACACATAAAGGAATTGTGCCCTCAACATGACGAATGCGATCATACCAGTACTAATGCACCGGATCCCATCAGAACTCTGAAGTTAAGCGTGCTTGGCCGAGAGTCGTACTAGGATGGGTGACCCCTTGGGAAGTCCTCGTGTTGCACACCCTTTTCAATTTTTTTTGCTCCGGTTAGGGTTGCCAAGATACTTTATCCGCCCCATTTCTATTATCAAATCCCACGGCACCTTGGGCAAGACAACTTCGCTTTACGTGGAGGCTGGGCCCGCAAACCTGGGGCTTATGGCTTGTGACCAAGTCTCCGTCGCTCTGATGCCCATAACTTTTGATCCGTATGGAGTTACGCGGTGCACAGCATACTGTTGGAAAGCTCTCCTAGTGCTCTACGACGGGGCAGCCAGTTTGCTCGATGTGCCCTTTTTTGGAGCCCAAAATCGAATGTTTTATCAATTTCAGGCCACTTTTCTAATTTAGCTCTATTTTTCCGTCCCGGATCGTACGTCGTGAGCTGTTAAAAGGACAACAACCTTACTCGCGGGACATTAGAGGGCCCTACAACGCATTGAAATCTCATCTTGTGAGAATGCTGGGTTGTTGAAGTGGATGGGTTGTCGTTAAGCCCATTGGGCCTTCTGAATGGGCCATCTCTCTAGGCTGGGACTGTGAACCATTAACACATAATGGAATTGTGCCCTAAACATGACGGGTGCGATCATACCAGCACTAATGCACCGGATCCAATCAGAACTCCGAAGTTAAGCGTGCTTGGGCGAGAGTAGTCCTAGGATGGGTGACCCCGTGGGAAGTCCTCGTGTTGCACCCCACTTTTCAATTTCTTTTGCTCCGGTTTAGGTCGCCAAGATACTTTATCCACCAATTTTCTATTATCGAATCCCACGGCACCTTGGGCAAGACAACTTCGCTTCACGTGGAGGCTGGGCCCGTAAACCAGGGCGTAGGGCTTGTGAGCAGGTCTCCGTCGCTACGGTGCCCATAACTTTTGATCCGTAAGGAGTTATGCGGCGGACAGCATACTGTTAGAAAGCTCTAAGAGAGCTCTACGACGGGGCAGCCATCTTGCTCGCTGTGCCCTTTTTTGGAGCCCAAAATTGAATGTTTTCCTCAGTTTCGGACCACGTTTCTAATTTAGCTCTATTTTTCCTTCCCGGATCGTACATCGTGAGCTGTTTAAAGGACAACAACCTTACTCACAGGATATTAAAGGGCCCTACAATGCATTGAAATCTCGTCTTGCGAGGATGCTGGGTTGTTGAAGCGGATGGGTTGTCGTTAGGCCCATTGGGCCTTCTTAATGGGCCATCTCTCTAGGCTGGGTCTGTGAACCGTTAACACATAAAGGAATTGTGCCCTCAACATGACGAGTGCGATCATACCAGCACTAATGCACCGGATCCCATCAGAACTACGAAGTTAAGCGATCTTGGGCGAGAGTAGTACTAGGATGGGTGACCCTCTGGGAAGTCCTCGTGTTGCACCCCCCTTTTCAATTTTTTTTGCTCCGGTTAGGGTTGCCAAGATACTTTATCCACCACATTTCTATTATCGAATCCCATGGCACGTTGGGCAAGACAACTTCGCTTCACGTGGAGGCCGGGCCCGCAAACCGAGGGCGTAGGGCTTGTGACCAGGTATCCGTCGGTCCGGTGGCCATAACTTTTGATCCGTAAAGCGTTACGCGGCGCACAGCATACTGTTGGAAAGAACTCCGAAAGATCTACGACGGGGGCAGCAAGCTTGCTTGCTTTGCCCTTTTTTGGTGCCCACAATCGAACGTTTTCATCCGTTTCGGCCCACTTTTCTAATTTAGCTATATATTTCCGTCCCGGATCGTACGTCGTGAGCTGTTAAAAGGGCAACAACCTTACTCGCGAAACATTAGAGGGCCCTACAACGCATTGAAATCTCGTCTTGCGAGGATGCTGGGTTGTTGAAGCGGCTGGGTTGTCGTTAACCCCATTGGACCTTCTGAATGGGCCATCTCTATAGGCTGTGTCTGTGAACCGTTAACACTTAAAGGGATTGTGCCCTCAACATGACGAGTGCGATCATACCAAAACTAATGCACCGGATCCCATCAGAAGTTCAAAGTTAAGCGTGCTTGGGCGAGAGTAGTACTAGGATGGGTGACCCCCTGGGAAGTCCTCGTGCTGCACCCCCCTTTTCAATTTTTTTTGTTCCGGTTAGGGTTGCCAAGATACTTTATCTGCCACATTTCTATTATCGAATCCCACGGTTCCTTGGACAAGACAACTTCGCTTCACATGGAGGCTGGGCCCGGAAACCGGGGGCGTAAGGCTTGTGACCAGGTCTCTGTCGCTCCGGTGCCCATAAATTTTGATCCGTAAAGAGTTACGCGGTGCACAGCATACTGTTGGAAAGCTCTCCGAGAGCTCTACGACGGGGGCAGCCAGCTTCTTCGTTGTGCCCTTTTTTAGAGCCCAAAATCGAACGTTTTGATCAGTTTCGGGCCACTTTACTAGTTTAGCTCTATTTTTTCGTCCCGGATCGTACGTCGTGAGCTGTTAAAAGGACAACAACCTTACTCGCGGGACATTAGAGGGCCCTACAACGCATTGAAATATCATCTTACGAGGATGCTGGGTTGTTGAAGCGGATGGGTTATCGTTAAGCCCATTGGGCCTTCTGAATAGGCCATCTCTCTAGGCTGGGTCTGTGAACCGTTAACACATAAATGAATTGCACCCTCAACATGACGGGTGCGATCATACCAGCACTAATGCACCGGATCCCATCAGAACTCCGAAGTTTAGCGTGCTTGGGCGAGAGTAGTACTGGGATGGGTGACCCCGTGGGAAGTCCTCGTGTTGCACCACCCTTTTCCATTTTTTTTGCTCCGGTTACGGTTGCCAAGATACTTTATCCACCAAATATCTATTATCGAATCCCACGGCACCTTGGGAAAGACAACTTCACTTCACGTGGAGGCTGGGCCCACAAACCGGTGGCGTAGGGCTTGTGACCAGGTCTCCGTCGCTCCGGTGACCATAACTTTTCTTCCGTAAGGAGTTACGCGGCGCAAAGCATACTGTCGGAAAGCTCTCCGAGAGCTCTACGACGGGGGCAGCCAACTTGCTCGCTGTGCCCTTTTTTGGAGCCCAAAATTGAACGTTTTCATCAGTTTCAGGCCACTTTTCTAATTTAGCTATATTTTTCCGTCTCAGATCGTACGTCGTGAGCTGTTAAAAGGACAACAACCTTACTCGCGTGACGTTAGAGGGCCCTACAATGAATTGAAATCACATATTGTGAGGATGCTGGTTTGTTGAAGCGAATGGGTTGTCGTTAAGCCCATCGGGCCTTCTTAATGGGCCATCTCTCTAGGCTGTGTCTGTGAACCGTTAACACATAAAGGAATTGTGCCCTCAACATGACGGGTGCGATCATACCAGCACTAATGCACCGGATCCCATCAGAACACCGAAGTTAAGCGTGCTTGGACGAGAGTAGCACTAGGATGGGTGACCCCCTGCGAAGTCCTCGTGTTGCACCCCGCTTTTCAATTTTTTGTGCTCCGGTTAGGGTTGCCAAGATACTTTATCCACCCCATTTCTCTTATCAAATGCCACGGCACCTTGGGCAAGACAACTTCGCTTCACGTGGAGGCTTGGCCCGCAAACCGTGGGCGTATGGCCTGTGACTAGGTCTCCGACGCTTTGGTGCCCATAACTTTTGACCCGTAAGGAGTTACGCGGCGCACAGTGTACTGTTGGAAAGCTCTCTGAGAGGTCTATGACAGGGGCAGCCGGCTTGCTCGCGGTGCCCTTTTTTGGAACCCAAAATCAAATGTTTTCATCAGTTTCGGGCCACTTTTCTAGTTTAGCTTAATTTTTCCGTCCCAGATCGTACGTCGTGAGCTGTTAAAAGGATAACAAACCTACTCGCGGGACATTAGAGGGCCCTACAACGCATTGAAATCTAGTCTTGCGAGGATGCTTGGTTGTTGAAGCGGATGGGTTGTCGTTAAGCCCATTGGGCCTTCTTAATAGGCCATCTCTCTAGGCTGGGACTGTGAACCATTAACACATAAAGGAATTGTGCCCTCAACATGACGGGTACGGTCATCCCAGCACTAATGCACCGGATCCCATCAGAACTCCGAAGTTAAGCGTGCTTGGGCGAGAGTAGTACTAGGATGAGTGACCCCCTGGGAAGTCCTCGTGTTGCACCCCCCTTTTCAATTTTTTTTGCTCCGGTTAGGGTTGCTAAGATACTTTATCCACCACATTTCTATTATCGAATCCCACGGCACCTTGGGAAAGACAACTTCGCCTCACGTGGAGGCTGGGCCCAAAAATCGGGGGCGTATAGCTTGTGACCAGGTCTCCGTCGCTCTGGTGCCCATAATTTTTGATCCGTATGGAGTTACGCGGCGCACAACATACTGTTGGAAAGATCTCCGAGAGCTCTACGGCGAGGGTAGCCGGCTTGCTCGTGGTGCCCTTTTTTGGAGCCCAAAATCGAATGTTTTTATCAGTTTAGGGCCACTTTTCAAATTTAGCTCTATTTTTCCGTCCCGGATCGTACGTTGTGAGCTGTTAAAAGGACAACAACCTTACTCGTGGGACATTAGAGGGCCCTACAACGCATTGAAATCTCGTCTTGCGAGAATGCTGGGTTGTTGAAGTGGATGGGTTGTCGTTAAGCCCATTGGGCCTACTGAATGGGCCATCTCTCTAGGCTGGGATTGTGAACCATTAACACATAAAGGAATTGTGCCCTCAACATGACGGGTGCGATCATACCAGCACTAATGCATCGGATTCCATCAGAACTCCGAAGTTAAGCGTGCTTGGGCGAGAGTAGTACTAGGATGGGTGACCCGCTGGGAAGTCCTCGTGTTGCACCCCCCTTTTCAATTTTTTGTGCTCCGGTTAGGGTTGCCAAGATACTTTATCCACCCCATTTCTCTTATCGAATCCCACGGCACCTTGGGCAAGACAACTTCGCTTCACGTGGAGGCTAGGCCTGCAAATCGGGAGCGTATGGCTTTTGACCAGGTCTCCGACACTCTGGTGCCCATAACTTTTGATCCGAAAGGAGTTACGCGGTGCACAGCGTACTGTTGGAAAGCTCTCCGAGAGATCTATGATGGGGGTAGCCGGCTTGCTCGTTGTGCCCTTTTTTGGAGCCAAAAACAGAATGTTTTCATCATTTTCGGGCCACTTTTCTAGTTTAGCTCTATTTTTCCGTCCCGGATCGTACGTCGTGAGCTGTTAAAAGGAAAACAACCTTACTCGTGGGACATTAGAGGGCCCTACAACGCATTGAAATCTCGCCTTGCGAGGATGCTGGGTTGTTGAAGCGGATGGGTTGTTGTTAAGCCCATTGGGCCTTATCAATGGGCCATCTCTCTAGGCTGGGACTGTGAACCATTAACACATAAAGGAATTGTGCCCTCAACATGACGGGTGCGGTCATACCAGCATTAATGCACCGGATCCCATCAGAACTCCGAAGTTAAGCGTGCTTGGGCGAGAGTAGAACTCGGATGAGTGACCCCCTAGGAAGTCCTCGTGTTGCACCCCCCTTTTCAATTTTTTTTGCTCCGATTAGGGTTGCCAAGATACTTTATCCACCACATTTCTATAATCGAATCCCACAGCACCTTGGGAAAGACAACTTCGCCTCACGTGGAGGCTGGGCACGCAAACCGGGGGCATAGGGCTTGTGACCAAGTCTCCGTCGCTCCGGTGCCCATAACTTCTGATAAGTAAGGAATTACGCGGCATAAGGCATACTGTCGAAAAGCTTTCCGAGAGCTCTACGACGGGGGTAGCTAGCTTGCTCGCTGTGCCCTTTTTTGGAGCCCAAAATCGAACGTTTTCATCAGTTTCGGGCCACTTTTCTAATTTAGCTCTATTTTTCCGTCCCGGATCGTACGTCATGAGCTGTTAAAAGGACAACAACCTTACTCACGTGACATTAGAGGGCCCTACAACGCATTGAAATCTCGTCTTGCGAGGATGCTGGTTTGTTGAAGCGGATGGGTTGTCGTTAAGCCCATTGGGCCTTCTAAATGGGCCATCTCTCTAGGCTGGGTCTGTGAACCGTTAACACATAAAGGAATTGTGCCCTCAACATGACGGGTGCGACCATACCAGAACTAATGCACCAGATCCCATCAGAACTCCGAAGTATAGCGTGCTTGGGCGAGAGTAGTACTAGGATGGGTGACCCCCTGGGAAGTCCTCGTGTTGCACCGCTTTTTCAATTTTTTTTGATCCGGTTAGGGTTGCCAAGATACTTTATCCACCCATTTCTATTATCGAATCCCACGGCACCTTGGGCAATACAACTTCGCTTCACGTGGAGGCTGGGCCCGCAAACCGGGGGCGAAGGGCTTGTGACCAGGTCTCCGTCGCTCCGGTGCCCATAACTTTTGATCCGTATGGAGTTACGCGGCGCACAGCATACTGTTGAAAAGATCTCCGAGAGCTCTACGACGGAGGCAACTAGCTTGCTTGCTGTGCCCTTTTTTGGAGACCAAAATCGAACGTTTTCATCAGTTTCGGGCCACTTTTCTAATTTAGCTCTATTTTTCTGTCCCGGATCATACGTCGTGAGCTGTTAAAAGGACAACAACCTTACTCGTGGGACATTAGAGGGCCCTACAATGCATTGAAATCTCGTCTTGCGAGGATGTTGTGTTGTTGAAGCAGATTGGATGTCGTTAAGCCGATTGGGCCTTCTCAATGGGCCATCTCTCTAGGTTGGGACTGTGAACCATTAACACATAAAAGAATTGTGCCCTCAACATGACGGGTGTGATCATACCAGCACTAATGCACCGGATCCCATTAGAACTCTGAAGTTAAGCGTGCTTGGGCGATAGTAGTACTAGGATGGGTGACCCCCTGGGATGTCCTCGTGTTGCACCCATCTTTTCAATTTTTTTTGCTACGGTTAGGGTTTCCAAGATACTTTATCCACCAAATTTCTATTATCGAATCCCACGGCACCTTGGGCAAGACAACTTCGCTTCATGTGGAGGCTGGGCCCGCAAGCCGGGGGCGTAGGGCTTTTGACCAGGTCTCCATCACTCCGGTGGCCATAACTTTGATCCGTAAGGAGTTACGTGGCGCATAGCATACTGTTGAAAAGCTCTCCGAGATCTCTACAACGGGGGCAGCTATATTGCTCGCTGTGCCCTTTTTTGGAGCCCAAAATCGAACGTTTTCGTCAGTTTCGGGGTAGTTTTCTAGTTTAGCTCTATTTTTTCATCCCGGATCGTACGTCGTGAGCTGTTAAAAGGACAACAACCTTACTCGCGGGACATTAGAGGGCCGTACAACGCATTGAAATCTCGTCTTGCGAGGATGCTGGGTTGTTGAAGCAGATGGGTTGTCATTAAGCCCATTGGCCTTCTGAATGGGCCATCTCTCTAGGCTGGGTCTGTGAACCGTTAATACATAAAGGAAATGTGCCCTCAACATTACGGGTGCGATCATACTAGCAGTAATGCACCGGATCCCATTAGAACTCCGAAGTTAGGAGTGCTTGGGCGAGAGTAATACTAGGATGGGTATCCCCCTGGGAAGTCCTCGTGTTGCACCCCCCTTTTCTAATTTTTTTGCTCTGGTTAGGGTTTCCAAGATACTTTATACACCATATTTCTATTATCGAATCCCACAGCTCCTTGGGCAAGACAACTTTGCTTCACGTGGAGGATGGGCCCGCAAACCGGGGGCGTAGGGCTTGTGACCAAGTCTCCATCGCTCCGGTGCCCATGACTTTTGATCCGTAAGGAGTTACGCGGCCTAAAGCATACTGTCGGAAAGCTCTCCGAGAGCTCTAGAACGGGGGCAGCTAGCTTGCTCGCTGTGCCCTTTTTTGGAGCCCAAAATCGAACGTTTTCATCAGTTTCGGGCCACTTTTCTAATTTAGCTCTATTTTTCCGTCCCGGATCGTACGTCGTGAGCTGTTAAAAGGAAAACAACCTTACTCGCAGGACATTAGAGGGCCCTACATCACATTGAAATCTCGTCTTGCGAGGATGCTTGGTTGTTGAAGCAGATGGGTTGTCGTTAAGCCCATTGGGCCTTCTTAATGGTCCATCTCTCTAGGCTGGGACTGTGAACCATTAACACATAAAGGAATTGTGCCCTCAACATGACGAGTGCGATCATACCAGCACTAATGCATCGGATCCTATCAAAACTCCGAAGTTAAGCGTGCTTGGCAGAGAGTAGTACTAGGATGGGTGACCCCTTGGGAATTCCTCGTGTTGCACCCCCCTTTTCAATTTTTTTTGCTCCGGTTAGGGTTGCCAAGATACTTTATCCACCACATTTCTATTATCGAATCCCACGGTACCTTGGGCAAGACAACTTCGCTTCACGTGGAGGCTGGGCCCGCAAACCGGGGGCGTAGGGCTTGTGACCAGGTCTCCGTCGCTCTGGTGCCCATAACTTTTGATCCGTAAGGAGTTACGCCGCGCAAAGCATACTGTCGAAAAGCTCTCCGAAAGCTCTACGACGGGGGCAACCAGCGTGCTCGCTGTGCCCTTTTTTGGAGAGCAAAATCGTACGTTTTGATCAGTTTCGGGCCACTTTTCTATTTTAGCTCTATTTTTTCATCCCGGATTGTACGTCGTGAGCCGTTAAAAGGACAACAACCTAACTGGCGGGACATTATAGGGCCCTAAACCGCATTGAAATCTCGTATTGCTAGGATGCTGGGTTGTTGAAGTGGATGGGTTGTCGTTAAGCCCATTGGGCCTTCTTAATGGGCTATCTCTCTAGGCTGGGTCTGTGAACCGTTAACACATAAAGGAATTGTGCCCTCAACATGACGGGTGCGATCATACCAGCACTAATGCACCGGATCCCATCAGAACTCCGAAGTTAAGCGTGCATGGGCGAGAGTAGTACTTGGATGGGTGACCCCTTGGGAAGTCCTCGGGTTGCACCCCCCTTTTCAATTTTTTTTGCTCCGGTTAGGGTTGCCAAGATACTTTATCCACCCCATTTCTATTATCGAATCCCACGGAACCTTGGACAAGACAACTTCGCTTCACGTGGAGGCTGGGCCCGCAAACCTGGGGCGTATGGCTTGTGACCAGGTCTCCATCGCTCTGGTGCCCATAACTTTTGATCCGTAAAGAGTTACGCGGCGCACAGCATACTGTTGGAAAGCTCTCCGAGAGCTCTACGACGGGGGCATCTGGCTTGCTCGCTGTGCTCTTTTCTGAAGCCCAAAATCGAATGTTTTCATCAGTTTCGGGCAATTTTTCTAATTGAGCTCTATTTTTCCGTTCCGGATTGTACGTCGTGAGCTGTTAAAAGGAGAACAACCTTACTCGCCGGACATTAGAGGGCCCTACAAAGCATTCAAATCTTGTCTTGCGAGGATGCTGGGCTGTTGAAGCGGATGGGTTGTCGTTAAGCACATTGGGCCTTCTTAATGGGCCATCTCTCTAGGCTGGGACTGTGAACAATTAACACATAAAGGAATTGTGCCCTCAACATGATGGGTGCGGTCATTCTAGCACTAATGCACCGGATCCCGTCAGAACTCCGAAGTCAACCGTGCTTGGGCTAGAGTAGTACTAGGATGAGTGACCCCCTGGGAAGTCCTCGTGTTGCACCCCCCTTTTCAATTTTTTTTGCTCCGGTTAGGGTTGCCAAGATACTTTATCCACCACATTTCTATTATCGAATCCCATGGCACCTTGGGAAAGACAACTTCGCTTCACATGGAGGCTGGGCCCGTAAACCGGGGGCGTAGGGCTTGTGACGAGGTGTCCGTCGCTCCGGTGCCCATAACTTTTGATCCGTAAGGTGTTACACGGCGCAAAGCATACTGTCGGAAAGATCTCCGAGAGCTCTACGATGGGGGCAGCCAGCGTGCTCGCTGTGTCCTTTCTTCGAGCCCAAAATCGAATGTTTTCATTAGTTTCGGGCCACTTTTCTAATTTATCTCTATATCTCCGTCTCGGATCGTACGTCGTGAGCTGTTAAAAGGACAACAACCATACTCGCGGGACATTAGAGGGCCCTACAACGCACTTAAATCTCGTCTTGCGAGGATGCTGGGTTGTTGAAGCGGATGGGTTGTCGTTAAGCCCATTGGGCCTTCTGAATAGGCCATCGCTCTAGGCTGGGTCTGTGAACCGTTAACACAAAAAAATTGTGCCCTCAACATGACGGGTGCGATCATACCAGCACTAATGCACCGGGTCCCATCAGATCTCCGAAGTTAAGCGTGCTTGGGTGAGAGTAGTACTAGGATGGGTAACCCCCTGGGAAGTCCTCGTGTTGCACCTCCCTTTTCAATTTTTTTTGCTCTGGTTAGGGTTGCCAAGATACTTTATCCACCACATTTCTATTATCGAATCCCACGGCACCTTGGCCAAGACAACTTCGCTTCACGTGGAGGCTGGGCCCGCAAACCGGGGGCATAGGGCTCGTGACCAGGTCTCCGTCGCTCCGGTGCCCATAACTTTTGATCCGTAATGAGTTACGCGACGCACAACATACTGTTGGAAATCTCTCCAAGAGCTCTACGACGGGGACAGCCAGCTTGCGCGCCGGGCCATTTTTTGGAACCCAAAATAGAACGTTTTCATCAGTTTCGTGCTACTTTTATAATTTAGTTGTATTTTTCCGTCCCGGATCGTACGTCGTGAGCTGTTTAAAGGACAACAACCTTACTCGCTGGACATTAGAGGGCCCTACAATGCATTGAAATCTCGTCTTGCGAGGATGCTGGGTTGTTGAAGCGGATGGTTTGTCGTTAAGCCCATTGGGCCTTCATAATGGTCCATCTCTCTAGGCTGGGTCTATGAACCGTTAACACATAAAAGAATTTTGCCCTCAACATGACGGGTGCGATCGTACCCGCACTAATGCACCAGATCCCATCAGAACTCCGAAGTTAAGCGTGCTTGGGCGAGGGTAGTATTTAGATGGGTGACCCCATGGGAAGTCCTCGTGTTGCACCACCCTTTTCAATTTTTTTTGCTCCGATTAGGGTTGCCAAGATACTTTATCCACACCATTTCTATTATCGAATCCCACGGCACCTTGGGCAAGACAACTTCGCTTCACGTGGAGGTTGGGCCCGCAAACCGGGGGCGTAAGGCTTGTGACCAGGTCTCCGTCTTTCCGGTTCCCATAACTTTTGATCCGTAAGGAGATACGCAGCGTACAGTATACCTTTGGAAAGTTCTTCGAGAGCTCTACGACGGGGGTAGCGAGCTTGCTCGTTGTGCCCTTTTTTGGAGCCCAAAATCGAACGTTTTCCTCAATTTCGGGCCACTTTTCTAATTTAGCTCTATTTTTCCATCACAGATCGTATGTCGTGAACTGTTAAAAGGACAACAACCTTACTCGCTGGACATTAGAGGGCCCTAGAACGCATTGAAATCCTGTCTTGCGAGGAAGCTGGGTTGTTGAAGCGGATGGGTTCTCGTTGAGCCCATTGGGCCTTCTTAATGGGCTATCTCTCTCGGTTGGGTCTGTGAACCGTTAACACATAAAGGAATTGTGCCCTCAACATGACGGGTGCGATTATACCAACACAAATGCACCGGATCCCATCAGAACTCCGATGTTATGCGTGCTTGGGCGAGAGTAGTACTATGATGGGTGACCCCCTGGGAAGTCCTCGTGTTGCACCCCCCGTTTTAATTTTTTTTGCTCTGGTAAGGGTTGCCAAGATACTTTATCCACCACATTTCTATTATCGAATCCCACGGCACCTTGGGCAAGACAACTTCGCTTCTCGTGGAGGCTGGGCCCGTAAATCGGGGGTGTTGGGCTTGTGACCAGGTCTCCGCCTCTCCGGTGCCCAAACCTTTTGATCCGTAAGGAGTTACGCGGCGCACAACATACCTTTGGAAAGCTCTTCAAGAGCTCTACGACGGGGGTAGCAAGCTTGCTTGCTGTACCCTTTTTGGAGCCCAATATCGAACGTTTTTATAAGTTTCGGGCCACTTTTCTAATTTAGCTCCGTTTTATCGTCCCGGATCGTATGTTGTGAGCTGTTAAAAGGACCACAACATTATTCGCGGGATATTAGAGGGCCCTACAACGCTTCGATATCTCGTCTTGCGAGGATGCTAGGTTGTTGAAGTGGATGGGTTGTCGTTAAGCACATTGGTCCTTCTGAATGGGCCATCTCTCTAGGCTGGGACTGTGAACCGTTAACATATAAAGGAATTGTGCCCTCAACATGACGGGTGCGTTCATACCAGCACTAATGCATCGGATCCCATCAGAACTCCGAAGTTAAGTGTGCTTGGGCGAGAGTAGTACTAGGATGGGTGACCCCTTGGGAAGTCCTCGTGTTGCACCCCCCTTTTCAATTTTTTTTGCTCCGGATCGTGTTGCCAAAATACTTTATCCTCCACATTTCTATTATCGAATCCCACGGCACCTTGGACAAGACAACTTCGCTTCACGTGGAGGCTGGGCCCGAAAACCGGGGGCGTAGGGCTTGTAACCAAGTCTCCGTCGCTCCGGTGTCCATAACTTTTGATCCGCAAGGAGGTACGCGGCGCACAACATACTGTTGGAAAGCTCTCCGAGGGCTCTACGATGGGAGCAGCAAGCCAGTTTGCTATGCCCTTTTTTGGAGCCCAAAATCGAACATTTTCATTAGTTTCGGGCCACTTTTCTAATTTATCTCTATTTTTCTGTCGTAGATCGTATGTGGTGAGCTGTTAAAAGGACAACAACCTTACTCGCGGGACATTAGAGGGCCCTACAACGCATTGAAATTTCATCTTTCGAGGATGCTGGGTTGTTGAAACGGATGGGTTCTCGTTAAGCCCATTGGGCCTTCTTAACGGGCCATCTCTCTAGGCTGGGTCTGTGAACCGTTAACACATAACGGAATTGTGCCCTCAACATGACGGGTGCGATCATACCAGCACTAATGCACCGGATCACATCAGAACTCCGAAGTTAAGCGTGCTTGGGCGAGAGTAGTACTAGGATGGGTGACCCCCCGGGTAGTCCTCGTGTTGCACCCCCTTTTTCAATTTTTTTTGCTCCGGTTATAGTTGCCGAGATACTTTATCCACCCCATTTCTATTATCGAATCCCACGGCACCTTGGGTAAGACAAATTCGCTTCACGTGGAGGCTGGGCCTGCAAACCGGTGGCGTAGGGCTTGTGACCAGGTCTCCGTAGCTCCGGTGCCCAAAATTTTTGATCCGTATGGAGTTACGCAGCGCACAGCATACCTTTGGAAAGCTCTTCAAGAGCTCTACGACGGGGGCAACGAGCTTGCTTGCAGTACCCTTTTTGGAGCACAAAATCGAACGTTTTTATCAATTTCGGGCCACTTTTCTAATTTTGCTCCGTTTTACAGTCCCGGATCGTACGTTGTGAGTAGTTAAAAGGATGAAAACCATACTCGCGGGATATTAGAGGGCCCTACAACGAGTCGATATCTCGTCTTGCGAGGATGCTAGGTTGTTGAAGTGGATGGGTTGTCGTTAAGCCCATTGGGCCTTCTGAATGGGCCATCTCTCTTGGCTGGGACTGTGAACCGTTAACATATAAAGGAATTGTGCCCTCAACATTACGGGTGTGATCATACCAGCACTAATGCACAGGATCCCATCAGAACTACGAAGTTAAGCGTGCTTGGGCGAGAGTAGTACTAGGATGGGTGACCCTCTGGGAAGTCCTCGTGTTGCACCCCCCTTTTCAATTTTTTTTGCTTCGGTTAGGGTTGCCAAGATACTTTATCCACCACATTTGTATTATCGACTCCCTCGGCAACTTGGGCAAGACAACTTCGCTTCACGTGGAGGCTGGGCCCGCAAATTGGGGGCGTAGGGCTTGTGACCAAGTCTCCGTCGCTCCGGTGCCCATAACTTTTGATCCGTAAGGAGTTACGCGGCGCACATCATACTGTTGGAAAGCTCTCCGAGAGCTCTACGACGTGGGCAGCCAGCTTGCTCGCTATGCCTTTTTTTGGAGCCCAAAATCAAACGTTTTCCTAAGTTTCAGCCCACTTTTCTAAATTAGCTCTATTTTTTCGTCCCGGATCGTACGTCGTGAGCTGTTAAAAGGACAACAACTTTACTCGCGGGACATTAGAGGGCCCTACAACGCATTGAAGTCTCATCTTACGAGGATGCTGGGTTGTTGAAGCGGTTGGGTTGTCGTTAAGCCCATTGGACCTTCTGAATGGGCCATCTCTCTAGGCTGGGTCTGTGAACCGTTAACACATAAAGGAATTGTGCTCTCAACATGACGGGTAAGATCATACCAGTAGTAATGCACCAGATCCCATCAGAACTCTGAAGTGAAGCGTGCTTGGGCGAGAGTAGTACTAGGATGGGTGTCCCCCTGGGAAGTCCTCGTGTTGCACCCCCCTTTTCAATTTTTTTTGCTCCGGTTAGGGTTGCCAAGATACTTTATCCACCACATTTCTATTATCGAATCCCACGGCACCTTGGGCAAGACAACTTCGCTTCACGTGGAGGCCGGGCCAGCAAACCGAGGGTGTAGGGCTTGTGACCAGGTATCCTTCGCTCTGGTGCCCATAACTTTTGATCCGTAAGGCGTTACGCGGCGCATATCATACTGTTGGAAAGCTCTCCGAGAGCTCTACGAGGGGGGCAGCCAGCTTGCTCGCTGTGCCCTTTTTTGGAGCCCAAAATCGAACGTTTTCATTAATTTCGGCCCACTTTTCTAGTTTAGCTCAATTTTTCTGACCCGGATCCTACGTATTGAGCTGTTAAAAGGACAACAACTTTACTCACGGGACATTAGAGGGCCCTACAACGCATTGAAATCTCGTCTTGCGAGGATGCTGGGTTGTTGAAGCGGATGGATTGTCGTTAAGCCCATTGGGCCTTCCGAATGGGCCATCTCTCTAGGCTGGGTCTGTGAACCGTTAACACATAAAGGAATTGTGCCCTTAACATGACGGGTGCGATCATACCAGCACTAATGCACCAGATCCCTTCAGAACTACGAAGTTAAGTGTGCTTGGGCGAGAGTAGTACTAGGATGGGTGACCGCTTGGGAAGTCCTCGTGTTGCACCCCCCCTTTTCAATTTTTTTTGCTCCGGTTAGGGTTGCCAAGATACTTTATCCACCACATTTCTATTATCAAATCCCTCGGCACCTTGGGCATGACAACTAGGATGGGTGACCGCTTGGGAAGTCCTCTATTTTTTCATCCTGGATCGTACGTCTTGAGCTGTTAAAAGGACAACAACCTTACTCGCGAGACATTAGAGGGCCCTACAATGCATTGAAATCTCGTCTTGCGAGGATGCTGGGTTGTTGAAGCGGATGGGTTGTCGTTAAGCCCATTGGACCTTCTGAATGGGCCATCTCTCTAGGCTGGGTCTGTGAACCGTTAACACATAAAGGAATTGTGCCCTCAACATGACGGGTGAGATCATACCAGCAGTAATGCACCGGATCCCATCAGAACTCCGAAGTTAAGCGTGCTTAGGCGAGAGTAGTACTAGGATGGGTGTCCCCCTGGGAAGTCCTCGTGTTGCACCCCCCTTTTTAATTTTTTTTGCTCCGGTTAGGGTTGCCAAGATACTTTATCCACCACATTTCTATTATCGAATCCCACGGCACCTTGGGCAAGACAACTTCGCTTCACGTGGAGGCCGGGCCTGCAAACCGAGGGTGTAGGGCTTGTGACCTGGTATCCTTCGCTCCGGTGCCCATAACTTTTGATCCATAAGGCGTTACGCGGCGCACAGCATACTGTTGGAAAGCTCTTTGAGAGCTCTACGACGTGGGCAACTAGCCTGCTCGCTTTGCCCTTTTTTGGAGCCCAAAATCGAACGTTTTCATCAATTTCAGCCCACTTTTCTAGTTTAGCTCAATTTTCCTACCCGGATCCTACGCCTTGAGCTGTTAAAAGGACAACAACCTTACTCGCGGGACATTAGAGGGCCCTACAATGCGTTGAAATCTCGCCTTGCGAGGATGCTGGGTTGTTGAAGCGGATGGGTTGTCGTTAAGCCCATTGGGCCTTCTGAATGGGGCATCTCTCTAGGCTGGGTCTGTGAACCGTTAACACAAAAAGGAATTGTGCCCTCAACATGACGGGTGAGATCATACCAGGAGTAATGCACCGGATCCCATCAGAACTCTGAAGTTAAGCGTGCTTAGGCGAGAATAGTACTACGATTGGTGTCCCCTTGGGAAGTCCTCGTGTTGCACCCCTCTTTTCAATTTTTTTTGCTCCGGTTAGGGTTGCCAAGATACTTTATCCACCACATTTCTATTATCGAATACCACGGCACCTTGGGCAAGACAACTTCGCTTCACGTCGAGGCCGGGCCTGCAAACCGAGGGTGTAGGGCTTGTGACCAGGTATCCTTCGCTCCGGTGCCCATAACTTTTGATCCGTAAGGCGTTACGCGGCGTACAGCATACTGTTGGAAAGCTCTTCGAGAGCTCTACGACGTGTGCAGCGAGCCTACTCGCTTTTCCCCTTTTTCAAGCCCAAAATCGAACGTTTTCATCAATTTCGGCCTACTTTTCTAGTTTAGCTCAATTTTTCCGACCCGGATCCTACGTCTTGAGCTGTTAAAAGGACAACAACCTTACTCGCGGGACATTAGAGGGCCCTACAATGCATTGAAATCTCATCTTGCTAGGATGCTGGGTTGTTGAAGCGGATGGGTTGTCGTTAAGCCCATTGGGCCTTCTGAATGGGCCATCTCTCTAGGATGGGTCTGTGAACCGTTAACACATAAAGGAATTGTGCCCTCAACATGACTGGGACGATCATACCAGCACTAATGCACTAGATCCTATCAGACCTCCGATGTTAAGCGTGCTTGGGCGAGAGTAGTACTAGGATGGGTGACCCCCTGGAAAGTCCTCGTGTTGCACCCCGCTTTTCAATTTTTTTTGCTCCAGTTAGGGTTGCCAAGATACTTTATCCACCATATTTCTATTATCGAATCCCTCGGCACCTTGGGCAAGACAACTTCGCTTCACGTACAGGCTTGGCCCGCAAACCGGTGGCGTAGGGCTTATGACCAGGTCTCCGTCGCTCCGGTACCCATAACTTTTGATCCGTAAGGAGTTACGCGGCGCACAACATACTGTTGGAAAGCACTTCGAGAGCTCTAGGACGGGGGCAGCTATATTGCTCACTTTGCCCTTTTTTGGGGTAAAAAATCGAACGTTTCCATCAGTTTCGGGTCATTTTTCTGGTTTAGCTCTATTTTTCCGTCCCGGATCATACGTCGTGAGCTGTTAAAAGGACAACAACCTTACTCGCGCGTCATTAGAGGGCCCTACAATCCATTGAAATCTTGTCTTGTGAGGATACTGGGTTGTTGAAGCGGATGGGTTATCGTTAAGCCCATTAGGCCTTCTGAATGGGCCATCTCTCTAGGCTGGGTCTGTGAACCATTAACACATAAAGGAATTGTGCCCTCAACATGACGGGTGCGATCATACCAGCACTAATGCACCGGATCCCATCAGAACTCCGAAGTTAAGCGTGCTTGGACAAGAGTCATACTAGGATGGGTGACCCCATGGGAAGTCCTCGTGTTGCACCCCCCTTTTCAATTTTTTTTGCTCCGGTTAGGGTTGCCAAGATACATTATCCACCCCATTTCTATTATCGAATCCCACGGCACCTTCGGCACGAAAACTTTGCTTCACGTGGAGGCTGGGCCCGCAAACCTGGGGCGTATGGCTTGTGACCATGTCTCTGTCGCTCTGGTGCCCATAACTTTTGATCCGTAGTGAGTTACGCGGCGCACAGCATACTGTTGGAAAGCTCTCCTAGAGCTCTACGACAGAGTAGCCAGCTTGCTCGCTGTGCCCCTGTTTGGAGCCCAAAATCGAATGTCTTCATCAGTTTTGGGCCACTTTTCTAATTTAGCTCTATTTTTCCGTCCCGGATCGTACGTTGTGAGCTGTTAAAAGGACAACAACCTTACTCACAGGACATTAGAGGGCCCTACAACGCATTGAAATCTCGTCTTGCGAGGATGCTGGGTTGTTGAAGCGGATGGGTTGTCGTTAAGCCCATTGGGCCTTCTTAATGGGCCATCTCTCTTGGCTGGGACTGTGAACCATTAACACATAAAGGAATTGTGCCATAAACATGACGGGTGCGATCATACCAGCACTAATGCACTGGATCCCGTCAGAACTCCGAAGTTAAGCGTTCTTGGGCGAGAGTAGTACTAGGATGGGTGACCCCCTGGGAAGTCCTCGTGTTGCACCCCCCTTTTCAATTTTTTTTGCTCCGTTTAGGGTTGCCAAGATACTTTACCCACCACATTTCTATTATCGAATCCCATGGCACCTTGGGCAAGACAGCTTCGCTTCACGTTTAGGCCGGGCCCGCAAACCAGCACTAATGCAACGGATCCCATCAGAACTCCGAAGTTAAGCGTGCTTGGGTGAGAGTAGTACTAGGGTGGGTGACCCCCTGGGAAGTCCTTGTGTTGCACCCCCCTTTTCCATTTCTTTTGTTCTGGTTTGGGTTGCCAAGATACTTTATCCACAACATTTCTATTATCGAATCCCACGGAAACTTGGGCAAGAAAACTTCGCTTCACGTGGAGGTTGGTCCCGCAAACCGGGGCGTAGGGCTTGTGAGCAGGTCACCGTCGCCACGGTGCCCAAAAATTTTGATCCGTAAGGAGTTACGCGGCGCACAGCATACTGTTGGAAAGCTCTCCGAGAGCTCTACAACGGGGCAGCTAGCTTGCTCGCTGTACCCTTTTTTGGATCCCAAAATCGAACGTTTTCCTCAGTTTCGGACCACGTTTCTAATTTAGCTCTATTTTTCCGTCCCGGATCGTACGTCGTGAGCTGTTAAAAGGACAACAACCTTACTCGCGGGATATTAGAGGGCCCTATAACGCATTGAAATCTCGTCTTGCGAGGATGCTGGGTTGTTGAAGCGGATGGGTTGTCGTTAAGCCCATTCGGCCTTCTGAATGGGCCATCTCTCTAGGCTGGGTCTGTGAACCGTTAACACATAAAGGAATTGTGCCCTCAACAAGACGAGTGCGATCATACCAGCACTAATGCACCAGATCCCATCAAAACTACGAAGTTAAACGAGCTTGGGCGAGAGTAGTACTAGGACGGGTGACCCTCTGGGAAGTCCTCGTGTTGCAGCCCCCTTTTCAATTTTTTTTGCTCTGGTTAGGATTGCCAAGATACTTTATCCACCACATTTCTATTATCGAATCCCATGGCACCTTGGGCAAGACAACTTCATTTCCCGTGGAGGCCGGGCCCGCACACCGAGGGCGTAGGGCTTGTGACCAGGTATCCGTCGCTCCGGTGGCCATAACTTTTGATCCGTAACTCGTTACGCGGCGCACAGCATACTGTTGCAAAGCTCTCCGAAAGATCTACGACGGGGCGGCAAGCGTGCTTGCTGTGCCCTTTTTTGGTGCCCAAAATCGAACGTTTTCATTAGTTTCGGCCCACTTTTCTAATTTAGCTCTATTTTTCCGTCCTGGATCGTACGTCGTGAGCGGTTAAATGGACAACAACCTTACTCGCGGGACATTAGAGGGCCCTACAACTCATTGGAATCTCGTCTTGCGATGATACTGGGTTGTTGAACCGGATAGGTTGTTGTTAAGCCCATTGGACCTTCTAAATGGGCCATCTCTCTAGACTGTGTCTGTGAACTGTTAACACTTAAAAGAATTGTGCCCTCAACATGACGGGTGCGATCAAACCAGCACTAATGCAACGGATCCCATCAGAACTCCGAAGTTAAGCGTGCTTGGGCGAGAGTCGTACTAGGATGGGTGACCCCATGGGAAGTCCTCGTGTTGCACCCCCCTTTTCAATTTTTTTTGCTCCGATTAGGGTTGCCAAGATACATTATCAACCCCATTTCTATTATCGAATCCCACGGCACCTTGGGCACGACAACTTCGCTTCACGTGGAGGCTGGGCTGGCAAACCTGGGGCGTATGGCTTGTGACCAAGTCTCTGTCGCTCTGGTGCCCATAACATTTGATCTGTAAGAGTTACGCAGCGCACAACATACTGTTGGAAAGCTCTCCTAGAGCTCTACGACAGGGCAGCCAGCTTGCTCGTTGTGCCCCTGTTTGGAGCCCAAAATCGAATGTTTTCATCAGTTTTGGGCCACTTTTCTAATTTAGCTCTATTTTTCCGTCCCAGATCGTACTCGTGAGCTATTAAAAGGACAACAACCTTACTCGCAGGACATTAGAGGGCCCTACAACGCATTGAAATCTCGTCTTGCGAGGATGCTGGGTTGTTGAAGCGGATGGGTTGTCGTTAAGCCCATTGGGCCTTCTTAATGGGCCATCTCTCTAGGCTGGGACTGTGAACCATTAACACATAAAGGAATTGTGCCCTAAACATGACGGGTGCGATCATACCAGCACTAATACACTGGATCCCGTCAGAACTCCGAAGTTTAGCGTGCTTGGGCGAGAGTAGTACTAGGATGGGTGACCCCCTGGGAAGTCCTCGTGTTGCACCCCCCTTTTCAATTTTTTTTGCTCCGTTTAGGGTTGCCAAGATACTTTACCCACCACATTTCTATTATCGAATCCCATGGCACCTTGGGCAAGACATCTTCGCTTCACGTTTAGGCCGGGCCCGCAAACCAGCACTAATGCACCGGATCCCATCAGAACTCCGAAGTTAAGCGTGCTTGGGCTAGAATAGTACTAGGGTGGGTGACCCCCTGGGAAGTCCTTGTGTTGCACCCCACTTTTCCATTTCTTTTGCTTCGGTTTGGGTTGCCAAGATACTTTATCCATAACATTTCTATTATCGAATCCCACGGTACCTTGGGCAAGACAACTTCGCTTCACGTGGAGGCTGGGCCAGCAAACCGGGGCGTAGGGCTTGTGAGCAGGTCACCGTCGCCACGGTGCCCAAAAATTTTGATCTGTAAGGAGTTATGCGGCGCACAACATACTGTTGGAAAGCTCTCCGAGAGCTCTACAACGGGGCAGCTAGCTTCCTCGCTGTGCCCTTTTTTGGATCCCAAAATCGAACGTTTTCCTCAGTTTCGGACCACGTTTCTAATTTAGCTCTATTTTTCCGTCCCGGATCGTACGTCGTGAGCTGTTAAAAGGGCAACAACCTTACTCGCGGGATATTAGAGGGCCCTACAACGCATTGAAATGTCGTCTTGCGAGGATGCCGAGTAGTTGAAGCGGATGGGTTGTCGTTATGCACATTCGGCCTTCTGAATGGGCCATTTCTCTAGGCTGGGTATGTGAACCGTTAACACATAAAGGAATTGTGCCCTCAACAAGACGAGTGCGATCATACCAGCACTAATGCACCGGATCCCATCAAAACTACGAAGTTAAGCGAGCTAGGACAAGAGTAGTACTAGGACGGGTGACCCTCTGGGAAGTCCTCGTGTTGCAGCCCCCTTTTCAATTTTTTTTGCTCCGGTTAGGGTTGCCAAGATACTTTATCCACCACATTTCTATTATCGAATCCCATGGCACCATGGGCAAGACAACTTCGTTTCACGTGGAGGCCGAGCCCGCAAACCGAGGGCGTAGGGCTTGTGACTAGGTATCCGTCGCTCCGGTGGCCATAACTTTTGATCCGTAACGCGTTACGCGGGGCACAGCATACTGTTGCAAAGCTCTCCGAAAGATCTACAATGGGGGCAGCAAGCGTGCTTGCTGTGCCCTTTTTTGGTGCCTAAAACCGAACGTTTTCATTAGTTTCGGCCCACTTTTCTAATTTAGCTCTATTTTTCCGTCCCGGATCGTACGTCGTGAGCTGTTAAATGGACAACAACCTTATTCGCAGGACATTAGAGCGCCCTACAACTCATTGGAATCTCGTCTTGCGAGGATGCTGGGTTCTTGAAGCGGATGGGTTGTCGTTAAGCCCATTGGACCTTCTAAATGGGCCATCTCTCTAGGTTGTGTCTGTGAACCGTTAACACTTAAAAGAATTGTGCCCTCAAAATGACAGGTGCGATCATACCAGCACTAATGCACCGGATCCCATCAGAAGTTCAAAGTTAAGCGTGCTTGGGCGAGAGTAGTACTAGGATGGGTGACCCCCTCGGAAGTCCTCGTGTTGCACCCCCCTTTTCAATTTTTTTTGCTCCGGTTAGGATTGCCAAGATACTTTATCCGCCACATTTCAATTATCGAATCCCACGGCACCTTGAACAAGACAACTTCGCTTCACATGGAGGCTGGGCCCGCAAATCGGGGGCGTAGGGCTTGTGACCAGGTCTCCGTCGCTCCGGTGCCCATAACTTTTGATCCGTAAGGAGTTACGCGGCGCACAGCATACTGTTGGAAAGCTCTCCGAGAGCTCTACGACGGGGGCAGCCAGCTTGCTCGTTGTGCCCTTTTTTAGAGCACAAAATTGAATGTTTTCATCAATTTTGGGCCACTTTTCTAATTTAGCTCTATTTTTCCGTCCTGGATCGTACGTTGTGAGCTCTTAAAAGGACAACAACCTTACTCGTGGGACATTCGAGGGCCCTACAACGCATTGAAATCTCGTTTTGCAAGGATGCTGGGTTGTTGAAGCGGATGGGTTGTCATTAAGCCCTTCGGGCCTTCTTAATGGCCCATCTCTCTAGGCTGGGACTGTGAACCATTAACACATAAAGGAATTGTGCCCTCAACATGACGGGTGCGATCATACCAGCAATAATGCACTGGATCCCATCAGATCTCCGAAGTTAAGCGTGCTTGGGCAAGAGTAGTACTAGGATGGGTGACCCCCAGGGAAGTCCTCGTGTTGCACCCCCCTTTTCAATTGTTTTTGCCCCGGTTAGGGTTGCCAAAATACTTTATCCACCACATTTCTATTATCGAATCCCACGGCACCTTAGGCAAGACAACTTCGCTTCACGCTGGGCCCGCAAACCGGAGGCGTAGGGCTTGTGACCAGGTCTCCGTCGCTCCGGTGCCCATAACTTTTGATTCGTAAGGAGTTACGCGGTGCACAGCATACTATTGGAAAGCTCTCTGAGAGCTCTACAACAGGGGCTACGAGCTTGCTCGCTGTGCCCTTTTTTGGAGCCCAAAATCGAACGTTTTCATCAGGTTTGGGCCACTTTTCTAATTTAGCTCTATTTTTCTGCCCCGGATCGTAAGTCGTGAGCTGTTAAAAGGACAACAACCTTACTCGCGGGGCATTAGATGGCCCTACAACGCATTAAAATCTCGTCTTGCGAGGATGCTGGGTTGTTGAAGCGGATGGGTTGTCGTTAAGCCCATTGGGCCTTCTGAATGGGCCATCTCTCTAGGTTGGGTCTGTGAACCGTTAACACATAAAGGAATTGTGCCCTCAACATGACGGGTGCGATCATACCAGCACTAATGGACCGGATCCCATCAGAACTCAGAAGTTAAGCGTGCTTGGGCGAGAGTAGTACTAGGATGGTTGACCCTCTGGGAAGTCCTCGTGTTGCATCCCCCATTTCAATTTTTTTTGCTCCGGTTAGGATTGCCAAGATACTTTATCCACCACATTTCTGTTATCGAATCCCACGGCACCTAGGGCAAGACAACTTCGCTTCACGTGGAGGCCGGGCCCGCAAACCGAGGGCGTAGGGCTTGTGACCAGGTATCCGTCGCTCCGGTGCCCATAACTTTTGGTTCGTAAGGCGTTACGCGGCGCACAGCATACTGTTGGAAAGCTCACCGAGAGCTCTACGATGGGGGCAGCGAGCTTGCTCGCTGTGCCCTTTTTTACAGCCCAAAATCGAACGTTTTAATCAATTTCAGCCCACTTTTCTAGTTTAGCTCTATTTTTCCTTCCCGGATCGTACGTCTTGAGCTGCTAAAAGGACAACAACCTTACTCACAAGACATTAGAGGGCCCTACAATGCATTGAAATCTCGTCTTCCGAGGATGCTGGGTTGTTGAAGCGGATGGGTTGTCATTAAGCCCATTGGGCCTTCTCAATGGGCCATCTCTCTAGGCTGGGTCTGTGAACCGTTAACACATAAAGGAATTGTGCCCTCAACATGACGGGTGCGATCATACCAGCACTGATGCACCGGATCCCATCAGACTTCCGATTTTAAGCGTGCTTGGGCGAGAGTAGTACTAGGATGGGTGACCCCCTGGAAAGTCCTCGTGTTGCACCCCCCTTTTAAATTTTTTTTGCTCCAGTTAGGGTTGCCAAGATACTTTATCCACCATATTACTATTATCGAATCCCTCGGCACCTTGGGCAAGACAACTTCGCTTCACGTACAGGCTTGGCCCGCAAACCGGGGGCGTAGGGCTTGTGACCAGGTCTCCGTCGCTCCGGTGCCCATAACTTTTGATCCGTAAGGAGTTACGCGGCGCACAACATACAGTTGGAAAGCACTTCGAGAGCTCTACGACGGGGGCAGCTATATTGCTCGCTTTGCCCTTTTTTGGAGCAAAAAATCGAACGTTTCCATCCGTTTCGGGCCACTTTTCTAATTTAGCTCTATTTTTCTGTCCCGGATCGTATGTCGTGAGCTGTTAAAAGGACAACAACCTTACTCGCGCGACATTAGAGGGCCCTACAATCCATTGAAATCTCGTCTTGCGAGGATATTGGGTTATTGATGCAGATGGGTTATCATTAAGCCCATTAGGCCTTCTGACTGGGCCATCTCTCTAAGCTGGGTATGTGAACCGTTAACACAAAAAGGAATTGTGCCCTCAACATGACGGGTGCGATCATACCAGCACTAATGCACCGGATCCCATCAGAACTCCGAAGGTAAGCGTGCTTGGGTGAGAGTCGTACTAGGATGGGTGACCCCATGGGAAGTCCTCGTGTTGCACTCCCCTTTTCAATTTTTTTTGCTCCGGTTAGGGTTGCCAAGATACATTATCCACCCCATTTCTATTATCAAATCCCACGGCACCTTCGGCACGACAACTTCGCTTCACGTGGAGGCTGGGCCCGCAAACCTGGGGCGTATGACTTGTGACCAAGTCTCTGTCGCTCTAGTGCCCATAACTTTTGATCCGTAAGGAGTTACGCGGCGCACAGCATACTGTTGGAAAGCTCTCCTAGAGCTCTACGACAGAGCAGCCAGCTTGCTCGCTGTGCCCCTGTTTGGAGCCCAAAATCGAATGTCTTCATCAGTTTTGGGCCACATTTCTAATTTAGCTCTATTTTTTCGTCCCGAATTGTACGTTGTGAGGTGTTAAAAGGACAACAACCTTACTCGCAGGACATTAGAGGGCCCTACAACGCATTGAAATCTCGTCTTGCGAGGATGCTGGGTTGTTGAAGCGGATGGGTTGTCATTAAGCCCATTGGGCCTTCTTAATGGGCTATCTCTCTTGGTTGGGACTGTGAACCATTAACACATAAAGGAATTGTGCCCTAAACATGACGGGTGCGATCAAACCAGCACTAATGCACTGGATCCCGTCCGAACACCAAAGTTAAGCGTGCTTGGGCGAGAGTAGTACTAGGATGCGTGACCCCTTGGGAAGTCCTCATGTTGCACCCCCCTTTTCAATTTTTTTTGCTCCGTTTAGGGTTGCCAAGATACTTTACCCACCACATTTCTATTATCGAATCCCATGACACCTTGGGCAAGACAGCTTCGCTTCACGTTTAGGCCGGGCCCGCAAACCAGCACTAATGCAACAGATCCCATCAGAACTCCGAAGTTAAGCGTGCTTGGGCGAGAGTAGTACTAGGGTGGGTGACCCCCTGGGAAGTCCTTGTGTTGCACCCCCTTTTTCCATTTCTTTTGCTCCAGTTTGGGTTGCCAAGATACTTTATCCACAACATTTCTATTATCGAATCCCACGGCACCTTGGGCAAGAAAACTTTGACGGGGCTGGTCCCGCAAACAGGGGTGTAGGGCTTGTGAGCAGATCACCGTCGCCACGGTGCCAGAAAATTTTGATCCGTAAGGAGTTACGCGGCGCACAGCATACTGTTGGAAAGCTCTCCGAGAGCTCTACGACGGGGCTGCTAGCTTGCTCGCTGTGCCCGTTTTTGGATCCCAAAATCGAACGTTTTCCTCAGTTTCGAACCACGTTTCAAATTTAACTCTATTTTTCCGTCCTGGATCGTACGTCATGAGCTGTTAAAAGGACAACAACCTTACTCGCGGGATATTAGAGGGCCCTACAACGCATTGAAATCTCGTCTTGCGAGGATGCTGGGTTGTTGAAGCGGATGGGTTGTCGTTAAGCCCATTGGGCCTTCTGAATGGGCCATCTCTCTAGGCTAGGTCTGTGAACCGTTAAAACATAAAGGAATTGTGCCCTCAACAAGACGAGTGCGATCTAACCAGCACTAATGCACCGGATCCCATCAAAACTACAAAGTTAAACGAGCTTGGGCGAGAGTAGTACTAGGACGGGTGACCCCCTGGGAAGTCCTCGTGTTGCAGCCCCCTTTTCAATTTTTTTTGCTCCGGTTAGGGTTGCCAAGATACTTTATCCACCACATTTCTATTATCGAATCCCATGGCACCTTGGGCAAGACAACTTCATTTCACATGGAGGCCGGGCCCGCACACCGAGGGCGTAGGGCTTGTGACCAGGTATCCGTCGCTCTGGTGGCCATAACTTTGGATCCGTAACTCGTTACGCGGCGCACAGCATACTGTTGCAAAGCTCTCCGAATGATCTATGACGGGGGCAGCAAGCATGCTTGCTGTGCCCTTTTTTGGTGCCCAAAATCAAAAGTTTCCATTAGTTTCGACCCACTTTTCTAATTTAGCTCTATTTTTCCGTCCTGGA
Source organism: Ehretia macrophylla (assembly GCA_037974665.1). Taxonomy (NCBI): domain Eukaryota; kingdom Viridiplantae; phylum Streptophyta; class Magnoliopsida; order Boraginales; family Ehretiaceae; genus Ehretia; species Ehretia macrophylla. The sequence continues at coordinate 32,266,429 of CM075777.1, forward strand.
TCGTACGTCGTGAGCGGTTAAATGCACAACAACCTTACTCGCGGGACATTAGAGGGCCCTACAACTCATTGGAATCTCGTCTTGCGAGGATGCTGGGTTGTTGAAGCGGATGGGTTGTCGTTAAACCCATTGGACCTTCTAAATGGGCCATCTCTCTAGGCTGTGTCTGTGAACCGTTAACACTTAAAGAAATTGTGCCCTCAACATGACGGGTGCGATCATACCAGCACTAATGCACCGGATCCCATCAGAAGTTCGAAGTTAAGCGTGCTTGGGCGAGAGTAGTACTAGGATGGGTGACCCCCTGGGAAGTCCTCGTGTTGCACCCCCCTTTTCAATTTTTTTTGCTCCGGTTAGGGTTGCCAAGATACTTTATCCGCCACATTTCTATTATCGAATCCCACGGTACCTTGAACAAGACAACTTCGCTTCACATGGAGGCTGGGCCCGCAAACCGGGGGCGTAGAGCTTGTGACCAGGTCTCCGTCGCTCCGGTGCCCATAACTTTTGATCCGTAAGGAGCTACGCGGCGCACAGCATACTGTTGGAAAGCTCTCCGAGAGCTCTACGACGGGGGCAGCCAGCTTGCTCGCTGTGCCCTTTTTTGGAGTACAAAATCGAATGTTTTCATCAGTTTCGGACCACTTTTCTTATTTAGCTCTATTTTTCCGTCCCGGATCGTACGTCGTGAGCTGTTAAAAGGACAACAACCTTACTCGTGGGACATTCGAGGGCCCTACATCGCATTGAAATCTCGTTTTGCAAGGATGCTGGGTTGTTGAAGCGGATGGGTTGTCGTTAAGCCCTTCGGGCCTTCTTAATGGGCCAACTCTCTAGGCTGGGACTGTGAACCATTAACACATAAAGGAATTGTGCCCTCAACATGACGGGTGCGATCATACCAGCACTAATCCACCGGATCCCATCAGAACTCTGAAATTAAGCGTGCTTGGGCAAGAGTAGTACTAGGATGGCTGACCCCTAAGGAAGTCCTCGTGTTGTACCCCCCTTTTCAATTGTTTTTGCTCCGGTTAGGGTTGCCAAGATACTTTATCCACCACATTTCTATTATCGAATCCCACGGCACCTTATGCAAGACAACTTCGCTTCACGCTGGGCCCGCAAACCGAAGGCATAAGGCTTGTGACCAGGTCTCCGTCGCTCCGGTGCCCATAACTTTTGATTCGTAAGGAGTTACACGGCACACAGCATACTGTTAGAAAGCTCTCTGAGAGCTCTACGACGGGGGCTACGAGCTTGCTCGCTGTGCCCTTTTTTGGAGCCCAAAATCGAACGTTTTCATCAGTTTTGGGCCACTTTTCTAGTTTAACTCTATTTTTCCGCCCCGGATCGTACGTCGTGAGCTGTTAAAAGGACAACAACCTTACTCGCGGGGCATTAGATGGCCCTACAACGCATTGAAATCTCGTCTTGCGAGGATGCTGGGTTGTTGAAGCGGATGGGTTGTCGTTAAGCCCATTGGGCCTTCTGAATGGGCCATCTCTCTAGGCTGGGTCTGTGAACCGTTAACACATAAAGGAATTGTGCCCTCAACATGACGGGTGCGATCATACCAGCACTAATGCACCGGATCCCATCTGAACTCCGAAGTTAAGCGTGCTTGGGCGAGAGTAGTACTAGGATGGGTGACCCCCTGGGAGGTCCTCGTGTTGCACCCCCCTTTTCAATTTTTTTTGTTCCGGTTACGGTTGCCAAGATACTTTATCCACCACATTTCTATTATCGAATCCCACGGCACCTTGGGCAACACAACTTAGCTTCACGTGGAGGCTGGGCCCGCAAACCGAGGGCGTCGGGCTTGTGACTAGGTCTCCGTCGCACCGGTGCCCATAACTTTTGATCCGTAAGGAGTTACGCGGCGCACAGCATACCTTTGGAAAGTTCTTCGAGAGTTCTACGATGGGGGCAGCAAGTTTGCTTGCTGTGCCTTCTTTGGAGCCCAAAATCGAACGTTTTCATCGGTTTCGGGCTACTTTTCTAATTTACCTCTATTTTTTCGTCCCGGATCATACGTCGTGAGATGTTAAAAGGACAACAACCTTACTCGCGGGATATTAGAGGGACCTACAACGCATTGAAATCTTGTCTTGCGAGGATGCTGGGTTGTTGAAGCGGATGGGTTGTCGTTAAGCCCATTGGGCATTTTGAATGGGCCATCTCTCTAGGCTGAGTCTGTGAACCGTTAACACATAAAGGAATTGTTCCCTCAACATGATGGGTGCAATCAAACCAGCACTAATGCAGCGGATCCCATCAGAGCTCCAAAGTTAAGCGTGCCTGGGCGAGAGTAGTACTAGGATGGGTGACCCCCTGGTAAGTCCTCGTGTTGCACCCCCTTTTCAATTTTTTTTGCTTCGGTTAGGGTTGCCAAGATACTTTATCCACCACCTTTCTATTGTCGAATCCCACGGCATCTTGGGCAAGAAAACTTCGCTTCACGTTGAGGCCGGGCCCGCAAACCGAGGGCGTAGGGTTTGTGACCAGGTCTCCATCGCTCCAGCGCCCCTAACTTTTTATCCGTAAGGAGTTACGCGGCGCACAGCATACTGTTGGAAGGCTCTCTGAGAGCTCTACGACAGGGGCAGCGAGCTTGCTCGCTATGCCCTTTTTTGGAGCCCAAAATCGAACGTTTTCATCAGTTTCGGGCCACTTTTCTAATTTAGCTCTATTTTTCTATCGCGGATCGTACGTCGTGAGCTGTTAGAAGGACAACAACCTTTATCGCGGGGCATTAGAGGGCCCTACAACGCATTGAAATCTCGTCTTACGAGGATGCTGGGTTGTTAAAGCGGATGGGTTGTCGTTAAGCCCATTGGGCCTTCAGAATGGGCCATCTCTCTAGGCTGGGTCTGTGAACCGTTAACACAAAAAGGAATTGTGCTCTCAACATGACGGGTGCGATCATACCAGCACTAATGCACCGGATCCCATCAGAACTCTGAAGTTAAGCATGCTTGGGCGAGAGTAGTACTAGGATGGGTGACCTCTTGGGAAGTCCTCGTGTTGCACCCCCCTTTTCAATTTTTTTTGCTCCGGTTAGGGTTGCCAAGATACTTACCCACCACATTTCTATTATCGAATCCCTCGGCACCTTGGGCAAGACAACTTCGCTTCACGTACAGGCTGGGCCCGCAAACCGGGGGCGTAGGGCTTGTGACCAGGTCTCCGTCGCCGCGGTGCCCATAACTTTTGATCTGTAAGGAGTTACGCGGCGCACAGCATACTGTTGGAAAGCTCTTGGAGAACTCTACGACGGAGGCAGCTATATTGCTCGCTTTGCCCTTTTTTGGAGCAAAAAATCAAACGTTTTCATCAGTTTCGGGATACTTTTCTAATTTAGCTCTATTTTTCCGTCCCGGATCGTAAGTCGTGAGCAGTTAAAAGGACAACAACCTTACTCGCGGGACATTAGAGCACCGTACAACGCATTAAAATCTCGTCTTGCGAGGATACTGGGTCGTTGAAGCGGATGGGTTGTCGTTAAGCCCATTGGTCCTTCGGAATGGGCCATCTCTCTAGGCTGGGTCTGTGAACCGTTAACACATAAAGGAAATGTGCGCTCAACTTGATGGGTGCGATCATACCAGCACTAATGCACCGGATCCCATCAGAACTCCGAAGTTAAGCGTGCATGGGAGAGAGTAGTACTAGGATGAGTGACCCCCTGGGAAGTTCTCGTGTTGCACCCCCCTTTTCAATTTTTTTTGCTCCGGTTTGGGTTGCCAAGATACTTTATCTACCACATTTCTATTATCGAATCCCACGGCAACTTGGGCAAGACAACTTAGCTTCACGTGGACGTCGGGCCCGCAAACCAAGGGCGTCGGGCTTGTGACTAGGTCTCCGTCGCTCTGATGCCCATAACTTTTGATCCGTAAGGAGTTACTCGTCGCATAACATACCTTTGGAAAGCTGTTCGAGAATTCTACGACGGGGGTAGCAAGCCTGCTTGCTGTGCCTTGTTTGGACCCCAAAATCGAACGTTTTCATCAGTTTCGGGCCAATTTTCTATTTTAGCTCTATTTTTTCGTACCGGATCGTATGTCGTGAGCTGTTGAAAGGACAACAATCTTACTCGTGGGACATTAGTGGGCCCTACAACGCATTGAAATCTCTTCTTGCGAGGATGCTAGGTTGTTGAAGCGGATGGGTTGTTGTTAAGCCCATTGGGCCTTCGGAATGGGCTATCTCTCTAGGCTGGGTCTGTGAACCGTTAACACATAAAGAAATTGTGCCCTCAACATGACGGGTGGGATCATACCAGCACTAATGCAGCGGATCCCATCAGAACTCCGAAGTTAAGCGTGCCTGGGCGAGAGTAGTACTAGGATGGGTGAACCCCTGAGAAGTCCTCGTGTTGTACCCCCCTTCTCAATTTTGTTTGCTTCGGTTAGGGTTTCCAAGATACTTTATCCACCACATTTCTATTATCGAATCCCACGGCACCTTGGGCAAGACAACTTCGCTTCACGTGGAGGCCGGGCCCGCAAACCGAGGTCGTAGGGTTTGTGACCAGGTCTCCGTCGCTCCAACGCCCATAACTTTTTATCCGTAAGTTGTTACGCGGCACACAGCATACTGTTGGAAAGCTCTCCAAGAGCTCTACGACGGGGGCAGCGAGCTTGCTCACTAAGCCCTTTTTTGGAGCCCAAAATCGAACGTTTTCATCAGTTTCGGGCCACTTTTCTAATTTATCTCTATTTTTCTATCACGGATCGTACGTCGTGAGCTGTTAAAAGGACAACAACCTTACTCGCGGGGCATTAGAGGGCCCTCCAACGCATTAAAATCTTGTCTGACAAGGATGCTGGGTTGTTGAAGCGGATGGGTTGTCGTTAAGCCCATTGGGCCTTCTGAATGGGTCATCTCTCTAGGCTGGGTCTGTGAACCGTTAACACATAAAGGAATTGTGCCCTCAACTTGACGGGTGCGATCATACCAGCACTAAGGCACCTGATCCCATCAGAACTCCGAAGTTTAGCGTGCTTGGGCGAGAGTAGTACTAGGATGGGTGACCCCCTGGGAAGTCCTCGTGTTGCAACCCCTTTTCAATTTTTTTTGCTCCGGTTAGGGTTGCCAAGATACTTTTTCCACCACATTTCTATTATCGAATCCTACGGCACCTTAGGCAAGACAACTTCGCTTCACGTGGACGCTGGGCCTGCAAACCGGGGGCGTAGGGCTTGTGACCAGCTCTCTGTCGCTCCGGTGCCCATAACTTTTGATCCGTAAGGAGTTACGCGGCGCACATCATACTGTTGGAAAACTCTCTGAGAGCTCTACGATGGGGGCAGCGAGCTTGCTCACTTTGCCCTTTTTTGGAGCCCAAAATCGAATGTTTTCATCTGTTTCGGGCCACTTTTTTGGTTTAGCTCTATTTTTCTGCCCCGGATCGTAAGTCGTGAGCTGTTAAAAGGATGACAACCTTACTCGCCGGGCATTAAAGGGCCCTACAACGCATTGAAATCTTGTCTTGCGAGGATGCTGGGTTGTTGAAGCGGATGGGTTGTCGTTAAGTCCATTGGGCCTTCTGAATGGGCCATCTCCCTAGGCTAGGTCTGTGAACCGTTAACACATAAATGAATTGTGCCCTAAACATTATGGGTGCGATCATACCAGCACTAATGCACCGGATCCCTTCAGAACTACGTAGTTAAGCGTGCTTGGGCGAGAGTAGTACTAGGATGGGTGTCCCCATGGGAAGTCCTCCTGTTGCACCCCCCTTTTCAATTTTATTTGCTCCGGTTAAGGTTGCCAAGATACTTTTTCCACCACATTTCTATTATCGAATCCCACGGTACCTTAGGCAAGACAACTTCACTTCACGTGGAGGCTGGGCCCGCAAGCCGGGCGCGTAGGGCTTGTGACCAGCTCTCTGTCGCTCCGGTGCCCATAACTTGTGAACCGTAAGGAGTTACGCGGCGCACAGGATACTGTTGGAAAGCTCTCTGAGAGCTCTACGAAGGGGACAGCGAGCATGCTCGTTGTGCCATTTTTTGGAGCCCAAAATCTAATGTTTTCATCAGTTTCGGGCCACTTTTCTAATATAGCTCTATTTTACCGCCCCGGATCGTACGTCGTGAGCTGTTAAAAGTACAACAACCTTACTCGCAGGGCATTAGAGGGCCATACAACGCTTTGAAATCTTGTCTTGCGAGGATGCTGGGTTGTTGAAGCGGATGGGTTGTCGTTAAGCCCATTCGGCCTTCTGAATGGGCCATCTCTCTAGGCTGGGTCTGTGAACCGTTAACACATAAAGGAATTGTGCCCTCAACATGACGGGTGCGATCATACCAGCACTAATGCACCGGATCCCATCAGAACTCCGAAGTTAAGCGTGCTTGGGCGAGAGTAGTACTAGGATTGGTGACCCCCTGGGAATTCCTCGTTGTTGCACCCCCCTTTTCAATTTTTTTGGCTTCGGTTAGGGTTGCCAAGATACTTTATCCACCACATTTCTATTATCGAATCCCACGGCACCTTGGGCAAGACAACTTAGCTTCACGTGGAGGCCGGGCCTGCAAACAGAGGGCGTAGGGCTTGTGACCAGGTCTCCGTCGCTTCGGTGCCCATAACTTTTGATCCGTAAGGAGTTACGCGGCGCACAGCATACCTTTGGAAAGATCTTCGAGAGTTCTACGACGGGGGTAGCAAGCTTGCTTGTTGAGACTTTTTTCGATCCCAAAATTGAATGTTTTCATCAGTTTTGGGCCACTTTTCTAATTTAGCTCTATTTTTTCGTCCCGGATCGTACGTCGTGAGCTGTTAAAAAGACAACAACCTTACTCGCAGGACATTAGAGGGCCCTACAACGCATTGAAATCTCGTCTTGCGAGGATGCAGGGTTCTTGAAGCTGATGGGTTGTCGTTAAGCCCATTGGGCCTTCTAAATGGGCCATCTCTCAAGGCTGGGTCTGTGAACCGTTAACACATAAAGGAATCGTGCCCTCAACATGACGGGTGCGATCATACCATCACTAATGCACCGAATCCCATCAGAACTCCGAAGTTAAGCGTGCTTGGGCGAGAGTAGTACTAGGATGGGTGAACCCCTGAGAAGTCCTCGTGTTGTACCCCCCTTCTCAATTTTGTTTGCTCCGGTTAGGGTTGCCAAGATACTTTATCCTCCACATTTCTATTATAGAATCCCACGGAACCTTGGGCAAGAAAACTTCGCTTCACGTGGAGGCCGGGCCCGCAAACCGTGGGTGTAGGGCTTGTGACCAGGTCTCCGTCGCTCCGGCGCCCATAACTTTTTATCCATAAGGAGTTACGCGGCGCACAACATGCTGTTGGAGAGCTCTCCGAGAGCTCTACGACAGGGGCAGCGAGCTTGGTCCCTTTGCCCTTTTTTGGAGCCCAAAATCGAACATTTTCATCAGTTTCGGGCCACTTTTCTAATTTACCTCTATTTTTCTGTCGCGGATCGTACGTCGTGAGCTGTTAAAAGGTCAACAACCTTACTCGCGGGGCATTAGAAGGCCCTACAACGCAATGAAATCTCCTCCTGCGAGGATGCTGGGTTGTTGAAGCGGATGGGTTGTCGTTAAGCCCATTGGGCCTTCAGAATGGGCCATCTTTCAAGGCTGGGTCTGTGAACTGTTAACACATAAAGGAATTGTGCCCTCAACATGACGGGTGCGATCATACCAGCACTAATGCAACGGATTCCATCAGAACACCGAAGTTAAGCGTGCTTGGGCGAGAGTAGTACTATGATGGGTGACCCCTTGGGAAGTCCTCATGTTGCACCCCCCCCTTTTCAATTTTTTTTGCTCCGGTTAGGGTTGCCAAGATACTTTTTCTGCCACATTTCTATTCTCAAATCCCACGGCACCTTGGGGAAGACAACTTCGCTTCAGGTGGAGGCTGGGCCCGCAAACCGGGGGCGTAGGGCTTGTGACTAGGTCTCCGTCGCTCCGGTGCCCATAACTTTTGATCCGTAAGAAGTTACGCGGCGCACAACATACTGTTGGAAAGCTCTCTGAGAGCTCTACGATAAGGGCAGCGAGCTTGCTCGCTGTGCCCTTTTTTGGAGCCCAAAATCGAATGTTTTTATCTGTTTCGGGCCACTTTTCTAGTTTAGCTCTATTTTTCTGCCCCGAATCGTACGTCGTGAGCTGTTTAAAGGACAACAACCTTACTCGCGGGGCATTAGAGGGCCCTACAACGCATTGAAATCTTGTCTTGCGAGGATGCTGGGTTGTTGAAGCGGATGGGTTGTCGTTAAGCGCATTGGGCCTTCTGAATAGGCCATCTCTTTAGGCTGGGTCTGTGAACCGTTAACACATAAAGGAATTGTGCCCTAAACATGATGGGTGCGATCATACCAGCACTAATGCATCGGATCCCATCAGAACTACGAAGTTAAGCGTGGTTGGGCGAGAGTAGTACTAGGATGGGTGTCCCCCTGGGAAGTCCTCGTGTTGCACCCCCATTTTCAATTGTTTTTGCTCCGGTTTGGGTTGCCAAGATACTTTATCCACCAAATTTCTATTATCGAATCCCACGGCACCTTGGGCAAGACAACTTCAGTTCACGTGGAGGTTGGGCCCGTAAACCGGGGGCGTAGGGTTTTTCACCAGGTCTCCGTCGCTTCGGTGCCCATAACTTTTGATCCGTAAGGAGTTACGTAGCGCACAACATACGTTTGGAAAGCTCTTCGAGAGCTCTACGACGGGGGCAGCAAGCTTGCTTGCTGTTACTTTTTTGGTGCCCAAAATAGAACGTTTTCATCAGTTTCGGCCCACTTTTCTAATTTAGCTCTATTTTTCAGTTCCGGATCGTACGTCGTTAGCTGTTAAAAGGACAACAACCTTACTCGCAGGAGATTAGAGGGCCCTACAACGCATTGAAATCTCGTCTTGTGAGGATGCTGGGTTGTTGAACCAGATGGGTTGTCGTTAAGCCCATTGGGCCTTCTAAATGGGCCATCTCTCTAGGCTGGGTCTATGAACCGTTAACACATAAAGGAATTGTGCCCTCAACTTGATGGGTGCGATCATACCAGCACTAATGCTCCGGATCCCATCAGAACTCCGAAGTTAAGCGTGCATGGGCGAGAGTAGTACTAGGATGAGTGACCCTCTGGGAAGTCCTCGTGTTGCACCCCCTTTTCAATTTTTTTTGCTCCGGTTAGGGTTGCCAAGATACATTATCCACCACATTTATATTATCAAATCCCACGGCACCTTGGGCAAGACAACTTAGCTTCACGTGGAGGCCGGGCCTGCAAACAGAGGGCATAGGGTTTGTGACCACGTCTCCGTCGCTCCGGTGGCCATAACTTTTGATCCATAAACAGTTACGTGACGCACAACATACCGTTGCAAAGCTCTCTGAGAGCTCTACGACGACGCCTGCGAGCAAGCTCGTTGTGCCCGTTTTTGGAGCCCAAAATCGAACGTTTTCATCAGTTTCGGGCTACTTTACTAATTTAGCTCTATTTTTCCACCCCGGATCGTACGTCGTGAGCTGTTAAAAGGACAACAACCTTACACGCAGGGCATTAGAGGGCCCTACAATGCATTGAAATCTCGTCCAGCGAGGATGCTGGGTTATTGAAGCGGATGGGCTGTCGTTAAGCCCATTGGGCCTTCTGAATGGTCCATCTCTCTAGGCTCGGTATGTGAACTGTTAACACATAAAGGAATTGTGCCCTCAACTTGACGGGTGCGATCATACCAGCACTAATGCACCAGATCCCATCAGAACTCCGAAGTTTAGCGTGCTTGGGCGAGAGTAGTACTAGGATGGGTGACCCCCTGTGAAGTCCTCGTGTTGCACCCGCCCTTTTCAATTTTTTTTGCTCCAGTTAGGGTTGCCAAGATACTTTATCCACCACATTTCTATTATCGAATCCCACGGCACCTTGGGCAAGACAACTTAGCTTCACGTGGAGGCCGGGCCTGCAAACAGAGGGCGTAGGGCTTGTGACTAGGTCTCCGTCGCTCCGATGCCCATAACTTTTGATCCGTAAGGAGTTACGCGGCGCAAAGCATACCTTTGGAAAGCTCTTCGAGAGTTCTATGACGGGGGCAGCAAGCTTGCTTGCTGTGACTTTTTTGGAGCCCAAAATAGAACGTTTTCATCAGTTTCGGGCCACTTTTGTAATTTAGCTCTATTTTACTGTCCCGGATCGTACGTCGTGAGCTGTTAAAAGGACAACAACATTACTCGTAGGACATTAGAGGGCCCCACAATGCATTGAAATCTCGTCTTGCGAGGATGCTGGGTTGTTGAAGCGGATGGGTTGTCGTTAAGCACATTGGGCCTTCTGAATGGGCCATCTTTCTAGGCTTGGTCTGTGAACCGTTAACACATAAAGGAATTGTGCCCTCAACATGATGGGTGCGATCATACCAGCACTAATGCATCGGATCCCATCAAAACTCTGAAGTTAAGCGTGCTTGGGCGAGAGTGGTACTAGGATTGGTGACCCCCTGGGAAATCCTCGTGTTGCACCCCCCTTTTCAATTTTTTCTGCTCCGGTTAGGGTTGCCAAGATACTTTATCCACCACATTTCTATTATCGAATCCCATAGCACCTTGGGCAAGACAACTTCTCTTCACGTGGAGGCTGGGCCCGCAAACCGGGGGCGTAGGGCTTGTGACCAGGTCTCCGTCGCTCCGGTGCCCATAACTTTTGATCCGTAAGGAGTTACGCGGCGCACAACATACTGTTGGAAAGCTCTCTGAGAGCTCTACGATGGGGGCAGCGAGCTTGCTAGTAGTGCCCTTTTTTGGAGCCCAAAATCGAATGTTTTCATCTGTTTCGGGCCAATTTTCTATTTTAGCCCTATTTTTCCGCCCCGGATAGAATGTCGTGAGCTGTTAAAAGGACAACAACCTTACTCGTGGGGCATTAGAGGGCCCTAAAACGAATTGAAATCTCATCTTGCGAGGATGCTGGGTTGTTGAAGCGGATGGGTTGTTGTTAAGCCCATTGGGCCTTCTGAATGGGCCATCTCTGTAGGCTGGGTCTGTGAACCGTTAACACATAAAGGAATTGTGCCCTCAACATGGCGGGTGCGATCATACCAGCACTAATGCACCGGATCCCATCTGAACACCGAAGTTAAGCATGCTTGGGCGAGAGTAGTACTAGGATGGGTGACCCCCTGGGAAGTCCTCGTGTTGCACCCCCTTTTTCAATTTTTTTTGATCCGGTTAGGTTTGCCAAGATACTTTATCCACCACATTTCTATTATCAAACCCACGGCACCTTGGGCAAGACAACTTTGCTTCAGGTGGAGGCCGGGCCAGCAAACCGAGGGCGTAGGGCTTGTGACCAGGTCTCCGTCGCTCCGGTGCCCATAACTTTTGATCCGTAAGGAGTTACGCGGCGCACAGCATACCTTTGGAAAACACTTCGAGAGTTCTACGACGGGGGCAGCAAGCTCGCTTGCTATGCCCTTTTTGGAGTCCAAAATCGAACGTTTTCATCAGTTTCGGGCCACTTTTCTAATTTAGCTCAGTTTTACCGTCCCGGATCGTACGTCGTGAGCTGTTAAAAGGACGACAACCGTACTCGCGGGATAGTAGAGGGCCCTACAACACGTCGATATCTCATCTTGCGAGGATGCTAGGTTGTTGAAGTGGATGGGTTGTCGTTAAGCCCATTGGGCCTTCTGAATGGGCCATCTCTCTAGGCTGGGTGTGTGAACCGTTAACACATAAAGGAATTGTGCCCTCAACATGACGGGTGCGATCATACCAGCACTAATGCACCTGATCCCATCAGAACTCCGATGTTAAGCGTGCTTGGGCGAGAGTAGTACTAGGATGGGTGATCCCCTGCGAAGTCCTCGTGTTGCACCCCCCTTTTCAATTTTTTTTGCTCCGGTTGGGGTTGCCAAGATACTTTATCCGTGACATTTCTATTATCGAATCCCACGGCACCTTGGGCAAGACAACTTCGCTTCACGGGGAGGCCGGGCCCGCAAACCGAGGGCGTAGGGCTTGTGAGCAATTCTCCGTCGCTCCAGCGCCCATAACTTTTGATTCGTATGGAGTTACGCAGCGCACAGCAAACTGTTGGAAAGCACTCTGAGAGCCCTACGACGGGGGCAGTCAGCTTGCTCGATTTTCCCTTTTTTGGAGCCCAAAATCGAACGTTTGCATCATTTTTGACCCACTTTTCTAATTTAGCTCTCTTTTTCCGTCTCGGTTCGTACGTCGTGAGCTGTTAAAAGGATAACAACCTTTCTCGCGGGACATTAGAGGGCCCTACAACGCATTGAAATCTCGTCTTGCGAGGATGCTGGGTTGTTAAAGAGGATGGGTTGTTGTTAAGACCATTGGGCCTTCTGAATGGGCCATCTCTCTAGGCTGGGTCTGTGAACCGTTAACACATAAAGGAATTGTGCCCTCAACATGATGGGTGCAATCATACCAGCACTAATGCACCGGATCCCATCAGAACTCTGAAGTTAAGCGTGCCTGGGTGGGAATAGTACTAGGATGGGTGACACCCTGGGAAGTCCTCGTGTTGTACCCCCATTTTCAATTTTTTTTGCTCCGGTTAGGGTTGCCAAGATACTTTATCCACCACATTTCTATTATCGAATCCCACGGCACCTTGGGCAAGACAACCTCGCTTCACGTGGAGACCGGGCTCGCAAACCGAGGGCGTTGGGCTTGTGAGCAGGTCTCCGTCGCTCCGGCGCCCATAACTTTTGATCTGTAAGAATTACGCGATGCACATCATACAGTTGGAAAGCTCTCTGAGAGCTCTACGACGGGGGCAGCGAGCTTGCTCGCTGAGCCCTTTTTTGGAGCCCAAAATTGAACTTTTTCATAAGTTTCGGCCCACTTTTCTAATTTAGCTCTATTTTTTCATCTCTGATCGTACGACGTGAGCTGTTAAAAGGGCAACAACCTTACTCACGGGACATTAGAGAACCCTACAACGCATTGAAATCTCATCTTGCGGGGATGTTGTGTTGTTGAAGCGGAGGGTTGTCGTTAAGCCCATTGGGCCTTCTGAATGGGCTATCTCTCTAGGCTGGGTCTGTGAACCGTTAACACATAAAGGAATTGTGCCCTCAACATGACGGGTGCGATCATACCAGCACTAATGCACCAGATCCCATCAGAACTCCGATGTTAACCGTGCTTGGGCGAGAATAGTACTAGGATGGGTGACCCCTTGGGAAGTCCTTGTGTTGCACCCCCCTTTTCAATTTTTTTTGCTCCGGTTAGGGTTGCCAAGATACTTTATCCACCACATTTCTATTATCGAATCCCACGGCACCTTGGGAAGACAACATCGCTTCACGTGGAGGCCGGGCCCGCAAACCGAGGGCGTAGGGCTTGTGACCAGGTCTCCGTCGCTACGGTGCCCATAAGTTTTGATCCGAAATGAGTTACGCGGTGCACAGCATACTGTTGGAAAGCTCTTCAAGAGCTCTACGACGGGAGCAGCGAGCTTACTCGCTGTGCCCTTTTTTGGAGCCCAAAATCGAATGTTTTCATCAGTTTTGGCCCACTTTTCTGATTTAGCTCTATTTTTTCGTCTCGGATCGTACGTTGTTAGCTGTTAAAAGGACAACAACCTTACTCGCGGGACATTAGAGAGCCCTGCAACTCATTGAAATCTCGTCTTGCGAGGATGCTGGGTTCTTGAAGCGGATGGGTTGTCGTTAAGCCCATTGGGCCTTGTGAATGGGCCATCTCTCTAGGCTGGGTCTGTGAACTGTTAACAAATAAAGGAATTGTGCCCTCAACATGATGGGTGTGATCATACCAGCACTAATGCACCGGATCCCATCAGAACTCTGAAGTTAAGCGTGCTTGGGCAAGAGTCGTACTAAGATGGGTGACCCCTTGGGAAGTCCTCGTGTTGCACCCCCCTTTTCAATTTTTTTTCTCCGGTTAGGGTTGCCAAGATACTTTATCCACCACATTTCTATTATCGATTCCTATGGCACCTTGGGCAAGACAACTTCGCTTCACGTGGAGGCCGTGCCCGCAAACCGAGGGCGTAGGGCTTGTGAGCAGGTCTCCGTCGCTCCGGTGCCCATAACTTTTGATTCGTAAGGAGTTACGTGGCGCACAACATGCTGTTGGAAAGCTCTCCGAGAGCTCTACGACGGGGGCAGCTCGCTCGCTCGCTGAGCCCTTTTTTGGAGCCCAAAATCTAATGTTCTTATCTGTTTCGGCCCACTTTTCTGGTTTAGCTCTATTTTTCCGTCTCGTATCGTACGTCGTGAGCTGTTAAAGGGACAACAACCTTACTCGCGGGACATTAGAGGGCCCTATAACGCATTGAAATCTCGTCTTGCGAGGATGCTGTGTGGTTGAAGCTGAATGGGCCATTTCTCTAGGCTGGGTCTGTGAACCGTTAACACATAAAGGAATTGTGCCCTCAACAAGATGGGTGTGATCATACTAGCACAAATGCATCGGATCCCATCAGAACTCCGAAGTTAAGCATGTTTGGCGAGAGTAGTACTAGGATAGGTGACCCCCTGGGAAGTCCTCGTGATGCACGCCCTTTTTCAATTGTTTTTGCTTCGGTTAGGGTTGCCAAGATACTTTATTCACGACATTTCTATTATCGAATCCCACGGCACCTTGGGCAAGACAACTTCGCTTCACGTGTAGTCCAGGCCCACAAACCGAGGGCGTAGGGCTTGTGAGCAGGTCTCCGTCGCTCCCGCGCCCATAACTTTTGATCCGTAAGGAGTTACGCAGCGCACAACATACAGTTGGAAAGCTCTCCGAGAGCTCTACGACGGGGGCAGCGAGCTTGCACGCTATGCCCTTTTTTGGAGCCCATAATTGAACGTTTTCATCAGTTTTGGCCCACTTTTCTTAATTATCTCTCTTTTTCGGTCTCGGATCGTACGTCGTGAGCTGTAAAAAGAACAGCAACCTTACTCGCGGGACATTAGAGGGCCCTACAACTCATTGAAATCTCGTCTTGCGAGGATACTGGGTTTTTAAAGCGGATGGGTTGTCGTTAAGCCCATTTGGCCTTCTGAATAGGCCATCTCTCTAGGCTGGGTCTGTGAACCGTTAACACATAAAGGAATTGTGCCCTCAACATGACGGGTGCGATCATACCAGCACTAATGCACCGGATCCCATCAGAACTCTAAAGTTAAGCGTGCCTGGGCGGGAGTAGTACTAGGATGGGTGACCCCTTGGGAAGTCCTCGTGTTGTACCGCCATTTTTTATTTTTTTTGCTCCTGTTAGGGTTGCCAAGATACTTTATCCACCACATTTCTATTATCGAATCCCACGGCACCTTGGGCAAGACAACCTCGCTTCACGTGGAGGCCGGGCCCGCAAACTGAGGACGTAGGGCTTCTGAGCAGGTCTCCGACGCTCCGGCGCCCATAACTTTTGATCCGTAAGGAGTTACGCGGGGCACGACATACTGTTGGAAAGCTCTCTAAGAGCTCTACGATGGGGGCAGCGAGTTTGCTCGCTGAGCCCTTTTTTGGAGCCCAAAATCGAACGTTTTCATCAGTTTTGGCCCACTTTTCTAATTTAGCTCTATTTTTCCGTCTCGGATCGTACGTCGTGAGCTGTTAAAAGGACAACAACCTTACTCGCGGGACATTAGAGGGCCCTACAATGCATTGAAATCTCGTCTTGCGAGGATGCTGTGTTGTTGAAGCGGATAGGTTGTCGTTAAGCCCATTGGGCCTTCTGAATGGGCCATCTCTCTAGGCTGGGTCTGTGAACCGTTAACACATAAAGGAATTGTGCCCTCAACAAGACGGGTGTGATCATACCAGCACTAATGCACCGGATCCCATCAAAACTCCGAAGTTAAGCATGCTTGGGCGAGAGTAGTAATAGGATGGGTGACCCCTTGTGAAGTCCTCGTGTTGTACCCCCCTTTTCCATTTTTTTGGCTCCGGTTAGGGTTGCCAAGATACTTTATCCACCACATTTCTATTATCGAATCCCATGGCACCTTGGGCAAGACAACTTAGCTTCACGTGGAGGCTGGGCCCGCAAACCGAGGGCGTAGGGCTTGTGACCAGGTCTCTGTCGCTCCGGTACTCATAACTTTTGATCCGTAAGGAGTTACGCGGCGCACAGCATACTGTTGCAAAGCTCTTCAAGAACTCTACGACTGGAGCAGCGAGCTTGCTCGTTGTGCCCTTTCTTGGAGCACAAAATCGAATGTTTTCATCAGTTTCGGCCCAATTTTCTAATTTAGCTCTCTTTTTCCATCTCGGATCGTACGTCGTGAGCTGTTAAAAGGACAACAACATTACTCACGGGACATTAGAGGGCCCTACAATGCATTGAAATATCTTCTTGCGAGGATGCTGGGTTGTTAAAGCGGATGGGTTGTCGTTAAGCCCATTTGGAACTTCTGAATGGGCCATCTCTCTAGGTTGGGTCTGTGAACCGTTAACACATAAAGGAATTGTGCCCTCAACAAGACGGGTGTGATCATACCAGCACTAATGTACCGGATCCCATCAGAACTCCGAAGTTAAGCGTGCCTGGGCGGGAGTAGTACTAGGATGGGTGACCCCTTGGGAAGTCCTCGTGTTGTACCACTATTTTCAATTTTTTTTGCTCCGGTTAGGGTTGCCAAGATACTTTATCCACCACATTTCAATTATCGAATCCCACGGCACCTTGGGCAAGACAACCTCGCTTCACGTGGAGGCCGGGCCCGCAAACCGAGGTCGTAGGGCTTGTGACCAGCTCTCTGTCGCTCCGGTGCCCATAACTTTTGATCCGTAAGGAGTTATGCAGCGCACAGCATACTGTAGGAAAGCTCTTCAAGAGCTCTACGACGGGGGTAGCGAGCATGCTCGCAGTGCCCTTTTTGGATCCCAAACCGATGGCGTAGGGCATGTGAGTTGGTCTCCTTCGCTCCGGCGCCCATAACTTTTGATCCGTAAGGCGTTACGCGGCTTACAGCATACTGTTGGAAAACTCTCCGAGAGCTCTACGACTGGGGCAGCGAGCTAGCTAGCTGTGGCCTTCTTGGAACCTAAAATCGAACGTTTTCATCAATTTCGGCCCACTTTTCTAAATTAGCTCCGTTTTGCCGTCCCAGATCGTACGTCGTGAGCTGTTAAAAGGACAACAACCTTACTCGCGGGACATTAGAGGGCCCTACAACGCATTGAAAACTCGTCTTGTGAGGATGCTAGGTTGTTGAAGCGGATGGGTTGTCGTTAGGCCCATTGGGCCTTCTGAATGGGCCGTCTCTATAGGCTGGGTCTGTGAACCGTTAACACATAATGGAAATGTGCCCTCAACATGACGGGTGCGATCATACCAGCACTAATGCACCGGATCCCATCAGAACTCTGAAGTTAAGCGTGTTTGGGCTACTAGGATGGGTGACCCCCTGGGAAGTCCTCGTGTTGTACCCCCCTTTTCAATTTTTTTTGCTCCGGTTAGGGTTGCCAAGATACTTTATCCACCACATTTCTATTATCGAATCCCACGGCACCTTGGGCAAGACAACCTCGCTTCACGTGGAGGTCGGGCCCGCAAACCGAGGGCGTAGGGCTTGTGAGCAGGTCTCCATCGCTCCGGCGCCCATAACTTTTCATCCGTAAGGAGTTACGCGGCGCACAGCATACTGTTCCAAAGCTCTCCGAGAGCTCTACGACGGAGGCAGTCAACTTGCTCGCTTTGCCCTTTTTTGGAGCCCAAAATCGAACGTTTTCATCAGTATCGTCACAATTTTCTTATTTAGCACTATTTTTCCGTCTCGGATCGTACGTCATGAGCTGTTAAAAGGACAACAACCTTACTCGCTAGACATTAGAGGGCCCTAAAATGCATTGAAATCTCGTCTTGCGAGGATGATGGGTTGTTGAAGCGGATGGGTTGTCGTTAAGCCCATTGGGCCTTCTGAATGGGCCATCTCTGTAGGCTGGGTCTGTGAACCGTTAACACATAAAGGAATTGTGCCCTCAACATGACGGGTGCGATCATACCAGCACTAATGCACCGGATCCCATCAGATCTCCAAAGTTAAGTGTCCTTGGGAGAGAGTAGTACTTGGATGGGTGACCCCCTAGGAAGTCCTCGTGTTAGACCCTCCTTTTCAATTTTTTTTGCTCTGGTTAGGGTTGCCAAGATACTTTATCCACGACATTTCTATTATCGAATCCCACGGCACCTTGGGCAAGACAACTTAGCTTCACGTGGAGGCCAGGCCCGTAAACGAAGGGCATAGGGCTTGTGAGCAGGTCTCCGTCGATCCGGCTCCCATAAATTTTGATCCGTAAGGAGTTACGCGGCGCACAGCATACTATTGGAAAGCTCTCCGAGAGCTCTACGATGGGGGCAGCGAGCTTGCTCGCTGTGCCCTTTTTGGAGCCCAAAATCGAAGGTTTTCACCAGCTTCGACCCACTTTTCTAATTTAGCTCTGTTTTACCGTCCCAGATCGCACGTCGTGAGCTGTTAAAAGGACAACATCCTTACTCGCGCGACATTAGAGGGCCCTACAACGCATTGAAATCTCGTTTTGCGAGGATGCTAGGTTGTTGAAGCGGATGGGTTGTCGTTAAGGCCATTGGGCCTTCTGAATGGGCCATCTCTCTACGCTGGGTCTGTGAACCGTTAACACATAAAAGAATTGTGCCCTCAACATGACGGGTGCGATCATACCAGCACTAATGCACCGGTTCCCATCAGAACTCCGAAGTTAAGCATGCTTGGGCGAGAGTAGTACTAGGATGAGTGACCCCCTGTGAAGTCCTCATGTTGTACCCCCATTTTCCATTTTTTTGGCTCCGGTTAGGGTTGCCAAGATACTTTATCCACCACAATTCTATTATCGAATCCGACGGCACCTTGGGCAACACAACTTAGCTTCACGTGGAGGTTGGGCCTGCAAACCGAAGGCGTAGGGCTTGTGACCAGGTCTCCGTCGCTCTAGTACTCATAACTTTTGATCCGTAAGGAGTTACGCGGCGCACAGCATACTGTTGGAAAGCTCTTCAAGAGCTCTACGACGGGAGCAGCGAGCGTGCTCGTTGTGCCCCTTTTTGGAGCCCAAAATTGAACATTTTCATCAATTTTGGCCCACTTTTCTAATTTAGCTCTATTTTTCCATCTCGGATCGTACGTCGTGAGCTGTTAAAAGGACAACAACCTTACTCGCGGGACATTAGAGGGCCCTACTACGCATTGAAATCTCGTCTTGCGAGGATGCTGGGTTGGTGAAGCGGATGGGTTGTCGTTAAGCGCATTGGGCCTTCTGAATGGGCCATCTCTCTAGGTTGGGTCTGTGAACCGTTAACACATAAAGGAATTGTGCCCTCAATAAGACGGGTGTGATCATACCAGCACTAATGCACCGGATCCCATCAGAACTCCGAAGTTAAGGGTGCCTGGGCGGGAGTAGTACTAGGATGGGTGGCCCCCTGGGAAGTCATCGTGTTGTACCCCTATTTTCAATTTTTTTTGCTCCGGTTAGGGTTGCCAAGATACTTTATCCACCACATTTCTATTATCGAGTCCCACGACACCTTGGGCAAGACAACCTCTCTTCAAGTGGAGGCCGGGCCCGCAAACCGAGGTCGTAGGACTTGTGACCAGGTCTCCGTCGCTCCGGTGCCCATAACATTTGATCCGTAAAGAGTTACGCAGCGCACAGCATACTGTAGGAAAGCACTTCAAGAGCTCTATGACGGGGGCAGCGAGCTTGCTCGCTGTGCCCTTTTTGGAGCCCAAAATTGAACGTTTTCATCAGTTTCGGGCCACTTTTCTAATTTAGCTCAATTTCACAGTCCCCGATCGTACGTCGTGAGGTGTTAAAAGGACAACAACATTACTCGCGGGACATTAGATGGCCCTACAATGCATTGAAATCTCGTCTTGCGAGGATGCTAGGTTGTTGAAGCGGATGGGTTGTCGTTAAGCCCATTGGGCCTTCTGAATGGGCCATCTTTCTAGGCTAAGACTATGAACCGTTAACATAAAAAGGAATTGTGCCCTCAACATGACGGGTGCGATCATACCAGAACTAATGCACCAGATCCCGTCAGAACTCCGTAGTTAAGCGTGCTTGGGCGAAAGTAGTACTAGGATGGGTGACTCCCTAGGAAGTGCTCGTGTTGCACCTCCCTTTTCAATTTTTTTTGCTCCGGTTAGGATTGCCAAGATACTTTATCCACCACATTTCTATTATCGAATCTCACGACTCCTTGGGCAAGACAACTTAGCTTCACGTGGAGGCCGGGCCCGCAAACCGATAGCGTAGGGCTTGTGAGCTGGTCTCCTTCCCTCCGGCGCCCTTAACTTTTGATCCGTAAGGAGTTACGCGGCGCACAGCATAATGTTGGAAAACTCTCCGAGAGCTCTATGACTGGGGTAGCGAGCTAGCTCGCTGTGCCCTTTCTAGAGCCTAAAATCGAACGTTTTTATCAGTTTCGGCCAACTTTTCTAATTTAGCTCCGTTTTACCGTCCCAGATCGTACGTCGTGAGCTGTTAAAAGGACAACAACCTTACTCGCAGGACATTAGAGGGCCCTACAACGCATTGAAAACTCATCTTGCGAGGATGCTAGGTTGTTGAAGCGGATGGGTTGTCGTTAAGCCCATTGGGCCTTCTGAATGGGCCATCTCTATAGGCTGGGTCTGTGAACCGTTAACACATAAAGGAATTGTGCCCTCAACATGACGGGTGCGATCATACCAGCACTAATGCACCGGATCCCATCAGAACTCTGAAGTTAAGCGTGTTTGGGCGAGAGTAGTATTAGGATGGGTGACCCCCTGGGAAGTCCTCGTGTTGTACCCCTCTTTTCAATTTTTTTTGCTCCGGTTAGGGTTGCCAAGATACTTTATCCACCACATTTCTATTATCGAATCCCACGGCACCTTGGGCAAGGCAACCTCGCTTCACGTGGAGGCCGGGCCCGCAAACCGAGGGCGTAGGGTTTGTGAGCAGGTCTCCGTCGATCCGGCGCCCATAACTTTTGATCCATAAGGAGTTACACGGCGCACAGCATACTGTTGGAAAGCTCTCGGAGAGCTCTACGATTGGGGCAGCGAGCTTGCTCGCTGTGCCCTTTTTAGAGCCTAAAATCGAACGTTTTCATCAGTTTTGGCCCATTTTTCTATTTTAACTCTATTTTACCGTCCCGGATCGTACGTCGTGAGCTGTTAAAAGGACAACAACCTTACTCGCGCGACATTAGAGCGCCCTACAACGCATTGAAATCTCGTTTTGCGAGGATGCTAGATTGTGGAAGCGGATGGGTTGTCGTTAAGGCCATTGGGCCTTCTGAATGGGCCATCTCTCTAGGCTGGGTCTGTGAACCGTTAACACATAAAGGAATTGTGCCCTCAACATGACGGGTGGGATCATACCAGCACTAATGCACCGGATCCCATCAGAACTCCAAAGTTAATCGTGCTTGGGCGAGAGTAGTACTAGGATGGGTGACCCCGTGTGAAGTCCTCATGTTGCACCCGCCTTTTCAATTTATTTTGCTCTGGTTAGGGTTGCCAAGACACTTTATCCACCACATTTCTATTATCGAATCCCACGGCACCTTGAGCAAGACAACCTCGCTTCACGTGGAGGCCGGGCCCGCAAACCGAGGGCGTATGGCTTGTGAGCAGGTCTCCATCGCTCCGGCGCCCATAACTTTTGATCCGAAATGAGTTATGCTGCGCACAGCATACTATTGGAAAGCTCTCCGAGAGCTCTATGACGTGGGCAGCTAACTTGCTCGTTGTGCCCTTTTTTGGGGCCCAAAAGCGAATGTTTTCATCAGTTTTGACCCACTTTTCTGATTTAGCTATATTTTTCTGTCCCGGATCGTATGTCGTGAGCTGTTAATTGGACAACAACCTTCTCTCGGGACATTAGAGGGCCCTACAACGCATTGAAATCTCGTCTTGCGAGGATGCTGGGTTGTTGAAGCAGATGGGTTGTCGTTAAGCCCATTGGGCCTTCTGAATGGGCCATCTCTCTAGGTTGGGTCTGTGAACCGTTAACACATAAAGGAATTGTGCCCTCAACATGACGGTGCGATCATACCAGCACTAATGCACCGGATCCCATCAGAACTCCGAAGTTAAGCGTGTTTGCGCGAGAGTAGTACTAGGATGGGTGACCCCCTGGGAAGTCCTCGTGTTGCACCCCCCTTTTCAATTTGTTTTGCTCCGGTTAGGGTTGCCAAGATACTTTATCCACCACATTTCTATTATCGAATCCCACGGCACTTTGAGCATGACAACTTCGCTTCACGAGGAGGCCGGGCCCGCAAACCGAGGGCATAGGGCTTGTGAGCAGGTCTCCGTCGCTCCGGCGCTTATAACTTTTGATCCATAAGGAGTTACGCGGCGCGCAGCATACTGTTGGAAAGCTCTCCGAGAGCTTTACGACGGGGGCATCCAGCTTGCTCGGTGTTCCTTTTTTAGAGCCCAAAATCGAACGTTTTCATCATTTTTGTCCCACTTTTCTAATTTAGCTCTATTTTTTCGTTCCATATTGTATGTCGTGAGCTGTTAAAAGGACAACAACCTTACTCGCAGGACATTAGAGGGCCCTACAACGCATTGAAATCTCGTCTTGCGAGGATGCTGGGTTGTTGTAGCGGATGGGTTGTCGTTAAGCCCATTTGGCCTTCCGAATGGGCCATCTCTCTAGGCTGGATCTGTGAACCGTTAACACATAAAGGAGTTGTGCCCTCAACATGATGGGTACAATCATACCAGCACTAATGTAACGGATCCCATCAGAACTCCGAAGTTAAGCGTGTTTGGGCGAGAGTAGTACTAGGATGGGTGACCCCCTGGGAAGTGCTCGTGTTGAACCCCCATTTTCAATTTTTTTTGCTCCGGTTAGGGTTGCCAAGATACTTTATCCACCACATTTCTATTATCGAATCCCACGGCACCTTGGGCAAGACAACTTCAATTCACGTGGAGGCCGGGCCCGCAAACCGAGGGCGTAGGGCTTGTGAGCAAGTCTCTGTCGCTCCGGCGCCCATAAATTTTGATCCGTAAGGAGTTACTCGGCTCACAACATATTGTTAGAAAGCTCTCCGAGAGCTCTACGACGTCGGCAGCCAGCTTGCTCGCTGTGCCCTTTTTTGGAGCCCAAAATCGAACGTTTTCATTAGTTTCGGCCCACTTTTCTAATTTATCTCTATTTTTCCGTCCCGGATCGTATGTCGTGAGCTGTTAAAAGGACAACAACCTTACTCGTGGGACATTAGAGGGCCCGACAATACATTGAAATCTCATCTTGCGAGGATGCTGGGTTGTTGAAGCGGATGGGTTGTCGTTAAGCCCATTGGGCCTTCTGAATAGGCCATCTCTCTAGGCTTGGTCTGTGAACCGTTAACAGATAAAGGAATTGTGCCCTCAACATGACGGGTGCAATCATACCAGTACTAATGCACCGGATCCCATCAGAACTCCGAAGTTACGCGTGCCTGGGCGAGAGTAGTACTAGGATGAGTGAACCCGTGGGAAGTCCTCGTGTTGCACCCCACTTTTCAATTTTTTTTGCTCCGGTTCGGGTTGCCAAGATACTTTATCCACCACATTTCTATTATCGAATCCCACGGCACTTTGGGCATGAAAACTTCAATTCACGTGGAGGCTGGGCACGCAAACCGAGGGCGTAGGGCTTGTGAGCAGGTCTCCGTCGCTCCGGCGCCTATAACTTTTGATCCGTAAGGAGTTATGCGGCGCGCAGCATACTGTTGGAAAGCTCTCCAAGAGCTCTACGACGGGGGCATCCAGCTTGCTCGCTGTGCCTTTTTTGGAGCGCAAAATCAAACGTTTTCATCATTTTTGTCCCACTTTTCTAATTTAGCTCTATTTTTTCGTTCCAGATCGTATGTCGTGAGCTGTTAAAAGGACAACAACCTTAGTCGCAGGACATTAGAGGGCCCTACAACGCATTGAAATCTCTTCTTCCGAGGATGCTGGGGTGTTGTAGCGGATGGGTTGTCATTAATCCCATTTGGCCTTTTGAATGGGCCATCTCTCTAGGCTGGGTCTGTGAACCGTTAACACATAAAGGAATTGTGCCCTCAACATGATGGGTGCGATCATACTAGCACTAATGTACCGGATCCCATCAAAACTCCGAAGTTAAGCGTGTTTGGGTGAGAGTACTACTAGGATGGGTGACCCCCTGGGAAGTGCTCGTGTTGCACCCCACTTTTCAATTATTATTCCTTCGGTTAGGGTTGCCAAGATACTTTATCCACCCCATTTCTATTATCGAATCCCACGGCACCTTGGGCATGACAACTTCAATTCACGTGGAGGCCAGGCCCACAAACCGAGGGCGTAGGGCTTGTGAGCAGGTCTCCGTCACTCCAGCGCCCATAACTTTTGATCCGTAAGGAGTTACGCGACGGACAGCATACTGTTGGAATGCTCTTCGAGAGCTCTACGACGGGGGCAGCCAGCTTGCTCGCTGTGCCCTTTTTTGGAGCCCAAAATCGAACGTTTTCATCAGTTTCGGCCCACTTTTCTAACTTAGCTCTAATTTTTCGTCCCGGATCGTACGTCGTGAGCTGTTAAAAGGACAACAACCTTACTCGCGGGACATTAGAGGGCCGGACAACGCATTGAAATCTCGTCTTGCAAGGATGCTGGGTTGTTGAAGCGGATGGGTTGTCGTTAAGCCCATTGGGCCTTTTGAATGGGCCATCTCTCTAGGCTGGGTCTGTGAACCGTTAACACATAAAGGAATTGTGCCCTCAACATGACCGGCGCGATCATACCAGCTCTAATGCACTGGATTCCATTAGAACTCCGAAGTTAGGCGTGCTTGGGCGAGAGTAGTTCTATGATGAGTAACCCCCTAGGAAGTCCTCGTGTTGCACCCCCCTTTTCAATTTTTTTTGTTCCGGTTAGGGTTGCCAAGATACTTTATCCACCACATATCTATAATCGAATCCCATGGTACCTTGGGCAAGACAACTTCGCTTCACGTGGAGGCCGGGCCCGCAACCCGAGGGCGTAAGGCTTGTGAGTAGGTCTCCATCGCTCCGACGCCCACAACTTTTGATCCGTAAGGAGTTACGCGGTGCACAGCATACTGTTGGAAAGCTCTCCGAGAGCTCTATGACTGGGCCATCCAGCTTGCTCGCTATGCACCTTTTTGGAGACCAAAATCGAACGTTTTCATCAGTTTCGGCCAACTTTTCTGGTTTAGCTGTATTTTTACGTCCCGGATCGTGCGTTGTGAGCTGTTAAAAGGACAACAACCTTACTCGCGGGACATTAGAGGGCCCCACAACGCATTGAAATCTCGTCTTGCGAGGATGATGGGTTGTTGAAGCGGATGGGTTGTCGTTAAGCCCATTGGGCCTTCTGAATGGGCCATCTCTCTAGGCTGGGTCTGTGAACCGTTAACACATAAAGGAATTGTGCCCTCAACATGACGGATGCGATCATACCAGCACTAATTCACTGGATCCCATCAGAACTCCGAAGTTAAGCGTGCTTGGGCGAGAGTAGTACTAGGATGGGTGACCCCCTGGGAAGTCCTCGTGTTGCACTCCCCTTTTCAATTTTTTTTGCTCTGGTTAGGGTTGCCAAGATACTTTATCCACCACATTTCTATTATCGAATCCCACGGCACCTTGGGCAAGGCAACCTCGCTTCACGTGGAGGCCGGGCCTGCAAACCGAGGGCGTATGGCTTGTGAGTAGGTCTCCATCGCTTCGGTGCCCATAACTTTTGATCTGAAATGAGTTATGCTGCGCACAGCATACTGTTGGAAAGCTCTCCAAGAGCTCTATGACGTGGGCAGCTAACTTGCTCGTTGTGCCCTTTTTTGGGGCCCAAAAGCGAATGTTTTCATCAGTTTTGACCCACTTTTCTAATTTAGCTATATTTTTCTGTCCCGGATAGTACGTCGTGAGCTGTTAATAGGACAACAATCTTCTCTCGGGACATTAGAGGGCCCTACAATGCATTGAAATCTCGTCTTGCGAGGATGCTGGGTTGTTGAAGCAGATGGGTTGTCGTTAAGCCCATTGGGCCTTCTGAATGGGCCATCTCTCTAGGTTGGGTCTGTGAACCGTTAACACATAAAGGAATTGTGCCCTCAACATGACGGTGCGATCATACTAGTACTAATGCACCGGATCCCATTAGAACTCCGAAGTTAAGCGTGTTTGGGCGAGAGTAGTACTAGGATGGGTGACCCCCTGGGAAGTCCTCGTGTTGCACCCCCCTTTTCAATATTTTTTTGCTCCGGTTAGGGTTGCCAAGATACTTTATCCACCACATTTCTATTATCGAATCCCACGGCACCTTGAGCATGACAACTTCGCTTCACGAGGAGGCCGGGCCCGCAAACCGAGGGCATAGGGCTTGTGAGCAGGTCTCCGTCGCTCCGGCGCCTATAACTTTTGATCCGTAAGGCGTTACGCAGCGCGCAGCATACTGTTGGAAAGCTCTCCGAGAGCTCTACGACGGGGGCATCCAGCTTGCTCGCTGTGCCTTTTTTGGAGCCCAAAATCGAACGTTTTCATCATTTTTGTCCCACTTTTCTAATTTAGCTCTATTTTTTCGTTCCATATCGTATGTCGTGAGCTGTTAAAAGGACAACAACCTTACTCGTAGGACATTAGAGGGCCCTACAACGCATTGAAATCTCGTCTTGCAAGGATGTTGGGTTGTTGTAGCGGATGGGTTGTCGTTAAGCCCATTGGGCCTTCTGAATGGGCCATCTCTCTAGGCTGGGTCTGTGAACCGTTAACACATAAAGGAGTTGTGCCCTCAACATGATAGGTGCGATCATACCAGCACTAATGTACCGGATCCCATCAGAACTCCGAAGTTAAGTGTGTTTGGGCGAGAGTAGTACTAGGATGGGTGACCCCCTGGGAAGTGCTCGTGTTGAACCCCCATTTTCAATTTTTTTTGCTCCGGTTAGGGTTGCCAAGATACTTTATCCACCACATTTCTATTATCGAATCCCACGGCACCTTGGGCAAGACAACTTCAATTCACGTGGAGGCCGGGCCCGCAAACCGAGGGCGTAGGGCTTGTGAGCAAGTCTCTGTCGCTCCGGCGCCCATAAATTTTGATCCGTAAGGAGTTACTCAGCTCACAGCATACTGTTGGAAAGCTCTCCGAGAGCTCTACGACGTCGGCAGCCAGCTTGCTCGCTGTGCCCTTTTTTGGAGCCCAAAATAGAACGTTTTCATTAGTTTCGGCCCACTTTTCTGATTTAGCTCTATTTTTCCGTCCCGGATCGTATGTCGTGAGCTGGTAAAAGGACAACAACCTTACTCGTGGGACATTAGAGGGCCCGACAATACATTGAAATCTCGTCTTGCGAGGATGCTGGGTTGTTGAAGCGGATGGGTTGTCGTTAAGCCCATTGGGCCTTCTGAATAGGCCATCTCTCTAGGCTTGGTCTGTGAACCGTTAACAGATAAAGGAATTGTGCCCTCAACATGACGGGTGCGATCATACCAGTACTAATGCACCGGATCCCATCAGAACTCCGAAGTTACGCGTGCTTGGGCGAGAGTAGTACTAGGATGAGTGAACCCGTGGGAAGTCCTCGTGTTGCACCCCACTTTTCAATTTTTTTTGCTCCGGTTCGGGTTGCCAAGATACTTTATCCACCACATTTCTATTATCGAATCCCACGGCACTTTGGGCATGACAACTTCAATTCACGTGGAGGCTGGGCCTGCAAACCGAGGGCGTAGGGCTTGTGAGCAGGTCTCCGTCGCTCCAGCGCCTATAACTTTTGATCCGTAAGGAGTTATGCGGCGCGCAGCATACTGTTGGAAAGCTCTCCGAGAGCTCTACGACGGGGGCATCCAGCTTGCTCGCTGTGCCTTTTTTGGAGCGCAAAATCAAACGTTTTCATCATTTTTGTCCCACTTTTCTAATTTAGCTCTATTTTTCTGTTCCAGATCGTATGTCGTGAGCTGTTAAAAGGACAACAACCTTAGTCGCAGGACATTAGAGGGCCCTACAACACATTGAAATCTCTTCTTCCGAGGATGCTGGGGTGTTGTAGCGGATGGGTTGTCGTTAATCCCATTTGGCCTTCTGAATGGGGCATCTCTCTAGGCTGGGTCTGTGAACCGTTAACAGATAAAGGAATTGTGCCCTCAACATGATGGGTGCGATCATACTAGCACTAATGTACCGGATCCCATCAAAACTCCGAAGTTAAGCGTGTTTGGGCGAGAGTACTACTAGGATGGGTGACCCCCTGGGAAGTGCTCGTGTTGCACCCCACTTTTCAATTATTATTCCTCCGGTTAGGGTTGCCAAGATACTTTATCCACCCCATTTCTATTATCGAATCCCACGGCACCTTGGGCATGACAACTTCAATTCACGTGGAGGCCAGGCCCACAAACCGAGGGCGTAGGGCTTGTGAGAAGGTCTCCGTCGCTCCAGCGCCCATAACTTTTGATCCGTAAGGAGTTACGCGACGGACAGCATACTGTTGGAATACTCTTCGAGAGCTCTACGACGGGGGCAGCCAGCTTGCTCGCTGTGCCCTTTTTTGGAGCCCAAAATCGAACGTTTTCATCAGTTTCGGCCCACTTTTCTAACTTAGCTCTAATTTTTCGTCCCGGATCGTACGTCGTGAGCTGTTAAAAGGACAACAACCTTACTCGCGGGACATTAGAGGGCCGAACAACGCATTGAAATCTCGTCTTGCAAGGATGCTGGGTTGTTGAAGCGGATGGGTTGTCGTTAAGCCCATTGGGCCTTTTGAATGGGCCATCTCTCTAGGCTGGGTCTGTGAACCGTTAACACATAAAGGAATTGTGCCCTCAACATGACCGGTGCGATCATACCAGCTCTAATGCACTGGATTCCATTAGAACTCCGAAGTTAGGCGTGCTTGGGCGAGAGTAGTTCTATGATAAGTGACCCCCTAGGAAGTCCTCGTGTTGCACCCCCCTTTTCAATTTTTTTTGTTCCGGTTAGGGTTGCCAAGATACTTTATCCACCACATATCTATAATCGAATCCCATGGTACCTTGGGCAAGACAACTTCGCTTCACGTGGAGGCCGGGCCCGCAACCCGACGGCGCAAGGCTTGTGAGTAGGTCTCCATCGCTCCGACGCCCACAACTTTTGATCCGTAAGGAGTTACGCGGCGCACAACATACTGTTGGAAAGCGTTCCGAGAGTTCTACGACTGGGGCATCCAGCTTGCTCGCTATGCACTTTTTTGGAGACCAAAATCGAACGTTTTCATCAGTTTCGGCCAACTTTTCTAGTTTAGCTGTATTTTTACGTCCCGGATCGTGCGTTGTGAGCTGTTAAAAGGACAACAACCTTACTCGCGGGACATTAGAGGTCCCCACAATGCATTGAAATCTCGTCTTGCGAGGATGATGGGTTGTTGAAGCGGATGGGTTGTCGTTAAGCCCATTGGGCCTTCTGAATGGGCCATCTCTCTAGGCTGGGTCTATGAACCGTTAACACATAAAGGAATTGTGCCCTCAACATGAAGGATGCGATCATACCAGCACTAATTCACCGGATCCCATCAGAACTCCGAAGTTAAGCGTGCTTGGGCAAGAGTAGTACTAGGATGGGTGACCCCCTGGGAAGTCCTCGTGTTGCACTCCCATTTTCAATTTTTTTTGCTCTGGTTAGGGTTGCCAAGATACTTTATCCACCCCATTTCTATTATCGAATCCCACGGCACCTTGGGCATGACAACTTCAATTCACGTGGAGGCCGGGCCCACAAACCGAGGGCGTAGGGCTTGTGAGCAGGTCTCCGTCGCTCCAGCGCCCATAACTTTTGATCCGTAAGGAGTTACGCGACGGACAGCATACTGTTGGAATGCTCTTCGAGAGCTCTACGACGGGGGCAGCCAGCTTGCTCGCTGTGCCCTTTTTTGGAGCCCAAAATCGAACGTTTTCATCAGTTTCGGCCCACTTTTCTAACTTAGCTCTAATTTTCCGTCCCGGATCGTACGTCGTGAGCTGTTAAAAGGACAACAACCTTACTCGCGGGACATTAGAGGGCCGGACAACGCATTGAAATCTCGTCTTGCAAGGATGCTTGGTTGTTGAAGCGGATGGGTTGTCGTTAAGCCCATTGGGCCTTTTGAATGGGCCATCTCTCTAGGCTGGGTCTGTGAACCGTTAAGACATAAAGGAATTGTGCCCTCAACATGACCGGTGCAATCATACCAGCTCTAATGCACTGGATTCCATTAGAACTCCGAAGTTAGGCGTGCTTGGGCGAGAGTAGTTCTATGATGAGTGACCCCCTAGGAAGTACTCGTGTTGCACCCCCCTTTTCAATTTTTTTTGTTCCGGTTAGGGTTGCCAAGATACTTTATCCACCACATATCTATAATCGAATCCCATGGTACCTTGGACAAGACAACTTCGCTTCACTTGGAGGCCGGGCCCGCAAACCGAGGGCGTAGGGCTTGTGAGCAGGTCTCCGTCACTCCGGCGCCTATAACTTTTGATCCGTAATGAGTTACGCGGCGCACAGTATTCTGTTGGAAAGCTCTCCGAGAGCTCTACGACGGGGGCAGCTAGCTTGCTCGCTATGCCCTTTTTTGGAGCCCAAAATCGAATGTTTTCATCAGTTTCGGCCCACTTTTCTAATTTAGCTCTATTTCTCCATCCTGGATAGTACGTCGTGAGCTGTTAAAAGGACAACAACCTTACTCACGGGACATTAGAGGGCCCTACAACGCATTGAAATCTCGTCCTGCGAGGATGCTTGGTTGTTGAAACGGATGGATTGTCGTTAAGCCCAACGGGCCTTCTGAATGGGCCATCTCTCTAGGGTGGGTCTGTGAACCGTTAACACATAAAGGAATTGTGCCCTCAACATGACGGGTGTGATCATACCAGCACTAATGCACCGGATATCATCAGAACTCCGAAGTTAAGCGTGTTTGGGAGAGAATAGTACTAGGATGGGTGACCCCCTAGGAAGTCCTCGTGTTGCACCCCCCTTTTCAATTTTTGTTGCTTCGGTTAGGGTTGCCAAGATACTTTATCCACCACATTTCTATTGTTGAAACCCACGGCACCTTGGGCAAGACAACTTCGCTTCACGTGGAGGGCGGGCCCGCAAACCGAGGGCGTAGGGCTTGTGAGCAGGTCTCCGTCGCTCCGGCGCCCATAACTTTTGATCTGTAAAGAGTTACGCGGCGCATAGCATACTGTTGGAAAGCTCTCCGAGAGATCTACGACGGGCGCAGCCCGCTTGCTCGCTGTGCCCTTTTTTGGAGCTCATAATCGAACGTTTTCATCAGTTTCGGCCCACTTTTCTAATTTAGCTTTATTTTTGCGTCCAGGATCGTACCTCGTGAGTTGTTAAAAGGACAACAACCTTACTCGCGAGACATTAGAAGGCCCGACAATGAATTAAAATCTCGTCTTGCGAGGATGCTGGGTTGTTGAAGCGGATGGGTTGTCGTTAAGCCCATTGGGCCTTCTGAATGGGCCATCTTTCTAGGCTTGGTCGGTGAACCGTTAACACATAAAGGAATTGTGCCCTCAACAGGACGGGTGCGATCATACCAGCACTAATGCACCGGCTCCCATCAGAACTCTGAAGTTAAGCGTGCTTGGGCGAGAGTAGTACTAGGATGGGTGACCCCCTAGGAAGTCCTCATGTTGCACCCCCCTTTTCAATTTTTTTTTCTCCGGTTAGTGTTGCCAAGATACTTTATCCACCACATTTCTATTATCGAATCCTACGGCACCTTGGGTAAGACAACTTCGCTTCACGTGGAGGTCGGGCCCGTAAACCGAGGGCGTAGGGCTTGTGAGTAGGTCTCCGTCGCTCCGGCACCCATAACTTTTGATCTGTAAGGAGTTACGCGGCGCACATCATACTGTTGGAAAGCTCTCTGAGAGCTCTACGACGGGGGCAGCTAGCTTGCTTACTCTGTCCAATTTTGGAGCCCAAAATCGAACGTTTTCATCAGTTTTGGCCCACTTTTCTTATTTAGCTCTATTTTTCCGTCCCGGATCGTACGTCGTGAGCGGTTAATAGGACAACAACCTTACTCGCGGGATATTAGAGGGCCCGACAATGCATTGAAATCTCATCTTGCGAGGATGCTGGGTTGTTGACGCGAATGGGTTGTCGTTAAGCCCATTGGGCCTTCTGAATGGGCCATCTCTCTAGGCTGGGTCTGTGAACCGTTAACACATAAAGGAATTGTTCCCTCAACATGACGGGTGCGATCATACCAGCAATAATGCAACGGAACCCATCAGAACTCCGAAGTTAAGCGTGCTTGGGCGAGATTAGTACTAGGATGGGTGACCCCCTTGCAAGTCCTCGTGTTGCACCCCCCTTTTCAATTTTTTTTGCTTCGGTTCGGGTTCCCAAGATACTTTATCCACCATATTTCTATTATCGAATCCCACAGCACCTTGGGCAAGACAACTTCGCTTCACGTGGAGGCCGGGCCCGCAAACCGAGGGCATAGGGCTTGTGAGCAAGTCTCCGTCGCTCCGCCGCCCATAATTTTTATTCCGTAAGGAGTTACGCGGTGCACAGCATACTGTTGGGAAGCTCTCTGAGAGCTCTACGACGAGGGCATCCTGCTTGCTAGCTGTTCCTTTTTTGGAGCCCAAAATCGAACGTTTTAATCAGTTTCGGCCCACTTTTCTAATTTAGCTCTATTTTTCCGTACCGGATCGTACGTCGTGAGCTGTTAAAAGGACAACAACCTCACTCGCGGGACATTAGAAGGCCCTACAACGCATTGAAATCTCGTCTTGCGAGGATGCTGGGTTGTTGAAGCGGATGGGTTGTCGTTAAGCCCATTGGGCCTTCTGAATGGGCCATCTCTCTAGGCTGGGTCTGTGAACCGTTAACACATAAAGGAATTGTTCCCTCAACATGACGGGTGCGATAATACCAGCACTAATGCAACGGAACCCATCAGAACTCCGAAGTTAAGTGTGCTTGGGCGAGAGTAGTACTAGGATGGGTGACCCCCTAGGAAGTCCTCGTGTTGCACCCCCTTTTCAATTTTTTTTGCTCCAGTTAGGGTTGCCAAGATACTTAATCCACCACATTTCTCTTATTGAATCCTACGGCACCTTGTGCAAGAAAACTTCGCTTCACGTGGAGGCCGGGCCCGTAAACCGAGGGCGTAGGGCTTGTGAGCAGGTCTCCGTCGCTCCGGCGCCCATAACTTTTGATCCGTAATGATTTACGCGGAGCTGTTAAAAGGACAACAACATTACTCGCGTGACATTAGAGGGCCCTACAACGCATTGAAATCTCGTCTTGCGAGGATGCTGGGTTGTTGAAGTGGAAGGGTTGTCGTTAAGCCCATTGGGCCTTCTGAATGGGCCATCTCTCTAGGCTGGGTCTGTGAACCGTTAACACGTAAAGGAATTGTGCCCTCAACATGACGGGTGCGATCATACCAGCACTAATGCACTGGATCCCATCAGAACTCCGAAGTTAAGCTTGTTTGGGCGAAAGTAGTACTAGCATTAGTGATCCCCTGGGAAGTCCTCGTGTTGCACCCCCCTTTTCAATTTTTTTTGCTCCGGTTAGGGTTGCCAAGATACTTTATCCGCCACATTTCTATTATCGAATCCCACGGTACCTTGGGCAAGAGAACTTCGCTTAACATGGAGGCCGGGCATGCAAACCGAGGGCGTAGGGCTTGTGAGCAGGTCTCCTTCGCTCCGGCGCCCATAACTTTTGATCCGTAAGGAATTACGCGGCGCACAACATACTGTTGGAAAGCTCTCCGAGAGCTCTACGACGAGCGCATCCAGTTTGCTCGTTGTCCCCTTTTTTGGAGCCCAAAATCGAACATTTTCATCAGTTTCGGCCCACTTTTCTAATTCAGCTCTATTTTTCTGTCCCGGATCGTACGTCGTGAGCTGTTAAAAGGACAAAAACCTCACTCGCGGGACATTAGAGGGCCCTACAACGCATTGGAATCTCGTCTTGCGAGGATGCTGGGTTGTTGAAGCGGATGGGTTGTCGTTAAGCCCATTCGGCCTTTTGAATGGGCCATCTCTCTAGGCTGGGTCTGTGAACCGTTAACACATAAAGGAATTGTGCCCTCAACATGACGGGTGCGATCATACCAGCACTAATGCACCGGAACCCATCAGAACTCCGAAGTTAAGCGTGCTTGGGCGAGAGTAGTACTAGGATGGGTGACCCCCTAGGAAGTCCTCGTGTTGCACCCCCTTTTCAATTTTTTTTGCTCCAGTTAGGGTTGCCAAGATACTTAATCCACCACATTTCTCTTATTGAATCCTACGTCACCTTGTGCAAGAAAACTTCGCTTCACGTGGAGGCCGGGCCCGTAAACCGAGGGCGTAAGGCTTGTGAGCAGGTCTCCGTCGCTCCGGCGCCCATAACTTTTGATCCGTAATGATTTACGCGGAGCTGTTAAAAGGAAAACAACATTACTCGCGTGACATTAGAGGGCCCTACAACGCATTGAAATCTCGTCTTGCGAGGATGCTGGGTTGTTGAAGTGGAAGGGTTGTCGTTAAGCCCATTGGGCCTTCTGAATGGGCCATCTCTCTAGGCTGGGTCTGTGAACCGTTAACACGTAAAGGAATTGTGCCCTCAACATGACGGGTGCGATCATACCAGCACTAATGCACCGGATCCCATCAGAACTCCGAAGTTAAGCGTGTTTGGGCGAAAGTAGTACTAGGATTGGTGACCCC
Organism: Ehretia macrophylla; assembly: GCA_037974665.1. Classification (NCBI taxonomy): domain Eukaryota; kingdom Viridiplantae; phylum Streptophyta; class Magnoliopsida; order Boraginales; family Ehretiaceae; genus Ehretia; species Ehretia macrophylla. The sequence continues at coordinate 32,301,080 of CM075777.1, forward strand.
CTGGGAAGTCCTCGTGTTGCACCCCCCTTTTCAATTTTTTTTGCTCCGGTTAGGGTTGCCAAGATACTTTATCCGCCACATTTCTATTATCGAATCCCACGGTACCTTGGGCAAGAGAACTTCGCTTAACATGGAGGCCGGGCATGCAAACCGAGGGCGTAGGGCTTGTGAGCAGGTCTCCTTCGCTCCGGCGCCCATAACTTTTGATCCGTAACGAGTTACGCGGCGCACAACATACTATTGGAAAGCTCTCCGAGAGCTCTACGACGAGCGCATCCAGTTTGCTCGTTGTCCCCTTTTTTGGAGCCCAAAATCGAACATTTTCATCAGTTTCGGCCCACTTTTCTAGTTCAGCTCTATTTTTCTGTCCCGGATCGTACGTCGTGAGCTGTTAAAAGGACAAAAACCTCACTCGCGGGACATAGAGGGCCCTACAATGCATTGGAATCTCGTCTTGCGAGGATGCTGGGTTGTTGAAGCGGATGGGTTGTCGTTAAGCCCATTGGGCCTTTTGAATGGGCCATCTCTCTAGGCTGGGTCTGTGAACCGTTAACACATAAAGGAATTGTGCCCTCAACATGACGGGTGCGATCATACCAGCACTAATGCACCGGAACCCATCAGAACTCCGAAGTTAAGCGTGCTTGGCGAGAGTAGTACTAGGATGGGTGACCCCCTAGGAAGTCCTTGTGTTGCACCCCCATTTTCTATTTTTTTTGCTCCGGTTAGGGTTGCCAAGATACTTTATCCACCACATTTCTATTATCGAATCCCACGACACCTTGGGCAAGACAACTTCGCTTCACGTGGAGGGCGGGCCCGCAAACCGAGGGCGTAGGGCTTGTGAGCAGGTCTCCGTCGCTCCGGCGCCCATAACTTTTGATCCGTAAGGAGTTACGCAGCGCACAACATACTGTTGGAAAGCTCTCCGAGAGCTCTACGACGGGGGCAGCTAGCTTGCTTGCTTTGCCCTTTTTTGGAGCCCAAAATCGAACGTTTTCATCAGTTTCCTCCCACTTTTCTAATTTAGCTCTATTTTTCCGTCCCGGATTGTTCGTTGTGAGCTGTTAAAAGGACAACAACCTTACTCGCGGGACATTAGAGGGCCCTACAATGCATTGAAATCTTGTCTTGCGAGGATCCTGGGTTGTTGAAGTGGATGGGTTGTCGTTAAGCCGATTGGGCCTTCTGAATGGGCCATCTCTCTAGGCTAGGTCTGTGAACCGTTAACACATAATGGAATTGTGCCCTCAACATGACGGGTGCAATCATACCAGCACTAATGCACCGGAACCCATCAGAACTCCAAAGTTAAGTGTGCTTGGGCGAGAGTAGTACTAGGATGGGTGACCCCCTAGGAGGTCCTCGTGTTGCACCCCCATTTTCAATTATTTTTGCTTCGGTTAGGGTTGCCATGATACTTTATCCACCACATTTCTATTATCGAATCCCACGGAACCTTGGGCAAGACAACTTCGCTTCACGTGGAGGCCGGGCCCGCAAACCTAGGGCATATGGCTTGTGAGCAGGTCTCCGTCGCTCCGGCGCCCATAACTTTTGATCTGTAAGGAGTTACGCGGCGCACAGCATACTGTTGGAAAGCTCTCCGAGAGCTCTACGACGGGGGCAGCAAGCCTGCTCGGCTGCGCCTATTTTCGAAGCCCAAATTCGAACATTTTCATAAGTTTTGGGACACTTTTCTTCTTTTGTGCTATTTTTTCGTCCCAAATCGTACGTCGTGAGCCGTGAACAGGACGACAACCTAATCCATCACATTTCTATTACCGAATCCCGTGGAACCTTGGGCAAGACAACATCACTTCACGTAGAGGTTGGGCCCACAAACTGAGGGCGTGGGTCTTGTGACCAGGTATCTGTCGCTCCGGTGCCCATAACTTTTTATCTGTAAGGAGTTACGCAGCACACAGCATACCGTTGAAATTCTCTCTGAGAGCTCTACGATGTGGGCAGGAAGCTTGCTCTGCTGCGCCTATTTTCGGAGCCCAAATTCAAAAAAATTTCATAAGTTTTGTGACACTTTCTTCTTTTGCGCTGTTTTTCTGTCCCGAATCCTACCTCATGAGCCGAAAAAAAAAATGACAACTTAATCCATCACATTTATATTACCGAATCCCACGGGAACTTTGGCAACACAACTTCAATTCTCGTAGAGGCTTGGCCAGCAAACCGACGGCGTGGGGCTTGTGACTAGGTATTCGTCGCACTGGTGCCCATAACTTTTGATCCGTAACGACTTACGCAGTGCACAACATACCGTTGGAAAGCTCTCCTAGAGCTCTACGATGAGGGTACCAACCCTGATCAGCTGGGCCTATTTTCGGAGCCCGAAATCGAATGTTTTCATCAGTTTTGGGATACTTTTATTCTTTTGCGCTGTTTTTCTGTCCCGGATCGTACGTCGTGAGACGCGAAAAGGACGACAATCTAATCCATCACATTTCTATTACTGAATACCACTGTAACTGGGGCAAGACAACTTCACTTCACGTAGAGGCTGGGCCCTCAAATCGAAGGCGTGGGGCTTCTGACTAGGTATCCGTTGCTCTGGTGCCCATAACTTTTGATCCGTAAGGAGTTATGCAGCACACAACATACCATTGGAAAGCTCTCCGAGAGCTCTACGATGGGGGCACCAAGCATGCTCGGCTACGCCTGTTTTCGGAGCCCAAAATCGAACATTTTCTTAAGTTTTGGGACACTTTTCTTCTTTTGCGTTGTTTTTCCAACCCAGATCGTACGTCGTGAGCCACGAAAAGAACGAAAACCTAATCCATCACATTTCTCCTACCGAATCCTATGGCACCTTGGGCAAGACACCTTCACTTCACGTAGACGCTGGTCCCGCAAATCGAGGGCGTGCGGCTTATGACCTGGTATCTGTTGCTTCAGTGCCCATAACTTTTGATCCGTAAGGAGTTACGCGGCGCATAGCATACCGTTGGAAAGCTCTCTAAGGGCTCTACAACAGAGGCACCCAGCCTGCTCGGCTGTGCATGTTTTCATAGTCCAAAATCAAAAAATTTCATCAGTTTCGGAATACTTTTCTTCTTTTGCGCTATTTTTTTGTCCCGGATCGTACATCGTGAGCCGCGAAAATGATGACAACCTAATCCATCACATTTCTATTACCAAATCCCACGGCACCTTGGGCAAGACAACTTCACTTCACATAGAGGTTGGGCCAGCAAACAGAGGGCGTGGGGCTTGTGACCAGGTATCCGTCGCTCCGGGGCCCATAACTTTTGATCCGTAAGGAGTTACGCGGTACATAGCATACAGTTGGAAAGCTCTCTAAGAGCTCTACGACGTGGGCAACAAGCCTACTCGGCTGTGCCTATTTTCGGAGCCCAAATTTGAACATTTTCATAAGTTTTGGGACACTTTTCTTCTTTTACACTGTTTTTCCATCCTGGATCGTACGTCGTGAGCCGCGAAAAGGACGACAACCTAATCCATCACATTTCTATTACCGAATCCCACGGCAACTTGGCAAGACAACTTCACTTCAAGTAGAAGCTGGGCTCGCAAACCGAGGGCGTGGGGCTTTTGATTAGGTATCCGTCGCTCCGGTGCCCATAACTTTTGATCCGTAAGGAGTTATGATGCGCACAACATACCGGAAAGCTCTTCGAGTGCTCTACGACGGGGTAGCAAGCCTGCTCAGCTACGCCTATTTTCGGAACCCAAAATCGAATATTTTCATAAGTTTTGGGACACTTTTCTTCTTTTGCGCTGTTTTTTCATCCCGGATCATATGTCGTGAGCCGCAAAAAGGACGACAACCTAATCCATCACATTTTCATTACTGATTCCCATGGCAACTTTGGGAAGACAACTTCACTTCATGTAAAGGCTGGGCCCACAAACTGAGGGCGTGCGGCTTGTGAGCAGGTATCCATCGCTCCGGTGCCCATAACTTTTGATCCGTAAGGAGTTACGCGACGCACAACATAACGTTGGAAAGCTCTACGACGGGGGCACCAAGCCTACTTGGCAACGCCTATTTTTGTAGCCCAAAATCGAACGTTTTCATCAGTTCTGGGATACTTTTCTACTTTTGCACTATTTTTCCATCCCGGATCGTACGTCGTGAGCTATGAAAAAGATGACAACCTAATCCATCACATTTCTATTACCGAATCGCATGGCACCTAGGGCAAGACAAATTTACTTCACGTAGAGGCTGGGCCCGCAAACCGAGGGCGTGGGGCATGTAACAAGTATCCGTCACTCCGGTGCCCATAACTTTTGATCCGTAAGGAGTTACGCGGCACACAACATACTGTTGGAAAGCTCTCCAAGAGCTCTACGATGGGGGTACCAAGCTTGCTTGGCTGCGCCTGTTTTCGGAGCCCAAAATTGAATGTTTTCATCAGTTTTTGGACACTTTTCTTCTTTTTCGCTATTTTTTCATCCCGGATCGTACGTCGTGAGCCGCAAAAAGGACGATAACCTAATCTATCACATTTTTACTACCGACTCCCACGGCACCTTGGGCAAGACAACTTTGCTTCACATAGAGGCTGGGCCCGCAAACTGAGGGCGTAGGGCTTGTGACCAGTTATCCATTGCTCCGGTGCCCATAACTTTGATCTGTAAGGAGTTACGCGGCACACAACATACCGTTGGAAAGCTCTCCGAGAGCTATACGACGGGGGCACCGTGCATACTCGGCTGTGCCTGTTTTTGGAGCCCAAAATAGAACATTTTCATCAGTTTCGGGACACTTTTCTTCTTTTGCGGTTTTTTTCCGTTGCGGATCGTACATCGTGAGCCGCGAAATGGACGACAACCTAATCCATCACATTTCTATTACCGAATCACACGACACCATAGGCAACACAACTTCAATTCACGTAGAGGCTAGGCCCGCAAACATAGGGCGTGGGGCTTGGGACCAGGTATTCGTTGGTCCGGTGCCCATAACTTTTGATTCGTAAGGAGTTACGCAGCACACAGTATACCGTTGGAAAGCTCTCTGAGAGCTCTACGAAGGGGGCACCAAGCCTGCTCGGCTGCACCTATTTTTGGAGGCCAAAATCGAACATTTTCATGAGTTTTGGGACACTTTTCTTCTTTTGCGCTGTTTTTCTGTCTCAGATCATACGTCGTGAGCCGCAAAAAGGACGACAACCTAATCCATCACATTTCTATTACCGAATCACATGGCACCTTGGGAAAGACAACTTCACTTCACGTAGAGGCTGGGCCCGCAAACAGAGGGCGTGGGCCTTATGACCAGGTATTCGTTGCTCCGGTGCCTATAACTTTTGATCCGTATGGAGTTACGCGGCGCACAGCATTTCGTTGGAAAGATCTCTGAGAGCTCTACGATGGGGGCACTTATCCTGCTCAGCTGTGCCTATTTTCGGAGTCCAAAATTGAACATTTTCATAAGTTTTGTGATACATTTCTTCTTTTACGCTATTTTTCCGTCCCGGATCGTACGTAGTGAGCCGCGAAAAGGACGACAATCTAATCCATCACATTTCTATTACCGAATCCCGTGACACCTTAGGCAAGACAACTTCACTTCTCGTAGAGGATGGGCCCGCAAACAGAGGGCGTGGGGCTTGTGACCAGGTATCCGTCGCTCCGATACCCATAACTTTTGATCCGTAAGGAGTTACGTGGCACACAACATACCGTTGGAAAGCTCTCCGAGCGCTATACGATGGGGGCACAGAGCCTACTCGGCTGCGCCTATTTTTGGAGCCCAAAATTGAACGTTTGCATCAGTTTCGGTACACTTTTCTTCTTTTGTGATTTTTTTTCGTCCCAAATCGTACATCGCCAGCCGCGAAAAAGACGACAACCTAATCCATCACATCTCTATTACCGAGTCACACGACACCTTGGGCAAGACAACTTTACTTCATGTAGCGGCTGTGCCTGCAAACAGAGTGCGTGGGGCTTGTGACTAGGTATTCGTCGCTCCGGTGCCCATAACTTTTGATCCGTAAGGTGTTATGTGGCGCACAGCATACCGTTGGAAAGCTATCTGAGAGCTCTATGATGGGGGCACCTAGCTTGCTCGGCTACGCCTGTTTTCAGAACCCAAAATCGAACATTTTCATATGTTTTGGGATACCTTTCTTCTTTTGCGTTGTTTTTCCTTCCCGAATCGTTCGTCGTGAGTCGCAAAAAGGACGACAACCTAATCCATCACATTTCTATTACCGAATCACACGGCACCTTGGGCAAGACAACTTCACTTCACGTAGAGGATGGGCCGGCAAACAGAGGGCGTGGGACTTGTGACAAGGTATCCGTCGCTCCGGTGCCCATAACTTTTGATCCGTAAGGAGTTACGCGTCGCACAACATACCGTTAGAAAGCTATCCGAGAGCTCTACGACGGGGACAGCAAGCCTGCTCGGTTGTGCCTATTTTCGGAACCCAAAATCGAACATTTTCATCAATTTCGGGTCACTTTTCTTCTTTTGCGCTGTTTTTCCGTCCCGGATCGCACGTCGTGAGCCGCGAAAAGAACGAAAACCTAATCCATCAAATTTCTGTTACCGAATCACACGGAAACTTTGGCAAGACAACTTCACTTCACGTAGAGGTTGGGCCCGTAAACCGAGGGCATAGGGCTTGTGACCAGGTATCTGTCGCTCCGGTGCCCATAACTTTTGATCCGTAAGGAGTTACGCGGCACATAGCATACCGTTGGAAAGCTCTCCTAGAGCTCTATGATGGGGGCACCGAGCATGCTCTGCTACACCTATTTTCGGAGCCCAAAATTGAACGTTTTCATCAGTTTTAGGACACTTTTTTTCTTTTGCGCTATTTTTTCATCCCGGATCTTACGTCTTGAGCCGCGAAAATGATGACAACCTAATCCATCACATTTCTATTAACGAATCCCGTGGCACCTTGGGCAAGACAACTTCACTTCACGTAGAGGCTGGGCCCGCAAACAGAGGCAATGGGGATTGTAACCAGGTATCCGTCACACCGGTGCCCATAACTTTTGATCTGTAAGGAGTTACGCAGAGCACAACATACCGTTGGAAAGGTCTCTGAGAGCTCTATGATGGGGGCACCTAGCTTGCTCGGCTGCACCGGTTTTCGGAGCCCAAAATCCAATATTTTCATAAGTTTTGGGATACTTTTCTTCTTTTGTGTTGTTTTCTGTCCCGAATCGCACGTCGTGAGCCGCGAAAAGGACGACAACTTAATCAATCACATTTCTATTACCGAATCCTAAGGCGACTTTGTCCACGGCACCTTAGGCAAGACAATTTCACTTCATGTAGAGGATGGGCCCGCAAACAGAGGGCATCGGGCTTGTGACCAGGTATCCGTCGCTCCCTTGTCCATAACTTTTGATCCATAAGGAGTTACGCGGCGCACAGTGTACCGTTGGAAAGCTCTCCTAGAGCTCTACAATGGGGGCACCAAGCCTGCTCGGCTGCGCGTATTTTCGGAGCCCAAAATTGAACATTTTCATCAGTTTTGGGACACTTTTCTTCTTTTGCGCTGTTTTTTCATCTCAGATCGTACATCGTGAGCCACAAAAAGGACAACAACCTAATCCATCACATTTCTTTTACCGAATCCCGCGGTACCTTGGGCAAGACAACTTCACTTCACGTAGAGGCTGGGCCCGCAAACAAAGGCCGTGGGGATTGTGACCAAGTATCCGTCGCTCTAGTGCCCATAACTTTTGATCCGTTTGGAGTTACGCGGCGCACAGCATACTGTTGGAAAGCTCTTTGAGAGCTCTACGACGGGGAGAGCAAGCTAGCTTGGTTTTACCTATTTTCGGTATCCCAAATTGAATGTTTTCATTAATTTTGGGACACTTTTCTTTTTTTGCGCTGTTTTTCCATCCAGGATCGCACGTCGTGAGCCGTAAAAAGGACGACAACCTAATCTATCACATTTCTATTACCGAATCCCACGGAAACTTTGGCAAGACAACTTCACTTCACGTAGAGGTTGGGCCCGCAAACTGAGGGCGTGGGGCTTGTGACTAGGTATATGTCGCTCCGGTGCCCATAACTTTTAATCCGTAAGGAGTTACGCGGCCCACAGCATATCGTTAGTAAGCTCTCTAAGAGTCCTACAATGTGGGTAGCAAGCTTGCTCGGCTACGCCTGTTTTTGGAGCCCAAATTCGAACATTTTCATCAATTTTGGGACACTTTTCTTCTTTTGCGCTATTTTTCATTCCCGGATCGTACATCGTGAGCCACGAAAAGGAAAGCAACCTAATCCATCACATTTCTATTATCGAATCCCACAGTAACTCTGCCAAGACAACTTCACTTCACGTAGATGTTGGGCCCACAAACCGAGGGCGTTTGTGACCAGGAATCCGTCGCTCCGGTGCCCATAACTTTTGATCCGTAAGGAGTTACGCGACGCACTGCATACCGTTGGAAAGCTCTCCCAGAGCTCTACGACGAGGGCACCCAGCCTGCTTGGTTGCGCCTATTTTCGGAGCCCAAAATCGAATGTTTTCATCAGTTTCAAGACACATTTCTTCTTTTGCGCTATTTTTTCGTCCCGGATCGCACGTCGTGAGCTGCGAAAAGGACGACAACCTAATCCATCAAATTTATATTATTGAATCCTATGGCAACTTTGGCAAGACAACTTCACTTCACATAGAGGTTGGGCCCGCAAACCGAGGGCGTGGGGCTTATGACCAGGTATCTGTCGCTCAAGTGCCCATAACTTTTGATCTGTAAGGAGTTACGCGGCACACAGCATACCGTTGGAAAGCTCTTTGAGAGCTCTATGACGTGGGTAGCAAGCCTGCTAGGCTGCGCCTATTTTCATAGCTCAAATTCGAACATTTTCATCAATTTTGGGATACTTTTCTTCTTTTGCGCTGTTTTTTCGTCCCGAATCGTGCGTCGTGAGCCGCAAAAAGGAAGACAACCTAATACATCAAATTTCTTTTATCGAATCCCACGGCAACTTTGGCAAGACAACTTTACTTCATGTAGAGGTTGGGCTCGCAAACCTCTACATGAGGCTTGTGGCCAGGTATCCGTCGATCCGGTGCCCATAACTTTTGATCCGTAAGGAATTACGCGGCGCATAACATACCGTTGGAAAGCTCTCCGAGAGCTCTACGACGGGGGCACCAAGCCTGCTAGGCTCCGGCTGTTGTCGGAGCCCAAAATCGAACATTTTCATCAATTTCGGGACACTTTTCTTCTTTTGCGCTATTTTTCCATCCCATATGGTACGTCGTGAGCCGCGAAAAGGACGACAACCTAATCCATCACATTTCTATTACCGAATCCCATGGAACCTTGGGCAAAACAACTTCACTGCACGTGGAGGCTGGGCCCGCAAACCAAGGGCGTGGGGGTTGTGACTAGGTATCCGTCACTCCGGTGCCTATAACTTTTGATCCGTAAGGAGTTACACGGCGCAAAGCATACCGTTGGAAAGCTCTCTGAGAGCTCTATGATGGGGGCACCAACCCTGCTCGGCTGCGCCTGTTTTCAAAACCCAAAATAGAACATTTTCATCCGTTTCGGGATACTTTTCTTCTTTTGCGTTGTTTCTTCATCCCGGATCATACGTCGTGAGCCGCGAAAATGACTACAACCTAATCCATCACATTTCTATTACCGAATCACATGGCACCTTGGGCAAGACAACTTCACTTCACGTAGAGGCTGGTCCCGGAAACAGAGGACATAGGGCTTGTGACCAGGTATCCGTCGCTCCGTTGCCCATAACTTTTGATCAGTAAGGAGTTACGCGGTGCACATCGTACCATTGGAAAGCTCTCTGAGAGCTCTACGATAAGGGCACCTATTATGCTCGGCTGCGCCTGTTTTCGGAGCCCAAAATCGAACATTTTCATAAGTTTTGGGACACTTTTCTTCTTTTACGCTATTTTTCCGTCCCGGATCATACGTCTTTAGCCGCATAAAGGACGACAACCTAATCCATCACATTTCTATTACCGAATCACATGGCACCTTGGGCAAGACAACTTCACTTCACGTAGAGGATGGGCCCGCAAACAGAGGGCGTGGGACTTGTGACCAATTATCCATCGCTCCGGTGCCCATTGATCCGTAAGGAGTTACGCGGCACACAGCATACCGTTGCAAAGCTCTCTGAGAGCTCTACGATGGGGGTACCTAGCTTGCTCAGTTGCGCCTATTTTCTGAGCCCAAAATCAAATATTTTCATAACATTTGGGACACTTTTCTTCTTTTGTGCTATTTTTTTGTCCTAGATCGTACGTCGTGAGCCGCGAAAAGGACAATAACCCAATCCATCACATTTCTATTACCGAATCCCACGACAACTTTGGCAAGACAAATTCACTTCACGTTGAGGTTGGGCCTGCAAACCGAGGGCGTGGGGCTTGTGACCAGGTATCTGTCGCTCCGGTGCCCATAACTTTTAATCCGTAAGGAGTTACGCGGTGCACAGTATACCATTGGAAAGCTCTCTGAGAGTGCTACAACGTGGGTAGCAAGCCTGCTCGGCTGCGCCTATTTTTGGAGCCCAAATTCGAATAATGCCTAGTTACTAAACTAAGCTCTGATACCATTCTATTATAGGGTGTCACGCCCCAACCCGGCCTATAAAGGTTAGACTAGGGTGTGATCTAAATATTCAAGTCCTTTCACGTACTTAATCGTTCAAGGAGGTTTAGCACTTAATATTTAATCCTAGACTCCAAAATTTTTTGAAAAATCGGCAGCATAACGGCTGCAATTGGGCTCTTTGGTTTGACCTAATTCTCTAAACACCTCAATTATTCCAATCATTAATCCAATTCCATTAAGGACTTCTATTTGTCACCAACCGATTTGCCTGCTAGTTTATCTTGAAAGTCTCATTTGGTTAATAAGCCTAACATGATAACTATGTCCCATTTATTTGTCAATTTCCTATCATGCAAGTACCTATTATCCTTTAGTTTGCAAATGAGCACCTAAGTGAAATTAGATAGAATTAACTTAGTTGATTGTTTATCTAGTGGTTTGAATGCCTACGATAACTACTAATTAAGAAAACGAAAACAAACAACCAAATAAAAGTTTGTCCAGTTATAGATAGTACAATCCCAGAATTAGACCCAAATTACAACAGGGTCATTTACATCAATAAACAACGAGCAACAAAAAAGAAATAGTCTTCAAGTAGCATAGTTCATAAATAGCCATAATCACGCAAAGCACACAAGACAGGCAATCACTCCAAGGAATCATCGTTAGGCACATCATCCTCGGGTACCTGTTCTTGATCTTCTTCACCTGAGATGATAAAAGAGGGTGAATCCTTATGAACTCAGCGAGGGGGAACGAGAAATAGGTTTTGAAACTCATTTTTCGGTTCAACTTATAAAAATCCTTTTGCAAGCATGAATATATCAATAATACAAGTACAGAAATAGAAATACCAGTCTTTCTTCCCCGAGGTTCTCTAGGAACCAAGCGAGAGTACTTACACACATAGTAAAAAGGATATAGTGAGCTTTTGCTCTCAGATCAGTTTCAGAATCAGAAGTTGCGGCCGACTTCAAATCATCCCCAAAAACACGCCAGGTGGGTGTACTCCGAATGTACCCCGAAATCCTACGACCTAACTCTCCGAGGGTGGAATGCCAAGTGAGAGAGGGAATTGGACCATGGTAGTCACGGGAGCACCGACAAGCCCTATGCCGCCCGGCGTTCGTGAAACGCTACCATGCCACAATGAAAGGTTGCAACCTTGTATACAATGCCCATTTATGTCATTTAACATTTCACATTAGGAGGTCAACAAAGTAGGTTGCCTCCGAGCAAGTATATGATCACATTTTGACATATTGGCATATAAGGCATTGTAAGAACATATAATCATTTCATATATCCATTTGGAAGCAATTAAACTTTAACGGGCAACCAAGTAATCATGTTCAATTAAACAATTGAATATCTTTTAACAATTCACGTTAGGAGGACAACAAAGTAGGTTGCCTCTGAGAAATTTCAAGATCACATGTTATCAAGTAATGAAACGAGGCACGATAAGACAAGTAATTTCACTTGAAAGGCATATAGAGCCATATGAACATTAAACGGGCAGCCATGTAACACATGCGAGTCAAGCCATATAACTCATTTTGAAGTCCACGTAATCAAGTGATAAGATTATTCAACATGCAATATCATTTACGTGGGTTCGGGTGCGAGAAAAGCTCATTTGTCAACATGTGATGATCAAATTCACATTTGAAGTTATAAGACATTTACGGGCAGCCCACTAAGCATATAATTTCCACACAACATCCAAATGATCAACACTTAGCAAAACTACCTAGTCATCAGGGTTTCCATTTCGTGTATATTCATGCAATTTGAGCCTCAACCCAATTCAAAGTCAATCTCAAAATCATTCTCAAGTCATGCATCATTCAATTCAAACATCCTCAAGTACTCAAAACAGTCCACACAACATCCCAACATCACATTTCCACACAATTAGTACCACAAGAGAGGTTACAACAATTTTCCATGCATGTAGCTAAGTGAAACCTTTACTGCAATAGGCTGTTTTCTCACAATCAATAGGATAATAAAAAAAATCTCAAAATCCAGTGAATAAGATTTCAAATTAAAGCTTAAGAAGTTAACTAAAATCAGAAACAAACCTTGCATCAATTGGAGTTCGGGATCATTAGATATAGCCGAAACAGTGGAATAGCACAAAACTGTCCAGATTTGCACACATTTCGATAATTGACGTTTTTGAGGTCCTTAGGGTCAGCTTCAGCCTTAGTCCATTTCTGATAAAAATGTCCAGAACTGAAAAATATAGCAGCACACTAATTTTCATACATTTTGGACATCATTAACTAAGTCAAATCTGGTTCGTTCTACAAGGTCAGTGCATCTGCCAAAACCTGCTTCATTTTTCCAGATTTCCAGATTTGGATACATTTTAAAGATTCGCCATTTTGAGGACCTTAGAGTCGAAATTAGCTTTGGCCTATTTCTACGAAAAGTATTCAAAACTGTCCAAACTAGTCACCTACCAATTTTCAAGCATTTTAAACATCATTTTCCTAGCTAAACTTACCTCGAAACAGACTGGTCAGAGAGCTGTCAACAATCCGACTTCACCTATCACCACTTTCAAGCCGAGATCTTGCCATGAATGGTTGTTTAAGCTTATGAACGAACATATAACTCAAGTACAGAAGCAAAGACATACATTTATGAGCATGCATGTGAATTTTTGAAGAGTTTTCAAAAGGTTTTAGCCCTCACCTTAGCAATCAACCAAAAGATGCTCAAAAACCTTGTTGAAGCTCAAATCTTCTCTTTTCCTTTGCCTAGCCGAAATCCCAACTAGCTTTTCTCTATTTTTCCTAGCTTAGTGATCAATCTCTTAGTACATTCATGAGGTTAGAACAAGAAGAAAAGAAATGGAAGCTTAAAACTCACCTAGGGCCGAAATGAAGGCTTCAAAGGACATGCAAGTGTAGTTTTCGCATCTTAGCTTGTTTGCTTGAGTTTCTTTGGTGGTTGCTTGTCTTGTTGCACCATATGATGAAGAAGATGAGCTAGGAGGTGGAGAGAACTCAGCCAAAACCAAAATGGAGAGAGAAGAGTGAGAGGGAGAGAGAGAAAATGTGAGAGGAAAGAAGAAATGACAAAAAAATGAAAGCCTTTGCATCCTTTAAGCATGTGGTCGGCCTTGGGCCATTAAATTCTGATTTTTGTGTCTTCAATATGTGATTTTAAAATGTTTAGCATGGGTAAGGGTGGTTTGGTTGAGCAAGGTAGAGGATTTTGGTGGTTTTGAGCATTTTTTTATGCATTGTGCTAAGTGTTTGTCATAGTTTGTCTAGGAATAATTCTTTATGCACTTGTGTCATTAGAATTGTCATAGGAATGTTGGGGAATGAGGGAATCTAGGTAGAATAAAATATTTGAATGGTTGTTGATGAGTTGAATTATGAATAGAATAATAGATAGTGGAAAATGTAAGAATAGTTTAGTATTATTTTATTGTTAGTGGAGTTTGTAGAGAATTTGAATTAGGAATATAATATTGGTTAGTGGATTGTGTAGGATTATTTTAGTGTCTAGTGCTTTGTGTAGGATTCTTTATTGATTAGCGTGTGGGCACGCTTTCCTAGGTTTAGGGCACGCACGGAAATCAATACGGGGCACGAATCACGAGGTAGACACAAATTTCAAGACTAATGCACGTAATCCTAGGTGAATGCACATAAACCAATGCAAGGCACGTAATTCAATGCAACGCACACAAATCAAGGCACGACTCTATATCTAGGTTAAGGTACACAATTCAAGATTAGGGCACACAAAACGAGGTAATGCTCGTACATCGAGGTCAGGGCTGTCACGCCCCAACCCGGCCTATACGGTTAGACTAGGGTGTGATCTAAATGTTCAGGACCTGTCACATACTTAACCGTTTATGAAGAATTAACACTTATCGTTTTAGTCTAAACTCCAAAGTTTTTCAGAAAACTGGCAGCATAACGGCTGTAATTGGACTCTTTGGTTTGACCTAATTCTCTAAACGCCTCAAAATTTTCAATTCAAGTTCATTTCCAACTAAGATTACTATTTTACCATCAATTGAATTGCCTATTGGTTATCTCGACGTCCCGTTTGATTTATAACCTGGCATGATATTGTGTCTCATTTGTTATTTATCCTCGTTACGAAAGTACCTGTTGATCTTAGCTCAAAAGCATGTACCTGTTTAAGATTTGATAGGTTCATTTACTTAGTCCTTACCTAATACGCCATAACCTATGATAGATACTAGCAGTAATAATAGCAAAACGTTCATAATAGTGTCTAGTATCTATCTAGCAATATTAGTACAAACCAAAATTAGACCCCAAATTACAACGGGGGTCTTTTACATAAATAAAATGAACATTTTGCAATCAAACACAGTATCCATATAGCAGTCCCTTTCAGGCAAAGCACAAAAGCACGTAGTCACTCCCAGGAATCATCAACAAGCACATTTATTTCGGGTACTTGTTCCAAATATGTTACACCTGTGATAAAAAGAGGGTGAGTCATTATGAACTCAGAGAGGGGGAATGAGAAATAGGTTTTAAAACTCATTTTCTGGTTCAACTTATGAAAATCCTTTTACAAGCATGAATATAACAATAATATTAAGTAAGGGAATAGAAATACCAGTCTTTCCTCCCCGAGGTTCTCTAGGAACCAAGCGAGAGTACTTATACACATAGTAAAAGGATACAGTGAGCTTTTGCTCTCAGATCAGTTTCAGAATCAGAAGTTGCGGCCGACTTCAAATAACCCCAAAACACGCCAGGTGGGTGTACTCCGGATGTACCCCGAAATCCTACGACCCAACTCTTCGAGGGTGGAATGCCAAGCGAGAGAGGGAATTGGACCATGGTAGTCACGGGAGCACCGGCAAGCCCTATGCCGCCCGGCGTTCGTGAAACGCTACCATGCCACAATGAAAGGTTGCAACCTCGTATGCAATGCACATTTATAACATTTATCATATCACATTAGGAGGACAACAAAGTAGGTCGCCTCCGAGCAGTTATAAGATCGCACATTGTCAAGTAATCAAACAAGGCACGATAAGACAAATAATTTCACTTGAAAAGCATATGGTGTCATATGAACATTGAACGAGCAGCCATGTAACACATGCAAGTCAAGCCATATAACTCATTTCGAAGTTCACGTAATCAAGTGATACGAATATTCAACATGCAACAACATTTACGTGGGTTCGGTTGCAAGAAAAGCTTATTGGACAACATGCAATGGTCAAAATCACATTTGAATTTATAAGACATTTACGGGCAGCCCACTAAGCATAAAATTCTCACACAATATCCAAATGATCAATACTTAGCAAAACTACCTAGTCATTAGGGTTTCCATTTCATGTATATTCATGCAATTTGAGCCTCAACCCAACTCATAGTCAATCTCAAACCATGCATCATTTAATTCAACATCCTCAAACATTCAAAACAGTCCACACAACATCCCGTAGCTACAATCCCAAGCATTTAATTCAACAAGAGGAGTCACAACAATTTGTCTAAGCACAACATTAAGTGAAACCCTTACTGCAATAGGCTGTCTTCTCACAATCAATAGGATAAGCAAACAATCTCCAAATTCAGGGAATAAGATGTCAAATTAAATATTAAGAAGTTAACTAAAATCAGAAACAAACCTTGCATCAATTGGAGTTTGGAATCATTAGTTATAGCCGAAACAGTGAGGTAGCACAAAACTGTCCAGATTTGCACACTTTTCAGAAATTGACGTTTTTGAGGTCCTTAGGGTCAGTTTTAGCCTTGGTCCATTTCTGACAAAATTGTCCAGAACGGAAACATCTAGTAGCACACCAAAGTTCATGCATTTTGGACATCATTTACTGAGTAAAAGATGGTTCGTTCCACAAGGTCAGTGCATCTTCCAAAACCTGCTTCATTTTTCCAGATTTCCAGATTTGGTCACATTTTAGAGATTTGCCATTTTGAGGACCTTAGAGTCAAAATTAGCTTCGGACTATTTCTGGGAAAAATGTTCAAAACTGTTCAAACTAGTCACCTACCAATTTTCATGCATTTTCAACATCATTTTCCTAGATAAAGTTACCTCGAACAGACTGGTCAGAGAGCTGTCAACAATTTCGACTTCACCTAGCATCACTTTCAAGCCAAGATCTTGCCATGCATGGTTGTTTAAGCTTATGAACGACCATATAACTCAAGTACAGAAGCAAAGACATACATTTATGAGCATGCATGTGAATTTTTGAAGGATTTTCAAAAGGTTTTAGCCCTCACCTTAGCAAACAACCAAGAAGATGCACAAAAACTTGTTGAAGCTCAAATCTCTTCTTCTTCTTGCTTAGCCGAGATTCCAACTTGGTTTTCTCTATTTTTCCTAGCCTAGTGATCAATCTCTTAGTACATGCATGTGGTTAGAACAAGAAGAAAAGAAATGGAACCTAGTAAACTCACCAAGGCCGAAAATGGTGACTCAAAATGCTTGCATGTGTGTTTCTTGCATCCTAGCTTGCTTGGGTGAGTTTCTTTGATGGTTGCTTGTCTTGTTGCACCATATGATGAACAAGATGATCTAGGAGGTGGAGAGAACTCAGCCAAAACCGAAATGCAGAGAGAAAATGAGAGGGAAGTGAGAGAAAAGAAGGAGAAATGAAAGAGAAATGAAAGAATATGACAAAAAAATTAAAGACTTTGCATCCTTCAAGCATGTGGTCGGCCTTGGGCCATTAAATTCTGATTTTTGTGTCTTCAATGTGTGATTTTAAAATGTTTAGCATGGGCAAAGGTGGTTTGGTTGAGAAAGGTAGAGGATTTAGGTGGTTTTGAGCATTTTTTTATGCATTGTGCTAAGTGTTTGTCATAGTTTGTCTAGGAATAATTCTTTATGCATTTGTGTCATTAGAATTGTCATAGGAATGTTGGGAAATTAGGGAATCTAGGTAGAATAAAATATAGGAATGTTTGTTGATGAGTTGAATTATGAATAGAATAATAGTTAGTGGGAAATGTAGGAATAGTTTAGTATTATTTTATTGTTAGTGGAGTTTGTAGAGAATTTGAATTAGGAATATAATATTGGTTAGTGGATTGTGTAAGATTATTTAGTGTCTAGTGCTTTGTGTAGGATTCTTTCTTGATCAACGTGGTGGCACGGATTCCTAGGTCTAGGGCACAAATTACGAGGTAGACACGAACTACGAGGCAAGACATGAACTTCAAGACTAATGCACAGATTCCAATGCAAATGCACACAACCCTAGATAAATGTACGTAAACCAATACAAGGCACATAATTCAATGCAATGCACATAAATCAAGGTACGACTCTTAAACCTAGGTTAGGACACGCAATTCAAGGTCAAGGCACACAAAACGAGATAACGCATGCAATTCGAAGTCGGGGGATGTAAGTCGAAGATTAGGGCACATAATTCTAGGTTAAGGCACGTATAACAAGGCATGCACAAAAACCAAGACAGGGCACGTAATCCAAGGTCGGTCATATAATTTTAGGTCTAAGGCGCGCAAATCGAGGTAGGACACGTTATTCGGGGTCGGGCCTCACAAGGGCACATATATCTAGGTATCGCACAAAAACCAAGACAGGACACATAATCCAAGGTCGGTCATATAATTAGGGATCTATGGCACGCAAATTGAGGTATGACACGTTATTCGGGGTCGGGCCTTACACACAACATACAATTGGAAAGCTCTCCGAGAGCTCTACGAGAGCTCTACGACGGGGGCACGAAGCCTGCTCGGCTTTGCCTATACTCGGAGCCCAAAATCGAACGTTTTTATCAATTTCGGGACACTTTTCTTCTTTTGCGCTATTTTTTCGTCCCAGCTCGCACGTCGTGAGTCGCGAAAAGGAAGACAACCTAATCCATCACATTTCTATTATCGAATCCCACGGCAACTTTGGCAATACAACTTCACTTCACGTAGAGGTTGTGTGAGGCCCGACCTCGATTTACGTGCGATACCTCATTTCGTGTGCCTAATCTAGATTTGCGTGCCTTGACCTAGGTTTAAGAATTGTATTTCATTTTGTGTGCCTTGCATTGAATTACGTGCATTCATTTAGGGTTGCGTGCATTTACTTGGAAAATGTGCATTCGTCTCGTAGTTCGTGCCTTGTCTCGTAGTGCGTTCCCTAAACCTAGGAAAGCGTGACCACACGTTAATCAAGAAAGTATCTTACACGAAGCACTAGATCATTAGTTAATCCTACAAATCCCACTAACTAATATTAAAATGCTAAGTCAATGCACTAGAAGACGAAATTGCATCAAAAGCTATATATTCTTTATTCTTTATTATTTGCATGTCCCAAACACAGAATAAAATAAGCCTTGAACAAGACAAAAAAAATTCAGATTTGAGCACATCTTTGGCCGACCACTAGGAGCTTTGTGCATGCAATTTAATTTCAAATTCTACTCCTAAACATTCTATGACAATTCTATGACACAAAGCAATAAAAAAAATTAGCTCAAAACCCTCCTCAAAGGTCCATATTCTCGTCACAAGCTCCACGCCCATACTAGATAATTCAAAATGCTTCTTGAAGACACAAAAGTCTAAAATTTACATGCTCAAGGCCGACACAAGCATCTATGCCCATCAAGCTTTCATTTTCTTTCATTTTCCTTCATTTCTTCTCATTCCTCTCTCATTTCTTCTCTCTCTCTCGGCCTTGGCTTAGTTTCTACACTCCATAGCTTATCTTCATCACTCCATGGTTCATCAAGGCATGCAAGAAGCTAGGGAGCTCGACTAAGCAAGCAAGGTTGCAAGAAACACACATGCAAGCTCTTTGAACCTCCATTTTGGCTTAGGTGAGTTTGCTACCTTCCATTTCTTTTCTTCTTGTTATAACCACATGTACCTACTAAGAACTTGGTTACTAAGCTAGGAAATTATAGAAAATCGAGTGGTGTCTCGGCTAAGCAAGGCAAAGAGTCAATCTTGTACAACCATCAAGAGTCTTGTGCATCTTCTTGTTGTTTTGCTAAGGTGAGGGCTAAACTTCTTGAAAATCTTTCAAAAGACCACATGCATGCCCTTAAATGTCTATCTTTACTTCTGTACTTGTGATTTATGTGTGTTCATGAGCTTTTGTAAACATGCATGGCAAGATATTTGGCTAGAATGTGATGATAGATGAAATCGGATATCTGACAGCTTTCTGCCTTGTTGGTGCGAGGTGATTTTGACCAGGTAAATGATGTTGAAAATGCGTGAAAATTGGTAGGTAACTAGTTTTGCCAGTTCTGTGCATTTTTCACAGAAATAGGCCAAAGTAATTTTGACTCTAAGGTCCTCAAAATGGCAAATTATCAAAATGTGTCCAAATCTGGAAAGTCTGGAAAAATGAAGCAGGTTTTGGCAGATTCACTGACCTTGTAGAACGAACCATTTTTGACTTAGTAAATGATATCTAAAATGCATGAAATTTGGTGTGCAGCTATATTTTGCAGTTCTGGACATTTTTTCAGAAATGGACTAAGGCTAAATCTGACCCTAAGGCCCTAAAAAACGACAAGTATTGAAATGTGTGCAAATCTGGACAGTTTTGTGTAGTCTCACTGTTTTGGCTATAACTATTGAACCCGAACTCCAAATGATGCGAGGTTTGTTTCTAAATTTAGTTCACTCCTTAATCTTTAATTTGACATCTTATTCACTGGAATTGGATATAGTTTTCTTGTCTTAATGATTGTGAGAAAATAGTCCATTGCAGTAAGGGTTTCACTTAGTGATATGCTTAGAACAATTATTGTAGCTTCTCTTGTTGTATTAAATGCTTGAGATTGTGGCATTTGGATGTTGTGTGGACTGTTCTGAATTCTTAAGGGTGTTTGAATTAATCAATGCGTGGCTTGAGTTTAATTACGAGATGACTTGGGGCTTAATTGCACGGGTAAGCACGAATTGAAACCCTAGTGACTAGGTAAATTTGCTAAGTCGTTAATCTTATGGATATCGTGTTTGATTATGAAATTAGTAGGCTGCCCTTAGTTGCCCTCATAGCCCTAAATATGATTTCGATGATTACATGTTGACAAGTAGGCCTTTCTTGCACCCGGTTCAACGTAGACGTCATTGCTTGTTGAATAATCTTATTATTTGATTACGTGAACTTTGAAATGAGTTATATGACTTGATTTACATGCGTTACATGGCTGCCCGTTTAATATTCATATAACTCCATGTGCTTTATAAGTGAAATTGCCTATCATATCGTGCCTCGCTTGTTTACTTGTCAATGTGAAATCTTATGACTACTCGGAGGCAACCTACTTTGTTGTCCTCCTAATGTGATATATTACATGTCATAAATGTGCATTGCATACAAGGTTGCAACCTTTCATTCTGGCGTGGTAGCGTTCACACACACCGGGCGGCATCGGGCTTGCCGGTGCAACCGTGACTACCATTGTCCAATTCCCTCTCTCGCTTGGGGGCTAGACTTCCTCGGAGAGTTGGGTCGTAGGATTTTGGGGTACATCCGGAGTACACCCATTTGGCGTGATAAGTGTATGATTTGAAGTCGGCCGCAACAACTGATACTGACATGAACTGAGAGCAAAAACTCACCGTATCATTTTCACTATGTGTATAAGTACTCTCGCTTTGTTCCTAGAGGATCTCGGGGAGAAAAGACGGGTAATTGTGTTCTTTTACTTTTACATTACGTTATGTACTTACTTGTGATAAATTCATGCTTGCAAAAAGGGTTTTTCATATGTTGAACCGGAAAATGAGTTTCAAAACTTATTTCTCGTTCCCCCCTCGCTGAGTTCATAAGGACTCACCCTCTTTCATCATCTCAGGTGAAGAAGACCAAGAACAGGTACCCGACGATGACGTGCCTAACGATGATTCCTTGGAATGATTGATTGCCCTACGTGCCGTACGTGACTATGGCCATTTTGTGAACAATATGTTGCTTGAAGACTCTTTCATTTCTTATGATGCTTGCTATTGTAATGTAAAAGACCCCTGTTGTAATTTGGGGTCTAATTTTGGTTTGTACTGATAATAACTAGATTGACACTACTGTGGTCGTTTTGCTATCGTTATTGGCTAGTATCTATCATAGGATTATGAAGTATCAGGTAAGGATTAAGTAAAATGAACCCATCCAATATTAAGCAGGTACTCATTGATAAGTTAAGATCAACATGTACGTTTGTAACAAGGATTAACAAATAAACGAGACATAGTATCATGCTAGGTTATTAATCAAAAGAGACTTCGAGACAACTAGTAGCGTTTCAATTGATGAAAAGTAATCTTTGTTGGAAATGAAATTGCGATTGGAAATTTTGAGGCGTTTAGAAAACTAGGTCAAACTAAAAAGCCCAATTATAGCCGTTATGCTGCCGGTTTTTCAGAAAAATTGTGGAGTCTAGGCTAAACGTTAAGTGTTAAACTTTCATGAACGATTATGTACGTGATATGACTTGAATGATTAGATCACACCCTAGTATAACCTTTATAGGTCGGGTTGGGGCGTGACACCTTATAGAAGAAAGAAATGGTATCAGAGTTTAGATTGCTTAAGCCGGGTTTAACTCTCGGACCATGGGTAGAAGCCCTAAGGTAATTAGGATGACTTGTCTATATGTTATTGTGTGATAATGTTAAATGTGCCTTCTATGTTCTATGTGCTTAAGTGATTAACATGTCTTAATTGTTTCTAGAATTGTGTATCTATATTATGTTGCATATCTTATGCATTAAATTCTTGTTTGTTGTATTTCAATAAATTGTGCATCGTAATCTGTGCCTATAGATGGCTGGCCTTAGTACCCGCACTACTAATAGGAGCGGTGAACCCCAAGAGATTGGAGATGCTTATCAAACTAATCCCAGCATGGCTATGTTTAATATGATGGCGAATGCCATGGATCGCGTGTCACGAGTGATGGAACATCAAGATGCATGCGAAGCAAACAACAACAACAACAGGAATGATGGTAACCATGGGAGACATAGCAAAATGAGGGAGTTCCTTGACTTTCGCTTGTCCAAATTCCACGGGGAAGCTGATGATGAAAAAGCAGAGGCTTGGCTGTCTGAGATCGAGAGAATTTTCAGGCCACTTGACTATACTGATGAAGAAAATGTGGAGTTTGCTGTGTTTCTGTTGCACGGGGATGTTGAGCATTGGTGGCACACTGTGGAGGCACTGTGGGAAACTGATCATACCCCTCGCTTGTGGGATAATTTCGTTAAGGCATTCAAGGATAAATATGTACCTGCAGTTTCCGGGAAGAGGCGGATTGAGGAATTCATGCACTTGAACCAGGGTAACATGACGGTGGCCCAGTACGAGGCTCGTTTTGACCGACTGTCCCGCTATGCTCAATACATGGTCAGTACTCCGGAGGCGAAGATGTGGAAATTTACGACTTGATTGAGGCCAGAGATTCAGGACCAGTTGGCTTCGCATGACTTCGATACCTATTCTGCTCTCTTTGCTGCTGCTTCCCGAGTTGAGAAGAGGAAACTTGATAGAGCCGATTCGAGTCAGCCGAACAAGAAACCATACCAGCCTTCAGGTCAACAGAGGAAATTCCATAGCCAGAGTCGTAGTCAGGGCCAGAGCCAGAACAGACCAGTTAATAACCGTGGCCCGACTAAAGCACTATCAGCCTCTTCCACCAGCGGATCCACAGGTAGTTCACCTGCTACTTAGTCTGTCAACTGTTCTTACAGTGACAAGAAGGGTCACACCGAGGCCCAGTGCTGGAAGAAGTCAAGACAATGTGTGCGATGTGGCAGTGATCAGCATCAGATCAAGGATTGCGCTAAATGGAAAGCATGACAAAATCAGGTTAAACCAGCTGGTAGAGGCAAGACTCCAGTTCTTAGAGTTCAGGCTCGAGCTTATGCTATTGAGTACGAGGAGCTTCCAGAGGAGACCGCTGATGTTGAAGGTACATTCTTCATACTAAATCAACTTGTTAGGGTACTAATTGATCCAGGTGCTACTCATTCATTTATTACTCCCTTATGTGCGCAACATGTGAAGTTACGAGTTGTATGTTTGCCTTACGAAGTCGAAGTTGGTACTCCGATGGGTTCTAAACTTGTTACTAGCTCAGCTTGTAAAGCATGTAAAATCCAAATTAAAGATAGGGAATTTTCGGCCAATCTTATTGTATTACCTTTTCGAGACTATGAAGTCATCTTAGGGATGGACTGGTTGGCAAAGCATCATGCCCAACTAGATTGCCGGACGAAGATTGTAACGTTCCAGGTACCTGGTCAACCAATACTGGAGGTAATGGGTCGAAGAGATTTCACCGGGAGTTCCATCATTTCATCTACGAAAGCAGTGAAGTCCTTGAGAAAAGGGTGTAGTGGATACTTAGCTTACCTCATTAACAAGCCGTCGGACAAAGCTAAGTTGGAAAAGATGCCAGTGATCAAAGACTATGCGGATGTGTTTCCAGAAGAATTGTCCGGTTTACCCCCAAATCGGGAGATCGAGTTCATTATAGAGTTACTGCCTGGCACCCAGCCGATATCTAAAGCTCCCTATCATATGGCACTGGCCAAGCTACAAGAATTAAAGGATCAATTGCAAGGATTGTTGAAGAAGGGGTTTGTTCAACCAAGTTCTTCTCCATGGGGTGCACCAGTCCTATTTGTAAAGAAGAAAGACGGAACGCTGAGGCTATGCATCGATTACCGAGGATTGAACCAAGTGACTGTCAAGAATAAATACCCACTTCTACTGATCGACGAGTTATTTGATCAACTTCAAGGAGCCAAAGTGTATTCGAAGCTCGACTTGAGGCAAGGGTACTATCAGTTGCGGATCAAAAAGGAGGATGTGCCTAAAACGACTTTCAGGACAAGATATGGGCATTATGAATATGTGGTGATGCCATTTGGACTAACCAATGCCCCTGCAGCTTTTATGGATTTAATGCACATGGTGTTTCAACCCTACTTGGATCAATTTGTGGTGATCTTCATTGATGATATTTTGGTATACTCGAAATTCGAGGTGGAGCATGAACAACATCTGCGATTGGTATTGCAGAAGCTTCGAGAGCAATTGTATGCAAAGTTTAGCAAGTGCGAATTTTGGTTGCAGCAGATTGCATTTTTGGGGCATATCATATCCCAAGAGGGAATAGCAATGGATCCAGCAAAGATAGAAGCGGTGATGTCTTGGAAGAAGCCGGAAAATGTTACGGAGGTTCAGAGTTTTCTTGGTCTAGCCGGCTATTATCGGAGGTTCGTGAAGGATTTCTCTAAGATTGCAAGACCGCTTACAAAGCTCACTCAAAAGAAAACAAAGTTCGTGTGGGATGGCAAGTGTGAGAACAACTTCCAAGAATTGAAGAAAATATTGACTACTGCACCTGTTCTTGCATTGCCTGAAGGGAGTCAAGGTTTTGTAATCTATAGCGATGCTTCGAAGGAAGGACTGGGTTGTGTGTTGATGCAAAATTGTAGAGTGATTGCGTATGCTTATAGGAAACCGAAGCCGTATGAATTGAACTACCCGACGCATGATTTGGAGTTAGCGGCTATCGTGTTTGCACTCAAGAAATGGAGGCACTATCTGTGGGGTAACAAGTTCGAGGTGTTTACTGATCACAAGAGCTTGAAATACTTGTTCTCACAAAAAGAGTTGAACATGAGGCAAAGACGGTGGATGGAGCTTTTGGATGATTATAACTACACAATCAATTATGTGCCTGGTAAATCAATGTAGTTGCAGATGCCTTAAGTAGGAAAGCGAACATGGCAAAACTGGAAGTCAAGGTACAGGAGTTGTTGGAGGAAGCATTTTTGTGGAAACCACAATTGACTCGAAATGGATTACTATTTGCCACTACACAGGTTCAATCGACCTTGTTGTCTAAATTATGAGAGGCTCAACAGAAGGACCAACAATTTCGGAAGATTAAAGAAAGCAACACAGATTTCAAGTTTCATGATGATGGTGTTTGGAGGTTTAGGAATCAAATTTGTGTTCCTAATGAGCCAGAGCTGAAAAAGAAGATTCTTGAAGAAGCCCATAATTCGAGATACACTATTCACCCCGGCGGAACAAAGATGTACTGGGATTTGAAGCAACACTATTGGTGGAATAACATGAAGAGAGAGATCGCGGAGTTTGTGGCACGGTGTTTGACTTGCTAGAGAGTCAAAGCGGAACATCAACGACCAGCAGGTTTACTTCAACCGTTGGAGATTCCTCAATGGAAATAGGAACATATAACTATGGACTTTGTTATGGGCCTGCCCAGGTCACAAAAGGGTCATGACGCCGTTTGGGTCATAGTGGATAGATTGACTAAGTCAGCGCATTTCTTACCGATGAACAAGGAGGATAGTCCTAAGAAATTGGGAGATATGTATGTGGCGGAGATTGTAAGATTGCACGGGATGCCTGTGAGTATTGTATCAGATAGGGATCCTCGTTTTACTTCCCGATTTTAGAAGAGATTGCAAGAAGCTTTGGGAACGAAGTTGAGTTTCAGCACGGCTTATCACCCTCAGACTGATGGATAATCGGAGAGAACTATTCAGATTCTGGAGGATATGCTGAGGGCGTGTGTTTTAGACTTCAGGAAAGGTTGGGAGAAATACCTATCTCTAGCGGAGTTCGCTTATAATAATAGTTATCAGGCCACTAATGGGATGGCCCCATTTAAGGCGTTGTATGGACGTAAGTGTCGATCCCCAATTTACTGGGATGAAGTAGGTGAAATGAAGACTTTTGACCCGACCCTTCTACCTGAACTTATGAAGACTGTTGATAATATCCACCTCGTCCGGAAACGGATGCTTACCGCCCAGAGCAGGCAGAAAAGTTATGCAGACTGACAGAGACGGAGCCTAGAGTTCGGGGTCGGCGACAAGGTGCTCTTGAAGATATCACCCCGGAGGGGACTGATTAAACATGGCAAGGGTGGAAAATTGAGCTCGAGGTTTGTAGGACCATTCGAGATAATTGAGAAGGTTGGCAAATTGGCGTATCGCCTGGCACTACCCCAAAACCTCTCCAATATTCACGACGTCTTTCATGTTTCTATGCTACGGAAGTATCACCTTGATCCATCGCATATCTTGGAGCCAGAGCCGTTGCAGCTTCGGGAGAACTTGTCTTATGAAGAAAAGCCCGTTCGGATCCTAGACCAGCAAGATCGGGAGTTGCGTAACAAATCTATACCGATGGTGAAAGTGTTAAGGGATCACCATGGAGTTGAAGAAGCAACGTGGGAAAGGCGAGACCAGATGGAGCAACAGTATCCAGCTTTATTTCAAAGGTAATATTGAATTTTGGGACGAAATTCTTTTAAGGAGGGGAGGATGTGAGGCCCGACCTCGATTTGCGTGCGATACCTCATTTCGTGTGCCAAACCTAGATTTGCGTGCCTTGACCTAGGTTTAAGAATTGTGTTTCGTTTTGTGTGCCTTGCATTGAATTACGTGCATTCATTTAGGGTTGTGTTCATTTACTTGAGAAATGTGCATTCGTCTCGTAGTTCGTGCCTTGTCTTGTAGTACGAGCCCTAAACCTAGGAAAGCGTGCCCACACGTTAATCAAGAAAGCATCTTACATGAATCACTAGATCATTAGTTAATCCTACAAATCCCACTAACTAATATTAAAATGCTAAGTCAATGCACTAGAAGACGAAATTGCACCAAAAGCTAGATATTCTTTATTCTTTATTCTTTGCATGTCCCAAGCACACAATAAAATAAGCCTTGAACAAGACAAAAAAAATTCAGATTTGAGCACATCTTTGGCCGACCACTAGGAGCTTTGTGCATGCAATTTAATTTCAAATTCTACTCCTAAACATTCTATGACACAAAGCAATAAAAAAAATTAGCTCAAAACCCTCCTCAGAGCTCCATATTCTCGACACAAGCTCCATGCCCATACTAGATAATTCAAAATGCTTCTTGAAGACACAAAAGTCTGAAATTTACATGCTCAAGGCCGACACAAGCATCTATGCCCATCAAGCTTTCATTTTCTTTCATTTTCCTTCATTTCCTTTCATTCCTCTCTCATTTCTTCTCTCTCTCTCTCGGCCTTGGCTGAGTTTCTACACTCCATAGCTTATCTTCATCACTCCATGGTTCATCAAGGCATGCAAGAAGCAAGGGAGCTCGACTAAGCAAGCTAGGTTGCAAGAAACACATATGCAAGCTCTTTGAACCTCCATTTCGGCTTAGGTGAGTTTGCTACCTTCCATTTCTTTTCTTCTTGTTCTAACCACATGCACCTACTAAGAACTTGGTTACTAAGCTAGGAAATTAGAGAAAATCGAGTGGTGTCTCGTCTAAGCAAGGAAAAGAGTCAATCTTGTGCAACCATCAAGAGTCTTGTGCATCTTCTTGTTGTTTTGCTAAGGTGAGGGCTAAACTTCTTGAAAATCTTTCAAAAAACCACATGCATGCCCTTAAATGTCTATCTTTACTTCTGTACTTGTGATTTATGTGTGTTCATGAGCTTTTGTAAACATGCATGGCAAGATATTTGGCTAGAATGCGATGATAGATGAAATCGGGTATGTGACAGCTTTCTGCCTTGTTGGTGCGAGGTGATTTTGACCAAGTACATGATGTTGAAAATGCATAAAAATTGGTAGGTAACTAGTTTTGCCAGTTTTGAGCATTTTTCGTAGAAATAGGCCAAAGTAATTTTGACTCTAAGGTCCTAAAAATGGCAAATTATCAAAATGTGTCCAAATCTGGAAAGTCTGGAAAAATGAAGCAGGTTTTGGCAGATTCACTGACCTTGTAGAACGAACCATTTTTGACTTAGTAAATGATATCTAAAATGCATGAAATTTGGTGTGAAGTTATTTTTCAGTTCTGGACATTTTTGTCAGAAATGGACTAAGGTTAAATCTGACCCTAAGGCCCTAAAAACGACAAGTATTGAAATGTGTGCAAATCTGGACAGTTTTGTGTAGTCTCACTGTTTTGGCTATAACTATTGAACCCAAACTCCAAATGATGCAAGGTTTGTTTCTAAATTTAGTTCACTCCTTAAGCTTTAATTTGACATCTTATTCACTGGAATTGGAGATTGGTTTGTTGTCTAAATGATTGTGAGAAAACATTCCATTGCAGTGAGGGTTTTACTTAGTGATATGCTTAGAAAAATTATTGTAGCTTCTCTTGTTGTATTAAATGCTGGAGATTGTGGCATTTGGATGTTGTGTGGACTGTTCTGAATGCTTAAAGGTGTTTGAATTAATCAATGCGTGGCTTGAGTTTAATTACGAGATGACTTGGGGCTTAATTGCACGGGTAAGCACGAATTGAAACCCTAGTGACTAGGTAAATTTGCTAAGTTGTTGATCTTATGGATATCGTGTTTGATTATGAAATTAGTAGGCTGCCCTTAGTTTCCCTCATAGCCCTAAACATGATTTCGATGATTACATGTTGACAAGTAGGCCTTTCTTGCACCCGGTTCCACGTAGACGTCATTGCATGTTGAATAATCTTATTATTTGATTACGTGAACTTTGAAATGAGTTATATGACTTGATTTACATGTGTTACATGGCTTCCCATTTAATATTCATATAACTCCATGTGCTTTATAAGTGAAATTGCATGTAATATCGTGCCTCGCTTGTTTACTTGTCAATGTGCAATCTTATGACTGCTCGGAGGCAACCTACTTTGTTGTCCTCCTAATGTGATATATTACATGTCATAAATGTGCATTGCATACAAGGTTGCAACCTTTCATTCTGGCGTGGTAGCGTTCACGCACATCGGGCAGCATCGGGCTTGCCGGTGCAACCGTGACTACCATTGTCCAATTCCCTCTCTCGCTTAGGGGCTAGACTTCCTCGGAGAGTTGGGTCGTAGAATTTCGGGGTACATTCGGAGTACACCCATTTGGCGCGATAAGTGTATGATTTGAAGTCGGCCGCAACAACTGATACTGACATGAACTGAGAGCAAAAACTCACCGTATCCTTTTCACTATGTGTATAAGTACTCTCGCTTGGTTCCTAGAGGACCTCGGGGAGGAAAGACAGGTAATTGTGTTCTTTTACTTTTACATTACGTTATGTACTTATTTGTGATACATTCATGCTTGCAAAAAGGGTTTTTCATAAGTTGAACCGGAAAATGAGTTTCAAAACTTATTTCTCGTTCCCCCCTCGCTGAGTTCATAAGGACTCACCCTCTTTCATCATCTCAGGTGAAGAAGACCAAGAACAGGTACCCGAGGACGACGTGCCTAACGATGATTCCTTGGAATGATTGATTGCCCTACGTGCCGTACGTGACTATGGCCATTTTGTGAACAATATGTTGTTTGAAGACTATTTCATTTCTTATGATGCTTGCTATTGTAATGTAAAAGACCCCCGTTGTAATTTGGGGTCTAATTTTTGTTTGTACTAATAATAACTAGATAGACACTACTGTGGTCGTTTTGCTATCGTTATTGGCTAGTATCTATCATAGGATTATGAAGTATCAGGTAAGGATTAAGTAAAATGAACCCATCTAATCTAAAGCAGGTACTCATTGATAAGCTAAGATCAACAGGTACGTTTGTAACAAGGATTAACAAACAAATGAGACCTAGTATCAGGCTAGGTTATTAATCAAACGAGACTTCGAGACAACTTGTAGCGTTTCAATTGATGAATAGTAATCTTTGTTGGAAATGAAATTGAGATTGGAAATTTTGAGGCGTTTAGAGAACTAGGTCAAACTAAAGAGCCCAATTACAGCCGTTATGCTGCCGATTTTCCGAAAAAATTGTGGAGTCTAGGCTAAACGTTAAGTGTTAAACTTTCATGAACGATTAAGTACGTGATATGACTTGATTGATTAGATCACACCCTAGTCTAACCTTTATAGGTCGAGTTGGGGCGTGACAGGATGGGCATGCAAACCGAGGGCGTAGGGCTTGTGACCAGGTATCCGTCGCTTCGGTGCCCATAAGTTTTCATCCGTAAGGAGTTACGTGGCGCACAGCATGCCGTTGGAAAGCTCTGCAAGAGCTCTACGACGGGGGCACCAAGTCTGCTTGGCTCCGCCTATTTTTGGAGCCCAAAATTGAATGTTTTCATCAGTTTCGGGACACTTTTCTTCTTTTGCGCTGTTTTTCCGTTCCGGATCGTACGTCGTGAGCCGCGGAAAGGACAACAAACTAATCTATCACATTTCTATTACCAAATCCCATGGCACCTTGGGAAAGACAACTTCACTTCACGTAGAGGCTGGGCCCGGCAACAGAGGGCGTGGGGCTTGTGACCAGGTATCCGTCGCTTCGGTGCGTACAACTTTTGATTCGTAAGGAGTTACGCAGCACACAACATACCGTTGGAAAGCTCTCCATGAGCTCCACGACAGAGGCACCAAGCTTGCTTGGTTGCGCCTATTTTCGGAGCCCAAAATTGAACATTTTCATCAGTTTCAGGACACTTTTCTTCTTTTGCGTTATTTTTCCGTCCCAGATCGTACGTCGTGAGCAGTAAAAAGGACGAAAACCTAATCCATCACATTTCTATTACCGAATCCCATGGCACCTTGGGCAAGACAACTTCACTTCACGTAGAGGCTGGGCCAGCAAACCAAGGGCGTGGGGCTTGTGACCAGGTATCCGTCGCTCCGATGCCGATAACTTTTGATCCGTAAGGAGTTACGTGGCACATAACATACCATTGGAAAGCTCTCCGAGAGCTCTACGACATGGGCACCAAGCTTGCTCGGCTGCCCCTGTTTTAAGAATCCAAAATCGAATGTTTTCATCAGTTTCCGGATATTTTTCTTCTTTTACGCTATTTTTTCATCCCGGATCGTACGTCGTGAGCCGCGAAAAGGACGACAACCTAATCCATCACATTTCTATTACTGAATCCCATGGCACCTTTGGCAAGAGAACTTCACTTCACGTAGAGGCCGGGCCTGCAAACAGAGGGCGTGGGGCTTGTGACCAGGTATCCGTCACTCCGGTGCCCAAAACTTTTGATCCGTAAGGAGTTACGCGGCGCACAACATACCGTTGGAAATCTCTCTGAGAGCTCTACGACGGGGGTAGACAGCCTCCTCGGCTGCACCTGTTTTTGTAGCCCAAAATCGAACATTTTCATTAGTTTCGGGATACTTTTCTTCTTTTGCACTGTTTTTTCATCCCGGATCGTACGTCGTGAGCCGCAAAAATGACTACAACCTAATCCATCACATTTCTATTACTGAATCACACAACACCTTAGGCAAGAAAACTTCATTGCACGTAGAGGTTGGGCCTGCAAACAGAAGGCGTGGGGCTTGTAACCAGGTATCCGTCGCTCCGGTGTCCATAACTTTTGATCCGTTTGGAGTTACGCGGCGCACAGCATACCGTTGGAAAGATTTCCAAGAGCTTTACAATGGGGACAACAAGCCTTCTAGGTTGTGCCTATTTTCGGTACCCAAAATCAAATGTTTTCATCAATTTTGGGACACTTTTCTTCTTTTGCACTGTTTTCCGTCCCGGATCGCACGTCGTGAGCCGCGAAAAGGATGACAACCTAATCCATCACATTTCTATTACCGAATCCCACGGCAACTTTGGCAAGACAACTTCACTTCACGTAGAGGTTGGGCCCGCAAACTGAGGGCGTGGGGCTAGTGACCAGGTATCCGTCGCTCCGGTGCCCATAACTTTTGATCCGTAAGGAGTTACGCAGCATACAACATATCGTTGGAAAGCTCACGGAGAGCCCTACAATGTGGGTGGCAAGCCTGCTGGGCTACGCCTGTTTCGGAGCCCAAATTTGAACATTTTCATCAGTTTTAGGGCACTTTTCTTCTTTTACGCTATTTTTCGTTCCCGGATCGTACGTCGTGAGCCGCGAAAAGGAAAGCAACCTAATCCATCACATTTCTATTATCAAATCCTACAGCAACTTTGGCAAGACAACTTCACTTCACGTAGATGTTGGGCCCGCAAACCGAGGGCGTGGGGCCTGTGACCAGGAATCCGTCGCTCCGGTGCCCATAACTTTTGATCCGTAAGGAGTTATGCGGCGCACAGCATACCGTTGGAACGCTCTCCCAAAGCTCTAAGACGGGGGCACCCAGGCTTCTCAGTTGCGCCTATTGTCGGAGCCCAAAATCGAACGTTTTCATCAATTTCAAGACATTTTTCTTCTTTTGCTCTATTTTTTCATCCCGCATCACACGTCGTGAATTGCGAAAAGGACGACAACCTAATCCATCAAATTTCTATTACCGAATCCCAAGACAACTTTGGCAAGACAACTTCACTTCACGTAGAGGTTGGGCCCGCAAACCGAGGGCGTGTGGCTTGTGACCAGGTATCCGTCGCTCCAGTGCCCATAACTTTTGATCTGTAAGGAGTTACGCGGCGCACAACATACCGTTGGAAAGCACTCCGAGAGCTCTACGACGTGGGCATCAAGCCTGCTCGGCTACGCCTATTTTCAGAGCCCAAATTCGAACATTTTCATCAATTTTGGGACACTTTTCTTCTT
Organism: Ehretia macrophylla; assembly: GCA_037974665.1. Lineage (NCBI taxonomy): Eukaryota > Viridiplantae > Streptophyta > Magnoliopsida > Boraginales > Ehretiaceae > Ehretia > Ehretia macrophylla. The sequence continues at coordinate 32,334,165 of CM075777.1, forward strand.
TTGCGCTGTTTTTCCGTCCCGGATCGTACGTCGTGAGCCTCGAAAAGGAAGACAACCTAATACATCAAATTTCTATTATCGAATCCCACGGCAACTTTGGCAAGACAACTTCACTTCATCTAGAGGTTGGGCTCGCAAACCGAGGGCGAGGGGCTTGTGACCAGGTATTCGTCGATCCGGTGCCCATAACTTTTGATCGGTAAGAAATTACGCGGCGCACAACTTAACGTTGGAAAGCTCTCTGAGAGCTCTACGATGGGGGCACCAAGCCTGCTCAGCAGCGGCTATTTTTGGAGCCCAAAATCTAATGTTTTCATCAATTTCAAGAGACTTTTCTTCTTTAGCGCTATTTTTTTCGTTCGGGATCGTACGTCGTGAGCTGCGAAAAGGACGACAACATAATCCATCAAATTTCTATTATCGAATCCCACGTTACCTTAGGCAAGACAACTTCGCTTCACGTAGAGGCTGGGCCCGCAAACCAAGGGCGTGGGGCTTGTGACCAGGTATCCGTCGCTCCGGTGCCTATAACTTTTGATCCGAAAGGAGTTACTCGGTGCACAGCATACCGTTGGGAAACTCTCCGAGAGCTCTACGATGGGGGAACCAACCTTGCTCGGCTGTGGCTGTTTTCGGAACCCAAAATCGAACGTTTTCAATAGTTTCGGGATGCTTTTCTTCTTTTGTACTATTTTTTCGTCCCGGATCGTACGTCGTAAGCCGCGAAAATTACTACAACGTAATCTATCACATTTCTATTGCCAAACCACAAGGCACCTTGGGCAAGACACCTTCACTTCACGTAGAGGTTGGGCCCGCAAACAGAGGGCGTGGGGCTTGTGACCAGGTATCCGTCGCTCTGGTGCGCATAACTTTTGATCGGTAAGGAGTTACGCAGCGCACAACGTACCATTGGAAAGCTCTCTGAGAGCTCTACGATGGGGGCACCTATTATGCTCGACTGCGCCTGTTTTCGGAGCCCAAAATCGAACATTTTCATAACTTTTGGGTCACTTTTCTTCTTTTACGCTATTTTTCCGTCTCGAATCGTAAAGGACGACAACCTAATCCATTACTATTACCGAATCACACGGCACCTTGGGCAAGACAACTTCACTTCACGTAGAGGTTGGGCCCGCAAATAGAGGGCGCAGGGCTTGTGACCAAGTATCCATCGCTCCGGTGACCATAACTTTTGATTCGTAAGGAGTTACGCGGTGCACAGTATACCGTTGCAAAGCTCTCTGAGACCTCTACGATGGGCGCACCTAGCTTGCTCTGTTGCGCCTATTTTCTGAGCCCAAAATCAAATATTTTCATAACATTTGGGACACTTTTCTTCTTTTGCACTGTTTTTTCATCCCAGATCGTACGTCGTGAGCTGCGAAAAGGACGACGACCTAATCCATCACATTTCTATTACCGAATCCCACAACAACTTTAGCAAGACAACTTCACTTCACATAGAGGTTGGGCCTGCAAACCGAGGGCGTGGGCCTTGTGACCAGGTATCCGTCATTCCGGTGCCCATAACTTTTAATCCGTAAGGAGTTACACGGCGCACAGCATACTGTTGGAAAGCTCTCTAAGAGCCCTACAACGTGGGCAGCAAGCCAGCTTGGCTGCGCCTGTTTTTGGAGCCTAAATTTGAACATTTTCATCAATTTTGGAACACTTTTTTTCTTTTGCGCTATTTTTGGGTCCCAGATCGCACGTCGTGAGCCGCGAAAAGGAAGACAATCTAATCCATCACATTTCTATTATCAAATCCCACGGCAACTTTGGCAAGACAACTTCACTTCACGTCGATGTTGGGCCCGCAAACCGAGGGCATAGGGCTTGTGACCAGGAATCCGTCGCTCTAGTGCCCATAACTTTTGATCTGTAAGGAATTACACAGCGCATAGAATACCGTTGAAAAGCTCTCCGAGAGCTTTACGATGGGGGCACCAATCCTGCTCGGCATTTTCTAATTTTGGAGCCCAAAATCAAACGTTTTCATCAGTTTCAGGACACTTTTCTTCTTTTGCGCTGTTTTTCCGTCCCAGCTCGCACGTCGTGACCGCAAAAAGGAAGACAACCTAATCTATCACATTTCTATTATCAAATCCCACGGAAACTTTGGCAAGACAACTTTACTTCACGTAGAGGTTGGGCCTGCAAACCGAGGGTGTGGGGCTTGTGACCAGGTATCCGTCGCTCCGGTGCCCATAACTTTTGATCCTTAAGGAGTTACACAGCGCACATCATACTGTTGGAAAGCTCTCCGAGAGCTCTACGATAGGGGCACCAAGCCTGCTCGGCTGCGCCTATTTTTGGAGCCCAAAATTGAATGTTTTTATCAGTTTCGGGACACTTTTCGTCTTTTGCACTGTTTTTCCGTCCCGGCTCACACGTCGTGTGCCGCAAAAAGGAAGATAACCTAATCCATCATATTTCTATTATCAAATACCACGGCAACTTTGGCAATACGACTTCACTTCATGTAGAGGTTGGGCCTACAAACCGAGGGTGTGGCGCTTGTGACCAGGTATCCGTCGCTCCGGTGCCCATAACTTTTGATTCGCAAGGAGTTACGCGGCACACAGCATACCGTTGGAAAGCTCTCCGAGAGCTCTACGACGGGGGCACCAAGCCTACTCAGCTTCGCCTATTTTTAGAGTCCAAAATTGAATGTTTTCATCAGTTTTTGGACACTTTTCTTCTTTTGCACTGTTAATCTGTCCCGAATCGTACGTCGTGAGCTGCGAAAAAGGACAACAAACTAATCTATCACATTTCTATTACCAAATCCCACAGCACCTTGGGAAAGACAACTTCACTTCACGTAGAGGCTGGGCCTGCCAACAGAGGGCGTGGGGCATGTGACCAGGTATCCGTTGCTCCGGTGCCTATAACTTTTGATCCGTAAGGAGTTACACAGCGCACAGCATACCGTTGGAAAGCTCTCCATGAGCTCTACGACGAGGGAACCAAACTTGGTTGGCTGCGCCTATTTTCGGAGCTCAAAATTGAACATTTTCATCAATTTCAGGACACTTTTTTTCTTTTGCGCTATTTTTCCGTCCCGGATCGTACGTCGTGAGCCGCGAAAAGGACGAAAACCTAATCCATCACATTTCTATTACGAATCCAATGGCACATTGGGCAAGACAACTTCACTTCACGTAGAGGCTGGGCCCGTAAACCAAGGGCGTGGGGCTTGTGACTAGGTATCCGTCACTCTGGTGCCGATAACTTTTGATCCGTAAGGAGTTACGTGGCGCACAACATTCCGTTGGAAAGCTCTCCGAGAGCTCTACGATGGGGGCACCAAGCCTGCTTAGCTGCCCCTGCTTTTGGAATCCAAAATCGAACGTTTTCATTAGTTTTAGGACACTTTTCTTCTTTTACGCTATTTTTTCATCCCGGATCGTACGTCGTTAGCCGCGAAAAGGACGACCACCTAATCCATCACATTTCTATTACCAAATCCCATGGCACCTTGGGCAAGAGAACTTCACTTCACGTAGAGGCTGGGCCCGCAAACAGAGGGCGTGAGGCTTGTGACCAGGTATCCGTCACTCCGATACCCAAAACTTTTGATCCGTAAGGAGTTACGCGGCACACAACATACCGTTGAAAATCTCTCCGAGAGCTCTATGATGGGGGCAGCAAGCCTCCTCGGTTGCACTTGTTTTTATAGTCCAAAATCGAACGTTTTCATCAGTTTTAGGACATTTTTCTTCTTTTGCGCTATTTTTTTGTCCCGGATCGTACGTCGTGAGCTGTGAAAAGGACTACAACCTAATCCATCACATTTCTATTACTGAATCACACGGCATCTTGGGCAAGAAAACTTCATTGCACGTAGAGGCTGGGTCCGCAAACAGAGGGCGTGGGGCTTGTGACTAGGTATCCGTCGCTCTGGTGCCCATAACTTTTGATCCGTAAGGAGTTACGCGGCGCACAGCATACCATTAGAAAGCTCTCTGAGAGGTCTACGATGGGGGCACCTATTATGCTCGGCTGTGCCTGTTTTCAGATACCAAAATCGTACATTTTCATAAGTTTTAGGACACTTTTCTTCTTTTACGTTGTTTTTTCGTCCTGGATCGTACATCGTGAGCCGCGAAAAGGACGACAACGTAATCCATCATATTTCTATTACCGAATCACACGGCACCTTGGGCAAGACAACTTCACTTCATGTAGAGGCTGGGCCCACAAACAGAGGGCGTGGGGCTTGTGACCAAGTATCCATCGCTCCGGTGCCCATAACTTTTGATTCGTAAGGAGTTACACGGCGCACAGCATACCGTTGGAAAGCTCTCTGAGATCTCTACGATGGGGGCACCTAGCCTACTTGGTTGCGCCTATTTTCGGAGCCCAAAATCAAATATTTTCATAACATTTGGGACACTTTTCTTCTTTTGCGCTGTTTTTCCATCCCGGATCGTACGTCGTGAGCCGCGAAAAGGGCGACAACCTAATCCATCACATTTCTATTACCGAATCACGAGACACCTTGGGCAAGACAACTTCTGTCATGCCCCAACTCGACCCCTGTTACGATCAGTCAGGACGTAACGAAATTTTGGTAGCATAATGACAGTAACATGAACATCAGAGCTCTAAACCAACCCTTAAGAACAACATACATCAACTTCCATAAATCACCAACCAACTCCACAATCGAATTAACAACATACAACACAACCATTTCAAACATTAAACATTCTTTCATCAACTCTTTCATAGTTACGCGCCTCCGTTCCAACGTAATACATAGGCTATACATTCATTTCAAAATAGATTATAACCAACTTAGTAATCTAGTTATGATCAAAATAAAGACTACTAAATCAACATACATATGTCTTTCTATTAAGATAGGTTATACAGTACATTGTGATACAACAACTTTGACAATCTCATGGTAATGACTCTTGCACATAAGACTCATCCACATATAGCACATTTCCCTCTTCAAGAGGCACGTACCCGTAGTCAGGCTCAGTAACACCTGCATGCATGCACTGATCAATAATATAACTTCAAATTAACATTCTAACGGTTCAATATTCAATTATATGCAAAAAAATAAAATATGACTTTTGAGATCTAGAATTTTTCTCTCACCTTTGATGTGTTTTAATGCAAGAATGTGTAGAATGGATGCCCAACAAGTGAAATCAAGCTTTGAATGAAGTGATTTGGACTTGAATTGCAAAATCTATGTGAATGTCTTTTGAATGCACAATTAATCTAAAATTATTTAATACCACATATAAATACATTTATATTAATATGTACTAGGGTAATGAAAGTCAATGCAAGAATCAGGTTTAAAAGAAATTACTATTTGGCTCAAAAATGCTACTTTTCGCCCGAAAAGTCTATTTAAATTATTATTCTGTTTCAGAATCAATTTTTATCAAACATGGGTCTATTAATAATAAAGGACTAGGTTTTAAGACGTTTAAAACACCCTTGTAAAAATTTTAGTGGACAAATCTTCAAAATACTATTCATAAAAATCGACGATAAAATTTTTGATTTCGTTTTTTACGAAAATTTCGTGAATGCACACTTAGCATGTATTAAGAGTATTAATAACATATTTAAGACATTCTAAGTCATATAGCACATAAACAGGTCAATTCACGTAAAACAAGGTAAAGCACGCAAATCGAGATAAGATAGAAAAGTGGGGTTTCATAACTTCACTTCACGTAGTCGCTGGGCCCGCAAACAGAGGGCGTGGGACTTGTGACCAGATATCCGTCGTTCCGGTGCCCATAACTTTTGATCCATAAGGAGTTACGCGGTACACAACATACCGTTGGAAAGCTCTTCGAGAGCTCTACGACGGGGACACCAAGCCTGCTTGGCTGCGCCAGTTTTCGAATCTCAAAATTGAATATTTTCATTAGTTTCGGGACACTTTTCTTCTTTTGTGCTATTTTTCTGTCCCGGATCGTACGTCGTGAGCCTAAAAAATGACGACAACCAAATCCATCACATTTCTATTACCGAATCACATGGCACCTTGGGCAAGACAACTTCACTTCACATAGAGGCTGGGCCCGCAAACAGAAGGCGTGGAGCTTGTGACCAGATATCCGTCGCTCCGGTGCCCTTAACTTTTGATCCGTAAGGAGTTACGCGGCGCACAGCATACTGTTGGAAAGCACTCTGAGAGCTCTACGAACGAGGCACCTAGCCTGCTCGGCTGCGCTTGTTTTCGAAGCCCAAAATCGAACATTTTCTAAAGTTTTGAGACACTTTTCTTCTTTTACGCTGTTTTTTCATCCCGGATCGTACGTTGTGAGCCGCGAAAAGGACGACAACATAATCCATCACATTTCGATTACCGAATCACACGGCACCTTGGGCAAGTCTACTTCACTTCACGTAGAGGCTGGGCCTGCAAACAGAAGGCTGGGGCTTGTGACCAGGTATCCGTCGCTCCGGTGCCCATAACTTTTGATCCGTATGGAGTTACGCAGTGCACAACATACCGTTGGAAAGCTCTCTGAGAGCTCTATGATGTGGGCATCAAGCTTGCTTGGCTGCGCCTATTTTCGGAGCCCAAATTCAAACATTTTCATCAATTTGGGGATACTTTTCTTCTTTTGCGCTATTTTTTTCGTCCCAGATCGTACGTCGTGAGTCGCGAAAAGGAAGACAACCTAATCCATCACATTTCTATTATCGAATCCCATGGAAACTTTGGCAAGACAACTTCACTTCACGTAGAGGTTGGGCCCGTAAACTGAGGGCATGGGGCTTGTGACCAAGTATCCGTCGCTCCGGTGCCCATAACTTTTGATCCGTAAGGAGTTACGCGGCGCACAGCATACCATTGGAAAGCTCTCTGAGAGCTCTACGACGGGGGCACCCAGCTTGCTCGGCTGCACCTATTTTCGGAGCCCAAAATCGAATATTTTCATCAATTTTGGGACACTTTTCTTCTTTTGCGCTGTTTTTTCGTCCCGAATCGTACGTCGTGAGTCGCGAAAAGGACAACCTAATCTATCACATTTCTATTACCGAATCCGACGGCACCTTGGGCAAGACAACTTCACTTCACGTAGAGGCTGGGCCCGCAAACAGAGGGCTTAGGGCTTGTGACCAACTCTCCGTCGCTCCGGTGCCCATAACTTTTGATCCGTAAAGAGTTACGCGGCGCACAACATATTGTTGAAAAGCTCTTCGAGAGCTCTACGATGGGGGTAGCAAGCCTGCTCAGCTATGCCTAGTTTTGGAGCCCAAAGTTGAACGTTTTCATCAGTTTCGGGACATTTTTCTTCTTTTGCACTATTTTTTCATCCCAGATCGTACGTCGTGAACGGCGAAAAGGATGATAACCTAATCCATCGTATTTCTATTACAGAATATCACATCACCTTGGGCAAGACAACTTCGCTTCACGTAGAGGCTGGGCCGACAAACCGAGGGCGTGGAGCTTGGGACCAGGTCTCCGTCGCTCCGGTGCCCATAACTTTTGATTCGTAAGGAGTTACACTACGCACAATATACCGTTGAAAAGCTCTCCGAGAGCTCTACGACGGGGGGAGTGAGCTTGCTCGGTTGCTCCTTTTTTCGGAGTCCAAAATCAAATGGTTTCATCAGTTTCGGTACACTTTTCTTCATTTGCACTGTTTTTTCATCCCGGGTCGTACATCGTGAGCCGCAAAAAGGACGACTGCCTAATCCATCACATTTCTATTACCAAATCCCATGGCACCTTGGGCAAGACAACTTCACTTCACGTAGAGGCTGGGCCCGTAAACCGAGGGCATGGGGCTTAGGACCAGGTCTCCGTCACTCCGGTACCCATAACTTTTGATTCGTAAGGAGTTACATGGCGCACAACATACCGTCGAAAAGCTCTCCGAAATCTCTACGACGGGGGCAGCAAGCCTGATTGACTGTGCCTATTTTCTGAGCCCAAAATTGAATATTTTCTTCAGTTTCGGGACACTTTTTTACTTTTGTGCTGTTTTTCTGTCCCGGATCGTACGTCGTCAGCTGCAAAAAGGACGACAACCTAATCTATCACATTTGTATTACCGAATCCCATGGCACCTTGGGCAATACAACTTCGCTTCACGTAGAGGCTGGGCCCGCAAACCAAGGGCGTGGGGCTTGGGACCAGGTCTCCGTCGCTCCGGTGCCCATAACTCTTGATCCGTAAGGAGTTACGCGGCTTATAGCATACCGTCGGAAAGCTCTCCGAGAGCTCTACGATATGGGCAGCAAGCCTGCTTGGCTGCGCTTATTTTCGGTGCCCAAAATTGAACATTTTCTTCTATTTCGGGACACTTTTCTTCTTTTGCGCTGTTTTTCATTCCCGGATCGTACGTCGTGAGCCACGAAAAAGAGGATTACCTAATCCGTAACATTTTTATTACCGAATCCTATGGCACCTTGGGCAAGACAACTTTGCTTCACGTAGAGACTAGGACCGCAAACCGAGGGCGTGGGGCTTGGGACCAGGTCTCCATCGCTCTGGTGCCCATAACTTTTGATCCGTAAGGAGTTACGCGGCGCATAGCATACCGTTGGAATGCTCTCCGAGAGCTCTATGACGGGGGCAATAAGCCCGCTTTGTTGTTGTCACACCCCAACCTGACCTATGGAGGCTAGACTAGGGTATGACCTAATTCATTTATACTATTTCACCTACTTAATCATTTGTTATGATTTAACGCTTAACGTTGGCGTAAACTCCAAAAGTTTTTTGAAAAATCGGCAGCATAACGGCTGTAATTGGGCTCTTTAGTTTGACCTATTTTCTAAATGCCTCAAAAATTTCAATCATTGATTTGATTCCAACTAAGATCCCTATTTTGACATCAACCGATATGCCTACTAATTTATCTTGAAAATCCCATTTAGTAAATAAGCCTAGCATGATAACTATGTTCCGTTTTATTTGTCAATTTCCTATTATGTGAGTACCTATTAACCTTTAGCTTATGGGTGAGCATCTAAGGGAAATTAGATAGAGTTAACTTAGTGGATTAATCACGTAGTGGTTTAAACGACTACGATAACTACTATCAAGATAATGAAAGCAAACAACCAATAAAGAGTTCGTCCGGTTATAGATAGTACAATCCCAAAATTAGACCCAAATTACAACGGGGTCATTTACATCAACAAAATAAATATTCTTCAAAGCAAACACAACGTTCACAAAACAGCCACTATCAAGCAAGGCACATAAAGCACGTAATCACTCCAAGGATTCATCAACAAACACATTCTCCTCGGGTACCTATTCCTAATCTTCTTCACCTGTGATGGTAAAAAAGGGTGAGTCCTTATGAACTCAGCGAGGGGGAACGACAAATACATTTTGAAACTCTTTTCTGGTTAAACTTATGAAAAACCCTTTTTGAAAGCATGACATATAACAAAAGTAAGTTTATAACATAATATAAATGTAAATGAACACATTTACCCGTATTTTCTCCCCGAGGTCCTCTAGGAACCAAGCGAGAGTACTTACACACATTGTGAAAATGATACGGTGAGCTTTCGCTCTTAAGATCGATCGGTGAGCATTAGCTCTCGAGATCATTTCTGATTACAGTTGTTGCGGCCGGCTTCAATCATCTACTTATCACGCCAAATGGGTGTACTCCGGATGTACCCCAAAATCCTACGACCCAACTCTCTGAGGAAGTCTAGCCCCCAAGCGAGAGAGGGAATTGGACCATGGTAGTCACGGTTGCACCGGCAAGCCTGATGCCGCCCGGTGTGCGTGAACGCTACCATGCCAGAATGAAAGGTTGCAACCTTGTATGCAATGCACATTTATAACATTTAACATATCACATTAGGAGGACAACAAAGTAGGTTGCCTCCGAGCAGTTATAAGATCGCACGTTGGCAAGTAAACACACGAGGCATGCTTTGATATTTAATTTCACTTGTAATACACATGGAGTTATACGAATATTAAACGGGCAGCCATGTAACACATGTAAATCAAATCATATAACTCATTTCGGGGTTCCTGTAATCAAGTAATAAGTTTATACAAGCATGCAACGACGTCTACATGAGACCAGAAAAGTCTACTTATCAACATGTAATCATTGGAATCACATTTCAAGCATACTTAAAATTTATTAGGCAGCCCACTAATCACACAATTAGACACAATAACCATAGGATCAACACTTAGCAAGTTTTCATAGTCAATAGGGTTTCAATTCATGCTTACACGTGTGATTAAGCCGCAAGTTGTCACGTAATTAAACCCAAGTCATGCATCGGTTAATTAAAACATCCTCAATCATCCAAAAAAGTCCATACAACATCCAAGTGCCACAATCCCAAGCATTCAATACCACAAGAGAAGTTACAATATTTTTCAAAGCATATCACTAAATAAAAACCTCACTGCAATGGTCTGTTTTCCCACAATCATTTAGAAAAGCAAACAATCTCCAATTCCAGTGAACAAAATTTCAAATTAAAGCTTAATGAGTGATTTAAATCCAGAAACAAACCTCACCTCATTTGGAATTCAGACTTAGGAGTTATGGCCAAAACCGTGAGACTATGCAAAACTGTCCAGTTTTAGACACATTATGATTTGTTCTATTTTTGAGGGTCTTAGGGTCAGAATTGGCTTTGGTCTATTTATGGAAAAAATGTCCAGAACTGCAAAATCTAGCAACCTACCAATTTTCATGCAATTTCACCAACAATTACTAGGTCAAAAATGCTTCGTTCTACAGAGCCAGTAATCTGCCAAAAACTTCTTTCATATTTCCAGATTTTCCAGATTTAGACACCTTTCGATATTTTGCTATTTTGGAAGCTTTAGAGTCAAATTTGGCCTTGGCCTATTTCTATAAAAAATTCTTAGAACTAGAAAAACTAGTCACCTACCAATTTTCATGAATTTTCAACATCATTTACCAGGCCAAATTCACTTCGCTCTAACAAGTCAGAAATCTGCCATTTTCGCGATTTTACTTATCTTCAAGTTCTAGCTAAATATCTTTCCATGCATGGTTACAAAAGCCCATGTACACACATATACCACAAGTACAGAGGTAAAAATAGACATATGAAGGCATGCATGTGGTTTTTGAAAGCTTTTAAAAGAGTTTTAGCCCTCACCTCTTTGAAGATTTAGCAAATGAGCACAAATGCTCTTCAAAATGCACAAAGGGAGCTTCTTTCTTGCTTTGGCCGAGAGATGACTTGTCTTCCCTTAATTTCTAACTTAGTTAGCATGTGAGGAAGGTGAGGAAGGTGTGCATGTGTGTGAAACCAAAAGAAATGGAAGAAAACTATCAAGACTTACCTTAGGCCGAAAATGATGAGTTTTGTGAGCTTGTGTGCATTTTTGAGCTAGTTGCCTTGCTTGTGCTTGCAATGGCTGAGCTTGGGAGAGTCTTAGAGAGTTGTTAGGAGTCTTGAATGCTCAAGGGGCTGCCATGGTCGAAAATAAGAGAGAAGGAGAGAGAATGAGAGAGTTTGTGAGGAAAAGTGAAGTTTTAGTGTGTGTATGTGTGTGTGTGCTCGATTTTGGTGAGTTGAGAGAGCATGTGTGAGATGTATTTGATGTAAAATCTGAATTTTAATTGTATTTGGGTACCTTGGTTGAAAATGAGGGCTAGGGTAGTGTGTGCTGTGTATTTTTTATGCATTCTTGTGCTTTGTGAGGAATATTGAGTGTTTAAAATATGTTTGTTTTTGTTTTGTCTATCCTAGGTAGCATGGTGTCTTGTGTTGTCATAGGAATGTTGGAAAATTAGGGAATCTAGGTAGAATAAAATATATGAATGTTTGTTGATGAGTTTGAATTATGAATAGAATAATAGATAGTGGGAAATGTAGGAATAGTTTAGTGTTATTTTATTGTTAGTGGAGTTTGTAGAGAATTTGAATTAGGAATATAATATTAGTTAGTGGATTGTGTAGGATTATTTTATAGTCTAGTGCTTTGTGTAGGATTATTTATTGGTTAGCATGCGAGCACGCTTTTCTAGGTCTAGGGCACGCAATACAAGACATGCACATAAATCAATATGGGGCACGAATCACGAGGTAGACACAAACTACGAGGTAAGGCATGTACTTTAAGATAAATGCATGGATTTCAATGCAAATGCACGCAACCCTAAGTGAATGTACGTAAACCAATGCAAGGCACGTAATTCAATGCAATGCATGTAAATCGAGGTACGACTCTTAAACTTAGGTTAGGGCACGCAGTTCAAGATCAGTGCACACAAATTGAGGTATCGCTCGTAAATCAAAGTCAGTTCACGTAAGTCGAGGATTAGGGCACACAATTCTAGGTCAAGGCACGTGTGACGAGGTATGCACGAAAACCAAGACAAGGCATGTAATCCAAGGTCAGTCATATAATTCTAGGTCTAAGGCACGCAAATCGAGATAAGACACGTTATTCGGGGTCGGGCCTCACAATTGTGCCTATTTTTGGAGCCCAAAATCGAACGTTTTCAATAATTTCGGGACACTTTTCTTCTTCTGCGCTATTTTTTCATCCCGGGTCGTACGTCGTGAGCCCCGAAAAGGACGACAACCTAATCCATCACATTTCTATTACCGAATCCCACGGCACCTTGGGCAAGACAACTTCGCTTCACGTAGAGGCTGGGCCCCCAAACCGAGGGCGTGGGGCTTGAGACCAGGTCTCCGTCGTTCCGGTGCCCATAACTTTAGATCCGTAAGGAGTTACGCGGCGCACAGCATACCGTTGGATAGCTCTCCGAGAGCTCTACGACGGGGATAGCAAGCCTACTCGACTGCGCCTATTTTCGAAGCCCAAAATTGAACGTTTTCATCAATTTTGGGACACTTTTTTTCTTTTGTGCAGTTTTTCCATCCCGAATCGTACGTCATCAGCCGCGAAAAGGATGACAACCTAATCCATCATATTTGTATTACTGAATCCTACGATACCTTGGGCAAGACAGCTTCGCTTCACGTAGAGGCTGGGCCCGCAAACCGAGGGTGTAGGGCTTGGGACCAGGTCTTCGTCGCTCTAGTGCCCATAACTTTTGATCCGTAAGGGGTTACGCGGCGCACAGCATACCGTTGGAAAGCTCTCCGTGAGCTCTACGACGAGTGCAGCCAGCTAGCACGGCTGCACATATTTACAGAGCCCAAAATCGAACGTTTTCATCAGTTTCAGGACACTTTTCTTCTTTTGCGCTGTTTTTTCGTCTCGGATCGTACGTTGTGAGCCGCGAAAAGGACGATAACCTAATCCCTCACATTTCTATTACCGCATCCCATAGCACCTTGGGCAAGACAACTTTGCTTCACGTAGAGGCTTGGCCCGCAAATCGAGGGTGTGGGGCTTGAGACCAGGTCTCCGTCGCTCAGGTGCCCATAACTTTTGATCCGCAAAGAGTTACGTGAAGCACAGCTTACCGTTGGAAAGCTCTCCGAGAGCTCTACGACGGGGGTAGCAAGCCTACTCAGCTACGCCTATTTTCGAAGCCCAAAATTGAACATTTTCATCAGTTTTGGGACACTTTTCATTTATTTTTTGCATTGTTTTTCCATCCCGGATCGTACGTCGTGAAACGCAAAAAGGACGACAACCAAATCCATCACATTTCAATTATCGAATCCCACGGCACCTTGGGAAAGACATCTTCGCTTCACGTAGAGGCTAGGCCCGCAAATCGAGTGCGTGGGGCTTGGGACAAGGTCTTCGTTGCTACGGTGCCCATAACTTTTGATCCGTAAGGAGTTACGCGGCGCACAGCATACCGTTGGAAAGCTCTCCGAGAGCTCTATGACGGGGGCAGCAAGCCTGCTCAGTTGTGCATTTTTTCAGAGCCCAAAATTGAACGTTTTCATCAATTTCAGGACACTTTTCTTCTTTTGCGCTGTTTTTCGATCCCAAGTCTTACATCGTGAGCCGTGAATAGAACGACAACCTAATCCGTCACAATTCTATTACCGAATCCCACGACACCTTGGACAAGACAACTTCGCTTCACATAGAGGCTGGGCCAGTAAACTGAGGGCGTGGGGCTTACGACCAAGTCTCCGTCGCTCAGTTGCCCATAACTCTTGATCCGTAAGGAGTTCGTGACGCATAGCATACCGTCGGTAAGGTCTCCGAGAGCTCTACGACAGGGGCAGTAAGCCTGCTCGGCTGTGCCTAATTTTGGAGCCCAAAATTGAACATTTTCTTCAGTTTCTGGACACTTTTCTTCTTTTGCGCTGTTTTTCATTCCCGGATCGTAAGTCGTGAGCCACGAAAGGACAATAACTTAATCCATCGCATTTCTATTACCGAATCGCACGGCACCTTGGGCAAGACAACTTCGCTTCACGTAGAGGCTGGGCCTGCAAATCGAGGGCGTGGGGCTTGGGACAAGGTCTCCACCGCTACGGTGCCCATAGCTTTTGATTCGTAAGGAGTTACGCGGTGCACAATATACCGTTGGAAAATTCTCGAGAGCTCTATGACGGGGGCAGCAAGCCTGCTCGGTTGGGCCTATTTTCGGAGCCCAAAATCGAACGTTTTCAACAGTTTCGGGACACTTTTCTTCTTTTGCACAGTTATTTCATCCCAGATCATACGTCGTGAGCCACGAAAAGGACGATAACCTAATCCATCACATTTCTATTACCAAATCCCATGGCACATTGGGCAAGACAACTTCGCTTCACGTAGAGGCTTGGCCCGTAAACCGAGGGCATGGGGCTTAGGACTAGGTCTCCGTCGCTCCGGTGCCCATAACTTTTGATCCGTAAAGCGTTACGCGGAACACAGCATACCGTTGGAAAGCTCTCTGAGAGCTCTACAACAGGGGTAGCAAGCCTGCTCCGCTACGCCTATTTTCGGGACCCAAAATTGAACATTTTCATCAATTGCGGGATACTTTTCTTTTTTCGCGCTGTTTTTCCATCCCGGATCGTACGTCGTGAACCGCAAAAAGGACGACAACCAAATCTATCACATTTCAATTATCGAATCCCATGGCACCTTGGGCAAGACAACTTCACTTCACGTAGAGGCTGGGCCCGCAAATCGAGGGCGTGGGGCTTGGCACAAGGTCTCTATCGCTACGGTGACCATAACTTTTGATCCGTAAAGAGTTACGCGGCGCACAACATACCATTGGAAAGCTCTCTAAGAGCTCTATGACGGAGCTAACAAGCTTTCTCGGTTGTGCCTTTTTTCGGAGCCCAAAATCAAACATTTTCATCAGTTTCGGGACACTTTTCCTCTTTTGCACTATTTTTCCGTCCCGGGTCGTACATCGTGAGCTACGAAAAGAACGACAACCTAATCCGCCACAATTCTATTACCGAATCCCACGGCACCTTGGCCAAGACAACTTTGCTTCACGTAGAGGCTGGGCCTACAAACCGAGGGCATCGGGCTTAGGATTAGGTCTCCGTCGCTCCGGTGCCTATAACTTTTGATCCGTAAGGAGTTACGTGGTGCACAGCATACAGTTGGAAAGCTCTCCGAAAGCTCTACGACAGGGGCAGCAATGCTGCTCGGCTGCACCTATTTTCAGAGCCCAAAATTGAACATTTTCTTCAGTTTTGGGACACTTTTCTTCTTTTGCGCTATTTTTCCGTCCCGGATTGTACGTCCTCAGCCGCGAAAATGACGACAACCTAATCCATCACATTTGTATTACCGAATCCAACGACACCTTGTGCAAGACAACTTCGCTTCACGTAGAGCCTGGGCCCGCAAACTGAGGGCGTGGGATTTGGGACCAAGTCTCTGTTGCTCCGGTGCCCACAACTCTTAATCCGTAAAGAGTTACGCGGCACATAGCATACCGTCGGAAAGCTCTCCGAGAGCTCTACGACGGGGGCAGTAAGCCTGCTCGACTGCGCCTATTTTCGGTGCCCAAAATTGAACATTTCTTCAGTTTCTGGACACTTTTCTTCTTTTGCGCTGTTTTTCATTCCCGGATCGTACGTCGTGAGCCATGAAAGGGCGATAACCTAATCCATTACATTTCTATTACCGAATCCCATGGCACCTTGGGCAAGACAACTTCGCGTCACATAGAGGCTGGGACCGCAAACCGAGGGCGTGGGGCTTGGGACCAGGTCTCTGTCGCTTCGGTGCCCATAACTTTTGATCCGTAAGGAGTTACGTGGCACACAACATACCGTTAGAAAGCTCTCCGAGAGCACTATGATGGGGGCAGCAAGCCTGCTCAATTGTGCATATTTTCGAATCCCAAAATCAAAAATTTTCATCAGTTTCGGAACACTTTTCTTCTTTTGCGCTATTTTTTCGTCCCGGGTCGTATGTCGTGCGCCGCGAAAAGGACGACAACCTAATCCATTACATTTCTATTACCGAATCCCAAGGCATCTTGGGCAAGACAACTTCGCTTAACGTAGAGGCTGGGCCCGCAAACTGACGGCGTGGGGCTTGGGACTAGGCCTCTGTCGCGCCGGTGCCCATAACTCTTGATCCGTAAGGAGTTACGCGGCGTACAACATACCGTTGGAAAGCTTTCCGAGAGCTCTATGACGAGGAAAGAAAGCCTGCTCAGCTGCGCCTATTTTTCAACCCCAAAATTGAACCTTTTCGTCAATTTTGGGACACTTTTGTTCTTTTGCGCTGATTTTTCATCCCGGATTGTACGTCGTCAGCCGCAAAAAGGACGAAAACCTAATCCATCACATTTGTATTACCGAATCCCACAATACCTTGGGCAAGACATCTTCGCTTCACGTAGAGGCTGGGCTTACAAACCGATGGCGTGGGGCTTGGGACCAGGTCTTTGTCGCTCCAGTGCCCATAACTTTTGATCCGTAACGAGTTACGTGTCGCACAGCATAGAGTTGGAAAGCTCTCTGAGAGCTCTACGACGGGGTTAGCAATCCTGCTTGACTGTGCCTGTTTTCAGAGCCCAAAATCAAACCTTTTCAACAGTTTCGGGACACTTTTCTTCATTTGCCCTATTTTTCTATCCCGGATCGTAAGTCGTGAGCCGTGAAAAGGACGACAACCTAATCCATCACATTTCTATTACCGAATCACACAGCACCTTGGGCAAGACAACTTCGCTTCACGTAGAGGCTGGGCCCACAAACCGAGGGCATGGGGCTTAGGACTAGGTCTCCATTGCTCCAGCGCCCATAACTTTTGATTCGTAAGGAGTTACGCGTGCACAATATACCGTTGGAAAGCTCTCCGAGAGCTCTACAACCGGGGTAGCAAGCCTGCTCTGTTGCGCCTATTTTTGGAGCCCAAAATTGAACGTATTCATCAGTTTCGGGACACTTTTCTTCTTTTGCGCAGTTTTTTCGTCCCGGGTTGTACGTCGCGAGCCGTGAAAAGGATGACAACCTAATCCATCACATTTTTATTACCGAATCCCACGGCACCTTGGGATTGACAACTTCGCTTCACGTAGAGGTTGGGCCCGCAAACCGAGGGCGTGGGGCTTAGGACCAGGTCTCCGTTGATCCGGTGCCCATAACTCTTGATCCGTAAGGAGTTACGCGACACACAATGTCACGCCCCAACTCGACCCCACCTACAATCAGTCAGGATGCAACGGAATTTCGGCAGTATAACGACAGTAAATAGAATACCGAGGTTCTAAACCAACCTCACTAATAATATTAAACATCCAATTCCATAACCATACAATCAACAACTCCTCAACAGCATAGCAACACACAACATAACTGTAATATACAATAATCAGTACTCGTTATCTGCCTCCGTTCCAACATAACATACAATACCTCAACCTTATTATACATTTCAAAAATAAGTTGAGACCCATCTAACAACTTAACCATAGGCAAAAGAAAGCCACTAAGTTAACATCATTTGGATCATCATCTTTCAACATCTATTACAATAAGAGCTATAAAGCATATAAATGTCTATTAAGCTAATGTACATGACATTAAACAACATAGAATCATGGATAAGACTCAGGGACATATGACTCATCCACGAAAGGCACATTTTCATCCTCAGGAGGCACGTACCTGTAATCCGGCTCTGCAACACCTGTAAGCATGCAATAATAGAGAGTGAGCTTATATACATAAGCCCAGTGAGGATCCGATAGATCTCGACAGCATTCACTATGCTCCTTGGATTTAGTCCGTTGAGCAAGTAAATACACAACAACAATAATAACATTATCATCACATAACTATATAACCAATCAATAAAGGATACTCTATTTGGTGTAGCTCCAAACGCCATCACGATCTCAACCGTTCTTCTTATAACTCCCCATTACTCACGCACCCGAGGTACCTCACTAGCCCCTCCCTCCATGACACCTCCGTCATACGAGCTGGGGGTAGCCTATGGCAGTCATGCCGTTATCAACCCGACAGCCCAACGCTGCCCGAGAGGTGGCACACACATACCAAGACTCCATAACCATCATCAATCATCAATCAATCATCAATCAATCATCAATTATACATCATTGATAGCATCAATAATCATTTAAACAACAATAACTTAGTTAGATGACAAAGTAGGCCATCTAACCGGACATGCATTATATACACAATTAAACCCTAAATTACTCATCAACAACTCACCATTCAACACTCAAACACAACCCAATCATCTAAAGGCATCGTTCAAGAAATTAAAGAATGACAACCTAAACTTCAAAAATTCATAACTTACATTCTACTAACCCAAACATTGCCAAATCAGTTTCTATCACTCACCCATTCAACCTACTACATTAGCCCTATCAGAAATCCACGACAACACCTCCTAATCATGCCCGATAACCCTAAAACCCTAGGATGTCTTGGCTGGATTTTCCGGATTTTCCCACGAGCAATGTAATCGAAAATTCGGCATTACAACAGCGCTAACACGTAATTATCAAGTATTTAGAAATCGACGGCAATCGATTTCGATCAACACAACTCATTTAATTCAACTTTGAACATTTTAATCAAAATTAAATACCCGGAAAATAAAAATTATGCTACATCCGACAGAAATTCGTAGTATTGCATCAAAATGATCCCTAGCATGTAAGGAGCAATAATCTATTATCAGATTTCAATTCTAACGGTTAAATTTTCGTTTATGAGCAAAAGTATAAAAATGACATTTTGAGATCTAGAATTTTTCTCTCACCTTTGATGCGATATAAGCCTAGGAATGTGTGAAGTGCGTGCCCAACAAGTAGAATCCAAGTCGGTGCGAAGTTTTACGGATAAAAACCAAGTTTTTCTTTGAAAAATTGGATTGAAAAGCTTTGAAATCTCTTTTCTTTTTCTCTCCTTCTCTCGGCAATGTGTGTGTGTGTGATGGTGTTTTGTGTTATTTTTAGTGTGTGTAACTACTTATGCATGATATAGTTTATATTTAATATAGTTTAAGTTAGAAAAACTAATTAATTTTTGTGTTTTCTTTACTTTAATTGCATTTTCTTGATCACCAAAGTTCAAAACATTTATTCAACACCCAAGCTAGCTCAAGTAAATTATTTTTAGGTGACAAGAAGTTTTACAATCCAACAATTTCACCCGAGTCGGCTTAAAACTCGATTTTTGCAAAAGTCAGTGTAAAAACCCTAATAAATTCTTAAGCCGATTTTAAAATCGTTTTTATCAATCACATGTCTATTAAAGTCCGTGGACTAGGTCTAGAAGGGTTAAAAAGACCAGTTTCAAAATTTTAGCGGATGTGCGTCCAAAATACTATTCACTAAAAATCGACGATAAAATTTCTGATCCCGTTTTTGATGAAAATTTCATGAATGCACATTTAGCACGTATTAGGAGTATTGACATCAAAATTATAACTTTCTAGGTCCTATAGCACATAAATATGTCATATGCACGCAAAACGAGGTATAGCACGTAAAACGAGATAAACAGAAAAGTGGGGTTTCACACATAGCATACCGTTGGAAAGCACTCTGAGAGCTCTGTGACAGGGGAAGCAAGCCTCCTTGGCTGCGCCTATTTTGGGAGCCCAAAATTGAACGTTTTCTTCAGCGTTGGGAAACTTTTCTTCTTTTGCGCTGTTTTTCTGTCTCAGATCGTATGTCGTCAGCCGCGAAAAGGAAGACAACCTAATCCATCACATTTGTATTACCGAATCCCATGGCACCTTGGGCAAGACACCTTCACTTTACGTAGAGGCTGGGCCCATAAACCGAGGGCGTGGGGCTTGGGACCAGGTCTCCGTTGCTCCGGTGCCCATAACTTTTGATCCGTAAAGATTTACGCGGCGTACAGGATACCATCGAAAAGCTCTTTGAGAGCTCTACAACGGGGGCAGCAAGCCTACTCGGCTGCACCTACTTTCGAAGCCCAAAATTGAACGTTTTCTTCAATTGCGGGACACATTTCTTATTTGGCGATATTTTCATTCCCGGATCGTATGTCGTGAGCCGCAAAAAGGACGATAACCTAATCCATCACATTTCTATTACCGAATACCACGGCACCTTGGGCAAGACAACTTTGCTTCACGTAGAGGCTGGGACCGCAAACCGAGGGCGTGGGGCTTGGGACCAGGTCTCCGTCGCTCCGGTGCCCATAACTTTTGATCCGTAAGGAGTTACGCGGTGCACAGCATACCGTTAGAAAGCTCTCCGAGAGCTCTACGACGAGGCTAGCAAGCATGCTCTGTTGCGTCTGTCTTCGATGCCCAAAAAGGAACGTTTTTATCAGTTTCGGGATACTTTTCTTCTTTTGCGCTGTTTTTTCTTCCCAGATCGTACGTCGTGCGCCGTAAAAAGGACGACAACCTAATCCATCACATTTCTATTACCGAATCCCATGACACCTTAGGCAAGAAAATTTTGCTTCACATAGAGGCTGGGCCCGCAAACTAAGGGCGTGGGGCTTGGGACCAAGTCTCCGTCGCTTCAGTGCCCATAACTCTTGATCCGTAAGGAGTTACGTGGGCCACAACATACCGTTGGAAAGCTCTACGAGAGCTCTACGACGAGGGAAGCAAGCCTGCTTGGCTGCGCCTATTTTCAGAGTCCAAAATAGAACATTTTCATCAATTTCGTGACACTTTTCTTTTTTTGCGCTGTTTTTTCGTCCCGAATCGTACGTCGTGAGCCTAAAAAAGGACGACAACCTAATCCATCACATTTCTATTACCGAATCCCACAGCACCTAGGGCAAGACAACTTTGCTTCACGTAGAGGCTGGGCCCGCAAACTAAGGGCGTGGGGCTTAGGACCAGGTCTCCGTCGCTCTAGTGCCCATAACTCTTCATCTGTAAGGAGTTACGCGGCGCACAGCATACCGTTGGCAGGCTCTCCGAGAGCTCTACGACGGGGGAAGCAAGCCTGCTCGGTTACGCCTAATTTCGGAGCCCAAAATAGAACATTTTCATCAATTTCGGGACACTTTTCTTCTTTTGCGCTATTTTTTTGTCCCGGATCGTACGTCGTCAGCCGCGAAAAGGACGACAACCTAATCCATCTCATTTCTATTACCAAATCCCATGGCACCTTGGGCAAGACAACTTCACTTCATGTAGAGGCTGGGCCCGCAAACCAGGGGTGTGGGGCCTGGGACTAGGTCTCTATCACTTCGGCGCCCATAACTTTTGATCCGTAAGGAGTTACGCGGTGAACAGCATACCGTTGAAAAGCACTCTGAGAGCTTTACGACAGGGGCAGCAAGCCTGCTCTGTTGCGCTCATTTTCGGAGCTCAAAATCGAACGTTTTCATCAGTTTTGGAAAATTTTTCTTCTTTTGTGCTGTTTTTCCGTCCCGGGTCGTACGTCATGAGCTGCGAAAAGGAAGAGAACCTAATCCATCACATTTCGATTACCAAATCCCAAAACACCTTGGGCAAGACAACTTCGCTTCACGTAGAGGCTGGGCCCGTAAACCAAGGGTGTGGGGCTTAGAACAAGGTCTCCACCGCTCTGGTGCCCATAACTCTTGATCCGTAAGGAGTTACGCACCGCACAACATACCATTGGAAAGCTCTCTGAGAGCTCTACGACGGGGGAAGCAAGCCTGCTTGGCTGCGCCTGTATTCGGAGCCCAAAATTAAACGTTTTCATCAATTTCGGGACACATTTCTTCTTTTGCGCTATTTTTTCGTTCCGGATCGTACGTCGTCAGCCCCGAAAAGGACGACAACCTAATCCATCAAATTTGTATTACAGAATCCCACGACACCTTCGGCAAGACAACTTCGCTACAATTTGAGGCTTGGCCCGCAAACCAAGGGTGTGGGGTTTGGGACCAGGTCTCCGTCGCTCCGATGCCCATAACCTTTGATCCTTAAGGAGTTACATGGCGCATAGGATACCGTTGGAAAGCTCTTCGAGAGCTCTACGATGGGTGCAGCCATTTTGCTAGGCTGCGATGATTTTCGGAGCCCAAAATCGAATGTTTTCCTCAGTTTCGGGACACTTTTCTTCTTTTGCACTGTTTTTTCATCCCGGATTGTACGTCATGAGCCGCGAAAAGGACGATGACCTGATCCATCACATTTCTATTACCGAATCCCACGGCACCTTGGGCATGACAATTTCACTTCACGTAGAGGCTGGGCCAGCAAATGGAGGGCGTGGGGCTTGGGACCAGGTCTCCGTCGCTCCAATGCTCATAACTTTTGATCGGTAAAGAGTTACACGGCGCATAGCATACCGTTGGAAAGCTCTCTCGGATCTCTACGACGGGGGTAACAAGCTTGCTGGCTGCGCCTATTTTGGGAGCCCAAAATTGAACGTATTCTTCAGTTTTGGGATACTTTTATTCTTTTTCGCTATTTTTCTATCCTTGATCGTACGTCGTCAGCCGCGAAAAGGACGACAACCCAATCCATCACATTTCTATTACCGAATCCTATGGCTCCTAGGGCAAGACAACTTCGCTTCACGTAGAAGCTGGGCCCGCAAACCGAGGGCGTGGGGCTTGGGACCCGGTCTCTGTCGCTCCGGTGCCCATAACTCTTGATCCGTAAGGATTTACGCGGCGCACAGCATACCGTCGGAAAGCTCTCCGAGAGCTCTATGACGTGGGCAGCAAGCCTGCTCGGTTGCGCCTATTTTCAGGGCCCAAAATTGAACGTTTTCTTCAGTTTCAGGACACTTTTCTTCTTTTGCGTTGTTTATCATTCCCGGATCGTACGTCGTGAGCCTCGAAAAGGACAATAACCTAATCCATCACATTTCTATTACCAAATCCCACGGCACCTTGGGCAAGACAACTTCACTTCACATAGAGGCTGGGACTGCAAACCGAGGGGGCGGGGCTTGCGACCAGATCTCCGTCGCTCCGGTGCCCATAAGTTTTAATCCGTAAGGAGTTACGCGGTGCACAACATATCGTTGGAAAGCTCTCTGAGATCTCTACAACATGGGCAGCAAGCCTGCTCTGTTGCGTCAATTTTTGAATCCGAAATCGAACATTTTCATCAGTTCCGGGACACTTTTCTTCTTTTGCGTTGTTTTCCTTCGCGGGCTGTACGTTGTGAACTGCGAAAAGGACGAAAACCTAATCCATCACATTTCTATTACCGAATCCAATGGCACCTTGGGCAATACAACTTCACTTCACGTAGAGGCTGGACCCGCAAACTAAGGGCGTGGGGCTTGGGACCAAGTCTCTATCGCTCCGGTGCCCATAACTTTTGATCCGTAAGGATTTATGCGCCGCACAATATACCGTTGGAAAGCACTCCGAGAGCTCTACAACGTGGGTAGTAAGCCTGCACGGGTGCGCCAAGATTCGAAGCTCAAAATTGAACGTTTTCTTCAATTTTAGGGCACTTTTCATATTTTGCGCTATTTTTTATTCCCAGATCGTATATCATGAGCCGCGAAAAGGACGATAACCTAATCCATCACATTTCTATTACCGAATCCCACGGTACCTTGGGCAAGACAACATCGCTCCACGTAGAGGCTGGGACCACAAACCGAGTGCGTGGGACTTGGGACCAGGTCTCCGTCGCTCCGATGCCCATAATTTTTGATCCGTAAGGAGTTACGCGGCGCACAGTATACCGTTAGAAAGCTCTCTGAGAGCTCTACGACGGGGACAGCAAGCTTGATCTGTTGCGTCTATTTTCGGAGTCCAAAATAGAATGTTTTCATCAATTTTGTGACACTT
The DNA here is from genome assembly GCA_037974665.1 of Ehretia macrophylla. Taxonomy (NCBI): domain Eukaryota; kingdom Viridiplantae; phylum Streptophyta; class Magnoliopsida; order Boraginales; family Ehretiaceae; genus Ehretia; species Ehretia macrophylla. Next base: position 32,358,258 of record CM075777.1, read on the forward strand.
TTCTTCTTTTGCACTGTTTTTCCGTCCTGGATCGTACGTCGTGAGCCGCAAAAAGGACGACAACCTAATTCATCACATTTCTATTACCGAATTGCACGGCATCTAAGGCAAGACAACTTCACTTCACGTAGAGGCTGGGCCCGCAAACTGAGGGTGTGGGGCTTGGGACCAGGTCTCCGTCGCTCCGGTACTCATAACTCTTGATCCGTAAGAAGTTACGCGGCGCACAGCATACCGTTGGAAAGATCTCCGAGAGCTCTACGAAGGCGGAAGAAAGCCTACACGGCTGTGCCTATTTTCAGAGCCCAAAATCGAACGTTTTCATAAATTTTGGGACACTTTTCTTCTTTTGCGCTATTTTTTCGTCCCGAATCGTAAGTCATCAACCGCGAAAAGGACGATAACCTAATCCATCACATTTCTATTACCAAATCCCACGACACCTTGGGCAAGAAAACTTTGTATCACGTAAAGGCTAGGCCAGCAAACCGAGGATGTGGGGCTTGCGACCAGGTTTCCGTCGCTCCGGCACCCATAACTTTTGATCCGTAAGGAGTTACACGGCGTATAGCATACTGTTGGAAAGCACTCCGAGAGCTCTACGGCGGGGGCAACTAGCCTGCTCTGTTGCGCTTGTTTTTGGAGCCCAAAATCGAACGTTTTCATCAATTTCGGGACACTTTTCTTCCTTTGCGCTATTTTTCCGTCCCGAGTCGTATGTCGTGAGTTGTGAAAAGGATGACAACCTAATCCATCACATTTCGATTACCGAATCCCACGGCACCTTAGGCAAGACAACTTCACTTCACGTAGAGGCGGGGCCCATAAACCGAGGGCGTGGGGCTTAGAACAAGGTCTTTGCCGCTCCAGTGCCTATAACACTTGATCCGTAAGGAGTTACGCGACGCATAGTATACCGTTGGAAAGCTCTCCGAGAGCTCTACGACAGGGGAAGCAAGCCTGCTTGGCTGCACCTGTTTTTGTAGCCCAAAATCAAACGTTTTCATCAATTTCGGGACACTTTTCTTATTTTACGTTGTTTTTCCATCCCGGATCGTACATTGTTAGCCCCGAAAAGGAAGACAACCTAATCCATCACATTTGTATTACCGAATCCCACGATACCTTGGGCAAGACAACTTCGCTTCACTTAGAGGCTGGGCCCGCAAACCGAGGGCGTGGGGCTTGGGACCAGGTCTCCGTCGGTCCGGTGCCCATAACTTTTGATCCGTAAAGAGTTAAACGGCGCATAGCATACCGTCGGAAAGCTCTCTGAGATCTTTACGACAGGGGCAGCAAGCCTGCTCAGCTGCGCCTGTTTTCGGAGCCCAAAATTGAATGTATTCTTTAGTTTTGGGACACTTTTCTTGTTTTACGTTGTTTTTCATTCCCGGATCGTACGTCATGAGCCGCGAAAAGGACGATAACCTCATCCATCACATTTATATTATTGAATCCCACAACACCTTGGGCAAGAAAACTTCTCTTCACGTAGAGGCTGGGACCGCAAACCGAGGGCGTGGGGCTTGGGACCAGGCCTCCGTCGCTCTAGTGCCCATAACATTTAATCCGTAAGAAGTTACGCGGTGCACAGCATACCGTTAGAAAGCTATCTGAGAGCTCTACGACGGGGACAGCAAGCCTGTTCTGTTGCGTCTATTTTCGGAGCCCAAAATCGAACGTTTTCATCAATTTCGAGATACTTTTCTTCTTTTACACTATTTTTCCTTCCCGGGTAGTACGTCGTGAGCCGAGAAAAGGACAACAACCTAATCCATCACATTTCTATTTTTAAATCCCATGGCACCTTGAGTAATACAACTTCGCTTCACGTAGAGGTTGGGCCCGCAAACTGAAGGCGTGGGGCTTGAGACCAGGTCTCCGTTGCTCCGGTGCCCATAACTCTTGATCTGTAAGGAGTTACGTGGCGCACAACATACTGTTGGGAAGCTCTCCGAGAGCTCTACTACGGGTAAAGCAAGCCTGCTAGGCTGCGCCTGTTTTCAGAGCCCAAAATCGAACGTTTTCATCAATTTCTGGATTATACGTTGTTTTTCCATCCTAGATCGTACGACGTCAGCCCCGGAATGGACGACAACCTAATCCATCACATTTGTATTACCGAATCCCATGACACATTGGGCTAGACAACTTTGCTTCACGTAGAGGCTGGGCCCGCAAACCGAGGGCATGGGGCTTGGGACCAGGTCTCCGTCTCTCCGGTGCCCATAACTTTTTATCCGTAAGGATTTACGTGCTGCACAGCATACTGTTGGAAAGAACTCTGAGAGTTCTACAACGGGGGCATCAAGCTTGCTCTGTTGCGCTTGTTTTTAGAGCACAAAATTGAACATTTTCATCAGTTTCGGGACACTTTTCTTCTTTTGTGCTGTTTTTCCATCTTGGGTCGTATGTCGTGAGCTGCGAAAAGGACGACAACCTAATCCATCACATTTCGATTACCGAATCTCACGGCACCTTGGGCAAGACAACGTCGCTTCACGTAGAGGCTGGGCCCACAAACCGAGGGCGTGGGGCTTAGGACTAGGTCTCCGTCGCTCTGGTGCCCATAACTCTTGATCCATAAGGAGTTAAGCGGCGCACAACATACCATTGGAAACTCTCCGAGAGCTCTACGACGGGGGCAGCAATCCTGCTCGGTTACGCCTATTTTTGGAGCCCAAAATCAAACGTTTTTTTATCAATTTCGGGACACTTTTCTTCTTTTGCGCTGTTTTTCCGTCCCAGATCGTACATCGTCAGCACCGGAAAGAACGACAACCTAATATATCACATTTGTATTACCGAATCCCACGACACCTTGGGCAAGACAACTTTGCGTCACTTAGAGGCTGGGCTAGCAAACCGAGGGCGTGGGGCTTGGGACCCGGTCTCAATCGCTCCGGTGCCCATAACTTTTTATCCGTAACGAGTTATCCAGCGCACAACATACTGTTGGAAAGCTCTCTGAGAGCTCTACGATGGGTTCAGCCAGCTTGCTAGGCTGCGCCTATATTCGGAGCCCAAAATTGAACATTTTCTTCAGTTTCGGGATACTTTTCTTCTTTTGCGCTATTTTTTCATCCCGGATCGTACGTCGTCAGCCGCGAAAAGGACGACAACCTAATCCATCACATTTGTATTACTAAATCCCGCAAACCGATGGCGTGGGGCTTAGGACCAGGTCTACGTTGCTCCGGTGCCCATAACTTTTGATCTGTAAGGAGTTACGCGGCCCACAACATACCGTTGGAAAGCTCTCCGAGAGTTCTACGACAAGGCCAGCAAGCCTGCTATGCTACGCTTATTTTCGGAGCCCAAAATCGAACGTTTTCTTCAGTTTCGGGACACTTTTCTTCTTTTGCGCTATTTTTTCATCCCGGGTGGTACGTCGTGAGCCGCAAAAAGGACGACAACCTAATCCATCACATTTCTATTACTAAATTCCATGGCACCTTGGGCAAGAAAACTTCGCTTCACGTAGAGGCTGGGCCCGCAAACTGAGGGCGTGGGGCTTGGGACCAGGTCTCCATCGCTCAGGTGCCCATAACTCTTGATCCGTAAGGAGTTACGCGACGTATAGCATACCATTGGAAATCTCTCCGTGAGCTCTACGACGGGGGAAGCAAGCTTGCTTGGCTGCGCCTATTTTCGGAGCCCAAAATCGAACGTTTTCATCAATTTCGGGACACTTTTCTTCTTTTCTACTGTATTTTCATCCCGAATCATACGTCGTCAGCCGCAAAAAAGGATGACAACCTAGTCCACCACATTTCTATTACCACATCCCACTACATCTTGGGCAAGACAAGTTCGCTTCACGTAGAGGCTGGGCCTGAAAACCGAGGGCATGGGGCTTGGGACCAAGTCTCCGTCGCTCCGGTGCCCATAACTTTTGATCCGTAAGGAGTTACGCGGCGCAAAGCATACCGTTGGAAAGCTCTCCGAACGCTCTACGATGGGGACAGCAAGCCTGCTCAGTTGCACCTGTATTCAGAGCCCAAAATTGAAAGTTTTCTTTAGTTTCGGGGCACTTTTCTTATTTTGTGCTTTTTTTCCGTCCCAGATCGTACGTTGTCAGCCGCAAAAAGGACGACAACCTAATCCATCACATTTGTATTATTGAATCCCACGGTACCTTGGGCAAGACAATTTCTCTTCACGCAGAGGCTCGGCCCACAAACCGAGGGCGTGGGGCTTGGGACCAGGTCTCCGTCACTCCGGTGCCAATAACTCTTGATCTGTAAGGAGTTACGCGGCGCACAGGATACCGTCAGAAAGCTCTCCGAGAGCTCTATGACGGAGGCAGCAAGCCTGCCCAGCTGCGTTTGTTTTCGGAGCTCAAAATTGAACATTTTCTTCAATTTTAGGACACTTTTCTTCATTTGCGCTGTTTTTCATTCCCGGATTGTACGTCATGAGCCGCGAAAAGGACGATAACCTAATCCAGCACATTTCTATTACCGAATCCTACGGCACCTTGGGCAAGACAACTTCGCTTCACGTAGAGGTTGGGACAGCAAACCGAGGGCGTGGGGCTTAGGACCAGGTCTACGTTGCTCCGGTGCCCATAACTTTTGATCCGTAAGGAGTTATGCGGCGCATAACATACCGTTGGAAAGCTCTCTGAGAGTTCTATGACAAGGCCAGCAAGCCTGCTATGCCACGCTTATTTTCGGAGCCCAAAATCAAACATTTTCTTCAGCTTTGGGACACTTTTCTTCTTTTTCGCTATTTTTTTTTATCCCGGGTGGTACGTCGTGAGCCGCGAAAAGGATGACAACCTAATCCATCACATTTCTATTACCGAATTCCATGGCACCTTGGGCAAGACAATTTCGCTTCACGTAGAGGCTGGGCCCGCAAACTGAGGGTGTTGGGCTTGGGACCAGGTTTCCATCGCTCTGGTGCCCATAATTCTTGATCCGTAAGGAGTTACACGACGCACAACATACTGTTGGAAATCTCTCCAAGAGCTCTACGTCGGGGGAAGCAAGCCTGCTAAGCTGCGCCTATTTTTGGAGCCCAAAATCGAACATTTTCATCAATTTTGGGACACTTTTCTTCTTTTGCGCTGTATTTTCATCCCGGATCGTACGTCGTCAGACGTGAAAAGGACGACAACCTAGTCCATCACATTTCTGTTACCAAATCCCATGGCATCTTGGGCAAGACAACTTCACTTCACGTAGAGGCTTGGCCCACAAACCGAGGGCGTAGGGCTTAGGACCAGGTCTCCGTCGCTCCGGCGCCTATAACTTTTGATCCGTACGGAGTTACGAGGCGCACAACATACCGTTGGAAAGCTCTTTGAGAGCTCTACAACAGGGGCAGTAGGCCTACTCTATTGTGCCTATTTTCAGAGCCCTAAATCGAACATTTTCATCAGTTTTGAGACACTTTTATTCTTTTGCGCTATTTTTTTGTCCCGGGTCGTACGTCGTGAGCTGCAAAATGGACGACAACCTAATCCATCACATTTCTATTACCGAATCCCACGATACCTTGGGCAAGACAACTTCGCTTCACGTAGAAGCTGGGCCCGCAAACCGAGGGCGTAGGGTTTAGGACCAAGTCTCCGTCGCTCCGGTGCCCATAACTCTTGATCCGTAAGGAGTTACGTGGCGCACAAGATACCATTGTAAAGCGCTCTGAGAGCTCTACAACGAGGGAAGCAAGCCTGCTCTATCGTGCCTGTTTTCGAAGCCCAAAATTGAACATTTTCATCAGTTTCGGGACACTTTTCTTCTTTTGCACTATTTTTTCGTCCCGAATCGAACGTCGTAAGCCTCGAAAAGGACGACAACCTAATCCATCACATTTATATTACCGAATCCCACGACACCTTGGGCAAGACAACTTCTCTTCACGTAGAGGCTAGGCCCGCAAACAGAGGACGTGGGGCTTGGGACCTAGTCTCCGTCGCTCCGATGCCCATAACTTTTGATCCGTAAGGAGTTACGCGGCACACAACATACCGTTGGAAAGCTCTCCAAGAGCTCTACAACGGGTGCAGCCAGCCTGCTCGGCTACTCAGCTGCGTCTATTTTCGGAGCCCAAAATTGAACATTTTCATCAGTTTCGGGATACTTTTATTCTTTTGCGCTATTTTTTCATCCCGGATCATACGTCGTGAGCCGCGAAAAGGACGATAAGCTAATCTATCACATTTCTATTACCGAATCTCACAGCATTTTGGGAAAGACAACTTCGTTTCACGTAGAGGTTGGGCCCGCAAACCGAGGGCGTGGGGCTTAAGACCAGGTCTCCGTCGCTCCAGTGCCCATAACTTTTGATCCATAAAGAGTTACGCGGCGCACAGCATACCGTTGAAAACCTCTCTGAGAGCTCTACAACGGGGGTAGCAAGCCTTCTCAGCTACCCCTATTTTCAGAGCCCAAAATCGAATGTTTTCATCAGTTTCGGTACACTTTTCTTCTTTTGCGCTGTTTTTCATTCCCGGATCGTATGTCATGAGCCGCAAAAAGGACGACAACCTAATCCATCACATTTCTATTACTGAATCCCACGTCACCTTGGGCAAGACAACTTCGCTTCACGTAGAGGCTGGGACTGCAAATCGAGGGCGTGGGGATTGGGACCAGGTTTTCGTCGCTCCGGTGCCCATAACTTTTGATCTTTAAGGAGTTACACGGTGCACAGCATACCGTTGGAAAGCTCTCCGAGAGCTCTACGACGGGTGCAACCAGCCTGCTTTGTTGTGCCTATTTTCAGAGCCCAAAATCGAACGTTTTCATCAATTTTGGGACATTTTTATTATTTTGCGCTATTTTTTCATCCCGGATTGTACGTCGTGAACCGCGAAAAGGACGACAACCTAATCCATCACATTTTTATTACCAAATTCCACGGTACCTTGGGCAAGACAACTTCGCTTTTGTGAGGCCCGACCCCGAATAACGTGTGTTACCTTGATTTGCGTGCCATAGACCAAGAATTATATGACTAACCTTGGATTACATGCCTGTCTTGATTTTCGTGCATGCTTCGTCATTCGTGCCTTGACCTAGAATGTGTGCCCTAATTCCCGACTGATGTGCGATACCTAGATATACGTACCCTGACCTCGATATACGTGTATTACCTCATTTCATGTGCCCTAACCTTGAATTGCGTACCTTAACCTAGATATAGAGTCGTGCCTTGATTTGTGTACATTGCATTAATTACATGCTTTGCATTGGTTTACGTGCATTCACCTAGGATTGCGTGCATTAGTCTTGAAGTATGTGCCTTAGTCTTGAAGTTCGTGTCTTACCTCGTAGTTCGTGTCTACCTCGTGATTCGTGTCCCGTATTGATTTCTGTGCATGTCTCGTAATGCGTGCCATAGACATAGGAAAGCGTACCCGCACACTAATCGATAAAGAATCCTATACAAAGCACTAAACTATAAAATAATCCTACACAATCCACTAACTAATATTATATTCCTAATTCAAATTCTCTACAAAACCCACTAACTACTAAAATATTCTATTCTTCCTAACACACTCAACTAACCAATAAACTATTATAAACCTACACTTATTATAATCCAAAATAGACTAACATGAATCTGAATTTTCAGATTCTTCATTGCATTACACGACCAAACACTCAAAAATTGAAGATATTTCAAGACAATGCATGCATTAAAATATTCATTACATTATTCTATGCTTTCCACTTTCTCCAAACACAAGACTTACCCTTTTATCTTATCAAAGCATGCCTCACAATTCAAAATGCTCAAAAGATGACACAAAATCAGATTTTTGCAAGCCCAAGGCTGACACACACAAGCACCTACTCAAACAAACACTCAACTTCATCCATTTCCTCACAAACTCTCTCATTCTCTCTCCTTCTCTCTCATTTTCGACCATGGCTGCCTCTTGACCTTCCAAGACCTCAAGCATGCTCTCAAGATCTCTCCCAAGCTCGGCCATAGCAGCCCAAGCAAGCAAGAAGCAAGGAAGAAGCTCCCTTTATGAATTTTGAAGAGCATTTGTGCTCATTTGCTAAATCTTCAAGAGGTGAGGGTTAATCCTTTTTAAAAAAGCTTTCAAAAACCACATGCAAGCCTTCATATGTCTATATTTACCTCTGTACTTGTGATATATGTGTGCACTTGAGCTTTTGTAACCATGCATGGCAAGACATTTGGCTAGAACTTGAAGATAGGACGAGTCGCGAAATCTGAGCAGTTTTCTGATTTGTTGGATTGAAGAAAATATGGCCAGGTAAATGATGTTTAAAATGTGTGAAAATTGGAAGGTGACTATTTTTGCCAGTTCTAAGAATTTTTCATAGAAATAGGCCAAGGCCAATTCTGACGCTAAGACCCCTAAAATGGCAAAATATCAAAATGTGTCGAAATCTGGAAAATCTGGGAAAATAGAGCAGGTTTTTGGCAGTTCACTGACCTCGTAGAGCGAAACCATTTTGGCCTAGTAAAAGATATTGAAAATGTATGAAATTTCGTAGGTTGCTATAATTTTCAGTTCTGGACATTTTTGTCAGAAATAGACTAAGGCTAAATATGACCCTAAGGCCCTCAAAAAGGACAAGTATTGAAATGTGTACAAATCTGGACAGTTTTGCGCAGTCTTACGGTTTTGGCTATAACTCTTGAATCCGAACTCCAAATGATGCGAGGTTTGTTTCTGGATTTAGTTCACTTAATAATATTTAATTTGACATTTTGTCCACTGAAATTGGAGATTGTTTGTTTGTCTAAATGATTGTGGGAAAACAGGCCATTGCAGTGAGGTTTGTATCTAGTGATATGCTTTGAAAATTATTGTAACTTCTCTTGTGGTATTAAATGATTGGGATTGTGGCACTTGGATGTTGTGTGGATTGTTTTGGATATTTGAGGATGTTTTAATTGATCAATTCATGGCTTGGGTTTAATTATTTGTCAACTTGTGACTTAATCGCATGTGTAAGCATGAAATGAAACCCTATCGGCTATGAAAACTCGCCAAGCGATGATCCTATGGTTATTGTGTTTAATTGTGTGATTAGTGGGCTGCCTAATAAATGTTAAGTATGCTTGAAATGGTTTAAGAGTTGCTTGTGGTGTTTAGCGAACGAAACCGACCCTGAGCACGGCCTAGCAAACCCTAATGGCCCCATAGCTCCCCGAGTCATAAACCGTTCTTTTGTGAATTATGAAGGATATTGAGGAAGATTAATAGGCTGCCCGTATATGTCCTTATAGCTTTAAATGCGATTCCCGATGATTACATGTTGATAAGTAGACTTTGTTTGCACCCGGTCTAAAGTAAGCGTCGTTACATGCTTGTACAATCTTATTACTTGATACGTGAACCCCGAAACAAGTTATATGACTTGATTTACACGTGTCACATGGCTGCCCGTTTAATATTCATATAACTCCATGTGTTTTACAAGTGAAATTATATGTCAAAGCATGCCTCGTGTGTTTACTTGTCAATATGTGACCTTATACTTGCTCGGAGGCAAGCTACTTTGTTGTCCTCCTAATGTAATTTGTTAAAAGACATTCTATGGCTTATTTGAACATGATTACTTGGCTGCCCATGGAAGTTTGATTGTTTTCAAATTGATATATGAAATGATTACATGTTCTTACAATGCCTTATATGCCAATATGTCAAAATGTGATCATATACTTGCTCGGAGGCAACCTACTTTGTTGACCTCCCAATGTGAAATGTTAAATGGCATACATATGCATTGCATGCAAGGTTGCAACCTTTCATTCTAGCGTGGTAGTGTTTCACGCACACCGGGCGGCATCGGGCTTACCGGTGCAACCTTGACTACCATTGTCCAATTCCCTCTCTCGCTTGGGGGCTAGACTTCCTCGGAGAGTTGGGTCGTAAGATTTTGGGGTACATCCGGAGTACACCCATTTGGCGTGATAAGTGGATGATTGAAGCCGGCCGCAACAACTGTTATCAGAAATGATCTTGAGAGCGAAATCTCACCGTATCCTTTTCACTATGTGTTTAAGTACTCTCACTTGGTTCTTAGAGGACCTCGGGGAGGAAAGACGGGTAAATGTGTTCTTTACTTTACATTACGTTATAAAACTTACTTGTGTTATATGTCATGCTTTCAAAAAGGGTTTTTCATAAGTTTAACCAGAAAAGAATTTTAAAACGTTATCTCTCGTTCCCCCTCGCTGAGTTTATAAGGACTCACCCTCTTTTTTGTCACAGGTGCAGTAGATTTGGAACAGATACCCGAAGTAAATGTGCTTGTTGATGAATCCTTGGAGTGATTACGTGCTTTATGTGCCTTGCTTGACAGTGGCTGTTTTGTGAACGTTGTGTTTGCTTTGAAGAATATTTATTTTGTTGATGTAAATGACCCCGTTGTAATTTGGGTCTAATTTTGGATTGTACTATCTATAACCGGACGAACTCCTTATTTGGTTATTGTTTTATTGTCTTGATTAGTAGTTATTATAGGGGTTTAAACCACTAGGTGAATAATCAACAAAGTTAACTCTATCCAACTCCACTTAGGTACTAATTCGTAAGCTAAAGGATAATAGTTACGTGCATGATAGGGGTAAATTGAAAAATAAACGGGACATAGTTATCATGCTAGGTTATTAGTCAAACGAGGCTTCGAGATAATTAGTAGGCATATCTATTGATAACAAAATAGGAAATTTTAGTTGGAATTGAATCAATGATTAAAGGTTTTGAGGCGTTTTAGAAAATAGGTCAAACCAAAGGTCTTAAATATAGCCGTCATACTGCCGGATTTTTGGAAAATCTTTTGGAATTCTAAATCAACGTTAAGTATTAATTGTAAGAAATAACTAAGTCATACAGATAGCATAGAAGAATTAGGTCATTCCCTAGTCTAGCCTTCATAGGTCGGGTTGGGGCGTGACAACCACGCCCTCAGTTTGCGGGCCCAGCCTCTACGTGAAGCGAAGTTGTCTTGCCCAATGTGCAGTGGGATTCGGTAATAGAAATGTGGTGCATAAAGCATCTTGGCAACCCTAACCGGGGCAAAAAAAATTGAAAAGGGGGTGTAACACGAGGACTTCCCAGGGGGTCACCCATCCTAGTACTACTCTCGCCCAAGCATGCTTAACTTCAGAGTTCTGATGGGATCCGGTGCATTACTGCTGGTATGATCGCAACCGTCATGTTGAAGGCACAAATCCTTTTTGTGTTGACGGTTCACAGTCTCAGCCTAGAGGGATGACCTATTCAAAAGGCCCAATGGGCTTAACGACAACTCATCCACTTCAACAACGCAGCATCCTTGCTAGATGTGATATCGACGTGTTGTAGGGCCGTCTACTGTCCCGCGAGTTAGGTTGTCGTCCTTTTAACAGCTCACGACTTACGATCTGGGATAGAAAAACAAAGCAAAAGAAGAAAAGTGGCCCGAAACTAATGAAAACGTTCGATTTTGGGCTCCAAAAATGGGCGCAGCTGAGCAAGCTTGCTGCCCCTGTCGTAGAGCTCTCGGAGAGCTTTCCTACGGTATGTTGTGCACCACGTAACTCCTTACGGATCAAAAGTTATGGGCATTGGAGCGACGGAGACCTGGTCACAAGCCCTACGCCATCGGTTTGCGGGACCAGCCTCTACGTGAAGCGAAGTTGTCTTGCCCAAGGTGACGTGGGATTCGGTAATAGAAATGTGGTTGATAAAGCATATTGGCAAGCCGAACTGGCGCAAAAAAAATTGAAAAAGGGGGTGCAACACGAGGACTTCCCAGGGGGTTACCCATCCTAGTACTACTCTCGCCCAAACACGCTTAACTCCGGAGTTCTAATGGGATCCGGTGCATTAGTGCTGGTATGATCGCACCCATCATGTTAAGGGCACAAATCCTTTATGTGTTGATGGTTCACAGTCTCAGCCTAGAGAGATGGCCCATTCAAAAGGCCCAATGGGCTTAACGACAACCCATCCACTTGAACAACGCAGCATCCTCGTAAGACGTGATATTGACCTATTGTAAGGCACTCTAATGTCCCGTGAGTTAGGTTGTCGTCCTTTTAACAGCTCACGACATACGATCCGGGACGAAAAAATAGAGCAAAAGAAGAAAAGTGGCCCGAAATTGATGAAAACATTCGATTTTGAGCTCTAAAAATGAGCGCAACCGAGTAGGATTGCTGTCTTTGTCGTAGAGCTCTCAGAGAGCTTTCCAACGGTATGCTATGCGCTGTATAACTCCTTACGGATCAAAAGTTATGGGCACTGGAGCGACGGAGACCTGGTCACAAGCCCCATGCCCTTAGTTTGCGGGTCCAGCCTCTACGTGAAGTGAAGTTGTCTTGCCCAAGGTGCTGTGGGATTCGGTAATAGAAATGTGATGGATAAAGCATCTTGGCAACCCTAACCGAGGCAAAAAAAATTGAAAAGGGGGGTGAAACACAAGGACTTCCAAGGGGTCACCCATCCTAGTACAACTCTCGACCAAGCATGCTTAACTTCGGAGTTTTGATGGGATTCGGTGCATTAGTGGTGGTATGATCGCACCTGTTATGTTGAGGGCACAAATCCTTTATGTGTTGACGGTTCACAGTCCCAGCCTAGAGTGATGACCCATTCTAAAGGCCCAATGGGCTTAACGACAACCCATCCAATACGACAACGCATCATCCTCGCTAGACGTGATATTGACGCGTTGTAGGGCCCTCTAATGTCCCGCAAGTTAGGTTGTCGTCGTTTTAACAGCTCACGACTTACGATCTAGGTTGGAAAAACAGAGCAAAAGAAGAGAAGTGGCCCGAAACTGCTGAAAACGTTCGATTTTGGGCTCCAAAAATGGGCGCAACCGAGCAGGCGTGCTGCCCCTATCGTAGTGCTCTCGGAGAGCTTTCCTACGGTATGTTGTGCGCCGCGTAACTCCTTACAGATCAAAAGTTATGGGCACCGGAGCGACGGAGACCTGGTCACAAGCCCCATACCCTCGGTTTGCAGGCCCAGCCTCTACGTGAAGCGAAGTTGTCTTGCCCAAGGTACCGTGGGATTCGGTAATAGAAATGTGGTTGATAACGCATCTTGGCAAGCCTAACCGGCGCAAAAAAAATTGAAAAGGGGGGTGCAACACGAGGACTTCCCAGGGGGTCACCCATCCTAGTATTACACTCGCCCAAGTACACTTAACTCCGGAGTTCTGGAGGGATCCGGTGCATTAGCGCTGGTATGATCGCACCCGTCATGTTGAGGGCACAAATCCTTTATGTGTTGACGGTTCACAGTCTCAGCCTAGAGAGATAGCCCATTCAAAAGGCCCAATGGGCTTAACGACAACCCATCCACTTCAACAACGCAGTATCCTCGCAAGACATGATATCGACGTGTTGTAGGGCCCTCTAATGTCCCGCGAGTTAGGTTGTCGTCCTTTTAACAGTTCAGAGCGTATGATCCGAGATGGAAAAATAGAGAAAACAAGTAAAGTTGCCCGAAACTGATGAAAACGTTCGATTTTGGGCACCAAAAATGGGAGCAGCAAAGCAAGCTTGTTGCCCTTATCGTAGAGCTTTCGGAGAGCTTTCCAACGGTATGTTTTGCACCACGTAACTCCTTACGGATCAAAAGTTATGGGCACCGGAGCGACAGACACCTGGTCACAAGCCCCACGCCCCCGGTTTGCGGGCCCAGCATCTACGTGAAGCGAAGTTGTCTTGCCCAAGGAGCCGTGGGATTCAGTAATAGAAATGTGGTGGATAAAACATCTTGGCAACCCTAACACAGGCAAAAAAAATTGAAAAAGGGGGTGCAACACGAGGACAACCCAGGGGCTCACCCATCCTAGTACTACTCTCACCCAAGCACGATTAACTTCAGTGTTCTGATGGGATCTGGTGCATTAGTGCTGGTATGATCGCACCCGTCCTGTTGAGTGCACAAATCCCTTATGTGTTGACGGTTCACAGTCCCAGCCCAGAGAGATGGCCCATTCAAAAGGTCCAATGGGCTTAACGACAACCCATCAGCTTCAACAACGCCGCATCCTCACAAGACATGATATCGACATTTTGTAAGGCCATCTCATGTCCCGCAATTTATGTTGTCGTCCTTTTAACTGCTCACGACGTACGATTCGGGACGAAAAAAGAGAGCAAAAGAAGAAAAATGGTCCAAAACTGATGAAAACGTTCAATTTTGGGCTCCAAAAATGGGCGCAGCTGAGCAGGCTGGCTGCCCCCATCGTAGAGCTCTCAGAGAGCTTTCTAACGGTATGCTGTGTGCCGCGTAACTCGTTACGGATCAAAAGTTATGGGCACCAGAGCTACGGAGACCTAGTCACTAGCCCCACGCCCTCGGTTTGCTGGCCCAGCCCTTACGTGAAGCAAAGTTGTCTTGCCCAAGGTGCCGTGGGATTCGGTAATAGAAATGTGGTGCATAAAGCATCTTGGCAAGCCTAACTGGGGTAAAAAAAATGAAAAAGGGGGGTGCAACACGAGGACTTCACAAGGGGTCACCCATCCTAGTGCTACTCTCGCCCAAGCACGCTTAACTTCGGAGTTCTGATGGGATCCGGTGCATTAGTGCTGGTATGATCGCACCCATCATGTTGAGGGCACAAATCCTTTATGTGTTGATGGTTCACAGTCTCAGCCTAGAGAGATGGCCAATTCAAAAGGCCCAATGGGCTTAACGACAACCCATCCACTTCAACAACGCAGCATCCTCGGAAGACATTATATTGACACATTGTAGGGCCCTCTAATGTCTCACGAGTTAGGTTGTCGTCCTTTTAACAGCTCAGGACGTACGATCCGGGATGAAAAAACAGAGCAAAAGAAGAAAAGTGGCCAGAAACTGATGAAAATATTCGATTTTGGGCTCCAAAAATGGGCGCAGATGAGCAGGCTTGCTACCCCTGTTGTAGAGCTCTCGGAGAGCTTTTCAACGGTATGCTGTGCACTGCATAACTCCTTACGGATCAAAAGTTATGGGCACCGGAGTGACAAAGACCTGGTCACAAGCCCCAAGCCCTCGGTTTGTAGGCCCAACCTCTACGTGAAGCGAAGTTGTCTTGCCCAAGGTGCCGTGGCATTCGGTAATAGAAATGCGGTAGATAAAACATCTTGGCAAGCCTAACCGGGGCAAAAAAAATTGAAAAGGGGGGTACAACACGAGGACTTCCCAGGGGGTCACCCATCCTAGTACTACTCTCGCCCAAGCACGCTTAACTTCGGAGTTCTGAAGGGATCCGGTCCATTAGTGCTGGTATGATCGCACCCGTCATGTTGAGGGCACAAATCCTTTTTGTGTTGACGGTTCACAGTCGCAGCCTAGAGAGATGGCCCATTCAAAAGGCGTAAAGGGCTTAACGACAACCCATCCACTTCAATAACGCAGCATCGTCGCAAGACGTGATATCGAGGCATTGTAGGGCCCTCTAATGTCCCGCGAGTTAGGTTGTTGTCCTTTTAACAGCTCACGACGTACGATCCGGGAAGGAAAAATAGCGAAACAAAAAAAGAAAAGTGGCCCAAAATTGAAGAAAATGTTCAATTTTCGGCTCCGAAAATAGGTACAGCCGAGCAGACTTGTTGCCACCATCGTAGAGCTCTTGGAGAGCTTTCCAACGGTATACTATGCACCGCGTAACGCCTTACGGATCAAAAGCTATGGGCACCGGAGCGACGGAGACCTGGTCACAAGCACCACGCCCTCGGTTTGCGAGTCCAGCCTCTACGTGAAGTGAAGTTGTCTTGCCCATGGTGCCGTGGGATTCGGTAATAGAAATGTGGTGCATAAAGCATCTTGGCAACCCTAACCGGGGCAAAAAAAATTGAAAAGGGGGGTGCAACACAAGGACTTCCTAGGGGGTCACCAATCCTAGTACTACTCTCACCCAAGCATGCTTAACTTCGGAGTTCTGATGGGATTCGGTGCGTTAGTGCTGGTATGATCGCACCCATCATGTTGAGGGGCACAAATCCTTTATGTGTTGACGGTTCACAGTCCTAGCCTAGAGAGATAGCCATTCAAAAGGCCCAATGGGCATAATGACAACCCATCCACTTCAGCAACGCAGTATCCTTGCAAGACGTGATATTGACGCGTTGTAGGGCCCACTAATGTCTCGCGAGTTAGGTTGTCATCCTTTTAACAGCTCATGACGTATGATCAGGGACGGAAAAATCGAGCAAAAGAAGAAAAGTGGCACGAAACTAATGAAAATGTTAGATTTTGGGCTCCAAAAATGGGCGCAGCCAAGCAGGCTTGCTTCCCCCGTCGTAGAGCTCTCGGAGAGCTTTCCAACGGTATTCTGTGCGCCGCGTAACTCCTTGCGGATCAAACATTATGGGCACCGGAGCGACAGTGACCTGGTCACAAGCCCTACGCCCTCAGTTTGCGGGCCCAGCCTCTACGTTAAGTGTAGTTGTCTTGCCCAAGGTGCCATGGGATTCGGTAATAGAAATGTGGTGGATAAAGCATCTTGGCAACCCTAACCAGGGCAAAAAAAATTTAAAAGAGGGGTGCAACACAAGGACTTCCAAGGGGTCATCCATTCTTGTACAACTCTCGCCCAAGCACGCTTAACTTCAGAGTTCTGATGGGATCCGGTGCACTAGTGCTGGTATGATCACACCCGTCATGTTGAGGGCACAAATCCTTTATGTGTTGACGGTTCACAGTCCCAGCCTAGCGAGATGACCCATTCAAAAGGCCCATTGGGCTTAACGACAACCCATCCACTTCAACAACGCAACAACCTCGCTAGACGTGATATCGACATGTTGTAAGGCCATCTCATGTCCCGCAAGTTAGGTTGTCATCCTTTTAACCGCTCACAACGTACGATCCGGGGCGAAAAAATAGAGCAAAAGAAGAAAAGTGGTCCGAAACTGATGAAAACGTTTAATTTTGGGCTCCAAAAATGGGCGCAACAGAGCAGGCTGGCTGCCCCCGTCGTAGAGCTCTCGGAGTGCTTTCCAAAGGTATACTGTGCGCCGCGTAACTCCTTGCAGATCAAAAGTTATGGGCACCGGAGCGACGGATGTCACGCCCCAACCCGGCCTATAAAGGTTAGACTAGGGTGTGATCTAAACATTCAAGTCACGTCTCGTACTTAACCGTTCATGAAGATTTAACACTTAACGTTTGGCCTAAACTCCAAAATTTTTCGGTAAACCGGTAGTATAACAGCTGTAATTGGGCTCTTTGGTTTGGACTAATTCTCTAAACGCCTCGATTATTCCAATCATTAATCCAATTTCATTAAGGACTCCTATTTGTCACCAACCGATTTGCCTACTAGTTTATCTTGAAAGTCTCGTTTGGTTAATAAGCCTAACATGATAACTATGTCCCGTTTATTTGTCAATTTCCTACCATGCAAGTACCTATTATCCTTTAGTTTGCAAATGAGTACCTAAGTGAAATTAGATAGAATTAACTTAGTTGATTGTTCATCTAGTGGTTTGACTGCCTACGATAACTACTAATTAAGAAAACGAAAGCAAACAACCAAATAAAAGTTCGTCCGGTTACAGATAGTACAATCCCAGAATTAGACCCAAATTACAACGGGGTCATTTACATCAATAAACAACGAGCAACATAAAAGAAATAGTCTTCAAGTGGCATAGTTCACAAATAGCCATAATCATGCAAAGCACACAAGACAGGCAATCACTCCAAGGAATCATCGTTAGGCACATCGTCCTTGGGTACCTGTTCTTGATCTTCTTCACCTGAGATGATAAAAGAGGGTGAGTCCTTATGAACTCAGCGAGGGGGAACGAGAAATACGTTTTGAAACTCATTTTCCGGTTCAATTTATGAAAACTCTTTTTGAGAACATGTCACGTATTACAAATAATAAGGTACACAATTATAAGAAACAAATCGAGTAACGGATACAAAGTAAGGGAACATAAATGCCAATCTTTCCTCCCCGAGGTTCTCTAGGAACCAATCGAGAATACTTATACACATAGTAAAAAGGATACGGTGAGCATTTGCTCACAATATCAATTTCGATTCATTTGGTGCGGCTGACTTCGATAATCCACTTATCGCTCCCAATTGGGTGTACTCCGGATGTACCCCGAAAATCTATGACCCAACTCTCCGAGGGTGAAATGCCAAGCGAGAGAGGGAATTGGACCATGGTAGTCACGGTAACACCGGCAAGCCCAATGCCGCCCGGCGTGCGTGAAACACTACCATGCCACACTGAAGGTTGCAACCTCGTATGCAATGCACATTTATAACATTTAACATATCACATTAGGAGGGCAACAAAGTAGGTTGCCTCCGAGCAAGTATATGATCACATTTTGACATATTGGCATATAAGGTGTTGTAAGAACATATAATCAATTCATATATCCATTTGAAAGCAATTAAACTTTAACGGGCAGCCAAGTAATCATGTTCAAATAAACCATTGAATATCTTTTAACAATTCACATTAGGAGGACAACAAAGTAGGTTGCCTCCGAGCAATTTCAAGATCACATATTGCCAAGTAAACGAACGAGGCATGCTTGACATGAAATTTTACTTTGTAGAACACATAGAGTCATATGAACATTAAACGGGCAGCCATATAACACATGCAAGTCAAGCCATATAACTCATTTCAAAGTTCACGTAATCAAGTGATACGAATATTCAACATGCAACAACATTTACGTGGGTTCGGTTGCAAGAAAAGCTTATATGACAACATGCAATGGTCAAAATCACTTTTGAAGTTATAAAACATTTATGGGCAGCCCACTAAGCATATAATTTCCACACAATAACCAAGAATCAACACTTAGCAAAACTACCTAGTCATTAGGGTTTCCATTTGATGCTTAATCGTGTGATTAAAACCCTAAGTCAACTCAAAATCATTCTCAAGTACTCAAAACAGTCCACATAACATCCCAACACCACATTTCCACACAATTAGAACCACAAAAGGGGTTACAACAATTTTCCAAGCATGTAGCTAAATGAAACCTTTACTGCAATAGGCTGTTTTCCCACAATCAATAGGATAATCAAACAATCTCCAAATTCAGTGAATAAGATGTCAAATTAAATCTTAAGAAGTTAACTAAAATCAGAAACAACCCTTGCATCAATTGGAGTTCAGAATCATTAGTTATAGCCGAAACAGTGATGTAGCACAAAACTGTCCAGATTTGCACACTTTTCCGAAATTGACGTTTTTGAGGTCCTTAGGGTCAGTTTTAGCTTTGGTCCATTTCTGACAAAATTGTCCAGAACTGAAAACTATAGCAGCACACCAAAGTTCATGAAATTTCGGCAACATTTACTAAGTCAAATATGGTTCGTTCCACAAGGTCAGTGCATCTGCCAAAACCTGCTTCATTTCTCCAGATTTCCAGATTTGGTCACATTTTAAAGATTTTCCATTTTGAGGACTTTAGAGTCAAAATTAGCTTCGACCTATTTCTGAGAAAAATGTCCAAAACTGTCCAAACTAGTCACCTACAAATTTTCAAGTATTTTTAACATCATTTGCTTAGATAAACTTAACTCGAACAGACTGGTCAGAGAGCTGTCATCCATTTCGACTTCACCTAGCATCATTTTCAAGCCAAGATCTTGCCATGCATGGTTGTTTAAGCTTATGAACGACCATATAGCTCAAGTACAGAAGCAAATACACACATTTATGAGCATGCTTGTGAAATTTTGAAGAGTTTTCAAAAGGTTTTAACCCTCACCTTTGCAATCAACCCAAAAAATGCTCAAAACCTTGTTGAAGCTCAAATCTCTTCTTCTTCTTGCTTAGCCGAGATTCCAACTCGCTTTTCTCTATTTTTCCTAGCTTAGTGATCAATCTCTTAGCACATGCATGAGGTTAGAACAAGAAGAAAAGAAATGGAAGCTTAAAAACTCACCAAGGCCGAAAATGGTGACTCAAAATGCTTGCATGTGTGTTTCTTGCATTCTAGCTTGCTTGGGTGAGTTTCTTTGCTTGTGGTTTGTCTTGATGCACCATAGGATGATGAAGATGAGCTAAGAGGTGGAGAGAACTCAGCCAAAACCGAAATGGAGAGAGAGAGTGAGAGGGAGAGAGAGAAAATGTGAGGAAAGTGAGATAAATGAGAGAAAAATGAGGCTTTTGCAATTTTTTGAGCATGTGGTCAGCCTTGGGCATACAAATTCAGACTTTTTTGTCTTCAAGATGGAATTTTGAAATGTTAGCATGGGCATAGGTGGTTTGGTCGAAAATGGTGTGAGAATTGAGGTGGTTTGAGCAATTTTTTTTTTATGCATTTGTGTCATAGTTTGTCTAAGCATGCATAGTTAATTGTATAATTGTTCAAACCTTGTGCAGAAACCATGGTATGGTCAGCCAAAGCATGTGCCAAATCTGAATTTTTGTCATGTTTTGGATGTTATTTAATTGTGTATTGAAAGTGCAAAAAGAATAAAGAATAAGGAATAAAGAATGTCTAGCTTTTTGTGTTATTTTGTCTTCTAGTGAGTTAAATTAGGATTATAATATTGATAGTGGATTTTGTAGGATTGTTTAATAGTCTAGTGCTCCGTGTAAGATGCTCTCTTGATTAGCGTGAAAGCACGCTTTCCTAGGTCTAGGGCACGCACTACGAGGTAGGACACGAACTACAAGACGAACGCACGTTTTTCAAGACTAAGGCACATACTTCAAGATAAGTGCACGGATTCTAATGCTAACACACACAACCCTAGATGAATGAACGTAAATCAAAATAAGGCACGTAATTCAAGACATGACTCTTAAACCTAGGTTAAGGCACACAGTTCAAGGTTAATGCACACGAAACGAAGAGACACACGCAAATCAAGGTCTCACACGTAAATTAAGGTCATGGCATGTTTATCTAGGTATTGCACGTATATCGAGGATTAAGGCACACAATTCTAGGTTAAGGCACGTATAACGAGGCATGCACGAAAACCAAGACAAGGCATGTAATCCTAGGTCGGTCATATAATTTTAGGTCTAAGGCGCGCAAATCGAGGTAGGACACGTTATTCGGGGTCGGGCCTCACAACGAAGACCTGGTCACAAGCCTCACGCCCTCAGTTTGCGAGCCCAGCCTCCACGTGAAGTGAAGTTGTCTTGCCCTAGGTGCTGTGGGATTCGGTAATAGAAATGTGGTGGATAAAGCATCTTGGCAACCCTAACCGGGGCAAAAAAAAATGAAAAGGTGGGTGCAACACAAGGACTTCTAGGGGGTCACCCATTCTTGTACAACTCTCACCCAAGCACGCTTAACTTCAGAGTTCTGATGGGATCCGGTGCACTAGTGCTGGTATGATCGCACCCGTCATGTTGATGGCACAAATCCTTTATGTGTTGACGGTTCACAGTCCCAGCCTAGCAAGATGACCCATTCAAAAGGCTCAATCAGCATAACGACAACCCATCCACTTCAACAACGCAACATCCTCGCTAGACGTGATATCGACGCGTTGTAGGGCCCTCTAATGTCCTGCGAGTTAGGTTTTCGTCCTTTTAAAAGCTCACGACGTACGATCCGGGATGAAAAAACAGAGCAAAAGAAGAAAAGTGGCCTGAAATAGATGAAAACTTTCGATTTTGGTCTCCAAAAACGGGCGCAGCCGTGCAGGCTTTCTTGCCCCATGGTAGAGCTCTCGGAGTGCTTTCCAACGGTATGCTATGCGCCACGTAACTCCTTACGGATCAAACGTTATGGGCACCGGAGCGACGGAGACCTGGTCACAAGCCCCAGGCCCTCGGTTTGCAGGCCCAGCATCTACGTGAAGCGAAGTTGTCTTGCCCAAGGTGCCGTGGGATTCGGTAATAGAAATGTGGTGGATAAAGCATCTTGGCAACCCTAACCGGGGCAAAAAAAATTGAAAAGGGGGGTGCAACACGAGGATTTCCCAGTGGGTCACCCATCCTAGTACTACTCTCACCCCAGCACGCTTAACTTTGGAGTTCTGATGGGATCCAGTGCATTAGTGCTGGTATGATCGCACCCATCATGTTGAACACACAAATCTATTATGTGTTGACGGTTCATAGTCCCAGCCCAGAGAGATGGCCCATTCAAAAGGCCCAATGGGCTTAACGATAACCCATCTACTTCAACAACGCTGCATCCTCGCAAGACGTGATATCGATGTGTTGTAGGGCCATCTAATGTCTCGCGAGAAAGGTTGTCGCCCCTTTAACAGCTCATGACATACGATCCGGGATGGAAAAACAGAGCAAAAGAAGAAAATTGGCTTGAAACTGATGAAAACGTTCGATTTTGGGCTCCAAAGAGGGCGCCGCCGAGCAGGCTTGCTGCCCCTGTCGTAGTATAGCTCTCGGAGAGCTTTCCAACGGCATGCTGTGCAACGCGTAACTTCTTACGGATTAAAAGTTATGGGCACCGGAGGGACGAAGGCCTGTTCACAAGCCCCAAACCCTTGATTTACGGGCCCAGCCTCTACGTGAAGCGAAGTTGTCTTGCTTAAGGTGCCGTGGGATTCGGTAACAGAAATGTGGTGGATCAAACATCTTGGCAAGCCTAACCGAGGCAAAAAAAATTGAAAAGTGGGGTGCAACACGAGGATTTCCTAGGGGCTCACCCATCCTAGTACTACTCCGCCCAAGCACGCTTAACTTCGGAGTTCTGATGGGATCTGGTGAACTAGTGCTGGTATGATCGCACCCATCATGTTGTGGGCACAAATCCTTTATGTGTTGATGGTTCACAGTCTCAGCCTAGCGAGATGGCCAATTCAAAAGGCCCAATGGGCTTAATGACAACCCATCCACTTCAACAACGCAACAACCTTGCTAGACTTGATATCGACGCGTTGTAGGGCCCTCTAATGTCCCGCGAGCTAGGTTTTCGTCCTTTTAAAAGCTCACGACGTACGATCCGGGACGAAAAAATAGAGCAAATGAAGAAAAGATGCCCCAAACGGATGAAAATATTCGATTTTGGGCTCCAAAAATAGCCGCAGCCAAACAGGCTTGTAGCCCCCGCCGTAGAGCTCTCGGAGAGCTTTCCAACGGTATGTTGTGCACCGCGTTCCTTACGGATCAACAGTTATGGGCACCGGAGGGACGAAGACCTGTTCACAAGCCCCAAGCCCTCGATTTGCAGGCCCAGCCTCTACGTGAAGCGAAGTTGTCTTGCCTAAGGAGCCGTGGGATTCAGTAACAGAAATGTGGTGCATCAAACATCTTGGCAAGCCTAATCGGGGCAACAAAAATTGAAAAAGGGGGTGCAACACGAAGACTTTCCAGGGGGTTACCCATCCTAGTACTACTCTCACCAAGCACGCTTTCCTTCGGAGCTCTGATGGGATCCGGTGTATTAGTTCTGGTATGATCTCACCTGTCATGTTGAGGGCACAAATCCCCAATGTGTTGATGGTTTACATTCCCAGCCCAGAGAGATAGCCCATTCAAAAGGACCAATGGGCTTAACGACAACCCATCCACTTTAACAACGCAGTATCCTCGCAAGACGTGATATCAACGCGTTGTAGGGCCCTCTAACGTCCTGCGGGTTAGATTATCGTCCTTTTAACAGCTCACGATGTATGATCCGAGATGAAAAAATAGAGAAAAGAAGAAAAGTGGCCCGAAACTGATGAAAACATTCGATTTTGGGCTCCAAAAATAGGCCCAGCCAAACAGGCTTGTTGCCCCCGTCGTAGAGCTCTCGAAGAGCTTTCCAACGGTTTGTTGTGCGCCGCGTAACTCCTTACGGTTCAAAAGTTATGGGCACCGAAGCGACGGAGACCTGGTCACAAGCACCACCCCTCGGTTTGCGGGCCCAGCCTCTACGTGAAGCGAAGTTGTCTTGCCCAACGTACCGGGGGATTCGGTAATAGAAATGTGGTGAATAAAGCATCTTGGCAACCATAACCGAGGTAAAAAAAATTGAAAAGGGGGGTGCAACACGAGGACTTCCCAGGGGGTCACCCATCCTAGTACTATTCTCGCCCAAGCATGTTTAACTTCGGAGTTCTGATGGGATCCGGTGCGTTAGTGCTGGTATGATCGCACCTGTCATATTGAGGGCACAAATCCTTTATGTGTTGACGGTTCACAATCCCAGCCTAGATAGATAGCCCATTCAAAAGGCCCAATGGGCACAACAACATCCCATCCACTTTAACAACGCAGCATCGTCGCAAGACGTGATATCGACTCGTTGTTGGGCCCTCTAATGTCCTGCAAGTTAGGTTGTCGTCCTTTTAACAGCTCACGACGTACGATCCGGGATGAAAAAATATAGCAAAAGAGGAAAAGTCCCCCGAAACTGATGAAAACTTTCGTTTTGGGCTCCAAAAATGGGCACAGCCGAGCAGGCTTGCTGCCCCTGTCATAGAGCTCTCGGAGAGCTTTCCAACTGTATGCTGTGCGCCGCGTAACTCCTTACGGATCAAAACTTATGGTCACCGAAGCAACGGAAACCTGGTCGCAAGCCCTACGCCCTCGGTTTGCGGGCCCAGCCTCTAGGTGAAGCGAAGTTGTCTTGCCCAAGTAGCCGTGGGATTCGGTAATAAAAATGTGGTAGATAAAGCATCTTCACAATCCTAACCGGGGCAAAAAAAATTGAAAAGGGGGGTGCCACACAAGGACTTCCCACGGGGTCACCCATCCTAGTACTACTCTCACCCAAGCACGCTTAACTTCGGAATTCTAATGGGATCCGGTGCATTAGTGCTGGTATGATTGCACCCGTCATGTTGAGGGTACAAATCCTTTATGTGTTGACGGTTCACAGTCTCAGCCTAGAGAGATGGCCCATTCAAAAGTCCCAATGAGCTTAACGACAACCCATCCACTTCAACAACACACGATCCTCGCAAGACGTGATATCGACGAATTGTAGGGCACTCTAATGTCCCGCGAGTTAGGTTGTCGTCCTTTCAACAACTCACGACATACGATCCGGGACGGAAAAACAAAGCAAAAGAAGAAAAGTGGCCCGAAACTGATGAAAATGTTCAATTTTGGGCTCCAAAAATGGGCGCAGCCGAGCAGGCTTGCTACATCTGTCGTAGAGCTCTCGGAGAGCTTTCTAACGTTATGTTGTGCGCCGTGTAACTCCTTACAGATCATAAGTTATGGGCACCGGAGCGACGGAGCCCTGGTCACAAGCCCCACGCCTTCTGTTTCGGGCCCAGCCTCTACGTGAAGCGAAGTTGTCTTGCCCTAGGTGCCGTGGGATTCAGTAATAGAAATGTGGTGGATAAAGCATCTTGGCAACCCTAACCGGGGCAAAAAAAATTGAAAAGGGGGGTGCAACACAAGGATTTCCAGGGGGTCACCCATTCTTGTACAACTCTCGCCCAAGCACGCTTAACTTCAGAGTTATGATGGGATCCGGTGCACTAGTGCTGTTATGATCGCACCCGTCATGTTGAGGGCACAAATCCTTTATGTGTTGACGGTTCACATTCCCAGCCAAGAGAGATAGCCTATTCAAAAGGCCCAATGGGCATAACGACAACCCATCCACTTCAACAACGCAGTATCTTCCCAAGACGTGATATCGATGCGTTGTAGGGCCCTCTAATGTCCAGCGAGTTAGGTTGTCGTCCTTTTAACAGCTCAGGACGTACGATCAGGGATGAAAAAACTGAGCAAAAGAAGAAAAATAACACAAAACTAATGAAAACGTTCGATTTTGGGCAGCAAAAATGGGTGCAGGCGAGCCGGCTTGCCGCCCCTGCCCTAGAGCTCTCGGAGAGGTTTCCAACGGTATGCTATACGCCGCATAACTCCTTGCGAATCAAAAGTTATGGGCACCGGAGCGACGAAGACCTGGTCATAAGCCCCACGCCCTCAGTTTACGGGCCCAGCCTCTTCGTGAAGTCAAGTTGTCTTGCCCAATGTGCTGTGGGATTCGGTAATAGAAATGTGGTGGATAAAGCATCTTGGCAACCCTAACCGGGGCAAAAAAATTTGAAAAGGGGGGTGCAACACAAGGACTCCGAGGGGGTCACCCATTCTTGTACAACTCTTGCCCAAGCACGCTTAACTTCAGAGTTCTGATGGGATCCGGTGCACTAGTGCTGGTATGATCGTAGCCGTCATGTTGAGGCACAAATCCTTTATGTGTTGACGGTTCACAGTCCCAGCCTAGCTAGATGACCTATACAAAAGGCCCATTGGGCTTAATGACAACCCATCCACTTCAACAACGCAACATCCTCACTAAACTTGATATTGACACGTTGTAGGGCCCTCTAATGTCCCGCGAGTTAGGTTTTCGTCCTTTTAAAAGCTCACGACGTACGATCCGGAATGAAAAAACAGAGCAAAAGAAGAAAAGTTGCCCGAAACTGATGAAAACATTCGATTTTGGGCTCCAAAAACAGCCGTAGCCAAACAGGCTTGTAGCCCCCGCCGTAGAGCTCTCGGAGAGCTTTCCAACGGTATGTTGTGCACCGCGTTCCTTACAGATCAAAAGTTATGGGCACCGGAGGGACGAAGACCTGTTCACAAGCCCCAAGCCCTCGATTTGCGGGCCCAGCCTCTACGTGAAGCGAAGATGTCTTGCATAAGGAACCGTGGGATTCGGTAACAGAAATGTGGTGCATCAAACATCTTGGCAAGCCTAACCGGGGCAAAAAAAATTGAAAAAGGGGGTGTAACACGAAGACTTCCCAGGGGGTCACCCATCCTAGTACTACTCTCGCCCAAGCACGCTTAACTTCGGAGTTTTGATGGGATCCGGTGCACTAGTGCTGGTATGATCGCACCCGTCATGTTGAGGGCACAAATCCTTTATGTGTTGACGGTTCACAGTCTCAGCCAAGAAAGATGGCCCATTCAAAAGGCCCAATGGGCTTAACGACAACCCATCCACTTTAACAACGCAGCATCCTCGCAAGACGTGATATCAACGCGTTGTAGGGCCCTCTAACGTCTTGCGGGTTAGGTTATCGTCCTTTTAACAACTCACGATGTATGATCCGAGACAAAAAAACAGAGAAAAGAAGAAAAGTGGCCCGAAACTAATGAAAACATTCGATTTTGGGCTCCAAAAGTAGGCTCAGCCAAACAGGCTTGTTGCCCCCGTCGTAGAGCTCTCGAAGAGCTTTTCAACGGTATGCTGTGCGTCGCGTAACTCCTTACGGATCAAAAGTTATGGGCACCGGAGTGACGGAGACCTGGTCACAAGCACCACGCCCTCGGTTTGTGGGCCCAGCCTCAACGTGAAGTGAAGTTGTCTTGCCCAACGTACCGGGGGATTCGGTAATAGAAATGTGGTGAATAAAGCTTCTTGGCAACTATAACTGAGGCAAAAAAAATTGAAAAGGGGGGTGCAACACGAGGACTTCCCAGGGGGTCACCCATCCTAGTACTACTCTCGCCCAAACATGCTTAACTTCGGAGTTCTGATGGGATCCGGTGCGTTAGTGCTGGTATGATCGCACCCGTCATGTTGAGGGCACAAATCCTTTATGTGTTGACGGTTCACAATCCCAGCCTAGAGAGATAGCCCATTCAAAAGGCCCATTCAGAAGGCCCAATGGGCATAACAACATCCCATCCACTTCAACAATGCAGCAACCTCGCAAGACGTGATATCGACTCATTGTTGGGACCTCTAATGTCCCGCGAGTTAGGTTGTCGTCCTTTTAACAGCTCATGACGTACGATCCAGGATGAAAAAACAGAGCAAAAGAAGAAAAGCCACCCGAAACTGATGAAAACTTTCATTTTGGGCTCCAAAAATAGGCACAGCCGAGCAGGCTTGCTGCCCCTGTCATAGAGCTCTCGGAGAGCTTTCCAACTGTATGTTGTGCGCCGCGTAACTCATTACAGATCAAAACTTATGGTCACCGGAGCGACGGAAACCTAGTCGCAAGCCCCACGCCCTCGGTTTGCGGGCCCAGCCTCTACGTGAAGCGAAGTTGTCTTGCCCAAGTTGCCGTGGGATTTGGTAATAGAAATGTGGTGCATAAAGCATCTTGGCAACCCTAACCGGGGCAAAAAAAATTGAAAAGGAGGGTGCCACACAAGGACTTCCCAAGGGTTCACCCATCGTTGTACTACTCTCGCCCAAGCACGCTTAACTTCAGAGTTCTAATGGGATCCGGTGCATTAGTGCTGGTATGAATGCACCTGTCATGTTGTGGGTACAAATCCTTTATGTGTTGACTGTTCACAGTCTCAGCCTAGAGAGATGGCCCATTCAAAAGGCCTAGTGGGCTTAACGACAACCCATCCACTTCAACAACACATGATCCTCGTAAGACGTGATATCGATGGATTGCAGGGCACTCTAATGTCCCGCGAGTTAGGTTTTCGTCTTTTCAACAACTCACGACATACGATACGGGACGGAAAAACAAAGCAGAAGAAGAAAAGTGGCCCGAAACTGATGAAAACGTTCAATTTTGGGCTCCAAAAATAGGCGCAGCCGAGCAGGCTTGCTACACCTGTCGTAGAGCTCTCAGAGAGCTTTCTAATGGTATGCTGTGCGCCGTGTAACTCGTTACGGATCATAAGTTATGGGCACCGGAGCGACGGAGCCCTGGTCACAAGCCCCACGCCCTCTGTTTCGGGCCCAGCTTCTACCTTAAGCGAAGTTGTCTTGCCCTAGGTGCCGTGGGATTCGGTAACAGAAATGTGGTGGATAAAGCATCTTGGCAACCCTAACCGGGGCAAAAAAAATTGAAAAGGGGGGTGCAACACGAGGACTTCCCAAGGGGTCACCCATCCCAGTACTACTCTCGCCCAAGCATGCTTAACTTCGGAGTTTTGATGGGATCTGGTGCATTAGTGCTGGTATGATCGCACCTGTCATGTTGAGTGTGCAAATCCTTTATGTGTTGACGGTTCACAGTCCCAGCCAAGAGAGATGACACATGCAAAAGGCCCATGGGCTTAACGACAACCCATCCACTTCAACAATGCAACATCTTCGCTAGACGTGATATCGACGCATTGTAGGGCCCTCTAATGTCCCACGAGTTAGGCTTTCATCCTTTTAATAGCTCGCGACGTACGATCCGGGATGGAAAAACATAGCAAAAGAAGAAAAATGGCCCGAAACTAATGAAAATGTTCGATTTTAGGCTCCAAAAATGGGGTCAGCCGAGCTTGCTGCTCTCGTCGTAGAGCCCTCGGAGAGCTTTCTAACAGTATGCTGTGCGCCACGTAACTCCTTACGGATCAAAAGTTAAGGGCACCAGAGCGACGAAGACCTGGTCACAAGCCCCATGCCCCCAGTTTGTGGGCCAAGCCTCTATGTGAAGCGAAGTTGTCTTGCCCAAGGTGTCGTGGGATTGGGTATTAGAAATGTGGTGGATAAAGCATCTTGGCAAGCCTAACCGGGGAAAAAAAAATTGAAAAGGGGGGTGCAACACGAGGAATTCGCAGGGGGTCACACATCCTAGTACTACTCTCGCCCTAGCATGATAAACTTCGGAGTTCTGATGGGATCCAGTGCATTAGTGCTGGTATGATCACACACGTCATGTTGAGGGTACAAATCCTTTATATGTTGAAGGTTCATAGTCCCAGCCTAGAGAGATGACCCGTTCAAAAGGCCCAATGGCATTAACGACAACCCATCCACTTCAACAACGCAGTATTCTCACTAGACGTGATATCGACGCATTGTAGGGTCCTCTAATGTCCCACGAGTTAGGTTTTCATCCTTATAATAGCTCACGACGTACGATCCGGGATGAAAAAATAGAGTAAAAGAAGAAAAGCGGCCCAAAACTGATGAAAACGTTCGATATTGGGCTAAAAACCCTGCGCAGCCGAGCAGGCTTGCTTCCGTCGTCGTAAATCTCTCGGAGAGCTTTCCAAAGGTATGTTGTGCGCCGCGTAACTCCTTACGGATCAAAAGCTATGGGCACCGGAGCGATGGAGACCTGGTTACAAGACCCACGCCCTCGGTTTGCAAGCCCAGCCTCTACGTGAAGCGAAGTTGTCTTGCCCAAGGTGCCATGGGATTCGGTAATAGAAATGTGGTGAAAAAAGCATCTTGGCAAGCCTAACCGGGGCAAAAAAAATTTAAAATGAGGGTACAACACGAGGACTTCCTAGGGGGTCACCCATCCTAGTACTACTTTCTCCCAAGCACGCTTAACTTCGGAGTTTTGATGGGATCCGGTGTTTTAGTGCTGGTATGATCACACCCGTCATGTTGAGGGCACAAATCTTTTATGTGTTGACGGTTCACAATCTCAGCCTAGAGAGATGGCCCATTCAAAAGGCCCAATGGGCTTAACGAAAACCCATCCACTTCAACAACGCAGCAAACTTGCAAGACATGATATCGATGCATTGTAGGGCCCTCTAATGTCCCACGAGTTAGGTTGTCATGCTTTTAACATCTCACGATGTACGATCCGGGACGGAAAAACAGAGTAAAAAAAGAAAATTGGCCCTAAACTGATAAAAACGTTCTATTATTGGCTTCAAAATCGAGTGCAGCTGAGCAAGCTTGCTTCTCCTGTCGTAGAGCTCTTGGAGAGCTTTCCAACGGCATGCTGTGCGCCGTGTAACACCTTATAGATCAAAAGTTATGGGCACCGGAGCAACGGAGACCTGGTCACAAGCCCCACGCCCCTAGTTTGTGGGCCCAGCCTCTACGTGAAGCGAAGTTGTCTTGCCTAAGGTGCCGTGGGATTCGATAATAGAAATGTGTTGGATAAAGCATCTTGGCAACCTTAATCGGGGCAAAAAAAATTGAAAAAGGGGGTGCAACACGAGGACTTCCCAGGGGGTCACCCATCCTACTAGAAATCTCGCCCAAGCACGCTTAACTTCAGAGTTTTGATGAGATCCGGTGCATTAGTGTTGGTATGATCGCACCCGTCATGTTGAGTGTACAAATCCATTAAAAGGCAGCCCCGAGAGATGGCCCATTCAAAAGGCCCAATGGGCTTAATGACAACCCATCCACTTCAACAACGCAGCTTCCTCTCAAGAAATGATATCGATGTGTTGTAGGGCCCTCTAATGTCCGGCGAGTTAGGTTGTCCTCCTTTTAACAGCTCATGACGTACGATCCAGGACGGAAAACAGAGCGAAAGAATTAAAGTCGCCCAAAACTTATGAAAACGTTCAATGTTGTTCTCCAAAAATGGGCGCAGCTGAGCCGCCTTGCTTCCGCCGTCGTAGAGCTCTCGGAGAGCTTTCCAACAGTATGTTGTGCACCGCGTAACTCCTTACGGATCAAAAGTTATGGTCACCGGAGCGACGGAGACGTGGTCACAAGCCCCACGCCTTCGGTTTGCGAGCCCAGCCTCTACGTGAAGCGAAGTTGTCTTGCCCAAGGTGCCGTGGGATTCGGTAATAGAAATATGGTGGAGAAAGCATCTTGGCAACCCTAACCGGGGCAAAAAAAATTGAAATGGGGGTGCAACACGAGGACTTCTTAGGGGGTCACCCATCCTAGTACTACTCTCGCCCAAGCACGCTTAACTTCAGAGTTCTGATGGGATCCGGTGCATTAGTGCTGGTATGATCGCACCCGTCATATTGAGGGCTCAAATTCTTCTTGTGTTGATGGTTCACAGTCTTAGCCTAGAGAGATGGCCCATTCAAAAAGCGCAATGGGCTTAACGACAACCTATCCACTTCAACAACACAGCATCCTCGCTAGACGTCATATCAACACGTAGTAAGGCCCTCTAATGCCCCGCTAGTTAGGTTGTCATCCTTTTAATAGCTCACGACGTACGATCCGGGACAGAAAAACAGAGCAAAAGAAGAAAAGTGGCTCGAAACTGATGAAAACTTTCGATTTTGTTCCCCAAAAATGGGCGAAGCCGTGTAGGCTTGCAACCCACGTTGTAGAGCTCTCGGAGAGCTTTCGAACGGTATGTTGTGCACCGCGTAACTCCTTACAGATCAAAAGTTATGGGCACCGGAGCGACAGAGACTTGGTCCCAATCCCCACGCCCTCGGTTTGCGGGCCCAGCATCTACGTGAAGCGAAGTTGTCTTGCCCAAGGTGTCGTGGGATTCGGTAATAGAAATGTGGTGGATAAAGCATCTTTGCAAGTCTACCTGGGAAAAAAAAAATTGAAAAGGCAGGTGCAACACGAGGACTTCCCAGGGGGTCACCCATCCTAGTACTACTATCGCCCAAGCATGCTTAACTTCGGAGTTCTAATGGGATCCGGTGCATTAGTGCTGGTATAATCGCACCCGTCATGTTGAGGGCACAAATCCTTTATGTCTTGACGATTCACAGTCTCAGTCTAGAGAGATGGCCCATTCGAAAGGCCCAATGGGGTTAACGACAACCTATCCACTTTAACAACGTAGTATCCTCGCAAGGAATGATATCAACACGTTGTAGGGCCCTCTAATGTCCCGCGAGTTTGGTTGTCGTTCTTTTAACAGCTCACGACGTACGATATAGGATGGAAAAACCGAACAAAAGAAGAAAAGTGTCTCAAAACTTATGAAAACGTTCAATTTTTTTCTCCAAAAATAGGCACAGTAGAGCAGGCTTGCAGCCGCTGTCATAGAGCTCTAGGAGAGCTTTCCAACGGTATGTTGTGCGCCGCGTAACTCCTTACGGATCAAAACTTATGGTCACTGGAGCGACGGAAACCAAGTCGCAAGCCCCACGCCCTCGGTTTGCGGGCCCAGCCTCTACGTGAAGCGAAGTTGTCTTGCCCAAGTTGTCATGAGATTCGGTAATAGAAATGTGTTGGATAAAGCATCTTGGCAACCCTAACCGGGGCAAAAAAAATTGAAAAGAGGGGTGCCACAAAAGGACTTCCCAGGGGGTCACCCATCTGAGTACTACTCTCGCCCATGCACGCTTAACTTCGGAGTTCTGATGGGATCCGGTGCATTCGTACTGGTATGATTGCACCTATCATGTTGAGGGTGCAAATCCTTTATGTGTTGACGGTTCACAGTCTCAGCCTAGAGAGATGGCCCATTCAAAAGGCCCAATGGGCTTAACGACAACCCATCCACTTCAACAACGCACGATTCTTGCAAGATGTGATATCGACGCATTGTAGGGCAATCTAATGTCCTACGAGTTAGGTTGTCGTCCTTTTAACAACTCACGATGTATTATCCAGGACGGAAAAACATAGCAAAAGAAGAAAAATGGCCCTAAACAAATGAAAAAGTTCAATTTTGGGCTCCAAAAATGGGCGCAGCCGTGCAGACTTGCTACCCTCGTCGTATAGCTCTCGGAGAGCTTTCCAACGGTATGCTGTGCGCCGCGTAACTCCTTACGGATCATAAGTTAGGGGCACCGGAGCGACGGAGCCCTGGTCACAAGCCCCACGCCCCCAGTTTCGGGCCCAGCCTCTACGTGAAGCGAAGTTGTCTTGCCCTAGGTGCTGTGGGATTCGGTAATAGAAATGTGGTGGATAAAGCATCTTGGCAACCCTAACCGGGGCAAAAAAAATTGAAAAGGGGGGTGCAACACGAGGACTTCCCAAGGGGTCACCCATCCCAGTACTACTCTCGCCCAAGCATGCTTAACTTCGGAGTTTTGATGAGATCCAGTGCATTAGTGCTGGTATGATCGCACCTGTCATGTTGAGTATGCAAATCCTTTATGTGTTGACGGCTCACAGTCCCAGCCTAGGGAGATGACACATTCAAAAGGCCCATGGGCGTAACGTCAACCCATCCACTTCAACAACGCAGCATCTTCGCTAGACATTATATCGTCGCATTGTAGTGCCCTCTAATGTCCCACGTGTGAGGCTTTCATCCTTTTAATAGCTTGCGACGTACGATCCGGGACGGTAAAACATAGCAAAAGAAGAAAAATGGCCCGAAATTGATGAAAATGTTCAATTTTGGGCTCCAAAAATGGGGTCAGCCGAGCAAGCTTGCTGCCCATGTTGTAGAGCCCTCGGAGAGCTTTCTAACAGTATGCTTTGCGCCACGTAACTCCTTACGGATCAAAAGTTAAGGGCACCAGAGCGACGGAGACATGGTCACAAGCCCCATGCCCCCAGTTTGTGGGCTAAGCCTCTATGTGAAGTGAAGTTGTCTTGCCCAAGGTGCCGTGGGATTCGGTATTAGAAATGTGGTGGATAAAGCATCTTGGCAAGCCTAACCGGGGAAAAAAATTTGAAAAGGGGGGTGCAACACGAGGAATTCGTAGGGGGTCACCCATTCTAGTACTACTCTCGCCCTAGCATGCTAAACTTCGGAGTTCTGATGGGATCCGGCGCATTAGTGCTGTTATGATTACACCCGTCATGTTGAGGGTACAAATCCTTTATGTGTTGACGGTTCACAGTCCCAGCCTAGAGAGATGACCCATTCAAAAGGCCCAATGGCATTAACGACAACCCAACCACTTCAACAACGCAGTATTCTCGCTAGACGTGATATCGACGCATTGTAGGGTCCTCTAATGTCTCGCGAGTTAGATTTTCATCCTTGTAATAGCTCACGACGTACGATCCGGGATGGAAAAATAGAGCAAAAGAAGAAAAGTGGCCCAAAACTGATGAAAACGTTCGATTTTGGGCAAAAAACCCTACGCAGCCGAGCAAGCTTGCTTCCATCGTCGTAGAGCTCTTGTAGAGCTTTCCAACGGTATGTTGTGTACCGCGTAACTCCTTACGGATCAAAAGCTATGGGCACCAGAGCGACGGAGACCTGGTCACAAGACCCACGCCCTCGGTTTGCAAGCCCAGCCTTTACGTGAAGCGAAGTTGTCTTGCCCAAGGTGCCGTGGGATTCGGTAATAGAAATGCGGTGAATAAAGCATCTTGGCAAGCCTAACCGGGGCAAAAAAAATTGAAAGAGGGGTGCAACACGAGGACTTCCCAGGGGGTCACCTATCCTAGTACTACTTTCTCCAAACCACGCTTAAC
This sequence comes from Ehretia macrophylla, assembly GCA_037974665.1. Lineage (NCBI taxonomy): Eukaryota > Viridiplantae > Streptophyta > Magnoliopsida > Boraginales > Ehretiaceae > Ehretia > Ehretia macrophylla. Next base: position 32,393,040 of record CM075777.1, read on the forward strand.
TTCGGAGTTCTGATGGGATCCGATGCATTAGTGCTGTTATGATCACACCCGTCATGTTGAGGGCACAAATCCTTTATGTGTTGACGGTTCACAGTCTCAGCCTAGAGAGATGGCCCATTCAAAAGGCCCAATGGGCTTAACGACAACCCATCCACTTCAACAACGCAGCATACTTGCAAGACATGATATCGACGCATTATAGGGCCCTCTAATGTCCCGCGAGTGAGGTTGTCATCCTTTTAACATCTCACGATTTACTATCCGAGACAGAAAAACAGAGTAAAAGAAGAAAAGTAGCCCGAAATTGATAAAAACGTTCGGTTTTTGGCTTCAAAAACAAGTGCAGCCGAGCAAGCTTGCTGCCCCTGTCGTAGAGCTCTCGGAGAGCTTTCCAATGGCATGCTATGCGCCGTGTAACACCTTATAGATCAAAAGTTAATGGCACCGGAGCAACGGAGACCTGGTCACAAGCCCCACGCCCCCAGTTTGTGGGCCCAGCCTCTATGTGAAGCGAAGTTGTCTTGCCTAAGGTGCCGTGGGATTCGGTAATAGGAATGTGGTGGATAAAGCATTTTGGCAACCTTAATTGGGGCAAAAAAAATTGAAAATGGGGGTGCAACACGAGGACTTCCCAGGGGGTCACCCATCCTAGTAGTACTCTCGCCCAAGCACGCTTAACTTCGGAGTTCTGATAAGATCCGGTGCATTATTGCTAGTATGATCGCACCCGTCATGTTGAGCGCACAAGTCCCTTAAAAGCCAGCCCCGAGAGATGGCCCATTCAAAAGGCCCAATGGGCTTAACGACAACCCATCCGCTTCAACAACGTAGCTTCCTCGCAAGATATGATATCGATGTGTTGTAGGGCCCTCTAATGTCCGGCGAGTTAGGTTGTCGTCCTTTTAACAGCTCACGACGTACGATCCAGGACGGAAAAACAGAGCGAAAGAAGTAAAGTTTCCCGAAACTTATGAAAACGTTCGATGTTGTTCTCCAAAAGCAGGCGCAACCGAGCATCCTTGTTTCCCCTGTCGTAGAGCTCTCGGAGAGCTTTCCAACACTACGCTGTGCACCGCGTAACTCCTTACGGATCAAAAGTTATGGTCACCGAAGTGACGGAGACGTGGTCACAAGCCCCACGCCCTCGGTTTGCGATCCCAGCCTCTACGTGAAGCGAAGTTTTCTTGCCCAAGGTGCCGTGGGATTCGGTAATAGAAATGTGGTGGATAAAGCATCTTGGCAAGCCTAACTGGGGCAAAAAAAATTGAAAAGGGGATGCAACACGAGGACTTCTTAGGGGGTCACCCATCCTAGTACTACTCTCGCCCAACCACGCTTAACTTCGGAATTCTAATGGGATCCGATGGATTAGTGCTGTTATGATCACACCCATCATGTTGAGGGTACAAATCCTTTATGTGTTGACGGTTCACAGTCTCAGCCTAGAGAGATGGCCCATTCAAAAGGCCCAATGGGCTTAATGACAACCCATCCACTTCAACAGCGCAGCAAACTCGCAAGACATGATATCGACGCATTGTATGGCCCTCTAATGTCCCGCGAGTGAGGTTGTCATCCTTTTAACATCCCACGATTTACTATCCGAGACGGAAAAACAGAGTAAAAGACGAAAAGTAGCCCAAAATTGATAAAAATGTTCGATTTTTGACTTCAAAAACAAGTGCAGCCGAGCAAGCTTGCTGCCCTTGTCGTAGAGCTCTCGGAGAGCTTTCCAATGGCATGCTATGCGCCGTGTAACACCTTATAGATCAAAAGTTATGGGCACCGGAGCAACGAAGACCTGGTCACAAGCCCCACGCCCCCAGTTTGCGGGCCCAACCTCTACGTGAAGCGAAGTTGTCTTGCCTAAGGTGCCGTGGGATTCGGTAATAGGAATGTGGTGGATAAAGCATTTTGGCAACCTTAATCGGGGCAAAAAAAATTGAAAAAGGGGGTGCAACACGAGGACTTCCCAAGGCATCACCCATCGTAGTAGTACTCTTGCCCAAGCACGCTTAACTTCGGAGTTCTGATAAGATCCGATGCATTATTGCTGGTATGATCGCACCCGTCATGTTGAGCGCACAAGTCCCTTAAAAGCCAGCCCCGAGAGATGGCCCATTCAAAAGGCCCAATGGGGTTAACGACAACCCATCCACTTTAACAACGTAGCTTCCTCGCAAGATATGTTATCGATGTGTTGTAGGGCCCTCTAATTTCCGGCGAGTTAGGTTGTCGTCCTTTTAACGGCTCACGACATACGATCCAGGACAGAAAAACAGAGCGAAAGAAGTAAAGTTACCCGAAACTTATGAAAATGTTCAATGTTGTTCTCCAAAAATGGGCGTAACCGAGCAGCCTTGCTTCCCCCGTCGTAGAGCTCTCGGAGAGCTTTCCAACAGTACACTGTGCACCGCGTAACTCCTTACGGATCAAAAGTTATGGTCACAGGACTGACGGAGACGTGGTCAAAAGCCCCACGCCCTCGGTTTGCGAGCCCAACCTCTACGTGAAGCGAAGTTGTCTTGCCCAAGGTGCCGTGGGATTCGGTAATAGAAATGTGGTGGATAAAGCATCTTGGGAAGCCTAACCGGGGCAAAAAAAATTAAAAAGGGGATGCAACACGAGGACTTCTTAGGGGGTCACCCATCCTAGTACTACTCTCGCCCAACCACGCTTAACTTTGGAATTCTGATGGGATCCGATGCATTAGTGCTGTTATGATCACACCCGTCATGTTGAGGGCACAAATCCTTTATGTGTTGATGGTTCACAGTCTTAGCCTAGAGAGATGGCCCATTCAAAAGGCCCAATGGGCGTAACGACAACCCATCCACTTCAACAACGCAGCATACTCGCAAGACATGATATCGACGCATTGTAGGGCCCTCTAATGGCCCGCGAGTGAGGTTGTCATCCTTTTAACATCTCACGATTTACTATCCGAGACGGAAAAATAGAGTAAAAGAAGAAAAGTAGCCCGAAATTGATAAAAACGTTCGATTTTTGGCTTCAAAAACAAATGCAGCCGAGCAAGCTTGCTGCCCCTATCGTAGAGCTCTTGGAGAGCTTTCCAATGGCATGCTATGCGCCGTGTAACACCTTATAGATAAAAAGTTATGGGCACCGGAGCAACGGAGACCTGGTCACAAGCCCCACGCCCCCAGTTTGCGGGCCCAGCCTCTACGTGAAGCGAAGTTGTCTTGCCTAAGGTGCCGTGGGATTCGGTAATAGGAATGTGGTGGATAAAGCATTTTGGCAACCTTAATCGGGGCAAAAAAAATTGAAAAATAAGGTGCAACACGAGGACTTCCCAGGGGGTCACCCATCCTAGTAGTACTCTCGCCCAAGCACGCTTAACTTCGGAGTTCTGATAAGATCCGGTGCATTATTGCTGGTATGATCGCACCCGTCATGTTGAGCGCACAAGTCCCTTAAAAGCCAGCCCCGAGAGATGGCCCATTCAAAAGGCCCAATGGGCTTAACGATAACCCATCCGCTTCAACAACGTAGCTTCCTCGCAAGATATGATATCGATGTGTTGTAGGGCCCTCTAATGTCCGGCGAGTTAGGTTGTCGTCCTTTTAACAGCTCACAACATACGATCTAGGACGAAAAAATAGAGCGAAAGAAGTAAAGTTGCCCGAAACTTATGAAAACATTCGATGTTGTTCTCCAAAAACGGGCGCAACCAAGCAGCCTTGCTTCCCCCGTCGTAGAGCTCTCGCAGAGCTTTCCAATAGTACGCTGTGCACCACGTAACTCCTTACGGATCAATAGTTATGGTCACCGGAGTGATGGAGACGTGGTCACAAGCCCCTCGCCCTCGGTTTGCGAGCCCAGCCTCTACGTGAAGCGAAGTTGTCTTGCCCAAGGTGCCGTGGGATTCAGTAATAGAAATGTGGTGGATAAAGCATATTGGCAAGCCTAACCGGGGCAAAAAAAATTAAAAAGGGGATGCAACACGAGGACTTCTTAGGGGTCACCCATCCTAGTACTACTCTCGCCCAAGCACGCTTAACTTCAGAGTTCTGATGGGATCCGGTGCATTAGTGCTGGTATGATGGCATCCATCATATTGAGGGCTCAAATTCTTCTTGTGTTGACGGTTCACAGTCTTAGCCTAGAGAGATGTCCCATTCAAAAGGCCCAATGCACTTAACGACAACCCATCCACTTCAACAACGCAGCATCCTCGCTAGACGTGATATCAACGCATAGTAGGGCCCTCTAATGCCCCGCGAGTTAGGTTGTCGTCCTTTTAATAGCTCACGACGTACGATCCAGGACGAAAAAACTGAGCAAAAAAAGAAAAGTGGCTCAAAACTGATGAAAACTTTCAATTTTGTTCTCCAAAAATGGGCGAAGCCGTGCAGGCTTGCTGTCCACGTCGTAGAGCTCTCGGAGAGCTTTCCAACGGTATGTTGTGTGCCGCGTAACTCCTTACGGATCAAAAGTTATGGGCACCGGAGCGACGGAGACATGGTCCCAAGCCCCACGCCCTCGGTTTGCTAGCCCAGCCTCTACATGAAGTGAAGTTGTCTTGCCCAAGGTGTCTTGTGATTCGGTAATAGAAATGTGGTGGATAAAGCATCTTGGCAAGCCTAACTGGGAAAAAAAAAATTGAAAAGGCGGGTGCAACACGAGGACTTCCCAGAGGGTCACCTATCCTAGTACTACTCTTGCCCAAGCACGCTTAACTTCGGAGTTCTAATGGGATCCGGTGCATTAGCGCTAATATAATCGCACCCGTCATGTTGAGGGCACAAATCCTTTATGTTTTGACGGTTCACAGTCGCAGTCTAGAGAGATGGCCCATTCAAAAGGCCCAATGGGCTTAACGACAACCCATCCACTTTAACAACGCAGCATCCTCGCAAGGCGTGATATGAACGCATTGTAGGGCCCTCTAATGTCCCGCGAGTTTGGTTGTCATCCTTTTAACACCTCACGACGTATGATATAGGATGGAAAAACTGAACAAAAGAAGAAAAGTGTCTCGAAACTGATGAAAACGTTCAATTTTTTTCTCCAAAAACCGGTACAATAGAGCAGGCTTGCAGCCCCGTCGTAGAGTTCTAGGAGAGCTTTCCAACGGTATGCTGTGTGCCGCGTAACTCTTTACGGATCAAAAGTTATGGGCATCGGAGCGACGGAAACCTAGTCACAAGCCCCACGCCCCCGGTTTGCTGGCCAGCCTCTACGTGAAGCAAAGTTGTCTTGCCCAAGGTACCGTGGGATTCGGTAATAGAAATGTGGTGGATAAAGCATCTTGGCAACCCTAACCGGGGCAAAAAAAATTGAAAAGAAGGGTGCAACACGAGGACTTCCCAGGGGGTCACCCATCCTAGTACTACTCTCGCCCAAGCACGCTTATCTTCGGAGTTCTGATGGGATCCGGTGCAATAGTGCTAGTATGATCGCACCCGTCATATTGAGGACACAAATCCTTTATGTGTTGACGGTTCACAGTTTTATCCTAGAAAGATGGCCCATTCAAAAGGCCCAATGGGGCTTAACGATAACCCATCCACTTCAACAACGCAGCATCCTCGCAAGATGTGATATCGACGGGCTGTAGGGCCCTCTAATGTCCCGCGAGTTAGGTTGTAGTCGTTTTAACAGCTCACGATGTATGATCCAGGATGAAAAAACAGAGCAAAAGAAGAAGAGTAGCCCGAAACTAATGGAAATGTTCGATTTTGGGCTCCAAAAATGGGTGCAGCCGAGCAGGGTTGCTACCCCCGTCGTAGGGCTCTCGGAGAGCTTTCCAACGGTATGCTGTGCGCCGCAAAACTACTTACGGATCAAAAGTTATGGGCATCGGAGCGACAGGGACCTGGTAACAAGCCCCACGCCCTCGGTTTGCTTGCTCAGCCTCTACGTCAAGCGAAGTTGTTTTCCCAATGTGCCATGGGATTCGGTAATAGAAATGTAGTGGATAAAGCATCTTGGCAAGCCTAACCGGGGCAAAAAAAATAGAAAATGGGGGTGCAACATGAGGACTTTTCTATGGGGTCACCCATCCTAGTACTACACTCACCTAAGCACGCTTAACTTCGGAGTTCTAATGGGATCCAGTACATTAGTGCTCGTATGATCGTACCCGTCATGCTGAGGGCACAAATCCTTTATGTGTTGACGGTTCACAGTCTCAGCCTAGAGAGATGGCCCATTCAAAAGGCCCAATGGGCTTAACAACAACCCATCCACTTCAACAACGCAGCATCCTCGCTAGGCGTTATATCGACGCATTGTAGGGCCCTCTAATGTCTCGTGAGTTAGGTTTTCATCCTTTTAACAGCTCACGACTTACGATCCGGGACTGAAAAACAGAGCAAAATAAGAAAAGTGGCCTGAAACTATTGAAAACTTTCGATTTTGTTCTTCAAAAATGGGCGCAATAGAGCAGGCTTGCTGCCCCCATCGTAGAGCTCTCAGAGAGCTTTCTAATGGTCTGTTGTGCGCCACGTAACTCCTTACAGATCAAAAGTTATGGGCACCGGAGAGATGGAGACCTTGTCACAAGCCCCACGCCCCCGGTTTGCTGACCCAGCCTCTACATGAAGCGAAGTTGTCTTGCCCAAGGTGCCGTGGGATTCGGTAATAGAAATATGGTGGATAAAGCATCTTGGCAACCCTAACCGGGGCAAAAAAAATTGAAAAGAGGGGTGCTACACGACGACTTCCCAGGGGGTCACCCATCCTAGTACTACTCTCGCCCAAACACGCTTAACTTCGGAGTTCTGATGGGATCCGGTGCATTAGTGCTGGTATAATCGCACCCGTCATATTGAGGGCACAAATACTTTATGTGTTGACCGTTCACAGTCTCAGCCTAGAGAGACGGCCCATTCAAAAGGCCTAATGGCTTAACGACAACCCATCCACTTCAACAATGCAGCATCCTCTCAAGACGTGATATAAACGTGTTGTAGGGCCCTCTAATGTCCAGCGAGTTAGGTTGTCATCCTTTTAACAGCTCACGACATACGATCTGGGACGGAAAAACATAACAAAAGAAGAAAAGTGGCTCGAAACTGATGAAAACGTTCAATTTTGGGATCGAAAACAGGCGCAGCTGAGCAAGCTTGCTGCCCCCGTCGTAGAGCTCTCGGAGAGCTTTCCAACGGTATGCTTTGCGCTACGTAACTCCTTGCGGATCTGAATTTATGGACACCGGAGCGACGGAGACCTCGTCACAAGCCCCACGCCCTCGGTTTGCCAGCACAGCCTCTACGTGGAGCGAAGTTGTCTTGCCCAAGGTGCCGTGGGATTCGGTAATAGAAATGTGGTGGATAAAGAATCTTGGCAAGCCCAACCGGGGAAAAAAAAATTGAAAAGAGATGTGTAACACGAGAACTTCCTAGGGGGTCACCGATCCTAGTACTACTCTCGCCTAAGCACGCTTAACTTCAGAGTTCTGATGGGATCCGGAGCAATAGTGCTAGTATGATCGCACCCATCATGTTGAGGGTACAAATCCTTTATGTGTTCACGGTTCACAGTCTCAGCCTAGAGAGATGGCCCATTCAAAAGGCCCAATGGGCTTAACGACAACCCATCTACTTCAACAACGTAGCATCCTCGCAAGGCGTGATATCAGCGCATTGTAGGGCCCTTTAATGTCCCACGAGTTAGGTTCTCGTCCATTTAAGAGCTCATAATGTATGATCCGGGACGGAAAAATAGAGCAAAAGAAGAAAAGTGGTCCGAAATTGATGAAAATGTTCAATTTTGTTCTCCAACAACGGTCGCAGCCAAGCAGGCTTGCTGCCCCCATCGTAGAGCTCTCAGAGAGTTTTCCAACGGTATGCTGTGCGCCGCGCAACTCCTTATAGATCAAAAGTTATAGGCACCGGAGCGACGGAGACCTGGTCATAAGCCCCACTCCCCCGGTTTGCGGGACCAGCCTCTACAAGAAGCAAAGTTGTCTAGCCCAAGGTGTCGTGGGATTCGGTAATAGAAATGTGGTGGATAAAGCATCTTGGCAACCATAACCGGGGCAAAAAAAATTGAAAAGGGGGGTGCAACACGAGGACTTCCCGGGGGGTCACCCATCCTAGTACTACTCTCGCCCAAGCACGCTCAACTTCGGTGTTCTGATGGGATCCGGTGCATTAGTACTGGTATGATCGCACCCATCATATTGACGGCACAAATCCATTATGTGTTAACGGTTCACAGTCTCAGCCTAGAGAGATGGCACATTCAAAAGGCCCAATGGGCTTAACGACAGCCCATCCACTTCAACAACGCAACATCCGCGCAATACGTGATATTGACGTATTGTAGGGCCCTCTAATGTCCCCCGAGTTAAGTTGTCGTCCTTTTAACAGCTCACGACGTACGATCCAGGAAGAAAAAATAGAGCAAAAGAAGAAAAGTGACTCAAAACTGATGAAAACATTGTATTTTGTTCTCCAAAAATAGGCGTAGCTGTGCAGGCTTGCTGCCTCTGTCGTAGAGCTCTCGGAGAGCTTTCTAATAGTATGTTGTGCGCCGCGTAACTCCTTATGGATCAAAAGTTATAGGCACCGGAGCGACGGAAACCTGGTCATAAGCCCCACGCCCCCGGTTTGCGGGACCAGCCTCTACAAGAAGCAAAGTTGTCTAGCCCAAGGTGCCGTGGGATTCGATAATAGAAATGTGGTGGATAAAGCATCTTGGCAACCCTAACCGGGACAAAAAAAATTGAAAAGGGGGGTGCAACACGAGGACTTCCCGGGGGGTCACCCATCCTAGTACTACTCTCGCCCAAGCACGCTCAACTTCGGAGTTCTGATGGGATCTGGTGCATTAGTGCTAGTATGATCGCACCCGTCATATTGATGGCACAAATCCTTTATGTGTTGACGGTTCACAGTCTCAACCTAGAGAGATGGCATATTCAAAAGGCCTAATGGGCTTAACGACAACCCATCCACTTCAACAACGCAGCATCCGCGCAATACGTGATATCGACGTGTTGTAGGGCCCTCTAATGTCCCACGAGTTAAGTTGTCGTCCTTTTAACAGCTCACGACGTACAATCCGGGACGGAAAAACATTGCAAAAGAAGAAAAGTAACTCGAAACTGATGAAAATGTTGTATTTTGTTCTCCAAAAATGGGCGTAGCCGTGTAGGCTTGCTACCTCCGTCGTAGAGCTCTCGGAGAGCTTTCCAATAGTATGTTGTGCGTTGCGTAACTCCTTACGAATCAAAAGTTATGGGCACCGGAGCGACAGAGACCTGGTCATAAGCCCCACGCCCTCGGTTTGCTGGCCCAACCTCTACGTGAAGCCAAGTTGTCTTGCCCAAGGTGCCATGGGATTCGGTATTAGAAATGTGTTGGATAAAGCATCTTGGCAACCCTAACCGGGGAAAAAAAATTGAAAAGGGGGGTTGCAGCACGAGGACTTCCTATGGGGTCACCCATCCTAGTACTACTCTCGCCCAAGCACACTTAACTTCGGAGTTCTGATGGGATCCGATGCATTAGTTCTGGTATGATCACACCCGTCAAGTTGAGAGCACAATCCCTTATGTGTTGACGGTTCACTGTCCCAGCCTAGAGAGATGGCTCATTCAAAAGGCCCAATGGGCTTAACAACAACCCATCCGCTTCAACAATGCAGCATCCTCGGAAGACGTGATATCGACGTGTTGTAGGGCCCTCTAATGTCCCGCGAGTTAGGTTGTCGTCCTTTTAACAGCTCACGACGTAAGATCCGGGATGGAAAAACAAAGCAAAAGAAGAAAAGTAGCCCGAAATTGATGAAAAAGTTCGATTTTGGACTCCGAAAATAGGCGCAGCCGAGTAGGCTTGATGCCCCCGTCGTAGAGCTCTTGGAGAGCTTTCCAACGGTATGCTATGCGCCACGTAAATCCTTACAGATCAAAAGTTATGGGCACCAGAGAAACGGAGACCTGGTCACAAACCCCACGCCCTCGGTTTGCGGGTCCAACCTCTACGTGAAGCGAAGTTGTCTTGCCCAAGGTGCCGTGGGATTCGGTAATAGAAATGTGGTGGATAAAGCATCTTGGCAACCCTAACCGGGGCAAAAAAAATTGAAAAGAGGGGTGCAACACGAGGACTTCCCAGGGGTCACCCATCTGAGTACTACTCTCGCCCAAGCACGCTTAACTTCGGAGTTCTGATGGGATCCGGTGCATTAGTATTGGTACGATCGCACCCGTCATATTGATGGCAAAAATCCTTTATGTGTTGACGATTGACAGTCCCAGCCTAGAGAGATGGCCCATTGAAAAGGCCAAATGGGCTTAACGACAACCCACCCATTTCAACAACGCAGCATCCTTGCAAGACGTGATATCGATGCATTGTAGGGCCCTCTAATGTCCCGCGAGTTAGGTTGTCATCCTTTTAACAGCTCACGACGTACGATCCGGGATGGAAAAACTAAGCAAAAGAAGAAAAGTGGCCCGAAACTAATGAAAACGTTCAATTTTTGGCTCCGAAGATAGGTGCAGCCGAGCCGACTTGCTGCCCCTGTCGTAGAGCTCTCAAAGAGCTTTCCAACGGTATGCTGTGCGCCGCGTAACTCATTACAGATCAAAAGTTATGCGCATCAGAGCGACGGATACCTGGTCACAAGCCCTACGCCCTCGGTTTTCGTGCCCAGCCTCTACGTGAAGCGAAGTTGTCTTAAGCAAGGTACCGTAGGATTTGGTAATAGAAATGTGATGGATTAGGTAATCGTCCTTTTCGTGGCTCACGACGTATGATCCGCGACGAAAAAACAGTGCAAAAAAAGAAAAGTGTCCCGAAACTGATGAAAACATTCTATTGTGGGCTCTGAAAATAGGCGCAGCTGAGCAGGCTTGCTGCCCCCATCGTAGAGCTCTCGGAGAGCTTTCCAACAGTATGCTGTGAGCTGTATAACTCCTTACGGATAAAAAGTTATGGGCTTCGGAGCGACGGAGACCAAGTCTCAATCCCCACGCCCTCGATTTGCGGGCCCAACCTCTATTTGAAGCGAAGTTGTCTTAACCAAGGTTCCGTGGGATTCAGTAATACAAATGTGATGGATTAGGTTGTTGTCCTTTCTGCAGCTAACGACGTACGATCTGGGATGAAAAAACAGCGCAAAAAAGAAATGTGTCCTGAAACTTGTGAAATCGTTCGATTTTGGGCTCCGAAAATAGACGTAGTCAAACAAGCTTGCTGCCCCCTTCGTAGAGCTCTCGGGGAGCTTTCCAACGGTATGTTGTGCACCGCGTAACTCCTTACTGATCAAAAGTTATGGGCACAGGAGTGACGGAAACCTTGTCCCAAGCCCTATGCCCTCGATTTGTGGGCCCAACCTCTATGTAAAGCGAAGTTGTCTTGACCAAGGTGCCGTGGAATTCGGTAATAGAAATGTGATGGATTAGGTTGTCGTCCTTTTTGCAGCTCACGACGTACGATCCGGGATAAAAAAATTGCGTAAAAAAAGAATTGTATCCCGAAACTGATGAAAACGTTCAATTTTGGGCTCCAAAAATAGACGAAGCTAAGCGAGCTTGTTGCCCCCGTCGTAGAGCTCTTAGAGAGCTTTCCAACGGTATGATGTGCACCGCGTAACTCCTTACGGATCAAAAGTTATGGGCACCGGAGCGACGAATACCTGGTCACAAACCCCACGCCCTTGGTTTGCGGGCCCAACCTCTATGTGAAGCGAAGTTGTCTTAACCAAGGTACCGTGGGATTTGATAATAGAAATGTGATGGATTAGGTTGACGTCCTTTTCGCGGCCCACGACGTACCATCCAGGAAGGAAAAACAGCGCAGAAAAAGAAAAGTCTCCCGAAACTAATGAAAGCGTTCAATTTTGGGCTCTGAAAATAGGCGCAACTAAGCAGGCTTGCTGCCCCCGTCATAGAGCTCTCAGAGGTCTTTCCAACGGTATGTTGTGCGCCGCGTAACTCCTTATAGATCAAAAGTTATGGGCACTGGAGCGACGAAGACCTGGTCTAAAGCCCCACGCCCTCGATTTGCGGGCACAGCCTCTATGTGAAGTGAAGTTGTCTTAACAAAGGTACCGTGTGATTCAGTAATAGAAAAGTGATGGATTAGGTTGTTGTCCTTTTCGCGACGCACAACGTACGATCCGAGACAAAAAAAAAAGCGCGAAAAAAGAAAAATGTCCCAAAACTAATGAAAACATTCAATTTTGGGCTCTGAAAATAGGCATCGTAGAGCTCTCGGACAACTTTCCAACGGAATGCTGTGCGCCGCATAATGCCTTATGGATCAAAAGTTATGGGCATCGGAGCGACGCAGACCAAGTCCCAAGCCCCATGCCCTTGATTTGCGGGCCCAGCCTCTATGTGAAGCAAATTTGTCTAAACCAAGGTACTATGGGATTCGGTAATAGAAATGTGATGGATTAGGCTGTCGTCCCTTTCGCGGCTCACGACGTACGATCCGAGATGATAAAACAACGCAAAAAAAGAAAAATGTCCCAAAACTGATGAAAACATTCGATTTTGGGCTCCGAAAATAGGCATAACCGAGCAGGCTTTCTACCCCTGTCGTAGAACTCTCGGAGAGCTTTCCAACGATATGCTGTGCACCGCGTAACTCCTTACGGATCAATAGTTATGGGCACCAGAGCAATGAATACCTGGTCGCAAGCCCCACGCCCTCGGTTTACGAGCCCAACCTCTACACGAAGTGAAGCTTTCTTGACCAAGGTGCCATGGGATTCGGTAATAGAAATTTGATGGATTAGGTTGTCATCCTTTTCACAGCATACGACGTACGATCCGAGACAGAAAAACAGCGCAAAAGAAGAAAAGTATTCCAAAACTGATGAAAACTTTTGATTTTGGGCTCCGAAAATAGGCGTAGCCAAGAAAGCTTGCTGTGCCCTTCGTAGAGCTCTTGAAGAGCTTTCTAATGGTATGTTGTGCGCCGCATAACTCCTTACGGATCAAAAGTTATGGACACCGGAGCGATGGAAACCTGGTCGAAAGCCGCATGCCCTCGATTTGCGGGCCCAACCTCTTTGTGAATCGAAGTTGTCTTAACCAAGGTGTCGTGAGATTCGGTAATAGAAATGTGATGGATTAGGTTGTCGTCTTTTTCATGGCTCACGATGTACGATCCGGGACGAAAAAACAGCGCAAAAAAAGAAAAGTATCCCGAAATTGATTAAAACTTTAGATTTTGGGCACCAAAAATAGGCGCAGCGTAGCAGGCTTGCTGCCCCCATCGTAGAGCTCTCGGACAGCTTTTCCAACGGTATGTTGTGCGCCGCGTAACACCTCACGGATCAAAAGTTATGGGCATCGGTGCGACGGAGACCATGTCCCAAGTGCCACGCCTCGATTTGCAGGCCCAGCCTCTATGTGATGCGAAGTTGTCTTAACCAAGGTGTCATGGGATTGGGTAATTGAAATGTGAAGGATTAGGATGTCGTCCTTTTCGCGGCTCACGACGTACGATCCGGAACGAAAAAACAGTGCCCATAACTTTTGATCTGTAAGGAGAGACCTGGTCCCAAGCTCCACGCCCTCGATTTGTGAGCCCAGCCTCTATGTTAAGCGAAATTGTCTTAACCATGGTGCCGTGGGATTCGGTAATAGAAATGTGATGGATTAGGTTGTCGTCTTTTCGCGGCTCACGACGTACGATCCGGGATGGAAAAACAACGCAAAAAAAAGAAAAGTGTCCCGAAACTGATGAAAACGTTCAATTTTAGGCTCTGAAAATAGGCGCAGGTGAGTAGGCATGCTGCCCCCGTCGTAGAGCTCTCGGAGAGCTTTCCAACTGTATAATGTGCGCCGCATAACTCCTTATGGATCAAATGTTATGGGCACCAGACCGACGAAGACCTTGTCCCAAGCCCCACGCCCTCGATTTGCAGTCCCAGCCTCTATGTGATACGAAGCTGTCTTAACAAAAGTGCCTTGGGATTTGGTAATAGAAATGTGATGGATTAGGATGTCGTCCTTTTCGCGGCTCACGACGTACAATTCGAGACGAAAAAACAGCGCCAAAAAAGAAAAGTGTCCCAAAATTGATGAAAACGTTCGATTTTGGGCTCCAAAAATAGAGGCAACCGAGCAAACTTGCTACCCCCTTTGTAGAGCTCTCGTAGAGCTTTCCAACGGTATGTTGTGCGCCGCGTAACTTGTGAGGCCCGACCCTGATTTGCGTGCGATACCTCGTTTTGTGTGCCCTAATCTAGATTTGCGTGCCTTGACCTAGGTTTAAGAATTTCGTTCATTTTATGTGCCATGCATTGAATTATGTGCATTCATTTAGGGTTGCGTGCATTTACTTGAAAAATGTGCGATCGTCTTGTAATTCGTGTCTTACCTTGTAGTGCGTGCCCTAGACCTAGGAAAGCGTGCCCTCACGCTAATCAAGAAAGCATCTTACACAAAGCACTAGACTATTAAACAATCCTACAAAATCCACTATCAATATTATAATCCTAATTCAACCCACTAAAAGACAAAAATTTACTAAACACTAAACATTCTTCATTCTTTATTCCTTATTCTTTTTGCACTTCCAACACTCAATTAAACAACATCCAAAACATGACAAAAATTCAGATTTGGCACATGCTTTGGCCGACCACCATGTGGTATTTTGCTTGGTTGCTCAATTCAAAATTCATTCCTAGACATACTATGACATTCTATGACACAAAATGCATAAAAATTGCTCAAAACCACCTCAATTCTCTCACCTTGCTCGACCAAACCACCTATGCCCATGCTAACATTTTAAATTTCACATTGAAGACACAAAAATCAGATTTTTAATGGCCCAAGGCCGACCACAAGCTTGAAGATTGCAAAAGTTTTATTCCTTGTCATATTTTTGTCATATCTTCATTTTTTCCTCAACTTCTCTCTCTCCTCTCATTCTTCTCACCACCTCTCGGCCTTGGCTGAGTTCTCACCATACCATAGCTCATCTTCTTCATCATATGGTGCATCAAGTCAAACAACAAGCAAGGAAATTCGAGCAAGCTAGCTAGAGTTCGAAAATCACACATGCATGTCCTTTGAAGTCTTCTATTCGGCCATAGGTAAGTTTCTTGGCTTCCATTTCTTTTCTTCTTGTTCTAACATCATGCATGTACTAAGAGCTTGGTCACTAAGCTAGGAAAAATAGAGAAAATCTAGTTGGAATCTCGGCTAAGCAAGAAGAAGAAGAGATTTGAGCTTCAACAAGTTTTTGTGCATCTTCTTGGTTGTTTGCTAAGGTGAGGGCTAAAACCTTTTGAAAATCCTTCAAAAATCCACATGCTTGCTCATAAAAGTATGTCTTTGCTTCTGTACTTTAGTTATATGTTCGTTCATAAGCTTTTGCAACCATGCATGGCAAGATCTTGGCTTGAAAGTGATGATAGGTGAAGTCGGATTGTTGACAGCTCTCTGACCAGTTTGTTTGGAGGTAAGTTTTGCTAGGAAAATGATGTTGAAAATGCATGAAACTTGTTAGGTGACTATTTTGGACAGTTTTGAACATTTTTCTCAGAAATAGGCCAAAGCTAATTTGGACTCTAATGTCCTCAAAATGGCAGTTCTTTAAAATGTGTCCAAATCTAGAAATCTGAAAAAATGAAGCAGGTTTTTTACAAATGCACTGACCCTGTAGAACAAACCATATTTTACTTAGTAAATGATGTCCAAAATGCATGAAATTTGGTTTTCTTCTATAATTTTCAGTTCTGGACATTTTTGTCAGAAATGGACTAAGGCTGAATCTGACCGTAAGGACCTCAAAAACGTCAATTATGGAAATGTGTGCAAATCTTGACAGTTTTGTGCTATCTCACTGTTTCGGCTATATCTAATGATCCTGAACTCCAATTGATGCAAGGTTTGTTTCTGATTTTATTTAACTTCTTAAGCTTTAATTTGAAATCTTATTTACTGGATTTGGTGATTGTTTGCTTATCCTACTGATTGTGAGAAAACAGCCTTTTGCAGTAAGGGTTTCACTTAATGTTGTCCTTAGAAAAATTGTTGTGACTCCTCTTGTTGAATTAAATGCTTGGGATTGTACTTTGGGATGTTGTGTGGACTGTTTTGAATGTTTGAAGATGTTGAATTAAATGATGCATGACTTGAGATTGACTTTGAGTTGACTTAGGGTTTAATCACACGGTTAAGCATGAAACGGAAACCCTAATGACTAGGTAGGCTTGCTAAGTGTTAATCATTTGGATATTGTGTGTAATTATATGCTTAGTAGGCTGCCCGTAAATGCCCTTATAGTCCTAAATGCGATTTTGATCATTGCATGTTGACAAATGGGCTTTTCTAGCATTCGAGCCCACGTAAATGTTATTGCATGTTGAATAATTCTATCACCTGATTACGTGGACTTCGAAATGAGTTATATGGCTTGATTTACATGTGTTACATGGCTGCCCGTTTAATGTTCATATAACTCTATATGCCTTTCAAGTGAAATTACCTGTTTTATCGTGCCCTGCCTGTTTACTTGTCAATGTGCAATTTTATGACTGTTCGGAGGCAACCTACTTTGTTGTCCTCCTAACGTGATATGTTAATGTCATAAATGTGCACTACATACAAGGTTGCAACCTTTCCTGTCGGCATGGTAGCTGTGACACCCTGACCCAGCATGTAGCAAATAGTACCTACTTGCATGTACTTATGTGTTTACTTTAAATGTTTGATTATAATTACATGTTTATGGTAATTTATTCATTTATTAACACTATTTTTACATTTCTTGAAATACGTGCAAACAATATTTAGTAAATTTAAATGAGGCAATTATCTTGGTAAAATAATTATTAGAAATTATTTTATTGCATTTAGATGCTAGTTTACATTATTTTCAATTAATTGAACAAGTAGCACCCGAGCCCGGGTTAAATTTTCAAGTCTTCTATTTTTCTAAAATTTCATTTTTCTCATGTTACTTGGTATTTATCTAGTATTCATTCACTAAAAGTATGTGCATAGCATATCTAGAACGTGAAATATAAAAAAGTTAGTATCCCCTAGTGAAAAGTATAAGCTAGAATGCATTTTGGGTCATTTGGGGTTTTATCTTTATTTTGGACTAACTTTAATTATTTAACTTCATTTCTCTAAAGCCCATAGCCTAATCTTCTATCTATATATAAACACATAAAATAACTATTTTATTATTTTATTATTTTATTTACTAAAATTTACATTACTAATATTTTAATTGATTTAAAATTACTATTTGAATGTGAAGTCCCGAACCCAAGAATAATTATTTTTATTATTATCACTACTTGTATTTGTTTAAATTCTATTTAATTTATTTACATAAAGTAATTAATTTATTATTTTTATTATTTGTATTTATTTAATATTTAAATAATTTATCTGGGACACTTATTCTATTATTTTAATTATTTAAAATTGTTTTACATGTCTTTAAATTAATTTATCTTACTGTTCGAACGGGAAGCTCGGGCCCGGATCTAAACGAACTGGCTTATTATATTTAGTAAAAACATTTATTTATTTGGCCCGGACCTGAATGACCTATCTTAATATTTTTAACAATAAATGTAATTATGTGAATTCCATCTAATTACCAGAAATGATTAACTTATATTTATCATTTTTTATATTTAATTGATTTATATTTCTTGAGCCCGGAGATGATTTTTGTTTTATTTATTTATTTTATCTGCCTTAATAATTGCCTTATGTGAATTATTTTGTGAATTCGATCAGTGTTATTTATGTGCATCGTATGTCCGGAAGGGTAAAATTGAATGATTTTAATTTGTCTGGGCTTAATTTTAATTCAGTTGGACCTAATTTTATTAGCTAGCCTTAGTAGTCCTTTAATATAATTCTTACAATTAGTAGACTTGGTTCTCAAAGTTATCAAAACAACTATAAAAAAGAAGAAGAAAGTCAACTCGTGAGTTTTAATGCAATGGCTTAGATTAGTTTTTTTTTATTTTTTTTTTATTTTTTTTTATGGTTCATCTAGTCAACAAAGAAAACAATTGGTTTTGTTTGTTTAGTAGCTTTGGCCGAAAATAAAAGAAATAAAAACATAGCAAAAGCTTGCCTTTGCCGTCGGCTCCAGGGGAGAAGAAAGGAGGAAAATTTTGTTAGCCTTGATCGTTTTCATTCAGTCCAAACTTAAATTCAAGTGTCTAGAGCTTATACCAACCTTTCTACAATAAGTTTGGTAGGGTTTTCACGCTTTTGTGCATATTATATGAAATTTGATTTTTGATTCAAATTTTTAGATTTGATATTTAATGCGTTATAATGCTTGGAATTGATTGAAAATGCTTCTTTAGGGTTTGTAGAGCATTGCTTGATAGTTATTTAGTAATTTTTACGGTTGAAACTGCGTATTTGAAATTGGGGAAGAATAATGAATAGTAAATTATAAATAGTAAACCCTAGAATTTCGGATTTCGATCCGAATTGCAATTGCTTGATTTTGATATGTGCCATTAATGATAGAAAGATAAAATGTGCAATAAAAACGGATCGACATTTGTTAAAATTGGAAATTAGACAAAGAAACGTAAAGGGGCCGTTTGACCAAAAGTTAACCGTGCTTGAATTGAGTTGGGGGTTTTGCAATTGAGGACATGGAAGCACTTTTGGCGCTGTTATGGCATTGATTGAGCGATCGGTTAGTATAGTTGTAGTTCAAACGCAGTAGGTGGACTTTCGGGCTTCGGTTGGGAAAGTGAGGTTTAGTGACATAGAAACGTGCCTTGTAGTGCCTGAGTATTGTAGTGAAATCGGTTTCCTAATCCCGTAGCTTGTTTGCTCGTAATTGCCTTTGAAAGTTAGAGGTTGAATAGTAATATTTGCAATTTTCGTGTTTGAACTACCATTACCTGTTTGATTGATGTTATTGTTAGTATTAATGATAATTATGCTTGAAAAGTTAATTGATTGTTGTTATTGCTTGTAAATGTTTGATATCTCGTTTATCACCACTAAACTGTATTGTTGTGCTATCGCTCGTTTATCGCCTTGTATCGTGTCTTGCATTGCATAGTGTCAGGAGCGTGAGTGATGGGCCTCTCTGGGTAGTCTCGGGCTGCCAGTGTTGGTTGCTCTAGCACCGTGTCCTATTCCCTTTTCTTGCTTGGGTTGCCTCCTAGAGAGATTTGGGTTGTAGAATTGATGGATACTTCTGGGGTATTCCAAACTAAAGTTATAAGGTGGTTGCGCGCTTATTGTCATCGTTGTCAACATCAAGCTCGAGATTGATGTATCGCTCGTGAAATGGTACATTACTCATATGAGTGAACCGTAGCCTTCAGAGTGTGGTATAACTTTGAATGGTTGTTTTAATGCTTTCTTTAATTGTTTATTGTATTGTCTTGTATATTGCATGCTTTCTTATTGATTATATTTCTTAACTGTACCTATTTGCATTGCACGACCTTCTTTCTTTCCACCTCGATATCTGTCTCGCCCTCACTGAGTATACGTGTTGTGTATACTCACTCCTCACCACCACATTTCAGGAAATGCTATGTTAGCTGGAAAGTTCGTGATTATGTGAAAGTTCGTGCTTGAAGAGTTATCTTGCGTGCTATGTGGCTTGAGTTGTCAAGGTTGCAAAGATGTATGTATCATGTATTGTTTGTATTTAATGTTCAAAAGGAATGTAATATAAGTTTTATTAGGTTATTGAAGTGGTAGGATAGGTTAGTTCATGTATTTAGTTAGTATAGTTTAACTTCAATGCATGTTTGTAATGTCCAAAGGAAAAGTTAGAATGGTTTGATAGTCTAACTTATGCAATAGGTTAGTATGGTTTAATTGTCAAGCATGAATGTACTTGTAAGAGATGTGAAGAGGTAGGTTAGTCTATAAACTGGAAATATATATTTGCTTGTGATTGCTTGTTGAGAACAAGGCTCGGATGGCCTTGAGGGATTGTGAATGTTTGGACACGGTGCTGGTTCATTTACATATTTTTACAGGTTTTACATTTTGCTTAGAAACAGAGGAGACTCCGTCTGTCTTTCCCTAAAAATTATGCCCGGGTTTGGAATTGGGGTTGTGATTAGATTGATTGATAGAACTTCCGGTCTCGAGAGGGAGCGGGGTGTAACAGGTAGTATCAGAGCTTAGTTAGATCTCAGCCAGGACAGGGTCCTCGGTCTGTCGGGTAGCAACCCTCGAGTGTGTGCATGTGGAATATGTTTTGAATAGGAATGTGCTTGCATGTAATCCTTGTGTATGTCTTTGTATGAAAATATGTACTCGTGTGCCTCACTGTGTTAACCTGACGAATATGCAAATATGTAATTTCATGTGCACCTAGGTGACTTATTCATGTAGTAATGGAAAATATGTGATATGTGAAGATTATGTGGTAGGAACATTTAATTGATTCCTTAAGTATCTATTTGTTTTAGTTATTTGTAATAATGTGCATTGAGAGTTTATTTTAAATAGAATCAATTGCATACATATATTACCCCTTTGAAAATGGTAAGTAAACACTTCCCTTATTGAGGAAGCCAGAAGCGGGTCTCCTGAAGATATGAACCAACAGAGCCAACCGTAGTTTATGTCAGTGAACAACAAGAAATACTTCTAGAAGCAAGTTTGGGATTCTCATGGGGTATTCTTCTTCACTATTTTCTCGATATTCAGAACTGGGATTCTTATTTAGTATTATCCTTGGTATTTTCATTTGAGACTCTCGACATGACTTCTTATTCAATCATCACATATGGAATTCTTATATTGGTATTTAGATACAGAGAAGCTTCTATTCCGAGGAATTCTATTCAGACTTTTTGAGTTGGTGCTCGTAAGCGGAGCCTTATATTTGGTGTACCTATTCAGAATTTATTATTTGGAATTCTCTTTGGCCTCTTGCTGGGATTTCTATTTGAAAGTTCATATTAGTTTCCTTGGTACTTCTTTATGGTATTTTCTGTAATATTCGCATTCAAGGTTCTTATCCAAGGAGTTCAGTGTGCTTGTGTGGAGTTCTCTTGAAAGAAATTATTGCGAGGACGCAATTGTTTGAAGGAGGGGAGAGTGTGACATCCTGACCCAGCATGTAGCGAATAGTACCTACTTGCATGTACTTATGTGTTTACTTTAAATGTTTGATTATAATTACATGTTTATGGTAATTTATTCATTTATTTACACTATTTTTACATTTCTTGAAATACGTGCAAACAATATTTTGTAAATTTAAATGACGCAATTACCTTGGTAAAATAATTATTAGAAATTATTTTATTGCATTTAGATGCTAGTTTACATTATTTTCAATTAATTGAACAAGTAGCACCCAAGCCCGGGTTAAATTTTTTAGTCTTCTATTTTTCTAAAATTTCATTTTTCTCATGTTACTTGGTATTTATCTAGTATTCGTTCACTGAAAGTATGTGCATAGCATATCTAGAACGTGAAATATAAAACAGTTAGTATCCCCTAGTGAAAAGTATAAGCTAGAATGCATTTTGGGTCATTTGGTGTTTTATCTTTATTTTGGAATAACTTTAATTATTTAACTTCATTTCTCTAAAGCCCATAGCCTAATCTTCTATCTATATATAAACACATTAAATAACTATTTTATTATTTTATTATTTTATTTACTAAAATTTACATTACTAATATTTTAATTGACTTAAAATTACTATTTGAATGTGAAGTCCCGAACCTGAGAACAATTATTTTTATTATTATCACTACTTGTATTTGTTTAAATTCTATTTAATTCATTTACATAAAGTAATTAATTTATTATTTTTATTATTTGTATTTATTTAATATTTAAATAATTTGTCCGGGACACTTATTCTATTATTTTAATTATTTAAAATTATTTTACATGCCTTTAAATTAATTTATCTTACTGTTCGAACGGGAAGCTCGGGCCTGGATCTAAACGAATTGGCTTATTATTTTTAGTAAAAACATTTATTTATTTGGCCCGGACCTGAATGACCTATCTTAATATTTTTAACAATAAATGTAATTATGTGAATTCCATCTAATTACCAGAAATGATTAACTTATATTTATCATTTGTTTATATTTAATTGATTTATATTTCTTGAGCCCGGAGATGATTTTTGTTTAATTTATTTATTTTATCTGCTTTAATAATTGCCTTATGTGAATTATTTTGTGAATTCGATCAGTGTTATTTATGTGCATCGTATGTCCGGAAGGGTAAAATTGAATGATTTTAATTTGTCCGGGCTTAATTTTAATTCAGTTGGATCTAATTTTATTAGCTAGCCTTAGTAGTCCTTTAATATAATTCTTACAATTAGTAGACTTGGTTCTCAAAGTTATCAAAACAACTATAAAAAAAAGAAGAAAGTCAACTCGTGAGTTTTAATGCAATGGCTTAGATTAGTTTTTTTTTTAATGGTTCATCTAGTCAGCAAAGAAAACAATTGGTTTTGTTTGTTTAGTAGCTTTGGCCGAAAATAAAAGAAATAAAAACATAGCAAAAGCTTGCCTTTGCCGTCGGCTCCAGGGGAGAAGAAAGGAGGAAAATTTTGTTAGCTTTGATCGTTTTCATTCAATCCAAACTTAAATTCAAGTGTCTAGAGCTTATACCAACCTTTCTACAACAAGTTTGGTGAGGATTTTCACGCTTTTGTTCATATTATATGAAATTTGATTTTTGATTCAAATTTTTAGATTTCATATTTAATGCGTTATAATGCTTGAAATTGATTGGAAATGCTTCTTTAGGGTTCGTAGAGCATTACTTGATAGTTATTTAGCAATTTTTACGGTTGAAACTGCGTATTTAAAATTGGGAAAGAATAATAAATAGTGAATTATAAATAGTAAATCCTAGAATTTCAAATTTCGATCCGAATTGCAATTGCTTGATTTGGATAGGTGCCATTAATGATAGAAAGATAAAATGTGCAATAAAAACGGATCGGCATTTGTTAAAATTGAAAATTAGACAAAGAAACGTAAATGGGTCGTTTGACCAAAAGTTGACCGTGCTCGAATTGAGTTGGGGGTTTTGCAATTGAGGGCATGGAAGCACTTTTGGCGCTGTTATGGCGTTGATTGAGAGATCGGTTAGTATAGTTGTAGTTCAAACGCAGTAGGTGGACTTTCGGGTTTCGGTTGGGAAAGTGAGGTTTAGTGATATAGAAACGTGTCTTGTAGTGCCTAAGTGAATGTAGTGAAATCGGTTTCCTAATCCCGTAGCTAGTTTGCTCGTAATTGCCTTTGAAAGTTAGAGGTTGAATAGTGATATTTGCCATTTTCGTGTTTGAACTGCTATTACTTGTTTGATTGATGTTATTGTTAGTATTAATTATAATTATGCTTGAAAAGTTAATTGATTGTTGTTATTGCTTGTAAATGTTTGATATCTCGTTTATCACCACTAAATTGTATTGTTGTGATATCGCTCGTTTATCGCCTTGTATCGTGTCTTGCATTGCATAGTGTCAGGCGCGTAAGTGATGGGCCTCTCTGGGTAGTCTCGGGCTGCCAGTGTTGGTTGCTCTAGCTCCGTGTCCTATTCCCTTTTCTAGCTTGGGTTGCCTCCCTGGGAGATTTGGGTCGTAGAATTGATGGATACTTCCGGGGTATTCCAAACTGAAGTTATAAGGTGGTTGCGCGCTTATTGTCATCATTGTCAACATCAAGCTCGAGATTGATGTATCGCTCGTGAAATGGTACATTGCTCATATGAGTGAACCGTAGCCTTCAGAGTGTGGTATAGCTTTGAATGGTTGTGTTAATGCTTTCTTTAATTGTTTATTGTATTGTCTTGTATATTGAATGCTTTCTTATTGATTATATTGCTTAATTGTACCTATTTGCATTGCACAACCTTCTTTCTTTCTACCTCGATATCTGTCTCGCCCTCACTGAGTATACGTGTTGTGTATACTCACTCCTCACCACCACATTTCAGGAAATGCTATGTTAGCTGGAAAGTTCGTGATTATGTGAAAGTTCGTGCTTGAAGAGTTATCTTGCGTGCTATGTGGCTTGAGTTGTCAAGGTTGCAAAGATGTATGTATCATGTGTTGTTTGTATTTAATGTTCAAAAGGAATGTAATATAAGTTTTATTAGGTTATTGAAGTGGTAGGATGGGTTAGTTCATGTATTTAGTTAGTATTGTTTAACTTCAATGCATGTTTGTAATGTCCAAAGGAAAAGAGTTAGAATGGTTTGATAGTCTAACTTATGCAATAGGTTAGTATGGTTTAATTGTCAAGCACGAATGTACTTGTAAGAGATGTGAAAAGGTAGGTTAGTCTATAAACTGGAAATATATATTTGCTTGTGATTGCTTGTTGAGAACAAGGCTCAGATGGCCTTGAGGGATTGTGAATGTTTGGACACGGTGCTGGTCCATTTACATGCTTTTACAGGTTTTACATTTTGCTTAGAAACAGGGGAGACTCCGTCTGTCTTTTCCTAAAAATTATGCCTGGGTTTGGAATTGGGGTTGTGATTAGATTGATTGATAGAACTTCCGGTCTCGAGAGGGATCGGGGTGTTACAGTAGCGATCACGCACACCGGGCGGAATCGGGCTTGCCGGTGCACCCGTGACTACCATGGTCCCATTCCCTCTCTCGCTTGGGTGCTAGACTTCCTCGGAGAGTTGGGTCATAGGATTTCGGGGTACATCCGGAGTACACCCACCTGGCGTGTTTTGGGGATTATTTGAAGTCGGTCGCAACAACTGATTCTGGAACTGATCTGAGAGCAAAAGCTCACTGTATTCTTTTACTATGTGTATAAGTACTCTCGCTTGGTTCCTAGAGAACCTCGGGGAGGAAAGATTGGTATTTCTGTTCCTGTACTTATATTATTGTTATATTCATGCTTGAAAAGGATTTTCATAAGTTGAACCGGAAAATGAGTTTCAAAACTTATCTCTCGTTCCCCCTCGCTGAATTCATAAGGACTCACCCTCTTTTATCATCTCAGGTGAAGAAGAACAAGAACAGGTACCTAAGGACGATGTGCCTAACGATGATCCTTTGGAGTGACTGCCTGTTCCTATGTGCTCTGCTTGATTTATGGCTACTTGCGAACTTATGTTACTTGAAGACTATTTCCTTTTGTGTTGCTCGATGTTGTGATGTAAGAGACCCCCGTTGTAATTTGGGGTCTAATTTTGGTTTGTACTGATATTGCTAGATAGACACTAGACACTACTATGATCGTATTGCTATTTATCATTGCTAGTATCTATCATAGGTCATGACTATTAGCTAAAGACTAAGTAAATGAACTTATCCAATCTTAAACAGGTACTCGCTATTAAGCTAAGATCAACAAGTACTTTTGTAACGAGGATAAACAAACAAACGAGACATAGTATCATGCTAGGTTATAAATCAAATGAGACATCGAGATAACCAATAGGCATTTCAATTGATGTTAAATAGTAAACCTTGTTGGAAATGAAACTGAGAATTAGAAAAATTTGAGGCGTTTAGAGAATTAGGCCAAACCAAAGAGTCCAATTACAATTGTTATGCTGTCGGTTTTCCAGGAAACTTGGAGTTTAGGCCAAAACGTTAAGTGTTAAATCTTAATGAATGGTTAAGTACGAGACGTGACTTGAATGTTAGTTTACACCCTAGTCTAACCTTTATAGGCCGGGTTGGGGCGTGACATAACTCCTTACGGATCAAAAGTTATGGGCACCGGAGCGACAGACACCTGGTCCTAAGCCCCAACCCCTCAATTTGCGAGCCCAGCCTCTATGTTAAGCGAAGTTGTCTTAACCAAGGTGCCGTGGGATTCTGTAATATAAATGTGATGGATTAGGTTGTTGTCTTTTTCGCGGCTCACGATGTACGATCCGAGACGAAAAAACAGCTCAGAAAAAGAAAAGTGTCCCGAAACTGATGAAAACGTTCGATTTTGGCCTCCAAAAATAGTCTTAGCCGAGCAGGCTTGCTACCCTCGTCGTAGAGCTCCCGGAGAGCTTTCCAACGGCATGCTGTGTGCTGCGTAACTCCTTACAAATCAAAAGTTATGGCCACCGGAGCGACGAAGACCTGGTCCCAAACCCTACGCCCTCGATTTGCGGGCCCAGTTTCTATGTCAAGTGAAGTTGGCTTAACCAAGGTACCGTGTGATTCGGTAATAGAAAAGTGATGGATTAGGTTGTCATCCTTTTCGCGGCTCACAACGTACGATCCGGGACAAAAAAAAAGCGCGAAAAAAGAAAAGTGTCTCGAAACTGATGAAAACATTCAATTTTGGGCTCTGAGAATAGACATCGTAGAGCTCTCGAAGAGCTTTCCAATGGTATGATGTGTGCTGCGTAACGCCTTACGGATCAAAAGTTATGGGCATTGGAGTGACGCATGTGAGGCCCGACCCCGAATAACGTGTGTTACCTCGATTTATGTGCCTTAGACCTAGAATTATATGACTGATCTTGGATTGCGTGCCCTGTCTTGGTTTTCATGCATGCATCGTCATACGTGCCTTGACTTAGAATTGTGTGCCCTAATCCTCGATGTACTGTATACCTAGATATACGTGTCATGACCTTGAATTACGTGCGAGACCTCGGTTTGCGTGCGATACCTCGTTTACTTTGAACTGCGTACCTTAACCTAGATATAGAGTCGTGCCTTGATTTGCGTGCCTTGCATTGATTTATGTGCATTCACCTAGGATTGCGTGCATTAGTCTTGAAGTACGTGCCTTAGTCATGAAGTACGCATCTACCTCATAGTTCGTGTCTACCTCGTGATTCGTGCATCGTATCGATTTCTGTGCGTGTCTCGTAGTGCGTGCCCTAGACCTAGGAAAGCGTACCCGCACGCTAATCAATAAAGAATCCTACACAAAGCACTAGACTATAAAATAATCCTACAAACACCACTAACTATTATTATAATCCTAATTCAAATCTCTACAAAATCCACTAACACCTAAATATTATATTTTAAACTCACTACAAGACAAAATCTCACAAACCTCTAAACATATCCTATATTCTATTCTACCTAAAATCCCTAAATACCCAACATTCTCTTACACACATGCTAAAACAATTCAAAAGATGACACAAAATCAGATTTTTGCATGCCCAAGGCCAACATTTGCATCAACAATTGCAAAAGCTTCTATTTTCTCTCATTTCTCTCACTCTCCTCACATTTCTCTCTCTCCCTCTCATTCTTCTCTCTCAATCTCGGTTTTGGCTGAGTTTACTCTTGCCTTTGCTCATCTTCATCAATTCATGGTGCATCAAGACAAGCAACAATCAAAGAAACTCAAGCAAGCTAGCTAGGATGCAAGAATCACACATGCATGTCCTTTGAGTCTTCATTTCGGCCCTAGGTGAGTTTCTTAGCTTCCATCTCTTTTCTCCTTGTTCTAACCACATGCATGTACTAAGAGCTTGGTCACTAAGCTAGGAAAAATAGAGAAAATAGAGTTGGAATCTCGGCTAGGCAAAGAAGAAGAAGAAAATTGTGCTTTAACAAGTTTTGAGCATCTTCTTGGTTGATTTGCTAAGGTGAGGGCTAAAACCTTTTGAAAATTCTTCAACAATCCACATGCATGCTCATAAATGTATGTCTTTGCTTCTGTTCTTGAGTTATATGTTCGTTCATAAGCTTTTACAACCATGCATGGCAAGATTTTGGCTTGAAGATGATGATAGGTGAAATCGGATTATGTGACAGCTCTCTGACCTATTGTTTCGAGGTGCGTTTGGCTAGGAAAATGATGTTGAAAATGTATGAAAATTGGTACGTGAGTAGTTCTGCCAGTTTTGAACATTTTTCTCAGAAATAGGACAAAGCTAATTTCGACTCTAAGGTCATCAAAATGGCAAATCATTAAAATGTGTTCAAATCTGGAAATCTGGAAAAATGAAGCAGGTTTTGGCAGATGCACTGACCTTGTAAAACGAACCAGATTTGACTTAGTAAATGGTGTCCAAAATGCATGAAAATTGGTTTACATTAGATTTTTCAGTTCTGGACATTTTTGTCAGAAATGGACTAAGGCTAAATCTGACTCTAAGGACCTCAAAAACGTCAATTATCGAAATGTGTGCAAATCTGGACAGTTTTGTGCTATCCCACTGTTTCGGCTATAACTAATGATCCCGAACTCCAAATGATGCAAGGTTTGTTTTTGATTTTAGTTCACTCCTTAAGATTTAATTTGACATCTTATTCACTGGAATTGGAGATTGTTTGCTTGTCTTAATGATTGTGGGAAAACAGCCTATTGCAGTGAGGGTTTCACTTGGTTGTATGCTTAAAAAACTTGTTGTAACTTCTCTTGTGGTATTAAACGCTTGGGTTTGTGGCGTTGGGATGTTGTGTGGACTGTTTTGAGTACTTGAGGATGTTTGAATTAAATGATGCATGACTTGAGGTTGATTTTGAGTTGACTTGGGGCTTAATTGCTTGGGTAAGCACGAAATGGAAACCCTAGTGACTAGGCGAACTTGCTAAGTGTTGATCCTTTGAATATTGAGTATAACTATATGTTTAGTAGGCTGCCCGTAGTTGCCTTATAGCTTTAAATGTGATTTTGATCATTGCATGTTGACAAATAGGCCTTTCTTGCATCCGAGCCCACGTATATGTTGTTGCATGTTGAATAATCTTAATATTTGATTACGTGGACTTTGAAATGAGTTATATAACTTGATTTACATGTGTTACATGGCTGCCCATTTAATGTTCATATAACTCCATATGCTTTTCAAGTGGAATTACTTGTCTATTCGTGCCTCGCTTGTTTACTTGTCAATGTGCAATCTTATGACTGTCCGGAGGCAACCTACTTTGTTGTCCTCCTAATGTGATATATTAAATGTTATAAATGTGCATTGCATACAAGGTTGCAACCTTTCAGTCTGTGGCGTGGTAGCAATCACGCACACCGAGTGGCATCGGGCTTGCCGATGTACCCGTGACTACCACTGTCCAATTCCCTCTCTCGCTTGGGGGCTAGACTTCCTCGAAGAGTTGGGTCGTAGGATTTCGGGGTACATCCGGAGTACACCCACTTGGCGTGTTAAGGGGATGATTTGAAGTCGGCCGCAACTACTGAGAGCAAAAGCTCACCGTATCCTTTTTCTATATGTATAAGTACTCTCGCTTGGTTCCTAGAGAACCTCGAGGAGGAAAGACTGGTAATTGTGTTCCTTTACTTTATATTATTGTTATGTACTTAATTGTGTTATGTTCATGCTTGCAAAAGGATTTTCATAAGTTGAACCGGAAAATGAGTTTCAAAACCTATTTCTCGTTCCCCGTCGCTGAGTTCATAAGGACTCACCCTCTTTTATCATCTCAGGTGAAGAAGATCAAGAACAGGTACCTAAGGACGATGTGCCTAACGATGATTCCTTGGAGTGATTGCCTATCCTATGTGCTTGCGTGAATATGGCTATTTGTGAACTATGCTACTTGAAGACTATTTCTTTTATGTTGCTCAATGTTATACTGTAAAAGACCCCCGTTGTAATTTGGGGTCTAATTTTGGGTTGTACTGATATTAACTAGACAGACACTAGACACTACTATGATCGTTTTGTTATTATTACCGCTAGTATCTAAAATTGGATTATGAAGTATTAGGTAAAGGCTAAGTAAAATGAACCAACCAAACTTTAAACAGGTTCTCACTATTAAGCTAAGATCAACAGGTACTTTTGTAACGAGGATAAAGCAAACAAACGAGACATAGTATCATGCTAGGTTATAAATCAAACGAGACATCGAGATAACCAATAGGCATTTCAATTGATGTTAATAGAAATGTGGTTGATAAAGCATATTGGCAAGCCGAACTGGCGCAAAAAAAATTGAAAAAGGGGGTGCAACACGAGGACTTCCCAGGGGGTTACCCATCCTAGTACTACTCTCGCCCAAACACGCTTAACTCCGGAGTTCTAATGGGATCCGGTGCATTAGTGCTGGTATGATCGCACCCATCATGTTAAGGGCACAAATACTTTATGTGTTGATGGTTCACAGTCTCAGCCTAGAGAGATGGCCCATTCAAAAGGCCCAATGGGCTTAACGACAACCCATCCACTTGAACAACGCAGCATCCTCGCAAGACGTGATATCGACCTATTGTAAGGCACTCTAATGTCCCGCGAGTTAGGTTGTCATCCTTTTAACAGCTCACGACATACGATCCGGGACGAAAAAATAGAGCAAAAGAAGAAAAGTGGCCCGAAATTGATGAAAACATTCGATTTTGAGCTCCAAAAACGGGCGCAACCGAGTAGGATTGCTGTCTTTGTCGTAGAGCTCTCAGAGAGCTTTCCAACGGTATGCTATGCGCTGTATAACTCCTTACGGATCAAAAGTTATGGGCACTGGAGCGACGGAGACCTGGTCACAAGCCCCATGCCCTTAGTTTGCGGGTCCAGCCTCTATGTGAAGTGAAGTTGTCTTGCCCAAGGTGCTGTGGGATTCGGTAATAGAAATGTGATGGATAAAGCATCTTGCCAACACTAACCGGGGCAAAAAAAATTGAAAAGGGGGGTGAAACACAAGGACTTCCAAGGGGTCACCCATCCTAGTACAACTCTCGACCAAGCATGCTTAACTTCGGAGTTTTGATGGGATTCGGTGCATTAGTGGTGGTATGATCGCACCTGTCATGTTGAGGGCACAAATCCTTTATGTGTTGACGGTTCACAATCCCAGCCTAGAATGATGACCCATTCTAAAGGCCCAATGGGCTTAACGACAACCCATCCAATACGACAACGCATCATCCTCGCTAGACGTGATATTGACGTGTTGTAGGGCCCTCTAATGTCCCGCAAGTTAGGTTGTCGTCGTTTTAACAGCTCACGACTTACGATCTGGGTTGGAAAAACAGAGCAAAAGAAGAGAAGTGGCCCGAAACTGCTGAAAACGTTCGATTTTGGGCTCCAAAAATGGGCGCAACCGAGCAGGCGTGCTGCCCCTATCGTAGTGCTCTCGGAGAGCTTTCCTACGGTATGTTGTGCGCCGCGTAACTCCTTACAGATCAAAAGTTATGGGCACCGGAGCGACGGAGACCTGGTCACAAGCCCCATACCCTCGGTTTGCAGGCCCAGCCTCTACGTGAAGCGAAGTTGTCTTGCCCAAGGTACCGTGGGATTCGGTAATAGAAATGTGGTTGATAACGCATCTTGGAAAGCCTAACCGGCGCAAAAAAAATTGAAAAGGGGGGTGCAACACGAGGACTTCCCAGGGGGTCACCCATCCTAGTATTACACTCGCCCAAGTACACTTAACTCTGGAGTTCTGGAGGGATCCGGTGCATTAGCACTGGTATGATCGCACCCGTCATGTTGAGGGCACAAATCCTTTATGTGTTGACGGTTCACAGTCTCAGCCTAGAGAGATAGCCCATTCAAAAGGCCCAATGGGCTTAACGACAACCCATCCACTTCAACAACGCAGTATCCTCGCAAGACATGATATCGACGTGTTGTAGGGCCCTTTAATGTCCCGCGAGTTAGGTTGTCATCCTTTTAACAGTTCAGAGCGTATGATCCGAGATGGAAAAACAGAGAAAAAAAAGTAAAGTTGCCCGAAACTGATGAAAACGTTCGATTTTGGGCACCAAAAATGGGAGCAGCAAAGCAAGCTTGTTGCCCTTATCGTAGAGCTTTCGGAGAGCTTTCCAACGGTATGTTTTGCACCACGTAACTCCTTACGGATCAAAAGTTATAGGCACCGGAGCGACAGAGACCTGGTCACAAGCCCCGCGCCCCCAGTTTGCGGGCCCAGCATCTACGTGAAGCGAAGTTGTCTTGCCCAAGGAGCCGTGGGATTCGGTAATAGAAATGTGGTGGATAAAACATCTTGGCAACCCTAACACGGGCAAAAAAAATTGAAAAAGGGGGTGCAACACGAGGACAACCCAGGGGCTCACCCATCCTAGTACTACTCTCACCCAAGCACGATTAACTTCAGTGTTCTGATGGGATCTGGTGCATTAGTGCTGGTATGATCGCACCCGTCATGTTGAGTGCACAAATCCCTTATGTGTTGACGGTTCACAGTCCCAGCCCAGAGAGATGGCCTATTCAAGAGGCCCAATGGGCTTAACGACAACCCATCCGCTTCAACAATGCCGCATCCTCGCAAGACATGATATCGACGTTTTGTAAGGCCATCTCATGTCCCGCAATTTAGGTTGTCGTCCTTTTAACTACTCACGACGTACGATCCGGGACGAAAAAAGAGAGCAAAAGAAGAAAAATGGTCCAAAACTGATGAAAATGTTCAATTTTGGGCTCCAAAAATGGGCGCAGCTGAGCAGGCTGGCTACCCCCATCGTAGAGCTCTCAGAGAGCTTTCTAACGGTATGCTGTGTGCCGCGTAACTCGTTACGAATCAAAAGTTATGGGCACCAGAGCTACAGAGACCTAGTCACTAGCCCCACGCCCTCGGTTTGCTGGCCCAGCCCCTACGTGAAGCAAAGTTGTCTTGCCCAAGGTGCCGTGGGATTCGGTAATAGAAATGTGGTGCATAAAGCATCTTGGCAAGCCTAACTGGGGTAAAAAAAAATGAAAATGGGGGGTGCAACACGAGGACTTCACAAGGGGTCACCCATCCTAGTGCTACTCTCGCCCAAGCACGCTTAACTTCGGAGTTCTGATGGGATCCGGTGCATTAGTGCTGGTATGATCGCACCCATCATGTTGAGGGCACAAATCCTTTATGTGTTGATGGTTCACAGTCTCAGCCTAGAGAGATGGCCAATTCAAAAGGCCCAATGGGCTTAACGACAACCCATCCACTTCAACAACGCAGCATCCTCGGAAGACATTATATTGACACATTGTAGGGCCCTCTAATGTCCCACGAGTTAGGTTGTCGTCCTTTTAACAGCTCAGGACGTACGATCCGGGATGAAAAAACAGAGCAAAAGAAGAAAAGTGGCCAGAAACTGATGAAAATATTCGATTTTGGGCTCCAAAAATGGGCGCAGATGAGCAGGCTTGCTACCCCTGTTGTAGAGCTCTCGGAGAGCTTTTCAACGGTATGCTGTGCACTGCATAACTCCTTACGGATCAAAAGTTATAGGCACCGGAGTGACAAAGACCTGGTCACAAGCCCCAAGCCCTCGGTTTGTAGGCCCAACCTCTACGTGAAGTGAAGTTGTCTTGCCCAAGGTGCCGTGGCATTCGGTAATAGAAATGCGGTAGATAAAACATCTTGGCAAGCCTAACCGGGGCAAAAAAAATTGAAAAGGGGGGTACAACACGAGGAATTCCCAGAGGGTCACCCATCCTAGTACTACTCTCGCCCAAGCACGCTTAACTTCGGAGTTCTGAAGGGATCCGGTCCATTAGTGCTGGTATGATCGCACCCGTCATGTTGAGGGCACAAATCCTTTTTGTGTTGACGGTTCACAGTCGCAGCCTAGAGAGATGGCCCATTCAAAAGGCCTAATGGGCATAACGACAACCCATCCACATCAACAACGCAGCATCCTCGCAAGACGTGATATCGACGCATTGTAGTGCCCTCTAATGTCCCGCGAGTTAGGTTGTTGTCCTTTTAACAGCTCACGACGTACGATCCGGGAAGAAAAAATAGAGCAAAAGAAGAAAAGTGGCCTAAAACTGATGAAAACGTTCGATTTTGGGCTCCAAAAACAGGCTCAGCCGAGCAGACTTGTTGCCACCATCGTAGAGCTCTTGGAGAGCTTTCCAACGGTATACTATGCACCGCGTAACGCCTTACGGATCAAAAGCTATGGGCACCGGAGCGACGGAGACCTGGTCACAAGCACCACGCCCTCGGTTTGCGAGTCCAGCCTCTACGTGAAGCGAAGTTGTCTTGCCCATGGTGCCGTGGGATTCGGTAATAGAAATGTGGTGCATAAAGCATCTTGGCAACCCTAACCGGGGCAAAAAAAATTGAAAAGGGGGGTGCAACACAAGGACTTCCTAGGGGGTCACCAATCCTAGTACTACTCTCACCCAAGCATGCTTAACTTCGGAGTTCTGATGGGATTCGGTGCGTTAGTGCTGGTATGATCGCACCCATCATGTTGAGGGGCACAAATCCTTTATGTGTTGACGGTTCACAGTCCTAGCCTAGAGAGATAGCCCATTCAAAAGGCCCAATGGGCATAATGACAACCCATCCACTTCAACAACGCAGTATCCTCGCAAGACGTGATATCGACGCGTTGTAGGGCCCACTAATGTCTCGCGAGTTAGGTTGTCATCCTTTTAACAGCTCATGACGTATGATCAGGGACGGAAAAATTGAGCAAAAGAAGAAAAGTGGCACGAAACTAATGAAAATGTTAGATTTTGGGCTCCAAAAATGGGTGCAGCCAAGCAGGCTTGCTTCCCCCGTCGTAGAGCTCTCGGAGAGCTTTCCAACGGTATTCTGTGCGCCGCGTAACTCCTTGCGGATCAAACGTTATGGGCACCGGAGCGACAGTGACCTGGTCACAAGCCCTACACCCTCAGTTTGCGGGCCCAGCCTCTACGTTAAGTGAAGTTGTCTTGCCCAAGGTGCCATGGGATTCGGTAATAGAAATGTGGTGGATAAAGCATCTTGGCAACCCTAACCAGGGCAAAAAAAAATTAAAAGAGGGGTGCAACACAAGGACTTCCAAGGGGTCATCCATTCTTGTACAACTCTCGCCCAAGCACGCTTAACTTCAGAGTTCTGATGGGATCCGGTGCACTAGTGCTGGTATGATCACACCCGTCATGTTGAGGGCACAAATCCTTTATGTGTTGACGGTTCACAGTCCCAGCCTAGCGAGATGACCCATTCAAAAGGCCCATTGGGCTTAACGACAACCCATCCACTTCAACAACGCAACAACCTCGCTAGACGTGATATCGACATGTTGTAAGGCCATCTCATGTCCCGCAAGTTAGGTTGTCATCCTTTTAACCGCTCACAACGTACGATCCGGGGCGAAAAAACAGAGCAAAAGAAGAAAAGTGGTCCGAAACTGATGAAAACGTTTAATTTTGGGCTCCAAAAATGGGCGCAGCAGAGCAGGCTGGTTGCCCCCGTCGTAGAGCTCTCGGAGTGCTTTCCAAAGGTATACTGTGCGCCGCGTAACTCCTTGCAGATCAAAAGTTATGGGCACCGGAGCGACGGATGTCACGCCCCAACCCGGCCTATAAAGGTTAGACTAGGGTGTGATCTAAACATTCAAGTCACGTCTCGTACTTAACCGTTCATGAAGATTTAACACTTAACGTTTGGCCTAAACTCCAAAATTTTTCGGTAAACCGGTAGTATAACAGCTGTAATTGGGCTCTTTGGTTTGGACTAATTCTCTAAACGCCTCGATTATTCCAATCATTAATCCAATTCCATTAAGGACTCCTATTTGTCACCAACCGATTTGCCTACTAGTTTATCTTGAAAGCCTCGTTTGGTTAATAAGCCTAACATGATAACTATGTCCCGTTTATTTGTCAATTTCCTACCATGCAAGTACCTATTATCCTTTAGTTTGCAAATGAGTACCTAAGTGAAATTAGATAGAATTAACTTAGTTGATTGTTCATCTAGTGGTTTGACTGCCTACGATAACTACTAATTAAGAAAACGAAAGCAAACAACCAAATAAAAGTTCGTCCGGTTATAGATAGTACAATCCCAGAATTAGACCCAAATTACAACGGGGTCATTTACATCAATAAACAACGAGCAACATAAAAGAAATAGTCTTCAAGTGGCATAGTTCACAAATAGCCATAATCATGCAAAGCACACAAGACAGGCAATCACTCCAAGGAATCATCGTTAGGCACATCGTCCTTGGGTACCTGTTCTTGATCTTCTTCACCTGAGATGATAAAAGAGGGTGAGTCCTTATGAACTCAGCGAGGGGGAACGAGAAATACGTTTTGAAACTCATTTTCCTGTTCAATTTATGAAAACTCTTTTTGAGAACATGTCACGTATTACAAATAATAAGGTACGCAATTATAAGAAACAAATCGAGTAACGGATACAAAGTAAGGGAACATAAATGCCAATCTTTCCTCCCCGAGGTTCTCTAGGAACCAATCGAGAGTACTTATACACATAGTAAAAAGGATACGGTGAGCATTTGCTCACAATATCAATTTCGATTCATTTGGTGCGGCCGACTTCGATAATCCACTTATCGCTCCCAATTGGGTGTACTCCGGATGTACCCCGAAAATCTATGACCCAACTCTCCGAGGGTGAAATGCCAAGCGAGAGAGGGAATTGGACCATGGTAGTCACGGTAACACCGGCAAGCCCGATGCCGCCCGGCGTGCGTGAAACACTACCATGCCACACTGAAGGTTGCAACCTCGTATGCAATGCACATTTATAACATTTAACATATCACTTTAGGAGGGCAACAAAGTAGGTTGCCTCCGAGCAAGTATATGATCACATTTTGACATATTGGCATATAAGGTGTTGTAAGAACATATAATCAATTCATATATCCATTTGAAAGCAATTAAACTTTAACGGGCAGCCAAGTAATCATGTTCAAATAAACCATTGAATATCTTTTAACAATTCACATTAGGAGGACAACAAAGTAGGTTGCCTCCGAGCAATTTCAAGATCACATATTGCCAAGTAAACGAACGAGGCATGCTTGACATGAAATTTTACTTTGTAGAACACATAGAGTCATATGAACATTAAACGGGCAGCCATGTAACACATGCAAGTCAAGCCATATAACTCATTTCAAAGTTCACGTAATCAAGTGATACGAATATTCAACATGCAACAACATTTACGTGGGTTCGGTTGCAAGAAAAGCTTATATGACAACATTCAATGGTCAAAATCACTTTTGAAGTTATAAAACATTTATGGGCAGCCCACTAAGCATATAATTTCCACACAATAATCAAGAATCAACACTTAGCAAAACTACCTAGTCATTAGGGTTTCCATTTGATGCTTAATCGTGTGATTAAAACCCTAAGTCAACTCAAAATCATTCTCAAGTACTCAAAACAGTCCACATAACATCCCAACACCACATTTCCACACAATTAGAACCACAAAAGGGGTTACAACAATTTTCCAAGCATGTAGCTAAATGAAACCTTTACTGCAATAGGCTGTTTTCCCACAATCAATAGGATAATCAAACAATCTCCAAATTCAGTGAATAAGATGTCAAATTAAATCTTAAGAAGTTAACTAAAATCAGAAACAACCCTTGCATCAATTGGAGTTCAGAATCATTAGTTATAGCCGAAACAGTGAGGTAGCACAAAACTGTCCAGATTTGCACACTTTTCCGAAATTGACGTTTTTGAGGTCCTTAGGGTCAGTTTTAGCTTTGGTCCATTTCTGACAAAATTGTCCATAACTGAAAACTCTAGCAGCACACCAAATTTCATGAAATTTGGGCAACATTTACTAAGTCAAATATGGTTCGTTCCACAAGGTCAGTGCATCTGCCAAAACCTGCTTCATTTCTCCAGATTTCCAGATTTGGTCACATTTTAAAGATTTTCCATTTTGAGGACCTTAGAGTCAAAATTAGCTTCGACCTATTTCTGAGAAAAATGTCCAAAACTGTCCAAAATAGTCACCTACCAATTTTAAAGTATTTTTAACATCATTTGCTTAGATAAACTTACCTCGAACAGACTGGTCAGAGAGCTGTCATCCATTTCGACTTCACCTAGCATCATTTTCAAGCCAAGATCTTGCCATGCATGGTTGTTTAAGCTTATGAACGACCATATAGCTCAAGTACAGAAGCAAATACACACATTTATGAGCATGCTTGTGAAATTTTGAAGAGTTTTCAAAAGGTTTTAACCCTCACCTTTGCAATCAACCCAAAAAATGCTCAAAACCTTGTTGAAGCTCAAATCTCTTCTTCTTCTTGCTTAGCCGAGATTCCAACTCGCTTTTCTCTATTTTTCCTAGCTTAGTGATCAATCTATTAGCACATGCATGAGGTTAGAACAAGAAGAAAAGAAATGGAAGCTTAAAAACTCACCAAGGCCGAAAATGGTGACTCAAAATGCTTGCATGTGTGTTTCTTGCATTCTAGCTTGCTTGGGTGAGTTTCTTTGCTTGTGGTTTGTCTTGATGCACCATAGGATGATGAAGATGAGCTCAGAGGTGGAGAGAACTCAGCCAAAACCGAAATGGAGAGAGAGAGTGAGAGGGAGAGAGAGAAAATGTGAGGAAAGTGAGATAAATGAGAGAAAAATGAGGCTTTTGCAATTTTTTGAGCATGTGGTCAGCCTTGGGCATACAAATTCAGACTTTTTTGTCTTCAAGATGGAATTTTGAAATGTTAGCATGGGCATAGGTGGTTTGGTCGAAAATGGTGTGAGAATTGAGGTGGTTTGAGCAATTTTTTTTTTATGCATTTGTGTCATAGTTTGTCTAAGCATGCATAGTTAATTGTATAATTGTTCAAACCTTGTGCAGAAACCATGGTATGGTCGGCCAAAGCATGTGCCAAATCTGAATTTTTGTCATGTTTTGGATGTTATTTAATTGTGTATTGAAAGTGCAAAAAGAATAAAGAATAAGGAATAAAGAATGTCTAGCTTTTTGTGTTATTTTGTCTTCTAGTGAGTCAAATTAGGATTATAATATTGATAGTGGATTTTGTAGGATTGTTTAATAGTCTAGTGCTCCGTGTAAGATGCTCTCTTGATTAGCGTGAAAGCACGCTTTCCTAGGTCTAGGGCACGCACTACGAGGTAGGACACGAACTACAAGATGAACGCACGTTTTTCAAGACTAAGGCACATACTTCAAGATAAGTGCATGGATTCTAATGCTAACACACACAACCCTAGGTGAATGAACGTAAATCAAAATAAGGCACGTAATTCAAGACATGACTCTTAAACCTAGGTTAAGGCACACAGTTCAAGGTTAATGCACACGAAACGAAGAGACACACGCAAATCAAGGTCTCACATGTAAATTAAGGTCATGGCATGTTTATCTAGGTATCGCACGTATATCAAGGATTAAGGCACACAATTCTAGGTTAAGGCACGTATAACGAGGCATGCACGAAAACCAAGACAAGGCACGTAATCCTAGGTCGGTCATATAATTTTAGGTCTAAGGCGCGCAAATCGAGGTAGGACACGTTATTCGGGGTCGGGCCTCACAACGAAGACCTGGTCACAAGCCCCACGCCCTCAGTTTGCGAGCCCAGCCTCTACGTGAAGTGAAGTTGTCTTGCCCTAGGAGCCGTGGGATTCAGTAATAGAAATGTGGTGGATAAAGCATCTTGGCAACCCTAACCGAGGCAAAAAAAAATGAAAAGGTGGGTGCAACACAAGGACTTCTAGGGGGTCACCCATTCTTGTACAACTCTCGCCCAAGCACGCTTAACTTCAGAGTTCTGATGGGATCCGGTGCACTAGTGCTGGTATGATCGCACCCGTCATGTTGATGGCACAAATCCTTTATGTGTTGACGGTTCACAGTCCCAGCCTAGCAAGATGACCCATTCAAAAGGCTCAATCGGCATAACGACAACCCATCCACTTCAACAACGCAACATCCTCGCTAGACATGATATCGACGCGTTGTAGGGCCCTCTAATGTCCTGCGAGTTAGGTTTTCGTCCTTTTAAAAGCTCACGACGTACGATCCGGGACGAAAAAACAGAGCAAAAGAAGAAAAGTGGCCTGAAATAGATGAAAACTTTCGATTTTGGTCTCCAAAAATGGGCGCAGCCGTGCAGGCTTGCTTGCCCCATCGTAGAGCTCTCGGAGTGCTTTCCAACGGTATGCTATGCGCCACGTAACTCCTTACGGATCAAACGTTATGGGCACCGGAGCGACGGAGACCTGGTCACAAGCCCCAGGCCCTCGGTTTGCAGGCCCAGCATCTACGTGAAGCGAAGTTGTCTTGCCCAAGGTGCCGTGGGATTCGGTAATAGAAATGTGGTGGATAAAGCATCTTGGCAACCCTAACCGGGGCAAAAAAAATTGAAAAGGGGGGTGCAACACGAGGATTTCCCAGTGGGTCACCCATCCTAGTACTACTCTCACCCCAGCACGCTTAACTTTTGGAGTTCTGATGGGATCCGGTGCATTAGTGCTGGTATGATCGCACCCATCATGTTGAACACACAAATCTATTATGTGTTGACGGTTCATAGTCCCAGCCCAGAGAGATGGCCCATTCAAAAGGCCTAATGGGCTTAACGATAACCCATCTACTTCAACAACGCTGCATCCTCGCAAGACGTGATATCGATGTGTTGTAGGGCCATCTAATGTCTCGCGAGAAAGGTTGTCGCCCCTTTAACAGCTCATGACATACGATCCGGGATGGAAAAACAGAGCAAAAGAAGAAAATTGGCTTGAAACTGATGAAAACGTTCGATTTTGGGCTCCAAAGAGGGCGCCGCCGAGCAGGCTTGCTGCCCCTGTCGTAGTATAGCTCTCGGAGAGCTTTTCAACGGCATGCTGTGCAACGCGTAACTTCTTACGGATCAAAAGTTATGGGAACCGGAGGGACGAAGGCCTGTTCACAAGCCCCAAACCCTTGATTTACGGGCCCAGCCTCTACGTGAAGCGAAGTTGTTTTGCGTAAGGTGCCGTGGGATTCAATAACAGAAATGTGGTGGATCAAACATCTTGGCAAGCCTAACCGGGGCAAAAAAAATTGAAAAGTGGGGTGCAACACGAGGATTTCCCAGGGGCTCACCCATCCTAGTACTACTCCGCCCAAGCACGCTTAACTTCGGAGTTCTGATGGGATCTGGTGAACTAGTGCTGGTATGATCGCACCCATCATGTTGTGGGCACAAATCCTTTATGTGTTTATGGTTCACAGTCTCAGCCTAGCGAGATGGCCCATTCAAAAGGCCCAATGGGCTTAATGACAACCCATCCACTTCAACAACGCAACAACCTTGCTAGACTTGATATCGACGCGTTTTAGGGCCCTCTAATGTCCCGCGAGCTAGGTTTTCGTCCTTTTAAAAGCTCACGACGTACGATCCGGGACGAAAAAATAGAGCAAATGAAGAAAAGTTGCCCGAAACAGATGAAAATATTTGATTTTGGGCTCCAAAAACAGCCGCAGCCAAACAGGCCTGTAGCCCCCGCCGTAGAGCTCTCGGAGAGCTTTCCAACGGTATGTTGTGCACCGCGTTCCTTACGGATCAACAGTTATGGGCACCGGAGGGACGAAGACCTGTTCACAAGCCCCAAGCCCTCGATTTGCGGGCCCAGCCTCTACGTGAAGCGAAGTTGTCTTGCCTAAGGAGCCGTGGGATTCAATAACAGAAATGTGGTGCATCAAACATCTTGGCAAGCCAAACCGGGGCAACAAAAATTGAAAAAGGGGGTGCAACACGAAGACTTCCCAGGGGGTCACCCATCCTAGTACTACTCTCACCAAGCACGCTTAACTTCAGAGTTCTGATGGGATCCGGTGCACTAGTGCTGGTATGATCTCACCTGTCATGTTGAGGGCACAAATCCTTTATGTGTTGACGGTTCACAGTCTCAACCAAGAGAGATGGCCCATTCAAAAGGCCCAATGGGCTTAACGACAACCCATCCACTTTAACAACGCAGCATCCTCACAAGACGTGATATCAACGCATTGTAGGGCCCTCTAACGTCCTGTGGGTTAGATTATCGTCCTTTTAACAGCTCACGATGTATGATCCGAGATGAAAAAATAGAGAAAAGAAGAAAAGTGGCCCGAAACTGATGAAAACATTCGATTTTGTCTCCAAAAATAGGCCCAGCCAAACAGGCTTGTTGCCCCCGTCGTAGAGCTCTCGAAGAGCTTTCCAACGGTTTGCTGTGCGCCGCGTAACTCCTTACGGTTCAAAAGTTATGGGCACCGAAGCGACGGAGACCTGGTCACAAGCACCACCCCTCGGTTTGCGGGCCCAGCCTCTACGTGAAGCGAAGTTGTCTTGCCCAACGTACCGGGGGATTCGGTAATAGAAATGTGGTGCATAAAGCATCTTGGCAACCATAACCGAGGTAAAAAAAATTGAAAAGGGGGGTGCAACACGAGGACTTCCCAGGGGGTCACCCATCCTAGTACTATTCTCGCCCAAGCATGTTTAACTTCAGAGTTCTTATGGGATCCGGTTCGTTAGTGCTGGTATGATCGCACCCGTCATATTGAGGGCACAAATCCTTTATGTGTTGACGGTTCACAATCCTAGCCTAGATAGATAGCCCATTCAAAAGGCCCAATGGGCACAACAACATCCCATCCACTTCAACAACGCAGCATCGTCGCAAGACGTGATATCGACTCGTTGTTGGGCCCTCTAATGTCCCGCGAGTTAGGTTGTCATCCTTTTAACAGCTCACGACGTACGATCCGGGATGAAAAAATATAGCAAAAGAAGAAAAGTCCCCCGAAACTGATGAAAACTTTCGTTTTGGGTTCCAAAAATAGGCACAGCCGAGCAGGCTTGCTGCCCCTGTCATAGAGCTCTCGGAGAGCTTTCCAACTGTATGCTGTGCGCCGCGTAACTCCTTACGGATCAAAACTTATGGTCACCGGAGCGACGGAACCTGGTCGCAAGCCCCACGCCCTCGGTTTGCGGGCCCAGCCTCTAGGTGAAGCGAAGTTGTCTTGCCCAAGTAGCCGTGGGATTCGGTAATAAAAATGTGGTAGATAAAGCATCTTGGCAACCCTAACCGGGGAAAAAAAAATTGAAAAGGGGGGTACCACACAAGGACTTCCCACGGGGTCACCCATCCTAGTACTACTCTCACCCAAGCACGCTTAACTTCGGAATTCTAATGGGATCCGGTGCATTAGTGCTGGTATGATTGCACCCGTCATGTTGAGGGTACAAATCCTTTATGTGTTGACGGTTCACAGTCTCAGCCTAGAGAGATGGCCCATTCAAAAGTCCCAATGAGCTTAACGACAACCCATCCACTTCAACAACACATGATCCTCGCAAGACGTGATATCGACGGATTGTAGGGCACTCTAATGTCCCGCGAGTTAGGTTGTCGTCCTTTCAACAACTCACGACATACGATCCGGGACGGAAAAACAAAGCAAAAGAAGAAAAGTGGCCCGAAACTGATGAAAATGTTCAATTTTGGGCTCCAAAAATGGGCGCAGCCGAGCAGGCTTGCTATATCTGTCGTAGAGCTCTCGGAGAGCTTTCTAACGTTATGTTGTGCGCCGTGTAACTCCTTACAAATCATAAGTTATGGGCACCGGAGCGACGGAGCCCTGGTCACAAGTGCCACGCCCTCTGTTTCGGGCCCAGCCTCTACGTGAAGCGAAGTTGTCTTGCCCTAGGTGCCGTGGGATTCGGTAATAGAAATGTGGTGGATAAAGCATCTTGGCAACCCTAACCGGGGCAAAAAAAATTGAAAATGGGGGTGCAACACAAGGATTTCCAGGGGGTCACCCATTCTTGTACAACTCTCGCCCAAGCACGCTTAACTTCAGAGTTCTGATGGGATCCGGTGCACTAGTGCTGTTATGATCGAACACGTCATGTTGAGGGCACAAATCCTTTATGTGTTGACGGTTCACATTCCCAGCCAAGAGAGATAGCCTATTCAAAAGGCCCAATGGGCATAACGACAACCCATCCACTTCAACAACGCAGTATCTTCCCAAGACGTGATATCGATGCGTTGTAGGGCCCTCTAATGTCCAGCGAGTTAGGTTGTCATCCTTTTAACAGCTCAGGACGTACGATCAGGGATGAAAAAACTGAGCAAAAGAAGAAAAGTAACACAAAAATAATGAAAATGTTTGATTTTGGGCTGCAAAAATGGGTGCAGGCGAGCCGGCTTGCCGCCCCTATCCTAGAGCTCTCGGAGAGGTTTCCAACGGTATGCTGTACGCCGCGTAACTCCTTGCGAATCAAAAGTTATGGGCACCGGAGCGACGAAGACCTGGTCATAAGCCCCATGCCCTCAGTTTACGGGCCCAGCCTCTTCGTGAAGTGAAGTTGTCTTGCCCAAGGTGCCGTGGGATTCGGTAATAAAAATGTGGTGGATAAAGCATCTTGGCAACCCTAACCGGGGCAAAAAAATTTGAAAAGGGGGGTGCAACACAAGGACTCCGAGGGGGTCACCCATTCTTGTACAACTCTTGCCCAAGCACGCTTAACTTCAGAGTTCTGATGGGATCCGGTGCACTAGTGCTGGTATGATCGTAGCCGTCATGTTGAGGCACAAATCCTTTATGTGTTGACGGTTCACAGTCCCAGCCTAGCTAGATGACCTATTCAAAAGGCCCATTGGGCTTAATGACAACCCATCCACTTCAACAACGCAACATCCTCGTT
Organism: Ehretia macrophylla; assembly: GCA_037974665.1. NCBI lineage: Eukaryota > Viridiplantae > Streptophyta > Magnoliopsida > Boraginales > Ehretiaceae > Ehretia > Ehretia macrophylla. The sequence continues at coordinate 32,437,279 of CM075777.1, forward strand.
AGACTTGATATTGACGCGTTGTAGGGCCCTCTAATGTCCCGCGAGTTAGGTTTTGGTCCTTTTAAAAGCTCACGACGTACAATCCGGGATGAAAAAACAGAGCAAAAGAAGAAAAGTTGCCTGAAACTGATGAAAACATTCGATTTTGGGCTCCAAAAACAGTCGTAGCCAAACAGGCTTGTAGCCCCCGTCGTAGAGCTCTCGGAGAGCTTTCCAACGGTATGTTGTGCACCGCGTTCCTTACAGATCAAAAGTTATAGGCACCGGAGGGACGAAGACCTGTTCACAAGCCCCAAGCCCTCGATTTGCGGGCCCAGCCTCTACGTGAAGCGAAGATGTCTTGCCTAAGGAGCCGTGGGATTCGGTAACAGAAATGTGGTGCATCAAACATCTTGGCAAGCCTAACCGGGGCAAAAAAAATTGAAAAAGGGGGTGTAACACGAAGACTTCCCAGGGGGTCACCCATCCTAGTACTACTCTCGCCCAAGCACGCTTAACTTCGGAGTTTTGATGGAATCCGGTGCACTAGTGCTGGTATGATCACACCCGTCATGTTGAGGGCACAAATCCTTTATGTGTTGACGGTTCACAGTCTCAGCCAAGAGAGATGGCCCATTCAAAAGGCCCAATGGGCTTAACGATAACCCATCCACTTTAACAACGCAGCATCCTCGGAAGACGTGATATCAACGCATTGTAGGGCCCTCTAACGTCCTGCGGGTTAGGTTATCGTCCTTTTAACAGCTCACGATGTATGATCCGAGACAAAAAAATAGAGAAAAGAAGAAAAGTGGCCCGAAACTAATGAAAACATTCGATTTTGGGCTCCAAAAATAGGCTCAGCCAAACAGGCTTGTTGCCCCCGTCGTAGAGCTCTCGAAGAGCTTTTCAACGGTATGCTGCGCGCCGCGTAACTCCTTACGGATTAAAAGTTATGGGCACCGGAGCGACGGAGACCTGGTCACAAGCACCACGCCCTCGGTTTGTGGGCCCAGCCTCAACGTGAAGTGAAGTTGTCTTGCCCAACGTACCGGGGGATTCGGTAATAGAAATGTGGTGAATAAAGCATCTTGGTAACTATAACTGAGGCAAAAAAAATTGAAAAGGGGGGTGCAACACGAGGACTTCCCAGGGGGTCACCCATCCTAGTACTACTCTCGCCCAAACATGCTTAACTTCGGAGTTCTGATGGGATCCAGTGCGTTAGTGCTGGTATGATCGCACCCGTCATGTTGAGGGCACAAATCCTTTATGTGTTGACGGTTCACAATCCCAGCCTAGAGAGATAGCCCATTCAAAAGGCCCATTCAGAAGGCCCAATGGGCATAACAACATCCCATCCACTTCAACAATGCAGCAACCTCGCAAGACGTGATATCGACTCGTTGTTGGGACCTCTAATGTCCCGCGAGTTAGGTTGTCGTCCTTTTAACAGCTCATGATGTACGATCCAGGATGAAAAAACAGAGCAAAAGAAGAAAAGTCACCCGAAACTGATGAAAACTTTCGTTTTGGGCTCCAAAAATAGGCACAGCCGAGCAGGCTTGCGGCCCCTGTCATAGAGCTCTCGGAGAGCTTTCCAACTGTATGCTGTAAGCCGCGTAACTCCTTACAGATCAAAACTTATGGTCACCGGAGCGACGGAAACCTGGTCGCAAGCTCCACGCCCTCGGTTTGCGGGCCCAGCCTCTACGTTAAGCGATGTTGTCTTGCCCAAGTTGCCGTGGGATTCGGTAATAGAAATGTGGTGGATAAAGCATCTTGGCAACCCTAACCGGGGCAAAAAAAATTGAAAAGGAGGGTGCCACACAAGGACTTCCCAGGGGTTCACCCATCGTTGTACTACTCTCGCCCAAGCACGCTTAACTTCGGAGTTCTAATGGGATCCGGTGCATTAGTGCTGGTATGAATGCACCTGTCATGTTGTGGGTACAAATCCTTTATGTGTTGACTGTTCACAGTCTCAGCCTAGAGAGATGGCCCATTCAAAAGGTCCAGTGGGCTTAACGACAACCCATCCACTTCAACAACACACGATCCTCGTAAGACGTGATATCGACGGATTACAGGGCACTCTAATGTCCCGCGAGTTAGGTTGTCGTCTTTTCAACAACTCACGACATACGATACGGGACGGAAAAACAAAGCAGAAGAAGAAAAGTGGCCCGAAACTGATGAAAACGTTCAATTTTGGGCTCCAAAAATGGGCACAGCCGAGCAGGCTTGCTACACCTGTCGTAGAGCTCTCAGAGAGCTTTCTAATGGTATGATGTGCGCTGTGTAACTCGTTACGGATCATAAGTTATGGGCACCAGAGCGACGGAGCCCTGGTCACAAGCCCCACGCCCTCTGTTTCGGGCCCAGCTTCTACGTGAAGCGAAGTTGTCTTGCCCTAGGTGCCGTGGGATTCGGTAACAGAAATGTGGTGGATAAAGCATCTTGGCAACCCTAACCGGGGCAAAAAAAATTGAAAAGGGGGGTGCAACACGAGGACTTCCCAAGGGGTCACCCATCCCAGTATTACTCTCCCCCAAGCATGCTTAACTTCGGAGTTTTGATGGGATCCGGTGCATTAGTGCTGGTATGATCGCACCTGTCATGTTGAGTGTGCAAATCCTTTATGTGTTGACGGTTCACAGTCCCAGCCAAGAGAGATGACACATGCAAAAGGCCCATGGGCTTAACGATAACCCATCCACTTCAACAATGCAACATCTTCGCTAGACGTGATATCGACGCATTGTAGGGCCCTCTAATGTCCCACGAGTTAGGCTTTCATCCTTTTAATAGCTCGCGACGTACGATCCGGGATGGAAAAACATAGCAAAAGAAGAAAAATGGCCCGAAACTAATGAAAATGTTCGATTTTAGGCTCCAAAAACGGTGTCAGCCGAGCTTGCTGCTCTCGTCGTAGAGCCCTCGGAGAGCTTTCTAACAGTATGCTGTGCGCCACGTAACTCCTTACGGATCAAAAGTTAAGGGCACCAGAGCGACGAAGACCTGGTCACAAGCCCCATGCCCCCAGTTTGTGGGCCAAGCCTCTATGTGAAGCGAAGTTGTCTTGCCCAAGGTGCCGTGGGATTGGGTATTAGAAATGTGGTGGATAAAGTATCTTGGCAAGCCTAACCGGGGAAAAAAAATTGAAAAGGGGGGTGCAACACGAGGAATTCGCAGGGGGTCACACATCCTTGTACTACTCTCACCCTAGCATGATAAACTTCGGAGTTCTGATGGGATCCGGTGCATTAGTGCTGGTATGATCACACACGTCATGTTGAGGGTACAAATCCTTTATGTGTTGAAGGTTCACAGTCCCAGCCTAGAGAGATGACCCGTTCAAAAGGCCCAATGGCATTAACGACAACCCATCCACTTCAACAACGCAGTATTCTCACTAGACGTGATATCGACGCATTGTAGGGTCCTCTAATGTCCCGCGAGTTAGTTTTTCATCCTTGTAATAGCTCACGACGTACGATCCGGGATGAAAAAACATAGTAAAAGAAGAAAAGTGGCCCAAAACTGATGAAAACGTTCGATATTGGGCTAAAAACCCTGCTCAGCCGAGTAGGCTTGCTTCCGTCGTCGTAAAGCTCTCGGAGAGCTTTCCAAAGGTATGCTGTGCGCCGCGTAACTCCTTACGGATCAAAAGCTATGGGCACCGGAGCGATGGAGACCTGGTTACAAGACCCACGCCCTCGGTTTGCAAGCCCAGCCTCTACGTGAAGCGAAGTTGTCTTGCCCAAGGTGCCATGGGATTCGGTAATAGAAATGTGGTGAAAAAAGCATCTTGGCAAGCCTAACCAGAGCAAAAAAAATTGAAAAGGGGGGTGCAACACGAGGACTTCCCAAGGGGTCACCCATCCTAGCACAACTCTCGCCCAAGCACGTTTAACTTCGGAGTTTTGATGGGATCCGGTGTTTTAGTGCTGGTATGATCACACCCATCATGTTGAGGGCACAAATCTTTTATGTGTTGACGGTTCACATTCTCAGCCTAGAGAGATGGCCCATTCAAAAGGCCCAATGGGCTTAACGAAAACCCATCCACTTCAACAACGCAGCAAACTTGCAAGACATGATATCGATGCATTGTAGGGCCCTCTAATGTCCCACGAGTTAGGTTGTCATGCTTTTAACATCTCACGATGTACGATCCAGGACGGAAAAACAGAGTAAAAAAAGAAAAGTGGCCCTAAACTGATAAAAACGTTCTATTATTGGCTTCAAAATCAAGTGCAGCTGAGCAAGCTTGCTTCTCCTGTCGTAGAGCTCTTGGAGAGCTTTCCAACGGCATGCTGTGCGCCGTGTAACACCTTATAGATCAAAAGTTATGGGCACCGGAGCAACGGAGACTTGGTCACAAGCCCCACGCCCCTAGTTTGTGGGCCCAGCCTCTACGTGAAGCGAAGTTGTCTTGCCTAAGGTGCCGTGGGATTCGATAATAGAAATGTGTTGGATAAAGCATCTTGGCAACCTTAATCGGGGCAAAAAAAATTGAAAAAGGGGGTACAACACGAGGACTTCCCAGGGGGTCACCCATCCTACTAGTAATCTCGCCCAAGCACGCTTAACTTCGGAGTTCTGATGAGATCCAGTGCATTAGTGTTGGTATGATCGCACCCGTCATGTTGAGTGTACAAATCCATTAAAAGGCAGCCCCGAGAGATGGCCTATTCAAAAGGCCCAATGGGCTTAATGTCAACCCATCCGCTTCAACAACGCAGCTTCCTCTCAAGAAATGATATCGTTGTGTTGTAGGGCCCTCTAATGTCCGGCGAGTTAGGTTGTCGTCCTTTTAACAGCTCACGACGTACGATCCAGGACGGAAAAACAGAGCGAAAGAAGTAAAGTTGCCCGAAACTTATGAAAACGTTCGATGTTGTTCTCCAAAAACGGGCGCAACCGAGCATTCTTGTTTCCCCCGTCGTAGAGCTCTCAGAGAGCTTTCCAACACTACGCTGTGCACCGCGTAACTCCTTACGGATCAAAAGTTATGGTCACCGAAGTGAAGGAGACGTGGTCACAAGCCCCACGCCCTCGGTTTGCGAGCCCAGCCTCTACGTGAAGCGAAGTTTTCTTGCCCAAGGTGCCGTGGGATTCGGTAATAGAAATATGGTGGATAAAGCATCTTGGCAAGCCTAACCGGAGCAAAAAAAATTGAAAAGGGGATGCAACACGAGGACTTCTTAGGGGGTCACCCATCCTAGTACTACTCTCGCCCAACCACGCTTAACTTCGGAATTCTAATGGGATCCGATGGATTAGTGCTGTTATGATCACACCCATCATGTTGAGGGTACAAATCCTTTATGTGTTGACGGTTCACAGTCTCAGCCTAGAGAGATGGCCCATTCAAAAGGCCCAATGGGCTTAACGACAACCCATCCACTTCAACAACGCAGCATACTCGCAAGACATGATATCGACGCATTGTAAGGCCCTCTAATGTCCCGCGAGTGAGGTTGTCATCCTTTTAACATCCCACGATTTACTATCCGAGACGGAAAAACAGAGTAAAAGACAAAAAGTAGCCCAAAATTGATAAAAATGTTCGATTTTTGGCTTCAAAAACAAGTGCAGCCGAGCAAGCTTGCTGCCCTTGTCGTAGAGCTCTCAGAGAGCTTTCCAATGGCATGCTATGCGCCGTGTAACACCTTATAGATCAAAAGTTATGGGCACCGGAGCAACGAAGACCTCGTCACAAGCCCCACACCCCCAGTTTGCGGGCCCAACCTCTACGTGAAGCGAAGTTGTCTTGCCTAAGGTGTCGTGGGATTCGGTAATAGGAATGTGGTGGATAAAGCATTTTGGCAACCTTAATCGGGGCAAAAAAAATTGAAAAAGGGGGTGCAACACGAGGACTTCCCAGGGGGTCACCCATCGTAGTAGTACTCTTGCCCAAGCACGCTCAACTTCGGAGTTCTGATAAGATCCGATGCATTATTGCTGGTATGATCGCACCCGTCATGTTGAGCGCATAAGTCCCTTAAAAGCCAGCCCCGAGAGATGGCCCATTCAAAAGGCCCAATGGGCTTAACGACAACCCATCCACTTTAACAACGTAGCTTCCTCGCAAGATATGATATCGATGTGTTGTAGGGCCCTCTAATGTCCGGCAAGTTAGGTTGTCGTCCTTTTAACAGCTCACGACGTACGATCCAGGACAGAAAAACAGAGCGAAAGAAGTAAAGTTGCCCGAAACTTATGAAAACGTTCAATGTTGTTCTCCAAAAACGGGCGTAACCGAGCAGCCTTGCTTCCCCCGTCGTAGAGCTCTCGGAGAGCTTTCCAACAGTACACTGTGCACCGCGTAACTCCTTACGAATCAAAAGTTATGGTCACAGGAGTGATGGAGACGTGGTCAAAAGCCCCACGCCCTCGGTTTGCGAGCCCAGCCTCTACATGAAGCGAAGTTGTCTTGCCCAAGGTGCCGTGGGATTCGGTAATAGAAATGTGGTGGATAAAGAATCTTGGGAAGCCTAACTGGGGCAAAAAAAATTGAAAAGGGGATGCAATACGAGGACTTCTTAGGGGGTCACCCATCCTAGTACTACTCTCGCCCAACCACGCTTAACTTCGGAATTCTGATGGGATCCGATGCATTAGTGCTGTTATGATCACACCCGTCATGTTGAGGGCACAAATCCTTTATGTGTTGATGGTTCACAGTCTCAGCCTAGAGAGATGGCCCGTTCAAAAGGCCCAATGGGCGTAACGACAACCCATCCACTTCAACAATGCAGCATACTCGCAAGACATGATATCGACGCATTGTAGGGCCCTCTAATGGCCCGCGAGTGAGGTTGTCATCCTTTTAACATCTCACAATTTACTATCCGAGACGGAAAAACAGAGTAAAAGAAGAAAAGTAGCCCGAAATTGATAAAAACGTTCGATTTTTGGCTTCAAAAACAAGTGCAGCCGAGCAAGATTGCTGCCCCTATCGTAGAGCTCTCGGAGAGCTTTCCAATGGCATGCTATGCGCCGTGTAACACCCTATAGATAAAAAGTTATGGGCACCGGAGCAACGGAGACCTGGTCACAAGCCCCACGCCCCCAGTTTGCGGGCCCAGCCTCTACGTGAAGCGAAGTTGTCTTGCCTAAGGTGCCGTGGGATTCGGTAATAGGAATGTGGTGGATAAAGCATTTTGGCAACCTTAATCGGGGCAAAAAAAATTGAAAAATAAGGTGCAACACGAGGACATCCCAGGGGGTCACCCATCCTAGTAGTACTCTCGCCCAAGCACGTTTAACTTCGGAGTTCTTATAAGATCCGGTGCATTATTGCTGGTATGATCGCACCCGTCATGTTGAGCGCACAAGTCCCTTAAAAGCCAGCCCCGAGAGATGGCCCATTCAAAAGGCCCAATGGGCTTAACGATAACCCATCCGCTTCAACAACGTAGCTTCCTCGCAAGATATGATATCGATGTGTTGTAGGGCCCTCTAATGTCCGGCGAGTTAGGTTGTCGTCCTTTTAACAGCTCACAACATACGATCTAGGACGAAAAAATAGAGCGAAAGAAGTAAAGTTGCCCGAAACTTATGAAAACATTCGATGTTGTTCTCCAAAAATGGGCGCAACCAAGCAGCCTTGCTTCCCCCGTCGTAGAGCTCTCGCAGAGCTTTCCAACAGTACGCTGTGCACCACGTAACTCCTTACGGATCAAAAGTTATGGTCACCGGAGTGACGGAGACGTGGTCACAAGCCCCACGCCCTCGGTTTGCGAGCCCAGCCTCTACGTGAAGCGAAGTTGTCTTGCCCAAGGTGCCGTGGGATTCAGTAATAGAAATGTGGTGGATAAAGCATATTGGCGAGCCTAACCGGGGCAAAAAAAATTGAAAAGGGGATGCAACACGAGGACTTCTTAGGGGTCACCCATCCTAGTACTACTCTCGCCCAAGCACGCTTAACTTCAGAGTTCTGATGGGATCCGGTGCATTAGTGCTGGTATGATCGCATCCATCATATTGAGGGCTCAAATTCTTCTTGTGTTGACGGTTCACAGTCTTAGCCTAGAGAGATGTCCCTTTCAAAAGGCCCAATGGGCTTAACGACAACCCATCCACTTCAACAACGCAGCATCCTCGCTAGACGTGATATCAACGCATAGTAGGGCCCTCTAATGCCCCGCGAGTTAGGTTGTCGTCCTTTTAATAGCTCACGACGTACGATCCGGGATGAAAAAACTGAGCAAAAAAAGAAAAGTGGCTCAAAACTAATGAAAAATTTCGATTTTGTTCTCCAAAAATAGGCGAAGCCGTGCAGGCTTGCTGTCCACGTCGTAGAGCTCTCGGAGAGCTTTCCAACGGTATGTTGTGTGCCGCGTAACTCCTTACGGATCAAAAGTTATGGGCACCGGAGCGACAGAGACCTGGTCCCAAGCCCCACGCCCTCGATTTGCTAGCCCAGCCTCTATGTGAAGTGAAGTTGTCTTGCCCAAGGTGCCGTGTGATTCGGTAATAGAAATGTGGTGGATAAAGCATCTTGGCAAGCCTAACTGGGAAAAAAAAATTGAAAAGGCGGGTGCAACACGAGGACTTCCCAAAGGGTCACCTATCCTAGTACTACTCTCGCCCAAGCACGCTTAACTTCGGAGTTCTAATGGGATCCGGTGCATTAGCGCTAGTATAATCGCACCCGTCATGTTGAGGGCACAAATCCTTTATGTTTTGACGGTTCACAGTCGCAGTCTAGAGAGATGGCCCATTCAAAAGGCCCAATGGGCTTAACGACAACCCATCCACTTTAACAACGCAGCATCCTCGCAAGGCGTGATATGAACGCATTGTAGGGCCCTCTAATGTCCCGCGAGTTTGGTTGTCGTCCTTTTAACAGCTCACGACGTACGATATAGGATGGAAAAACTGAACAAAAGAAGAAAAGTGTCTCGAAACTGATGAAAATGTTTGATTTTTTTCTCCAAAAACCGGCACAATAGAGCAGGCTTGCAGCCCCGTCATAGAGTTCTAGGAGAGCTTTCCAACGGTATGCTGTGTGCCGCGTAACTCTTTATGGATCAAAAGTTATGGGCATCGGAGCGACGGAAACCTAGTCACAAGCTCCACGCCCCCGGTTTGCTGGCCAGCCTCTACGTGAAGCAAAGTTGTCTTGCCCAAGGTACCGTGGGATTCGGTAATAGAAATGTGGTGGATAAAGCATCTTGGCAACCCTAACCGGGGCAAAAAAAATTGAAAAGAAGGGTGCAAAACGAGGACTTCCCAGGGGGTCACCCATCCTAGTACTACTCTCGCCCAAGCACGCTTATCTTCGGAGTTCTGATGGGATCCGGTGCAATAGTGCTAGTATGATCGCACCCGTCATATTGAGGGCACAAATCCATTATGTGTTGACGGTTCACAGTTTTATCCTAGAAAGATGGCCCATTCAAAAGGCCCAATGGGGCTTAACGACAACCCATCCACTTCAACAACGCAGCATCCTCGCATGACGTGATATCGACGGGCTGTAGAGCCCTCTAATGTCCCGCGAGTTAGGTTGTAGTCATTTTAACAGCTCACGATGTATGATCCAGGACGAAAAAACAGAGCAAAAGAAGAATAGTAGCTCGAAACTAATGGAAATGTTCGATTTTGGGCTCCAAAAATGGGTGCAGCCGAGCAGGGTTGCTACCCCCGTCGTAGGGCTCTCGGAGAGCTTTCCAACGGTATGCTGTGCGCCGCAAAACTACTTACGGATCAAAAGTTATGGGCATCGAAGCGACAGGGACCTGGTAACAAGCCCCACGCCCTCGGTTTGCTTGCTCAGCCTCTACGTCAAGCGAAGTTGTTTTCCCAAGGTGCCATGGGATTCGGTAATAGAAATGTAGTGGATAAAGCATCTTGGCAAGCCTAACCGGGGCAAAAAAAATTGAAAATGGGGGTGCAACATGAGGACTTTTCTATGGGGTCACCCATCCTAGTACTACACTCACCTAAGCATGCTTAACTTCGGAGTTCTAATGGGATCCAGTACATTAGTGCTCGTATGATCGTACCCGTCATGCTGAGGGCACAAATCCTTTATGTGTTGACGGTTCACAGTCTCAGCCTAGAGAGATGGCCCATTCAAAAGGCCCAATGGGCTTAACAACAACCCATCCACTTCAACAACGCAGCATCCTCGCTAGGCGTTATATCGACGCATTGTAGGGCCCTCTAATGTCTCGTGAGTTAGGTTGTCATCCTTTTAACAGCTCACGACGTACGATCCGGGACTGAAAAACAGAGCAAAATAAGAAAAGTGGCCTGAAACTATTGAAAACTTTCGATTTTGTTCTTCAAAAATGGGCGCAATAGAGCAGGCTTGCTGCCCCCATCGTAGAGCTCTCAGAGAGCTTTCTAATGGTCTGTTGTGCGCCACGTAACTTCTTACAGATCAAAAGTTATGGGCACCGGAGAGATGGAGACCTTGTCACAAGCCCCACGCCCCCGGTTTGCTGACCCAGCCTCTACATGAAGCGAAGTTGTCTTGCCCAAGGTGCCGTGGGATTCGGTAATAGAAATATGGTGGATAAAGCATCTTGGCAACCCTAACCGGGGCAAAAAAAATTGAAAAGAGGGGTGCTACGCGACGACTTCCCAGGGGGTCACCCATCCTAGTACTACTCTCGCCCAAACACGCTTAACTTCGGAGTTCTGATGGGATCCGGTGCATTAGTGCTGGTATAATCGCACCCGTCATATTGAGGGCAAAAATACTTTATGTGTTGACCGTTCACAGTCTCAGCCTAGAGAGACGGCCCATTCAAAAGGCCCAATGGCTTAACGATAACCCATCCACTTCAACAATACAGCATCCTCTCAAGACGTGATATAAACGTGTTGTAGGGCCCTCTAATGTCCAGCGAGTTAGGTTGTCATCCTTTTAACAGCTCACGACATACAATCCGGGACGGAAAAACATAGCAAAAGAAGAAAAGTGGCTCGAAACTGATGAAAACGTTCAATTTTGGGATCGAAAACAGGCGCAGCTGAGCAAGCTTGCTGCCCCCGTCGTAGAGCTCTCGGAGAGCTTTCCAACGGTATGCTTTGCGCTGCGTAACTCCTTGCGGATCAGAATTTATGGACACCGGAGCGACGGAGACCTGGTCACAAGCCCCACGCCCTCGGTTTGCTAGCACAGCCTCTACGTGGAGCGAAGTTGTCTTGCCCAAGGTGCCGTGGAATTCGGTAATAGAAATGTGGTGGATAAAGCATCTTGGCGAGCCCAACCGGGGCAAAAAAAATTGAAAAGAGATGTGTAACACGAGAACTTCCCAGGGGGTCACCGATCCTAGTACTACTCTCGCCTAAGCACGCTTAACTTCAGAGTTCTGATGGGATCCGGAGCAATAGTGCTGGTATGATCGCACCCATCATGTTGAGGGTACAAATCCTTTATGTGTTCACGGTTCACAGTCTCAGCCTAGAGAGATGGCCCATTCAAAAGGCCCAATGGGCTTAATGACAACCCATCTACTTCAACAACGTAGCATCCTCGCAAGGCGTGATATCAGCACATTGTAGGGCCCTTTATTGTCCCGCGAGTTAGGTTCTCGTCCATTTAAGAGCTCACAATGTATGATCCGGGACGGAAAAATAGAGCAAAAGAAGAAAAGTGGTCCGAAATTGATGAAAACGTTCAATTTTGTTCTCCAACAACGGTCGCAGCCAAGCAGGCTTGCTGCCCCCGTCGTAGAGCTCTCAGAGAGTTTTCCAACGGTATGCTGTGCGTCGCGTAACTCCTTATGGATCAAAAGTTATAGGCACCGGAGCGACGGAGACCTGGTCATAAGCCCCACTCCCCCGGTTTGCGGGACCAGCCTCTACAAGAAGCAAAGTTGTCTAGCCCAAGGTGTCGTGGGAGTCGGTAATAGAAATGTGGTGGATAAAGCATCTTGGCAACCATAACCGGGGCAAAAAAAATTGAAAAGGGGGGGTGCAACACGAGGACTTCCCGAGGGGTCACCCATCCTAGTACTACTCTCGCCCAAGCACGCTCAACTTCGGTGTTCTGATGGGATCCGGTGCATTAGTACTAGTATGATCGCACCCGTCATATTGACGGCACAAATCCTTTATGTGTTAACGGTTGACAGTCTCAGCCTAGAGAGATGGCACATTCAAAAGGCCCAATGCGCTTAACGACAGCCCATCCACTTCAACAACGCAGCATCCGCGCAATACGTGATATTGACGTATTGTAGGGCCCTCTAATGTCCCCCGAGTTAAGTTGTCATCCTTTTAACAGCTCACGACGTACGATCCAGGAAGAAAAAACAGAGCAAAAGAAGAAAAGTGACTCAAAACTGATGAAAACATTGTATTTTGTTCTCCAAAAATAGGCGTAGCTGTGCAGGCTTGCTGCCTCTGTCGTAGAGCTCTCGGAGAGCTTTCTAATAGTATGTTGTGCGCCGCGTAACTCCTTATGGATCAAAATTATAGGCACCGGAGCGACGGAAACCTGGTCATAAGCCCCACGCCCCCAGTTTGCGGGACCAGCCTCTACAACAAGCAAAGTTGTCTAGCCCAAGGTGCCGTGGGATTCGATAATAGAAATGTGGTGGATAAAGCATCTTGGCAACCCTAACCGGGGCAAAAAAAATTGAAAAGGGGGGTGCAACACGAGGACTTCCCGGGGGGTCACCCATCCTAGTACTACTCTCGCCCAAGCACGCTCAACTTCGGAGTTCTGATGGGATCTGGAGCATTAGTGCTAGTATGATCGCACCCGTCATATTGATGGCACAAATCCTTTATGTGTTGACGGTTCACAGTCTCAACCTAGAGAGATGGCACATTCAAAAGGCCTAATGGGCTTAACGACAACCCATCCACTTCAACAACGCAGCATCCGCGCAATACGTGATATCGACGTGTTGTAGGGCCCTCTAATGTCCCACGAGTTAAGTTGTCATCCTTTTAACAACTCACGACGTACAATCCGGGACGGAAAAACATTGCAAAAGAAGAAAAGTAACTCGAAACTGATGAAAATGTTGTATTTTGTTCTCCAAAAATGGGCGCAGCCGTGTAGGCTTGCTACCTCCGTCGTAGAGCTCTCGGAGAGCTTTCCAATAGTATGTTGTGCGTCGCATAACTCCTTACGAATCAAAAGTTATGGGCATCGGAGCGACAGAGACCTGGTCATAAGCCCCACGCCCTCGGTTTGCTGGCCCAACCTCTACGTGAAGCCAAGTTGTCTTGCCCAAGGTGCCATGGGATTCGGTATTAGAAATGTGGTGGATAAAGCATCTTGGCAACCCTAACCGGGGAAAAAAAAATTGAAAAGGGGGGTTGCAGCACGAGGACTTCCTATGGGGTCACCCATCCTAGTACTACTCTCGCCCAAGCACACTTAACTTCGGAGTTCTGATGGGATCCGGTGCATAAGTTCTGGTATGATCACACCCGTCAAGTTGAGAGCACAATCCCTTATGTGTTGACGGTTCACTGTCCCAACCTAGAGAGATGGCTCATTCAAAAGGCCCAATGGGCTTAACGACAACCCATCCGCTTCAACAACGCAGCATCCTCGGAAGACGTGATGTCGACGTGTTGTAGGGCCCTCTAATGTCCCGCGAGTTAGGTTGTCGTCCTTTTAACAGCTCACGACGTACGATCCGGGATGGAAAAACAAAGCAAAAGAAGAAAAGTAGCCCGAAATTGATGAAAAAGTTTGATTTTGGACTCCGAAAACAGGCGCAGCCGAGTAGGCTTGATGCCCCCGTCGTCGAGCTCTTTGAGAGCTTTCCAACGGTATGCTATGCGCCATGTAAATCCTTATGGATCAAAAGTTATGGGCACCAGAGAAACGGAGACCTGGTCACAAACCCCACGCCCTCGGTTTGCGGGTCCAACCTCTACGTGAAGTGAAGTTGTCTTGCCCAAGGTGCCGTGGGATTCGGTTATAGAAATGTGGTGGATAAAGCATCTTGGCAACCCTAACCGGGGCAAAAAAAATTGAAAAGAGGGGTGCAACACGAGGACTTCCCAGGGGTCACCCATCTGAGTACTACTCTCGCCCAAGCACGCTTAACTTCGGAGTTCTGATGGGATCCGGTGCATTAGTATTGGTACGATCGCACCCGTCATATTGAGGGCACAAATCTTTTATGTGTTGACGATTGACAGTCCCAGCCTAGAGAGATGGCCCATTGAAAAGGCCAAATGGGCTTAACGACAACCCACCCACTTCAACAACGCAGCATCCTCGCAAGACGTGATATCGATGCATTGTAGGGCCCTCTAATGTCCCGCGAGTTAGGTTGTCATCCTTTTAACAGCTCACGACGTACGATCCGGGATGGAAAAACTAAGCAAAAGAAGAAAAGTGGCCCGAAACTAATGAAAACGTTCAATTTTTGGCTCTGAAGATAGGTGCAGCCGAGCCGACTTGCCGCCCCTGTCGTAGAGCTCTCAAAGAGCTTTCCAACGGTATGCTGTGTGCCGCGTAACTCATTACAGATCAAAAGTTATGCGCATCAGAGCGACGGATACCTGGTCACAAGGCCCACGCCCTCGGTTTTCGTGCCCAGCCTCTACGTGAAGCGAAGTTGTCTTAAGCAAGGTACCGTAGGATTTGGTGATAGAAATGTGATGGATTAGGTAATCGTCCTTTTCGTGGCTCACGACGTATGATCCGCGACGAAAAAACAGTGCAAAAAAAGAAAAGTGTCCCGAAACTGATGAAAACATTCTATTGTGGGCTCTGAAAATAGGCGCAGCTGAGCAGGCTTGCTGCCCCCATCGTAGAGCTCTCGGAGAGCTTTCCAACAGTATGCTGTGAGCTGTATAACTCCTTACGGATAAAAAGTTATGGGCTTCGGAGCGACGGAGACCAGGTCCCAATCCCTACGCCCTCGATTTGCGGGCCCAACCTCTATTTGAAGCGAAGTTGTCTTAACCAAGGTTCCGTGGGATTTGATAATAGAAATGTGATGGATTAGGTTGACGTCCTTTTCGCGGCCCACGACGTACCATCCAGGAAGGAAAAACAGCGCATAAAAAGAAAAGTCTCCCAAAACTAATGAAAGCGTTCAATTTTGGGCTCTGAAAATAGGCAAAACTGAGCAGGCTTGCTGCCCCCATCATAGAGCTCTCGGAGGTCTTTCCAACGGTATGTTGTGCACCGCGTAACTCCTTACAGATCAAAAGTTATGGGCACTGGAGCGACGAAAACCTGGTCTAAAGCCCCACGCCCTCGATTTGCGGGTATAGCCTCTATGTGAAGTGAAGTTGTCTTAACAAAGGTACCGTGTGATTCAGTAATAGAAAAGTGATGGATTAGGTTGTTGTCCTTTTCGCGACTCACAACGTACGATCCGAGACAAAAAAAAAGCGCGAAAAAAGAAAAATGTCCCAAAACTAATGAAAACATTCAATTTTGGGCTCTGAAAATAGGCATCGTAGAGCTCTCGGACAACTTTCCAACGGAATGCTGTGCGCCGCATAATGCCTTATGGATCAAAAGTTATGGGCATCGGAGCGACGCAGACCAAGTCCCAAGCCCCATGCCCTTGATTTGCGGGCCCAGCCTCTATGTGAAGCAAATTTGTCTAAACCAAGGTACTATGGGATTTGCTAATAGAAATGTGATGGATTAGGCTGTCGTCCCTTTCGCGGCTCACGACGTACGATCCGAGATGATAAAACAGCGCAAAAAAAGAACAGTGTCCCAAAACTGATGAAAACGTTCGATTTTGGGCTCCGAAAATAGGCATAACCGAGCAGGCTTGCTACCCCTGTCGTAGAACTCTCGGAGAGCTTTCCAACGATATGCTGTGCACCGCGTAACTCCTTACGGATCAATAGTTATGGGCACCAGAGCAATGAATACCTGGTCGCAAGCCCCATGCCCTCGGTTTACGAGCCCAACCTCTACACGAAGTGAAGCTTTCTTGACCAAGGTGCCATGGGATTCGGTAATAGAAATTTGATGGATTAGGTTGTCATCCTTTTCGCAGCATACGACGTACGATCCGAGACAGAAAAACAGCGCAAAAGAAGAAAAGTATTCCAAAACTGATGAAAACTTTTGATTTTGGGCTCCGAAAATAGGCGTAGCCAAGAAAGCTTGTTGTGCCCTTCGTAGAGCTCTTGAAGAGCTTTCTAATGGTATGTTGTGCGCCGCATAACTCCTTACGGATCAAAAGTTATGGACACCGGAGCGATGGAAACCTGGTCGAAAGCCGCATGCCCTCGATTTGCGGGCCCAACCTCTTTGTGAAGCGAAGTTGTCTTAACCAAGGTGTCGTGAGATTCGGTAATAGAAATGTGATGGATTAGGTTGTCGTCTTTTTCGCGGCTCACGATGTACGATCCGGGACGAAAAAACAGCGGAAAAAAAGAAAAGTATCCCGAAATTGATTAAAACTTTAGATTTTGGGCACCAAAAATAGGCGAAGCGTAGCAGGCTTGCTGCCCCCATCGTAGAGCTCTCGGATAGCTTTTCCAACGGTATGTTGTGCGCCGCGTAACACCTCACAGATCAAAAGTTATGGGCATCGATGCGACGGAGACCATGTCCCAAGTGCCACGCCTCGATTTGCAGGCCCAGCCTCTATGTGAAGCGAAGTTGTCTTAACCAAGGTGTCATGGGATTGGGTAATTGAAATGTGAAGGATTAGGATGTCGTCCTTTTCGCAGCTCACGACGTACGATCCGAAACGAAAAAACAGTGCCCATAACTTTTGATCTGTAAGGAGAGACCTGGTCCCAAGCTCCACGCCCTCGATTTGTGAGCCCAGCCTCTATGTTAAGCGAAGTTGTCTTAACCATGGTGCCGTGGGATTCAGTAATAGAAATGTGATGGATTAGGTTGTCGTCTTTTCGCGGCTCACGACGTACGATCCGGGATGGAAAAACAACGCAAAAAAAAGAAAAGTGTCCCGAAACTGATGAAAACGTTCAATTTTAGGCTCTGAAAATAGGCGCAGGTGAGCAGGCATGTTGCCCCCGTCGTAGAGCTCTCAGAGAGCTTTCCAACTGTATAATGTGCGCCGCATAACTCCTTATGGATCAAATGTTATGGGCACCAGACCGACGAAGACCTTGTCCCAAGCCCCACGCCCTCGATTTGCAGGCCCAGCCTCTATGTGATACGAAGTTGTCTTAACAAAAGTGCCTTGGGATTCGGTAATAGAAATGTGATGGATTAGGATGTCGTCCTTTTCGCGGCTCACGACGTACAATTCGAGACGAAAAAACAGCGCCAAAAAAGAAAAGTGTCCCAAAATTGATGAAAACGTTCGATTTTGGGCTCCAAAAATAGACGCAACCGAGCAAACTTGTTGCCCCCTTTGTAGAGCTCTCGTAGAGCTTTCCAACGGTATGTTGTGCGCCGCATAACTTGTGAGGCCCGACCCCAATTTGCGTGCGATACCTCGTTTCGTGTGCCCTAATCTAGATTTGCGTGCCTTGACCTAGGTTTAAGAATTTCGTTCATTTTATGTGCCATGCATTGAATTATGTGCATTCATTTAGGGTTGCGTGCATTTACTTGAAAAACGTGCGATCGTCTCGTAATTCGTGTCTTACCTCGTAGTACGTGCCCTAGACCTAGGAAAGCGTGCCCTCACGCTAATCAAGAAAGCATCTTACACAAAGCACTAAACTATTAAACAATCCTACAAAATCCACTATCAATATTATAATCCTAATTCAACCCACTAAAAGACAAAAATTTACTAAACACTAAACATTCTTCATTCTTTATTCCTTATTCTTTTTGCACTTCCAACACTCAATTAAACAACATCCAAAACATGACAAAAATTCAGATTTGGCACATGCTTTGGCCGACCACCATGTGGTATTTTGCTTGGTTGCTCAATTCAAAATTCATTCCTAGACATACTATGACATTCTATGACACAAAATGCATAAAAATTGCTCAAAACCACCTCAATTCTCTCACCTTGCTCGACCAAACCACCTATGCCCATGCTAACATTTTAAATTTCACATTGAAGACACAAAAATCAGATTTTTAATGGCCCAAGGCCGACCACAAGCTTGAAGATTGCAAAAGTTTTATTCCTTATCATATTTTTGTCATATCTTCATTTTTTCCTCAACTTCTCTCTCTCCTCTCATTCTTCTCACCACCTCTCGGCCTTGGCTGAGTTCTCACCATACCATAGCTCATCTTCTTCATCATATGGTGCATCAAGTCAAACAACAAGCAAGGAAATTCGAGCAAGCTAGCTAGAGTTCGAAAATCACACATGCATGTCCTTTGAAGTCTTCTATTCGGCCATAGGTAAGTTTCTTGGCTTCCATTTCTTTTCTTCTTGTTCTAACATAATGCATGTGCTAAGAGCTTGGTCACTAAGCTAGGAAAAATAGAGAAACTCTAGTTGGAATCTCGGCTAAGCAAGAAGAAGAAGAGATTTGAGCTTCAACAAGTTTTTGTGCATCTTCTTGGTTGTTTGCTAAGGTGAGGGCTAAAACCTTTTGAAAATCCTTCAAAAATCCACATGCTTGCTCATAAAAGTATGTCTTTGCTTCTGTACTTTAGTTATATGTTCGTTCATAAGCTTTTGCAACCATGCATGGCAAGATCTTGGCTTGAAAGTGATGATAGGTGAAGTCGGATTGTTGACAGCTCTCTGACCAGTTTGTTTGGAGGTAAGTTTTTCTAGGAAAATGATGTTGAAAATGCATGAAACTTGTTAGGTGACTATTTTGGACAGTTTTGAACATTTTTCTCAGAAATAGGCCAAAGCTAATTTGGACTCTAATGTCCTCAAAATGGCAGTTCTTTAAAATGTGTCCAAATCTAGAAATCTGGAAAAATGAAGCAGGTTTTTGACAAATGCACTGACCCTGTAGAACAAACCATATTTTACTTAGTAAATGATGTCCAAAATACATGAAATTTGGTGTTCTTCTATAATTTTCAGTTCTGGACATTTTTGTCAGAAATGGACTAAGGCTGAATCTGACCGTAAGGACCTCAAAAACGTCAATTATGGAAATGTGTGCAAATCTTGACAGTTTTGTGCTATTTCACTGTTTCGGCTATATCTAATGATCCCGAACTCCAATTGATGCAAGGTTTGTTTCTGATTTTATTTAACTTCTTAAGATTTAATTTGAAATCTTATTTACTGGATTTGGTGATTGTTTGCTTATCCTACTGATTGTGAGAAAACAGCCTTTTGCAGTAAGGGTTTCACTTAATGTTGTGCTTAGAAAAATTGTTGTGACTCCTCTTGTTGAATTAAATGCTTGGGATTGTACTTTGGGATGTTGTGTGGACTGTTTTGAATGTTTGAAGATGTTGAATTAAATGATGCATGACTTGAGATTGACTTTGAGTTGACTTAGGGTTTAATCACACGGTTAAGCATGAAACGGAAACCCTAATGACTAGGTAGGCTTGCTAAGTGTTAATCATTTGGATATTGTGTGTAATTATATGCTTAGTAGGCTGCCCGTAAATGCCCTTATAGTCCTAAATGCGATTTTGATCATTGCATGTTGACAAATGGGCTTTTCTAGCATTCGAGCCCACGTAAATGTTATTGCATGTTGAATAATTCTATCACCTGATTACGTGGACTTCGAAATGAGTTATATGGCTTGATTTACATGTGTTACATGGCTGCCCGTTTAATGTTCATATAACTCTATATGCCTTTCAAGTGAAATTACCTGTTTTATCGTGCCCTGCATGTTTACTTGTAAATGTGCAATTTTATGACTGTTCGGAGGAAACCTACTTTGTTGTCCTCCTAACGTGATATGTTAATGTCATAAATGTGCACTACATACAAGGTTGCAACATTTCCTGTCGGCATGGTAGCTGTGACACCCTGACCCAGCATGTAGCGAATAATACCTACTTGCATGTACTTATGTGTTTACTTTAAATGTTTGATTATAATTACATGTTTATGGTAATTTATTCATTTATTTACACTATTTTTTTTACATTTCTTGAAATACGTGCAAACAATATTTAGTAAATTTAAATGAGGCAATTACCTTGGTAAAATAATTATTAGAAATTATTTTATTGCATTTAGATGCTAGTTTACATTATTTTCAATTAATTGAACAAGTAGCACCCGAGCCCGGGTTAAATTTTCAAGTCTTCTATTTTTCTAAAATTTCATTTTTCTCATGTTACTTGGTATTTATCTAGTATTCGTTCACTAAAAGTATGTGCATAACATATCTAGAACGTGAAATATAAAAAAGTTAGTATCCCCTAGTGAAAAGTATAAGCTAGAATGCATTTTGGGTCATTTGGGGTTTTATCTTTATTTTGGACTAACTTTAATTATTTAACTTCATTTCTCTAAAGCCCATAGCCTAATCTTCTATCTATATATAAACACATAAAATAACTATTTTATTATTTTATTATTTTATTTACTAAAATTTACATTACTACTATTTTAATTGATTTAAAATTACTATTTGAATGTGAAGTCCCGAACCCGAGAATAATTATTTTTATTATTATCACTACTTGTATTTGTTTAAATTCTATTTAATTCATTTACATAAAGTAATTAATTTATTATTTTTATTATTTGTATTTATTTAATATTTAAATAATTTATCCGGGACACTTATTCTATTATTTTAGTTATTTAAAATTGTTTTACATGTCTTTAAATTAATTTATCTTACTGTTCGAACGGGAAGCTAGGGCCCGGATCTAAACGAACTGGCTTATTATTTTTAGTAAAAACATTTATTTATTTGGCCCGGACCTGAATGAGCTATCTTAATATTTTTTACAATAAATGTAATTATGTGAATTCTATCTAATTACCAGAAATGATTAACTTATATTTATCATTTGTTTATATTTAATTGATTTATATTTCTTGAGCCCGGAGATGATTTTTGTTTAATTTATTTATTTTATCTGCTTTAATAATTGCCTTATGTGAATTATTTTGTGAATTCGATCAGTGTTATTTATGTGCATCGTATGTCCGGAAGGGTAAAATTGAATGATTTTAATTTGTCCGGGCTTAATTTTAATTCAGTTGGACCTAATTTTATTAGCTAGCCTTAGTAGTCCTTTAATATAATTCTTACAATTAGTAGACTTGGTTCTCAAAGTTATCAAAACAACTATAAAAAAGAAGAAGAAAGTCAACTCGTGAGTTTTAATGCAATGGCTTAGATTAGTTTTTTTTTAATGGTTCATCTAGTCAGCAAAGAAAACAATTGGTTTTGTTTGTTTAGTAGCTTTGGCCGAAAATAAAAGAAATAAAAACATAGCAAAAGCTTGCCTTTGCCGTCGGCTCCAGGGGAAAAGAAAGGAGGAAAATTTTGTTAGCCTTGATCGTTTTCATTCAATCCAAACTTAAATTCAAGTGTCTAGAGCTTATACCAACCTTTCTACAACAAGTTTGGTGAGGGTTTTCATGCTTTTGTGCATATTATATGAAATTTGATTTTTGATCCAAATTTTTAGATTTGATATTTAATGCGTTATAATGCTTGAAATTGATTGAAAATGCTTCTTTAGGGTTCGTAGAGCATTACTTGATAGTTATTTAGCAATTTTTACGGTTGAAACTCCGTATTTGAAATTGGGGTAGAATAATGAATAGTAAATTATAAATAGTAAACCCTAGAATTTCGGATTTCGATCCGAATTGCAATTGCTTGATTTTGATATGTGCCATTAATGATAGAAAGATAAAATGTGCAATAAAAACGGATCGACATTTGTTAAAATTGGAAATTAGACAAAGAAACGTAAATGGGCCGTTTGACCAAAAGTTGACCGTGCTCGAATTGAGTTGGGGGTTTTGCAATTGAGGGCATGGAAGCACTTTTGGCGCTGTTATGGTATTGATTGAGCAATCGGTTAGTATAGTTGTAGTTCAAACGCAGTAGGTGGACTTTCGGGCTTCGGTTGGGAAAGTGAGGTTTAGTGACATAGAAACATGCCTTGTAGTGCTTGAGTGAATGTAGTGAAATCGGTTTCCTAATCCCGTAGCTTGTTTGCTCATAATTGCCTTTGAAAGTTAGAGGTTGAATAGTGATATTTGCCGTTTTCGTGTTTGAACTGCCATTACCTGTTTGATTGATGTTATTGTTAGTATTAATGATAATTATGCTTGAAAAGTTAATTGATTGTTGTTATTGCTTGTAAATGTTTGATATCTCGTTTATCACCACTAAACTGTATTGTTGTGCTATCGCTCGTTTATCGCCTTGTATCGTGTCTTGCATTGCATAGTGTCAGGCGCGTGAGTGATGGGCCTCTCTGGGTAGTCTCGGGCTGCCAGTGTTGGTTGCTCTAGCTCCGTGTCCTATTCCCTTTTCTCGCTTGGGTTGCCTCCTAAGGAGATTTGGATCGTAGAATTGATGGATACTTCTGGGGTATTCCAAACTGAAGTTATAAGGTGGTTGCGCGCTTATTGTCATCATTGTCAACATTAAGCTCGAGATTGATGTATCGCTCGTGAAATGGTACATTGCTCATATGAGTGAACCGTAGCCTTCAGAGTGTGGTATAGCTTTGAATGGTTGTTTTAATGCTTTCTTTAATTGTTTATTGTATTGTCTTGTATATTGCATGCTTTCTTATTGATTATATTGCTTAACTGTACCTATTTGCATTGCACGACCTTCTTTCTTTCCACCTCGATATCTGTCTCGCCCTCACTGAGTATACGTGTTGTGTATACTTACTCCTCACCACCACATTTCAGGAAATGCTATGTTAGCTGGAAAGTTCGTGATTATGTGAAAGTTCGTGCTTGAAGAGTTATCTTGCGTGCTATGTGGCTTGAGTTGTCAAGGTTGCAAAGATGTATGTATCATGTATTGTTTGTATTTAATGTTCAAAAGGAATGTAATATAAGTTTTATTAGGTTATTGAAGTGGTAGGATAGGTTAGTTCATGTATTTAGTTAGTATAGTTTAACTTCAATGCATGTTTGTAATGTCCAAAGGAAAAGTTAGAATGGTTTGATAGTCTAACTTATGCAATAGGTTAGTATGGTTTAATTGTCAAGCATGATTGTACTTGTAAGAGATGTGAAGAGGTAGGTTAGTCTATAAACTGGAAATATATATTTGCTTGTGATTGCTTGTTGAGAACAAGGCTCGGATGGCCTTGAGGGAATGTGAATGTTTGGACATGGTGCTGGTTCATTTACATATTTTTACACGTTTTACATTTTGCTTAGAAACAGGGGAGGCTCCGTCTGTCTTTCCCTAAAAATTATGCCCGGGTTTGGAATTGGGGTTGTGATTAGATTGATTGATAGAACTTCCGGTCTCGAGAGGGAGCGGGGTGTAACAGGTGGTATCAGAGCTTAGTTAGATCTCAGCCAGGACAGGGCCCTCGGTCTGTCGGGTAGCAACCCTCGAGTGTGTGCATGTGGAATATGTTTTGAATAGGAATGTGCTTGCATGTAATCCTTGTGCATGTCTTTGTATGAAAATATGTACTCGTGTGCCTCACTGTGTTAACCTGACGAATGTGCAAATGTGTAATTTCATGTGCACCTAGGTGACTTATTCATGTAGTAATGGAAAATATGTGATATGTGAAGATTATGTGGTAGGAACATTTAATTGATTCCTTAAGTATCTATTTGTTTTAGTTATTTGTAATAATGTGCATTGAGAGTTTATTTTAAATAGAATCAATTGCATACATATATTACCCCTTTGAAAATGGTAAGTAAACACTCCCCTTATTGAGGAAGCCAGAAGCGGATCTCCTGAAGATATGAACCAACAGAGCCAACCGTAGTTTATGTCAGTGACCAACAAGAAATACTTCTAGAAGCAAGTTTGGGATTCTCATGGGGTATTCTTCTTCACTATTTTATCGGTATTCAGAACTGGGATTCTTATTTAGTATTATCCTTGGTATTTTCATTTGAGACTCTCGACATGACTTCTTATTCAATCATCACATATGGAATTCTTATATTGGTATTTAGATACAGAGAAGCTTCTATTCCGAGGAATTCTATTCAGACTTTTTGAGTTGGTGCTCGTAAGCGGAGCCTTATATTTGGTGTACCTGTTCAGAATTTATTATTTGGAATTCTCTTTGGCCTCTTGCTGGGATTTCTATTTGAAAGTTCATATTAGTTTCCTTGGTACTTCTTTATGGTATTTTCTGTAATATTCGCATTCAAGGTTCTTATCCAAGGAGTTCAGTGTGCTTGTGTGGAGTTCTCTTGAAAGAAATTATTGCGAGGACGCAATTGTTTGAAGGAGGGGAGAGTGTGACATCCTGACCCAGCATGTAGCGAATAGTACCTACTTGCATGTACTTATGTGTTTACTTTAAATGTTTGATTATAATTACATGTTTATGGTAATTTATTCATTTATTTACACTATTTTTTTACATTTCTTGAAATACGTGCAAACAATATTTTGTAAATTTAAATGAGGCAATTACCTTGGTAAAATAATTATTATAAATTATTTTATTGCATTTAGATGCTAGTTTACATTATTTTCAATTAATTGAACAAGTAGCACCCGAGCCCGGGTTAAATTTTCAAGTCTTCTATTTTTCTAAAATTTCATTTTTCTCATGTTACTTGGTATTTATCTAGTATTCGTTCACTGAAAGTATGTGCATAGCATATCTAGAACGTGAAATATAAAACAGTTAATATTCCCTAGTGAAAAGTATAAGCTAGAATGCACTTTGGGTCATTTGGTGTTTTATCTTTATTTTGGACTAACTTTAATTATTTAACTTCATTTCTTTAAAGCCCATAGCCTAATCTTCTATCTATATATAAACACATAAAATAACTATTTTATTATTTTATTATTTTATTTACTAAAATTTACATTACTAATATTTTAATTGACTTAAAATTACTATTTGAATGTGAAGTCCCGAACCTGAGAACAATTATTTTTATTATTATCACTACTTGTATTTGTTTAAATTCTATTTAATTCATTTACATAAAGTAATTAATTTATTATTTTTATTATTTGTATTTATTTAATATTTAAATAATTTGTCCGGGACACTTATTCTATTATTTTAATTATTTAAAATTATTTTACATGTCTTTAAATTAATTTATCTTACTGTTCGAACGGGAAGCTCGGGCCCAGATCTAAACGAACTGGCTTATTATTTTTAGTAAAAACATTTATTTATTTGGCCCAGACCTGAATGAGCTATCTTAATATTTTTAACAATAAATGTAATTATGTGAATTCCATCTAATTACCAGAAATGATTAACTTATATTTATCATTTGTTTATATTTAATTGATTTATATTTCTTGAGCCCGGAGATGATTTTTGTTTAATTTATTTATTTTATCTGCTTTAATAATTGCCTTATGTGAATTATTTTGTGAATTCGATCAGTGTTATTTATGTGCATCGTATGTCCGGAAGGGTAAAATTGAATGATTTTAATTTGTCCGGGCTTAATTTTAATTGAGTTGGACCTAATTTTATTAGCTAGCCTTAGTAGTCCTTTAATATAATTCTTACAATTAGTAGACTTGGTTCTCAAAGTTATCAAAACAACTATAAAAAAAAGAAGAAGAAAGTCAACTCGTGAGTTTTAATGCAATGGCTTAGATTAGGTTTTTTTTTTATGGTTCATCTAGTCAGCAAAGAAAACAATTGGTTTTGTTTGTTTAGTAGCTTTGGCCGAAAATAAAAGAAATAAAAACATAGCAAAAGCTTGCCTTTGCCGTCGGCTCCAGGGGAGAAGAAAGGAGGAAAATTTTGTTAGCCTTGATCGTTTTCATTCAGTCCAAACTTAAATTCAAGTGTCTAGAGCTTATACCAACCTTTCTACAACAAGTTTGGTGTGGATTTTCACGCTTTTGTTCATATTATATGAAATTTGATTTTTGATTCAAATTTTTAGATTTCATATTTAATGCGTTATAATGCTTGAAATTGATTGGAAATGCTTCTTTAGGGTTCGTAGAGCATTACTTGATAGTTATTTAGCAATTTTTACGGTTGAAACTGCGTATTTAAAATTGGGAAAGAATAATAAATAGTGAATTATAAATAGTAAATCCTAGAATTTCAAATTTCGATCCGAATTGCAATTGCTTGATTTGGATAGGTGCCATTAATGATAGAAATATAAAATGTGCAATAAAAACGGATCGGCATTTGTTAAAATTGAAAATTAGACAAAGAAACGTAAATGGGTCGTTTGACCAAAAGTTGACCGTGCTCGAATTGAGTTGGGGGTTTTGCAATTGAGGGCATGGAAGCACTTTTGGCGCTGTTATGGCGTTGATTGAGAGATCGGTTAGTATAGTTGTAGTTCAAACGCAGTAGGTGGACTTTCGGGTTTCGGTTGGGAAAGTGAGGTTTAGTGACATAGAAACGTGTCTTGTAGTGCCTAAGTGAATGTAGTGAAATCGGTTTCCTAATCCCGTAGCTAGTTTGCTCGTAATTGCCTTTGAAAGTTAGAGGTTGAATAGTGATATTTGCCATTTTCGTGTTTGAACTGCTATTACTTGTTTGATTGATGTTATTGTTAGTATTAATTATAATTATGCTTGAAAAGTTAATTGATTGTTGTTATTGCTTGTAAATGTTTGATATCTCGTTTATCACCACTAAATTGTATTGTTGTGATATCGCTCGTTTATCGCCTTGTATCGTGTCTTGCATTGCATAGTGTCAGGCGCGTAAGTGATGGGCCTCTCTGGGTAGTCTCGGGCTGCCAGTGTTGGTTGCTCTAGCTCCGTGTCCTATTCCCTTTTCTAGCTTGGGTTGCCTCACTGGGAGATTTGGGTCGTAGAATTGATGGATACTTCCGGGGTATTCCAAACTGAAGTTATAAGGTGGTTGCGCGCTTATTGTCATCGTTGTCAACATCAA
The DNA here is from genome assembly GCA_037974665.1 of Ehretia macrophylla. Classification (NCBI taxonomy): domain Eukaryota; kingdom Viridiplantae; phylum Streptophyta; class Magnoliopsida; order Boraginales; family Ehretiaceae; genus Ehretia; species Ehretia macrophylla. The sequence continues at coordinate 32,464,106 of CM075777.1, forward strand.
GCTCGAGATTGATGTATCGCTCGTGAAATGGTACATTGCTCATATGAGTGAACCGTAGCCTTCAGAGTGTGGTATAGCTTTGAATGGTTGTGTTAATGCTTTCTTTAATTGTTTATTGTATTGTCTTGTATATTGAATGCTTTCTTATTGATTATATTGCTTAATTGTACCTATTTGCATTGCACAACCTTCTTTCTTTCTACCTCGATATCTGTCTCGCCCTCACTGAGTATACGTGTTGTGTATACTCACTCCTCACCACCATATTTCAGGAAATGCTATGTTAGCTGGAAAGTTCGTGATTATGTGAAAGTTCGTGCTTGAAGAGTTATCTTGCGTGCTATGTGGCTTGAGTTGTCAAGGTTGCAAAGATGTATGTATCATGTGTTGTTTGTATTTAATGTTCAAAAGGAATGTAATATAAGTTTTATTAGGTTATTGAAGTGGTAGGATGGGTTAGTTCATGTATTTAGTTAGTATTGTTTAACTTCAATGCATGTTTGTAATGTCCAAAGGAAAAGAGTTAGAATGGTTTGATAGTCTAACTTATGCAATAGGTTAGTATGGTTTAATTGTCAAGCACGAATGTACTTGTAAGAGATGTGAAGAGGTAGGTTAGTCTATAAACTGGAAATATATATTTGCTTGTGATTGCTTGTTGAGAACAAGGCTCAGATGGCCTTGAGGGATTGTGAATGTTTGGACACGGTGCTGGTCCATTTACATGCTTTTACAGGTTTTACATTTTGCTTAGAAACAGGGGAGACTCCGTCTGTCTTTTCCTAAAAATTATGCCTGGGTTTGGAATTGGGGTTGTGATTAGATTGATTGATAGAACTTCCGGTCTCGAGAGGGATCGGGGTGTTACAGTAGCGATCACGCACACCGGGCGGCATCGGGCTTGCCAGTGCACCCGTGACTACCATGGTCCCATTCCCTCTCTCGCTTGGGTGCTAGACTTCCTCAGAGAGTTGGGTCGTAGGATTTCGGGGTACATCCGGAGTACACCCACCTGGCGTGTTTTGGGGATTATTTGAAGTCGGTCGCAACAACTGATTCTGGAACTGATTTGAGAGCAAAAACTCACTGTATTCTTTTACTATGTGTATAAGTACTCTCGCTTGGTTCCTAGAGAACCTCGGGGAGGAAAGATTGGTATTTCTGTTCCTGTACTTATATTATTGTTATATTCATGCTTGAAAAGGATTTTCATAAGTTGAACCGGAAAATGAGTTTCAAAACTTATCTCTCGTTCCCCCTCGCTGAATTCATAAGGACTCACCCTCTTTTATCATCTCAGGTGAAGAAGAACAAGAACAGGTACCTAAGGACGATGTGCCTAACGATGATCCTTTGGAGTGACTGCCTGTTCCTATGTGCTCTGCTTGATTTATGGCTACTTGCGAACTTATGTTACTTGAAGACTATTTCCTTTTGTGTTGCTCGATGTTGTGATGTAAGAGACCCCCGTTGTAATTTGGGGTCTAATTTTGGTTTGTACTGATATTGCTAGATAGACACTAGACACTACTATGATCGTATTGCTATTTATCATTGCTAGTATCTATCATAGGTCATGACTATTAGCTAAAGACTAAGTAAATGAACTTATCCAATCTTAAACAGGTACTCGCTATTAAGCTAAGATCAACAAGTACTTTTGTAACCAGGATAAATAAACAAACGAGACATAGTATCATGCTAGGTTATAAATCAAATGAGACATCGAGATAACCAATAGGCATTTCAATTGATGTTAAATAGTAAACCTTGTTGGAAATGAAACTGAGAATTAGAAAATTTTGAGGCGTTTAGAGAATTAGGCCAAACCAAAGAGTCCAATTACAGTTGTTATGCTGTCGATTTTCTAGGAAACTTGGAGTTTAGGCCAAAACGTTAAGTGTTAAATCTTAATGAATGGTTAAGTACGAGACGTGACTTGAATGTTAGTTTACACCCTAGTCTAACCTTTATAGGCCGGGTTGGGGCGTGACATAACTCCTTACGGATCAAAAGTTATGGGCACCGGAGCGACAGACACCTGGCCCTAAGCCCCAATCCCTCGATTTGCGAGCCCAGCCTCTATGTTAAGCGAAGTTGTCTTAACCAAGGTGCCGTGGGATTCTGTAATATAAATGTGATGGATTAGGTTGTTGTCTTTTTCGCGGCTCACGATGTACGATCCGAGACGAAAAAACAGCTCAAAAAAAGAAAAGTGTCCCGAAACTGATGAAAACGTTCGATTTTGGCCTCCAAAAATAGTCTTAGCCGAGCAGGCTTGCTACCCTCGTCGTAGAGCTCCCGGAGAGCTTTCCAACGGCATGCTGTGTGCTGCGTAACTCCTTACAAATCAAAAGTTATGGCCACCGGAGCGACGAAGACCTGGTCCCAAACCCTACGCCCTCGATTTGTGGGCCCAGTTTCTATGTGAAGTGAAGTTGGCTTAACCAAGGTACCGTGTGATTCGGTAATAGAAAAGTGATGGATTAGGTTGTCATCCTTTTCGCGGCTCACAACGTACGATCCGGGACAAAAAAAAAGCGCAAAAAAAGAAAAGTGTCTCGAAACTGATGAAAACATTCAATTTTGGGCTCTGAGAATAGACATCGTAGAGCTCTCGAAGAGCTTTCCAATGGTATGATGTGTGCTGCGTAACGCCTTACGGATCAAAAGTCATGGGCATTGAAGTGACGCATGTGAGGCCCGACCCCGAATAACGTGTGTTACCTCGATTTATGTGCCTTAGACCTAGAATTATATGACTGATCTTGGATTGCGTGCCCTATCTTGGTTTTCATGCATGCGTCGTCATACGTGCCTTGACTTAGAATTGTGTGCCCTAATCCTCGATGTACTATATACCTAGATATACGTGTCATGACCTTGAATTACGTGCGAGACCTCGGTTTGCGTGCAATACCTCGTTTACTTTGAATTGCGTACCTTAACCTAGATATAGAGTCGTGCCTTGATTTGCGTGCCTTGCATTGATTTATGTGCATTCACCTAGGATTGCGTGCATTAGTCTTGAAGTACGTGCCTTAGTCATGAAGTACGCATCTACCTCATAGTTCGTGTCTACCTCGTGATTCGTGCATCGTATCGATTTTTGTGCGTGTCTCGTAGTGCGTGCCCTAGACCTAGGAAAGCGTACCCGCACGCTAATCAATAAAGAATCCTACACAAAGCACTAGACTATAAAATAATCCTACAAACACAACTAACTATTATTATAATCCTAATTCAAATCTCTACAAAATCCACTAACACCTAAATATTATATTTTAAACTCACTACAAGACAAAATCTCACAAACCTCTAAACATATCCTATATTCTATTCTACCTAAAATCCCTAAATACCCAACATTCTCTTACACACATGCTAAAACAATTCAAAAGATGACACAAAATCAGATTTTTGCATGCCCAAGGCCAACATTTGCATCAACAATTGCAAAAGCTTCTATTTTCTCTCATTTCTCTCACTCTCCTCACATTTCTCTCTCTCCCTCTCATTCTTCTCTCTCAATCTCGGTTTTGGCTGAGTTTACTCTTGCCTTTGCTCATCTTCATCAATTCATGGTACTTTTGTAACGAGGATAAAGCAAACAAACGAGACATAGTATCATGCTTGGTTATAAATCAAACGAGACATCGAGATAACCAATAGGCATTTCAATTGATGTTAAATAGTAATCCTAGTTGGAAATGAAATTGAGATTGGAAAAATTTGAGGCGTTTAGAGAATTAGGTCAAACCAAGAGCCCAATTACAACCGTTATACTGCCGGTTTTCCAGAAAATTTTGGAGTTTAAGCTAAAACGTTAAGTGTTGAATCTTCATGAACAGTTAAGTACGAGACGTGACTTGAATGTTTAGATCACACCCTAGTCTAACCTTTATAGGCCGGATTGGGGCGTGACACCTTATATTAGAATTGTATCAGAGCTTAGTTTAGTAACTAGGCATTAGTCGGGTTCAACTCTCGGACCATGGGTAAAAGCCCTAAGGTAATTATGATATCTTGTTTATATGTGTTAATGTGTGCTAATGTGCTTTAATTGCTTTGAGCATTGAATATTATGTGCTTTTGAGGACCATATGTATTATGTGTCATGCACACCGACACGTTAGTGACCTCGATAATGCATGCATGCTTTTATACTCCTTCCTTGATACATGTGCATGTTATATAACCGTGAATGACTGTTTATACACATAGATAGTTTGGATTAGGACTTTCAAGGAATTGAATTTGTGCAGGACGAACGAAAAGGCTCGGTTAGAGATTTCTCGCATCTTCACAGGTACTCGATGGATCGTATGTATTATTGGATATGCATATATAAAATGCGTAGCACATGTATAAATGTTGAGGTAAAGTTATCCCCTTATCTTTGGAATACTCATACCTATGATTAAGTTATCAATTTTATGGATGAAGTTTTGATTCCGTTAAACCGTTCTTCTCATTGTGGTTTAAGTATAAAGGTTAAAGACATGCTACTTCCTTAGATATAAGGGTATACTATTAAATATGTAGAATAGTATATATTCTCATGTGCTGATAGTGGAAGTTGACTTGGAGGTTTCTTTGAATCCATTTCTCACATCTTAAAATTGGCTTGATAGACTATCTAAGAAGTTAGCAATATACTCGTACGATTGAATCCTTACTTGATTGGAATTAGCACTGATGAATCTGATGTGGTGTATACTAGCGAGTTTCAAGTTCACTAAGTGTTGAGATCATGACCTAGAAATTAAGAGAGGAATTCGTGGAAGTTGACAATAATTTACTTTTAGGGGTTAGATTATTAAGTCATGGATAGCGTATTTAAGTGAGTTAACAATGGATAACCTCAAGACATGTAGGCAGCTATGGAGACTGAGTTTAACAAGGTTGATGATTCTTTAGTATAACAAGGTATAGGAATGTTGGAATCAAGGAATTCACGTAGCTAGAACTCGTGTTTGGAAAACTGCACCTAAAATGTTAGGTCGAATAGAAGTGTAAGGTGTTGAATTTTGCATTAGATGACTAACGTTGCTGAAGGCCCTAAGTTGGATATTGGTGATATTAAGAACCATGGTATCAGTTTGGTGCCCTCGGATTTAGTTGTGATTATGCAAAGTAAATCATTATATACACTCGTTATTTGGATACCGTAGAGGATGTTAAGAAGCATATATCCCTAAGTAATACCAATGGACCTAATATATAAACCATGGAAATGAGATTAAAGCATTCAGTTACAAAGTGGAGTCGTTAGGGTATGATTGGTAATCTTAAATAGTTAATAGTTAGTATGCATGATGATTCATGGTGAACCCTAGGACCTAAGGTCGATGAGTCTTGACGCTCTTAGCTAGTTGAACATGTAAATGAGAAGAGTAAGATTTCATGTAGTTAAGATAGAGATGAATTAGAGTGATAATGACCCAAGAGACTATTGTTAGACCACTGTATCTATGTGCACCGTTTCACATCTAGAAACTAGCGATTGGTAGACTTCGAATTATGGTCGTTGAATAAGAGGGGTGAATCTTGTAGTGATAGTTAAATAAGTGGTTGATTACTTTTGAAGTTCTATTAGGTTATATTGAAGGATGCGTCGTGGTCATAATTCTTATGTTGATACAGCCTTGAAGTTATTTCGTGTAACAAGCTACTTGGGTTAGTATAGTAAGTATCCTATGAGCTAGATCATTCTGGTACCCATTTATAGTCCTAGGATTATTGTTGTACGACCGGTAACCTAGTGGAACATTGATATCGCTTACGTGGCTATAACCCTAGCTTAGTAGCATTACTGTTGAAGATATATTAGCGGGCATTAAGTGTTCGAAAGAATGACTAGGTCACTAAGTAAGTGGGACCATTATCTTCTTAAGTATGACGTAACCTTGGATTGAGGTGAGTGAAATTTATTTGAGGTTAAAACCATTCGCTTTAGGAGTCTTGATTAAGATTAAAAGAAATTATGGAGCTTCGTAACTTGAAGACAGAGATTTGAATAAAGAAATAAATTGTGGGTCACAAGCTGATGAAACTTACTTGAAGAGTTGAATGAGTGCCACATGATTAGTTTACCCATGCAATTTTGACGGCAGTTTGTTGGTGGTACTTAATAAGCCTTAGAGTTGAGTTTAACGAATCTCAACGGTCTTTCTCGTTGATTACGAGCGTGAAGGTTAACAAAGCCGGGAAAGGAGGTTAATGAATAGGAGCCTGTAACTTGGAGACTAGTCACTAGAAGATTTGCTAATCTAATGTACTTATGAGATAAAAAGGACTATGATACTATCGATAGATGACGACTTGAAATGGATTAGTTTGTTTGGAAAAGTTCTTCTTGAAAATAGGGTCGTATTGTGAAATGATCCATAACCTGTGTATGGCCTATGTGATAACAGTTTGAAGTAGTTGACATGGTATGTAAATCGGATATAGATTTATCATATTGAAATTAGCGTATGTCACCCTAGGATCATGGAATTATTGTGATATTCCTTTTGAGGTATGAATAAAAAAGATTGACACAACATAAGTCATGATTTTGGAGTCATAGTTATATTGTTAGAATACCGATACAGCTTTGATTACTATGTTTGGAGATCTTAACCTTAGCTAATGAACTTGACCTTAAGATCAAATGGAGAATAGAGTCATTCAAAGGAAAGAACTGTAAATGTAGAGGTCACACCGAATTAAATGATTGGAAAAACATAAGAAGTGAATTGGTTGTGGTAAGAGATCACCAAACACGGGACGAACAGGAGTAGGAAGAATAACAAGGGTCAGAATCTGTCTAAATGACCTCAATAGGCAAGAATGAATTTCGGGACGAAATTCTTTTAAGAAGGGGAGGATGTGAGGCCCGACCCCGAATAACGTGTGTTACCTCGATTTATGTGCCTTAGACCTAGAATTATATGACTAATCTTGGATTGCGTGCCCTGTCTTGGTTTTCGTGCATGCGTCGTCATACGTGCCTTGACTTAGAATTGTGTGCCCTAATCCTCAATGTACTGCATACCTAGATATACGTGTCCTGACCTTGAATTACGTGCGAGACCTCAGTTTGCGTGCGATACCTCGTTAACTTTGAAATGCGTACCTTAACCTAGATATAGAGTCGTGCCTTGATTTGCATGCCTTGCATTGATTTATGTGCATTCACCTAGGATTGCATGCATTAGTCTTGAAGTACGTGCCTTAGTCATGAAGTACGCATCTACCTCATAGTTCGTGTCTACCTCGTGATTCATGCATCGTATCGATTTCTGTGTGTGTCTCGTAGTGCGTGCCCTAGACCTAGGAAAGCGTACCCACACGCTAATCAATAAAGAATCCTACACAAAGCACTAGACTATAAAATAATCCTACAAACACCACTAATTATTATTATAATCCTAATTCAAATCTCTACAAAATCCACTAACACCTAAATATTATATTTTAAACTCACTACAAGACAAAATCTCACAAACCTCTAAACATATCCTATATTCTATTCTACCTAAAATCCCTAAATACCCAACATTCTCTTACACACATGCTAAAACAATTCAAAAGATGACACAAAATCAGATTTTTGCATGCCCAAGGCCAACATTTGCATCAACAATTGCAAAAGCTTCTATTTTCTCTCATTTCTCTCACTCTCCTCACATTTCTCTCTCTCCCTCTCATTCTTCTCTCTCAATCTCAGTTTTGGCTGAGTTTACTCTTGCCTTTGCTCATCTTCATCAATTCATGGTGCATCAAGACAAGCAACAATCAAAGAAACTCAAGCAAGCTAGCTAGGATGCAAGAATCACACATGCATGTCCTTTGAGTCTTCATTTCGGCCCTAGGTGAGTTTCTTAGCTTCCATCTCTTTTCTCCTTGTTCTAACCACATGCATGTACTAAGAGCTTGGTCACTAAGCTAGGAAAAATAGAGAAAATCGAGTTGGAATCTCGGCTAGGCAAAGAAGAAGAAGAAAATTGTGCTTTAACAAGTTTTGAGCATCTTCTTGGTTGATTTGCTAAGGTGAGGGCTAAAACCTTTTGAAAATTCTTCAAAAATCCACATGCATGCTTATAAATGTATGTCTTTGCTTCTGTTCTTGAGTTATATGTTCGTTCATAAGCTTTTACAACCATGCATGGCAAGATATTGGCTTGAAGATGATGATAGGTGAAATCGGATTATGTGACAGCTCTCTGACCTATTGTTTCGAGGTGCGTTTGGCTAGGCAAATGATGTTGAAAATGTATGAAAATTGGTACGTGAGTAGTTCTGCCAGTTTTGAACATTTTTCTCAAAAATAGGACAAAGCTAATTTCGACTCTAAGGTCATCAAAATGGCAAATCATTAAAATGTGTCCAAATCTGGAAATCTGGAAAAATGAAGCAGGTTTTGGCAGATGCACTGACCTTGTAGAACGAACCAGATTTGACTTAGTAAATGGTGTCCAAAATGCATGAAAATTGGTTTACGTTAGATTTTTCAGTTCTGGACATTTTTATCAGAAATGGACTAAGGCTAAATCTGACTCTAAGGACCTCAAAAACGTCAATTATCGAAATGTGTGCAAATCTGGACAGTTTTGTGCTATCCCACTGTTTCGGCTATAACTAATGATCCCGAACTCCAAATGATGCAAGGTTTGTTTTTGATTTTAGTTCAATCCTTAAGATTTAATTTGACATCTTATTCACTGGAATTGGAGATTGTTTGCTTGTCTTAATGATTGTGGGAAAACAGCCTATTGCAGTGAGGGTTTCACTTGGTTGTATGCTTAAAAAACTTGTTGTAACTTATCTTGTGGTATTAAACGCTTGGGTTTGTGGCGTTGGGATGTTGTGTGGACTGTTTTGAGTACTTGAGGATGTTTGAATTAAATGATGCATGACTTGAGGTTGATTTTGAGTTGACTTGGGGCTTAATTGCTTGGGTAAGCACGAAATGGAAACCCTAGTGACTAGGCGAACTTGCTAAGTGTTGATCCTTTGAATATTCAGTATAACTATATGTTTAGTAGGCTGCCCGTAGTTGCCTTATAGCCTTAAATGTGATTTTGATCATTGCATGTTGACAAATAGGCCTTTCTTGCATCCGAGCCCACGTAGATGTTGTTGCATGTTGAATAATCTTAATATTTGATTACGTGGACTTTGAAATGAGTTATATGACTTGATTTATATGTGTTACATGGCTGCCTGTTTAATGTTCATATAACTCCATATGCTTTTCAAGTGGAATTACTTGTCTATTCGTGCCTCGCTTGTTTACTTGTCAATGTGCAATCTTATGACTGTCCGGAGGCAACCTACTTTGTGGTCCTCCTAATGTGATATATTAAATGTTATAAATGTGCATTGCATACAAGGTTGCAACCTTTCAGTCTGTGGTGTGGTAGCAATCACGCACACCGAGTGGCATTGGGCTTGCCGGTGTACCCGTGACTACCACTGTCCAATTCCCTCTCTCGCTTGGGGGCTAGACTTCCTCGAAGAGTTGGGTCGTAGGATTTCGGGGTACATCCGGAGTACACCCACTTGGCGTGTTAAGGGGATGATTTGAAGTCGGCCGCAGCTACTGAGAGCAAAAGCTCACCGTATCCTTTTTCTATATGTATAAGTACTCTCGCTTGGTTCCTAGAGAACCTCGAGGAGGAAAGACTGGTAATTGTGTTCCTTTACTTTATATTATTGTTATGTACTTAATTGTGTTATATTCATGCTTGCAAAAGGATTTTCATAAGTTGAACCGGAAAATGAGTTTCAAAACCTATTTCTCGTTCCCCGTCGCTGAGTTCATAAGGACTCAACCTCTTTTATCATCTCAGGTGAAGAAGATCAAGAACAGGTACCTAAGGACGATGTGCCTAACGATGATTCCTTGGAGTGATTGCCTATCCTATGTGCTTGCGTGAATATGGCTATTTGTGAACTATGCTACTTGAAGACTATTTCTTTTATGTTGCTCAATGTTATACTGTAAAAGACCCCCGTTGTAATTTGGGGTCTAATTTTGGGTTGTACTGATATTAACTAGACAGACACTAGACACTACTATGATCGTTTTGTTATTATTACCGCTAGTATCTAAAATAGGATTATGAAGTATTAGGTAAAGGCTAAGTAAAATGAACCAACCAAACCTTAAACAGGTTCTCACTATTAAGCTAAGATCAACAGGTACTTTTGTAACGAGGATAAAGCAAACAAACGAGACATAGTATCATGCTAGGTTATAAATCAAACGAGACATCGAGATAACCAATAGGCATTTCAATTGATGTTAAATAGTAATCCTAGTTGGAAATGAAATTGAGATTGGAAAATTTTGAGGCGTTTAGAGAATTAGGTCAAACCAAGAGCCCAATTACAACCGTTATACTGCCAGTTTTTCAGAAAATTTTGGAGTTTAGGCTAAAACGTTAAGTGTTGAATCTTCATGAACGGTTAAGTACGAGACGTGACTTGAATGTTTAGATCACACCCTAATCTAACCTTTATAGGCCGGGTTGGGGCGTGACAACGTAAACCACGTCCCAAGCCCCACGCCCTTGATTTGCGGGCCCAGCCTCTATGTGAAGCGAATTTGTCTTAACCAAGGTACCGTAGGATTCGGTAATAGAAATGTGATGGATTAGGCTGTCGTCCTTTTCGCGGCTCACGACGTACGATCTGGGATGAAAAAACAGCGCAAAAAAAGAACAGTGTCCCAAAACTGATGAAAATGTTCGATTTTGGGCTCCGAAAACAGGCGTAACCAAGCAGACTTGCTGCCCCATCCTAGAACTCTCGGAGAGCTTTCCAACGATATGTTGTGCACCGCGTAACTCCTTACGGATCAATAGTTATGGGCACCGGAGCAACGAATAAGTGGTCACAAGTCCTACGCCCTCGGTTTGCGAGCCCAACCTCTACGTGAAGTGAAGTTTTCTTGACCAAGGTACCATGGGATTCGGTAATAGAAATTTGATGGATTAGGTTGTCGTCCTTTTCGCAGCTCACGACGTACGATCCGGGACAGAAAAATAGCGTAAAAGAAGAAAAGTGTCCCAAAACTGATGAAAACGTTCGATTTTGGGCTCCGAAAATAGGCGTAGCCAAGCAAGCTTGCTGCCCCCTTAGTAGAGCTCTTGGAGATCTTTCCAATGGTATGTTGTGCGCCGCGTAACTCCTTACGGATCAAAAGTTATGGGCACCGGAGCGACGGAAACCTGGTCGAAAAGCGCACGCCCTCGATTTGCGGGCCCAACCTCTATGTGAAGCGAAGTTGTCTTAACCAAGGTGTCATGGGATTCGGTAATAGAAATGTGATGGATTTGGTTGTCGTCTTTTTCGTGGCTCACGACGTACGATCTGGGACGGAAAAACAGTGCAAAAAAAAGAAAAGTATCCCGAAATTGATTAAAACGTTAGATTTTGGGCACCAAAAATAGGCGCAACCGAGCAGGCTTACTACCCACATCGTAGAGCTCTTGGATAGCTTTTCCAACGGTATGTTGTGCGCCGCGTAACGCCTCACAGATCAAAAGTTATGGGTAACGGTACGACGGAGACCAGGTCCCAAGTACCATACCCTCGATTTGCGGCCCCAGCCTCTATGTGAAGCGAAGTTGTCTTAACCAAGGTGCCATGGGATTCGGTAATAGAAATGTGATGGATTAGGTTGTCGTCCTTTTTGCACCTCACGACGTGCGATCCGGGACGAAAAACAACGCGAAAAAAGAAAATTATTCTGAAACATATGAAAACGTTTAATTTTGGGATCCAATAATAGGCACAGCCAAGCAAGCTTGCGGCCCTCTTCGTAGAGCTCTCGAAGAGCTTTCCAACGGTATGTTGTGCGCCGCGTAACTACTTACGGATAAAAAGTTATGGGCACAAGAGCGACGGAGACTGTGAGGCCCGACCTTGATTTGCATGCGATACCTCGTTTCGTGTGCCCTAACTTAGATTTGCGTGCCTTAACCTAGGTTTAAGAGTCGTGTTTCATTTTGTATGCCTTGCATTGAATTACGTACATACATTGAGGGTTGCGTGCATTTACTTGAGAAACGTGCATTTGCCTCGTAGTTCGTGTCTTACCTCGTAGTGCGTGCCCTAGACCTAGGTAAGCGTGCCCACACGCTAATCAAGAAAGTACCTTACATGAAGCACTAGATCATTAATTAATCCTACAAACTCCACTAACTAATATTAAAATGCTAATTCAACTCACTAGATGACGAAATTGCACCAAAAGCTAAGCATTCTTTATTCTTTATTCCTTATTCTTTTGCACATCCCAAACACACAATATTATATTGCTCGACCAAGACAAAAATTTAGAATCTTGCACAAGCTTGGCCGACCACATGGAGCATTTAAACAAGCATCGAAATTTCAAAATTTATACCTAGACATTCTATGACAAGCTCATGACACAAAGCATAAAAAAATGACTCAAAAACCTACCCAATGCATCAAAATCTTGATCCACTTAATTGCCCATGCTAGACAATTCAAAAACATGCTCTTGAAGACACAAAAATCAGAATTTTCAAGGCCCTAGGCCGACACATGCATCAAAATTCCTCAAGCTTTTCATTCTTTCTCACATTCTCTCTTTCTCTCATTCTTTCTCTCATTTCTTCTCTCTCTCTCTCGGCCCTAGCTGCAATTATAGACTCCATAGCTTAAGTTCATCATCCAAAGGTTCTCCAAGACATGCAAGTTACTAAGGAACTCGACCAAGCAAGCTAGAATGCAAAAAGACTCACATGCAAGCTCATAGAACCTTCATCTCGGCTTAGGTAAGTTTGATAGCTCCTATTTCATTTTCTTTTTGTTCTAACCACATGAACCTACTAAGAACATGGTAACTTAGCTAGGAATTAGAGAATCTCAAGTTTTCTCTTGGCTAAGCAAGGAGAAAAGTCGATCTTGTGCATCATCAAGAGCTTTGTGCATCTTCATTGTTATCTTGCTAAGGTGAGGGCTAAAACTCTTTTGCAAAGCTTTCAAAAACCACATGCATGCCTTTAAATGTCAATTTTTACCTCTGTACTTGAGATATATGTGTTTACATGAGCTTTTGTGAGCATGCATGGCAAGATATTTGGCTAGAATGTGAAGATAGGTGAAATCGCATAAATGGACAGTCTTCTGACTTGTTGGAGCGAAGTGATTTTGATCAGGTAAATGATGTTTAAAATGCTCGAAATTTGGTAGGTGCCTAGTTTTGCCAGTTCTGAGAATTTTTCATAGAAATAGGCCAAAGCTAATTTTGACTCTAAGATCCTCAAAATGGCAAAACATCGAAAGGTGTCCAAATCTGGAAAATCTGGGAAAATGAAGCAGGTTTTGGTAGATTCACTGTCCTTGTAGAACGAACCAGTTTTGACTTAGTAAATAATATAAAAAATGCATGAAATTTGGTAGGCTGCTATATGTTTCAGTTCTGGACATTTTAGTCAGAAATAGATTAAGGCTAAATCTGACCCTAAGGTCCTCAAACACGATAAGCATTGAAATGTGTACAAATCTGGACAGTTTTGCGTAGTCTCACGGTTTTGGCTATAACTCTTGAACCCGAACTCCAAATGATGCGAGGTTTGTTTCTGGATTTAGTTCACTCCTTAAGATTTAATTTGACATTTTGTTCACTGGAATTGTAAATTTTTTGCTTGTCTCAATGATTGTGAGAAAACAGACCATTGCAGTGAGGTTTTCATCTAGTGATTTGCTTTGAAAATTATTGTAACTTCTCTTATTGTATTAAATGCTTGGTATTGTGGCACTTGGATGTTGTGTGGACTGTTTTGAATGCTTGAGGGTGTTTTAATTAGTCGATGCATGGCTTGAGTTTAATTACGGGACAACTTGGGGCTTAATCGCACGGGTGAGCATGAATTGAAACCCTAATGACTAGGAAAACTCGCTAAGTGTTGATCCTACGGATATCGTGTTTAACTATGTGATTAGTAGGCTGTCCGTAATTACCCTTATAGCCCTAAATGTGGTTCCAATGATTACATGTTGACAAGTAGGCCTTTCTTGCACCCGGTCCCACGTAGATGTCGTTGCATGTTGTATAATCTTATTATTTGATTATGTGAACTTCGAAGTGAGTTATATGACTTGATTTACATGCGTTACATGGCTGCCCGTTTAATATTCATATAACTCCATGTGCTTTACAAGTGAAATTACCTGTCATATCGTGCTACACGTGTTTACTTGTCAATGTGCAATCTTATGACTTCCCGGAGGCAACCTACTTTGTTGTCCTCCTAATGTGATATATTAAATGTCATAAATGTGCATTGCATACAAGTTTGTAACCTTTCATTCTGGCGTGGTAGCGTTTCACGCACACCGGGCGGCATCGGGCTTGCTGGTGCAACCGTGACTACCATTGTCCAATTCCCTCTCTCGCTTGGGGGCTAGACTTCCTCGGAGAGTTGGGTCATAGGATTTCGGGGTGCATCTGGAGTACACCCATCTGGCATGATAAGTGGAAGGTTTGAAGTCGGCCGCAACAACTGATACTGGAAATGAACTAAGAGCAAAAGCTCACCGTATCTTTTGCACTATGTGTATAAGTATTCTCGCTTGGTTCCTAGAGGACCTCGGGGAGGAAAGACGAGCAATTGTGTTCTTTTATTTTTATATTACACTATGAACTTACTTGTGATATATGTCATGCTTGCAAAAAGGGTTTTCATAAGTTGAACCGGAAAAAGAGCTTCAAAACTTATTTCTCGTTCCCTCTCACTGAGTTCATAAGGACTCACCCTCTTTTATCATCTCAGGTGAAGAAGACCAGGAACAGGTACCCGTGGACAATGTGTCTTTTGATGATTCCTTGAAATGATTGCTTGCCCTACGTGCCTTACTTGACTATGGTCATTTTGTGAAAAATATGTTGCTTGAAGACTATTTCTTATGTTGCTTGTTACTGTATTGTAAATGACCCCCGTTGTAATTTGGGGTCTAATTTTGGCTTGTACTGATCATAACTAGTTAGATACTTTTATGGTCGTTTTTGCTATCACTATTGGTTAGTATCTACCACAGGCTTATGGAGTATCAGGCAAAGGCTCAAGTAAAATGAATCTATCCAATCTTAAGTAGGTACTCATTGGTAGGCTAAGATCAACAAGTACTTTTGTAACAAGGATTAACAAACAAACGAGACATAATATCATGCTAGGTTGTTAATCAAACGAGACTTCGAGATAACTATTAGGCGTTTCGACTGGTGATAAATAGTAATCTTAGTTGGAAATGAATTTGAGATTGAAAGTTTGGAGGTCTTTAGAAAATTAGGTCAAACTAAAGAGCCCAATTACAGCCGTTATGCCGCCGGTTTTCCGGAGAATTTGTGGAGTTTAGGCTAAACGTTAAGTGTTAAACTTTCATGAACGATTAAGTGCGTGATATGAGTTGAATGTTTAGATTACACCCTAGTCTAACCTTTATAGGTCAGGTTGGGGCGTGACACCCTATAGAAATGGTATCAGAGCTTAGATTGCTTAAGCCGGGTTTAACTCTCGGACCATGGGTAGAAGCCCTAAGGTAATTGAGATGACTTGTTTATATGTGTTATTGTGTGACAATATCAATTGTGCCTTCTCTGTCTCTGTGTGCTTATGTGATCAACATGTCTTAACTGTTTCTAGAATTATGTATCTATATAAAATTATATGTTGCATATCTTATGCATTAAATTCTTGTTTGTCGTATTCCAATAAATTGTGCATCGTAATCTGTGCCTATAGATAGTTGGCCCTAGTACCCGCACTACTAATAGGAGCGGTGACAACCAAGAGACCGGAGATGCTTATCAAACTAATCTCGGCATGGCTATGTTTAATATGATGGCGAATGCCATGGATCACGTGTCGCAAGTTATGGAACGTCAAGATGCACGTGAAGTAAACAACAACAACAACAGGAATGATGGTAACCATGGGAGAAATAGCAGAATGCGGGAGTTCCTTGACTTTTGCCCGTCCAAATTCCACGGGGAAGCTGATGATGAAAAGGCAGAGGCTTGGCTATCTAAGATCGAGAGGATTTTCAGGCCACTTGACTATACTGATGAAGAAAAAGTGGAGTTCGCTGTGTTTCTATTGCACGGGGATACTGAGCATTGGTGGCACACTGTGGAGGCGCTTTGGGAAACTGATCATATACCTCGCTTGTGGGGTAATTTCATTAAGGCATTCAAGGAGAAATACGTACCTGTAGTTTCCAGGTAGAGGCGGACTGAGGAATTCATGCACTTGATCCAGGGTAACATAACGGTAGCCCAGTACGAGGCTCGTTTTGACCGACTGTCCCGTTATGCTCAATACACGGTCAGTACCCCTGAGGCGAAGATGTGGAAATTTACGAATGGGTTGAGGTCAGAAATTCAGGACCAGTTGGCTTCGCATGACTTTGCTACCTATTATGATCTCCTTGCGGCTGCCTCCCGAGTTGAGAAGAGGAAACTTGATAGAGCCAGTTCGAGCCAGCCGAACAAGAAACCATATCAACCTCCAGGTCAACAGAGGAAATTCCAGACTCAGAGTCGTAGTAAGGGCCAAAGCCAGAACAGACCAGTTAATAACCGTGGCCCGACTAAAGCACCATCAGCCTCTTCCACCCGCGGATCCATAGGTAGTTCACCTGCTACACAGTCTATCAAATGTTCTTATTGTGACAAGAAAGGTCATACCGAGGCCCAATGCTGGAAGAAGTTAGGATGATGTGTGCGGTGTGGCAGTGATCAGCATCAGATCAAGGATTGCCCTAAATGGCAAGGAGGACAAAATCAGGTTAAACCAGCTGGTAGAGGCAAGACTCCAGTTCCTAGAGTTCAGGCCCGAGCTTATGCTATTGAGTGCGAGCAGCTTCCAGAGGAGACCGCTGTTGTTGAAGGTACATTTTTGATACTGAATCAACCTGTTAGGGTGCTAATTGATCCAAGTGCTACTCATTCATTTATTACTCCCTTATGTGTGCATCATGTGAAACTACGAGTTGTATGTTTGCCTTACGAAGTAGAAGTTGGTACTCCGATAGGTTCTAAACTTGTTACTAGCTCAGCTTGTAAAGCATGTAAAATCCAAATTAAAGATAGGGAATTCTCAGCCAATCTTATTGTATTACCCTTTCGAGACTATGAAGTCATCTTAGGGATGGACTGGTTGGCAAAGCATCATGCCCAACTAGATTGTCGGATGAAGATTGTAACATTCTAGATACCTGGTCAACCAATATTAGAGGTAATAGGTCGAAGAGACTTCACCGGGAGTTCCATCATTTCATCTACGAAAGCAGTGAAGTCCTTGAGAAAAGGATGTAGTGGATACTTAGCTTACCTCATCAACAAGCCGTCGGACAAAGCTAAGTTGGAGGAGATGCCAGTGATTAAAGATTATGCAGATGTGTTTCCAGAATAATTGCCCGGTTTACCCCCAAATCGGGAAATCGAGTTCATTATAGAATTACTGCCTGGCACCTAGCCAATATCTAAAACTCCCTATCGTATGGCACCAGCTGAGCTACAAGAACTGAAGGACCAATTGCAAGGATTGTTGAAGAAGGGGTTTGTTCAACCAAGTTCTTCTCCGTGGGAAGCGCCAGTCCTGTTTGTAAAGAAGAAAGATGGAACGTTGAGGCTATGCATCGATTATCGAGGATTGAACCAAGTGATCGTTAAGAATAAATACCCACTTCCACTGATCGACGAGTTGTTTGATCAACTTCAGGGAGCCAAAGTGTATTCAAAGCTCGACTTGAGGCAAGGGTACTATCAGTTGCGAATCAAAAAGGAAGATGTGCCTAAAACGGCTTTCAGGACGAGATATGGGCATTATGAATATGTGGCGATGCCATTTGGGCTAACTAACGCCCCTGCAGCTTTTATGGACTTGATGCACAGGGTGTTTCAACCCTACTTGGACCAATTTTTGGTGATCTTTATTGATGATATTTTGGTATACTTGAAATCTGAGGCTGAGCATGAACAACATCTGCGATTGGTACTGCAGAAACTTCGAGAGCATCAATTGTACGCGAAGTTTAGCAAATGCGAATTTTGGTTGCAGCAAATTGCATTTTTGAGGCACATCATATCCCAAGAGGGAATAGCAGTGGATCCAGCAAAGATAGAAGTGGTGATGTCTTGGAAGAAGCCAGAAAACGTTACGGGTGTTCGAATTTTTCTCGGTTTAGTCGGCTATTAATAGAGGTTCGTGAAGGATTTCTCAAAGATTGCAGGACCGCTTACAAAGCTCACTCAAAAGAAAACAAAGTTTGTATGGGATGACAAGTATGAGAACAGCTTTCAAGAATTGAAGAAAAGATTGACTACCGCACCTGTTCTTGCATTGCCTGAAGGGAGTCAAGGCTTTGTAATCTATAGCGATGCTTCGAAAGAAGGACTGGGTTGTGTGTTGATGCAAAATGGTAGAGTGATTGCGTATGCTTCTAGGAAACCGAAGCCGTATGAATTGAACTACCCGACGCATGATTTGGAGTTAGCGGCTATTGTGTTTGCACTCAAGAAATGGAGGCACTATTTGTGGGGTAACAAGTTCGAGGTGTTTACTGATCACAAGAGCTTGAAATACTTGTTCTCACAAAAAAGAGTTGAACATGAGGCAAAGACAGTGGATGGAGCTTTTGGATGATTATAACGGCACAATCAATTATGTGCCTGGTAAAGCAAATGTAGTTGCAGATGCCTTAAGTCGGAAGGCGAGCATGGAAAAACTGGAAGTTAAGGTGCAGGAGTTGTTAAAGGAAGCATTTTTGTGGAAACCACAATTGACTCAAAAATGGTTACTATTTGCCACTACACAAGTTCAATCGACCTTGTTGTCTGAATTACGAGAGGCTCAACAGAAGGACCAACAGTTTCAGAAGATTAAAGAAAACAACACAGATTTCAAGTTTCATGATGATGGTATTTGGAGGTTTAAGAATCGGATTTGTGTTCCTAATGAGCCAGAGCTGAAAAAGAAGATTCTTGAAGAAGCCCATAATTCAACATACACTATTTACCCCGGCGGAACAAAGATGTACCGGGATTTGAGGCAACACTATTGGTGGAATAACATGAAGAGAGAGATTGTGGAGTTTGTGGCACAGTGTTTGACTTGCCAGAGAGTCAAAGCAGAACATCAACGGCCAGCAGGTTTACTTCAGCCGTTGGAAATTCCTCAATGGAAATGGGAACATATAACTATGGACTTTGTCATGGACCTGCTCAGGTCACAAAAGGGTCATGACGCCGTTTGTGTTATAGTGGATAGATTGACTAAGTCAACGCACTTCTTACCGATGAACAAGGAGGATAGTCTTGAGAAATTGGGAGATATGTATGTGGCGGATATTGTAAGGTCGCACGGGATGCCTGTGAGTATTGTATCGGATAGGGATCCTCGTTTTACTTCCCGATTTTAGAATAGATTGCAAGAAGCTTTGGGAACGAAGTTGAGTTTCAGCACGGCTTATCACCCTCAGACTGATGGACAATCTGAGAGAACTATTCAGATTCTGGAGGATATGCTGAGGGCGTGTGTTCTAGACTTTGGGAAAAGTTGGGAGAAATATTTGCCTTTAGCAGAGTTCGCTTATAATAATAGTTATCAGGCCACTATCGGGATGGCCCCATTTGAGGCATTGTATGGACGTAAGTGTCGATCCCCAATTTACTAGGATGAAGTAGGTGAGACGAAGACTTTTGACCCGACCCTTCTACCTGAACTTATGAAGACTGTTGATAATGTCCACCTCATCCGGAAATGGATTCTTACCGCCCAAAGCAGGCAGAAAAGTTACGCAGACCGACGGAGACGGAGTCTAGAGTTTGAGGTCGGCGACAAGGTGTTCTTGAAGATATCACCTTGGAGGGGACTGATTAAATATGGCAAGGGTGGAAAGTTAAGCCTGAGGTTTGTAGGACCATTTGAAATAATTGAGAAGGTTGGCAAATTGGCGTATCGCCTGGAACTACCCCAAAACCTCTCCAATATTCACGACGTCTTTCATGTTTCATTGCTACGGAAGTATCATCCTGATCCATCGCATATCTTGGAGCTAGAGCCGTTGCAGCTTCGGGAGAACTTGTTTTATGAAGAGAAGCCCATTTGGATCCTAGACCAGCAAGATCGGGAGTTGCGCAGCAAATCTATACCGATGGTGAAAGTGTTGTGGGATCACCATGGAGTTGAAGAAGCAACGTGGGAAAGGCGAGACCAGATGGAGCATCAGTATCCAGCATTATTTCAAAGGTAATATTGAATTTTGGGACGAAATTCTTTTAAGGAGGGGAGGATGTGAGGCTCGACCTCGATTTGCGTGCGATACCTCATTTCGTGAGCACTAACCTAGATTTGCATGCCTTGACCTAGGTTTAAGAGTCGTGTTTCGTTTTGTATGCCTTGCATTGAATTACGTGCATACATTTAGGTTGTGTGCATTTACTTGGAAAACATGCATTTGTCTCGTAGTTCGTGTCTTATCTCGTAGTGCGTGCCCTAGACCTAGGTAAGCGTGCCTACACGCTAATCAAGAAAGCATCTTACACGAAACACTAGATCATTAATTAATCCTACAAACTCCACTAACTAATATTAAAATGCTAATTCAACTCAGTAGAAGACGAAATTACACCAAAAGCTAAGCATTCTTTATTCTTTATTCCTTATTCTTTTGCACATCCCAAACACACAATATTATATTGCTCAACCAAGACAAAAATTCAGAATCTTGCACAAGCTTGGCCGACCACATGGAGCATTTAAACAAGCATTGAAATTTCAAAATTTATACCTAGACATTCTATGACAAGCTCATGACACAAAGCATAAAAAAATGACTCAAAACCCTACCCAATGCATCAAAATCTCGACCCACTTAATTGCCCATGCTAGACAATTCAAAAACATGCTCTTGAAGGCACAAAAATCAGAATTTTCAAGGCCCTAGGCCGACACATGCATCAAAATTCCTCAAGCTTTTCATTCTTTCTCACATTCTCTCTTTCTCTCATTCTTGCTCTCATTTCTTCTATCTCTCTCTCGGCCCTAGCTGCAATTATAGACTCCATAGCTTAAGTTCATCATCCAAGGGTTCTTCAAGACATGCAAGTTACTAAGGAACTCGACCAAGCAAGCTAGAATGCAAAAAGACTCACATGCAAGCTCATAGAACCTTCATCTCGGCTTAGGTAAGTTTGATAGCTCCTATTTCATTTTCTTTTTGTTCTAACCACATGCACCTACTAAGAACATGGTAACTTAGCTAGGAATTATAGAATCTCAAGTTGTCTCTCGGCTAAGCAAGGAGAAAAGTCGATCTTGTGCATCATCAAGAGCTTTGTGCATCTTCATTGTTATCTTGCTAAGGTGAGGGCTAAAACTCTTTTGCAAAGCTTTCAAAAACCACATGCATGCCTTTAAATGTCTATTTTTACCTCTGTACTTGAGATATATGTGTGTACATGAGCTTTTGTGAGCATGCATGGCAAGATATTTGGCTAGAATGTGAAGATAGGTGAAATCGCATAAATGGACAGTCTTCTGACTTGTTGGAGCGAAGTGATTTTGACCAGGTAAATGATGTTGAAAATGCGTGAAAATTGGTAAGTGATTAGTTTTTTCAGTTCTTAGCATTTTTTGTAGAAATAGGCCAAAGATAATTTTGACTCTAAGATCCCTAAAATGGCAAAACATCGAAAGGTGTCCAAATCTGGAAAATCTGGGAAAATGAAGCAGGTTTTGGCAGATTCACTGTCCTTGTAGAACGAACCAGTTTTGACTTAGTAAATGATGTAAAAAATGCATGAAATTTGGTAGGCTGCTAGATGTTTCAGTTCTGGACATTTTAGTAAGAAATAGATTAAGGCTAAATCTGACCCTAAGATCCTCAAACACGACAAGCATTGAAATGTGTACAAATCTGGACAGTTTTGCGTAGTCTCAAGGTTTTGGCTATAACTCTTGAACCCGAACTCCAAATGATGCGAGGTTTGTTTCTGGATTTATTTCACTCCTTAAGATTTAATTTGAAATTTTGTTCACTGGAATTGGAAATTTTTTGCTTGTCTCAATGATTGTGAGAAAACAGACCATTGCAGTGAGGTTTTCATCTAGTGATTTGCTTTGAAAATTATTGTAACTTCTGTTGTTGTATTAAATGCTTGGGATTATGGCACTTGGATGTTGTGTGGACTGTTTTGAATGCTTGAGGGTGTTTTAATTAGTCGATGCATGGCTTGAGTTTAATTATGGGACAACTTGGGGCATAATCGTACGGGTGAGCATGAATTGAAACCCTAATGACTAGGAAAACTCGCTAAGTGTTGATCCTATGGATATCGTGTTTAATTATGTGATTAGTAGGCTGCCCGTAGTTGCCCTTATAGCCCTAAATGTGGTTCCGATGATTACATGTTGACAAGTAGGCCTTTCTTGCACCCTGTCCCACGTAGATGTCATTGCATGTTGTATAATCTTATTATTTGATTACCTAAACTTCAAAATGAGTTATATGACTTGATTTACATGCGTTACATGGCTGCCCGTTTAATATTCATATAACTCCATGTGCTTTACAAGTGAAATTACCTATCATATCGTGCCACGCGTGTTTACTGGTCAATGTGCAATCTTATGACTGCCCAGTGGCAACCTACTTTGTTGTCCTCCTAATGTGATATATTAAATGTCATAAATGTGAATTGCATACAAGGTTGTAACCTTTCATTCTGGCGTGGTAGCGTTTCACGCACACCGGGCGGCATCGAGCTTACCGGTGCAACTGTGACTACCATTGTCCAATTCCCTCTCTCGCTTGGGGGCTAGACTTCCTCGGAGAGTTGGGTCGTAGGATTTCGGGGTACATCCGGAGTATACCCATCTAGCATGATGAGTGGAAGGTTTGAATTCGGCCGCAACAACTGATACTGAAAATAAACTGAGAGCAAAAGCTCACCGTATCCTTTTCACTATGTGTATAAGTACTCTCGCTTGGTTCCTAGAGGACCTCGGGGAAGAAAGACGGGTTATTGTGTTCTTTTATTTTTATATTACACTATGAACTTACTTGTGATATATGTCATGCTTGCAAAAAGGGTTTTCATAAGTTGAACCAGAAAAAGAGTTTCAAAACTTATTTCTCATTCCCCCTCACTGAGTTCATAAGGACTCACCCTCTTTTATCATCTCAGGTGAAAAAGACCAGGAACAGGTACCCGAGGACAACGTGCCTTTTGATGATTCCTTGGAATGATTGCTTGCCCTACGTGCCTTACTTGACTATGGCCATTTTGTGAATAATATGTTGCTTGAAGACTATTTCTTATGTTGCTTGTTACTGTATTGTAAATGACCCCCATTGTAAATTGGGGTCTAATTTTGGCTTGTACTGATCATTACTAGTTAGATACTTTTATGGTCGTTTTTGCTATCGCTACTAGTTAGTATCCACCACAGGCTTATGGAGTATCAGGTAAAGGATCAAGTAAAATGAAACTATCCAATCTTAAGCAGGTACTCATTGGTAGGCTAAGATCAACATGTACTTTTGTAACAAGGATTAACAAACAAACGAGACATAGTATCATACTAGGTTATTAATCAAACGAGACTTCGAGATAACTAGTAGGCGTTTCGACTGGTGATAAATAGTAATCTTAGTTGGAAATGAATTTGAGATTGAAAGTTTGGAGGCCTTTAAAAAATTAGGTCAAACTAAAGAGCCATATTACAGCCGTTGTGTCTCCGGAGAATTTGTGGAGTTTAGGCTAAACGTTAATTGTTAAACTTTCATGAACGATTAAGTGCATGATATGACTTGAATGTTTAGATCACACCCTAGTCTAACCTTTATAGGTCAGGTTGGGGCGTGACAGAGACCGGGTCCCAAGCCCCACGCCCTCGATTTGTAGGCCTAGCCTCTATCTGATGTGAAGTTGTCTTAACCAAGGTGCCATGGGATTCGGTAATAGAAATGTGATGGGTTAAGTTGTTGTCCTTTTTGCGGCTCACGACGTACGATCCAGGATGAAAAAATAGCGCAAAAAAAGAAAAGTATTAAAATGTTCAATTTTGAGCTCTGAAAACAGGTGCAGCTGAGCAGACTTGCTGCCCCCATCATAGAGCTCTAGGAGAGCTTTCCAATGGTATGATGTGCGCCGCGTAACTCCTTACAGATCAAAAGTTATGGGCACTGGAGCAATGGATACCTGGTCACGAGCCCCACGTCCTCGATTTGCGGGCCCAGCCTCTATGTGAAACGAAGTTGTCTTAACCAAGGAACCATGGGATTCGGTAATAGAAATTTGATGGATTAGGTTGTCGTCCTTTCGCGGCTCACGATGTACGATCCGGGATGGAAAAATAGCGCAAAAAAAAGAGTCCCAAAATTGATAAAAACATTCAATTTTGGGCTCGAAAAACAGGCGTAGCCGAGCAAGCATGTTGTCCCCATCGTAGAGCTCTCGGAGAGCTTTCCAAAGGTATATTGTGCGCCACGTAACTCCTTATAGATCAAAAGTTATGGACAACGGAGTGACGGAGACCTTGTCCCAAGCCCCACGCCCTCGATTTATGGGCGTAGCCTGTATGTGATGCAAAGTTGTCTTAACAAAGGTGCCGTGGTATTCCGTAATAGAAATATGATGGATTAGGTTGTCGTCCTTTTCGCGGCACACGACGTACGATCCAGGCCAAAAAAACAGCGCCAAAAAAGAAAAGTGTCCAGAAACTGATGAAAATATTCTATTTTGGGCTCCAAAAATTGGCATAGCCAAGAAAACTTGTTGCCCCCTTCGTAGAGCTCTCGGAGAGCTTTTCAACAATATGCTGTGCGCCGCGTAACTCCTTACGGATCAAAAGTTATGGGCACTAGAGCGACAAAGACCTGGTCTAAAGCTCCACGCCCTCGATTTGCGGGCCCAGCCTCTATGTTAAGCGAAGTTGTCTTAACCATAGTGCTGTGGGATTCGGTAATAGAAATGTGATGGATTAGGTTGTCGTCTTTTCGCGGCTCACGACGTACGATCTGGGATGGAAAAACAACACAAAAAAAGAAAAGTGTCCGAAACTGATGAAAATGTTCAATTTTAGGCTCTGAAAATAGGCGCAGCTGAGCAGGCTTGCTGCCCTCGTAGTAGAGCTCTCGAAGAGCTTTCCAACGGTATATTGTGCGCCGCGTAACTCCTTATGGATCAAATGTTATAGACACCGGAGCGACGGAGACTTTATCCCAAGCCCCACGACCTCGATTTGCGGGCCCAGCCTCTATGTGATGGGAAGCTGTCTTAACAAAGGTGCTGTGGGATTCGGTAATAGAAATGTGATGGATTAGGATGTTGTCCTTTTCGCGGCTCACGACGTATGATTCGAGATGAAAAAACAGCGCCAAAAAAGAAAAGTGTCCCAAAACTGATGAAAACGTTCGATTTTGGGCTCCAAAAATAGGTGTAGCCAAACAAACTTGCAGCCCTCTTCGTAGAGCTCTCGTAGAGTTTTCCAACAGTATGTTGTGCGCCGCGTAACTCCTTAGGGATCAAAAGTTATGGGCACCGAAGCGACGGAGACTTGGTCCCAAGCCCAACGCCCTCGATTTGCGGGCCCAGCCTCTATGTTAAGCGAAGTTGTCTTAACCAAGGTGCCGTGGAATTCAATAATAGAAATGTGATGGATTAGGTTGTCATCTTTTTTGCGGCTCACGACGTACGATCCGGGATGAAAAAACACCTAAAAAAAAGAAAAGTGTACCGAAACTGATGAAAACGTTCGATTTTGGCCTCCAAAAATAGGCGCAGCCGTACAGACTTGCTGCCCCCGTCGTAGAGCTGATGGAGAGCTTTCCAACGGCATGCTATGCGCTGCGTAATTCCTTACAAATCAAAAGTTATGGGCACCGGAGCGACAAAGACCTGGTCCCAAGCCCTACGCCCTCGATTTGTGGGCCCAACTTCTATGTGAAGTGAAGTCATCTTAACCAAGGTACCGTGTGATTCGGTAATAGAAAAGTAATGGATTAGGTTGTCATCATTTTCGCGGCTCATAACGTACGATCCGGGATAAAAAAAATAGTGTAAAAAAAAGAAAAGTGTCCCGAAACTAATGAAAACATTCAATTTTGGGCTCTGATAACAGGCATCGAAAAGTTCTCGAAGAGCTTTCCAACGGTATGCTGTGCGCTGCATAACGCCTTACGGATCAAAAGTTATGGGCATCGGAGCGACGCAGACCAGGTCCCAAGCCTCATGCCCTTGATTTGCGGGCCCAGCCTCTATGTGAAGCGAATTTGTCTTAACCAAGGTACCATGGGATTCGGTAATAGAAATGTGATGGATTAGGCTGTCCTCCTTTTCGCGGTTCACGACGTACGATCCGGGATGAAAAAACGGCACAAAAAAAGATAAGTGTCCCAAAACTGATGAAAATGTTCGATTTTGGGCTCCGAAAATAGTCGTAACCGAGCAGGCTTGTTGCCCCCGTCGTAGAGCTCTCGGACAGCTTTCGAACAATATGTTGTGCACCGCGTAACTTCTTACAGATCAATAGTTATGGGCACTAGAGCGACGAATACCTGGTCACAAGCCCCACGCCCTCGGTTTGCGGGCCCAACCTCTACGTGAAGTGAAGTTGTCTTGCCCAAGGTACAGTGGGATTCAGTAATAGAAATTAGATGGATTAGGTTGCCGTCCTTTTCGCAGCTCACGACGTACGATCCGGGACGGAAAAACATCGTAAAAGAAGAAAAGTATCCCAAAACTGATGAAAATGATTGATTTTGGGCTCCGAAAATAGGCGTAGCCAAGCAAGCTTGCTGCCCCCTTCGTAGAGCTCTTGGAGAGCTTTCCAACGGTATGTTGTGCACCGCGTAATGCCTTACGGATCAAAAGCTATGGGCACCGGAGCGATGGAGACCTGGTCCCAAGCCACACGCCCTCGATTTGCGGGCCCAACCTCTATGTGAAGCGAAGTTGTCTTAACCAAGGTGCTATGGTATTCGGTAATAGAAATGTGATGGATTAGGTTGCCGTCCTTTTCGGTGCTCACGACGTACGATCCGGGACAAAAAAATAGCGCAAAAAAAGAAAATTATTCTGAAACATATGAAAACGTTCGATTTTGGGCTCCAAAAATAGGCGCAGCCAAGCAAGCTAGCTACCCACTTCGTAGAGCTCTCAGAAAGCTTTCCAACGGTATGTTGTGCGCCGCGTAACTCCTTACGGATCAAAAGTTATAGGCACAAGAATGACGGAGACCGGATCCCAAGCCCAACGCTCTCGCTTTGTAGGCCCAGCTTCTATCTGATGTGAAGTTGTCTTAACCAAGGTGCCATAGGATTCAGTAATAGAAATGTGATGGATTAAGTTGTCGTCCTTTTTGCGACTCACGACGCACGATCCGGGATGAAAAAATAGCGCAAAAAAAGAAAAGTATCCTGAAAATGATGAAAACGTTCAATTTTGGGCTCTAAAATTGGTGCAGCCGAGCAGGCTGGCTATCCCCGTCGTAGAGCTCTAGGAGAGCTTTCCAACGGAATGATGTGCGCCGCGTAACTCCTTACGGATCAAAAGTTATGGGCACCGGAGCCAAGGATACCTGGTCACAAGCCCTACGTCCTCGGTTTGCGGGCCCAGCCTCTATGTGAAGGAAAGTTGTCTTAACTAAGGTACCATGGGATTCAGTAACAGAAATTTGATGGCTTAGGTTGTCGTCCTTTTCACGGCTCACGACGTACGATCCGGGACGGAAAAACAGCGCAAAAAAAAAGAGTCCCGAAACTGATGAAAACGTTCGATTTTGGGCTCTGAAAAAAGGCGCAGCCAAGCAGGCATGCTGTGCCCGTTGTAGAGCTCTCGGAGAGCTTTCCAGCGCTATACAGTGCGCCGCGTAACTCCTTATGGATCAAAAGTTATGAACACCGGAGCGACGGAGACCTTGTCCCAAGCCCCACGCCCTCAATTTGCGAGCCTAGCCTGTATGTGATGCGAAGTTGTCTTAAGAAAGGTGCCGTGGGATTCGGTAATAGAAATCTGATGGATTAGGTTGTCGTCCTTTCCGCGGCTCACGACATACGATCCGGGACAGAAAAACAGCGCCAAAAAAAAAGTGTCCTGAAACTGATGAAAATGTTTGATTTGGTGCTCCGAAAATAGGCACAGCCAAGAAAACTTGCTGCCCCCTTCGTAGAGCTCTCGGAGAGCTTTCCAGCGATATACTGGGTGCCGCATAACTCCTTACGCATCAAAAGTTATGGGCACTGGAGCGACGGAGACCTGGTCCCAAGCTCCACACCCTCGATTTGCTGGCCCAGCCTCTAGGTTAAGCGAAGTTATCTTAACCATGGTGTCGTGGGATTCGGTAATAGAAATATGATGAATTAGGTTAGCGTCTTTTCGCGGCTCACGACATATGATCCGGGACGGAAAAACAATGCAAAAAAAGAAAAGTGTCCCAAAACTTATAAAAATATTCAATTTTAGGCTCTAAAAATAGGCGCAGCTGAGCAAGCTTGCTTCCTCTATCGTAGAGCTCTCGGAGAGCTTTCCAACAGTATACTGTGCACTGCGTAACTCCTTATGGATCAAAAGTTATGGACACCGGAGCGACGGAGACCTTGTCCCAAGCCCCACGCCCTCGATTTGCGGGCCTAGCCTCTATGTGATGCGAAGTTGTCTTAACAAAGGTGCCTAGGGATTTGGTAATAGAAATGTGGTGGATTAGGATGTAGTCCTTTTCGCGGCTCACAACGTACGATTCGAGACGAAAAAACAGCGCCAAAAAAGAAAAGTATCCCAAAACTGATGAAAACGTTCAATTTTGGGCTCCAAAAATAGGTGCAACCTAGCAAACTTGCTGCCCCCTTCGTAGAGCTCTCGTAGAGCTTTCCAACGGTATGTTGTGCGCCGCGTAACTCCTAACGGATCAAAAGTTATGGGCACCGGAGCGACGGAGACCTAGTCCCAAGCCCCACGCCCTCGATTTGCGGGCCCAACCTCTATGTTAAGCGAAGCTGTCTTAACCAAGGTGCCATGGGATTCAGTAATTGAAATGTTATGGATTAGGTTGTCATTTTTTTTGAATCTCATGACGTACGATCCGGTGCAAAAAAATATCTCAAAAAAAGAAAAGTGTCCCGAAACTGATGAAAATGTTCGATTTCTGCCCCCAAAACAGGCGCAGCCAAACAGGCGCAGCTGAGCAGGCTTGCTGCCCCCGTCGTAGAGCTCTCGGAGAGCTTTCCAACGGCATGCTGTACGCCGCGTAACTCCTTACAAATCAAAAATTATGGATACCAGAGCGACGAAGACCTAGTCCCAAGCCCCACACCCTCAATTTGTGGGCCCAGCCTCTATGTGAAGCGAATTTGTCTTAACCAATGTACTGTAGGATTCGGTAATAGAAAAGTGATGGATTAGGTTGTCGTCCTTTTCGCAGCTCACGACGTACGATCCGGGACGAAAAAACAACGCAAAAAAAGAAAAGTGTCCCGAAACTGATGAAAATGTTCGATTTTGGGCTTTGAAAACAGGCATCGAAGAGCTCTCGAAGAGCTTTCTAATGGTATGTTGTGCGCCGCGTAACTCCTTACGAATCCAAAGTTATGGGCATCGGAGCGACGCAGACCAGGTCCCAAGCCCCACGCCATTGATTTGTGGGCCCAGCCTCTATGTGAAGTGAAGTTGTCTTAAGCGGGGGGCCATGGGATTCGGTAATAGAAATGTGATGGATTAGGTTGTCCTCCTTTTCGCGGTTCACGACGTACGATCCGGGATGAAAAAACGGCACAAAAAAATATAAGTGTCCCAAAACTGATGAAAATGTTCAATTTTGGGCTCCGAAAATAGTCGCAACGGAGCAAGCTTGTTGCCCCCGTCGTAGAGCTCTCGGACAGCTTTCCAACAATATGTTGTGCACCGCGTAACTTCTTACAGATCAATAGTTATGGGCACTAGAGCGACGAATACCTGGTCACAAGCCCCACGCCCTTGGTTTGCGGGCCCAACCTCTACGTGAAGTGAAGTTGTCTTGCCCAAGGTGCAGTGGGATTCAGTAATAGAAATTAGATGGATTAGGTTGCCGTCCTTTTCGCAGCTCACGACGTACGATCCGGGACGGAAAAACATCGTAAAAGAAGAAAAGTATCCCAAAACTGATGAAAATGATCGATTTTGGGCTCCGAAAATAGGCGTAGCCAAGCAAGCTTGCTGCCCCTTTCGTAGTGCTCTTGGAGAGCTTTCCAACGGTATGTTGTGCGCCGCGTAATGCCTTACGGATCAAAAGCTATGGGCACCGGAGCGATGGAGACCTGGTCCCAAGCCGCACGCCCTCGATTTGCGGGCCCAACCTCTATGTGAAGCGAAGTTGTCTTAACCAAGGTGTCGTGGGATTCGGTAATTGAAATGTGATGGATTAGGTTGTCATCTTTTTCGCAGCTCACGACGTACGATCCGAGACGGAAAAACAGGGCAAAACAAAAGTGTCCCAAAACTGATTAAAACGTTCAATTTTGGCCTCTGAAAATAGGCGCAGCCGAGCAGGCTTGCTACCCCCATTGTAGAACTCTCGGAGAGCTTTACAACGGTATGCTGCGAGCCACGTAACTCCTTACGGATCAAAAGTTATGGGCACCGGAGCAACGGAAACCAGGTCCCAAGCCCCACGCCCTCGATTTGCAGGCCCAGCCTCTATGTGAAGAGAAGTTGTCTTAACTAAGGTGCCATGGGATTCAGTAATAGATATGTGATGGATTAGGTTGTCGTCCTTTTCGCCGCTGACAACGTATGATCCACGACAAAAAAACAACGCAAAAAAAGAAAAATGTCCTGAAACTTATGAAATCATTTGATTTTGGGCTCCAAAAATAGCCGCAGCCAAGCAAGCTTACTGCCCCTTTCGTAGAGCTCTCAGAGTACTTTCCAATGGTATGTTGTGCGCCACGTAACTCTATGTGAAGTGAAGTTGATCCTAAGCCCTATGCCCTCGATTTACGGGCCCAACCTCTATGTGAAGTGAAGTTATCTTAACCAAGGTCCCATGGGATTCGGTAATAGAAATGTGATGGATTAGGTTGTCGTCCTTTTTGCGGCTCACGACGTACGATCCGGGACGAAAAAATAGCGAAAAAAAAGAAAAGTGTCCTAAAACTGATGAAAACGTTCGATTTTGGGCTCCAAAAATAGGCACAGCGAAGTGAGCTTGCTACCCCTGTTGTAGAGCTCTAGGAGAGCTTTTCAACGGTATGATGTGCACCGCGTAACTCCTAACGGATCAAAAGTTATGGGCACCGAAGCGATGGATACCTGGTCACAAGTCCCACACCCTCGGTTTGTGGCCCCAGTCTCTATATGAAGCGAAGTTATCTTAACTAAGGTGCCATGGGATTCGGTAATAGAAATGTGATGGATTAGGTTGTCATCCTTTTCGCGGCTCACGATGTACGATCCGGGATGAAAAAATAGCGCAAAAAAAGAAAAGAGTACCAAAACTGATGAAAACGTTCGATTTTGGGCTCTGAAAACAGGCACAGCCGAGCAGGCTTGCTACCCTTGCCGTAGAGCTCTCGGAGAGCTTTCCAACGGTATACTGTGCACCGCGTAACTCCTTATGGATCAAAAGTTATGGACAACAAAGCAACAAAAACCTTGTCCCAAGCCCCAAGCCCTCGATTTGCGGGCCCAGCCTTTATGTGATGTGAAGTTGTCTTAACAAAGGTGCCATGGGATTCGATAATAGAAATGTAATGGATTAGGTTGTCGTCCTTTTCGCGGTTCACGAAGTACGAACTAGGACGGAAAAACAGCGACAAAAAAGAAAACTATCCCGAAACTGATTAAAACGTTCGATTTTGGGCTCCGAAAATAGGCATAGCCAAGCAAGCTTGCTGCCCCATTCGTAGAGCTCTCGGAAAGCTTTCCAACGATATTCTATGCGCCGTGTAACTCCTTACGGATCAAAAGTTATGGGCACTGGAGCGACGGAGACCTGGTCCTAAGCCCCACGCCCTCGATTTGCGGGCCTAGCCTTTATGTGAAGCAAAGTTGTCTAAACCAAGGTACCGTGGGATTCGATAATAGAAATGTAATGGATTAGGTTGTCATCCTTTTCGCAGCTCACGACGTATGATCCGGGACGAAAAAATAGCTCAAATAAAGAACTCTCGGCGAGCTTTCCAATGGTATGCTGTGCGCCGCGTAACTCCTTACGGATCAAAAGTTATGGGCCCCGGAGGGAAGCAGACCAGGTCCCAAGCCCCACGCCCTCGATTTGTGGGCCTAGCCTGTATGTGAAGCGAAGTTGTCTTAACCAATTTGCCGTGGGATTCGGTGATAGAAATGTGATGGATTAGGTTGTCATCCTTTTTGCGGCTCACGACGTACGATCCGGGATGAAAAAACAGCGCAAAAAAAAGAAAAGTGTCCTGAAACTGATGAAAACGTTCAATTTTGGGCTCCGAAAATAGGCGCAGCCAAGCATGCTTGCTGCCCCCTTCGTAGAGCTCCCGGAGAGCTTTCCAACGGTATGTTGTGCGCCGCGTAACTTCTTACGGATCAAAAATTATGGGCATAGGAGCGACGGAGACCTGGTCCCAAGCCCCATGCCCTCGATTTGCGGGCCCAGCCTCTTTGTGAAGCGAAGCTGTCTTAACCAAGGTACCGTGGGATTCAGTAATAGAAATATGATGGATTAGGTTGTCATCCTTTTTGCGGCTCACGACGTACGATCCAGGACAGAAAAATATCAAAAAAAAAGTGTCTAGAAACTGATGAAAATGTTCGATTTTGGGCACTAAAAATAGGCGCAGCAAAGCAAGCTTGCTGCCCTCGTCGTAGAGCTCTCGGAGAGCTTTCCAACGGTATGCTGTGCGCCACGTAACTCCTTATGGATCAAAAGTTAAGGGCACCGGAGCAACGGATACTTGGTCATAAGCCCCACGCCCTTGGTTTATGGGCCCAGCCTCCATGTGAAGCGAAGTTGTCTTGCCCAAGGTGCCGTAGGATTTGGTAATAGAAATGTGATGGATTTGGTTGTCGTCTTTTTTACAGCTCACGACGTACGATCCGGGATGAAAAAATAGTGAAAAGAAAGAAAAGTGTCCCAAAACTGATGAAAACGTTCGATTTTAGGGTCCGAAAATAGGCGCAGCCAAGCAAGCTAGCTGCCCCCTTCGTAGAGCTCTCATAGAGCTTTCCAACGGTATGTTGTGCGCCGCGTAACTCCTTACGGACAAAAGTTATGGGCACCGGAGCGACGGAGACCTGGTCCCAAGCCCCACGCCCTCAATTTGCAGGCCCAGTCTCTATGTGAAGTGAGGTAGTCTTAACCAAGGTGTCATGGGATTCGGTAATAGAAATGTGATGGATTAGGTTGTCGTCTTTTTTGCGGCTCACGACGTACGATCCGGGATAGAAAAATGGCCCAAAAAAAGAAATGTATCCCGAAACTGATGAAAACATTTGATTTTGGGCTTCGAAAATAGGCACAACCGAGCAGGCTTGCTGCCCCCGTCGTTGAGCTCTCGGAGAGCTTTCCAATGGTATGCTGTGCGCCGTGTAACTCCTTACGAATCAAAAGTTATGGGCACCAAAGCGACGAATACCTAGTCACAAGCCCTACGCCCTCGGTTTGCGGGCCCAACCTCTACGTGAAGTGAAGTTGTCTTGTCTAAGGTGCCGAGGGATTCGGTAATAGAAATTTGATGGATTAGGTTGTCGTCCTTTTCGCGGCTCACGACATACGATTCGGGATGGAAAAACAGCGCAAAAGAAGAAACGTATCCCAAAACTAATTAAAATGTTCGATTTTGGGCTCCGAAAATAGCCGTGGCCAAGCAAGCTTGTTGCCCCCTTCGTAGAGCTCTCGGAGAGCTTTCCAACTGTATGTTGTGCGCCACGTAACTCCTTACGGATCAAAAGTTATGGGTAGCGTAGCGACGGAGACCAGGTCCCAAGCCCCACGCCCTCAATTTGCAGGCCCATCCTCTATGTGAAGTGAAGTTGTCTTAACCAAGGTGCCGTGAGATTCAATAATAGAAATGAGATGGATTAGTTTGTCGTTCTTTTTGCGGCTCACGACGTACGATCCGGGACAAAAAACAGCGCAAGAAAAGAAAAGTGTCCCAAAACAGAAGAAAATGATCGATTTTGGGCTCCGAAAATAGGCACAGCCTAGCAAGCTAGCTACCCTCGTCGTAGATCTCTCAGAAAGCTTTCCAATGATATACTGTGCGCCACATAACTCCATACGGATCAAAAGTTATTGGCACTGGAGCGACGGAGACCTGGGCCTAAGCCGCACGCCCTCGGTTTGCGGGGCCCAGTCTCTATGTGAAGTGGAGTTGTCTTAACCAAGGTGTCGTGGGATTCGGTAATAGAAATGTGATGGATTAGGTTGTTTTTCGTTGTGCGGCTCACGACATACGATCCAGGATCGAAAAACAGCACAAAAAAAGAAAAGAGTCCCGAAACTGATAAAAACGTTCGATTTTGGTCTTTGAAAACAGGCGCAGCCGAGCAGGCTTGCTGCCCTCTTCGTAGAGCTCTTGAAGAGCTTTCGAATGGTATATTGTGTGCCGCGTATGTCATACCCCCTACCCGACCTATGGAGGTTAGACTAGGGTGTGATCTAATCATTCACGTTTTTTTACGACTATAACTGATTAACGAAGATTAAGCTTATCCCTTAGACTAGAACTCTAAAAATTCTCTAGAAAACCGGCAGCATGACGGCTGTAATTGGCTTCTTAGTTTGACCTGATTTTCTAAACGCCTCGAAATAATCAATCTCAAATTCGATTCCAACTAAGGTTACTATTTACCACCAATTGATATGTCTACTGTTTATCTCAAGTCTCGTTTGATTTACACCTAGCATGGCAACTATATCTCGTTTATGTGTAGATTCCTGTTACACAAGTACCTGTTGATCTTAGCTTACAAATGAGTACCTGCTTAAGATTGGATGGATTCATTTTACTTAGCCCTTTGCCTAATACTTCATAAGCCTATAGGAGTTACTAATTAAAGTAGCAAAATGATCAAATAGGGTGTCTGTCTAGTTATAAACAGTACAAATCAAAATTAGACCCCAAATTACAACGGGGGTCATTTACAATAACAACAACAAGCAACATAAGAAATAGTCTTCAAAATAACATATGGTTCACAAAATAGCCACAATCACGTAAGGCATGTAGGGCATGCAATCACTTCAAAGAGTCATCAATAGGCACGTTATCCACGGGTGCCTGTTCCTGATCTTCTTCACCTGTGATGATAAAAGAGGATAAGTCCTTATGAACTTAGCAAGGGGGAATGAGAAATACGTTTCGAAACTCTTTTTCCAGTTCAACTTATGAAAAACCCTTTTTGAAAGCATGACATATAACACAAGTAAGTTCATAATGTAATATAAAAGTAAAAGAACACAATTACCCGTCTTTCCTCTCTGAGGTTTTTTAGGTACCAAGCGAGAGTACTTATACACATAATGAAAAGGATACGGTGAGCTTTTGCTATCAATATCATTTCTGATAACAGTTGTTGCGGCCGACTTCAATCATCCACTTATCACGCCAAATAGGTGTACTCCGGATGTATCCCGAAATCCTACGACCCAACTCTCCAAGGAAGTCTAGCCCCCAAGCGAGAGAGGGAATTGGACCATGGTAGTCACGGTTGCACCGGCAAGCCTGATGCCACCCTGTGTGCGTGAACGCTACCATGCCAGAATGAAAGGTTGCAACCTTGTATGCAATGCACATTTATAACATTTAACATATCACATTAGGAGGACAACAAAGTAGGTTGCCTCCGAGCAGTTATAAGATCGTACGTTGGCAAGTAAACACACGAGGCATGCTTTGATATTTAATTTCACTTGTAATACACATGGAGTTATACGAATATTAAACGGGCAGCCATGTAACACATGTAAATCAAGTCATATAACTCATTTCGGGGTTCATGTAATCAAGTAATAAGTTTATACAAGCATGCAACGACGTTTTCATGGGACCGGGTGCAAGAAAAGTCTCCTTATCAACATGTAATCATTGGGAATCACATTTCAAGCATACTTAACATTTATTAGGCAGCCCACTAATCACACAATTAGACACAATAACCATAGGATCAACACTTAGAGAGTTTTCATAGTCAATAGGGTTTCAATTCATGCTTACACGTACGATTAAGCCGCAAGTTGTCACGTAATTAAACCCAAGCCATGCATCGGTTAATTAAAACATCCTCAATCATCCAAAACATTCCATACAACATCCAAGTGCCACAATCCCAAGCATTCAATACGACAAGAGAAGTTACAATATTTTTCAAAGCATATCACTAAATAAAAACCTCACTGCAATGGTCTGTTTTCCCACAATCATTTACACAAGCAAACAATATCCAATTCCAGTGAACAAAATGTCAAATTAAATCTTAATGAGTGATTTAAATTCAGAAACAAACCTTACCTCATTTGGAGTTCAGACTTAGGAGGTATGACCAAAACCGTGAGACTACGCAAAACTGTCCAATTTTAGACACATTACGATTTTTGCCAATTTTGACATTGTTAGAGTCATAATTAGCCTTGGTCTATTTCGGACAAAAATGTCCAGAACTGAAAATTCTAGAAACCCACCAGATTTCATGCATTTTAAATATCATTTACTAGGTAAAAACTGTTTCATTCTACAAGGACAGTGAACTGCCAAAAACCTGCTCCATTTTCTCAGATTTTCCAGATTTAGACACCTTTCGATGTTTTGCCATTTTGGAGACCTTAGAGTCAAAATTGGCCTTTGCCTATTTCACGAAAAATTCTCAGAACTGGCAA
Organism: Ehretia macrophylla; assembly: GCA_037974665.1. Classification (NCBI taxonomy): domain Eukaryota; kingdom Viridiplantae; phylum Streptophyta; class Magnoliopsida; order Boraginales; family Ehretiaceae; genus Ehretia; species Ehretia macrophylla. The sequence goes on from CM075777.1 coordinate 32,500,966, forward strand.
AACTAGTCACCTACTAATTTTCATGCATTTTCAGCATCATTTACTTGGTTAAATGCACATCGCTCTACCAAGTCAGAAATCTGCCAGCTACGCGATTTTATCTATCTTCAAGTTCTAGCTGAATATCTTGCCATGCATGGTTATATAAGCTCATGCACACACATATACAACAAGTACAGAGGTAAATATAGGCATATGAAGGCATGCATGTGGTTTTTGAAAGCTTTTAAAAAAGATTAACCCTCACCTTAGCCTATTGATGTTAAATGATGCTCAAAATTCTTGAAGATGCACAAAATGGTCTTCTCTCCTTGCTTGGCCGAGAGAGATTACTTGATTTCCTTAATTCCTAGCTAAGTTATCATTTTCTTAGTATGTGCATGTGGTTATAACAAAAGGGAGATGAAAGAAAAGCTATCAAACATACCTAGGGTCGAAATGAAGGGTTTTTATGAGCTTGCATGCGTTTCTTGCTTCTTGCTTGCTTGGTCGAGCTTCCTAGAGTCCTTGAGTGCCTAGGTGAACCTTAGGAGATGAGCTTGAGCTATGGTGGTGCTTGAAGCAGCCTAGGCCGAGAGGGTGAGAGAAAATGAGAGGATGAGAGAATGAGAGAAAGAAATGAAATGCTTGAGCATATGGTCGGCCTTGAGCTTCACAAAATTCTGATTTTTTTGCTATCTTTGAACATCATTTGAATTGTTTAACATGCCTTGGTGATGTGGCCGAGAAAAGCATGCTTGGTGATGGCTTTGGTTTTATTTTTTATGCATTGTTTGAAGTGACTTTGTCATAGTTTGTCTTGGAAGGTTTTTAATTATGCAAAGGCTTGTCAAATAGCAAGAGGCGGTCGGCCAAAGCATATAGATCAAATCTGAATTTTGTTATGTTTTGAGCATTATTTTATTGTGTATGCTTGGGATATGCAAAAGAATAAAGAATAAAGAATACGAATGTTTAGCTTTTGGTGAAATTTTGTCTTCTAGTGAGTTGATTTAGGATTATAATATTAATTAGTAGAATTTGTAGGATTAATTAATAATCTAGTGCTTCGTGTAAGATGCTTTCTTGATTAGCGTGTGGGCACGCTTTCCTAGGTTTAGGGCACGCACTACGAGGTAAAGCACGAACTACGAGACGAATGCACGTTTTTCAAGCAAATGCACGCAACCCTAAATGAATGCACGTAATTCGATGCAAGACACATAAAATGAGACAGGACTCTTAAACCTAGGTCAAGGCACATAATTCTAGGATAGGGCACACGAAACGAGGTATCGCACACAAATTGAGGTCAGGCCTCACAGCGTAACTCCTTACGGATCAAAAGTTATGGGCACCAGAGCGACGGAGACCTGGTCCCAAGCCCCACGCCCTCGATTTGCAGGCCCAGCCTCTATGTGAAGCAAAGTTGTCTTAACCAAGGTACCATAGGATTCGGTAATAGAAATGTGATGGATTAGGTTGTTGTCCTTTTCACGGCTCACGACGTACGATCCTAGACGAAAAAATAGCGCAAAAAAAGAAAATAGTCCAGAAATTGATGAAAACGTTCGATTTTGGGCTCCGAAAATAGGTGCAGCTGAGCAGGCTTGATGCCCCCATCGTAGAGCTCTCGGAGAGCTTTCCAATGGTATGCTGTGCGCCGCGTAACTCCTTACGGATCAAAAGTTATGGGCACTAGAGCGACGGAGACCTGGTCGCAAGCCCCACGCCCTCGATTTGTGGGCCCAGCTTGTATGTGAAGTGAAGTTGTCTTAACCAAGGTGCCGTGGGATTCGGTAATAGAAATGTAATGGATTAGGTTGTCATCCTTTTTGCGGCTCACGACGCACGATCCGGGACGAAAAAACAACGCAAAAAAAGAAAAGTATCCCGAAACTGATGAAAACGTTCGATTTTGGGCTCCGAAAATAGGCGCAGCCAAGCAAGCTTGTTGCCACCTTCGTAGAGCTCTTGGAGAGCTTTCCAACGGTATGCTGTGCGCCGCGTAACTCCATACGGATCAAAAGTTATGGGCACTAGAGCGTCGGAGACCTAGTCCCAAGCCCCACGCCCTCGATTTGCCGGCCCAGCCTCTATGTGAAGCAAAGTTGTCTTAACCAAGGTGCTGTGGGATTCAGTAATAGAAATATGATGGATTAGGTTGTCATCCTTTTCGCGGCTCACGACGTACGATCCGGGATGAAAAAATAGCACAAAAAAATAAAAGTGTCCCGAAACTGATAAAAATGTTCAATTTTGGGCTCCGAAAATAGGCGCAGCCTAGCAAGCTTAGAGATCCCATCATAGAGCACTTGGAGAGCTTTCCAACGGTATGCTGTGCGCTGCCTAACTCCTTACGGATCAAAAGTAATAGGCACCGGAGCGACAGAGACCTGGTAACAAGCCCGATGCCCTCGGTTTACGGGCCCAACCTCTACGTGAGGCAAAGTTGTCTTGCCCAAGGTGCCATGGGATTTGGTAATCGAAATGTGATGGATTAGGTTGTCGTCCTTTTCGAAGCTCACGACGTACAATCCGGGACAGAAAAATAGTGCAAAAGAAGAAAAGTATTCCGAAACTGATGAAAATGTTCGATTTTGGGCTCCGAAAATTGGCGCAACCGAGCAGGCTTGTGATCCCCGTCGTAGAACTCTCGGAGAGCTTTTCAACGGTATGATGTGCACCACGTAACTCATTATGGATCAAAAGTTATAGGCACCGGAGTGACGGAGACCTGGTCCTAAGCCCCACGCCCTCGGTATGCGGGCCTGGGCTCAACGTGAAGTGAAATTGTCTTGCTCAATGTGCCATGGGATTCATTAATAGAAATATGATGGATTAGATGGTCGTCTTTTTCGCAGCTCACAACGTACGATCCGGGATGAAAAACAACGCAAAAGAAGAAAAATATCCTAAAAATGATAAAAATGATCGATTTTGGGCTCTGAAAATAGGCATAGTCGAGCAGTCTTGGTGCCCTCGTCATAGAGCTCTCGGAGAGCTTTCCAACGGTATGCTATGCGTCGCACAACTCCTTACGAATCAAAAGTTATGGGCAACAGAGCGACGGATACTAGGTCACAAGCCCCACGCCATCGGTTTGCTGGCCCAGCCTTTATGTGAAGCGAAGTTGTCTTGCCCAAGGTGCCATGGGTTTCAGTAATATAAATGTGATGGATAAGTTTGTCGTCCTTTTCGCGGCTCACGACGTACGATCTGGGAAGGAAAAACAACACAAAAGAAGAAAAGTGTCTCGAAACTGCTGAAAACGTTCAATTTTGGGCTCTGAAAATAGGAGCTACTGAGTGGGCTTGCAGCCCACGTCGTAGAGCTCTCGTAGAGCTTTCCAACGGTATGTTGTGCGCCGCGTAACTCCTTACGGATAAAAAGTTATGGGCAACGGAGCGACGGATACCTGGTCACAAGCCCCACGCCCTCGGTTTGCGGGCCCAGCCTCTACGAGAAGCGAAGTTGTCTTGCCCAAGGTGCCGTGGGTTTCGGTAATAGAAATGTAATGGATAAGTTTGTCGTACTTTTCGCGGTTCAGGACGTACGATCCGGGATAAAAAAACTGCGCAAAAGAAGAAAAGTGTCTCGAAACTAATGAAAACGTTCGAATTTGGGCTCCGAAAATAGGCGCAGCCATACAAGCTTGCTGCCTCCGTCATAGAGCTCTCAGAGAACTTTCCAACAGTATGATGTGCGCCGCGTAACTCCTTACGGAGCAAAACTTATGGGCACTGGAGCGACAGGGACCTGGTCCCAAGCCCTACACCCTCGGTTTGCGAGCCCAGCCTCTACATGAAGCGAAGATGTCTTGCCCAAGGTTCCGTGGGATTCGGTAATAGAAATGTGATGGATTAGGTTGTCATCCTTTTCATGGCTCACGACGTACGATCCGAAACGGAAAAACAGTGCAAAAGAAGAAAAGTGTCCCAAAATTGATCAAAACGTTCAATTTTGGGCTCTAAAAATAGGCGCAGGTAAGTATGCTTGGTTCCCTTATCGTAGAGCTCTCAAAGAGCTTTCCAATGGTATGCTGGGCGCCACGTAACTCCATACGGATCAAAAGTTATGTGCACCGGAGCGACGGAGACCTGGTCACAAGCCCGACGCCCTCGGTTTGCGGGCCCAGCCTCTACGTGGGACGAAGTTGTCTTGCCCAATGAGCCGTGGGATTCGGTAATAGAAATGTGATGGATTAGGTTGTCGTCCTTTTCGCTCCTCACGACGTACGATCCGGGACAAAAAAATAGCGCAAAAGAAGAAAAATATCCCGAAACTAAAGAAAACGTTCAATTTTGGGCTCCTAATATAGGCACAGCTGAGCAAGCTTGGTGCCCCCGGTGTAGAGATCTCGGAGAGCTTTCCAACGATATTTGTGCACCGCGTAACTCCTTACAGATCAAAAGTTATGGGCAACGGAGCGACAAATATCTGGTCATAAGTCCCACGCCCTCGGTTTGCTGGCCCAGCCTCTACGAGAAGCAAAGTTGTCTTGCCCAAGGTGCCGTGGGTTTTGGTAATAGAAATGTGATTGATAAGTTTGTCATCCTTTTCGCGGTTCATGACGTACGATCCGAGATAGAAAAACTGCGTAAAAGAAGAAAAGTGTCCCGAAACTAATGATAACGTTCGATTTTATGCTCCGAAAATAGGCACAGGTGAGCCGGCCTACTGCCCCCGTCGCAGGGCTCTAGGAGAGCTTTACAACGGTATGCTGTGCGCCGCGTAACTCCTTACGGATCAAAAGTTATGGGCACTGGAGCGACAGAGACCTAGTAACAAGCCCGACGGCCCCGGTTTACGGGCCCAACCGCTACGTGAGGCGAAGTTTTCTTGCCCAAGGTGCCGTGGGATTCGGTAATAAAAATGTGATGGATTAGGTTGTCGTCCTTTTCGCGGCTCACGACGTACGATCTGGGACAGAAAAATAGCGCAAAAGAAGAAAAGTATCCCGAAACTAATGAAAAAGTTCAATTTTTGGCTTTGAAAATACGCGCAACCGAGCAGGCTTGCTATGCCCGTCGTAGAGCACTCGGAGAGCTTTCCAATGGTTTGTTGTGCGCCGTGTAACTCCTTACAGATCAAAAGTTATGGGCACCGGAGCGACGGAGACTTGGTCCCAAGCCCCACGCCCTCGGTTTACGGGCCCGGCCTCAACGTGAAGCAAAGTTGTCTTGCACAAGGTGCCATGGGATTCGTTAATAGAAATGTGATGGATTAGATGGTCGTCCTTTTCGTGGCTCACGACGTACGATCCGGGACAGAAAAATAACGCAATAGAAGAAAAGTTCCCCGAAAATGATGAAAATGTTCGATTTTGAGCTCCGAAAACAGGCACAACAGAGCAGGCTGGGTGCCCCCATCGTAGAGCTCTCGAAAAGCGTTCCAACGGTATGTTGTACGCCGCGTAAGTCCTTACGAACAAAAGTTATGGGCAACAGAGCGACGGATACTTGGTCACAAGCCCCTTGCCCTCGGTTTGCTGGCCCAGCCTCTACGTGAATCGAAGTTGTCTACCCCAAGGTGCCGTGGGTTTCAATAATAGAAATGTGATGGATAAGTTTATCGTCCTTTCCGCAGCTCACGGCGTACGATCCGAGAAAGAAAAACAGCGCAAAAGAAGAAGAGTGTCCCGAAACTGATGAAAACGTTCGATTTTGGTCTCTAAAAATTGGCGCAGCTGAGCGGGCTTGTTGCCCCCGTCGTAGAGCTCTCGGAGAGCTTTCCAACGGTATGCTGTGCGCCGCGTAACTCCTTACGGATCAAAAATTATTGGCACCGGAGCGTCGGAGACCTAGTCTCAAGCCCCACGCCCTCAGTTTACGGGCCCGGCCTCAACGTGAAGCGAAGTTGTCTTGCACAAGGTGCCATGGGATTCGTTAATAGAAATGTGATGGATTATATGGTCGTCCTTTTCGCGCCTCACGACGTACGATCCGGGATGAAAAAAAGCGAAATAGAAGAAAAGTGTCATGAAAATTATGAAAATGTTTGATTTTGGGCTCCGAAAACAGGCACAGGAGCTCTCGGAGAGCGTCCCAACGGTATGTTGTGCGCCGCGTAAGTCCTTACGGATCAAAAGTTATGGGCAACGGAGCGACGGATACCTGGTCACAAGAGCCTCGCCCTCGGTTTGCTGGCCCAGCCTCTACGTGAAGCGAAGTTGTCTTGCCCAAGGTGCCATAGGTTTCGGTAATAGAAATGTGATAGATAAGTTTGTTGTCCTTTTCGTGGTTCACGACGTAAGATCTGAGACAGAAAAACAGCACAAAAGAAGAAAAGTGTCCCAAAAATGATGAAAACGTTCGATTTTGGGCTCCAAAAATAGGCGCAGCCAAGCAAGTTTGCTGCCTCCGTCATAGAGATCTCAGAGAGCTTTCCAACGGTATGCTATGTGCCGTGTAACTCCTTACGGATCAAAAGTTATGGGTGCCGGAGCAACGCAGACCTGGTCATAAGCCCCACGCCCTCGGTTTGCGAGCCTAGCCTCTACATGAGGCGAAGTTGTCTTTCCCAAGGTGCCGTGGGATTCGGTAATAGAAATGTGATGGATTATGTTATCGTCCTTTTCGCGGCTCATGAGGTACGATCCGGGATGAAAAAACAGCGCAATAGAAGAAAAGTGTCCTGAAAATGATGAAAACGATTGATTTTGGGATCCGAAAATAGGCACAACCAAGTAGGCTAGGTAGCCCCGTCGTAGAGCTCTCGAAGAGCTTTCCAATGGTATGCTATGCGCCGCGTAACGCCTTACGGATCAACAGTTATAGGCAACGGAGCGACGGAGACCTGGTCACTAGCCCCACGCCCTCGGCTTGCGGGCCCAGCCTCTACGTGAGGCGAAGTTGTCTTGCCCAAGGTACCGTGAGATTCGGTAATAGAAATGAGATGGATTAGGTTGTCGTCCTTTTCGTGGCTGACGACGTAAGATCCGGTATGAAAAAACAGCGTAAAAGAAGAAAAGTGTCCCAAAATTTATGAAAACATTCGATTTTGTGCTCCAAAAATAGGCACAGCCAAGCAGGCTTGTTTTCCCTGTCGTAGAGATCTCAGAGAGCTTTCCAACGGTATGCTATGCGCCGCGTAACTCCTTACATATCAAAAGTTTTGGGTACCGGAGCGACGGAGACCTGGTCCCAAGCTCCACGCCCTCGGTTTGCGGGCCTAGCCTCTACGTGAGGCGAAGTTGTCTTACCCAAGGTGCCGTGGGATTCGGTAATAGAAATGAGATGGAATAGGTTGTCGTCCTTTTCGTGGCTGATGATGTAAGATCCGGGATGAAAAAACAGCGTAAAAGAAAAAAAGTGTCCCAAAAATGATGAAAACATTCGATTTTGCGCTCCAAAAATAGGCACAGCCAAGCAAGCTTATTTTTTCCCGTCGTAGAGATCTCAAAGAGCTTTCCAACGATATGCTATGAGCCGCGTAACTCCTTACGTATCAAAAGTTATGGGTACCAGAGCGACGGAGACCTGGTCCCAAGCTCCACGCACTCGGTTTGGGGGCCTAGCCTCTACGTGAGGCGAAGTTGTCTTGCCCAAGGTGACATGGGATTCGGTAATAGAAATATGATGGATTAGGTTCTCGTCCTTTTCGCGACTCACGACGTACGATCCGAGACGGAAAAACAGCGCCAAAGAAGAAAAGTGTCCCAAAACTGATGATAATGTTCGATTTTATGCTCCAAAAATAGGCGTAGGCGAGCGGGCCTACTGCCCCCATTGCAGGGCTCTAGGAGAGCTTTACAACGGTATACTGTGCACCGCGTAACTCCTTATGGATCAAAACTTATGGGCACCAGAGCGACAGAGACTTGGTAACAAGCCCGATGCCCCTGGTTTACGGGCCCAACCGCTACGTGAGGCGAAGTTTTCTTGGCCAAGGTGCCATGGGATTCGGTAATAAAAATGTGATGGATTACGTTATCGTCCTTTTCGCGGCTCACGACGTACGATCCGGGACAGAAAAATAGCGCAAAAGAAGAAAAATGTACCAAAACTAATGAAAACGTTCGATTTTTGGCTCTAAAAATAGGCGCAACTGAGCATCCTTGATATCCCCGTCGTAGAGCTCTCGGAGAGCTTTCCAATGGTTTGTTGTGTGCCGTGTAACTCCTTACGGATCAAAAGTTATTGGCACGGGAACGACGGAGACCTGGTCCCAAGCCCCACGCCCTCAGTTTATGGGCCCAGCCTCAACGTGAAGCGAAGTTGTCTTGCACAAGGTGCCATGGGATTCATTAATAGAAATGTGATGGATTAGATGGTCGTCCTTTTCGTAGCTCACGACGTACGACCCGGGAAGGAAAAATAGCGTAATAGAAGAAAAGTGTCACAAAAATTATGAAAATGTTCGATTTTGGGCTTCGAAAACAGGCACAAGAGCTCTCGGAGAGCGTCCCAACGGTATGTTGTGCGCCGCGTAAGTCCTTACGGATCAAAAGTTATGGGTAACGGAGCGACGGATACTTGGTCACAAGAGCCTCGCCCTCGGTTTGCTGGCCCAGCCTCTACGTGAAGCGAAGTTGTCTTTCCCAAGGTGCCATAGGTTTCGGTAATAGAAATGTGATAGATAAGTTTGTCGTCCTTTTCGTGGTTCACGACGTAAGATCCGAGACGGAAAAACAGCGCAAAAGAAGAAAAGTGTCCCAAAAATGATGAAAACGTTTGATTTTGGACTCCAAAAATAGGCGCAGCCAAGCAAGCTTGCTGCCCCCGTCGTAGAGATCTCAGAGAGCTTTCCAACGGTATGCTATGCGCCGCGTAACTCCTTACGGACCAAAAGTTATGGGCACCGGAGCAACGCATACCTGGTCAAAAGCCCCACGCCCTAGGTTTGCGGGCCCAGCCTCTACATGAGGCGAAGTTGTCTTTCCCAAGGTGCCGTGGGATTCGGTAATAGAAATGTGATGGATTAGGTTGTCGTTCTTTTCGCGGCTCACGACGTACGATCCGGGATGAAAAAACAGCACATTAGAAGAAAAGTGTCCTAAAAATGATGAAAACGATTGATTTTGGGATCCAAAAATAGGCACAACCAAGCAGGCTGGGTAGCTCCGTCGTAGAGCTCTCGGAGAGCTTTCCAACGGTATGCTATGCGCTGCATAACGCCTTACGGATCAAAAGTTATGGGCAACGGAGCGACGGAGAGCTGGTCACAAGCCCCATGCCCTCGGTTTGCTGGCCCAGCCTCTACATGAGGCGAAGTTGTCTTGCTCTAGGTACCTTGGGATTCGGTAATAGAAATGAGATGGATTAGGTTGTCGTCCTTTTCACGGCTGACGACGTAAGATCCGGGATGAAAAAACAGCGTAAAAGAAGAAAAGTGTCCCAAAAATGATGAAAACATTCGATTTTGTGCTCCAAAAATAGGCACAGCCAAGCAGGCTTGTTTTCCCTGTCGTAGAGATCTCAGAGAGCTTTGCAACAGTAACCGCCCAGCCTCTACGTGAGGCGAAGTTGTCTTGCCCAAGGTGCCATGGGATTCGGTAATAGAAATATGATGGATTAGGCTGTCGTCCTTTTCGCGGCTCACGTCGTACAATCCGGGACCCAAAAACAGCGCAAAAGAAGAAAAGTATCCCGAAACTGATGATAACGTTTGATTTTATGCTCTGAAAATAGGTGCAGGAGAGCAGGCCTACTGCCCCCACCGCAGGGCTCTAGGAGAGCTTTACAACGGTATGCTGTATGCCGCATAACCCCTTACGAATCAAAAGTTATGGGCACCGGAGCAACAGAGACCTGGTAACAATCCCAACGCCCCCGGTTTACGGGCCCAACCGCTACGTGAGGCGAAGTTGTCTTGCCCAAGGTGCCGTGGGATTCGGTAATAAAAATGTGATGGATTAGGCTGTCGTCCTTTTCACGGCTCACGACGTACGATCCGGGACAGAAAAATAGCGCAAAAGAAGAAAAGTGTCCCGAAAAAAATAAAAACGTTCAATTTTTGGCTCTGAAAATAGGCGCAACCGAGCAGGCTTGCTATCCCCGTCGTAGAGCTCTTGAAGAGCTTTCCAATCGTTTGTTGTGCACCGTGTAACTCCTTACGGATCAAAAGTTATGGGCACCGGAGCGACGGAGACCTGGTCCCTAGCCCCACGTCCTCGGTTTACGAGCCCGGCCTTAACGTGAAGTAAAGTTGTCTTGCACAAGGTGCCATGGGATTCGTTAATAGAAATGTGATGGATTAGATGATCGTCCTTTTTGCGGCTCACGACGTACGATCTGGGACGGAAAAACAGCGCAATAGAAGAAAAGTGTCCCGAAAATGATGAAAATGTTCAATTTTGGGGTCCGAAAACAGGCACAACAGAGCAGGCTGGGTGCCCCCATTGTAGAGCTCTCGGAGAGCGTTCCAACGGTATGTTGTGCGCCACGTAAGTCCTTGCGGATCAAAAGTTATAGGTAACGGAGCGACGGATACCTGGTCACAAGCCCCTCGCCCTCAGTTTGCTGGCGCAGCCTCTACGTGAAGCGAAGTTGTCTACCCCAAGGTGCCGTGGGTTTCGCTAATAGAAATGTGATGGATAAGTTTGTCATCCTTTTCGCAGCTCACGACGTACGATCCGAGAAGGAAAAACAGCGCAAAAGAAGAAAAGTGTCCCGAAACTGATGAAAACGTTCGATTTTGGTCTCTGAAAATAGGCACAGCCAAGCGGGCTTGCTGCCCCTGTCGTAGAGCTCTCGGAGAGCTTTCCAACGGTATGTTGTGCGCCGCGTAACTCCTTACGGATCAAAAGTTATTGGCACCGGAGCGACGGAGACCTGGTCCCAAGCCCCACGCCCTCAGTTTACGGGCCCGGCCTCAACGTGAAGTGAAGTTGTCTTGCACAAGGTGCCATGGGATTCGTTAATAGAAATGTGATGGATTAAATGGTCGTCCTTTTTGCGGCTCACGACGTACGATCTGGGACGAAAAAATAGCGTAATAGTAGAAAAGTGTCACGAAAATTATGAAAATGTTCGATTTTGGGCTCCGAAAATAGGCACAAGATCTCTCGGAGAGCGTCCCAATGGTATGTTGTGCGCCGCGTAAGTCCTTACGGATCAAAAGTTATGGGCAACGGAGCGACAGATACCTGGTCATAAGAGCCTTGCCCTCGGTATGCTGGCCCAGCCTCTACGTGAAGCGAAGTTGTCTTGCCCAAGTGCCATAGGTTTCGGTAATAGAAATGTGATAGATAAGTTTGTCGTCCTTTTCGTGGTTCACGACGTAAGATCCGAGACGGAAAAACAGCACAAAAGAAGAAAAGTATCCCGAAAATGATGAAAATGTTCAATTTTGGGCTCCAAAAATGAATAATCAATAATCAATAATCAATCAATTCGTATTTTAACAATCAATTAAACAACATTTAACAATCAACAACTATATAATCTAAAACAATTAAGTTAGATGACAAAGTAGGCCATCCAACTCAACAGACATTAAACACACAACCAAACCCTAGTCTAACCATCAACAACTCACAATTCAATCACTCATACACCACCCGATCATCTAAAGACATATAACAACATTTTAAAAAAAGACAACCTAATCTTCTAATAATCATAACTTACATTCTACTAATCCAAACAACTCCAAACTAGTTTCTATCACTCACCCACTCAATCAACAACATTAGCCCTCTCGGAAACCAACCATAATCCATCCAAATCAAGCCTAACAACCCTAAAACCCAAATACACCTTGGCTGAAATTTGCGAACTTTCACACCAACATCACAATCAAAATTTCGGCAGTACAACGGCACTACCCCGTATTTAACAAAATTTTAGAAATCGACGGCAATCGATTCCAAGCACTACAACTCTAAATATTCAACAATTGGCCAAACTATCAACTTTAAATACCCTAAAATAAAAATTTATGCTACAACAGTTCAAATCTCATAAGAATACATATAATCGATCCTTAGCATGCACTGAGCAATAATATAACTTCAAACTAACATTCTAACGGTTCAAAATTCAAATATATGCAAAAACATAAAAATGACATTTTGAGATCTAGAATTTTTCTCTCACCTTTAATGTGTTTTGATGCAAGAAAGATATAGAATGGATGCCCAACAAGCAAAATCAAGCTTTGAATGAAGTGATTTGGACTTGAATTGCAAAATCTATGAGAAAAATACTTTGAAAAACCTTGAAAATGCGTTATTCCTCCTCCTCCTTGAACTCACGGTTTTGTGTGTGTTTTTGGAGTATTTTTGGCTTGTTTTAATGTGTGTTGATGATATAAACTCAAAGTCAACAAAAATATTAAAAGTCAAAGTTGATTTTCTAGTCTTTTAATTAATGTTTTTAGTCTTTTAAGTAGTTTTTCTTGACAATTTTTCTTGCTCAACTAAAAAATACTATATTTAGTAGTTTAAGAATAGGTGACAACATTTCACAAGCATACTCATACACCCGCTCGGGTAAAAACTCGGTTTTTGCAAAAGAATGTGAAAAGTTATATTTATTTGTTTTCAAATGTCTTTTAAATACATTTTTCAATTGTGCCATTTTATAAATATTTAAAATAAAATATAATTTTTATTTAATATATACTAGGTTTATGAAAGTCAACACAAGAATCGTTTTGAGCAAAAATCACTATTTTAGCTTTAAAACGTACTTTTTCGCCTGTAAAATCTATTTAAATTCCTATTCCGTTTCAAAATCAATTTTTATCAAACATGAGTCTATTAATAATAGAGGACTAGGCTTTCAAACCCTAAAAACACCTATGTCAAAATTTTAGTAGACGTGCGTTTAAAACACTATTCCCAAAAATCAATGATAAAATTTCTGATGCCGATTTTGATGAAAATTTCATGAATGCACACATAGCATGTATTAGGAATATAAACCACATATTTAGCACATTCGAACTCATATAACACATAAAATAGTTCAAAGCATGCAAAACGAGGCAAAATACGCAAATCGAGGTTAAGATGAAAAGTGGGGTTTCACATTCTCCCCTCTTTAAAATAATTGCGTCCTCGCAATTCTTCACTCAAGTATTGCTGGCTCAAACATATGGAATGAAAGACCGAAAAACAAATTCTGAATACCAACTAAGTATGTCAACTAGGAATACCGAACAAGAAGCTTGAATAGGAACGCTGAATAAGAATACCGACTAAGACTTCCGGATGAGAATCTCAAATAATTACCGAAGAAAATGCCAAACATAGATCCTGTAATAGAGTACCAACCAAGAATACCAAGTAAGAACTTCAACAAGATCATCGAGCGAGAATACCGAATAATAATCCCAATATAAGAACTCCGGATAATACCGTATAAGAATTCCACATAAGAATACCGCATAGAAAATACCATAGAAGAAGTCCAAAGAAGTATGCTGAATAAGAATCTCCATATAGAAATATCGAGGGAGAATGCCGTATAAGATCACCAAATAAGAATCCCAATAATCAATGTATAGTCATAAAGTAGCTTGACCCCTAATAGGAATTTCATATACCTCAGCGTCACATACTACTCAGTCGCCAACTGATATGATGCACGTGCTACCTTTAATCGTATAAGGCAACTCTCTACTCACATTTTACCACGTTGCACTCAAGGAGATATAATTTTTAATTGGTTGAGAATAAGTAAGTTACCTTTCACCACTGTTGCCGCCTCTGGCAATTCCTCCAAGTCCACTGCGTAGGCCCGAGCCTAAGCCCGCTACTGCTGAGGTGTACTGCTTGCAGGTCCACCCTGATAACCTTGGACTACTGGCTGACCCGTAGAACCCTGATACCTGGGGCAATCCCTCGCCTGGTGTTGGTTGCTGTAACCTAAACACGTCCCTGCCTTCTTCCGACGTTCGACCTCCAGATGGCCTGTACGTTTACAATAAGTACACAGCAGTATCGGTGTACTAACACTGCCTCCAAAAGACCCAGAAACTAAATAAGCAGCTGTACCAGTCTGCTGCTAAGGTGACATAACACTAGGCCTATACCAACCCTGAGACGGGGCCGGCCTAAACTGCGGCTGAGCCTGATAAGACTCCTACTGAAACTGAGGCCAATAGTAACTCTGCTGACCCTGCGGTCTAAAAGAACCCTGCAGCACTGCAGGCCTGTAACCACCCTGCTGTACCGAAGGTCTATACATACCCTGCTGACCCTGCGGCTGAAAGGGCCTCTTGCTAGGCTGACTAGGTCCGATCCGTTCCCCCTTTCTCTTCTCTAACCTAGAAGCTGCATCAAAGGCCTCAGTAAGTATATCATACTGATTCAAGGCCATCGCATCCTAAATCTCGGGCCTCAAACCCAACGTAAACCTACGAGGGTTGCACTCCTTGTCAGCCACAAACTCCGGTGCATACCAAGATAGTCTAGTAAATATGGCCTCATGCTGAGCCACTGAAGCATCCCCCTGAAGTAGAGACAGAAACTCAGCCTCTCTCCTCTCTCGTGCAATCCTCGGGACATACTTCGCCCGGAAAGCTCTCAGAAAGGTATCCAAGACATACGGAATACCTTGGGTCTCCCAACTAGATTTCACCGTGCGCCACTACTCCTCTGCCTCATCATCAAACAAATAAATGGCAAAGGTGACCTTTCTTTCATCACTATAATCCATAGGGTCAAATATTTTCTCCACTTTATTAATCCATGCCTCGGCTTTCCGATCATCTGGATCCCCCTGAAATCTTGGCGGATAATACCCCAAGAACTCCTTCAGTGTAACACGCCCATGGTACCCACCCTGTACATTCAATAACTGTTCCTGCAAAGTCTATGATTGGGCAGCCTGCCCTGCTAGCAATTGTGCCTGACCAGCCATAACCTCAGCTATCCTATCCATGGTTGCTTCAAAACGGTCATCACCCCTTTCTCAGCCCGGTGCCATATTACCAGGAACCTCGTCAACTGCTTCGGGCCTACCCCTCGTTCTCAGTCTACCAGTCATTCTACTAATCAAAGAGTTAGCGCAGGTTATAGCACATAGACAGCCTATAGGCAATTATTAACACATAAGCAACAAACTCACATAAAGCACATAAATAACTTAAGTATCAATCACATAAACAAATTGATCACATAATCACATAGTCACTAAATCACATAATCACATAATCACATAATCATTTAATCATATTAACACATAGTTCTCTTTTCTTTTCACTTCATACATACTTACATGCTTGGACCACTACCCACATTCCGAGGACACCCCGGCTGACAGCTAAACATAAGCTTTGATACCACTAAATGTCACACCCTAACTCGACCCCTCCTACGATCAGTTAGGACGCAATGGAATTTCGGTAGCATAACGACAGTAACATGAACATCAGGGCTCTAAACCAACCATTAAGAACGACATAAATCAGACTCCATAAATCACCAACCAACTCCACAATCAAATTAACAACATACAACACAACCACTTCATACATTAAACATTCCTTCATCAACTCTTTCATTGTTACGCGCCTCCGTTCCAATATAATACATAAGCTATACATTCATTTCAAAATATATTATAACCAACTTAGTAATCTAGTCATAATCAAAATAAACACTCCTAAATCAACATACATATGTCTTTATATTAAGATAGGTTATACAACACATTGTTTTACAACAACTAAGACAATCTCATGGCAATGACTCCTGCACATAAGACTCATCCACATATGGCACATTTCCCTCTTCAAGAGGCACGTACCCGTAGTCAGGCTCAGTAACACCTGCATGCATGCAATAATTGAGAGTGAGCTTATATAAAACAAGCCCAGTGAGGATCCGATAGATCTCTAACAGTATTTACTATACTCCTTGGAAATCATCCTTTGAGCAGTAAACACACAATGAACATCAATAATCATTATAAATGCAACAATAGTAATAACTGTAAACACACAATAAGGATATGATACATTTGCTGATGAAGCTCCATACACCAATTCCATGCTCAACAACTCCTCTAAACTCAATGACACAATCCTGAGGTACCTTGACCTAGACCCACACCCCATGGCCTCTTTGCCCATGCAAGATAGGGATTAGCCATCATAACTGTTCCTGCAGCCCAAGATACCTCTCGAGGTGACACAACATTATCAAAGCTCACAACAATGGGACTCAATTTGAGAAGTCAACAACATTGGTTGCCCGACTCTCGACTCATAATAACAATAACAATAACAATTCGAGATGTCAACAACATTGGCTGCCCGACTCTCGACTCATAATAACAATAACAATAACAATTTGAGAAGGCAACAACATTGGCTGCCCGGCTCTCGACTCATAATAACAACAACAATAACATCTCGAGAAGTCAACAACATTGGCTGCTCGACTTCCGACTAATAAAAAACAATAACAATCAATTAACAAGGTAATATCCCGGATTAACCCTGAGCGTGTTCCTCACGGTTTTGTAACAACAATCAATAATCAATAATCAATCAATCCGTATTTTAACAATCAATTAAACAACATTTAACAATCAACAACTATATAATCTAAAACAATTAAGTTAGATGACAAAGTAGGCCATCCAACTCAACAGACATTAAACACACAACTAAACCCTAGTCTAACCATCAACAACTCATAATTCAATCACTCAAACACCACCCGATCATCTAAAGACATGTAACAACATTTTAAAAAAAGACAACCTAATCTTCTAATAATCATAACTTACATTCTACTAATCCAAACAACTCCAAACCAGTTTCTATCACTCACCCACTCAATCAACAACATTAGCCCTCTCGGAAACCAACCATAATCCATCCAAATCAAGCCCAACAACCCTAAAACCCAAATGCTCCTTGGCTGAAATTTCCGGACTTTCACACTGACATCACAATTAAAATTTCGGCATTACAACGGCACTACCCCGTATTTAACAAACTTTTAGAAATCGACGACAATCGATTCCAACCACTACAACTCTAAATATTCAACAATTGGCCAAACTATCAACTTTAAATACCCTAAAATAAAAATTTATGCTACAATAGTTCCAATCTCATAAGAATACATATAATCGATCCTTAGCATGCACTGAGCAATAATATAACTTCAAATTAACATTCTAACGGTTCAAAATTCAATTATATGCAAAAACATAAAAATGACATTTTGAGATCTAGAATTTTTCTCTCACCTTTGATGTTTTTTGATGCAATAAAGATGTAGAATGGATGCCCAACAAGCAAAATCAAGCTTTGAATGAAGTGATTTGGACTTGAATTGCAAAATCTATGAGAAAAATGCTTTGAAAAACCTTGAAAATGCCTTATTCCTCCTACTCCTTGAACTCACGGTTTTGTGTGTGTTTTTGGGGTATTTTTGGCTTGTTTTAATGTGTGTTGATGATATAAACTCAAAGTCAACAAAAATATTAAAAGTCAAAGTTGATTTTCTAGTCTTTTAATTAATGTTTTTAGTCCTTTAAGTAGTTTTTCTTGACAATTTTGCTTGCTCAACTAAAAAATACTATATTTAGTAGTTTAAGAATAGGTGACAACATTTCACAAGCATACTCATACACCCGCTCGGGTAAAAACTCAGTTTTTGCAAAAGAATGTGAAAAGTTATATTTATTTGTTTTCAAATGTCTTTTAAATACATTTTTCAATTGTGCCATTTTATAAATATTTAAAATGAAATATAATTTGTATTTAATATATACTAGGTCAATGAAAGTCAACACAAGAATTGTTTTGAGCAAAAATCATTATTTTAGCTTAAAAACATACTTTTTCGCCTGTAAAATCTATTTAAATTCCTATTCCGTTTCAAACATGGGTCTATTAATAATAGAGGACTAGGCTTTTGAACCCTAAAAACACCCGTGTCAAAATTTTAGCAGACATGCGTTTGAAACACTATTCCCAAAAATCAACGTTAAAATTTCCGATGCCGATTTTGATGAAAATTTCATGAATGCACACATAGCATGTATTAAGAATATAAACCACATATTTAGCACATTCAAACTCATATAACACATAAAATAGGTCAAAGCACGCAAAATGAGGTAAAACACGCAAATCGAGATTAAGATGAAAAGTGGGATTTCACAAAAATAGACGCAGCTGAGCAGGCTTGCTGCCCCCGTCGTAGAGATCTCGGAGAGCTTTCCAATGGTATGCTGTGCGTCGCGTAACTCCTTACGGATCAAAAGTTATAGGTACCGGAGCGACGGAGACCTGGTCATAAGCCCCACGCCCTCGGTTTGCGGGCCCAGCCTCTACGTGAGGCAAAGTTGTCTTGCCCAAGGTGCCATGGGATTCGGTAATAGAAATGTTATGGATTAGGTTGTCGTCCTCTTCGCGGCTCACGACGTACGATCTGGGATGAAAAAACAGCGCAAAAGAAGAAAAGTATCTCGAAACTGATGATACAGTTCAATTTTATGCTCCAAAAATAGGTGCAGCCGAGCGGGCTTGCTGCCCCATCGCAGGGCTATCGGAGAGCTTTACAACGGTTTGCTGTGCGCCGCGTAACTTCTTACGGATCAAAAGTTATGGGCACCGGAGCGACGGAGAACTGTTCCCAAGCCCCACGCCCTCGGTTTGCGGACCTAACCTTTACGTGAGGCGAAGATGTCTTGCCCAAGGTGCCGTGGATATCGGTAATAGAGATGTGATGGATTAGTTTGTCGTCCTTTTCAAGGCTCACGACGTACGATCCAGGACGAAAAAATAGCGTAAAAGAAGAAAAGTGTCCTGAAACCGATGAAAACGTTCAATTTTGGGCTCTAAAAATAGGCTCAGCCGAGCAGCCTTGTTGCCCTCGTCGTAGAGCTCTCGGAGAACTTTCCAACTGTATTCTGTGCGCCGAGTAACTCCTTACGGATCAAAAGTTATGGGCATTGGAGCGACGGAGAACTGGTCACAAGCCCGACGCCCACGGTTTTCGGGCCCAGCCTCTACGTGAGGTGAAGTTGTCTTGCCCAAGGTTCCGTTGGATTCGTTAATAGAAATGTGATGGATTAGGTTATCGTCCTTTTCGCGGTTCACGACGTACGATCCAGAATAGAAAAACAGCGCAAAGCAAGAAAAATGCCCCAAAATTGATAAAAATGTTCGATTTTGGGCTCCGAAAATAGGCGCAGCCGAGCAAGCTTGGTGGCCCGTTGTAGAGCTCTCGGAGAGCTTTCCGACGGTATGCTGTGCGCCGTATAACTCCTTACGGATCAAAAGTTATGGGCAACGGAGTGAAGGACACCTGGTCACAAGCCCCACGCCCTCGGTTTGCGGGCCCAGCCTCATCGTGAAGCGAAGTTGTCTTGCCCAAGGTGCCATGAGTTTTGGTAATAGAAATGTCATGGATAAGTTTGTCATCCTTTTCGCGACTCACGACGTACGATCCGAGATGGAAAAATAGCGCAAAAGAAGAAAAGTGTCCTGAAATTGATGAAAATGTTCGATTTTGGGCTACGAAAATAGGCGCATCTGAGCAGGCTTGCTCCCTTTGTCGTAGGCTCTCGGAGAGCTTTCCAACAGTATATTGTGCGCCACGTAACTCCTTACGGATCAAAAGTTATGGACACCAGAGCGACGGAGACCTGGTCACAAGCCCAACGCCCTCGATTTTCGGGCCCGACCTCTATCTGCGGCGAAGTTCTCTTGCCTAAGGTACCATGGGATTCGGTAATAAAAATGTGATGGATTAGGTTTTCATCCTTTTCGCGACACACAACGTACGGCTCGGGATGAAAAAATAGCGCAAAAGAAGAAACGTGCCCCAAAACTGAAGAAAACATTTGATTTTGGGCTCTGAAAACAGGCGCAGCCAAGCAAGATTGTTGTCCCTGTTGTAGGACTCTCAGAGAGCTTTCCAACGATATGTTGTGCGCCGCGTAACTCCCTAAAAGTTATGGGCACCGGAGCGACGGAGACTTGGTCCCAAGCCCCATGGCCTCGATTTGCGTGCCCAGCCTCTATGTCAGGCGAAGTTTTCTTGCCAAAGGTGCCATGGGATTTGATAATAGAAATGTGAAGGATAACTTTGTCGTCCTTTTTGCAGCTCACAACGTACGATCCGGGACAGAAAAATAGCGCAAAAGAAGAAAAGTGTCCCAAAACTGATGAAAACGTTTGAATTTGGGCTCCGAAAACAAGCGCAGCCAAGCAAGCTTGATGCCCCCATCATAGGCGCAACGGTATTCTGTGCGCCGCGTAACTCTTTACGGATCAAAAGTTATGGGCAACGGAGCGATGGGTACCTGGTCCCAAGCCCCACGCCCTCGGTTTGTGTGCCCAGTCTCTACGTGAAGTGAAGTTGTCTTGCCCAAGGTGCCATGGGATTCGGTAATAGAAATGTGATGGATAAGTTTGTCGTCCTTTTCGCGACTCACGACGTACGATCCAGCCCGGAAAAACAGCGCAAAACAAGAAAATTATCTCGAAATAGATGAAATCCTTAGATTTTGGGCTCTGAAACTAGGCGCAGTCTAGCAGGTTTGCTGTCCCCGTCGTAGAGCTCTCGGAGAGCTTTCCAACGGTATGTGCGCTGCATCACTCCTTACAGATCAAAAGTTATGGGCAACGGAGCGACAGATTCTTGGTCACAAGCCTTGCGCCATCGGTTTGTGGCCCATCCTCATCGTGAAGCGAAGTTGTCTTGCCCAAGGTGCCGTGGGTTTTGGTAATAGAAACGTGATGCATGAGTTTTTCATCCTTTTCACGGCTCACGACGTACGAATCGGGATAGAAAAATAGCTCAAAAGAAGAAAAGTGTCCCAAAACTGATGAAAACGTTCAATTTTGGGCTCCGAAAATTGGCGCAGCTGAGCAAGCTTGTTGCCCCCATCGTAGGGCTCTCGGAGAGCTTTTCAACGGTATGTTGTGCGCCGCGTAACTCCTTACAGATCAAAAGTTATGGGCACCGAAGCGACGGAGATCTGGTCCCAAGCCCTACACCCTCGGTTTGCCGGCCCAGCCTCTTTGTGAGGCGAAGTTGTCTTGCCCAAGGTGCTGTGGGATACGGTAATAGAAATGTCATGGATTAAGTTGTCGTTCTTTTCGCGGCTCATGACGTACGATCCGGGACGAAAAAATAGCGCAAAGGAAGAAAAGTGTCCTGAAACTGATGTAAATGTTTGATTTTGGGCTCTGAAAATAGGTGCTGCCAAGCAGGCTTGGTACCCCCATCGTAGAGCTCTCGGAGAGCTTTCCAACGGTAAATTGTGAGCCGCGCAACTCCTTACGGATCAAAAGTTTTGGGCAACGGAGCGACGGATAACTAGTCACAAGCCCCACGCCCTCGGTTTACGGGCCCAACCTCTACGTGAAGCGAAGTTGTCTTGCCCAAGGTGCCGTGGGTTCTAGTAATAGAAATGTGATGGATAAGTTTGTCATATTTTTTGCGGCTCATGACGTACGATCCGGGACGGAAAAACAACGCAAAAGAAGAAAAGTGTCTCGAAACTGATGAAAACATTTGATTTTGGGCTACAAAAAAAGCGCAGCCGAGCAGGCTTGCTACCCCCGTCGTAGAGCTCTCGAAAAGCTTTCTAACGATATGCTGTGCACCGTATAACTCCTTACGGATCAAAAGTTATGGGCAACGGAGCGACGGATACCTGGTCATAAGCCTCACGCCATCGGTTTGCGGGCCCAGCCTTATCGTGAAGTGAAGTTGTCTTGCCCAAGGTGCCGTGGGCTTCGATAATAGAAATGTGATGGATAAGTTTGTCGTCCTTTTCGCGGCTCACGACGTATGATCCGGGATGGAAAAACAGTGCAAAAGAAGAAAAGTATCCTAAAACTAATGAAAGCATTCGAATTTGGGCTCTGAAAACAAGCGCAACTGAGCAGGCTTGCTACCTCGTCGTAGAGCTCTTGGAGAGCTTTCCAACAGTATGTTGTCCGCCGTGTAACACTTTACGGATCAAAAGTTATGGACACCGGAGCGACGGAGACCTGGTCACAAGCCCGACGCCCTCGGTTTGCAGGCCCAGCCTCTACGTGAGGCGAACTTGTCTTGCCTAAGGTGCCGTGGTATTCAGTAATAGAAATGTGATGGATAAGTTTGTCGTCCTTTTCGTGCCTCACGACGTACAATCCGGGAAGCAAAAATATCGCAAAAGAAGAAAAGTGTCCCAAAACTAATGAAAACGTTCGATTTTGGGCTCAGAAAATAGGCGCAGCCAAGCAAGTTTGCTGCCCTCGTCGTAGAGCTCTCGTAGAGCTTTCCAACGGTATGCTGTGCGCCACGTAACTCCTTACGGATCAAAATTTATAGGCAACAGAGCGACGGATACTTGGTCCTAAGCCCCACGCCATCGGTTTGCGGGCCCAGCCTTACGTGAAGCGAAGTTGTCTTGCCCAAGGTGCCATGGTATTCGATAATAAAAATGTGATGGATAAGTTTGTCGTCCTTTTTGCGGCTCACGACGTACGATCCGGGATGAAAAAACAGCGCAAAAGAAGAAAAGTATCCCGAAACTGATGAAAATGTTCAATTTTGGGCTTCGAAAATAGGCGTAGCCAAACAAACTTGCTGCCTCCGTTGTAGAGCTCTCGGAGAGCTTTCCAACGGTATGCTGTGTGCCGCGTAACTCCTTACGGATCAAAAGTTATGGGCAACAGAGCGACGGATACCTGGTCACAAGCCCCACGCCCTCGGTTTGTGGGCCCAGCCATACGTGAAGTGAAGTTGTCTTACCAAAGGTGCCGTCGGATTCGGTAATAGAAATATGATGGATAAGTTTGTTGTCCTTTTCGCGGCTCACGACGTACGATCCTAGATGGAAAAATAACGTAAAAGATGAAAAGTATCCCGAACTAATGAAAACGTTCAATTTTGGGCTCCGAAAATAAGCGCAGCTGAGCAAGCTTGCATCCTCCGTCGTAGAGCTCTCGGAGAGCTTTGCAACAGTATGCTGTGCGCTGTGTAACTCCTTCCGGATCAAAATTTATGGGCAACGGAGCGACGGATACCTGGTTTCAAGCCCCATGCCTTCGGTTTGCGGGTCCAGCCTTACGTGAAGCGAAGTTGTTTTTCCTAAGTAGCCGTGGGATTCGGTAATAGAAATGTGATGGATAAGTTTGTTGTCCTTTTTGCGACTCATGACGTATGATCCGGGATGAAAAAATAGCGCAAAAGTAGAAAAGTGTCCCAAAACTGATGAAAACGTTCGATTTTGGGCTCCAAAAATTGGCGCAGCCGAGTAAGCTTGCGTCCCCCTTCGTGGAGCTCTCGGAGTCCTTTCCTATGGTATACTGTGCGCCGCGTAACTCCTTACGGATCAAAAGTTATGGGTAACGGAGCGACGGATACCTAGTCCCAAGCCCTACGTCCTCAGTTTGCGGGCCCAGCCATACATGAAGCGAAGTTGTCTTGCCCAAGGTGCCGTGGGATTCGGTAATAGAAATGTGATGGATAAGTTTGTCATCCTTTTCGCGGCTCACAACGTACGATCCGGGATGAAAAAACAGCGCAAAAGAAGAAAAGTGCCCCAAAACTGATGAAAATATTCGATTTTGGGCTTCAAAAACAGGTGCAGCCGAGCAAGCTTGCTTCCCCAGTTGTAGAGCTCTTAGAGAGCTTTCCAACAGCGTAACTCCTTACGAATCAAAAGTTATGGGCAACGGAGTGACGGATACCTGGTCCCAAGCCCCACGCCTTTGGTTTGCGGGCCCAACCTCTACGTGAAGCGAAGTTGTCTTGCCCAAGGTACCATTGGATTCGGTAATAGAAATGTGATGGATAAGTTTGTCATCCTTTTCGCGGCTCACGACATACGATCCGGGATGGAAAAACAACGCAAAAGAAGAAAAGTGTTCTGAAACTGATGAAAACATTAGATTTTGGGCTCCAAAAACAGGCACAGCCAAACAGGCTTGCTTCCCCGTCGTAAAGCTCTCAGAGAGCTTTCCAACGGTATGCTGTACGCCGCATAACTCCTTACGAATCAAAAGTTATGGACACCGGAGCGACGGAGACCAGGTCACAAACCCGACACTCTCGGTTTACGGGCCCAGCCTCTACGTGAGGCGAAGTTGTCTTGCCCAAAGTGCCATGGGATTCGGTAATAGAAATGTGATGGAATAGGTTGTCGTTCTTTTCGCAGCTCACGATGTACGTTCCGGGACAGAAAATAGCGCAAAAGAAGGAAAGTGCCCCGAAACTAATGAAAATGTTTGATTTTGGGCTCTGAAAATAGGTGCAGCCATGCAAGCTTGCTACCCCAGTCGCAGGGCTCTCGGAGAGCTTTCCAACGGTATGTTGTGCGCCGCGTAACTCCTTACGGATCAAAAGTTATGGGCACCGGAGCGACGAAGACTTGGTCGCAAGCCCCATGCCCTCAGTTTGCGGGCCCAATCTTTTCGTGTGGGAAGTTGTCTTGCCCAAGGTGCCGTGGGATTCGGTAACAGAAATGTGATAGATTACGTCATCGTCCTTTTTGCGGCTCACGACGTACAATCCGAGATGAAAAAATAGCGCAAAAGAAGAAAAGTGTCCCAAAACTAATGTAAACGTGCCATGAGGCGAAGTTGTCTTGCCCAAAGTGCCATGGGATTCGGTAATAGAAATGTGATAGATTAGGTTGTTGTTCTTTTCGTGGCTCACAATGTACGTTCCGGGATGGAAAATAGCGCAAAAGAAGGAAAGTGCCCTGTAACTAATGAAAATGTTTGATTTTGGGCTCTGAAAATAGGCGCAACCAAGCAAGCTTGCTTCCCCTGTAGTAAGGCTCTCGGAGAGCTCTCCAACGGTATGCTGTGTGCCGCGTAACTCCTTGCGGATCAAAAGTTATGGGCATCGGAGCGACAAAGACCTAGTCGCAAGCCCCACGCCCTCTGTTTGCGGGCCCAATCTCTTCGTGAGTGAAGTTGTCTTGCCCAAGGTGCCGTACGATTCGGTAATAGAAATGTGATAGATTAGGTCGTTGTCCTTTTCGCAGCTCACGACGTACAATCCGGGATGAAAAAACAGCGCAAAAGAAGAAAAGTATCCCGAAACTGATGAAAACGTTCGATTTTGGGCTCCGAAAACAAGCGCAGCCAAGCAAGTTTGCTGCCCCTGTTGTAGGGCTCTTGGAGAGCTTTCCAACGATATGTTGTGCTCCGCGTAACTCTTTACAGATGAAAAGTTATGGGCACCGGAGTGACGGAGACCTGGTTCAATGCCCCACGCCCTCGGTTTGCGGGCCTAGGCTCTACGTGAGGCGAAGTTGTCTTGCCTAACGTTCCATGGGATTCGATAATAGCAATGTAATGGATAAGTTTGTCATCCTTTTCGCGGCTCACGACGTACGATCCGGGACGAAAAAACTGCGCAAAAGAAGAAAAGAGTCCCGAAACTGATGAAAACGTTCGATTTTGGGCTCCGAAAATTGGTGCAGCAAAGTGAGCTTGCGTCCCACTTTGTAGAGCTCTCGGAGAGCTTTCCTACGGTATACTGTGCGCCGCGTAACTCCTTACGGATCAAAAGTTATGGGCTACGGAGCGACGGATAACTGGTCCCAAGCCCTACGTCCTCGGTTTGCTAGCTCAGCCATACGTGAAGCGAATTTGTCTTGCCCAAGGTGCCATGGGATTCGGTAATAGAAATGTGATGGATAAGTTTGTCATCCTTTTGGTGGCTTACGACGTACGATCTAGGACGAAAAAATAGCACAAAAGAAGAAAAGTGTCCCGAAACTGATGAAAATGTTCAATTTTGGGCTACGAAAATAGACGGAGCAAAGCATACTTGCTTCCCCGGTTGTAGAGCTCTCTGAGAGCTTTCCAATGGTATGCTGTGCGCCGCGTAACTCCTTACGGATCAAAAGTTATGGGCAACGGAGCGAAGGATACCTAGTCCCAAGCCTCACACCCTTGGTTTGCGGGCCCAGCCTCTACGTGAAGCGAAGTTCTCTTGCCCAAGGTACCTTGGGATTCGGTAATAGAAATGTGTTGGATAAGTTTGTCATCCTTTTCGCGGCTCACGACATACGATCCGGGATGGAAAAACAACGCAAAAGAAGAAAAGTGTCCCAAAACTGATGAAAACGTTAGATTTGGGCTCCAAAAACAGGCGCAGCCAAACAGGCTTGATGCCCCCATCGTAAAGCTCTCGGAGAGCTTTCCAACGGTATGTTGTGCGCCGTGTAACTCCTTACGGATCCAAAGTTATGGACACCGGAGCGACGGAGACCTGGTCACAAGCCCGATACTCTCGGTTTACGGGCCCAGCCTCTACGTGAGGTGAAGTTGTCTTGCCCAAAGTGCCATGGGATTCGGTAATAGAAATGTGATGGATTAGGTTGTCGTCCTTTTCGCGGCTCACGATGTACGTTCCGGGATGGAAAAATAGCGCAAAGAAGGAAAGTGCCCCGAAACTGATGAAAATGTTTGATTTTGGGCTCCGAAAATAGGCGCAGCAAAGCAGGCTTTGTGAGGCCCGACCCCGAATAACGTGTGTTACCTCGATTTACGTGCCTTAGACCTAGAATTATATGACTGATCTTGGATTGTGTGCCCTGTCTTGGTTTTCGTGCATGTTTTGTCATACGTGCCTTGACTTAGAATTGTGTGCCCTAATCCTCGATGTACTGTATACCTAGATATACATGTCATGACCTTGAATTACGTGCGAGACCTCGATTTGTGTGGGATACCTCGTTTCGTGTGCCCTGACCTAGATTTGCGTGACTTGACCTAGGTTTAAGAATTGTATTCATTTTGTGTGCCTTGCATTGAATTACGTGCATTCATTTAGGGTTGCGTGCATTTACTTGGAAAACATGCATTCGTCTTGTAGTTCGTGTCTACCTCGTGATTCGTGTCCTGTATTGATTTCGGTGCGTGCCTCATAGTGCGTATCCTAAACCTCGAACTGTGTGCCTACATGCTAAGCAAGAAAGAATCCTATACAATCCACTAACCAATATTATATTCTTAATTCAAATTCTCTACAAACTCCACTAATAATAAAATAATACTAAACTATTCCTACATTTCCCACTATCTATTATTCTATTCATAATTCAACTCATCAACAAACATTCCTATATTTTATTCTACCTAGATTCCCTAAATTCCCAACATTCCTATGACAATTCTATGACACAAATGCATAAAAATTAACCCAAAACCCTACCCAATGCACCTAAAATCTCGACACATGCATATGCCCATGCTAGGATGATTCAAATTCTGCTTCTTGGGGACACAAATCTGATTTTTGCATGTCCAAGGCCAACATTTGCATCAACAATAGCAAAAGCTTCTATTTTCTCTCATTTCTCTCACTCTCCTCATATTTCTCTCTCTCCCTCTCATTCTTCTCTCTCAATCTCGGTTTTGGCTGAGTTCATACACCCCATAGCTCATCTTCATCATTCCATGGTTCATCAAGGCAAGCTAGAAGCTAAGAAACTCGATTAAACAAGCTAGGATGCAAGAAACACACATGCAAGCTCTTTGAACTTCCATTTCGGTTTAGGTGAGTTTCCTAGCTTCCATTTCTTTTCTTCTTGTTCTAACCTGATGCACCTACTAAGAACTTTGTCACTAAGCTAGGAAAATTGGGAAAAAAACGGGTGGAGTCTTGGCTAAGCAAGGAAAAGAACAAATCTTGTGCTTCATCAAAGTTTGTGCATCTTCTTGTTGTTTTGCTAAAGTGAGGGCTAAAACCTTTTGAAAATCCTTCAAAAGTCCACATGCATGCTCTTAAATGTATGTCTTTGCTTCTTTACTTGAGTTATATGTGTGTTCATAAGCTTTTCCAACCATGCATGGCAAGATTTTGGCTTGAAGATGATGATAGATGAAATCGGGTTTGGTGACAGCTCTCTGTTTTGTTGTTGAGAGGTGTGTTTGGCTAGGAAAATGATGTTGAAAATGCATGAAAATTGGTAGGTAACTATTTTTTCCAGTTTTGAACATTTTTCACAGAAATAGACCAAAGCTAATTTTGACTCTAAGGTCCTCAAAATGGCAAATCATTAAAATGTGTCCAAATCTGGAAGTCTGGAAAAATGAAGCAGGTTTTGGCAGATGCACTGACCTTGTGGAACGAACCAGTTTTGACTTAGTAAATGATGTCTAAAATGCATGAAAGTTTGTTTTCTACTATATTTTTCAGTTCTGGACATTTTTGTCAGAAATGGACTAAGGCTAAATCTGACCCTAAGGATCTCAAAAACGACAATTATCGAACTGTGTGCAAATCTGGACAGTTTTGTGCAATCCCACTGTTTTGGCTATAACTATTGATCTTGAACTTCAAATGATGCAAGGTTTGTTTCTGATTTTATTTCACTTCTTAAGCTTTAATTTGACATGTTATTCACTGGAATTGGAGATTGTTTGCTTGTCTTAATGATTGTGAGAAAACAGCCTATTGCAGTGAGGGTTTCATTTAGTTATATGCTTAGAAAATTTGTTGTAACTTCTCTTGTGGTATTAATTGCTTGGGATTGTGGCATTGAGATGTTGTGTGGACTGTTTTGAGTACTTGGGAATGTTGAATTAATTGATGCATGGCTTGAGATTGATTTTGAGTTGACTTGGGGCTTAATTGCACGGGTAAGCACGAAATGGAAACCCTAGTCACTAGGCGAACTTGCTAAGTGTTGATCCTTTGAATATTGAGTGTAATTATATGTTTAGTAGGCTGCCCATAGTTGCCTTATAGCCCTAAATGTGATTTTGATTCGTTGCATGTTGACAAATAGGCCTTTCTTGCATCCGAACCACGTAGATTGTTGTTGCATGTTGAATAACCTTATTATTTGATTACGTGGACGTTAAATGAGTTATATGACCTGATTTACATGCGTTACATGGCTGCCCATTTAATGTTCATATAACTCCATATGCTTTTCAAGTGAAATTACTTGTCTATTCGTGCCTCGCTTGTTTACTTGTCAATGTGCAATCTTATGACTGTCCGGAGTCAACCTACTTTGTTGACCTCCTAATGTGATATATTAAATGTCATAAATGTGCATTGCATACAAGGTTGCAACCTTTCATTCTGGCGTGGTAGCGTTCACGCACACCGGGTGGCATCGGGCTTGCCGGTGCAACCGTGACTACCATTGTCCAATTCCCTCTCTCGCTTAGGGGCTAGACTTCCTCGGAGAGTTGGGTCGTAGGATTTCGGGGTACATCCGAAGTACACCTACTTGGCGTGTTAAGGGGATGATTTGAAGTCGGCTGCAACAACTGAGAGCAAAAGCTCACCGTATCCTTTTTACTATGTGTATAAGTACTCTCGCTTGGTTGCTAGAGGACCTCGGGGAGGAAAGACGGGTAATTGTGTTCCTTTACCTTGGTATTATTGTTCTGTACTTAATTGTGTTATATTCATGCTTGCAAAAGAATTTTCATAAGTTGAACCGGAAAATGAGTTTCAAAACTTATTTCTCGTTCCCCCTTGCTGAGTTCATAAGGACTCACCCTCTTTTTTGTCACAGGTGCAGCAGATTTGGAACAAGTACCCGAAGTAAATGTGCTTGTTGATGATTCCTTGGAGTGACTATGTGCTTTTGTGCTTTCCTTGAAAGTGGTTGCTATATGGATATTGTGTTTGATTGCAAACTATTCATTTTATTGATGTAAATGACCCCGTTGTAATTTGGGTCTAATTTTGGCTTGTACTGATTGTAGCCGGACGAACTCTTTATTTGGTTGTTTACTTTTGTCATTTAATTAGTAGTTATCGTAGGCATTTGAACCACTAGGTGAAGAAGTAAATAATGTAACTCTACTTAATCTCACCTAGTGATCATGCACAAGCTAAAGGATAATAGGTACTTGCATGATAGGAAATTGACAAATAAACAGGACATAGTTATCATGTTAGGCTTATTAACCAAACGAGACTTTCAAGATAAACTAGTAGGCAAATCGGTTGGTGACAAAATAGGAGTCCTTAATGGAATTGGATTAATGATTGGAATAATTGAGGCGTTTAGAAATTAGGTCAAACTAAGGAGCCAATTACAGCCGTTATGCTGCCGATTTTCTGAAAAATTTTGGAGTTCTAGGCTAACGTTAAGCGTTAAACCTTAATGAACGATTAAGTACGTGAAATGATATGAACGTTTAGATCATACCCTAGTCTAACCTCTATAGGTCGGGTTGGGGCGTTACAGGCTTGCTGCCCCCGTCGTAGAGCTCTTAGAGAGCTTTCCCACGGGATGGAAAAACAACACAAAAGAAGAAAAGTGTCCCAAAACTGATGAAAATGCTAGATTTTGGGCTCCAAAAATAGGCACAGCCAAACAAGCTTGCTACCCCAGTCGTAAAGCTCTTGGAGAGCTTTCCAACGGTATGCTGTGCGCCGCGAAACTCCTTACGGATCCAAAGTTATGGACACCGGAGCGACAGAGACCTGGTCACAAGCCCGACACAATCGGTTTACGGGCCTAGCCTTTACGTGAGCCGAAGTTGTCTTGCCCAAAGTGCCATGGGATTCGGTAATAGAAATGTGATGGATTAGGTTGTCGTCCTTTTCGCGGCTCACGATGTACGTTCCGGGATGGAAAAATAGCGCAAAACAAGGAAAATGCCCTGAAACTGATGAAAACGTTTGATTTTGGGCTCCGAAAATAGGCGCAGCCAAGCAGGCTTGTAGCCCCCGTCGCAGGGCTTTTGGAGAGCTTTCCCACGGTATGCTTTGCTCCGCGTAACTCGTTACGGATTAAAAGTTATGGGCATCGGAGCGACAAAGACCTGGTCACAAGCCCCAAGCCCTCGGTTTACGGCCCCAATCTCTTCATGAGGAAAGTTGTCTTGTCCAAGGTGCTATGGGATTCGGTAATAGAAATGTGATAGATTAGGTCGTCGTCCATTTTGCGGCTCACGAGGTATGATCCGGGATGAAAAAACAGCGCAAAAAAAGAAAAGTGTCCCGAAATTGATGTAAACGTTCGATTTTGGGCACCGAAAATGGGCGCAACCGAGCAAGCTTGCTGCGCCCGTCGTAGAGCTCTCGGAGAGCTTTCCAACAGTATGTTGTGCGCCGCATAACGCCTTACGGGTCAAAAGTTATGGGCAACGGAGCGACGGATACCTAGTCACAAGCCCCACGCCCTCGGTTTGTGGGCCCAGCCTCTACGTGAAGTGAAGTTGTCTTACCCAAAGTTCTGTGGATTTTGGTAATAGAAATGTGATGGATAAGTTTGTCGTCCTTTTCGCCGTTGACGACGTACGATCCAGGACAGAAAAACAGCGCAAAAGAAGAAAAGTGTCCCGAAATTGATGAAAACATTCGATTTTGGGCTCCGAAAGCAAGCGCAATCGAGCAGGCTTGCTACCCCAGTTGTAGAGCTCTCAAACGGCTTTCCAACAGTATGTTGTGCGCCGCGTAACTCCTTGCAGATCAAAAGTTATGGACAACGGAGCGACGGAGACCTGGTACCAAGCCCCATGCCCTTGGTTTGCGGGCCCAATCTCTTCGTGAGGCGAAGTTGTCTTGCCCAAGGTGCCATGGGATTAGGTAATAAAAATGTGATGGATTAGGTTGTCGTCCTTTTTGCGGCTCACGACGTACGATCCGAGATGGAAAAACAGCGCAAAAGAAGAAAAGTGTCCCGAAACTGATGTAAATGTTTGATTTTAGGCACCAAAAATAGGCACAACCGAGCAGGCTTGGTGCCCCCATCGTAGAGTTCTCAGAGAGCATTCCAACAGTGTGTTGTGCGCCGCGTAACTCCTTACGGATCAAAAGTTATGGGCAACGGAGCGACGGATACTTAGTCACAAGCCCCACGCCCTCGGTTTACTGGCCCAGCCTCTACGTGAAGTGAAGTTTTCTTGCCCAAGGTGCCGTAGGTTTCGGTAATAGAAAAGTGATGGATAAGTTTGTCGTCCTTTTTGTGGCTCACGACGTACGATCCGGGACGAAAAAACAGCGCAAAAGAAGAAAAGTATCCCGAAATTGATGAAAACGTTCGATTTTGGGCTTCGATAATAGGTGCAGCCGAGCATGCTTACTGCCCCCGTCGTAGAGCTCTCAGAGAGATTTCCGACGGTATGCTGTGCGCCGCGTAACTCCTTACAGATCTAAAGTTATGGGCAATGGAGCGACGGATACCTGGTCCCAAGCCCCACGCGCTCGGTTTGCAGGCCCAACCATACGTGAAGTGAAGTTGTCTTGCCCAAGGTGCCATGGGATTCGGTAATAGAAATGTGGTGCATAAGTTTGTCGTCCTTTTCGTGGCTCACGACGCATGATCCAGGATGAAAAAATAGTGCAAAAAATGAAAAGTGTCCCGAAACTGATGAAAACTTCGATTTTGGGCTCTGAAAACAGGCGCAGCCGAGCAAGATTTCCTCCCCCGTCGTAGAGCTCTCGGAGAGCTTTCCAACGGTATGCTGTGCGTCGCGTAACTCCTTACGGATGAAAAGTTATGGGCAACGGAGCGACAGATACCTGGTACCAAGCCCCACGCCCTTGGTTTGCGGGCCCAGCCTCTACGTGAAGCGAAGTTGTCTTGCCTAAGGTACTGTGGGATTCGGTAATAGAAATGTGATGGATAAGTTTGTCATCCTTTTCGCGGCTCACGACATACGATCCGGGATGCAAAAACAACGCAAAAGAAAAAAAGTGTCCTAAAATTGATGAAAACCTTAGATTTTGGGCTCCAAAAATAGGCGCAGCCAAACAGGCTTACTGCCCCCGTCGTAAAGCTCTCGGAGAGCTTTCCAACGGTATGCTTTGCACCACGTAACTCCTTACGGATCCAAAGTTATAGACACCGGAACGACGGAGGCCTGGTCACAAGCCTGACACTCTCGGTTTACAAGCCCAGCCTCTACGTTAGGCGAAGTTGTCTTGCCCAAAGTGCCATGGGATTCGGTAATAGAAATGTGATGGATTAGGTTGTCGTCCTTTTCGCGGCTCCCGATGTACATTAAGGGACGGAAAAATAGCGCAAAAAAAGGAAAGTGCCCCGAAACTGATGGAAACGTTTCATTTTGGGCTCCGAAAATAGGCGCAGCCAAATAGGCTTACTGCCCCCGTCGTAGGGCTCTTGGAGAGCTTTCCCATGGTATGCTGTGAGCCTCGTAACTCGTTACGGATCAAAAGTTATGGACACCGAAGCGACAAAGACCTGGTCGCAAGCCCGACGCCCTCAGTTTGCAGGCCCAATCTTTTCGTGATAGAAGTTGTCTTGCCCAAGGTGCCGTGGGATTCGGTAATAGAAATGTGATAGATTAGGTCGTCGTCCATTTTGTGGCTCACGACATAAGATCCGGGACAGAAAAATAGCGCAAAAGAAGAAAAGTGTCCCAAAACTGATGTAAACGTATGATTTTGGGCTATAAAAATAGGCGCAGCTGAGCAAGCTTGGTGCCCCCGTCGTAGAGCACTCGGAGAGCTTTCCAACGGTATGCTGTGTGCCGCGTAACGCCTTACGAATCAAAAGTTATGGGCAACAAAGCGACAGATACCTGGTCACAAGCCCCACGCCCTCGGTTTGTAGGCCCAGCCTCTACATGAAACGAAGTTGTCTTGCCTAAGGTTCTGTGGGTTTCGGTAATAGAAATGTGATGGATAAGTTTGTTGTCCTTTTCGTGACTCACGACATACGATCCGGGATGAAAAAATAGCGCAAAAGAAGAAAAGTGTCCCAAAATTGATGAAAACATTCGATTTTGGGATCCGAAAACAAGCGCAACCGAGCAAGCTTGCTACCCCAGTTGTAGAGCTCTCGAAGAGCTTTCAAACAGTATGTTGTACGCCGCGTAACTCCTTGCAGATCAAATGATATGGACACCGGAACGACGGAGACCTAGTACTATGCCCCACGCCCTCGGTTTGCAGGCCCAATCTCTTCGTGAGGCGAAGTTGTCTTGCCCAAGGTGCCATGGGATTTGGTAATAGAAATGTTATGGATTAGGTTGTCGTCCTTTTCGCGGCTCAAAATGTACGATTCGGGACAGAAAAAAATCGTAAAAGAAGAAAAGTATCTTGTAATTGATGAAAACGTTAGATTTTGGGCTCCGAAGACAGGCGCAACCAAACAAGATTGTTGCTGCCGTCGTAGGGCTCTCAGAGAGCTTTCCAACGGTATGTTGTGCGCTGCGTAACTCCTTACGGATCAAAAGTTATGGGCACCGGAGCGACGGAGATTTGGTCCCAAGCCCCACGCCCTTGGTTTGCGGGCCCAGCCTCTTCGTGAGGCGAAGTTGTCTTGCCCAAGGTGCCATGGGATTAGGTAATAGAAATGTGATGGATTAGGTTGTCGTCCTTTTCGCGGCTCACGACGCACGATCCGAGGTGGAAAAACATTGCAAAAGAAGAAAAGTGTCTCGAAACTGATGTAAACATTTGATTTTAGGCACCAAAAAATAGTAGCAGCCGAGCAGCTTGGTGTCCTCGTCGTAGAGCTCTCAGAGAGCATTCCAACTGTATGTTGTGCGCCGCGAAACTCCTTACGGATCAAAAGTTATGGGCAATGGAGCGACGGATACTTAGTCATAAGCCCCACGCCCTCGGTTTTCGGGCCTAGCCTCTACGTGAAGTGAAGTTGTCTTTGTCACGCCCCGACCCGACCCCGCGAAAGGCCAAGCCCGGACCCGACACACGGACGGAGTCTCCTCTGTACCGCGGACGATCCGAAAACCCTAAAATCAATTTAATACTTGCAAAAGCTATATAATAATCAAAACAAGCCAACTTTCTTTACGACATACATTTCTTATTAACCAACTTCCAAACCAAAAATGATATGCATACTACACAAGTACTTATGCCACTAATCAAATCCATTAGCATGCATTTTCTTACTAGTCACAAGAGTATAAGTTACAACATTACATTCTTCCAACTTATACAACATAAGACCATAGAGGCCTCAAACTAGAAAATATATACAAGGCTACAAGCCTCAAAATTAAGCGACCTCCACGCAATATACATAACAAGCAAGGTTCGCACAAAAACTGGTAACCAACCACCAGCAAAGCAGAGAAGTGCTATCACGGAAACACCTCCACCTGCTCCTCCTCCTCAATTACCTCGAGAGGGTCTGCTTCAACTACTCCTGTAAAAAACATGGTATAGAAAGGAATGAGCAAAAACTATTGCTCAGCGAGGGCAATTGGTCTCAAGGACGGAGATGAGAGGAGTATGCAATGCAATTAGCCAAACAATACATACAAATCATATAAGTTACCTCCAAAGCCAACAATAAAGCAAGGCAAGTATTTAAAGCTGCAAACACTCAATTAAAGGATACGATACTCTTTTCACGAGCAACTTTCAAACACGAATTCGATGACGACGCGCCGGCCCAAAACCACCTTATAACACCAGTTTGGAATACCCCGGAAGTATCCATCAACCTACGACCCAAATCTCCCTGGGAGGCAACCCAAGCGAGAAAGGGAATAGCAGCGGAGATAGAGCAACCAACACTGGCAACCCGAGGCTACCCAGAGAGGCCCATCACTCACGCGCGAGACACTATGCAATGCAAGACTCGATACAAGGCGATAAACAAGCGATAAAGCCACACGTGGGAGAATAACAAAGTAGGTTACTCTCGCACGCAATAACAGCAATTTGATAAGTAATTCAATCCAAAACAACTCAAACAAGTATTCCAAGTAATTCTAAGCATTCTATAAGCATAAAGACAAGAAAACACACAAAAACACAAATCAGCCCCAACTATCAAAATGCTACCATTTCCAAACGAGCCAAGAGTTCTGGAAACCGACTTCGCCAACCCTCCTAGGTCACCATAAGGCACGTCTAAAGACCCCGAAACCTTACTTTCCCCTAGAACTCGCGCAAAGCCCCGATTTCCCCCTTTCTCGTTTGAACTACAACTATAACAACCAAACACCCAACCAACGCCATAATCGCACCAAAAGTGCTTCCATGGCCTCCCGAAGCAATGCCAACATGCAAAACGAGGAAACGCAAAAGTCGACCAAAACGACCCCGACTTTCCCAAAGGCTTAATTCTCGTTTTTTCCACTACGCAACCCAAACAAACCACACATTTTAGCATTCTAGCATACCTAGCACGTTTCTACATCAACGGAAAGCATAACAGCGCAACTTCAACGTTTCAAGGTTTTACTATTCATAAAACACTATTCATATCACAATTTAATTTGCAATCACAACATTTAACCGCAGAAAATGTTACAAAGCTATAAATACATATTCTACAAATGCTAAGGAACATTCTAGAAGCATCAAATCGGTTTAATTAACGATCTACGGATAAATCTAAAAATTGACAAAGTTAACTTATACAACGTATAAATGCGCAAATAACATGCTTCCCTCACCTCAGGTACTCCTAGTCGCTAGGAAAACAACGTTGGTTGCCTCGGAAATCACCCCGCACGAGCACACGCGAAGATTGATCATTTGGAAGGTGAAAGGTTTTTTTTTCTCTTCAATGGAGCTCACGGCCTGCTGCTCTATTTTGCTGCTGTTTTTATTTTATTTTGCTTAGTTTTTTAGCTTATTTAAGGGTCAAATGGTCAAAGGGTCAAAGGGCTAGGTCAAACAACTTAAAACTTGGTCAAAGGGCCCTATTTTGTGCGTTTTAAAACCATTTCTGCTAAGGTAAGATCAATTAAAGCTAGCAACATTTAAAATATAAAATTTAAGTCATCTAAATACTAGTTTCACTATTTGCTGAGGACTGGAAATCGTTATCTAGCTATCGCTCCTTAAATGCAATGCACGTTGCGACGGCAAGAAATTAACAATTAATTCACAAAGAATTTAAGGAAATATAATTTTCAAAATAAACAAAGAAAATTCACATTCCGGGCTCGGGTATTACACCCTCTCCCCCTTAAAACAATTGCGCCCACGCAATTCTTACCTGGTCAACAAATAACTCCGGATACTGATCCCGAACTTGGTCCTCTCTTTCCCAAGTCGCTTCCTCAAACCCATGATGATTCCACAGAACCTTTACTAACGGAATACTCTTTCTGCGAAGCTCCTGAATCTTCCGATCCACAATTCTAATCGGTTTCTCTTCATAAGACAACTTCTCTTCAATCTGCAAAGGCTCTGGTTCAAGTACATGTGAAGGGTCTGGATGATACTTCTTCAACATAGACACGTGGAACACATCGTGCAGTCTCGACAAGCTCGGAGGCAAAGCTAATCGATAAGCCAAAGGACCTACCTTTTCGGTGATCTCATACGAACACACATACCTGGGACTAAGTTTCCTGCTCTTACCGTGCCGAATCAATCCCTTCCGAGGAGAAATCTTAAGAAACACCCAATCTCCCAGAGCAAACTCAAGATCCCGACAATGTTTATCTGCATAACTCTTCTGACGACTCTGAGCTGTAAGCATACGTTGGTGAATAAGGTGAACATTATCTACCATCTTAATCATCTCAGGTAACACAGTCGGATCAACTGTTCTCATCTCTCCAACCTCTTCCCAATATAACGGGGATCTGCATTTACGACCATACAACGCCTCGTAGGGAGCCATACCTATAGTAGATTGATAACTATTGTTGTAGGTGAACTCCGCTAAAGGCAAAAACTTCTCCCAATTCTTCCCAAAGTCAAGCACACATGCCCGAAGCATGTCTTCCAAGATCCTGATGGTTCTCTCAGACTGGCCATCAGTTTGCGGATGATATGCAGTACTGAAGCTCAACTTAGTTCCCATGGCCTCTTGCAACTTCTGCCAAAAATGAGATCTGAATCTGGGATCCCTATCTGACACTATACTCTGTGGCACACCATGCAATCTCACAATATTAGCAACATAAAGTTCAGCTAACTTATCAAGGCTATCCTGTTTGTTCACGGGAATAAAATGTGTAACTTTAGTCAAGCGGTCCACAACAACCCAAACAGAATCGCATCCTCTCGGAGATCTAGGAAGATCGGTCACAAGCTCCATTGTTATATGTACCCACTTCTATTGCGGAATCGACAACAGCTGTAGAAGTCCGGCTGGCCTCTGATGTTCAACTTTAACCCTCTGACAAGTCAAACATCTGGATACATACCCAGCAATCTCCCTCTTCATATTGTTCCACCAGAAGTGTTGCTTCAAATCTCTATACATTTTTGTACTGCCCGGGTGAATCGTATACCTCGAATTATGTGCCTCGGACAGGATCTCATTCTTCAAAGTCGGATCATCAGGAACACATACTCTATCCCTGAATTTGAAAACACCATCTGCATGAAATTTAAACTCCGACTCTCCCCTTTTTGATTTTTCTTGGATCTTCAAGATGTGAGGATCAGTCTTCTGAGCCTCTCTGATCTGTGCTAGCAACCCTGACTGAATCTGTAAACTAGCAAATCGAATCCCTACCTCAGTAGCTTCTGGTTTCCATGAACAAATTTCTTCCAAAGTCTCCCAGTCCTTGATAATCAAGCTTGCAACAGTAGCCTTTCGGCTCAAAGCATCAGCAACAACATTTGCCTTACCTGGCACATAGTTAATAGAACAGTTATAACCACCCAATAGCTCTAGCCATCTCCGCTGCCTCATATTTAGATCCTTCTGTGAAAACAAATACTTGAGACTCTTGTGGTCAGTAAAAATTTCAAATCTGCAACCCCACAAGTAGTGACGCCACTTCTTCAAAGAAAACACAACTGCAGCTAACTCAAGATCATGTGTAGGGTAATTGACTTCATAAGGTTTCAATTTCCTAGAAGCATAGGCAATCACCTTTCCACTCTGCATTAAAACACAGCCCAAACCTTCCTTAGATGCATCACTGTAGACAACGAAGTTCTCTGTTCCCTCAGGTAAATCTAGTATAGGAGCTGTAGTTAGTCTCTTCTTCAATTCTTGGAAACTGGTCTCACATTTGGCATCCCAGTTGTAAGCAACTTTCTTCCGAGTCAACTGGCTCAAAGGCCCAGAAATTTTGGAGAAGTCTTTAACAAATCTCCGGTAGTAACCTGCCAATCCAAGAAAACTCCGAATCTCTGACACCGTCTCAGGTCTCTTCCAAGATGAAACAACCTCAATCTTAGCTGGGTCCACTGAAATTCCTCGATCTGAAATGATATGGCCAAAGATATCAGGTTCAACCAGAACTCACACTTGCTGAATTTAGCAAAAAGCTTGTTTTCCTGCAAAGTCTGAAGCACAATCCTCAAGTGTTGCTCATGTTCAGCCTCGTTCTTCGAATACACTAAAATGTCGTCAATGAAGATCACGACAAACTGATCAAGGTAAGGCCGAAAAACCCTCTGCATCAAGTCCATGAATGCGGCTGGTGCATTCGTCAATCCAAACGACAACACAACAAACTCATAGTGGCCATATCTAGTCCTGAATGCCGTCTTTGGTATATCGTCACTCCGAATTCTAAGTTGATAGTAGCCCTGCCTCAAGTCAAATTTGGAGTAAACACTCACACCCTGCAACTGGTCAAACAATTCTTCAATCAACGGTAAGGGGTATTTGTTCTTAATCGTGACTTGATTAAGTCCCCTGTAATCAATGCATAACGGTAGCATGCCGTCTTTCTTTCTCACAAACAACACAGGTGCGCCCCACGGCGAAGAACTAGGTTGTATGAACCCTTTCTCAAGCAAGTTCTGTAGCTGAATTTTTAACTCCTGAAGTTCAGCCGATGCCATCCTGTAAGGACTCCTAGAAATTGGCGCAGTGCCTGGCACAAGATCAATCACGAACTCAATCTCCCTATCCGGTGGTAA
This sequence comes from Ehretia macrophylla, assembly GCA_037974665.1. Taxonomy (NCBI): domain Eukaryota; kingdom Viridiplantae; phylum Streptophyta; class Magnoliopsida; order Boraginales; family Ehretiaceae; genus Ehretia; species Ehretia macrophylla. Next base: position 32,540,588 of record CM075777.1, read on the forward strand.
ACCCGGTAATTCCTCGGGAAATATACCAGGGAAGTCTCTAACAATCGGAACTTCATTCAAACTCAACTTATCAGCAGGCTGATTGATCAAATAAGCTAAGTAAGCTTCACAACCCTTATTCAACAACTTAGAAGTCTTGATCGCTGATAAAAGTGGAATGCGGGCAGCCCTGTAGTTCCCAACAATCTTTAGTACCGGTAGGTCAGGAACCTTAAGATAAACGACCTTTGTTCTACAATCCAACTGAGCATAATACTTTCCCAACCAGTCCATTCCCAAAATGATTTCAAAGTCACAGAATGGTAATATAATTAAATCAGCAGGAAATTTACGGTTCTCAATACATATATCACAAGATTTGCAAATAGACTCAGTAACAAATTTTGCAACCAAAGGAGTACTAACTTCAACTTCATGAGGCAATTTATCAATGCAAACATTCACAGATCGTGCACATGCAGGAGTTATAAACGAATGTGTAGCTCCGGGATCAATCAAAACTTTAACTGGCTGAGTATTGAGAAGAAAAGTACCTTCCACAATAGTTGTATTATCGGGCAGCTCCTCTGCATCCAGTGCAAAGACCCTAGCCTGAACTCTCTGTGCTGGTCGTGCACCTGCAGCCCTATTTTGAACACCTTGGCCTCCACCAGGGCCCTGAACATTATTATATTTAGGGCAATCCCTCACCCTATGGTCATCACTGCCATAACCCGTACATTTTCCACTCTTCCTCCAGCAGTTAGCCTCAATATGCCCTGGCCGATTACAATAATTACACTGCTGATTTTGCCTAACCGCAGTGTTTCCCGTAGGTGCTGGGGCTCTGGCAGGGGTAGGAACTGTACCTCCCTGCTGGGGTCTAGTCACAGCTGGCCTAGCCTGAATCTGCTGCTGTGGCTGATACGGACGCTGCTGAGGACCCTGTGTAGAAGCCTGATACTGCCTCGGCTGACTCTGGCTGCTCTGGCCCAAAAACTGCTTCTTACTCGGCTGACTGCTCTCAGCTAACATCTCAGCCTTCCATTTCTCAAACTTCGAGGCTGCCTGAAATGCCTCGGGAAAAGTAGTGTAGGTCTGCCCAGTCAAATGCAACTGTATGTCCATTCTCAACCCACGGACAAACCTATGTATCATCCTCCTAGCTGGCCGTACCAACTCGGGCATATACCTCGACAGGCTAACAAACCTAGCCTCGTACTGTGCAACAGTCATATTTCCCTGCTTCAGGGCCACAAACTCATCCTCCCGTCTCTCCATAGCCATCTCAGGAATATATTTGTCCCGGAACTCACTTACAAAATCATCCCACAACTGTGGAACATCCTCACAATCCCACCTCAATCTAACAGTATTCCACCACTGCTCTGCATCACCCTCAAATAAAAATGATGCATAGTCTATTCTTGCCTCATCGGTGTACCTCAAAGCAGCGAAAATTTTCTCGACACGATTAATCCATCTCTCGGCCGCCTCATCATCCGGCTCTCCGAAGAACTTTCCCGGCTCATGCCTCAGAAATTTCTCTAGCTGGTTATTCTCAACTCTGTACCCCTGTCCACCAGGATTAGCTTGATTACCCTGGGGATTAATACGGTCCTGCCTCTGCTCATGTAGTACCTGTGTGATCTAGTCTACTGCAGTAGTCATGGTAGCCATAAACTGCTCGGGCAACGGCTGCTGACCCTGTTCTGCTGCCTCTTCATCTGATCCTATACCTTGAGTACCACGACGTGGCGACGTAGTAGCAACTCACAATAGCTGGCAACATTTAAAAGCAGTTTATAGACAGAAATATAGCACATAAGATTAGATAACACTCAAGTCAATAACAATCCAATATTCTATCACACAATTCACATAAAACAAGTTTAACTTGCCAAACTATTCCACTTAAACACACAAACATTCCAAGTTCACAAAGTCATGTTATAACATTTTCTTTTCACTTAGCAATCATACATAAACACTTTAGCATTTTAGACCTTTACCCCACAGACCGAGAATCATATCCCGGCTCACGCAAGACTATCATGCTCTGATACCACCTAAAGATGTCACGCCCCGACTCGACCCCGCGAAAGGCCAAGCCTGGACCCGACACACGGACGGAGTCTTCTCTGTACCGCGGACGATCCGAAAACCCTAAAATCAATTTAATACTTGCAAAAGCTATATAATAATCAAAACAAGCCAACTTTCTTTACAACATACATTTCTTATTAACCAACTTCCAAACCAAAAATGATATGCATACTACACAAGTACTTATGACACTAATCAAATCCATTAGCATGCATTTTCTTACTAGTCACAAGAGTATAAGTTACAACATTACATTCTTCCAACTTATACAACATAAGACCATAGAGGCCTCAAACTAGAAAATATATACAAGGCTACAAGCCTCAAAATTAAGCGACCTCCATGCAATATACATAACAAGCAAGGTTCGCACAAAAACTGGTAACCAACCACCAGCAAAGCAGAGAAGTGCTATCACGGAAACACCTCCACCTGCTACTCCTCCTCAATTACCTCGAGAGGCTCTGCTTCAACTACTCCTGTAAAAAACATGGTATAGAAAGGAATGAGCAAAAACTATTGCTCAGCGAGGGCAATTAGTCTCAAGGACGGAGATGAGAGGAGTATGCAATGCAATTAGCCAAACAATACATACAAATCATATAAGTTACCTCCAAAGCCAACAATAAAGCAAGACAAGTATTTAAAGCTGTAAACACTCAATTAAAGGATACGATACTCTTTTCACAAGCAACTTTCAAACACGAATTCGATGACGACGCGCCGGCCCAAAACCACCTTATAACACCAGTTTGGAATACCCCGAAAGTATCCATCAACCTACGACCCAAATCTCCCTGGGAGGCAACCCAAGCGAGAAAGGGAATAGCAGCGGAGCTAGAGCAACCAACACTGGCAACCCGAGGCTACCCAGAGAGGCCTATCACTCACGCGCGAGACACTATGCAATGCAAGACTCGATACAAGGCGATAAACAAGCGATAAAGCCACACGTGGGAGAATAACAAAGTAGGTTACTCTCGCACGCAATAGCAGCAATTTGATAAGTAATTCAATCCAAAACAACTCAAACAAGTATTCCAAGTAATTCTAAGCATTCTATAAGCATAAAGACAAGAAAACACACAAAAACACAAATCGGCCCCAACTATCAAAATGCTACCATTTCCAAACGAGCCAAGAGTTCTGGAAACCGACTTCGCCAACCCTCCCAGGTCACCATAAGGCACGTCTAAAGACTCCGAAACCTTACTTTCCCCTAGAACTCGCGCAAAGCCCCGATTTCCCCCTTTCTCGTTTGAACTACAACTATAACAACCAAACACCCAACCAACGCCATAATCGCACCAAAAGTGCTTCCATGGCCTCCCGAAGCAATGCCAACACGCAAAATGAGGAAACGCAAAAGTCGACCAAAACAACCCCGACTTTCCCAAAGGCTTAATTCTCATTTTTTCCACTACGCAACCCAAAAAAACCACACATTTTAGCATTCTAGAATACCTAGCACGTTTCTACATCAACGGAAAGCATAACAGCACAACTTCAACGTTTCAAGGTTTTACTATTCATAAAACACTATTCATATCACAATTTAATTTGCAATCACAACATTTAACCGCAGAAAATGTTACAAAGCTATAAATACATGTTCTACAAATGCTAAGGAACATTCTAGAAGCATCAAATCGGTTTCATTAACGATCTACGGATAAATCTAAAAATTGACAAAGTTAACTTATACAACGTATAAATGCGCAAATAACATGCTTCCCTCACCTCAGGTACTCCTAGTCGCTAGGAAAACAACGTTGGTTGCCTCGGAAATCACCCCGCACGAGCACACGCGAAGATTGATCGTTTGGAAGGTGAAAGGTTTTTTTTTTCTCTTCAATGGAGCTCACGGCCTGCTGCTCTATTTTGCTGCTGTTTTTATTTTATTTTGCTTAGTTTTTTAGCTTATTTAAGGGTCAAATGGTCAAAGGGTCAAAGGGCTAGGTCAAACAACTTAAAACTTGGTCAAATGGCCCTATTTTGCGCGTTTTAAAGCCGTTTCAGCTAAGGTAAGTTCAATTAAAGCTAGCAACATTTAAAATATAAAATTTAAGGAATCTAAATACTAGTTTCACTATTTACTGAGGACTGGAAATCGTTATCTAGCTATCGCTCCTTAAATGCAATGCACGTTGCGACGGTGAGAAATTAACAATTAATTCACAAAGAATTTAAGGAAATATAATTTTCAAAATAAACAAAGAAAATTCACATTCTGGGCTCGGGTATTACAGTCTTGCCCAAGGTGCCGTAGGTTTCGGTAATAGAAATGTGATGGATAAGTTTGTCGTCTTTTTTGTGGCTCACGACGTACGATCCGGGACAAAAAAATAGCGCAAAAGAATAAAAGTATCCTAAAATTGATGAAAATGTTTGATTTTGGGCTTCAAAAATAGGCGCAGCCGAGCAAGCTTACTGCCCCCGTCGTAGAGCTCTCGAAGAGCTTTCCAACGGTATGCTGTGCGTCGCGTAACTCCTTACGGATGAAAAGTTATGGGCAACGAAGCGACGGATACCTGGTACTAAGCCCCACGCCCTTGGTTTGCGGGCCCAGCCTCTATGTGAAGCAAAGTTGTCTTGCCTAAGGTACTGTGGGATTCAGTAATAGAAATGTGATGGATAAGTTTGTCATCCTTTTCGCGGCTCACGACATACGATCCGGGATGGAAAAACAACGTAAGAGAAGAAAAATGTCCCAAAATTGATGAAAACATTAGATTTTGGTCTCCAAAAATAGGCGCAGCCAAACAGGATTGCTACCCCTGTCGTAAAGCTCTCGGAGAGCTTTCCAACGGTATGTTGTGCGCCGCGTAACTCCTTACGGATCCAAAGTTATGGACACCAGAGCGACGGAGACCTGGTCACAAGCCTGACACTCTCGGTTTACAAGCCCAGCCTCTACGTTAGGCGAAGTTGTCTTGCCCAAAGTGCCATGGGATTCGGTAATAGAAATGTGATGGATTAGGTTGTCGTCCTTTTCGCGGCTCACGATGTACATTAAGGGACGGAAAAATAGTGCAAAAAAAGAAAAATGCCCCGAAACTGATGGAAACGTTTCATTTTGGGCTCCGAAAATAGGCACAGCCAAATAGGCTTACTGCCCACTTCGTAGAGCTCTTGGAGAGCTTTCCCATGGTATGCTGTGCGCCTCGTAACTCGTTACGGATCAAAAGTTATGGGCACCGAAGCGACAAAGACCTGGTCGCAAGCCCCACGCCCTCAGTTTGCAGGCCCAATCTTTTCGTGATGGAAGTTGTCTTGCCCAAGGTGCCGTGAGATTCGGTAATAGAAATGTGATAGATTAGGTCGTCGTCCATTTTGTGGCTCACGACATAAGATCCGGGACAGAAAAACAGCGCAAAAGAAGAAAAGTGTCCCAAAACTGATGTAAACGTATGATTTTGGGCTCTAAAAATAGGGGCAGCCGACCAAGCTTGGTGCCCCCGTCGTAGAGCTCTCGGAGAGCTTTCCAACGGTATGCTGTGTGCCGCGTAACGCCTTACGGATCAAAAGTTATGGGCAACGAAGCGACAAATACCTGGTCACAAGCCCCACGCCCTCGGTTTGTAGGCCCAGCCTCTACGTGAAACGAAGTTGTCTTGACCAAGGTTCTGTGGGTTTCGGTAATAGAAATGTGATGGATAAGTTTGTCGTCCTTTTCGCGACTCACGACGTACGATCCGGGATGAAAAAATAGCGCAAAAGAAGAAAAGTGTCCCGAAATTGATGAAAACATTCGATTTTGGGATTCGAAAACAAGCGCAACCGAGCAAGCTTGCTACCCCAGTTGTAGAGCTCTCGAAGAGCTTTCAAACAGTATGTTGTACGCCGCGTAACTCCTTGCAGATCAAATGCTATGGACACTGGAGTGACGGAGACCTAGTACTATGCCCCACGCCCTCGGTTTGCGGGCCCAATCTCTTCGTGAGGCGAAGTTGTCTTTCCCAAGGTGCCATGGGATTTGGTAATATAAATGCGATGGATTAGGTTGTCGTCCTTTTCGCGGCTCAGAACGTACGATTCGGGACAGAAAAAAATCATAAAAGAAGAAAAGTATCTTGAAATTGATGAAAACGTTAGATTTTGGGCTCCGAAGACAGGCGCAACCGAACAAGATTGTTGCTGCTGTCGTAGGGCTCTCAGAGAGCTTTCCAACGGTATTTTGTGCGTCGCGTAACTCCTTACGGATCAAAAGTTATGGGCACCGGAGCGACGGAGATTTGGTCCCAAGCCCCACGCCCTTGGTTTGCGGGCCCAGCCTCTTCGTGAGGCGAAGTTGTCTTGCCCAAGGTGCCATGGGATTAGGTAATAGAAATGTGATGGATTAGGTTGTCGTCCTTTTCGCGGCTCACGACGCACGATCCGAGGTGGAAAAACATTGCAAAAGAAGAAAAGTGTCTCGAAACTGATGTAAACGTTTGATTTTAGGCACCAAAAAATAGTAGCAACCGAGCAGCTTGGTGTCCTCGTCGTAGAGCTCTCAGAGAGCATTCCAACTGTATGTTGTGCGCCGCGAAACTCCTTACGGATCAAAAGTTATGGGCAATGGAGCGACGGATACTTAGTCATAAGCCCCACGCCCTCGGTTTGCGGGCCTAGCCTCTATGTGAAGTGAAGTTGTCTTGCCCAAGGTGCCGTAGGTTTCGGTAATAGAAATGTGATGGATAAGTTTGTCGTCCTTTTTGTGGCTCACGACGTACGATCCGGGACAGAAAAACAGCGCAAAAGAATAAAAGTTTCTTGAAATTGATGAAAACGTTTGATTTTGGGCTTCAAAAATAGGCGCAGCCGAGCAAGCTTACTGCCCCCGTCGTAGAGCTCTCGAAGAGCTTTCCAACGGTATGCTGTGCGTCGCGTAACTCCTTACGGATGAAAAGTTATGGGCAATGGAGCGACAGATACCTGGTACTAAGCCACACGCCCTTGGTTTGCGGGCCCAGCCTCTATGTGAAGCAAAGTTGTCTTGCCTAAGGTACTGTGGGATTCAGTAATAGAAATGTGATGGATAAGTTTGTCATCCTTTTCGCGGCTCACGACATACGATCCGGGATGGAAAAATAACGCAAAAGAAGAAAAATGTCCCAAAATTGATGAAAACATTAGATCTTGGTCTCCAAAAATAGGCACAGCCAAACAAGCTTGCTACCCTCGTCGTAAAGCTCTCGGAGAGCTTTCCAACGGTATGTTGTGCGCCGCGTAACTCCTTACGGATCCAAAGTTATGGACACCAGAGCGACAGAGACCTGGTCACAAGCCTGACACTCTCAGTTTACAAGCCCAGCCTCTACGTTAGGCGAAGTTGTCTTGCCCAAAGTGCCATGGGATTCGGTAATAGAAATGTGATGGATTAGGTTGTCGTCCTTTTCGCAGCTCACGATGTACATTAAGGGACGGAAAAATAGCGAAAAAAAGAAAGTGCCCCGAAACTGATAGAAACATTTCATTTTGGGCTCTGAAAATTGGCACAGCCAAGTAGGCTTACTGCCCCTGTCGTAGGGCTCTTAGAGAGCTTTCCCACGGTATACTGTGCGCCTCGTAACTCGTTACAGATCAAAAGTTATGGGCACTGGAGCGACAAAGACCGGGTCGCAAGCCCCACTCCCTCAGTTTGCAGGCCCAATCTCTTCGTGAGGGAAGTTGTCTTGCCCAAGGTGCCATGGGATTCGGTAATAGAAATGTGATAGATTAGGTCGTCGTCCATTTTGTGGCTCACGACGTAAGATCCGGGACAAAAAAATAGCGCAAAAGAAGAAAAGTGTCCTCAAACAGATGTAAACATATGATTTTGGGCTCTAAAAATAGGCGCAGTCAAGCAAGCTTGGTGCCCCCATCGTAGAGCTCTCGGAGAGCTTTGCAACGGTATGCTGTGCGCCGCGTAACGCCTTAAGGAACAAAATTTATGGGCAACGGAGCGATAGATACCTGGTCACAAGCCCCACGCACTCGGTTTATGGGCCCAGCCTCTACGTGAATCGAAGTTGTCTTGCCTAAGGTTCCGTGGGTTTCGGTAATAGAAATGTGATGGATAAGTTTGTTGTCCTTTTCGCGGCTCATGACGTACAATCCTGGACGAAAAAATTGCGCAAAAGAAGAAAAGTGTCCCGAAATTGATGAAAACATTCGATTTTGGGATCCGAAAATAAGCGCAACCGAGCAAGCTTGCTGCCCCAGTTGTAGAGCTCTCGAAGAGCTTTCCCACAGTATGTTGTGCGTCGCGTAACTCCTTGCGGATCAAAAGTTATGGACACCGGAGCGACTGAGACCTGGTACCATGCCCCACGCCCTCGGTTTGCGGGCCCAATCTCTTCGTGAGGCAAAGTTGTCTTGCCCAAGGTGCCATGGGATTTGGTAATAGAAATGTGATGGATTAGGTTGTCCTTTTCGCGGCTTAGAACGTACGATTCGGGATGAAAAAAAATCGTAAAAGAAGAAAAGTATCCTGAAACTGATGAAAACGTTAGATTTTGGGCTCCGAAGACAGGCGCAACTGAACAAGCTTGTTGCCGCTGTCGTAGGGCTCTCAGAGAGCTTTCCAACGGTATGTTGTGCACCGCGTAACTCCTTACGGATCAAAAGTAATGGGCACCAGAGCGATAGAGATTTGGTTCCAAGCCCCACGCCCTCGGTTTGCGGGCCCAGCCTCTTCGTGAGGCGAAGTTGTCTTGCCCAAGGTGCCATGGGATTAGGTAATAGAAATGTGATGGATTAGGTTGTCGTCCTTTTCGCGGCTCATGACGTACGATCTGAGGTGGAAACATATCGCAAAAGAAGAAAAGTGTCCCGAAACTGATGTAAACGATTGATTTTATGCACCGAAAATAAGCGCAGCCGAGCAGCTTGGTGCCCTCGTCATAGAGCTCTCAGAGAGCATTTCAATGGTATGTTGTGCGCCGCGTAACTCCTTACGGATCAAAAGTTATGGGCAATGGAGTGACGGATACTTAGTCACAAGCCCCACGCCCTCGGTTTGCGGGCCCAACCTCTACGTGAAGTGAAGTTGTCTTGCCCAAGGTGCTGTAGGTTTCGGTAATAAAAATGTGATGGATAAGTTTGTCGTCCTTTTTGTGGCTCACGACGTACGATCTGGGACGGAAAAACAGCACAAAAGAAGAAAAGTATCCCGAAATTGATGAAAACGTTTGATTTTGGGCTTCGAAAATAGGCGCAGCCGAGCAAGTTTACTGCCTCTGTCGTAGAGCTCTCGGAGAGCTTTCCAACGGTATGATGTGCACCTCGTAACTCCTTACGGATCAAAAGTTATGGGCAACGGAGTGACGAATACCTGGTCCCAAGCCCCACACACTCGGTTTGCGGGCCCAACCATACATGAAGCGAAGTTGTCTTGCCCAAGGTGCCATGAGATTCGGTAATAGAAATGTGATGCATAAGTTTGTCGTCCTTTTTGTGGCTCACGACATATGATCCGGGAAGAAAAAATAGCGCAAAAAAAGAAAAGTATCCTGAAACTAATGAAAACTTTGATTTTGGGCTCCGAAAATAGGCGCAGTCGAGCAAGCTTGCTTCCCCCGTCGTAGAGCTCTCGGAGAGCTTTCCAACGGTATGCAGTGCGTCGCGTAACACCTTACGGATGAAAAGTTATGGGCAACGGAGCGACGGATGCCTAGTACCAAGCCCTACGCCCTGGGTTTGCGGGCCCAGCCTCTACGTGAAGTGAAGTTGTCTTGCCCAAGGTACAGTGGGATTCGGTAATAGAAATGTGATGGATAAGTTTGTCATCCTTTTCGCGGCTCACGACATATGATCCGGGATGGAAAAACAACGCAAAAGAAGAAAAGTGTCCCAAAATTGATGAAAATGTTAGATTTTGGGCTCCAAAAATAGGCGTAGCCAAACAGCCTTGCTTCCCCCGTCGTAAAGCTCTCGGAGAGCTTTCCAACGGTATGTTGTGCGCCGCGTAACTCCTTACTAATCCAAAGTTATGGACACCGGAGCGACGGAGACCTGGTCACAAGCCTGACACTCTCGGTTTACGGGCCCAGCCTCTACGTTAGGCGAACTTGTCTTGCCCAAAGTGCCATGGGATTCGGTAATAGAAATGTGATGGATTAGGTTGTCATCCTTTTCGCGGCTCACGATGTACGTTAAGGGACGGAAAAATAGCACAAAAAAGGAAAGTGCCCCGAAACTGATGAAAACATTTGATTTTGGGCTCTGAAAATAGGCGCAGCCAAGTAGGCTTACTGCCCCCGTCGTAGGGCTCTTGGAGAGCTTTCCCACGGTATGTTGTGCGTCTCGTAACTTGTTACGGATCAAAAGTTATGGGCACCGGAGCGACAAAGACCTAGTCGCAAGTCCCACGCCCTCAGTTAACAGGCCCAATCTCTTCGTGAGGGAAGTTGTCTTGCCCAAGGTACCCTTGGGATTCGGTAATAGAAATGTGATAGATTAGGTCGTCGTCCATTTTATGGCTCACGATGTAAGATCCGGGACAGAAAAACAGCGCAAAAGAAGAAAAGTGTCCCGAAACTGATGTAAACATATGATTTTCGGCTCTAAAAATAGGCGCAGCCAAGCAAGCTTGGTGCCCCCGTGGTAGAGCTCTCGGAAAGCTTTCCAACGGTATGTTGTGCGCCGCGTAATGCCTTACGGATCAAAAGTTATAAGCAACGGAGCGACAGATACCTGGTCACAAGCCCCACGCCCTCAATTTGTGGGCCTAGCTTCTACGTGAATCGAAGTTGTCTTGCCCAAGGTTCCGTGGGTTTAGGTAATAGAAATCTGATGGATAAGTTTGTCGTCCTCTTCGCGGCTCACGACGTACGATTCGGAACGAAAAAATAGCACAAAAGAAGAAAAGTGTCTCGAAATCTATGAAAACATTTGATTTTGGTATCCGAAAACAAGCGGAACTGAGCAAGCTTGCTACCCCAGTTGTAGAGCTCTCGAAGAGCTTTCCAACAGTATGTTGTACGCTGCGTAACTCCTTGCGGATCAAAAGTTATGGACACCGGAGCGACTGAGACCTGGTACCATGCCCCACGCCCTCGGTTTGCGGGCCCAATCTCTTCGTGAGGCGAAGTTGTCTTGCCCAAGGTGCCATGGGATTCGGTAATAAAAATGTGATGGATTAAGTTGTTGTCCTTTTCGCGGCTAAGAACGTACGATTCGGGACAAAAAAAAATCGTAAATGAAGAAAAGTATCTTGAAACTGATGAAAACATTAGATTTTGGACTCTGAAGACAGGCGCAACCGAACAAGCTTGTTGCCGCCGTCGTAGGGCTCTCAGAGAGCTTTCCAACGGTATGTTGTGCGCCGCGTAACTCCTTACCGATCAAAAGTTATGGGCACCGGAGTGACAGAGATTTGGTCCCAAGCCCCACGCCCTCGGTTTGTGGGCCCAACCTCTTCGTGAGGCGAAGTTGTCTTGCCCAAGGTGCCATGGGATTAGGTAATAGAAATGTGATGGATTAGGTTGTCGTCCTTTTTGCGGCTCACGATGTACGATCCGAGATGGTAAAACATCAAAAAAGAAGAAAAGTGTCCCTAAACTGATGTAAATGTTTGATTTTAGGCACCGAAAATAGGCGCAGTCGAGTAGGCTTGGTGCCCTCGTCGTAGAGCTCTCAGAGAGCATTCCAACGGTATGCTGTGCGCTGCGTAACTCCTTACGGATCAAAAGTTATGGGCAATGAGCCGACGGATACTTAGTCACAAGCCCCACGCCCTGGGTTTGCGGGCCCAGCCTCTATGTGAAGTGAAGTTGTCTTGCCCAAGGTGCCATTGGTTTCGGTAATAGAAATGTGATGGATAAGTTTGTCGTCCTTTTTGTGGCTCATGACGTACGATCCGGGACCCAAAAATAGCACAAAAGAAGAAAAGTATCACGAAATTGATGAAAACGTTTGATTTTGGACTTCGAAAATAGGCGCAGCTGAGCAAGCTTACTGCCCCCGTCGTAGAGCTCTCGGAGAGCTTTCCAACGGTATGCTGTGCGCCGCATAACTCCTTACGGATCAAAAGTTATGGGCAACGGAGCGACAGATACCTGGTCCCAAGCCCCACGCACTCTGTTTGGGCCCAGCCATACGTGAAGCGAAGTTGTCTTGCCCAAGGTGCCTTGGGATTCGGTAATAGAAATGTGATGCATAAGTTTGTCGTCCTTTTTGCGGCTCACGACGTATGATTCGGGAAGAAAAAATAGCGCAAAAAAAGAAAAGTATCCCGAAACTAATGAAAACTTTGATTTTGGGCTCCCAAAATAGGCGCAGCCGAGCAAGCTTAATTCCCCCGTCGTAGAGCTCTCAGAGAGCTTTCCAACGGTATGCAGTGCATCGCGTAACTACTTACGGATGAAAAGTTATGGGAAATGGAGCGACGGATACCTGGTCCCAAGCCCCACGCCCTGGGGTTGCGGGCCCAGCCTCTACGTGAAGCGAAGTTGTCTTGCCTAAGGTACCGTGGGATTCGGTAATAGAAATGTGATGGATAAGTTTGTCATCCTTTTCACGGCTCACGACATACGATCCGGGATGGAAAAACAAAGCAAAAGAAGAAAAGTGTCCAAAAACTGATGAAAACGTTAGATTTTGGGCTCCAAGAAAAGGCACAGCCAAACAGGCTTGCTGCCCCAGTCGTAAAGCTCTCGGAGAGTTTTCCAACGGTATGCTGTGCGCCGCAAAACTCCTTACGGATCAAAAGTTATGGACACCGGAGTGACAGAGACCTGGTCACAAGCCCGACACACTCGGTTTACGAGCCCAGCCTTTACGTGAGGCAAAGTTGTCTTGCCCAAAATGCCATAGGATTCGGTAATAGAAATGTGATGGATTAGGTTGTTGTCCTTTTTGCGGCTCACAATGTATGTTCCGGGATGGAAAAATAGCGCAAAACAAGGAAAGTGCCCCGAAACTGATGAAAACGTTTGATTTTGGGCTACGAAAATAGGCGCAGCCAAGTAGGCTTCCTGCCCCCGTCGTAGGGCACTTGGAGAGTTTTCCCACGGTATGCTATGCGCCGCGTAACACGTTACGGATCAAAAGTTATGGGCACTGGAGCGACAAAGACCTGGTCACAAGCCCTAAGCCCTTGGTTTGCGGGCCCAATCTCTTCGTGAGGGAAGTTGTCTTGCCCAAGATGCTGCGGGATTCGGTAATAGAAATGTGATAGATTAGGTCGTCGTCCATTTTGCCACTCACAACGTAAGATTCGGGATGAAAAAATAGGGCAAAAGAAGAAAAGTGTCCCAAAACTGATGTAAACATTTGATTTTGAGCTCTAAAAATAGGCGCATCCGAGCAAGCTTGGTGCCCCCGTCGTAGATCTCTTAGAGAGCTTTCCAACGGTATGTTATGTGCCGCGTAACGCCTTACGGATCAAAAGTTATGGGCAACAGAGCGACGGATACCTAGTCACAAGCCCCACGCCCTCGGTTTGTGGGCTCAGCCTCTACGTGAAGCGAAGTTGGCTTGCCTAAGGTTCTGTGGGTTTCGGTAATAGAAATGTGATGGAAAAGTTTATCTTCTTTTCGCGGCTCACGACGTACGATTCGGGACGAAAAAACAGCGTAAAAGTATAAAAGTGTCCCGAAACTGATGAAAACATTCAATTTTGGGCTCCGAAAACAAGCGCAACTAAGCATGCTTGTTGCCCTAGTTGTAGAGCTCTCGAAGAGCTTTCCAACAGTATGTTGTGCGCCGCGCAACTCCTTGCGGATCAAAAGTTATGGACAACGGAGCGATGGAGACTTGGTACCAAGCCTCACGCCCTCGGTTTGCAGGCCCAATCTCTTCGTGAGGCGAAGTTGTCTTGCCCAAAGTGCCATGGGATTCGGTAATAGAAATGTGATGGATTAGGTTGTCGTCCTTTTCGCGGCTCAGAACATACGATTCGGGACGAAAAAAAATCGTAAAAGAAGAAAACTATCCTGAAACTGATGAAAATGTTAGATTTTGGTCTCCGAAGACAGGCACAACCGTGCAAGCTTGCTGCTGCCATCGTAGGGCTCTTGGAGAGCTTTCCAACGCTATGTTGTGCACCGCATAACTCCTTACGGATCAAAAGTTATGGGCACCGGAGCGACGGAGACCTGGTCCCAAGACACACGCCCTCGATTTGCGGGCCCAGCCTCTTTGTGAGGTGAAGTTGTCTAGACCAAGGTGCCATGGGATTAGGTAATAGAAATGTAATGGATTAGGTTGACGTTTTTTTCGCGGCTCAAGACGTACGATCCGAGATGGAAAAATAGTGCAAAAGAAGAAAAGTGTCCCGAAATTGACGTAAACGTTTGATTTTAGTCACCAAAAATAGGCGCAGCCGAGCAGACTTGGTGCCTCCGTCGTAGAGCTCTCAGAGAGCATTGCAACGGTATGGTGTGCGTCACATAACTCCTTACGGATCAAAAGTTATGGGCAACGGAGTGACGGATACTTAGTCACAAGCCCCACGCCCTCGGTTTTTGGGCCCAGCCTCTACATGAAGTGAAGTTGTCTTACCCAAGGTTCCGTAGGTTTAGGTAATAGAAAAGTGATGGATAAGTTTGTCGTCCTTTTTGTGGCTCACGACGTACGATCTGGGACGAAAAAACAGCGCAACAGAAGAAAAGTATACCGAAATTGATGAAAACATTCGATTTTGGATTCGAAAATAGGCACAGCCGAGCAAGCTTACAGCCCCCGTTGTAGAGCTCTCGGAGAGCTTTCCAACGGTATGCTGTGCGCCGCGTAACTCTTTACAGATCAAAAGTTATGGGCAATGGAGCGACGGATACCTGGTCCCAAGCCCCACGCGCTCGGTTTGCGGGCCCAGCCATACGTGAAGCAAAGTTATCTTTTCCAAGGTGCCGTGGGATTCGATAATAGAAACGTGATGCTTAAGTTTGTCGTCCTTTTCGCGGCTCACGACTTATGATCCGGGACGAAAAAATAGCGCAAAAAAAGAAAAGTGTCCTGAAACTGATGAAAACTTTGATTTTGGGCTCCGAAAACAGGTGCAACCGAGCAAGCTTGCTTCCCCCATCGTAGAGCTCTCGGAGAGCTTTCCAACGGTATGCAGTGCGTTGCATAACTCCTTACAGATGAAAAGTTATGGGCAACGGAGCGACGGATTCCTGGTCCCAAGCCCCACGCCCTCGGTTTGCGAGCCCAGCCTCTAAGTGAAGCGAAGTTGTCTTGCCCAAGGTGCCGTGGGATTAGGTAATATAAATGTGATGGATACGTTTGTCGTCCTTTTCTCGGCTCATGACTTACGATCCAGGATGGAAAAATAGCGCAAAAAAAGAAAAGTATCCCAAAACTGATGAAAACATTAGATTTTGGGCTCCTAAATTAGGCGCATCCAAACAAGCTTGCTGCCCATGTCGTAGAACTCTCGGAGAGCTTTTCAACGGTATGCTGTGCGCTGCGTAACTCGTTACGGATCAAAAGTTATGGACACCGGAGCGACGGAAACCTGGTCACAAGCCCGGCGCTCTCGGTTTACAGGCCCAGCCTCTGCGTGAGGCGAAGTTGTCTTGCCCATGGTGCCGTGGGTTTCGGTAATAGAAATGTGATGGATAAGTTTGTCGTCTTTTTTCGCGGCTCACGACGTACGATTCGGGACGAAAAAACAGCGCAAATGAAGAAAAGTGTCCCCAAACTGATGTAAACGTTTGATTTTGGGCTCCGAAAATAGGCGCAGCCAAGCATGCTTGGCACCCCCATCCTAGAGCTCTCGGAGAGCTTTCCAAAGGTATGCTGTGCACCGCGTAACTCCTTACGGATTAAAAGTTATGGGCAATGGAGCGACGGATACTTGGTCAAAAGCCCCACGCCCTTGGTTTGCAGGCCCAGTCTCTAGGTGAAGCGAAGTTGTCTTGCCCAAGGTGCCATGGGTTTCGGTAATAGAAATGTGATGGATAAGTTTGTCGTCCTTTTCACGGCTCACGACGTGCGATCCGGGATGGAAAAACAACGCAAAAGAAGAAAAGTGTCCTGAAACTGATGAAAACGTTTGATTTTGGGCTCCAAAAATAGGCACAGCCGAGTAAGCTTGCTACCCCAGTCATAGGGCTCTCAAAGAGCTTTCCAACGGTATGTTGTGCGCTGCGTAACTCGTTATGAATCAAAAGTTATGAGCAACCGAGCGACGGACACCTGGTCCCAAGCCCCATGCCCTCGGTTTGCGGGGCCAGCCTTTACGTGATGCAAAGTTGTCTTACCCAAGGTGCCGTGGGATTCGGTAATAGAAATGTGATGGATAAGTTTGTCATCCTTTTTGCGGCTGACGACGTACGATCTGGGATGGAAAAATAGCGAAAAAGAAGAAAAGTATCCAAAAACTGATAAAAACGTTAGATTTTGTGTACTAAAAACAGGCGCAGCCAAATAGGCTTACTGCCCCCATCGTAGAGCTCTCGGAGAGCTTTTCAACGGTATGTTGTGCTCCGCGTAACTCCTTACGGATCAAAAGTTATAGACACCGGAGCGATGGAGACCTGGTAAAAAGCCGATTCTCTCGGTTTACGGGCCCAGCCTCTACGTGAGGCAAAGTTGTCTTGCCTATGGTGCCATGGGTTTCTGTAATAGAAATGTGATGGATAAGTTTGTCGTCCTTTTCGCAGCTCACGACGTACGATCTGGGACGAAAAAACAGTGCAAAAGAAGAAAAGTGTCGTAAACTGATGTAAACATTTGACTTTGGGCTCCGAAAATAGGCGCAACCAAGCAAGCTTGGCACCCCTATCGTAGAGCTCTCGGAGAGCTTTCCAACGGTATGCTGTGCGCCGCGTAACTCCTTACGGATTAAAAGTTATGGGCAACGAAGCGACGGATACTTGGTCAAAAGCCCCACGCCCTCGGTTTGCGGGCCCAGCCTCTACGTGTAGCGAAGTTGTCTTGCCCAAGGTGCCACGGGTTTTGGTAATAGAAATGTGATGGATAAGCTTGTTGTCCTTTTCACTTCTCACAACGTACGATCCGGGACAGAAAAACAACGCAAAAGAAGAAAAGTATCCTGAAACTGATGAAAACATTTGATTTTGGGCTCCGAAAATAGGCACAGCCGACCAAGCTTGTTACCCCAGTAGCAGGGCTCTCGTAAAGCTTTCCAACGGTATGTTGTGCGCCGCGTAACTCTTTACGAATCAAAAGTTATAGGCAACGGAGTGACGGACACCTGGTCCCAAGCCCCATGCCCTCGGTTTGCAGGCCCAGCCATATGTGAAGTGAAGTTGTCTTGCCCAAGGCCCCACGAGATTCGGTAATAGAAATGTGATGGATCAGTTTGTTGTCCTTTTCGCGGCTCACGACGTACGATCCGGGACGAAAAAATAGCGCAAAAGAAGAAAAGTGTCCCGAAACTGATGAAAACTTTCAATTTTAGGCTCCGAAAATTGGCGCAGCCGAGCAAGCTTGCTTCCCCGTCGTAGACCTCTCGGAGAGCTTTCCAACGGTTTGCTGTGCACCACGTAACTCCTTACGAATCAAAAGTTATGGGCAACGGAGATACGGATACCTGGGCAAAAACCCCACTTCCTCGGTTTGTGGGCCCAGCCTCATCGTGAAGTGATGTTGTCTTGCCCAAGGTGCCGTGGGTTTCTGTAATAGAAATGTGATGGATAAGTTTGTCGTTCTTTTCGCAACTCACGATGTACGATCTGGGATAGAAAAATAGAGCAAAAGAAGAAATGTATCCCAAAATTGATGAAAATGTTCGATTTTGGGCTCCGAAAATAGGCTCAATCGAACAGGCTTGTTGCCCCTATTGTAGAGCTCTCGGAGAGCTTTCCAATGGTATGTTGTGCCCCGCGTAACTCCTTACGGATCAAAAGTTATGGGCAACAGGGTGACAGATACCTGATCCCAAGCCCCACGCCCCCGGTTTGTGGGCCCAGCCTCTACGTGAAGCGAAGTTGACTTGCCAAATGTGCCGTGGGATTCGGTAATAGAAATGTGATGGATTAGTTCGTCGTCCTTTTCGCGGCTCACGACGTACGATCCGGGACGAAAAAAACTGCAAAAGAAGAAAAGTATCCCAAAACTGATTAAAATATTAGATTTTGGACTTCGAAAATAGGCGTAGCCGAGCAAGCTTGTTGTCCCCGTCGTAGAGCTCTCGGAGAGCTTTCCAACGGTATGCTGTGTGCCGCATAACTCCTTACGAATCAAAAGTTATGGGCAACGGAGGGACGGATACTTGATCCTAAGCCCCACGCCCTTGGTTTGCGGGCCCAGCCTCTACGTGAAATGAAGTTGTCTTGCCCAAGGTACCGTGGGATTCGGTAATAGAAATATGATGGATAAGTTTGTTGTCCTTTTCGCGGCTCACAACGCGCGATCCGGGACGAAAAAAATTGTAAACGAAGAATAGTATCCCGAAACTGATGAAAATGTTAGATTTTGGGCTCCGAAAATAGGCGCAGCCAAACAAACTTGCTACCCCTACCGTAGGGCTCCCGGAGATCTTTCCAACGGTATGCTGTGCACCGTGTAACTCCTTACGGATCAAAAGTTATGGGCACCCGAGCGACGGAGACCTGGTCTCAAGCCCCACGCCCTCAGTTTGCGGGCCCAGTCTCTTCATGAGGTGAAGTTGTCTTGCCCAAAGTACCGTGGGATTCGGTAATAGAAATGTGATGGATTAGGTTGTCGTCCTTTTCGTGACTCACGATGTACGATCCGGGACAAAAAAACAGAGCAAAAGAAGAAAAGTGCCCCGAAACTGATGAAAACGTTCGATTTTGGGTGCCGAAAATAGGAGCAGCCAAAGTTATGGGCAACGGAGATACGGATACCTGGTCAAAAACCCCACGCCCTCGGTTTATGGGCCCAGCCTCTACGTGAAGCAAGTTGTCTTGCCTAAGGTGCCGTGGGTTTCGGTAATTGAAATGTGATGTATAATTTTGTCGTCCTTTTCGCGGCTCACGACGTACGATCCTGGACAAAAAAACAGCACAAAAGAAAAAAAGTGTCCCGAAACTAATGAAACGTTTGATTTTGGGCTCCAAAAATAGGCGCAGCTGAGTAGGCGTGCTGCCCCCATCGTAGAGCTCTCGGAGAGCTTTCCAACGGTACGCTGTGCGCCGGTAACCCCTTACGGATCAAAAGTTATGGGCAACAGAGCGACGAATACCTGGTCACAAGCCCCACGCCCTCGGTTTGTAGGCCCAGCCTCTATTTGAAGCGAAGTTGTCTTGCCCAAGGTGTCATGGGTTTCGGTAATAGAAATGTGATGGATAAGTTTGTCGTCCTTTTTGCGACTGACGACGTACGATCCGGGATGAAAAAATAGCGCAAAAGAAGAAAAGTGTCCCGAAACTAACGAAAACGTTAGATTTTGGGCTCCGAAAACAGGCGTAGCCAAGGAGGCTTGCTGCCCCCATCGTAGAGCTCTCAGATACCTTTCCAATGGTAAGCTGTGCACCGCGAAACTCTTTACGGATCAAAAGTTATGGGCAACGGAGATACGGATACCTGGTCAAAAACCCAACGCCCTCGGTTTGTGAGCCCAGCCTCATCGTGAAGCGAAGTTGTTTTGTCTAAGGAGCCGTTGGTTTTTGTAAGAGAAATGTGATGGATAAGTTTGTCGTTCTTTTCGCGGCTCACGATGTATGATCCGCGATGGAAAAATAGCGCAAAAGTAGAAAAGTGTCCCAAAACTGATGAAAATGTTCAATTTTGGGATCCGAAAACAAGCCCAACCGAGAAGGCTTGTTGCCCCCGTCGTAGAGATCTCAGAGAGCGTTCTAATGGTATGGTCTGCGCCGCGTAACTCCTTACGTATCAAAAGTTATGGGCAAAGGAGTGACGGATACCTGGTCCCAAGCCCCACGCCCTTCGTTTGCGGCCCAGCCTCTACGTGAAGCGAAGTTGTCTTGCCCAAGGAGTTGTGGGATTTGGTAATAGAAATGTGATGGATAAGTTTGTTGTCCATTTCGCGGCTCACAACATAATATCCAAGACGGAAAAAAACTGTAAAAGAAGAAAAGTATCCCAAAACTGATGAAAATGTTAGATTTTGGTCTCCGAAAATAGGCGCAGCCGAGCAAGCTTGCTGCCCCTGTCGTAGGGCTCTCGAAGAGCTTTTCAACGGTATGCTGTGCGCTGCGTAACTCCTTACAGATCAAAACTTATGGGCACCGGAGCGATGAAAACTTGGTCCCAAGCCCCACGCCCTCGATTTGCGGGCCCAGCCTCTTCGTGAGGTGAAGTTGTCTTGCCCAAGGTGCCATGGGATTCAGTAATAGAAATGAAATGGATTTGGTTGTCGTCCTTTTCGCGGCTCATGACGTACGATCCGGGATAGAAAAACAGCACAAAAGAAGAAAAGTTCCCCGATACTGATGAAAACGTTTGATTTTGGGCTCCGAAAACAGGCGCTGCCACTTTCCAACGGTATGTTGTGTGCCGCATAACCCTTTTCGAATCAAAAGTTATGGGCAACGGAGATACGGATACCTGGTAAAAAACCCCACGCCCTCGGTTTGCGGGCCCAACCTCTACGTGAAGCGAAGTTGTCTTGCCCAAGGTGCGATGGGTTTCAGTAATAGAAATGTGATGGATAAGTTTGTCGTCCTTTTCATGGCTCACGACGTACGATCCAAGACGAAAAAATAGCGCAAAAGAAGAAAAGTGTCCCGAAACTGATCAAAATGTTCGATTTTGGGCTCCGAAAATTGGCGCAGCTGTACAGGCTTGCTGCCCCCGTCGTACAGCTCTCGGAGAGCTTTCCAACAGTATGCTGTGCACTGCGTAACTCCTTACGGATCAACAGTTATGGGCAACAGAGAGACGGATACCTAGCCACAAACCCCACGCCCACGGTTTGCGGGACCAGCCTCATCGTGAAGCGAAGTTGTCTTGAACAAGGTGCCGTGGGTTTGGGTAATAGAAATGTGGTGGATAAGTTTATCATCCTTTTCGCGACTCACGACGTACGATCCGGGACGAAAAAATAGCGCAAAAGAAGAAAAGTACCCCAAAACTGATGAAAATGTTTGATTTTGTGCTCCGAAAACTAGCACAGCCGAGCAGGCTTCATGCCCAAGTCGTAGAGCTCTCAGAGAGCTTTCCAAATGTATGCTGTCCACCGTGTAACTCCTTACAGATCAAAAGTTATGGGCATCGGAGCGACGGAGACCTGGTTCTAAGCCCCACGCCCTCGGTTTGTGGGCCCAGCCTCTACGTGAGGCGAAGTTGTCTTGTCTAAGGTTCCATGGGATTCGATAATAGAAATATGATGGATAAGTTTGTTTTCCTTTTTGCGGCTCACGACATACGATCCGGGATGGAAAAACAACGCAAATGAAGAAAAGTGTCCCGAAACTAATAAAAACATTTGATTTTGGGCTTCGAAAATAGGCACAGCAGAGCAAGCTTGTTGCCCCCGTCGTAGAGCTCTTGGAGAGCTTTCCAACGGTATGTTGTACACCGCGTAACTCCTTACGGATCAAAAGTTATAGGCAACGGAGCGACGAATACCTGGTCTCAAGCCCCACGCCCTCAGTTTGCGGGCCCAGCCTCTACGTGAAGCGAAGTTGTCTTGCCCCAGGTACCGTGGGTTTTGGTAATAGAAATGTGATGGATAAGGTTGTCATCCTTTTCGCGGCTCACGACGTACGATCCGGGACGGAAAAATAGCGCAAAAGAAGAAAAGTGTCTCGAAACTGACGAAAACGTTCAATTTTGGGCTCCAAAAACAGGCGCAGCTGAGCAAGCTTGCTGCCCCTATCGTAGAGCTCTCGCAGACCTTTCCAACAGTAAGCTGTGCACCGTGAAAATCCTTACGGATCAAAATTTATGGGCAACGGAGATGCGGATACCTGGTCAAAAACCCCACGCCCTCGGTTTGTGGGCCCAGCCTCATTGTGAAGCGAAGTTGTTTTTCCTAAGGAGCCGTAGGTTTTAGTAAGAGCAATGTGATGGATAAGTTTGTCGTTCTTTTCGCGGCTCACGATGTACGATCCGGGATGGAAAAACATCATAAAAGTAGAAAAGTGTCCCAAAACTGATGAAAATGTTCAATTTTGGGCTCCGAAAACAAGCTCAGCCGAGCAGGCTTGTTGTTCCCGTTGTAGAGCTCTCGGATAGCTTTCCAACGGTATGCTGTGCGCCGCGTAACTCTTTGCGTATAAAAAGTTATGGGCAACGGAGCGACAGATACCTGGTCCCAAACCCCACGCCCTCGGTTTGCGGGCTTAGCCTCTATGTGAAGCAAAGTTGTCTTGCCTAAGATGCCGTGGGACTCAGTAATAAAAATGTGATGGATAAGTTTGTCATCCTTTACGAGGCTCATGACGTATGATCCGGGACGGAAACAAACCGTAAAAGAGGAAAAGTATCCTAAAACTGATGAAAACATTAGATTTTGGGCTCTGAAATTAGGCGTAGCTAAGCAAGATTGCTTGCCCCATCGTAGAGCTCTCGGAGAGCTTTCCAACGGTATGCTGTGCACCGTGTAACTCCTTACGGATCAAAAGTTATGGGCAACGGAGCGATGGATACCTGGCCCCAAGCCCCACGCCCTTGGTTTGAGGGCTCAGCCCCTACGTGAAGCGAAGTTGTCTTGCCCAAGGTGCCGTGGGATTCGGTAATAGAAATGTGATGGATAAGTTTGTCGTCCATTTCACGGCTCACGATGTACGATCCAGGATCCAAAAAAATCATCAAAGAAGAAAAGTATCCCGAAACTGATGAAAATGTTAGATTTTGGGCTCCGAAAACAGGCACAGTCGAGCAAACTTGCTGCCCCTATCCTAGCGCTCACAGAGAGATTTTCAACGGTATGCTCTGCGCCGCATAACTCCTTACGGATCAAAAGTTATGGGCACCGAAGCGACGGAGACCTGGTCCCAAGCGCCACGCCCTCGGTTTGTAGGCCCAGCCTCTTCGTGAGTCAAAGTTGTCTTGCCCAAGGTGCCATGGGATTCGGTAATAGAAATGTGATGGATAAGTTTGTCGTCCATTTCGCGGCTCACGATGTACGATCCAGGATCCAAAAAAATCATCAAAGAAGAAAAGTATCCCGAAACTGATGAAAATGTTAGATTTTGGGCTCCGAAAACAGGCACAGTCGAGCAAACTTGCTGCCCCTATCCTAGCGCTCACAGAGAGATTTTCAACGGTATGCTGTGCGCCGCATAACTCCTTACGGATCAAAAGTTATGGGCACCGAAGCGACGGAGACCTGGTCCCAAGCGCCACGCCCTCGGTTTGTAGGCCCAGCCTCTTCGTGAGTCAAAGTTGTCTTGCCCAAGGTGCCGTGGGATTCGGTAATAGAAACATGATGGATTAGGTTGTCGTCCTTTTCGCGGCCCACGACGTACGATCCGGGACAGAAAAATAGCTTAAAAGAAGAAAAGTGCCCCAAAACTGACGAAAATAATTGATTTTGGGCTCTGAAAATTGGCGCAGCCAAGCAAGCTTGCTGCCCCCGTCGTAGGGCTCTCGGAGAGCTTTCCAACGGTATGTTGTGTGCCGCGTAACTCCTTACGGATCAAAAGTTATGGGCCTCGGAACGATAGAGACCTAGTCCCAAGCCCCACGCCCTCAGTTTGTGGGCCCAGCCTCTTCGTGAGGCGAATTTGTCTTGCCTAACATGCTATGGGATTCAATAATAGAAATGTGATGGATTAGGTTGTCGTCCTTTACGCGGCTCACGACGTATGATCCGGGATGAAAAAATAGCGCAAAAGAAGAAAATTGTCCCGAAACTGATGTAAATGTTTGATTTTGGGCTCCGAAAATAGGCGCAGCCGAGCAGGCTGGATGCCCCCGTCGTAGAGCTCTTGGAGAGCTTTCCAACGGTATGCTGTGCGTCGCGTAACTCCTTGCGGATCAAAAGTTATGGGCAACGGAGCGACGAATACTTGGTCACAAGCCCTACGACCTTGGTTTGTGGGCCCAGCCTCTACGTGAAGCGAAGTTGTCTTGCCCAATGTGCAATGGGTTTCAGTAAAAGAAATGTGATGGATAAGTTTGTCGTCCTTTTCGTGGCTTACGGCGTACGATCCGGGATGGAAAAACATTGCTAAAGAAGAAAAGTGTCCCAAAACTGATGAAGACGTTCAATTTTGGGCTCGAAAACCATGGCAGCTGAGCAAGCTTGCAGGCCCTCGTTGTAGAGCTCTCAGAGAGCTTTCCAACGGTATGATGTGTGTCGCGTAACTCCTTACAGATCAAAAGTTATAGGCAACAGAGCGACAGATACCTGGTCACAAGACCCACGCCCTCAGTTTGTGGACCTAGCCTCATCGTGAAGCGAAGTTGTCTTGCCCAAGGTGCAGTGGGTTTGGGTAATAGAAATGTGATGGATAAGTTTGTCGTCCTCTTCGCGGCACACGACGTACGATCCGGGACAGAAAAACAGTGCAAAAAGAGAAAAGTGCCTCGAAACTGATGAAAATTTATGATTTTGGGCTCTGAAAATAGGTGCAGCAGAGCAAGCTTGCTACCCCTGTCGTAGAGCTCTCGGAGTGCTTTCAACTGGTATGCTATGCACTACGTAACTCCTTACAAATCAAAAGTTATGGGCACCGGAGTGACGAAAACCAGGTTCCAAGCCCCATGCCCTTGGTTTGCGGGCCCAGCCTCTACGTGAGGCGAAGTTGTCTTGCCTAAGGTGTCGTGGAATCCAGTAATAGAAAAGTGATGGATAAGTTTTTCGTCCTTTTCGCAGCTCATGACGTACGATCCGGTACCAAATAACAGCACAAAAGAAGAAAGGTTGCCCGAAACTGTTGAAAATGTTTGATTATGGGTGCCAAAAATAGGCGCAATCCAGCAGGATTGCTGCCCCCGTCGTAGAGCTCTCGGAAAGCTTTCTAACGGTATGCTGTGTGTCGCGTAACTCTTGACGGATCAAAAGTTATGAGCAACGGAGCGACGGATACCTGGTCCCAAGTCCCACGCCCTTGGTTTGCGGGCCCAGCCTCTACGTGAAGCGAAGTTGTCTTGCCCAAGGTGCCATGGGATTCGGTAATAGAAATGTGATGGATAAGTTTGTTGTCCATTTGGCGGCTCATAACGTACGATCCGGGATGAAAAAAAAACTGTAAAAGAAGAAAAGTATCCCAAAACTGATGAAAATGTTAAATTTTGGGCTCCAAAAATAGGCGCAGCCGAGCAAGCTTGCTGCCCCTATCGTAGGGCTCTCGGAGAGCTTTCCAACAGTATACTGTGTGCCATGTAACTCCTTATGGATCAAAAGTTATGGGCACCAAAGCGACGAAGACCTGGTCCCAAGCCCCATGCCCTCGATTTGCGGGCCCAGCCTCTTCGTGAGGTGAAGTTGTCTTGCCCAAGGTGCCGTGGGATTCGGTAATAGAAATGTGATGGATTTGGTTGTCGTCCTTTTCGTGGCTCACGACGTACGATCCGGGATGGAAAGACATCGCAAAAGAAGAAAAGTGCCCCGATACTGATGAAAATGTTTTATTTTGGGCTCCGAAAATAGGCGCAGCTACTTTTCAATGGTATGCTGTGCGCAGCGTAACCCTTTACAAATCAAAGGTTATGGGCAACGGAGATACGGATACCTAATAAAAAATACCATGCCCTCGGTTTTTGGGCCCAGCCTCTACGTGAAGCGAAGTTGTCTTGCCCAAGGTGCCATGGGTTTTGGTAATAGAAATGTGATGGATAAGTTTGTCGTCCTTTTCACGGCTCACAACGTACGATCCTGGACGAAAAAACAGCGCAAAAAAAGAAAAGTGTCCCGAAACTGATTAAAACATTCGATTTTGGGCTTCGAAAACTGGCGCAGCTATGTAGGCTTGCTGCCCCCGTCGTACAGCTCTCGGAGAGATTTCCAACGGTATGCTGTGCACCTTGTAACTCCTTACGGATCAAAAGTTATGGGCAACATAGAGACGGATACCTAGCCACAAGCCCCACGCCCACGGTTTGCGGGACCAGCCTCATCGTGAAGCGAAGTTGTCTTGAACAAGGTGCCGTGGTTTGGGTAATAGAAATGTGGTGGATAAGTTTGCCATCCTTTTCACGACTCACGACTCACGACTCACGACTCACGAAGTACGATCCAGGACGAAAAAACAGCGCAAAAGAAGAAAAGTACCACAAAACTGATGAAAATGTTTGATTTTGTGCTCCAAAAATAGGCACAGCCGAGCAGGCTTGTTGCCCAAGTCGTAGAGCTCTCGGAGAGCTTTCTAACTATATGTTTTGCACCACATAACTCCTTACGGATCAAAAGTTATGGGCATCGGAGCGATGAAGACCTGGTTCCAAGCCCCACGCCCTTGGTTTGCAGGCCCAGCCTCTACGTGAGGCGAAGTTGTCTTTCCCAAGGTGCCATGGGATTCAGTAATAGAAATGTGATAGATAAGTTTGTCGTCCTTTTCGTGGCTCACGACGTACGATCCGGTACGAAAAAATAACACAAAAGAAGAAAAGTATCCCGAAACTAATAAAAACATTCGATTTTGGGCTCCGAAAATAGGCACAGCCGAGCAAGCTTGTTGCCCCCGTCATAGAGGTCTCGGAGAGCTTTCCAACGGTATGTTGTACGCCGCATAACTCCTTACGGATCAAAAGTTATGGGCAACGGAGCGACGAATACCTGGTCCCAAGCCCCACGCCCTTGGTTTGCGGGCCCAGCCTCTACGTGAAGCAAAGTTGTGTTGCCCAAGGTGCCGTGGGTTTCGGTAATAGAAATGTGATGGACAAGGTTGTCGTCCTTTTCGCGGCTCACGACGTACGATCCGGGATGAAAAAATAGCGCAAAAGAAGAAAAGTGTCTCGAAACTGACAAAATCGTTCGATTTTGGGCTCCGAAAATAGGCATAGCCGAGCAAGCTTGCTGCCCCCAACGTAGAGCTCTCGCAGACCATTCCAACGGTAAGCTGTGCACCGTGAAACTCCTTACAGATCAAAAGTTATGGGCAACAGAGATATGGATACCTGGTCAAAAACCCCACGCCCTCGGTTTGTAGGCCCAGCCTCATCGTGAAGCGAAGTTGTTTTGCCCAAGGAGCCGTGGGTTTTTGTAAGAGAAATGTGATGGATAAGTTTGTCGTTCTTTTCGCAGCTCACGATGTACGATCCGGGATGAAAAAACATCGTAAAAGTAGAAAAGTGTCCCAAAACTGATGAAAATGTTCAATTTTGGGCTCTGAAAACAAGCTCAGCCAAACAGGCTTGTTGCTCCAGTCGTAGAGCTCTCGGATAGCTTTCCAACGGTATGTTGTGCGCTGCGTAACTCCTTACGTAGCAAAAGTTATGGGCAAAGGAGCGACGGATACCTGGTCCCAAACCCCACGCCCTCAGTTTGCAGGCCTAGTCTCTATGTGAAGCAAAGTTGTCTTACCCAAGGTGCCGTGGGACTCGGTAATAAAAATGTGATGGATAAGTTTGTCGTCCTTTACACGGCTCACGACGTAAGATCCAGGACGGAAACAAACCGTAAAAGAAGAAAAGTATCTCAAAACTGATGAAAACGTTAGATTTTGGGCTCTGAAATTAGGCGTAGCTGAGCAAGCTTGCTTCCCCCATCGTAGAGATCTCGGAGAGATTTCCAACGGTATGCTGTGCGCCGCGTAACTCCTTACATATCAAAAGTTATGGGAAACGGAGTGACGGATACCTGGTCCCAAACCCCACGCCCTCAGTTTGCAGGCCTAGCCTCTATGTGAAGCAAAGTTGTCTTACCCAAGGTGCCGTGGGACTCGGTAATAAAAATGTGATGGATAAGTTTGTCGTCCTTTACACGGCTCACGACGTAAGATCCGGGACAGAAACAAACCGTAAAAGAAGAAAAATATCCCAAAATTGATGAAAACGTTAGATTTTAGGCTCTGAAATTAGGCGTTGCTGAGCAAGCTTGCTTCCTCCATCGTAGAGATCTCGGTGAGATTTCCAACGGTATGCTGTGCGCCGCGTAACTCCTTACGGATCAAAAGTTATGGGCAACGGAGCGATGGATACCTGGTCCCAAGCCCCACGCCCTCGGTTTGCGGGCCTAGCCTTTACGTGAAGCGAAGTTGTCTTGCCCAAGGTGCGGTGGGATTCGGTAATAGAAATGTGATGGATAAGTTTGTCGTCCTTTTCGTAGCTCACGACGTACGATCCAGGACCCAAAAAAATCATCAAAGGAGAAAAGTATCCCGAAACTAATGAAAATGTTAGATTTTGGGCTCCGAAAATAGGCACAGCCAAGCAAGCTCGCTGCCCCTGTCGTAGGGCTCACGGAGAGCTTTCCAACGGTATGCTGTGCGCAGCGTAACTCCTTACGGATCAAAAGTTATAGGCACCGGAGCGACGGAGACCTGGTCCCAAGCCCCACGCCCTCAGTTTGTGGGCCCAGCCTCTTTGTGAGGCGAAGTTGTCTTGCCCAAGGTACCTTGGGATTCAGTAATAGAAACGTGATGGATTAGGTTGTCGTCCTTTTCGCGGCTCACGACGTACGATCCGGTACGGAAAAATAGCGCAAAAGAAAAAAAGTGCCCCAAATTGATAAAAACGATTGATTTTGGGCTCCGAAAATTGGCGTAGCCAATCAAGCTTGCTGCCCTCGTCGTAGGGCTCTCGGAGAGCTTTCCAACGATATGCTGTGCGCCGCGTAACTCCTTACGGATCAAAAGTTATGGGCACCGGAATGACAAAGACCTGGTCCCAAGCCCCAAGCCCTCGGTTTGTGGGCCCAGCCTCTTTGTGAGGTGAATTTGTCCTGCGCAACGTGCCATGGGATTCAGTAATAGAAATGTGATGGATTAGGATATCGTCCTTTTTGCGGCTCACGTCGTATGATTCGGGACGAAAAAACAGCACAAAAGAAGAAAATTGTCCCTAAACTAATGCAAACGTTTGATTTTGGGCTCCGAAAATAGGCGCATCCAAGCAGGCTGGGAGCCCTCGTAGTAGAGCTCTCGGAGAGCTTTCCAACGGTATGCTGTGCGTCACGTAACTCCTTGCGGATCAAAAGTAATGGGCAACGGAGCGATGGATACTTGGTCACAAGCCCTACGCTCTCGGTTTGTGGACCCAGCCTCTACGTGTAGCGAAGTTGTCTTGTCCAAGGTGCCGTGAGTTTCGGTAAAAGAAATGTGATGGATAAGTTTGTCGTCCTTTTCGTGGCTCACGACATATGATACAGGACGGAAAAACAGCGCAAAAGAAGAAAAGTGCCCCGATACTGATGAAGACGTTCAATTTTGGGCTCCAAAAATAGGTGCAACTGAGCAAGCTTGCTGCCCCCATCGTAGAGCTCTCGGAGAGCTTTCTAACGGTATGATGTGCACTGCGTAACTCCTTACGGATCAAAAGTTATAGGCAACAGAGCGACGGATACCTGGTCACAAGACCCACGCCCTCGGTTTGTGGGTCCAGCCTCATCATGAAGCGAAGTTGTCTTGCCGAAGGTGCAGTGGGTTTGGGTAATAGAAATGTGATGGATAAGTTTGTCGTCCTCTTTGCGGCACACGACGTACGATCCGTGACGGAAAAACAGTGCAAAAGGAGAAAAGTGCCCCGAAATTGATGAAAATGTTTGATTTTGGGCTCCGAAAATAGGTGCAGCATAGCAAGCTTGCTACCCCCGTCGTAGAGCTCTCAGAGAGCTTTCAACGGGTATGCAATTCACTGCGTAACTCCTTACTGATCAAAAGTTATAGACACCGAAGCGACGGAGACCAGGTTCCAAGCCCCATGCCCTTGGTTTGCGGGCCCAGCCTCTACGTGAGGTGAAGTTGTCTTGCCCAAGGTGTCGTGCAATTCGGTAATAGAAATGTGATGGATAAGTTTGTCGTCCTTTTCGCAGCTCATGATGTACGATCCGGGATGGAAAAACAGCACAAAAGAAGAAAGGTGGCCCAAAACTGATGAAAATGTTTGATTTTGGGCGCCAAAAATAGGCGCAGTCGAGTAGGATTGCAGCCCCCGTCGTACAGCACTCGGAGAGCTTTCCAACGGTATGCTGTGTGCCGCGTATGTCACGCCCCAACCTGGCCTATAAAGGTTAGACTAGGGTGTGATCTAAACATTCAAGTCATATCTCATACTTAATCGTTCATGATAGTTTAACACTTAACGTTTTAGCCTAAACTCCACAATTTTTTGAAAAAATCGGCAGCATAACGGCTGTAATTGGGCTCTTTGGTTTGACCTAATTCTCTAAACGCCTCAAAATTTTCAATCTCAATTTCATTTCTAACTAAGATTACTATTTACCATCAATTGAAACGCCTACCAATTATCTCGAAGTCTCGTTTGATTAATAACCTAGCATGATACTATGTCTCGTTTATTTGTTGATCCTTGTTACAAACGTACCTGTTGATCTTAGCTTATCAATGAGTACCTGCTTAAGATTGGATAGGTTCATTTTACTTAATCCTTACCTGATACTTCATAATCCTATGATAGATACTAGCCAATAAGGATAGCAAAACGACCATAGTAGTGTCTATCTAGTTATTATCAGTACAAGCCAAAATTAGACCCCAAATTACAACGGGGGTCTTTTACAATACAATAACAAGCAAAATAAGAAATAGTCTTCAAGTAACATATTGTTCACAAAATGGCCATAGTCAAGCAAGGCACGTAGGGCAAGCAATCATTCCAAGGAATCATCGTTAGGCACGTCGTCCTCGGGTACCTGTTCTTGGTTTTCTTCACCTGAGATGATAAAAGAGGGTGAGTCCTTATGAACTCAGCGAGGGGGAACAAGAAATAAGTTTTGAAACTCATTTTCCGGTTCAACTTATGAAAACTCTTTTGCTAGCATGTCATATATCACAAATAAGTACATAATGTAATATAATAGTAAAAGAACACAATTACTCGTCTTTCCTCCCCGAGGTCCTCTAGGAACCAAGTAAGAGTACTTATACACATAGTGAAAAGGATACGGTGAGCTTTTGCTCTCAGTTCATTTCCAGTATCAGTTGCTGCAGCCGACTTCAAATCATCCCCTTATCACGCCAAATGGGTGTACTCCGGATGTACCCCGAAATCATATGACCCAACTCTCCGAGGAAGTCTAGCCCCCAAGCGAGAGAGAGATTTTGGACAATGGTAGTCACGCTTGCACCGGCAAGCCCGATGCCGCCCGGTGTGCCTGAACGCTACCATGCCAGAATGAAAGGTTGCAACCTTGTATGCAATGCACATTTATGACATTTAATATATCACATTAGGAGAACAACAAAGTAGGTTGCCTCCGAGCAGTCATAAGATTGCACATTGACAAGTTAACAAGTGAAGCACGATAAGACAAGTAATTTCACTTGAAAGCACATGGAGTTATATGAACATTAAACGGACAGCCATATAACGCATGTAAATCAAGTCATATAACTCATTTCGAAGTTCACGTAATCAAATAATAAGATTATTCAACATGCAACGACATCTACGTGGAACCGGGTGCAAGAAAGGCCTACTTGCCAACATGTAATCATCGAAATCAAGTTTAGGGCTATGAGGGCAACTACGGGCAGCCTACTAATTTCATAATCAAACACGATATCCATAGGATCAACAACTTAGTAAATTTACCTAGTCACTAGGGTTTCAATTCGTGCTTACCCGTGCAATTAAGTCCCAAGTCATCTCATAATCAAACTCAAGCCATGCATCGATTAATTCAAACACCCTCAAGTATTCAAAACAGTCCACACAACATCCCAATGCCACAATCCCAAACATTTAATGCAACAGCATATCACTAGATGAAAACCTTACTGCAATGGACTGTTTTCTCACAATCATTGAGACAAGCAAACAAACTCCAATTCCAGTGAACAAGATTTCAAATTAAAGCTTAAGGAGGGAACTAAATTCAGAAACAAACCTCGCATCATTTGGAATTCGGGTTCAAGAGTTATAGCCAAAACAGTCAGACTACGCAAAACTGTCCAGATTTGCACACATTTCACTACTTGTCATTTTTGAGGGCCTTAGGGTCAGATTTAGCCTTAGTCCATTACTGACAAAACTGTCCAGAACTGAATAATCTAGTAGAACACCAAATTTCATGCATTTTGGATATCATTTACTAAGTCAAAACTGGTTCGTTCTACAAGGTCAGTGAATCTGCCAAAACCTGCTTCAAAACTGGTTCGTTCTACAAGGTCAGTGAATCTGCCAAAATCTGCCATTTTGAGGACCATAGAGTCAAAATTAGCTTTGGACTATTTCCGCAAAAAGTGTTCAGAACTGGAAAAACTAGTTACCTACCAATTTTCATGCATTTTAAACATCCTTTACCTAGTCAAAATCACCTCGCACCAACAAGACAGAAGGCTGTCACATACACGATTTCATCTATCATCACATTCTCACCAAATATCTTGCCATGCATGTTTATAAAAGCTCATGAACACACATATATCTCAAGTACAAAAGTAAAGATAGACATTTAAGGGCATGCATGTGGTTTTTTTGAAAGATTTTCAAGAAGTTTTAGCACTCACCTTAACAAGACAACAAAGAAGAAGCACAAACTCTTGGTGAAGCAAAAAGTTGATCTTTTTCCTTGCTTAGCCGAGAGACAACTTGGGATTTCTCTAATTTCCTAGCTTAGTAACCAAGTTCTTAGTAGGTGCATGTGGTTCAAACAAGAAGAAAAGAAATGGAAGCTAACAAACTCACCTAAGCCGTAATGGAGGTGCTAAAGGCTTGTATGTGTACTTCTTTGCTCCTAGTTTTGCTTGGTCGAGCTCCTAAGCTTCTTGCATGTCTTGATGAACCATTGAGTGATGAAATTAAGCTATGAAGTGTAGAAACTCAGCCAAGGCTGAGAGAGAGAGAGAAGAAATGAGAGAGGGAGAGAAGAATGAGAGAAAGAGAGAAAGAATGATAAAAAATGAAGCTTGATGGGTATTGATGCTTGTGTCGGCCTTGAGCATGTAAAATTCAGATTTTTGTGTCTTCAAGAAGCACAATTTGAAACATCCTAGCATGGGCAAGAGAATGGGTCGAGAATGGTGCATTGGGGAGGGTTTTTGAGCCATTTTTTTCTATTGCTTGTGTCATAGAATGTCATAGGATGTCTAGATTTAATTTTGAATTATGCAAGCAAGCACAAATGCACACAAGGTGGTCGGCCAAGGCATTGCAAGAATCTGAATTTTTTGTCTTGGTTGAGCAATATTTTAATTGTGTTTTTGGGATATGCAAAGAATAAGGAATAAAGAATAAAGAATGTCTAGCTTTTTGTGAGATTTTGTCTGCTAGTGGGTTGAATTAGCAATTTAATATTAGTTAGTGGAGTTTGTAGGATTAATTAATGATTTAGTGCTTCGTGTAAGATGCTTTCTTGATTAGCGTGAGGGCACACTTTCCTAGGTTTAGGGCACGCACTACGAGGTAGAGCACAAACTACGAGACGAATGCACGTTTCCCAAGTAAATGCACGCAACCCTAAATGTATGCACGTAATTCAATACAAGACACACAAAACGAAACACAATTCTTAAATCTAGGTCAAGGCACCAAATCTAGGTTAGGGCACACGAAACGAGGTATTGCACGTAAATCGAGGTCGGGCCTTACATCCTCCCCTCCTTAAAAGAATTTCGTCCCGAAATTCAATATTACCTTTGAAATAATGCTGGATACTGTTGCTCTATCTGGTCTCGCCTTTCCCACGTTGCTTCTTCAACTCCATGGTGATCCCACAACACTTTCACCAACGGTATAGATTTGCTGCGCAACTCCTGATCTTGCTGGTCTAGGATCCGAATGGGCTTCTCTTCATAAGACAAGTTCTCCCGAAGCTGCAACAGCTCTGGCTCTAAGATATGCGATGGATCAAGGTGATACTTCCGTAGCATTGAAACATGAAAGACGTCGTGAATATTGGAGAGGTTTTGGGGTAGTGCTAGGCGATACGCCAACTTGCCAACCTTTTCAATTATCTCAAATGGTCCTACAAACCTCGGGCTCAACTTTCCACCCTTACCGTGTTTAATCAGTCCCCTCCGGGGTGATATCTTCAAGAACACCTTGTCGCTGACCTCAAACTCTAGGCTCCGTCTCCGTCGGTCTGCATAACTTTTCTGCCTGCTTTGGGCGGTAAGCATCCGTTTCTGGATGAGGTGGATATCATCAACAGTCTTCATAAGTTCAGGTAGAAGGGTCGGGTCAAAAGTGTTCGTCTCACCTACTTCATCCCAGTAAATTGGGGATCGACACTTACGTCCATACAATGCCTCAAATGGGGACATCCCGATAGTGGCCTGATAACTGTTATTATAAGCGAACTCCGCTAGGGACAGGTATTTCTCCCAACCTTTCCCGAAGTCTAAAACACACGTCCTCAGCATATCCTCCAGAATCTGAATAGTTCTCTCAGATTGTCCATCAGTCTGAGGGTGATAAGCCGTGCTGAAACTCAACTTCGTTCCTAAAGCTTCTTGCAATCTCTTCCAAAATCGGGAAGTGAAACGATGGTCTCTATCCGATACAATACTCACAGGCATCCCGTGCAATCTTACAATCTCCGCCACATACATATCTCCTAATTTCTCAAGACTATCCTCCTTGTTCATCGGTAAGAAGTGCGTTGACTTAGTCAATCTATCCACTATGACCCAAACGGCGTCATGACCTTTTTGTGACCTGGGCAGGTCCATAACAAAGTCCATAGTTATATGTTCCCATTTCCATTGAGGGATTTCCAACGGCTGTAGTAAACCTGTTGGTCGTTGATGTTCTGCTTTGACTCTCTGGCAAGTCAAATACCATGCCACAAACTCCGCAATCTCTCTCTTCATGTTATTCCACCAATAGTGTTGCTTCAAATCCCGGTACATCTTTGTTCCGCTGGGGTGAATAGTGTATCTTGAACTATGGGTTTCCTCAAGAATCTTCTTGTTCAGCTCTGGCTCATTAGGAACACAAATCCGATTCCTAAACCTCCAAATACCATCATCATGAAACTTGAAATTTGTGTTGCTTTCTTTAATCTTCTGAAACTGTTGATCCTTCTGTTGAGCCTCTCGTAATTCAGACAACAAGGTCGATTGAACTTGTGTAGTGGCAAAAAGTAACCCTTTTTTAGTCAATTGTGGTTTCCACAAAAATGCTTCCTCCAACAACTCCTGCACCTTGACTTCCAATTTTGCCATGCTTGCTTTCCGACTTAAGGCATCTGCAACTACATTCGCTTTACCGGGCACATAATTGATTGTGCAGTTATAATCATCCAAAAGCTCCATCCATCGCCTTTGCCTCATGTTCAACTCCTTTTGTGAGAACAAGTATTTCATGCTCTTGTGATCAGTAAACACCTCGAACTTGTTACCCCACAAATAGTGCCTCCATTTCTTGAGTGCAAACACAATAGCCGCTAACTCCAAATCATGCGTCGGGTAGTTCAATTCATACGGCTTCGGTTTCCTAGAAGCATACGCAATCACTCTACCATTTTGCATCAACACACAACCCAATCCTTCCTTCGAAGCATCGCTATAGATTATAAAACCTTGACTCCCTTCAGGCAATGCAAGAACAGGTGCGGTAGTCAATCTTTTCTTCAATTATTGGAAGCTGTTCTCACACTTGTCATCCCACACGAACTTTGTTTTCTTCTGAGTGAGCTTTGTAAACGGTCTTGCGATCTTAGAGAAATCCTTCATGAACCTCCGATAATAGCCTGCTAGACCAAGAAAACTCCGAACTCCCGTAACATTTTATGGCTTCTTCTAAACATCACCGCTTCTATCTTTGCTGGATCCACTGCTATTCCCTCTTAGGATATGATATGCCCCAAAAATGCAATCTGCTGCAACCAAAACTCGCACTTGCTAAACTTTGCATACAATTGATGCTCTCGAAGTTTCTGCAATACCAACCGTAGATATTGTTCATGCTCAGCCTTGGATTTCGAGTATACCAAAATATCATCAATGAAGATCACCACAAATTGGTCCAAATAAGGTTGAAACACCCTGTGCATCAAGTCCATAAAAGCTGCAGGGGCATTGGTTAGTCTAAATGGCATCACCACATATTCATAATGCCCATATCTCGTCCTAAAAGTCATTTTAGGCACATCCTCCTTTTTGATCCGTAACTGATAGTACCCTTGCCTCAAGTCGAGCTTCGATACACTTTGGCTCCCTGAAGTTGATCAAACAACTCCTCGATCAATGGAAATGGGTATTTATTCTTGACGGTCACTTGGCTCAATCCTCGGTAATCAATGCATAGCCTCAGCGTTCCGTCTTTCTTCTTTACAAATAGGACTGGTGCACCCCACGGAGAAGAACTTGGTTGAACAAACCCCTTCTTCAACAATCCTTGCAATTGGTCCTTCAATTCTTGTAGCTCGGCCGGTGCCATACGATAAGGAGCTTTAGATATCGGCTGGGTGCCAAGCAGTAATTCTATAATGAACTCGATCTCCCGATTTGGGGCTAAACTGGGCAATTCTTCTAAAAACACATCCGCATAATCTTTAATCACTGGCATCTCCTCCAACTTAGCTTTGTCCGACGGCTTGTTGATGAGGTAAGCTAAGTATCCACTACATCCTTTCCTCAAGGACTTTACTACTTTCGTAGATGAAATGATGGAACTCCCGGTGAAGTCTCTTCGACCCATGACTTCCAATATTGGTTGACCAGGTATCCGGAACGTTACAATCTTCATCCGGCAATCTAGTTGGGCATGATGCTTTGCCAACCAGTCCATCCCTAAGATGTCTTCATAGTCTCGAAAGGGTAATACAATAAGATTGGCTGAGAATTCCCTATCTTTAATTTGGATTTTACATGCTTTACAAGCTGAGCTGGTAATAAGTTTAGAACCCATCGGAGTACCAACTTCTACTTCGTAAGGCAAACATACAACTCGTAGCTTCACACGTTGCACACATAAGGGAGTAATAAATGAATGAGTAGCACCTGGATCAATTAGCACCATAACAGGTTGATTCAGTATGAAGAATGTACCTTCAACAACAGCGGTCTCCTCGGAAGCTCCTCACACTCTATAGAATAAGCTCGAGCCTGAACTCTAGGAACTAGAGTCTTGCCTCTACTAGCTGGTTTAACCTGATTTTGTCCTGCTTGCCATTTAGGGCAATCCTTGATCTGATGCTGATCACTGCCACATCGCACACATCGTCCTGACTTCTTCCAGCACTGGGCCTCGGTATGACATTTCTTGTCACAGTAAGAACAGTTGATAGACTGAGTAGCAGGTGAACTACCTGTGGATCCGCGGGTGGAAGAGGCTGATGGCGCTTTAGTCGGGCCACGGTTATTAGCTGATCTATTCTGGCTCTGGCCCTGACTACGACTCTGACTCTGGAATTTCCTCTGTTGACCTGGAGGCTGGTATGGTTTCTTGTTTGGCTGACTTGAACCGGCGCTATCAAGTTTTCTCTTCTCAACTCGGGACGCAGAAGCAAAGAGAGCAGAATAGGTATCGAAGTCATGCGAAACCAACTGGTCCTAAATTTCTGGCCTTAATCTAGTCATAAATTTCCACATATTCGCCTCAGGGGTACTGACCATGTATTGAGCATAGTGGGACAATCGGTCAAAACGAGCCTCGTACTGGGCCACCGTCATGTTACCCTGGTTCAAGTGCATGAATTTCTCAATCCGCCTCTGCCTGGAAACTGTAGGTACATATTTCTCCTTGAATGCCTTAACAAAATTACCCCACAAGCGAGGTGTCTGATCAGTTTCCCAAAGTGCCTCCACAGTGTGCCACTAATGCTTAGCATCCCCGTGCAACAGAAACACAACAAACTCCACCTTTTCTTCATCAGTATAGTCAAGTGGCCTGAAAATCCTCTCGATCTCAGATAGCCAAGCCTCTGCTTTTTCATCATCAGCTTCCCCGTGAAATTTGGATGGACGAAAGTCAAGGAACTCCCTCATTCTGCTATGTCTCCCATGGTTACCATCATTCCTGTTGTTGTTGTTTGCTTCACGTGCATCTTGACGTTCCATCACTCGTGATAAGCGATCCATGGCGTTTGCCATCATGTTAAACATAGCTATGTCGGGATTGGTTTGATAAGCATCTCCGGTCTCTTGGGGCTCACCGCTCCTATTAGTAGTGCGGGTACTAGGGCCAGTCATCTATAGGCACAGATTATGATACACAATTTATTGAAATACGACAAACAAGAATTCGATGCATAAGATATGCAACATATAATTTCATATAAATACACAATTCTAGAAACAGTTAAGACTTATTAC
The DNA here is from genome assembly GCA_037974665.1 of Ehretia macrophylla. NCBI lineage: Eukaryota > Viridiplantae > Streptophyta > Magnoliopsida > Boraginales > Ehretiaceae > Ehretia > Ehretia macrophylla. The sequence continues at coordinate 32,578,807 of CM075777.1, forward strand.
TCACATAAACATATAGAAACAAAGAAGGCACACTTAACATTATCACACATTAATACATATAAACAAGTCATCCAAATAACCTTAGGGCTTACCCACGGTCCGAGAGTTAAACCCGGCTTAAGCAAACTTGGCTCTGATATTATTCTTCTATAGGTGTCACACCCCAACCCGGCCTATAAAGGTTAGACTAGGGTGTGATCTAAACATTCAAGTCATATCTCGTACTTAATCGTTCATGAAAGTTTAACACTTAACGTTTTATCCTAAACTCCACAATTTTCTGGAAAAATTGGCAGCATAACGGCTGTAATTGGGCTCTTTAGTTTGACCTAATTCTCTAAACGCCTCAAAAATTCCAATCTCAATTTCATCTCCAACTAAGATTACTATTTCCATCAATTGAAACACCTACCAATTATCTCAAAGTCTCGTTTGATTAATAACCTAGCATGATACTATGTCTCGTTTGTTTGTTGATCCTTGTTACAAACGTACCTGTTGATCTTAGCTTATCAATGAGTACCTGCTTAAGATTGGATAGGTTCATTTTACTTAACCCTTACCTGATACTTCATAATCCTATGATAGATACTAGCCAATAACGGTAGCAAAACGACCATAGTAGTGTCTATCTAGTTATTATCAGTACAAGCCAAAATTAGACCCCAAATTACAACAGGGGTCTTTTATAATACAATAACAAGAAAAATAAGAAATAGTCTTCAAGCAACATATTTTTCACAAAATGGCCATAGTCAAGCAAGGCACGTAGGGCAAGCAATCATCGTTAGGCACGTCTTCCTTGGGTACCTGTTCTTGGTCTTCTTCACCTGAGATGATAAAAGAGGGTGAGTCCTTATGAACTCAGCGAGGGGGAACGAGAAATAAGTTTTGAAACTCATTTTCCTGTTCAACTTATGAAAACTCTTTCGCTAGCATGTCATATATCACAAATAAGTACATAATGTAATATAATAGTAAAAGAACACAATTACCCGTCTTTTCTCCCCGAGGTCCTCTAGGAACCAAGCGAGAGTACTTATACACATAGTGAAAAGGATACGGTGAGCTTTTGCTCTCAGTTTATTTCCAGTATCAATTATTGCGACCGACTTCAAATCATCCCCTTATCACACCAAATGGGTGTACTCCGGATGTACCCCAAAATCCTACGACCCAACTCTCCGAGGAAGTCTAGCCCTCAAGCGAGAGAGGGAATTGGACAATGGTAGTCACAGTTGTACCGGCAAGCCCGATACTGCCCGGTGTGCGTGAACGCTACCACGCCAGAATGAAAGGTTGCAACCTTGTATGCAATGCACATTTATGACATTTAATATATCACATTAGGAGGACAACAAAGTAGGTTGCCTCCGAGCAGTCATAAGATTGCACATTGACAAGTAAACAAGCGAGGCACGATAAGACAAGTAATTTCACTTGAAAGCACATGGAGTTATATGAACATTAAACGGAAAGCCATATAACGCATGTAAATCAAGTCATATAACTCATTTCGAAGTTCACGTAATCAAATAATAAGATTATTCAACATGCAACGACATCTACGTGGAACCGGGTGCAAGAAAGGCCTACTTGCCAACATGTAATCATCGAAATCATGTTTAGGGCTATGAGGGCAACTACGGGCAGCCTACTAATTTCGTAATCAAACACGATATCCATAGGATCAACAACTTAGTGAATTTACCTAGTCACTAGGGTTTCAATTCGTGCTTACCCGTGCAATTAAGTCCCAAGTCATCTTGTAATCAAACTCAAGCCATGCATCGATTAATTCAAACACCCTCAATTATTCAAAACAGTCCACACAACATCCCAATGCCACAATCCCAAGCATTTAATGCAACAAGAGAAGCTACAATAATTTTTCTAAGCATATCACTAGATGAAAACCTTACTGCAATGGACCGTTTTCTCACAATCATTGAGACAAGCAAACAAACTCCAATTCTAGTGAACAAGATGTCAAATTAAAGCTTAAGGAGTGAACTAAATTCAGAAACAAACCTCGCATCATTTGGAGTTCGGGTTCAAGAGTTATAGCCAAAACAGTGAGACTACGCAAAACTGTACAGATTTGCACACATTTCAATACTTGTCGTTTTTTAGGGCCTTAGGGTCAGATTTAGCCTTAGACCATTTCTGAAAAAAATGTCCAAAACCGAAAAATCTAGCAGCACATCCAATTTCATGCATTTTCGATATCATTTACTAAGTCAAAACTTGTTCGTTCTACAAGGTCAGTGAATCTGCCAAAACCTGCTTCGTTTTTCCAGACTTTCCAGATTTGGACACATTTTGATATTTTGCCATTTTGAGGACCTTAGAGTCAAAATTAGCTTTGGCCTATTTCGGAAAAACGTGTTCAGAACTGGCAAAATTAGTTACCTACCAAATTTCACGCATTTTCAACATCATTTACCTAGTCAAAATCACCTCGCACCAACACGACAGAAGGCTGTCACATACACGATTTCATCTATCATCACAATCTAGCCAAATATCTTGTCATGCATATTTATAAAAGCTCATGAACACACATATATCTCAAGTACAGAAGTAAAGATAGACATTTAAGGGCATGCATGTGGTTTTTTTGAAAGATTTTCAAGAAGTTTTAGCTCTCACCTTAGCAAGACAACAAAGAAGATGCACAAACTCTTGGTGAAGCACAAAGTTTATCTTTTTCCTTGCTTAGCTGAGAGACAACTTGGGATTTCTCTAATTTCCTAGCTTAGTAACCAAGTTCTTAGTAGGTGCAGGTGGTTAGAACAAGAAGAAAAGAAATGGAAGCTAACAAACTCACCTAAGCCGAAATGGTGGTGCTAAAGGCTTGCATGCGTGCTTCTTTGATCCTAGTTTTGCTTGGTCGAGCTCTTAAGCTTCTTGCATTACTTGATGAACCATTGAGTGATGAAGTTAAGCTATGGAGTGTAGAAACTCAGCCAAGGCCGAAAGAGAGAGAGAAGAAATGAGAGAGGGAGAGAAAGAATGAAAAAAAAATGAAGCTTGATGGGTATTGATGCTTGTGTCGGCCTTGAGCACGTAAAATTCAGATTTTTGTGTCTTCAAGAAGCATAATTTGAAACATCCTAGCATGGACAAGAGAATGGGTCGAGAATGGTGCATTGGGGAGGGTTTTTGAGCCATTTTTTTCTATTGCTTGTGTCATAGAATGTCATAGGATGTCTAGATTTAATTTTGAATTATGCAAGCAAGCACAAATGCACACAAGGTGGTCGGCCAAGGCATTGCAAGAATCTGAATTTTTTGTCTTGGTTGAGCAATATTTTAATTGTGTTTTTGGGGATATGCAAAGAATAAGGAATAAGGAATAAAGAATGTCTAGCTTTTTGTGAGATTTTGTCTTCTAGTGGGTTGAATTAGCAATTTAATATTAGTTAGTGGAGTTTGTAGGATTAATTAATGATTTAGTGCTTTGTGTAAGATGCTTTCTTGATTAGCGTGAGGGCACACTTTCCTAGGTTTAGGACACGCACTACGAGGTAGGGCACGAACTACGAGATGAATGCACGTTTCCCAAGTAAATGCACGCAACCCTAAATGTATGCACGTAATTCAATACAAGGTACACAAAATGAAACACAATTCTTAAACCTAGGTCAAGGCACGCAAATTTAGGTTAGGGCACACGAAACGAGGTATCGCACGCAAATTGAGGTCGGGCCTCACAGCGTAACTCCTGATGGATCAAAAGTTATGGGCAACAGAGCGACGGATACCTGGACACAAGACCCACGCCATCGGTTTGCGGGCGCAGCCTCATCATGAAGCGAAGTTGTCTTGTCCAAGGTGCGGTGGGTTTGGGTAATAGAAATGTGATGCATAAGTTTGTCGTCCTTTTTGTGGCAAACGACGTACGATCCGGGATGAAAAAATAGTGCAAAGAAAGAAAAGTTCCCTAAAATTGATGAAAATGTTTGATTTTGGGCTCCAAAAAGAGGTGCAGTAGAGCTCTCGGAGAGCTTTCCAACGGTATGCTATGCACCGCGTAACTCCTTACAGATCAAAAGTTATGGGCACCGGAGCGACGGAGACCAGGTTCTAAGCCCTACTCCCTCAGCTTCCAGGCCCAGCCTCTACGTGAGGCGAAGTTGTCTTGCCCAAGGTGTCGTGGAATTCGGTAATAGAAATGTGTTGGATAAGTTTGTCGTTCTTTTCGTAGCTCATGACGTACGATCCGGGATGAAAAAATAGCACAAAAGAAGAAAAGTGCCCCAAAACTGATGAAAACATTCAATTTTGGATGCACAAAATAGGCGCAGTCGAGCAGGATTGCTGCCCCCATCGTAGAGCTCTCAAAGATCTTTCCAACGGTATGTGGTGCGCCGCGTAACTACTTACGGATCAAAAGTTATGGGCACCGGAGCGACGGAGACTTGGTCCCAAGCCCTACGCCCTCGGTTTGCGAGCCCAGCCTCTACATGAGGTGAAGTTGTCTTGCCCAAGGTGCCATGGGATTCGATAATAGATATGTGATGGATTAGTTTGTCGTCCTTTTTGGGATCACGACGTACGATCCGGGAATGAAAAATTGCGCAAAAGAAGAAAAGTGTACCGAAACTGATGAAAACGTTCGATTTTGGGCTCCAAAAATAGGCACAGCAATGCTGGTTGGGTGCCCTTGTCATAGAGCTCTCAGAGAGCTTTCCAACGGTATGTTGTGCACTGCGTAACTCCTTACGGATCAAAAGTTATGGGCAACGTAGCGACGGATACCTAGTCACAAACCCCACGCCCTCGGTTTGCGGGCCCAACCTCATCGTGAAGCAAAGCTGTCTTGCCCAAGGTGCCGGGGGTTTGGGTAATAGAAATGTGATGGATAAGTTTGTCGTTCTTTTCACAGCTCACGACGTACGATCTGGGACGGAAAAACAGCGCAAAAGTAGAAAAGTATCCCGAAACTGATGAAAACATTTGATTTTGGACTCTGAAAATAGGCGCAGCAGAGTAGGCTTGCTACCACTGTTGTGGGGCTCTCGGAAAGCTTTCTAACGGTATGTTGTGCGCCGCGTAACTCCTTACGGATCAAAAGTTATGGGCACCGGAGCGACAGAGACCTGGTTCCAAGCCCCACACCCTCGGTTTGCGGGCCTAGCCTCTATGTGAGGTGAAGTTGTCTTACCCAAGGTACTGTGGTTTTCGGTAAAAGAAATTTGATGGATAAGTTTGTCATCCTTTTCGCGGCTCACGACGTACGATCCGGAACGGAAAAACAGCGCAACAGAAGAAAAGTGTCCCGAAACTGATGAAAATTGTCAATTTTGTGCTCCAAAAATAGGTGCAGCTGAGGAAGCTTGCTGCCCCCGTCGTAGAGCTCTCGGAGAGCTTTCCAACGGTATGTTGTGCGCCGCGTAACTCCTGACATATCAAAAGTTATGGGCAACAGAGCGACGGATACCTGGTCAGAAAACCCACACCCTCGGTTTGCGGGCCCAGCCTCTACGTGAGGCGAAGTTGTCTTGCCCAAGGTGTAGTGGGTTTGGGTAATAGAAATGTGATGCATAAGTTTGTCGTCCTTTTTGCGGTAAACGACATACGATCCAGGACGAAAAAACAGTGCAAAAAATGAAAAGTGCCCCGAAACTGATGAAAATGTTTGATTTTGGGCTCCGAAAACAAGCACACCAGAGCAAGCTTGCTGCCCCCGTCGTAGAGCTCTCGGATAGCTTTCTAACGGTATGCTATGCACCGCGTAACTCCTTACGGATCAAAAGTTATGGGCACGGGAACGACGGAGACCTGGTTCCAAGCCCCACGCTCTCGGTTTACGGGCCCTGCCTTTACGTGAGGCGAAGTTGTCTTGCCCAAGGTGTCGTGGAATTTGTTAATAAAAATGTGATGGATAAGTTTGTCGTCCTTTTCGCAGCTCATGATGTACAATCCGGGATGGAAAAATAGCACAAAAGAAGAAAAGTGCCCCGAAACTGATGAAAGCATTCAATTTTGGAAGCCCAAAATAGGCGTAGTCGAGCTGGAATGCTGGCCCCATCGTAGAACTCTTGGAGAGCTATCCAACGGTATGCGGTGCACCGCGTAACTCCTTACAGATCAAAAGTTATGGGCATCGGAGCGACGGAGACTAGGTCCCAAGCCCCACGCCCTCGGTTTACGGGCACAGCCTTATCGTGAAGCGAAGCTGTCTTGCCCAAGGTACTGGGGGTTTAGGTAATAGAAATGTGATGGATAAGTTTGTCGTCCTTTTCGCGGCTCACGACGTATGATCTGGGACGGAAAAATAGCGAAAAAGAAGAAAATTGCCCCGAAATTGATGAAAACATTTGATTTTGGGCTCTAAAAATAGGAGCAGTCGAGCAAGCGTGCCGCCCCCGTCGTAGGGCTTTCGGAGAGCTTTCCAATGGTATGCTGCTCACCGCGTAACTCCTTACAGATCAAAAGTTATAGGCAATGGAGCGACGGATACCTGGTCCCATGCCCCACGCCCACAGTTTGTGGGCCCAACCTGTATGTGTAGCGAAGATGACATGACCAAGCTGTCGTGGCATTCGGTAATAGAAATATGATGGATAAGTTTGTCCTCCTTTTTGCGGGTCACGACTTACGATCCGGAACGGAAAAAATTCGTAAAAGAAGAAAAGTATCCAAAAACTGATGAAAATGTTAGATTTTGTTCTCTGAAAATAGGCACAGCCGAGCAAGATTGCTGCCCCCGTCGTTGGGCTCTCGGAGAGCTTTCCAACAGTATGATGTGCGCCGCGTAACTCCTTACGGATCAAAAGTTATAGGCACCGGAGCGACGGAGACCTGGTCCCAAGCCCCACGCCCTCAGTTTGCGGGCCCAGCCTCTTCGTGAGGTGAAGTTGTCTTACCCAAGGTGCCGTGGGATTCGGTAATAGAAATGAGATGGGTTAGGTTGTCGTCCTTTTCGCGGCTCACGACATACGAACCGGGACAGAAAAACAGCGCAAAAGAAAAAAAGTTCCCCGAAACTAGTGAAAAAGTTTGATTTTGGGCTTCGAAAACAGGCGCAGCCGAGCAAGCTTGCTGCCCCCGTCGTAGGGCTCTAGGAGAGCTTTCCAACGGTATACTGTGCGCCGCGTAACTCCTTACAGATCAAAAGTTATGGGCACCGGAATGACGGAGACCTGGTCCCAAACCCTATGCCCTTGGTTTGTGGGCCCAGCCTCTTCATAGGGCGAATTTGTCTTGCCCAACGTGCCGTGGGATTCGGTAATAGAAATGTGATGGATTAGGTTGTCGTCCTTTTCGCGGCTCACGACGTATGATCCGGGACGAAAAAACAGCGCAAAAGAAGAAAATTCTCCCGAAACTGATGTAAACGTTTGATTTTGGGCTCTGAAAATAGGAGCAACCCAGCAGGTTGGGTGCCCCCGTCGTAGAGCTCTCGGAGAGCTTTCCAATGGTATGCTGTGCATCACGTAACTCCTTGCGGATCAAAAGTTATGGGCAATGGAGCGACGGATACTTGGTTACAAGCCCCACGCCCTCGGTTTGTGGGCCCAGCCTCTACGTGAAGCGAAGTTTTCTTGCCCAAGGTGCCGTGGGTTTTGGTAAAAGAAATGTGATGGATAAGTTTGTCGTCCTTTTCTTGGCTCTCAACGTACGATCCGGGACGGAAAAACAACGCAAAAGAAGAAAAGTGTCCCAAAACTGATGAAGACGTTCAATTTTGGTATCCCAAAACAGGCGCAGTTGAGCAAGCTTGCTGCCCCCATCGTAGAGCTCTCGGAGAACTTTTCAACGGTATAATGTGCGTCGCATAACTCCTTACGGATCAAAAGTTATGGGCAACAAAGCAACGGATACCTGGTCACAAGACCCACACCCTCAGTTTGCGGGCCCAGCCTCATCGTGAAGCGAAGTTGTCTTGCCCAAGGTGCAGTGGGTTTGGGTAATAGAAATGTGATGGATAAGTTTGTCGTCCTGTTTGCGGCACACGACGTACGATCCGAGACGAAAAAACAGTGCAAAAGGAGAAAAGTGCACCGAAACTGATGAAAATGTTGGATTTTGGGCTCCAAAAATAGGTGTAGCAGAGCAAGCTTGCTACCCCCGTTGTAGAGCTCTCGGAGAACTTTCAACCGGTATGTTATGCACTATATAACTCCTTACGGATCAAAAGTTATAGGCACCGGAGCGATGGAGACCAGGTTCCAAGCCCCATTGTCACGCCCCAACCCGGCCTATAAAGGTTAGACTAGGGTGTGATCTAAACATTCAAGTCACGTCTCGTACTTAACCATTCATGAAGATTTAACGCTTAACGTTTTGGCCTAAACTCCAAAATTTTCTGGAAAACCAGCAGCATAACGGCTGTAATTGGGCTCTTTGGTTTGGTCTAATTCTCTAACCGCCTCAAATTTTTCCAATCTCAATTTCATTTCCAACTAGGATTACTATTTACCATCAATTGAAACGACTACTAACTATCTCGATGACACGTTGATTAATAACCTAGCATAATACTATGTCTCGTTTGTTTGTTTATTCTTATTATGAAAGTGTCTGTTGATCTTTACTTAACAACGAGTACCTGCTTAAGATTTGATTGGTTCATTTTACTTAGCCTTTACCTAATACTTCATAATCCTATTACAGATACTAGCAGTAATAATAGCTAAATGATTATAGTAATGTCTAGTATCTGTCTAGTTAATATCAGTACAAACCAAAATTAGACCCCAAATTACAACGGGGGTCTTTTACATTACAAACAACAAGCAACATAAAAGAAATAGTCTTCAAGTAGCATGGAGTTCACAAGTAGCCATAATCACGTAAAGCACATAAGACAGGCAATCACTCCAAGGAATCATCGTTAGGCACGTCGTCCTCGGGTACCTGTTCTTGATCTTCTTCACCTGAGATGATAAAAGAGGGTGAGTTCTTATGAACTTAGCGAGGGGGAACGAGAAATAGGTTTTGAAACTCATTTTCCGGTTCAACTTATGAAAATTCTTTTTGCAAGCATGAATATAACGCAATTAAGTACATAACAATAATACAAAGTAAAGAAACACAATTACCAGTCTTTCCTCCCCGAGGTTCTCTAGGAACCAAGCGAGAGTACTTATACATATAGAAAAAGGATACGGTGAGCTTTTGCTCTCAATTGTTGCGGCTGACTTCAAATCATCCCCTTAACACACCAAGTGGGTGTACTCCGGATGTACCCCGAAACCTATGACCCAACTCTCCGAGGAAGTCTAGCCCTCAAGCGAGAGAGGGAATTGGTACCATGGTAGTCACGGTTGCACCGGCAAGCCCGATGCCGCCCGGTGTGCGTGAACGCTACTATGCCAGAATGAAAGGTTGCAACCTTGTATGCAATACACATTTACGACATTTATTATATCACATTAGGAGGACAACAAAGTAGGTTGCCTCCAGACAGTCATAAGATTGCACATTGACAAGTAAACAAGCGAGGCACAAATAGACAAGTAATTTCACTTGAAAAGCATATGGAGTTATATGAACATTAAACGGGCAGCCATGTAACGCACGTAATTCAAGTCATATAACTCATTTCAACGTCCACGTAATCAAATAATAAGGTTATTCAACATGCGACAACAATCTACGTGGTTCGGATGCAAGAAAGGCCTATTTGTCAACATGCAATGAATCAAAGTCACATTTAGGGCTATAAGGAAACTACGGGCAGCCTACTAAACATATAATTACACTCAATATTCAAAGGATCAACACTTAGCAAGTTCGCCTAGTCACTAGGGTTTCCATTTCGTGCTTATCCGTGCAATTAAGCCCCAAGTCAACTCAAAATCAATCTCAAGCCAAGCATCAATCAATCCAAACATCCCCAAGTACTCAAAACAGTCCACACAACATCCCAATGCCACAATCCAAAGAAATTAATACCACAAGAGAAGTTACAACAAATTTATAAGCATATAACTATGTGAAACCCTCACTGCAATAGGCTGTTTTCTCACAATCATTGAGTCAAGCAAACAATCTCCAATTCCAGTAAATAAGATTTCAAATTAAATCTTAAGAAGTGAACTAAAATCAAAAACAAACCTTGCATCATTTGAAGTTCGAGATCAATAGTTATAGCCAAAACAGTGGGATTGCACAAAACTGTCCAGATTTGCACACATTTCGATAATTGTCATTTTTGAGGTCCTTAGGGTCAGATTTAGCCTTAGTCCATTTCTGACAAAAATGTCCAGAACTGAAAAATCTAGTAGTACACAAAATATCATGCATTTTGGACGTCATTTACTAAGTCAAAACTGGTTCGTTCCACAAGGTCAGTGCATCTGCCAAAACCTGCTTCATTTTTCCAGACTTCCAAATTTGTCCGATTTCTGTGAAAAATGTTCAAAACTGGAAAAAATAGTCTCCTACCAATTTTTATGCATTTTCAACATCATTTTCCTAGCCAAACTCACCTCGTAACAACAAGTCAGAGAGCTGTCAACAAACCTGATTTCATCTATCATCAACTTCAAGCAAAAATCTTGCCATGCATGGTTGTAAAAGCTTATGAACACACATATAACTCAAGTACAGAAGCAAAGACATACATTCAAGAGCATGCATATGGATTTTTGAAGGATTTTCAAAAGGTTTTAGCCCTCACCTTAGCAAATCAACAAGAAGATGCACAAAACTTTGATGAAGCTCAAATTCTTCTTCTTCCTTGCTTAGCCGAGATTCCAACTCAATTTTCTCTATTTTTCCTGGCTTAGTGGCCAAGCTCTTAGTACATGCATGTGGTTAGAACAAGATGAAAAGAAATGGAAGCTAGAGCTCTCGGAGAGCTTTCCAACGGTATGCTATGCACCGCGTAACTCCTTACGGATCAAAACTTAAGGGCACCGGAGCGACGGAGACCGGGTTCCAAGGCCCACGCCCTCGGTTTGCGAGCCCAGCCTCTACGTGAGGCGAAGTTGTCTTGCCCAAGGTGTCTTGAAATTCGGTAATAGAAATGTGTTGGATAAGTTTGTCGTCCTTTTCGCAGCTTATGACGTACGATCCGGGATGAAAAAATAGCACAAAAGAAGAAAAGTGCCCCAAAACTGAAGAAAACATTCGATTTTGGATGCCCAAAATAGGTGCAGTCGAGCAGGATTGCTGCCCCTGTCGTAGAGCTCTCGGAGAGCTTTCCAACGGTATGCGGTGCGCCGCGTAACTCCTTACGAATCAAAAGTTATAGGCACCGGAGCGACATAGACCTGGTCCCAAACCCTACGCCCTCGGTTTGCGGGCCCAGCCTCTACGTGAGGCGAGGTTGTCTTGCCCAAGGTGCTGTGGGATTCGGTAATAGAAATGTGATGGATTAGTTTGTCGTCCTTTTTGGGATCACGATGTACAATCCGGGACGGAAAAACTGCGCAAAAGAAGAAAAATTTCCCGAAACTAATGAAAACGTTCAATTTTGGGCTCCGAAAATAGGCATAGCAGCACTGGCTGGGTGCCCCCGTCATAGAGCTCTCAAAGAGCTTTCCAACAGTATGTTGTGCACTGCGTAACTCCTTACGGATCAAAAGTTATGGGCAATGCAGCGACGGATACCTAGTTACAAGCCCCACGCCCTCGGTTTGCGGGCCCAGCCTCATCATGAAGCAAAGCTATCTTGCCCAAGGTGTCGGGGGTTTGGGTAATATAAATGTGATCGATAAGTTTGTCGTCCTTTTCGCGGCTCATGACGTACGATCCGGGAAGGAAAAACAGCGCAACAGAAGAAAAGTGTCCCGAAACTGATAAAAACGTTCAATTTTTGTCTCTGAAAACAGGCGCAGCTGAGGAAGCCTGCTGCCCCCGTCTTAGAGCTCTCGGAGAGCTTTCCAACGGTATGCTGTGCGCCGCGTAACTCCTTACAAATCAAAAGTTATGGGCAACGGAGCGACGGATACCTGGTCACAAGACCCACACCCTCGGTTTGCGGGCCCAGCCTCATCGTGAAACGAAGTTGTCTTGCCCAAGGTGCAATGGGTTTGGGTAATAGAAATGTGATGCATAAGTTTGTCGTCCTTTTTGTGACAAACGTCGTACGATCCGGGACTAAAAAATAGTGCAAAAAAAGAAAAGTGCCCCGAAACTGATGAAAACGTTTGATTTTGGGCTATGAAAATAGGTACACCAGAGCAAGCTTGCTGCCCCCGTCGTAGAGCTCTCGGAGAGCTTTCTAACGGTATGCTATGCACCACGTAACTCCTTACGGATCAAAAGTTATGGGCACCAGAACGACGGAGACCAGGTTCTAAGCCCCACGCCCTCGGTCTGCGGGCCCAGCCTTTACGACGGAGGTGAAGTTGTGGGCACCAGAACGATGGAGGCGAAGTTGTCTTGCCCAAGGTGTCGTGGAATTTGGCAATAGAAATATGATGGATAAGTTTGTCGTCCTTTTTGCAGCTCATGACGTACAATCCGGGACGAAAAAATAGCACAAAAGAAGAAAAGTACCCCGAAACTGATGAAAACGTTCGATTTTAGGAGCCCAAAATAGGCGCAGTCTAGCTGGAATGCTGCCCCCATCGTAGATCTCTCAGAGAGCTTTCAACAGTATGCGGTGCGCCGCGTAACTCCTAACGGATCAAAAGTTATGGGCACTGGAGCGACGGAGACTAGGTCCCAAGCCCCACGCCCTCGGTTTGCGGGCCCAGCCTCATCGTGAAACGAAGCTATCTTGCCCAAGGTGCTGGGGGTTTGGATAATAGAAATGTGATGGATAAGTTTGTCGTCCTTTTTGAGGCTCACGACATACGATCTGGGACGAAAAAATAGCGCAAAAGAAGAAAAATGCCCCAAAACTGATGAAAACATTTGATTTTGGGATCTAGAAACAGGCACAGCCGAGCAAGCTTTCCGCCCCGGTCGTAGAGCTTTCGAAGAGCATTCCAACGGTATGCTGTGCGCCGCGTAACTCCTTACGGATCAAAAGTTATGGGCAACGGAGCAATGGATACCTGGTCCCATGCCCCACGCCCACAGTTTGCAAGCCCAGCCTCTACGTGAAGCGAAGACGTCTTGACCAAGGTGCCGTGGCATTCAATAAAAGAAATATGATGGATAAGTTTGTCCTCCTTTTCGCGGGTCACGACTTACGATCCGAAACGAAAAAAAAAATCGTAAAAGAAGAAAAGTATCCCAAAATTGATGAAAATGTTAGATTTTGTTCTCTGAAAATAGGCACAACCGAGTAAGATTGCTGCCCCCATTGTAGGGCTCTCGGAGAACTTTCCAACAGTATGCTGTGCGCTGTATAACTCCTTACGGATCAAAAGTTATAGGCACTGGAGCAACGGAGACCTGGTCCCAAGCCCCACGCCCTCAGTTTGTGGGCCCAGCCTCTTCGTGAGGCGAAGTTGTCTTACCCAAGGTGTCATGGGATTCGGTAATAAAAATGAGATGGATTAGGTTGTCATCCTTTTCGTGACTCACGACGTACGATCCGGGACGGAAAAACAGCGCAAAAGAAAAAAAGTTCCCCGAAATTAGTGAAAAAGTTTGATTTTGGGCTCCGAAAACATGCGCAGCCAAGCAAGCCTGCTCCCCCGTCGTAGGGCTCTCGGAGAGCTTTCCAACGGTATGCTGTACTTCGTGTAACTCCTTACGGATCAAAAGTTATGGGCACTGGAGCGACAGAGACTTGGTCCCAAGCACCACGCACTCGGTTTGCGGGCCCAGCCTCTACGTGAAGCGAAGTTGTCTTGCCTAAGGTGCAGTGGGATTCGGTAATAGAAGTGTGATGGATAAGTTTGTCGTCCTTTTCGCGGCTCACCACGTACGATCTGGGATGGAAAAAAACCGTAAAAGAAGAAAACTATCCCAAAATTGATGAAAATGTAAGATTTTGGGCTCCAAAAACAAGCTCAGCCGAGCAGGCTTGCTGCCCCCGTCATAGAGCTCTCGGAGAGCTTTCCAACGGTATGTTGTACGTCGTGCAACTCCTTACGTATCAAAAGTTAAGGGCAACAGAGCGACGGATACCTGGTCCCAAGCCCTACGCCCTCGGTTTGCGGGCCTAGCCTCTATGTGAAGCGAAGTTGTCTTGCCCAAGGTGCCGTGGGATTCGGTAATAGAAATGTAATGGATAAGTTTGTCGTCCTTTTCGCGGCTCACGACGTACGATCCGGGACGGAAACAAACCATAAAAGAAGAAAAGTATCCCAAAACTAATGAAAATGCTAGATTTTGGGCCCCGAAAATAGGCACAGCCGAGCAAGCTTGCTACCCCCATCATAGAGCTCTCGCAGATCTTTCCAACTGTATGCTGTGCGCTGCGTAACTACTTACGGATCAAAAGTTATGGGCAACGGAGCGACAGATACCTGGTCCTAAGCCCCACGCCCTCGGTTTGCGAGCCCAGCCTCTATGTGAAGCGAAGTTGTCTTGCCCAAGGTGCCATTGGATTCAGTAATAGAAATGTGATGGATAAGTTTGTCTTCCTTTTTGTGGCTCACGACGTATGATCCGGGACCTAAAAAAATAGTCAAAGAAGAAAAGTATCCCAAAACTGATGATTACGTTATATTTTGGGCTTCGAAAATAGGCTCAGCCGAGCAAGCTTGCTGCCCTTGTCGTAGGGCTCACGGAGAGCTTTCCAACGGTATGCTGTACACCGCGTAACTCCTTACGGATCAAAAGTTTTGAGCACCGGAGCCACGGAGACTTGGTCCCAAGCCCCACGCCCTCGGTCTGCGGGCCTAGCCTCTTCTTGAGGCGAAATTGTCTTGCCCAAGTTACCATAGGATTCAGTAATAGAAATGTGATGGATTAGGTTGTCGTCCTTTTCGCGGCTCACGTAGTACGATCCGTGATGAAAAAACAGCGCAAAAGAAGAAGAGTGTCCCAAAACTGGTAAAAACGTTTGATTTTGGGCACCAAAAATAGGCGCAGCCAAGAAAGCTTGCTGCCCCCGTCGTAGGGCCCTCAGAGAGCTTTCCAACGGTATGCTGTGCACCGCGTAACTCCTTAAAGATCAAAATTTATGGGCACCGGAGCGACAGAGACCTGGTCCCAAGCCCCACGCCCTCGGTTTGCGGGCCCAGCCTCTTCGTGAGGCGAAGTTGTCTTGCACAACATGCCGTGGGATTCGGTAATAGAAATGTAATGGATTAGGTTGTCGTCCTTTTCGGAGCTCACGATGTATGATCCGGGATAAAAAAATAGCGCATAAGAAGAAAAGTGTCCCAAAATTGATGTCAACGTTTGATTTTTTGCTCCGAAAATAGGCGCAGCCGAGCAAGCTTGGTGCCCTCGTCATAGAGCTCTCGGAGAGGTTTCCAATGGTATACTATGCGACGCGTAACTCTTTACGGATCAAAAATTATTGGCAACGGAGCGACGGATACTTGGTTACAAGCCCCACGCCCTCGGTTTGTGGGCCCAGACTCTACGTGAAGCGAAGTTGTCTTGCCCAAGGTGCCATGGGTTTCAGTAATTCAAATGTGATGGATAAGTTTGTCGTCCTTTTCGCGGCTCATGACGTACGATCCAAGACGAAAAAATAGCGAAAAAAAAAGAAAAGTGCCCCGAAACTGATTAAAACGTTTGATTTTGGGCACTAAAAATGGCTATAGCTAAGCAGGCATGCTACCCGATTGTAGGGCTCTCGGAGAGCTTTACAACGGTATGCTCTGCGACGCGTAACTCCTGACAGATCAAAAGTTACGGGTAACAGAGCGATGGATACTTGGTCACAAGCCCCACGCCCTCGGTTTACGGGCCCAACCTCATCGTGAAGCGAATTTGTCTTGCCCAAGGTGTCGTGGGTTTGGGTAATAGAAATGTGATGAATAAGTTTGTCATCCTTTTCGCGGCTCACGACGTACGATCCTAGACAGAAAAACAGCGCTAAAGAAGAAAAGTACCCCGAAATTGATGAAAACCTTTGATTTTGGGCTCTGAAAATAGGCACAGCTGAGCAGTCTTGCTGCCCCCGTCGTAGGGCTCTCGAAGAGCTTTCCAATGGTATGTTGTGCGCCGCGTAACTCATTACGGATCAAAAGTTATGGGCACCAGAGCGACGGAGACCTAGTTTCAAGCCCTACGCCCTCAGTTTGTAGGCCCAGCCTCTACGTGAGGGGAAGTTGTCTTGCCCAAGGTACCGTGGGATTCAGTAATAAAAATGTGATGGATTAGTTTGTCGCCCTTTTCGGGCTCACGACGTACGATCCGGGACTGAAAAACAGCGCAAAAGAAGAAAAGTGTCCCAAAACTGATGAAAATGTTCGATATTGGGCTCCAAAAATAGGCGCAGCCGAGAATGCTTGCAGCCCTCATTGTAGAGCTCTCGGAAAGCTTTCCAATGATATGTTGTACGTCGCGTAACTCCTTACGGATCAAAAGTTATGGGCAACGGAGCGACGTATACCTAGTCACAAGCCCCACGCCCTCGGTTTGCTGGCCCAGCCTCTACGTGAGGCAAAGTTGTCTTGCCCAAGGTGCCGTGGGTTTCGGTAATAGAAATGTAATGGATAAGTTTGTCATCCTTTTCGCGACTCACGACGTACGATCCGGGACGAAAAAACAGCGCAAAAGAAGAAAAGTATCCCAAAACTGATGAAAATGATCGATTTTAGGCTCCAAAAATAAGCGCAGCCGAGCAGGCTTAATGCCCTCGTCGTAGAGCTCTCGAAGTGTTTTCCAACGGTATGCTGTGTGCTGCGTAGCTCCTTACGGATAAAAAGTTATAGGCAACGGAGATACGGATACCTGGTCAAAAACCCCACGCCCTCGGTTTTCGAGCCTAGCCTCATCGTGAAGCGAAGTTGTCTTGCCCAAGGTGCAGTGGGTTTCTGTAATAGAAATGTGATGGATAAGTTTGTCATTATTTTTGCGGCTCACGATGTACGACCCAGAATGGAAAAACAGCACAAAAGAAGAAAAGTGTCCCAAAATTGATGAAAACACTGTATTTTGGGCTCCGAAAATAGGCTCAGCTGAGCAGGCTTGCTGCCCCTGTCGTAGAGCTCTCGGAGAGCTTTACAACGGTATGCTTTGCGCCGCGTATCTCCTAACAGATCAAAAGTTATGGGTAACGGAGCGATGGATACTTGGTCACAAGCCCCACGCCCTCGGTTTGCAAGCCCAGGCTCATCGTGAAGCAAAGTTGTCTTGTCCAAGGTGCCGTGGGTTTGGAAAATAGAAATGTGATGGATAAGTTGTCGTCCTTTTCGCGGCTCACGACGTACGATCCGGGACGAAAAAAAAATTGTAAAAGAAGAAAAGTATCCCAAAACTGATGAAAATATTAAATTTTGGGCTTGAAAAATAGGCGCAACCAAGCAAGCTTGCTGCCCGCGTCGTAGAGCTCTCGAAGAGCTTTCCAACGGTATGCTGTGCGCCGCGTAACTCTTTACGGATCAAAAGTTATGGGCAACGGAACGACGGATACCTGGTTCCAAGCTCCACGCCCTCGGTTTGCGGGCCCAGCCTCTACGTGAGGTGAAGTTGTCTTGCCCAAGGTGTCGTGGGATTCGGTAATAAAAATGTGATGGATTAGTTTGTCGTCCTTTTCGGGCTCACGATGTACTATCCGGAATGGAAAAACAGCGCAAAAGAAGAAAAGTGTCCCAAAACTGATGAAAATGTTAGATTTTGGGCTCTGAAAATAGGCGCAGCCTAGGAAGATTGCTGCCCCTGTCGTAGGGCTCTCGGAGAGCTTTCCAACGGTATGCTGTACGCCAAATAACTCCTTACAGATCAAAAGTTATGGGCACCAGAGCGACGGAGACCTGATTCCAAGCCCCACACCCTCAGTTTGCGAACCCAGCCTCTACGTGAGGTGGAGTTTTCTTGACCAAGGTGCCATGGGATTCGGTAATAGAAATTTGATGGATTCGTTTGTCGTCCTTTTCCGGCTCACGACGTACGATCCGGGACAGAGAAACAGCGCAAAAGAAGAAAAGTGTCCCGAAACTGATGAAAACGTACGATTTTGGACTCCGAAAATAGGCGTAGCCAAGCAAACTTGCTGCCCCCGTCGTAGAGCTCTCAAAAAGCTTTCCAACGGTATGCTGTGCGCCGCGTAACACCTTACGGATCAAAAGTTATGAGCAACGGAGATACGGATACCTGGTCAAAAACCCCACTCCCTAAGTTTGCGGGACCAGCCTCATCGTGATACGAAGTTGTCTTGCCCAAGGTGCCGTGGGTTTCGGTAATAGAAATGTGATGGATAAGTTTGTCGTCCTTTTCGCGGCTCACGACGTACGGTCCGGGATGAAAAAACATCGCAAAAGAAGAAAAGTGTCCCGAAACTGATGAAAACATTTGATTTTGGGCTCAATAGAGAAGGCTTGCTGCCCACATCGTAGAGCTCTTAGAGAGATTCCCAATAGTATGCTGTGCACCGCGTAACTCCTTACAGATCAAAAGTTATAGGCACCGGAGTGACGGAGACCTAGTTCCAAGCCCCACGCCCTCGGTTTGCGGGCCCAGCCTCTATGTGAGACGAAGTTGTCTTGCCCAAGGTGCCGTGGAATTTGGGAATAGAAATGTGATGGATAAGTTTGTCGTCCTTTTTCCAGCTCATGACGTACGATCCAGGACGAAAAAATAGCGTAAAAGAAGAAAAATGTCCCGAAATTGATAAAAACTTTCGATTTTGGGCTCGAAAAATAGGGGCAATCAAGCACGCATGGTACCCCCGTCGTAGAGCTCTCGGAGAACTTTCCAATGCTATGCGGTGCGACGCGTAACTTCTTACGGATCAAAAGTTATGGGCACCGGAGCGATAGAGACCTGGTCTCAAGCCCCACACCCTCGGTTTGTGGGCCCAGCCTCTACGTGAGGCTAAGTTGTCTTGCCCAAGGTGTCGTGGGATTCTGTAATAGAAATGTGATGGATTAGTTTGTCATCCTTTTCGGGCTAACGACGTACGATCCAGGATGGAAAAACAGCGCAAAAGAAGAAAAGTATCCCAAAATTGATGAAAATGTTCAATTTTGGGCGCCAAAAATAGGCGCAGCCGAGCATGCTTGGTGCCCCAGTCGTAGAGCTCTCAGAGAGCTTTCCAATGGTATGTTGTATGCTGTGTAACTCCTTACGGATCAAAAGTTATGGGCGACGGAGCGACGGATACCAGGTCACAAGCCCCACGCCCTCGGTTTGCGGGCCCAGCCTCATCGTGAAATAAAGTTGTCCATCCCAAGGTGACATGGGTTTAGGTAATAGAAATGTGATGGATAAGTTTGTCGTCCTTTTCGCGGCTCACGACGTACGATCCGAGACAAAAAAAATAGCGAAAAAAAAAGAAATGTGCCCCGAAATTGATTAAAACGTTTGATTTTGGGCTCTGAAAATGGCCGCAGCTGGGCAGGCATGTTGCCCCCATCGTAGGGCTCTCAGAGAGCTGTACAACGGTATGATGTGCGCCGCATAACTCCTGACAGATCAAATGTTATGGGTCACGGAGCGATGGATACTTGCTCATAAGCCCCACGCCCTTGATTTGCGGGCCCAGCCTCATCGTGAAGCGAAGTTGTCTTGCCCAAGGTGCCGTGGGTTTGGGTAATAAAAATGTGATGGATAAGTTTGTCGTCCTTTTCGCGGCTCACGACGTACGATCCGAGATGGAAAAACAGTGCTAAAGAAGAAAAGTACCCCAAAATTGATGAAAATATTTAATTTTGGGCTCTGAAAATAGGCACAGCTGAGCAGTCTTGCTGCCCCCATCGTAGGGCTCTCGAAGATCTTTCCAACGGTATACTGTGCGCCGCGTAACTCCTTATGGATCAAAAGTTATGGGCACTAGAGCGACGGAGACCTGGTTCCAATCCCTACGCCCTCAGTTTGCAGGCCCAGCCTCTACGTGAGGCGAAGTTGTCTCACCCAAGGTGCCATGGGATTCGATAGTAAAAATTTGATGGATTAGTTTGTCGTCCTTTTCGGGCTCACGACATACGATCCGGGATTGAAAAACAGCGCAAAAGAAGAAAAGTGTCCCAAAACTGATGAAAATGTTCAATTTTGGGCTCTGAAAATACGCACAGCTGAGCATGCTTGTTGCCTTCATCGTAGAGCTCTCGAAAAGGTTTCCAACGATATGTTGTGCGTCGCGTAACTCTTTACGGATAAAAAGTTATGGGAAAAGGAGCGACATATACCTGGTCACAAGTCCCATGCCCTCGGTTTGCAGACCCAGCCTCTACATGAAGCGAAGTTGTCTTGCCCATGGTGTCGTGGGTTTCGGTAATAGAAATGTGATGGATAAGTTTGTCGTCCTTTTCACTAGTCACAACGTACGATCCGAGACATAAAAATAGCGCAAAAGAAGAAAAGTATCCCAAAACTAATGAAAACATTCGATTTTGGGCTCCGAAAATAAGCGCAGCCGAGCAGGCTTACTGCCCCCGTCGTAGAGCTCTTGAAGAGCTTTCCAATGGTATACTGTGTGCTGCGTAGCTCCTTACAGATAAAAAGTTATGGGCAACAGAGATACAGATACCTGGTCAAAAACCCCACGCCCTCGGTTTGTGGGCCCAGCCTCATCATGAAGCGATGTTGTCTTGCCCTAGGTGCAGTGGATTTCTGTAATAGAAATGTGATGGATAAGTTTGTCGTTATTTTTGTGGCTCACGATGTACGATCCGGGATGAAAAAATAGCGCAAAAGAAGAAAAGTGTCCCAAAACTGATGAAAATGCTTGATTTTGGGCTCCAAAAACAGGCTTAGCCAAGCAGGCTTGCTGCCCCCGTCGTAGAGCTCTCGGAGAGCTTTACAACGGTATACTTTGCGCCGTGTAAATCCTGACGGATCAAAAGTTATGGGTAACGGAGCAATGGATACTTGGTCACAAGCCCCACGCCCTCGGTTTGTGGGCCCAGCCTCATCATGAAGTGAAGTTATCTTGCCCAAAGTACCGTGGGTTTGGGTAATAGAAATGTGATGGATAAGTTTGTCATCCTTTTCGCGGCTCACGACGTACGATCCGGGACGGAAAAAAACCGTAAAAGAAGAAAAGTATCCCGAAACTGATGAAAACGTTAGATTTTGGGCTCCAAAAATAGGCGCAGCTGAGCAAGCTTGCTGCCCGCGTCGTAGAGCTCTCGGAGAGCTTTCCAATGGTATGTTGTGCGCCGCGTAACTCCTTACAGATCAAAAGTTATGGCCAACGGAACGATGGATACCTGGTCCCAAGCCCCACACCCTCAGTTTGCAGGCCTAGCCTCTACGTGAGGCGAAGTTGTCTTGCCCAAGTTGTCGTGGGATTCGGTAATAGAAATGTGATGGATTAGTTTGTCGTCCTTTTCGGGTTCACGACGTACGATCTGGGATGGAAAAACAGCGCAAAAGAAGAAAAGTGTCCCGAAACTGATGAAAACGTTCAATTTTGGGCTATAAAATTCGTGCAGAAAGCATGCTTGCTACCCTTGTCGTAGAGCTCTCGGAAAGGTTTCCAACGATATGATGTGCGTCACGTAACTCCTTACGGATCAAAAGTTATGGGCAACGGAACGACGGATACTTGGTCTCAAGCCCCACGCCCTCGGTTTGCCGGCCCAGCCTCTACGTGAGGCGAAGTTGTCTTGCCCAAGGTGCCGTGGGATTCAGTAATAGAAATGTGATGGATTAGTTTGTTGTCCTTTTTGAGCTCACGAAGTACGATCCGAGATGAAAAAACTGTGCAAAAGAA
The DNA here is from genome assembly GCA_037974665.1 of Ehretia macrophylla. Lineage (NCBI taxonomy): Eukaryota > Viridiplantae > Streptophyta > Magnoliopsida > Boraginales > Ehretiaceae > Ehretia > Ehretia macrophylla. The sequence goes on from CM075777.1 coordinate 32,600,447, forward strand.
GAAAAGCGTTCCGAAACTGATGAAAACGTTCGATTTTGGGCTCCGAAAACAGGTACAGCCGAGCAAGCTTGTTGTCCCCGTCGTAGGGCTCTCAGAGAGCTTTCCAATGGTATGTTGTGCACCGCGTAACTTCATACGGATCAAAAGTTATGGGCAACGTAGCGATGGATACTTGGTCACAAGCCCCACGCCCTCGGTTTGCGGGCCCATCCTCATCGTGAAGCGAAGCTGTCTTGCCCAAGGTGCCGGGGGTTTGGGTAATAGAAATGTGATGGATAAGTTTGTCGTCCTTTTCTCGGCTCACGTCGTACGATCCGGGATGGAAAAATATCTCAAAAGAAAAAAAGTGCCCCGAAACTGATGAAAACGTTTGATTTTGGGCTCTGAAAACAGGCACAGCCGAGCGGGCTTGCTGGCACAGTCGTGGGGCTCTCTGAGAGGTTTCTAACGGTATGCTATGCGCCGCGTAACTCCTTACGGATCAAAAGTGATGGGCACCATAGCGACGGTGACCTGATTCCGAGCCCCACGCCCTCAGTTTGCGAGCCCAGCCTCTACGTGAGGTGGAGTTTTCTTGGCCAAAGTGCTGTGGGATTCGGTAATAGAAATGTGATGGATTAGTTTATTGTCCTTTTCGGGCTCACGACGTATGATCCGGGATGGAAAAACAGCGCAAAAGAATAAAAGTATCCCGAAACTGATGAAAACGTACGATTTTGGACTCCAAAAATAAGCGTAGCGGAGCAAGCTTGCTGCCCCCGTCATAGAGCTCTCGAAAAACTTCCAACGGTATGCTGTGCGCAGCGTTACTCCTTACGGATCAAAAGTTATAGGCAATGGAGCGACGGATACATAGTCACAAACCCTACGCCCCCGGTTTGCGGGCCCAGCCTCTACGTGAAGCAAAATAGTCTTGCCCAAGGTATCGTGGGTTTCGGTAATAGAAATGTGATGGATAAGCTTGTCGTCCTTTTCGCGGCTCACGAGGTACGATCCGGGACATAAAAACAGTGCAAAAGTAGAAAAGTGTGCCAAAATTAATGAAAACGTTCGATTTTAGGCTTCGAAAATAGGCGCAGCTTAGCAGGCTTGCTACCCCCGTCGTAGAGCTCTCGAAGAGCTTTCCAACGGTTTGCTGTGCGCCGCGTAACTCCTTACGGATCAAAAGTTATGGGCAACGGAGATACGGATACCTGGTCAAAAACCCCACGCCCACAGTTTGCGGGACCATCCTCATCGTGATGCGAAGTTGTCTTACCCAAGTTGTTGTGGGTTTCTGTAATAGAAATGTGATAGATAAGTTTGTCGTTCTTTTCTCGGCTCACGATGTACGATCTGGGATGGAAAAATAGCGCAAAAGAAGAAAAATGTCTCAAAACTGATGAAAATGTTCGATTTTGGGCTCCGAAAACAGGCTCAGCCGAGCAAGCTTGCTAGCCCCGTCGTAGAGCTTTCGGAGAGCTATCCAACGGTACGATGTGCGCCGCGTAACTCTTTACGGATCAAAAGTTATGGGCAACAGAGCGACGGATACCTGGTCCCATGCCCCACGCCCTCAGTTTGCGGGCCCAGCCTCTACATGAAGCGAAGATGTCTTGACCAAGGTGTCATGGCATTTCATAATAGAAATATGATGGATAAGTTTGTCGTCCTTTTCGCGGGTCACGACTTACTATCCAGAACGGAAAAAAACTTTAAAAGAAGAAAAGTATCCCAAAACTGATGAAAACGTTATATTTTGTTCTCCGAAAATAGGCACAGCTGAGCAAGATTGCTACCCCGGTCGTAGGGCTCTCGGAAAGCTTTCCAACGGTATGTTGTGCGCCGCGTAACTCCTTACGGATCAAAAGTTATGGGCATCGGAGCGACGGAGACCTGGTCCCAAGCCCCACGCTTGCAGTTTGCGGGCCCAGCCTCTTTGTGAGGTGAAGTTGTCTTGCCCAAGGTGCCGTGGGATTCAGTAATAGAAATGAGATGGATTAGGTTGTCGTCCTTTTCGCGGGTCACAACGTACGATCCGGGACAGAAAAACAGTGCAAAAGAAAAAAAGTTCCCCGAAACTAGTGAAAACGCTTGATTTTGGGCTCCGAAAATAGACGTAGCCGAGAAAGCTTGCTTCCCTCATCGTAGGGCTCTCGGAGAGCTTTCCAACGGTATGCTGTGCACCGCATAACTCCTTACGGATCTAATGTTATGGGCATCGGAGCGACGGAGACCTGGTCCCAAGCCCCACGTACTCAATTTGTGGGCCCAGACTCTACGTGAAGCGAAGTTGTCTTGCCCAAGGTGCAGTGGGATTCGGTAATAGAAGTGTGATGGATAACTTTGTCGTCCTTTTCGCGGCTCACAACGTACGATCTAGGACGGAAAAAAACTGTAAAAAAAGAAAGGTATCCCAAAATTGATGAAAATGTTAGATTTTGGGCTCCGAAAACAGTCGCAGCCGACCAAGCTTTCGGCCCCGGTCGTAGGGCTCTCAGAGAGCTTTTCAACGGTATGCTGTGCGCCGCGTAACTCCATATGGATCAAAAGTTATGGGCACCATAGCGACGGAGACCTAGTCCTAAGCCCCACGCCCTCGGTTTGCGAGCCCAACCTCTTCGGGAGGCGAAGTTGTCTTACCCAAGGTGCCATGGGATTCCGTAATAGAAATGTGATGGATTAAGTTGTCATCCTTTTCGTGACGCATGATGTATGATCCGGGACCGACAAACAGTGCAAAAGAAGAAAAGTGTCCCAAAAATGATGTAAACGTTTAATTTTGGGCTCCGAAATTAGGCGCAGCCAAGCAAGCTTGTTTCCCCTGTCGTAGAGCTCTCAGAGAGCTTTCCAACGATATGTTGTGCGCCACATAACTCCTTACAGATCAAAAATTATGGGCAACGGAGCGACGGATACTTGGTTACAAGCCCCATGCCCTCGATTTGTGGGCCCATCCTCTACGTGAAGCGAAGTTGTCTTGCCTAAGGTGACGTGGGTTTCGGTAATAGAAATGTGATGGATAAGTTTGTCGTACTTTTCGCGGCTCACGACGTACGATCCGTGACAAAAAAATAGCGCAAAAGAAGAAAAGTGTCCCGAAACAGATGAAAACATTCGATTTTGGGCTCCGAAAATAGGCAGAGCAGAGCAGGCTTACTGTTCCCGTCGTAGAGCTCTCAGAGAGCTTTCCAACGGTATGCTGTGCACCGCGTAATTCCTTACGGATCAAAAGTTATGGGCACTGGAGCGACGGAGACTTGGTTCTAAGCCCCACGCCCTCGGTTTGCGGGCCCAGCCTCTATGTGAGACGAAGTTGTCTTGACCAAGGTGCCATGGGATTCGGTAATAGAAATGTGATGGATAAGTTTGTCGTCCTTTTCGCGGCTCATGACGTACGATCCAAGACAGAAAAATAGCGCAAAAGAAGAAAAGTGTCTCGAAACTGATAAAAACGTTTGATTTTGGCCTCCAAAAACAGGGGCAGTCAAGCACGCTTGGTGCCCCCGTCGTAGAGCTCTCGGAGAACTTTCCAACAATATGCAGTGCGCCGCGTAACTTCTTACAAATAAAAAGTTATGGGCACCGGAGCGACGGAGACTTGGTCCTAAGCCCCACGCCCTCGGTTTGTAGGCCCAGCCTCTACGTGAGGCGAAGTTCTCTTGGCCAATGTGATAACCCAAACCCGGCATGCATTTAATAGCACTTGACTGCATTTGATTAAATGTTTAATTAGTGAAATCAACCAATTTGCGCTATTTTAATATTTCTCTTGGAAGCATTTAGCAATTGTATATTGAATAATTAAAAGATTATTATCTATTTCTAATAATTAATAGTAATTGAATTTATTCTCTTGTGATTAATTAAGTTCTATCTTAAATGTTAATATTTAATTACACTTGATTACCTGTTTATATTTATTTGTTCATTTGTAACTTAATATTAACTTCATAATTCTTTAAAATGTTCTAGAAATAGTTAAATTAATTATTTTAAATGAATATTGATTACCTTGATTGCTTTGATTATTTTAATAATCGGTTTTGGTTGTCTTGCATTAAAATCATTCGGTTTTCAATTAAATGAAAAGTAACTCTGAGCCGGAGTAAATTTTAAACTATGATGTTTTCCGAAAATGATATATTTCTTAGATTCTTTGAGATTTAATTGTTATTCTTCTATTGATGCAAAGTGCATAGCATATCGAGAGAGATAGTTAGGAAATGAATTCGAGCCCTCAGCAAATAGTGAAACTAGTATTTAGTGATTTAATTTTAGTGTTTTAAGTTGTATTTAACTGGAATTGGATTTATGTTACTTGTTTTAGCTTTAAAATACTTGAAATAGGCCATTTTGACCAATTTTAAGTTAGTTGACCAAGTGCTTTGACCTTTGACCTTAGTTGGCTTATAAAATAACAAATAACAAAGAGGAAAAAATAAAACAAAAGCTGGAAAAACAGAGCAGCCATGGCCGAAACCTTGAGGAGAAAAAAAAAAGAATTTCAACCTTCCAAACTTCCAATCTTAGCGTGAGCTCGTGCGGGGTGGTTTCCGAGGTGTCCAGCCTTGTTTTCCTAGCGACTAGGAGTGCCTAAGGTGAGGGAATCACGTTATTTGCGCATTTAAATGTTATGTATGTCAACTTTGTGAAATTTGAGATTTATCCTTAGATTGTTGTTTACAGCGTTTTGATGCTTCTAGAATGTTCCTTGGCAATTGTAGAACGTGTATTTATAGCTTTTTAACATTTTCTTCGGTTAAATGTTGAGATTGCAATTTAAATTGGTTGTTGAATAGTGTTTTGTAAATAGTAAACCCTTGGAACGATGAAGTTGTTCCGTTATGCTGTCCGTTGATGTAGAAATGTGCTAGGTGTGTTAGAATGCCTAAATGCATGGTTTGTTTGGGTTGCATAATGGAAAAAAACGGGAATTATGCCTTAGTGAAAGTCGGGGTCGTTTAGGTTGAGTTTGGCATTTTCTTGTTTTGCGTATTGGCATTGTTTCGAGAGGCCATGGAAGCACTTTTGGTGCGATTATGGCGTTGGTTGGGTGTTTGGTTGGTATAGTTGTAGTTCAAATGAGCAAAGGGGAAAATCGGGGCTTTGCGCGAATTCTAGGGTAAAGTAGGGTTTTGGGGTCCTTAGACGTGCCTTATGGTGACCTAGGAGGATTAGCGAAGTCGGTTTCCAGAACTCGTGGCTCGTTTGGAAATGGTAGTGTTTTGATAGTTGGGGCCGATTTGTGATTTTGCTTGATATCTTGATATTATGCCTATAGAATGCTTAGGGTTGCTTGATATACTTGTTTAATTGGTGTTATTATTGGTTATTATTGCTTGTTATCTCGTTTGTTGTCACTAGTTTGTATTATTGTGCTATCGCTCGTTTATTGCCTTGTATCGAGTCTTGCATTGCATAGTGTCTCGCGCGTGAGTGATGGGCCTCTCTGGGTAGCCTCGGGTTGCCAGTGTTGGTTGCTCTAGCTCCGCTGCTATTCCGATTTTCTCGCTTGGGTTGCCTCCCAGGGAGATTTGGGTCGTAGAATTGATGGATACTTCCGGGGTATTCCAAACTGGTGTTATAAGGTGGATGCGCGCTTATTGTCATCGTTGTCAACATCAAGCTCGAGATTGATGTATCGCTCATGAAATGGTACATTGTTCGTATGAGTGAACCATAGCCTTCAGAGTGTGGTATAGCTTTGAATGGTTGTGTTAATGCTTTTGATAATTGCTTATTGTATTGATGGTTTGTTTTGATCGCTTACTTTCTTAGTTATATTGCTTAACTGCCTATTTGCATTGCACGAACTTCTTTCTCTCCAATTCGATATATGTCTCGCCCTCACTGAGTATACGTGTTGTGTATACTCACTCCTCACCACCACATTTCAGGAAATGTCATGTTAGCTGGAAGTTCGTGATTTCGTGGAAGTTTGTTGCCTGAAGAGTTGTCTTGCGTGCCTATGTGGCTTGAGTGTCGAAGTTGTGAAGATATATGCTTTCATATGTTGTTTGTATTTAATGCCAAAAGTATGTAATTTAAGTTTCATTAGATTGTTGAAGTAGTTTGATAAGTTAGATTATGTATCTAGTTATTATAACTTAACTTCAATTGCATGTTTGTAATGTCCAAAAGAAAAGAACTAGAATGGCATGATAGTTTATTTTATGTAGTAGCTTAGTATGGTTTAATTGTCTAGTTTGAGTGTACTTGTCAAAAATGAAAGAGATAGGTTAGCTTTAAAATTGGAAATGTATGTATACTTGCTGAGTTTAATTGTTGAGAACCAAGGCTCGGATGGCCTTGAGGTGTTTGTATGATTGGACTCGGTGTTGGTCCACTTATATGATGTCGCAGGTTTTACATTCTGCCTAGAAACAGGAGAGACTCCGTCCGTTTTCCCTGAAAATTATGCCCGGGTTTGGTTTTGGCTTGTAATTAGATTGATTGATAGAACTTCCGGTCTCGAGAGGGATCGGGGTATTACAGGTGGTATCAGAGCTTGTCTAGCTCATAAGCCGGGACAGGGTCCTCGGTCTGGTGGTTAGTGACCCTTGAATGTGTGCTTGTTAAGTGTGTCTTGAAAGTGTATGCTTGTATGTGAGATTGTGTGTCTTGATATGCACTTATGTGATATAGTTATGTGTTATGTGTTAAATGTTTCTCAAGAAAGGTGAAATGTCTAGTTGTCTATCGAATTGACTTATTGAATTGGCATCGTGAATTGAATTGACCTCGTGAATTGTTATTTGCTTGAAGTTTTACTTGTAATGTATGTATAGAATGTCTTGAATTAGCTATGCTGTGATTTGAATTGATTATGTTGTGCTTGACTTGATTGCCGTGCTTGAGTGACTTTGATGAATGAATTCTTTTGTAAACTTGCTTGCATAATAGTATAAGGCGTGTATAACTGTGATATATTGGCATTCATACATGTCCTATGGAAATGGTAAGTAAGTCCTCTTCCTCCCCTGAAGAAAGTGGTTCACCGCTGGCTTTTCAAGGTGTATGGATTGGCAGGAAATGAATGGCATTTGACTAACCTTATTTGGGAGTTGGTGTTTGTTTATGGAGCTCAGTTGTTGGCACACTTCTAAGACTCTTATTGGTGAATGGCAATCATGAAAAGATAAATTTCTTTGGGGTTTCTGTATGATGGCTCTTGGTAGCATTCTTGGGTTTCTTACTGGGTATTCTTTGGAGACTTCTATTGGCACTTCTTGGTAGACTTGGCTATTGGGTTTTCAGTTGGACTTACTACATGGTATTATCTATGGCATATGTGTCTCGGTCTTTATTGGAGTGTTACTAGTATTCCTTATTGGAAATTCTTCAATGGCATTCTCTAGGATTCTCAGTGGCCAATTATTTAGTATTACTTATTGGGCAATTCTTGGTACTTTCTTACTGAAGCATTGTTCAGGTATTTTCTTTGGCATCCCTCAGTTGGTTTGGTAACTAGAATCCCTATCAGACTCATTATCTCATGTTACTTACGGTATTCTTTGGAGTTCTTATCGGGCATTTTACTAGTATTTTTCCTTATTGGCATTTATTGGAAGATCCTACACTTGGAATTCTGCTTGGACATATTATCTTGTACTGTTTACGGCTTCTCCTTCAGCCTTTCCACTCAGGGGAATCTATATTTGCTGTTTGACTAAGATGTTGCGGTAGGAACACAGTGATTGGAAGATTTCATTTAGAGGTTGGCCTTTGGTATTCTTCTTTATAATCCTTTACAGAACTTTTAGCTGGGTCTATTTACGGTAGTCAGTACTGCATGAAGTGCATCTACTATGGCTATCTCTTAACTTTCTTATTTGGTACTTGTTAGATTTCTATTGAAGACTCTTAAATAGGGTATTCCTTCGATACTCTTCCTGCCATTAGTATGTGATATTGATGATATCTACAGTATCTTTGCTTCAGTCTTTAGTTGGTATTTCCTCGGCATTCTTGATTGGAATTTCTATTTGGGATTTCCTACGAGCATTTTTATTTATTATCTTGCTCAGCAACTGATAAAGATTTATCAGAGTTGGATTTTAGATGATGTAGAGTCCTATTAGAAGAAGAATTGCGAGGACGCAATTGTTTTAAGGGGAGAAGGATGTGATAACCCGAACCCGGCATACATTTAATAGCACTTGACTGCATTTGATTAAATGTTTAATTAGTTAAATCAACCAATTTGCGCTATTTTAATATTTCTCTTGGAAGCATTTAGCAATTGTATATTGAATAATTAGAATATTATTATCTATTTCTAATAATTAATAGTAATTGAATTTATTCTCTTGTGATTAATTAAGTTCTATCTTAAATGTTAGTCTTTAATTACACTTGATTAGGTGTTTATATTTACTTGTTCATTTGTAACTTAATATTAACTTCATAATTTTTTAAAATATTCTAGAAATAGTTAAATTAATTATTTTAAATGAATATTCATTACCTTGATTGCTTTGCTTATTTTAATAATCGATTTTGGTTGTCTTGCATTAAAATCATTCAGTTTTCAATTAAATGAAAAGTAACTCTGAGCTGGAGTAAATTTTAAACTATGATGTTTTCCGAAAATGATATATTTCTTAGATTCTTTGAGATTTAATTGTTATTCTTCTATTGACGCAAAGTGCATAGCATATCGAGAGAGATAGTTAGGAAATGAATTCGAGTCCTCAGCAAATAGTGAAAACTAGTATTTAGTGATTTAATTTTAGTGTTTTAAGTTGTATTTAACTGAAATTGGATTTATGTTACTTGTTTTAGCTTTAAAATGCTTGAAATAGGCCATTTTGACCAATTTTAAGTTAGTTGACCAAGTGCTTTGACCTTTGACCTTAGTTGGCTTATAAAATAACAAATAACAAAGAGGAAAAAATAAAACAAAAGCTGGAAAAACAGAGCAACCATGGCCGAAACCTTGAGGAGAAAAAAAAAAGAATTTCAACCTTCCAAACTTCCAATCTTCGCGTGAGCTCGTGCGGGGTAGTTTCTGAGGTGTCCAGCGTTGTTTTCCTAGCGACTAGGAGTGCCTAAGGTGAGGGAATCACGTTATTTGCGCATTTAAATGTTATGTATGTCAACTTTCTGAAATTTGAGATTTATCCGTAGATTGTTGTTTAAAGCGTTTTGATGCTTCTAGAATATTCCTTGGCAATTGTAGAACGTGTATTTATAGCTTTTTAACATTTTCTGCGGTTAAATGTTGAGATTGCTGTAACGCCCCGAACCCAGCTCCCACGCCTGCAGGATACACCCCGCCCATAGGGGACGAGTGTGCACCGAGGCCATGGCGAACCTGCCCGAAAGCGCACTATGTGGATATTGTCTGCTTTAGCGCCCATACGCCTCACGGGTTTGCTTCCCACGCAGCCACTGCCACGTGAAAATGCATCCACACGATACAAGGCCACTTAGCACTTATATCTAGCAGCCCAGAACTCTGCCCTTCCGATGTGGGATGCGATTCCTCACATTCACCCCCCCTTAAGGAGGCCCGCGCCCTCGCGGGCTAACGGCAAAAAGGAAGGTCGGCTCTTATACCACCTTTGTAACGCCCCGAACCCAGCTCCCACGCCTGCAGGATACAGCCCACCCATAGGGGACGAGCGTGCACCGAGGCCATGGCGAACCTGCCCGAAAGCGCACTATGTGGATATTGTCCGCTTTGGCACCCATATGCCTCACGGGTTTGCTTCCCACGTAGCCACTGCCACATGAAAACGCGTCCACACGATACAAGGCCACTTAGCACTTATATCTAGCAGCCCAGAACTCTGCCCTTCCGATGTGGGATGCGATTCCTCACACCCAAGGTGTCGTGGGATTTGGTAATAGAAATGTGATGGATTAGTTTGTTGTCCTTTTCGGGCTAACGACGTACGATACGAGACGGAAAAACAACGCAAAAGAAGAAAAATGTCCCGAAGCAGATGAAAATGTTCAATTTTGGTCTCCAAAAATAGGTGCAGCCGAGCAGGCTTGGTTCCCCCGTTGTAGAGCTCTCAGAGAGCTTTCCAACAGTATGTTGTACGCTGTGTAACTCCTTACGGATCAAAAGTTATGGGCGACAAAGCAACGGATACCTGGTCACAAGCCCCACACCCTCGGTTTGCGGGCCCAGCCTCATCGTGAAACGAAGTTGTCCTTCCCAAGGTGACATGGGTTTGGGTAATAGAAATGTGATGGATAAGTTTGTCGTCCTTTTGCGGCTCTCGACGTACGATCCGAGACGAAAAATAGCGAAAAAAAAAAGAAAAGTGCCCTGAAACTGATTAAAACGTTTGATTTTGGGCTCTAAAAATGGCCACAGAGGAGCAGGCGTGCTGCCCCTGTCGTAGGGCTCTCGGAGAGCTTTACAACGGTATGTTGTGCGCCGCGTAACTCCTAACAGATCAAAAGTTATGGGTAACGAAGCGATGGATACTTGGTCACAAGCCCCACGCCATCGGTTTGCGGGCCCAGCCTCATCGTGAAGCGAAGTTGTCTTGTCTAAGGTACCGTGGGTTTGGGTAATAGAAATGTGATGGATAAGTTTGTCGTCCTTTTCGCTGCTCACGATGTACGATCCGAGACGAAAAAACAGCGCTAAAGAAGAAAAGTACCCCGAAATTGATGAAAACATTTGATTTTGGGCTCTGAAAACAGGCACAGCTGAGCAGTCTTGCTGCCCCTGTCGTAGGGCTCTCGAAGAGCTTTCCAACGGTAGGCTATGCGCCGCGTAACTCCTTACGGATCAAAAGTTATGGGCACCGGAGCGACGGAGACCTGGTTCCAAGCCCCACGCCCTCAGTTTGTAGGTCCAGCCTCTACGTGAGGTGAAGTTGTCTTGCCCAAGGTGTCGTGGGATTCGGTAATAAAAATGTGATGAATTAGTTTGTCGTTCTTTTCGTGCTCACGACGTACGATCCGGGACAGAAAAACAGCGCAAAAGAAGAAAAGTGTCCCAAAACTGATGAAAACGTTCGATTTTGGACTCCAAAAATAGGCGCAGCCTAGCAGGCTTGCTGCCCTCGTCGTAGAGCTCTCGGAAAGGTTTCCAACGATATGCTGTGCATCGCGTAACTCCTTACGGATCAAAAGTTATGGGCAACGGAGCGACGTATACCTGGTCACAAGCCCCACGCCCTCGGTTTGCAGGCCCATCCTCTACGTGAAGTGAAGTTGTCTTGCCCAAGGTGCCGTGGGTTTCGGTAATAGAAATGTGAAGGATAAGTTTGTCGTCCTTTTCGCGACTCACGACTACGATCTGGGACGAAAAAATAGCGCAAAAGAAGAAAAGTATCCCGAAACTGATGAAAATGTTCGATTTTGGACTCCGAAAATAGGCGCAACCGAGCAGGCTTGCGACCCTATGCTGTGCACCGTGTAGCTCCATACAAATAAAAAGTTATGGGCAACGGAGATACGGATACCTGGTCAAAAACCCCACACCCTCGGTTTGCGGGCCCAGCCTCATCGTGAAGCGAAGTTGTCTTGCCCAAGGTGCAGTGGGTTTCTATAATAGAAATGTGATGGATAAGTTTGTCGTTATTTTCACGGCTCACGATGTACAATCCGGGATGGAAAAACCGCAAAAGAAGAAAAGTGTCCCAAAATTGATGAAAACGCTTGATTTTCGGCTCTGAAAACAGGCTCAGCCGAGCAAGTTTGTTGCCCCCGTCATAGAGCTCTCGGAGAGCTTTACAATGGTATGCTTTGCGCCACGTAACTCCTAACAGATCAAAAGTTATGGGTAACGGAGCGATGGATACTTGGCCATAAGCCCCACGCCCTCGGTTTTCGGGCCCAGCCTTATCGTGAAGCGAAGTTGTCTTGCCCAAGGTGCCGTGGGTTTGGGTAATAGAAATGTGATGGATAAGTTTGTCGTCCTTTTCGCAGCTCACGACGTACGATCTGGGATGAAAAAAAAATCATAAAAGAAGAAAAGTATCCCGAAATTGATGAAAACATTAGATTTTGGGCTCCAAAAATAGGCGCAGCCGAGCAAGCTTGCTGCCCGCGTCGTAGAGCACTCGGAGAGCTTTCAAACGGTATGCTGTGCGCCGCGTAATTCCTGACAGATCAAAAGTTATTGGCAATGGAACGACGGATACCTTGTCTGTGACGCCCGGGTTTCAGCCATGCATTTAATTACTGTTGCATCCCTTGTTTGCGCATTTACTTCTGTGCCTTACTAACTGACTTTTTGCGACTACTATTCACGCCGTTTTTAAACTGCCTTCTATTAGTTAATTAGCATTTTTATTAAATCATATTAATTGTAAAAGTAGTGGGAAAAATGTGCATTTGAACTAAAGGCGTTAGGAGGGCTCGTTTAGAAAATGATTTTTGTAGTTTAGTGAATAGTGTTACGTAACTAACTTAGGTAATTAATTAGCTAGCATATATTTTACTATCTAAGCTCGTTTTAAGCTCAATAAGCGCATTATATTAGATCACTTAAGCACCCAAGCTTGACCCCACCCAACTAAAAACCTTAAATAGTAACTAAGGCTCACAAAACACAAAACAAAAGAAAAAAAAAGTGGGCAGAAATCCTGTAGCTGGGCCGAGAGCAAGGAGAAGAGAAAAAAAAAAGATTTTGCTCATCAACTCTCCAAATCAAGCCACTCCAAGCCTTGAGCAGCTAGTGTAGGGTGTTTGCAAGGTTCCTAGGTGCTCCTACGCGTATTGGTGAGGGATTTCACGGCTTGTTTTTGCATTTCTAAATAGTTGTCAATTTCTTGATTTGTTGAAAATGTGATCAAATGCCATTGTAGTTGTTATCTATGCTATTATACCATCTATATGAATGCTAGAGAACACATTTGAGCCGCCGTTTCGCAATTTAAACGGTTAGAATCGTTAGTTTGATTTTTAGGGTGAATAGTGACATTTTTTTCTAGGGTTTTGCGTAATTGCTCGAATTAGCTTGATTCAATGCTTCTAATAGACGCCTTAGGTGCTATTGAAGATAACCTAATAGCCCCGTGCACTTGCATTGCCCTTAAATCGCCTAAAAATGGAAAATAGCCGACTTTCATTTGGGACTTTCGGGGTTAATGCGAATCCGGGTGAATTCGGGCTTCAATTCTAGTATCCTTAGGCTACCTAGGTGCTATAGATGCCTTGATATCCCTTGTTTGATGCCCGGACAATGTATGTGTAGTTTAAAGCCATAAGAGGGAATTTGGGTCTTTCGGGGTAATCGCAGGCATTTGAAGGAGTTAGAGGGTTAAGAGGGTACCTTGAGGGTTAGTTAGAAGGTTGGGAGAGTTTCCTTTGAAAATGAAATCATTAACTTTGGTTTGGAAGAGAAATAGTTCGAAAAATAAAGGGGTTTAAGTGCAATTTCGGTTGTCTCACATTTCTAAACCCACGGCATGACTTCTTGAGTGTTTATATGTGATATTAAGTTGATTTGGAGCTTTTGGTATAATTCTATGGTTATTTTGTAATGTCTCTTTGCAAAACTGCATATTTGCTTATATAATTGTTCTATTCTAATTGCATCGAGGTCAACCTACTTTGTTGATCCTCATATGTGTTAATGCTTATATTATTGCTATTAACTTGCCATCGTTAAGTGCATTGCATAGTGGTTGCGCAACCATAGTGTCAGGGGCGGATGTGTTGAATATCGGCTGGGCGGCAGAGGGCTTGCCGGTGGATATTCAAACTCTGTGCCCTATTCCCTCATTCGCCTGGTCCGGAGATTGCCAGGGGATGTTGGGTCGTAGGATTATCAGGGTACATCCGGAGTACACCCACTGGAGTGTTTGGGGTTATGCCGGCTTATCGTGATCGTGCTCGTGGTTCGTGGATCGTGAATGAAGACCAGTGAAGATTGGTGTATAGGGGATTGTGTGTAATGTATCCTTTTTTAATGTGTGGTTACTTAAGTTATCATTGTTTCTTAAATTGTCTAAGTGATATTGTCGTATAACTGTATTATCTGTTGCATTGCACGCCCCGGGACTATATCCCTCACTGGGCAACAGTGGTTGCTCATACCTCGATATCTGTTTCAGGAGACGCTGAGGGTGATCCCCAGCTTGTTGAGTTAGTTGAGGAAGAAGAAGTTCAGATTGAGCCTTTACCTTAGTTGCTGTGCCTGATAGCTTGAGGTGGTTAATGAATTTGCTGCTATGTGGAAGATTCATCTGATTACTTTATGTACTATTTTGTAGCCCAAGGGCTATGTATATGCTTGTTGTATAAGTTGAAGACTAGTTGGTTGTGTTGTAGCTTTGAAAGCCTATGAACTGTAATAACTTATGATCTACTTCTATTCGCTTTGCTTGCTTGGGAGTGAATGACTTAAAGTAAAAATGTTTGATCTTTCAATTATGTTTAATTGATTTCCTAGGATGTCATGATTATAAAACTATGTTGATAATAAGTTCTCGCATGCTTGTGTGTTTTGGAGCTATTGTGTACTATAAGGCTCGGATGGCCTTAGAACTTTGTTGTTTATTTAAGAAAAGCTTGTATTGTATTGTTGGGACCTTGTTTGAGTGATTACAGGTTTTTTTGAATGTCCACGGTACAGGGGAGACTCTGTCCGTGTGTCGGGTCTGGACTTAACCTTTAGCTTGGGGGTTGGGTCGGGGCGTGACATTTAAGTGGTATCAGAGCTATAGATTGCATGAAGCCGGGTTAAATTTCTCGGTCTGTGGGTAGAGATTTGTTATGTGACTTTGTGAATACATGAGTCTTTGATTTTGATTTGCCTAAGTGAAATTTGAATAAGGAATGAACATGCTAGCATAGAAATAGAATATCAAAAGTTCAGAATGTCTAGTATGATCTAGTGATTTATGTTTACTTCAAGAATGTGGAATATTTATTTGAACTTCTATGTACTTAACTTTATGTGAATCTAATTGGACTTTTCTTTATGTGTTTACTTATAAATTGCATATATACATATATATACCTGTCATAACACTTTGCATTCTAGCTATTCGAGATGGGGCCTCGCCGTCGTGCTGATAATCCGAATATTGGTGGAGAACCCGAGGGGGTTCATGGGCAAGAAGCTGAGGTGGCCGAAAATGCACCGCAGGTTCAAGAACCGAGCACTGCACAGATCTTGGCCACGATGGCTGTGAGGCTCGACCCCGAATTGCGTGCGATACCTCGTTTTGCGTGCCCTAAACTAGATTTGCGTGCCATGACCTAGGTTTGAGAATTGTATTTAGTTTGTGTGCCTTGCATTGAATTTCGTGCATTCATATAGGGTTACGTGCGTTTACTTGAAAAACGTGCGTTCGTCTCGTAGTTCGTGTCCTACCTCGAAGTGCGTGCCCTAAACCTAGGAAAGCGTGTCTTCACGCTAATCAAGAAAGCATCTTACACGAAGCACTAGGCTATTAAACAATCCTACAAAATCCACTAACAATATAATAATCCAAATTCCTTTCACTAGAAGACAAAAATGCATTAAAAAAAAAACAAAACAAAACATTCTTTATTTTTTTTTCCATTATTCTTTTTGCACTTCAAAATACAATTAGAATAATGCTTAAGATGACACAATTTCAGCCAATTCAATAGCTTGGCCGACCACTAGGAGCATTGTTTTAGCAATTGTATATTTTATTCATAATCTTAGTCAAACACTTAGCATAAGCCATTAAAATAATTGCTCAATTCCTCTCAATTTCTCACCATACCCGACCAGCCTTTGCATGCCCATCCTAGCAATTTGAAAATAGCATATTGAAGACAAGAATGCAGAATTTGGACTGCCCAAGGACCGACCACAACCTCAAAACAAATTGCAAGGCCTTCATTTGTTGTCTTTCTTCATTTCTTTTTCGGTTCTCTCTCTCTTCCTCTCATTTCTCTCTTCTCTCGACTTTAGCTGCACATTACCACTTCTATAGCTTCTCTTCATTATATCATAGTCAGCCAAGCAAGCCACAAGCAAAAGAAATTCGGCCAAGCAACTAGAAGCAAGAAGAACTCATACAAGCTCACAAATCTGTCCATTTCGGTCTTAGGTATGCTTTGCTAAGATTTCTTCCATTTCTTTTGGTTACAACCACATGCACACCCTCCTCACTAGCTAACTCAGTTGGGAATTAAAGGAAAACAAGCTATCTCTCTCGGCCAAAGCAAGAAAGAAGCTTCATTGGTGCATTTTCAAGAACATTCTGCATCTACCTGGTTGTTTTGATAAGGTGAGGGTTCAAAACTTTTGGAAAACTCTTTAAAACTTCACATGCATGACCATGAATGTGTGTATTTGCTTCTGTGCTTGAGCTATGTGGTCGTTCATGAGTTTAAACAACCATGCATGGCAATAACTTGGCTTGAAAATGATACTAGACAAAGTCGAAATTTGAGACTGCTTCTGACCCGTCTGTTCGAGGCAATGTTTGGTTAAGCCAATGATGTTGAAATTGCGTGAAAATCCCTAGGTGACTAGTTTGGCCAATTTTGAACATTTTTCGCACAAATAAGCAAAGTCAAATTTTGGCTCTAAGGCCCTCAAAATGGCAAAATCACGTAATATAGCTAAATCTGGAAAGTTTTGAGAAAAAGGAAGCAGTTTGACAAATTTACTGCCCGTGTGGAACGAGATGATTTTGACATAACAAACGACATCTAAAATGCGTGAAAATTTGTGTGCTGCTATATTTTTGAGTTGTGGACATTTTTTCCAGAAATAGGCTTAGGCTAAAAATGAACCTAAGGACCTCAAAATCATGCAATATCGAAAGATAGGCAAATCTGGACAGTTTTGAGCAGTTCCACCATTTTGGCTATAACTAACGATCCAGAACTCCAATTGATGCAAGGTTTGTTTCTGATTTTAGTTAACTTCTTAAGATTTAATTTGATATATTATTCACTGAATTTGGAGTTCATTTTCCTGCCCAGTTGATTGTGAGAAAACAGCTTATTGCAGTTAGGGTTTCAATTGACTATGTGCTTGGGAAAACTTGTTGAACCTCTTTTGTGGTACTAATTGCTTGGAATGGTAGTATTGGAATATTGTGTGGACTGTATTGAATGTTGAGGATGTTGAATGAGACGATGCATGACTTTGGAATGATGATTGAGTTGATTTAGGGTTTTGATCGCACGATTTTGCATGAAAAGCGAACCCTAATGACTAGGAATTCTTGTTAAGTGTTAACCGGGGGTTATTGTGTGGAAAATGTACGTTGCGTGGGCTGCCCGTAAAATGTTTTATAGTTCCAAATGTGAGTAGGCCATTGCATGTTGACAAATAAGCTTTTCTTGCACCCAAACCCCTTTGATATCCTCGCCTGTTGCATAAACTTATCACTTGATCCCGTGAGCTTCTTAATGTGTTATATGGCCTGTTTTATATGTGTTACATGGCTGCCCGATTAATGTTCATATGATTCTATTTGCCTTCATGTGAAATTACTTGCCTTATCGTGCTTCGTTTGACTACTTGTCAACATGCGATCTTATAACTGCTCGGAGGCAACCTACTTTGTTGTCCTCCTAATGTGATATGATGAATGTTATAAATGTGCATTGCATACGAGGTTGCAACCTTTCGTGTGGCGTGGTAGTGTTTCACGCACGCCGGGCGGCATCGGGCTTGCCGGTGTTACCGTGACTACCATGGTCCAATTCCCTCTCTCGCTTGGCATTTCACCCTCGGAGAGTTGGGTCGTAGGTTTCGGGGTACATCCGGAGTACACCCATTTGGGAGTGATAAGTGGATTATTGAAGTCGGCCGCACCAAATAATTCGAAATTGAAATTGAGAGAAAATGCTCACCGTATCCTTGAAATGATTGGTAATTGTATCCGTTTCTCGATTTGTTTCTTATAACTGCTTACCATATTATTTGTAATATGTGACATGTTTTAAAAAAGGGGTTTTCACAAAGTGAACCGGAAAATGAGTTTCAAAATTTATTTCTCGTTTCCCCCTCGCTGAGTTCATAAGGACTCACCCTCTTTTATCATTTCAGGTGAAGAAGAACAGGTACAGGAACATGAGGATAATGTACCTAATGATGAACCCCTGGAGTGATTTCCTGTTATTGTTGTTTTGCATGAACGTGATTACTTGTGTATTTTGTGCTGCTTGAAGACCATTTATCTTATGTTGCTTGCTGTTGCTAATGTATAAGACCCCCGTTGTAATTTGGGGTCCAATTTTGATTTGTACTTATTTTAGGTAGACCGCTGCTAGACATGACACTACTTTGATCGTTTTGCTTTTACTACCGCTAGTATCTATCGCAGGTTATGATGCTTGGTTAAGGAATAGGTAAATGAACTTATCCAATCTCAACAGGTACTCGCTAATAAGCTATGATAAATAGGCATATTTTGAAACGAGAATAAATGGACTAACGAGGCATAGTATTATGCTAGGTTATAAATCAAACGGGACGTCGAAATAACCAAAAGGCAATTCAATTGATGATTAAGTAGTAAATTCTAGTCGGGAATGAACTTGAATTGAAAGTTTTGAGGTTGTTAGAAAATTTAGGTAAAAACAAATAGCCCAATTACAGCCGTTATGCTGCCGAATTTCTGGAAAAATTTTGAAGTCTAGAATAAAACGTTAAGTGTTAAACCTCCTAAAATGATTAAGAATGTGAAAGGACTTGAATGTTTAGATCACACCTTAGTCTAACCTTTATAGGCCGGGTTGGGGCGTGACAATGGCCACTGCTATGAACACTATCGCCCAATTTGTTACACAACAGGGTCAGCCAGGGGTCGTTGGAGGTAATCAGGCTGCGAGAGCCGGAGGTAGTGGTCCTACCGGAGGGAATCTGTATGATCGGTTTATACATCATGGGGCCTATACTTTCTTTGGGGAGCCGGACGATATGAAAGCTGAGATGTGGCTAAGGAAGTTCGAGAGAGTGGCAGCGATACTGGAATGCCATGATGACAGGAAGATTACTTATGCTACTTTCCTTCTCGAGGGTGATGCTGAAGATTGGTGGAATACCATCAGTGAGAAATGGGGAGCTGAGGGAGTTCATCATTCGTGGGCCGACTTTGTCCAAGAATTTCGAGACAAGTATATATCGGTAGTTGCCCGCGAGAGGCGACAAACAGAGTTCATAAACTTGAAGCAGGGAAGTATGATGGTAGATCAATACGAGGCCACTTTTACCCGGCTTTCCCGTTATGCACCAGCTTTAATTCAGCCGGAGGACATGAAGATCCAAAGGTTCATCCTGGTTTTGAGGAGGGATATTATGCTGAACTTGTCTTCAAATGATTTTACTAACTATGCTGTAGTAGTCCGAGCTGCCTCGAGATATGAGAAACGGAAGGCCGATGTGTTAGTCGAAACCAGTCAATCGAGTAAACGGTTTCAGTCTCAGAGTCAAGGGTACCAGGGGCAGGCTGTATCAGTTGGGCAGAGTTCACAGTCGAGGCAGACTCAGAGTTACACAGGGTCTACTCAGACTCAGGCACGACCAGTCCAGAGTCAGACTCAGAGTCAGTTCCGTCTAGCAGTTTCCCATTCGCAGCAGGGTAGTTCAGCTACCTCTACTTACAGAGCTCCTTCGGGAGGCACTGTTGCAAGACGTCACCAGCAGTGCAGCTTCTGTCAGCGCCAGGGCCACACTGAGGATGTTTGTTGGAAGAAACATAACAAGTGTACAGGTTGCGGCAGTGATCAGTACAGGGTTAAAGACTGTCAGAAATTTAAGAACCCTAGAGGTCAGACATCAGCTCAGAATTCTCAGACCAGGGCACCAGCTACAGCACCACCACCACGAGGTCAGGCTCGTGTATTTTCTTTGGATGCTGAGGAGCTTCCGGATACTACTGCTGTGGTAGAAGGTATTTTTCTTCTTAATGATCAATCAGTTAAGGTTTTAATTGATTCCGGGGCTTCGCATTCTTTTATTACTCCTACTTGTGCACAAAATGCTAAATTGAAACATGATAAATTGTTGCATGAGATTGTGGTTTATACTCCTATGGGTCCGAAGTTTGTTACTAGATCTATTTGCAGAGCATGTAGTATATTTATTGAGGGTCGTGTTTTTCCTGCTGATTTGATTATCCTACCCTTCAATGACTTTGAAATTATATTGGAGATGGACTGGTTAAGTAAATATTATGCCCAGCTTGATTGTAGAAAGAAGATTGTGTATCTAGAAATGCCTGACCAGCCTGTACTTAAAATAGTTGGTAGTAGAAAATCTACCGGAACTCCTATTATTTCTTCTATTAGGGCATCTAAATTATTGAGCAAGGGTTGTGAGGCTTATCTTGCATATTTGATTAATCAACCTGGGGATCAATTGAAATTGAATGATGTACCTATCGTGAGAGAGTTTCCGGGGGTCTTTCCTGAGGAATTACCTGGGTTACCGCCTGATAGAGAGATAGAGTTCATGATTGATTTATTGCCGGGGACTTCACCTATCTCTAGGACTCCGTACAGAATGGCTCCACCTGAGTTGCAGGAATTGAAAGTTCAATTACAGGGCTTGCTTGAGAAGGGATTCATTCAGCCGAGTTCTTCGCCTTGGGGTGCGCCAGTCCTATTCGTTAAAAAGAAAGACGGATCTCTTCGCCTATGCATTGATTATCGGGGTCTTAATCAGGTAACCATCAAAAATAAATATCCTTTGCCTTTAATTGAAGAGTTATTTGATCAGTTGCAAGGCGCCAGGGTATTCTCTAAATTCAATATGAGGCAAGGTTATTATCAGTTGAGGATTAAGAAAGATGATGTTCCTAAAACTGCTTTCAGAACTCGATATGGCCATTATGAGTTTGTTGTCTTGCCGTTTGGTCTTACTAATGCTCCCGCCGCATTCATGGACTTAATGCAGAGGGTATTCCGTCCTTATCTGGACCAATTTGTGGTCATATTTATTGATGATATCCTTGTCTATTCTAAATCTGAGACGGAACATGAACAGCATCTCAGAATTGTGTTGCAGACTCTTCAGGAGCATCAGTTATTTGCAAAGTTTAGCAAATGTGAATTCTGGCTTAACCAAGTTGCTTTTCTTGGCCATATTATCTCGCAGGATGGTATTTCTGTTGACCCAGCGAAGATTGAAGTTGTGTTATCTTGGAAACGACCTGAAACTGTCACGGAGATTCGTAGCTTCCTTGGTTTAGCTGGGTATTATCGGAGGTTTGTCAAGGATTTCTCTAAGATTGCAGGGCCTTTAACTCAACTTACTCAGAAGAAAACAATATTTGACTGGAATGATAAATACGAGGCCAGCTTCCAGGAATTGAAGAAGAGATTGACTACAGCTCCTATTCTTGCTTTACCTGAGGGTTATGATAATCTGGTGATCTATAGTGATGCTTCGAAGGAAGGTCTGGGTTGTGTATTGATGCAGAATGGCAGGGTTATTGCTTATGCTTCCAGGAAACTAAAACCTTATGAACTCAATTATCCGACTCATGATCTTGAGCTTGCCGCTATCATTCTTGCATTAAAGAAATAGCGTCATTATCTCTGGGGCAACAAATTTGAAATCTTCACTGATCATAAGAGCTTGAAATATCTGTTTTCACAGAAAGAGTTGAACATGAGGCAGAGGCGATGGTTGGAATTACTTGAGGACTATAACTGCACCATTAACTATCTTCCGGGTAAGGCCAATATTGTTGCTGATACTTTGAGCCGAAAGGCTACTGTTGCTAGCTTGATTATCAAGAATTGGGAATTCATCGAAGAATTGTGCTTATGGAAGCCTAGTACATCAAATTCTGGTATTCAATTTGCAAGTTTGCAGATTCAATCTCTGTTGTTATCCAGGATTCGAGAAGCTCAACAGGCTGATCTTCAATTGTTGAAAGTCTTAGAGAATTCTAAAGGGGGAGAGTCGGATTTCAAACTGCACGACGATGGTATTCTTAAATTCAAGGGTAGAATCTGTATTCCGAATGATCCAACTCTAAAGAAGGAAATTCTTGCTGAGGCACACAGTTCCAGATATACTATCCATCCAGGCAGTACGAAAATGTATAAAGATTTAAAGCAGAATTTCTGGTGGAATAATATGAAGAGAGAAATTGCTGACTATGTTGCTCGATGCCTTACTTGTCAGAAAGTTAAAGCAGAACATCAGAGACCTGCAGGGTTGTTGCAACCTTTGGCTATTCCTGTTTGGAAATGGGATCATATTACTATGGATTTCGTATCAGATTTACCGAGGTCTTCGAGGGGTAATGACTCAGTCTGGGTTATTGTGGATAGACTGACCAAGACTTCTCATTTTATTGCTAAAAAGAAGTCTGATTCTCTTGATAAACTGGTAGAGTTGTATATTGAGAATGTTGTCCGACTACATGGAATTCCAAAGAGTATCGTGTCAGATAGAGATCCCAGATTCACATCTCAGTTCTGGCAGAAGATTCAGAAAGCTTTGGGCACGAATTTGAATTTCAGTACAGCTTATCATCCTCAGACAGATGGTCAATCCGAGAGAACTATCTTAATCCTCGAGGATATGTTGCGGGCTTGTATTCTGGACTTCGGTAAGAGTTGGGAGAAGTATTTGCCACTAGCAGAGTTCGCCTACAACAATAGTTATCAAGCTACTATTGGTATGGCACCTTATGAGGCACTTTATGGGCGTAAATGCCGGTCTCCTCTCTACTAGGATGATGTTGGTGAAATGAAGACTATCGACCCTACTCTCTTACCTGAAATGAACAAAATGATTGATCATGTGCAGCTTATCAGAAAAAGAATGCTTACAGCTCAGAGTCGGCAAAAGAGTTATGCAGATAGACGCCGTCGTGATCTGAAATTTGTCGTGGGCGACCGGGTATTTCTGAAAATTTCCCCTCGCAAGGGTTTGATTCGGCATGGTAAAGGAGGTAAACTCAGTCCTCGATATGTGGGACCATTTGAGATAACTGAAACTGTTGGTGATTTGGCTTACCGTCTAGCTTTACCTCCCAGTCTGGGCATAATTCATGACGTATTCCATGTTTCCATGCTTCGGAAGTATCAGCCAGATCCCTCTCACATACTTGAGCCGGAACCGCTAGAGATCAGTGAAACTTTGACCTACACAGAGAAACCTCTTCGAATTGTTGATCAGAAAGTTCAGGAGCTGAGGACTAAAAGCATTCCGATGGTTAAAGTTCTGTGGGATCATCACGGAGTAGAGGATGCGACGTGGGAGAGAGAGGATCATATGCGGGAACGGTATCCAGAGTTATTCGCCGATTCATGTAAGAATTGCGTGGACGCAATTAGTTTAAGGGGGAGAGGATGTGACGCCCGGGTTTCAGCCATGCATTTAATTACTGTTGCATCCCTTGTTTGCGCATTTACTTCTGTGCCTTACTAACTGACTTTTTGCGACTACTATTCACACCGTTTTTAAACTGCCTTCTATTAGTTAATTAGCATTTTTATTAAATCATATTAATTGTAAAAGTAGTGGGAAAAATGTGCATTTGAACTAAAGGCGTTAGGAGGGCTCGTTTAGAAAATGATTTTTGTAGTTGAGTGAATAGTATTACGTAACTAACTTAGGTAATTAATTAGCTAGCATATATTTTACTATCTAAGCTCGTTTTAAGCTCAATAAGCGCATTATATTAGATCACTTAAGCACCCAAGCTTGACCCCACCCAACTAAAAACCTTAAATAGCAACTAAGGCTCACAAAACACAAAACAAAAGAAAAAAAAAAGTGGGCAGAAATCCTGTAGCTGGGCCGAGAGCAAGGAGAAGAGAAAAAAAAAAGATTTTGCTCATCAACTCTCCAAATCAAGCCACTCCAAGCCTTGAGCTGCTAGTGTAGGGTGTTTGCAAGGTTCCTAGGTGCTCCTACGCGTATTGGTGAGGGATTTCACGGCTTGTTTTTGCATTTCTAAATAGTTGTCAATTTCTTGATTTGTTGAAAATGTGATCAAATGCCATTGTAGTTGTTATCTATGCTATTATACCATCTATATGAATGCTAGAGAACACATTTGAGCCGTCGTTTCGCAATTTAAACGGTTAGAATCGTTAGTTTGATTTTTAGGGTGAATAGTTACATTTTTTCTAGGGTTTTGTGTAATTGCTCGAATTAGCTTGATTCAATGCTTCTAATAGATGTCTTAGGTGCTAGTGAAGATAACCTAATAGCCCCGTGCACTTGCATTGCCCTTAAATCGCCTAAAAATAGAAAATAGCCGACTTTAATTTGGGGCTTTCGGGGTTAATGCGAATCCGGGTGAATTCGGGCTTCAATTCTAGTATCCTTAGGCTACCTAGGTGCTATAGATGCCTTGATATCCCTTGTTTGAAGCCCGGACAATGTATGTGTAGTTTAAAGCCATAAGAGGGAATTTGGGGCTTTCGGGGTAATCGCAGGCATTTGAAGGAGTTAGAGGGTTAAGAGGGTACCTTGAGGGTTAGTTAGAAGGTCGGGAGAGTTCCCTTTGAAAATGAAATCATTAACTTTGGTTTGGAAGAGAAATAGTTCGAAAAATAAAGGGGTTTAAGTGCAATTTCGGTTGTCTCACATTTCTAAACCCACGGCATGACTTCTTGAGTGTTTATATGTGATATTCAGTTGATTTGGAGCTTTTGGTATAATTCTATGGTTATTTTGTAATGTCTCTTTGCAAAACTGCATATTTGCTTATATAATTGTTCTATTCTAATTGCATCGAGGTCAACCTACTTTGTTGATCCTCATATGTGTTAATGCTTATATTATTGCTATTAACTTGCCATCGTTAAGTGCATTGCATAGTGGTTGCGCAACCATAGTGTCAGGGGCGGATGTGTTGAATATCGGCTGGGCGGTAGAGGGCTTGCCGGTGGATATTCAAACTCCGTGCCCTATTCCCTCATTCGCCTGGTCCGGAGATTGCCAGGGGATGTTGGGTCATAGGATTATCGGGGTACATCCGGAGTACACCCACTGGAGTGTTTGGGGTTATGCCGGCTTATCGTGATCGTGCTCGTGGTTCGTGGATCGTGAATGAAGACCAGTGAAGATTGGTGTATAGGGGATTGTGTGAAATGTATCCTTTTTTAATGTGTGGTTACTTAATTTATCATTGTTTCTTAAATTGTCTAAGTGATATTGTCGTATAATTGTATTATCTGTTGCATTGCACGCCCCGGGACTATATCCCTCACTGGGCAACAGTGGTTGCTCATACCTCGATATCTGTTTCAGGAGACGCTGAGGGTGATCCCTAGCTTGTTGAGTTAGTTGAGGAAGAAGAAGTTCAGATTGAGCCTTTACCTTAGTTGCTGTGCCTGATAGCTTGAGGTGGTTAATGAATTTGCTGCTATGTGGAATATTCATCTGATTACTTTATGTACTATTTTGTAGCCCAAGGGCTATGTATATGCTTGTTGTATAAGTTGAAGACTAGTTGGTTGTGTTGTAGCTTTGAAAGCCTATGAACTGTAATAACTTATGATCTACTTCTATTCGCTTTGCTTGCTTGGGAGTGAATGACTTAAAGTAAAAATGTTTGATCTTTCAATTATGTTTAATTGATTTCCTAGGATGTCATGATTATAAAACTATGTTGATAATAAGTTCTCGCATGCTTGTGTGTTTTGGAGCTATTGTGTACTATAAGGCTCGGATGGTCTTAGAACTTTGTTGTTTATTTAAGAAAAGCTTGTATTGTATTGTTGGGACCTTGTTTGAGTGATTACAGGTTTTTTTGAATGTCCACGGTACAGGGGAGACTCTGTCCGTGTGTCGGGTCCGGACTTAACCTTTAGCTTGGGGGTTGGGTCGGGGCGTGACATTGTCCCAAGCCCCATGCCCTTGGTTTGCGGGCCCAGTCTCAACGTGAGGCGAAGTTGTCTTGCCTAAGGTGTCGTGGAATTCGGTAATAGAAATGTGATGGATTAGTTTGTCATCCTTTTCAGGCTCACGACATACGATCCGGGACAGAAAAATAGCACAAAAGAAGAAAAGTGTCCTGAAATTGATGAAAACGTTCAATTTTGGGCTCCGAAAATAGGAGCAGCCGAGCAAGATTGCTGCCCCTGTCGTAGGGCTCTCGGAGAGCTTTCCAACGGTATGTTGTGCGCTGCGTAACTCCATACGAATCAAAAGTTATGGCCACCGGAGCGACGGAGACCTGGTCCCAAGCCCTACGCCCTCAGTTTGCGGGCCCAGCCTCTTCGTGAGGCGAAGTTGTGTTGCCCAAGGTGCTGTGGGATTCGGTAATAGAAATGAGATGGATTAGGTTGTCGTCCTTTTCGCGGCTCACGACGTACGATCCGAGATGAAAAACATCGCAAAAGAAGAAAAGTTCCCCGAAACTAATGAAAATGTTTGATTTTGGGCTCTTAAAATAGGCGTAGCCAAACAAGCTTGCTGCCCCTGTCGTAGGGCTCTCAGAGAGCTTTCCAACGGTATGCTGTGCGCTGCATAACTCCTTATGGATCAAAAGTTATGGGCACTGGAATGACGGAGACCTAGTCCTAAGCCCCACGCGCTCGGTTTGCGGGCCCAGCCATACGTGAAGCGAAGTTGTCTTGCCCAAGGTGCCGTGGGATTCAGTAATAGAAATGTGATGAATTAGATTGTCATCCTTTTCGCGGCTCACGATCTACGATCCAGGACGGAAAAATAGCGCAAAAAGAATAAAACTCTCCCGAAACTGATGTAAAATTTGATTTTGGGGTCTGAAAATAGGCGCAGCCAAGCAGGCTTGGTTCCTCCCTCGTAGAGCTCTCGGAGAGCTTTCCAACGGTATGTTGTGCACCGCGTAACTCCTTACGGATCAAAAGTTATGGGCAATAGAGCAACGGATACATGGTCACAAGCCCTATGCCCTCGGTTTGTGGGCCCAGCCTCATCATGAAACGAAGTTGTCTTGCCCAAGGTGCCGTGGGTTTGGGTAATAGAAATGTGATGGATAAGTTGGTCGTCGTTTTCGAGGCTAACGACATACAATCCGATAAAGAAAAACAACGCAAAAGAAGAAAAGTGCCCCAAAACTAAATAAAACTTTTGATTTTGGGCTCCGAAAAATGGCGCAACCGAGCAGGCTTGCTGCCCCCGTCGTAGGGCTTTCGGAGAGCATTACAACGGTATGTTGTGCACCAAGTAACTCCTGACGGATCAAAAGTTATGGGTAATGGACCGACGGATACGTGTTCACAAGCCCTCGGTTTGCGGACCCAGCCTCATTGTGAAGCAAAGTTGTCTTGCCCAAGGTGTCGTGGGTTTGGGTAATAGAAATGTGATGGATAAGTTTGTCGTCCTTTTCGCGGCTCACGACGTACGATTCGACACGAAAAAACAGCGCCAAAGAAGAAAAGTACCCCGAAACTGATGAAAATGTTTGATTTTGGGCTCCAAAAATAGGCACAGCCGAGCAAGGTTGCTACCCCCGTCGTAGGGCGCTCGAAGAGCTTTCCAACGGTATGCTGTACGCCCCGTAATTTCTTACAGATCAAAACTTATGGGCACCGGAGCGACGGAGACCTGATTCCAAGCCCTACGCCCTCGGTTTGCAGGCCCAGCCTCTACGTGAGGCGAAGTTGTCTTGCCCAAGGTGTCGTGGGATTCTGTAATAGAAATGTGATGGCTTAGTTTGTCGTCCTTTTCGGGCTCACGATGTACGATCCGAGATGAAAAAATAGCGCAAAAGAAGAAAAGTGTCCCAAAACTGATGAAAACATTCAATTTTGCGTTCCGAAAATAAGCACAGCCAAGGAAGCTTGCAGGCCCCGTCGTAAAGCTCTCGAAAAGCTTTCCAACGGTATGCTGTGCGCCGCGTAACTCCTTACGGATCAAAAGTTATGGGCAACATAGCGACGTATACCTAGTCACAAGCCCCACGCCCTCGGTTTGCAGGCCCAGCCTCTACGTGAAGTGAAGTTGTCATGCTCAAGGTGTCGTGGGTTTTGGTAATAGAAATATGATGGATAAGTTTGTCGTCCTTTTCACGGCTCACGATGTACGACCCGAGACGGAAAAACAGCGCAAAAGAAGAAAAGTGTCCTGAAACTGATGAAAACGTTCAATTCTGGGCTTCGAAAATAGGCCCAGCCGAGTAGGCTTGCTGCCTCCGTCGTAGAGCTCTCGAAGAGCTTTCCAACGGTATGTTGTTCGCCGCGTAACTCCTTATGGATCAAAAGTTATGGGCAACGGAGATACAGATACCTGGTTAAAAACCCCACGCCCTCGGTTTGCGGACCCAAGCTCATCGTGAAGCGAAGTTGTATTGCCCAAGGTTGTGAGGCCCTACCCCAAATAACGTGTCATACCTCGATTTGCGTAGCTTGGACCCAGAATTATATTACTGATCTTGGATTGCGTGCCTTGTCTTGGTTTTTGTGCATGCTTCGTCATACGTGCCTTGACCTAGAATTGTGTGTCCTAATCTTTGATGTACGTGCATTACCTCATTTTGTGTGCCTAACCTTGAACTGCGTACCTTAACCTAGATATAGAGTTGTGCCTTGATTTGCGTGTATTGTATTGAATTACGTGCCTTGCATTGGTTTACGTGCATTCACCTAGGATTGCGTGCATTAGTCTTGAAGTACGTGCCTTACTCTTGAAGTCGTGTCTTACCTCGTAGTTCGTGTCTACCTCGTGATTCGTGCCCCGTATTGATTTCGGTGCATGCCTCGTATTGCGTATCCTAAACCTCGAACTGTGTGCCTACACGCTAGCCAATAAAGAATCCTACACAAAGCACTAGACACTAAAATAATCCTACACAATCCACTAACCAATATTATATTCCTAATTCAAATTCTCTACAAACTCCACTAACAATAAAATAATACTAAACTATTCATACATTTCCCACTATCTATTATTCTATTCATAATTCAACTATCAACAAACATTCCTATATTTTATTCTACCTAGATTCCCTAAATTTCCAACATTCCTATGACAATTCTATGACACAAAATGCATAAAAATTAACCCAAAACCCTATCCAATGCACCCAAAATCTCGACACATGCATATGCCCATGCTAGGATGATTCAATTGTGCTTCTTGGAGACACAAATCTGATTTTTACATGCCCAAGGCCAACATTTGAATCAACAATAGCAAAAGCTTCTATTTTCTCTCATTTCTCTCACTCCCTCTCATTCTTCTCTCTCCCTCTCATTCTTCTCTCTCAATCTCGGTTTTGGCTGAGTTCATACACCCCATAGCTCATCTTCATCATTCCATGGTTCATCAAGGCAAGCTAGAAGCTAAGAAACTCGATTAAACAAGCTAGGATGCAAGAAACACACATGCAAGCTCTTTGAACTTCAATTTCGGTTTAGGTGAGTTTCCTAGCTTCCATTTTTTTTCTTCTTGTTCTAACCTCATGCACCTACTAAGAACTTTGTCACTAAGCTAGGAAAATTGAGAAAAAACGGGTGGAGTCTTGGCTAAGCAAGGAAAGGAACAAATCTTGTGCTTCATCAAAGTTTTGTGCATCTTCTTGTTGATTTGCTAAGGTGAGGGCTAAAACCTTTTGAAAATCCTTCAAAAATCCACATGCATGCTCTTAAATGTATGTCCTTGCTTCTGTATTTGAGTTAAATGAGTGTTCATAAGCTTTTACAACCATGCATGGCAAGATTTTGGCTTGAAGATGATGATAGATGAAATCGGGTTTGGTAACAGCTCTATGTCTTGTTGTTGCGAGGTGCGTTTGGCTAGGAAAATGATGTTGAAAATGCATGAAAATTGGTAGGTAACTATTTTTTCCAGTTTTGAACATTTTTTGCAGAACTAGACCAAAGCTAATTTTGACTCTAAGGTCCTTAAAATGGAAAATCATTAAAATGTGTCCAAATCTGAAAATCTAGAAAAAAATGAAGCAGGGTTTGGCAGATGCACGCAGCTTGTAGAACGAACCAGTTTTGACTTAGTAAATGATGCTCAAAATGCATGAAATTTGGTGCGCTTCTAAGTTTTTCAGTTCTGGACGTTTTTGTCAGAAATGGACCAAGGCTAAATCTGACCCTAAGGACCTCAAAAACGACAATTATAGAAGTGTGTGCAAATCTGGACAGTTTTGTGCAATCCCACTGTTTTGGCTATAACTATTGATCTCGAACTTCAAATGATGCAAGGTTTGTTTCTAATTTTAGTTCACTTCTTAAGCTTTAATTTGACATCTTATTCACTAGAATTGGAGATTGTTTGCTTGTCTTAATGATTGTGATAAAACAGCCTATTGCAGTAAGGGTTTCACTTAGTGTTATGCTTAGAAAAATTGTTGTAACTTCTCTTGTTGAATTAAATGCTTGGGATTGTGGCTTTGAGATGTTGTGTGGACTGTTTTGAGTACTTGGGGATGTTGAATTAATTGATGTATGGCTTGAGATTGACTTTGAGTTGACTTGGGGCTTAATCGCACAGGTAAGCACGAAATGGAAACCCTAGTGACTAGGCGAACTTGCTAAGTGTTGATCCTTTGAATATTGAGTGTAATTATATGTTTAGTAGGCTGCCCGTAGTTACCTTATAGCCCTAAATGTGATTTTGATTCGTTGCATGTTGGCAAATAGGCCTTTCTTGCATTCGAACCACGTAGATTGTTGTTGCATGTTGAATAACCTTATTATTTGATTTCGTGGACGTTGAAATGAGTTATATGACCTGATTTACGTGCGTTACATGCCTTCTCGTTTAATGTTCATATAACTCTATATGCTTTTCAAGTGAAATTACTTTTCTATTCGTGCCTCGCTTGTTTACTTGTCAATGTGCAATCTTATGACTATCCGGAGGCAACCTACTTTGTTGTCCTTCTAATGTGATATATTAAATGTCATAAATGTGCATTGCATACGAGGTTGCAACCTTTCATTCTGGCGTGGTAGCGTTCACACACACCGGGCGGCATCGGGCTTGCCGGTGCAACTGTGACTACCATTGTCGAATTCCCTCTCTCGCTTGGGGGCTAGACTTCCTCGGAGAGTTGGGTCGTAGGATTTTGGGGTACATCCGGAGTACACCCACTTGGCGTGATGAGGGGATGATTTGAAGTCATCCACAACAATTGAGAGCAAAAGCTCACCGTATCATTTTCACTATGTGTATAAGTACTCTCGCTTGGTTCCTAGAGGACCTCGGGGAGGAAAGACTAGTAATTATGTTCCTTTACTTTATATTATTGTTATGTACTTAATTGTGTTATATTCATGCTTGCAAAAGGATTTTCATAAGTTGAACAAGAAAATGAGTTTCAAAACCTATTTCTCATTCCCCCTCGCTGAGTTCATAAGGACTCACCCTATTTTATCATCTCAGGTGAAGAAGATCAAGAACAGGTACCTAAGGACGATATGCCTAACGATGATTCCTTGGAGTGATTGCCTGTCCTATGTGCTTTGCGTGGTTATGGCTATTTGTGAACTATGCTACTTGAAGACTATTTCTTTTTATGTTGCTCAATGTTTGTAATGAAAAAGACCCCTGTTGTAATTTGGGGTCTAATTTTGGGTTGTACTGATATTTACTAGGCAGACACTAGACACTACTATGGTCATTTTGCTATTATTACTGCTAGTACCTATAATAGGATTATGAAGTATTAGGTAAGGGCTAAGTAAAATGAACCAACCAAATCTTAAGCAGGTACTCGCTATTAAGCTAAGATCAACAGGTATTTTTGTAACGAGGTTTAACAAACAAACGAGACATAGTATCATGCTAGGTTATTAATCAAACGTAACATCGAGATAGTTAGTAGGCGTTTCAATTGATGATAAATAGTAATCTTAGTTGGAAATGAATTTGAGATGGTAAATTTTGAGGCATTTAGGAAATTAGGTCAAACTAAGGAGCCAATTACAGCCATTATGCTGCCGGTTTTCTGGAGAATTTTGGAGTTCTAGGCTAACGTTAAGCGTTAAACCTTAATGAATGATTAAGTACATGAAATGATATGAATGTTTAGATCACACCCTAGTCTAACCTCTATAGGTCGGGTTGGGGCGTGACACCTTATATTAGAATGGTATCAGAGCTTAGTTTAGTAACTAGGCATTAGTCGGGTTCAACTCTCGAACCATGGGTAGAAGCCCTAAGGTAATTATGATGTCTTGTTTATATGTGTTAATGTGTGCTAATGTGCTTTAATTGCTTTGAGCATTGAATATTATGTGCTTTTGAGGACCATATGTATTATGTGTCATGCATACCAACACGCTAGTGACCTCGATAATGCATGCATACTTTTATACTCCTTCCTTGATACAGGTGTATGTTATATGACCGTGAATGACTGTTTATACACATAGATAGTTAGGATTAGGACTTTCAGGGAAGTGAATTTGTGCAAGACGAACGAAAAGGCTCGGTTAGAGATTTCTCGCATCTTCACAGGTACTCGATGGATCGTATGTATTATTGGATATGAATATATATACAATGCGTAGCACAGGTATAATTGCTGAGGTAAAATTATCTCCTTATCTTTGGAATACACATGCCTGTGATTAAGTTAACAATTTTATGTCTATGAAGTTTTGATTCCGTTAAACTGTTCTTCTCATTGTGGTTCAAGTATAAAGGTTAAAGACATGCTACTTCCTTAGATATAAGGGTATACTATTAAATATGTAGAATAGTATATATTCTCATGTGCTGATAGTGGAAGTTGACAATAGTTTACTTTTAGGGGTTAGATTATTAAGACATGGATAGTGTATTTGAGTGACTTAACAATGGATAACCTCAAGACATGTAGGCAACTCTAGAGACCAAATTTAACAAGGTTGATGATTCTTTAGTATAACAAGATATAAGGATGCTAGAATCGAGGAATTCATGTAGCTAGAACTCGTGTTCGGAAGACTACACCTAAATGTTAGGTCGGATAGAAGTGTAAGGAATTGAATTATGCATTAGATGACTAATGTTGCTAAAGGTCCTAAGTTGGATATCGGTGATATTTAGAATCATGGTATTAATTTGGTGCCTCTCAGATTTAGTTGTGATTATGCAAAGTAAGTCATTCTATGCACTCGTTGTTTGGATACCCTAGAGGATGTTAGAAAGCATATATCCCTAAGTAAGACCGATGGACCTAGTATATAAAACATGGAAATGAGATTAAAGCATCTGGTTACAAAGTGGAGTCGTTAAGGTATGATTAGTAATCCTAAATAGCTAATAATGAGTATGCATGATGATTCATGGTGAACCCTAGGACCTAAGGTCGATGAGTCTTGATGCTCTTAGTTAGTTGAACATGTAAATGAGAAGAGTGAGATTTCATGTAGTTAAGATAGAGATGAATTAGAGT
This sequence comes from Ehretia macrophylla, assembly GCA_037974665.1. Lineage (NCBI taxonomy): Eukaryota > Viridiplantae > Streptophyta > Magnoliopsida > Boraginales > Ehretiaceae > Ehretia > Ehretia macrophylla. The sequence continues at coordinate 32,633,647 of CM075777.1, forward strand.
CATAATGACCCAAGAGACTATTGTTAGACCACCGTATCTATGTGCACCATTTCATATCTAGAAACTAGCGATTGGTAGACTTCGAATTGTGGTCGTTGAATAGAGGGGTGAATCTTGTAGTGATAGTTAAATGAGTGGTTGATTACTTTTGAAGTTCTATTAGGTTATGTTGAAGGATGCCTCGTGGTCATAATTATTATGTTGATACAACTTTGAAGTTATCTCATGTAAGTATCTTATGAGCTCGATCATTTCGGTACCCATTTATAGTCCTAAGACTGTTGTTGAACGGTTGGTAACCTAGTAGAGCATTGATATCACTTACATGGCGATGAACCCAGCTTAGTAACATTAATGTTGAAGATATATTGGCGGGCATTAAGTGTTCGAAGGAATGACTAGGTCGCTAAGTGAGTAGGACCATTGTCTTCTTAGTATGACGTAACCTTGGATTGAGGTGAGTAGAATTTATTTGAGGCTGAAACTCTTCACCTTAGGAGTCTTGGTTAAGATTGAAAGAAATTCTGAAGCCTCGAGACGTGAAAATAGAGATTTGAATAAGGAAATAGATTGTGGATCATAAGCTGATGAAATTTACTTATAAAAGTTGAACTAGTGCAACATGATTAATTTACCCATGCAATTTCAATGACAATTTGTTGGTGGTACCTAATAAACCTTAGAATTTGAGTTTAACGAATATCAACGGTCTTTCTTCTTAAGTACGAGCGTGAAGGTTAACGAAGCTAGGAATGAATGTTAGTGAAAAGGAGCCTATAACCGGGAGACTAGTCATTAGAAGATTTGCTAATCTAATGTACCTACGAGATAAGGACTATGATACTATCGATAGATGATGATTGAGATGGATTAGTTTGTTTGGTGAGTTCTTCCTGAAAATAGAGTCGTATTGTGGAAATGACCCATAACGTGTGTATGTCCTAGGTGTTAACAATTTTGAAACTAGTTGGTAGGATATATAAATCGGATATAGACCTATCATCTTGAAATTGGTATATGTCACCATAGGATCATGGTATTATTGTGATATTCCTTTTGAGGTATGAATGCGGGATTGATACAACATGAGTCATGATTTTGGAATTATAGTTATATAGTCAGAATACCGATGCAACTTTGATGACTATGTTTGAAGACTTCAACCTTAGCTAATGAACTTGACCTTAAGATCAAATGGAAGGAATAGAGTCGTTCAAAGGAAAGAACTGTAAATGTAGAGGTCACACCGAATTAAATGATTTGAGAAACGTAGGAAGTGAATTGGTTGTAGTAAGAGAGATCACAAAACGTGGGACAAAACGGAATGGGACAATAACAAAGGTCAGAATACGTTTAAATGAAATCAACAAGTAGGAATGAATTTCGGGACGAAATTCTTTTAAGGAGGGGAGGATGTGAGGCCCGACCCCGAATAACGTGTCATACCTCGATTTGCTTACCTTGGACCCAGAATTATATGACTGATCTTGGATTGCGTGCCTTGTCTTGGTTTTCGTGCATGCTTCGTCATATGTGCCTTGACCTAGAATTGTGTGCCCTAATCCTCGATGTACGTGCGTTACCTCGTTTCGTGTGCCCTAACCTTGAACTGCGTACCTTAACCTAGATATAGAGTCGTGCCTTGATTTGCGTGCATTGCATTGAATTACGTGCCTTGCATTGGTTTACGTGCATTCACCTAGGATTGCGTGCATTAGTCTTGAAGTACGTGCCTTAGTCTTGAAGTTCTTGTCTTACCTCGTAGTTCGTGTCTACCTCGTGATTCGTGCACCGTATTGATTTCGGTGCGTGCCTCGTAGTGCGCATCCTAAACCTTGAACTGTGTGCCTACACGCTAACCAATAAAGAATCCTACACAAAGCACTAGACACTAAAATAATCCTACACAATCCACTAACCAATATTATATTCCTAATTCAAATTCTCTACAAACTCCACTAACAATAAAATAATACTAAACTATTACTACATTTCCCACTATCTATTATTCTATTCATAATTCAACTCATCAACAAACATTCCTATATTTTATTCTACCTAGATTCCCTAAATTCCCAACATTCCTATGACAATTCTATGACACAAAATGCATAAAAATTAACCCAAAACCCTACCCAATGCACCCAAAATATCGACACATACATATGCCCATGCTAGGATGATTCAATTGTGCTTCTTGGAGACACAAATCTGATTTTTGCATGCCCAAGGCCAACATTTGCATCAACAATAGCAAAAGCTTCTATTTTCTCTCATTTCTCTTACTCCCTCTCATTCTTCTCTCTCAATCTCGGTTTTGGCTGAGTTCATACACCCTATAGCTTATCTTCATCATTCCATGGTTCATCAAGGCAAGCTAGAAGCTAAGAAACTCGATTAAACAAGCTAGGATGCAAGAAACACACATGCAAGCTCTTTGAACTTCCATATCGGTTTAGGTGAGTTTCCTAGCTTCCATTTCTTTTCTTCTTATTCTAACCTCATGCACCTACTAAGAACTTTGTCACTAAGCTAGGAAAATTGAGAAAAAATGGGTGGAGTCTTGGCTAAGCAAGGAAAAGAACAAATCTTGTGCTTCATCAAAGTTTTGTGCATCTTCTTGTTGATTTGCTAAGGTGAGGGCTAAAACCTTTTGAAAATCCTTCAAAAATCCACATGCATGCTCTTAATTGTATGTCCTTGCTTCTGTACTTGAGTTATATGAGTTTTGATAAGCTTTTACAACCATGCATGGCAAGATTTTGGCTTGAAGATGATGATAGATGAAATCGGGTTTGGTAATAGCTCTATGTCTTGTTGTTGCGAGTTGCGTTTGGCTAGGAAAATGATGTTGAAAATGCATGAAAATTGGTAGGTAACTATTGTTTCCAGTTTTGAACATTTTTTACAGAAATAGACCAAATCGAATTTTGACTCTAAGGTCCTCAAAATGGCAAATCATTACAATGTGTCCAAATCTGGAAATCTGGAAAAAAATGAAGCAGGTTTTGGCAGATGCACTGACCTTGTAGAACGAACCAGTTTTTACTTAGTAAATGATGCCCAAAATGCATAAAATTTTGTGTGCTTCTAGGTTTTTCAGTTCTGGACGTTTTTGTCAGAAATGGACCAAGGCTAAATCTGACCCTAAGGACCTCAAAAAAGACAATTATCAAAATGTGTGCAAATCTGGACAGTTTTGTGCAATCCCACTGTTTTGGCTATAACTATTGATCTCGAACTTAAAATGATGCATGGTTTGTTTCTGATTGTAGTTCACTTCTTAAGATTTAATTTGACATCTTATTAACTGGAATTGGAGATTGTTTGCTTGTCTTAATGATTGTGAGAAAATAGCCTATTGCAGTAAGGGTTTCACTTAGTGTTATGCTTAGAAAAATTGTTGTAACTTCTCTTGTTGAATTAAATGCTTGGGATTGTGGCTTTGAGATGTTGTGTGGACTGTTTTGAGTACTTGGGGATGTTGAATTAATTGATGTATGGCTTGAGATTGACTTTGAGTTGACTTGGGGCTTAATCGCACGGGTAAGCACGAAATGGAAACCCTAGTGACTAGGCGAACTTGATAAGTGTTGATCCTTTGAATATTGAGTGTAATTATATGTTTAGTAGGCTGCCTGTAGTTACCTTATAGCCCTAAATGTGATTTTGATTCATTGCATGTTGACAAATAGGCCTTTCTTGCATCCGAACCACGTAGATTGTTGTTGCATGTTGAATAACCTTATTATTTGATTTCGTGGACGTTGAAATGAGTTATATGACCTGATTTACGTGCGTTACATGGCTGCCCGTTTAATGTTCATATAACTGCATATGCTTTTCAAGTGAAATTACTTTTCTATTTGTGCCTCGCTTGTTTACTTGTCAATGTGCAATCTTATGACTGTCCGGAGGCAACCTACTTTGTTGTCATTCTAATGTGATATATTAAATGTCATAAATGTGCATTGCATACGAGGTTGCAACCTTTCAATCTGGCGTGGTAGCGTTCACGCACACCGGGCAGCATCGGGCTTGCCGGTGCAACCGTGACTACCATTGTCGAATTCCCTCTCTCGCTTGACGGCTAGACTTCTTCGAAGTGTTGGGTCGTAGGATTTCGGGGTACATCCGGAGTACACCCACTTGGCGTGATGAGGGGATGATTTGAAGTCGGCCGCAGCAACGAAGAGCAAAAGCTCACCGTATCCTTTTCACTATGTGTATAAGTACTCTCGCTTGGTTCCTAGAGGACCTCGGGGAGGAAAGACTGTTAATTGTGTTCCTTTACTTTATATTATTGTTATGTACTTAATTGTGTTATATTCATGCTTGCAAAAGGATTTTCATAAGTTGAACCGGAAAATGAGTTTCAAAACTTATTTCTCGTTCCCCCTCGCTGAGTTCATAAGGACTCACCCTCTTTTATCATCTCAGGTGAAGAAGATCAAGAACAGGTACTTGAGGACGATGTGCCTAACTATGATTCCTTGGAGTGATTGCCTGTCATATGTGCTTTGCGTGGTTATGGCTATTTGTGAACTATGCTACTTGAAGACTATTTCTTTTTATGTTGCTCAATGTTTGTAATGTAAAAGACCCCTGTTGTAATTTGGGGTCTAATTTTGGGTTGTACTGATATTTACTAGACAGACACTAGACATTACTATGGTCATTTTGCTATTATTACTGCTAGTACCTATAATAGGATTATGAAGTATTAGGTAAGGGCTAAGTAAAATGAACCAACCAAATCTTAAGCAGGTACTCGCTATTAAGCTAAGATCAACATGTATTTTTGTAACGAGGTTTAACAAACAAACGAGACATAGTATCATGCTAGGTTATTAATCAAACGTAACATCGAGAGAGTTAGTAGGCGTTTCAGTTGATGATAAATAGTAATCTTAGTTGGAAATGAATTTGAGATGGTAAATTTTGAGGCATTTAGGAAATTAGGTCAAACTAAGGAGCCAATTACAACCGTTATGCTGCCGGTTTTCTGGAGAATTTTGGAGTTCTAGGCTAACATTAAGCGTTAAACCTTAATGAATGATTAAGTACGTGAAATGATATGAATGTTTAGATCACACCCTAGTCTAAACTCTATAGGTCGGGTTGGGGCGTAACAAAGGTGCCGTGGGTTTCTGTAATAGAAATGTTATGGATAAGTTTGTCATTTTTTTCGCGGCTCACGATGTATGATCCGGGATGGAAAAAAACACAAAAGAATAAAAGTGTCGCTAAACTGATGAAAACATTCGATTTTGGGCTCTAAAAACAGGCTCAGCAAAGCAAGCTTGTTGCCCCCGTTGTAGAGCTCTCGAAGAGCTTTCCAACGGTATGTTGTGCGTCGCGTAACACCTTACGGATCAAAAGTTATAGGCAACGGAGCGACAGATACCTGGTCACAATCCCCACGCCCTCAGTTTGCAAGCCCAGCCTCTACGTGAAGCGAAGTTGTCTTGCCCCAGGTGCTGTGGCATTTGGTAATAGAAATGTGATGGATAAGTTTGTCGTCCTTTTCGCGGCTCACGATATACGATCCAGGACAAAAAAAAATCGTAAAAGAAGAAAAGTTTCTCGAAACAGATGAAAACGTTAGATTTTGGACTTCGAAAATAGGCGCAACCGAGCAAGCTTGCTGCACTCGTCGTAGAGCTCTCGGAGAGCTTTCCAACGGTATGCTGTGACGCGTAACTCCTTACGGATGAAAAGTTATGGGCAACGGAGCAACGGATACCTGGTCCTAAGCCCCACGCCCTCGGTTTACGGGACCAACCTCTACGTGAGGCGAAGTTGTCTTGCCTAAGGTGCCGTGGGATTCGGTAATAGAAATGTGATAGATTAGTTTGTTGTCCTGTTCGGGCTCACGACGTACGATCCGGGATAAAAAAAATAGCGCAAAAGAAGAAAAGTGTCCCGAAACTAATGAAAACATTCGATTTTAAGCTCTAAAAATAGGCGCAGCCGAGCAAGCTTGCTGCCCCCGTCGTAGAGCTCTTGGAAAGCTTTCCAACGGTATGCTGCGCATCGCGTAACTTCTTACGGATCAAAAGTTATGGGCAACGAAGCGACGTATACCTGGTCATAAGCTCCACACCCTCGGTTTGCGGGCCCAGCCTCTATGTGAAGCGAAGTTGTCTTACCCAAGGTGCCGTGGATTTTGGTAATAGAAATATGATGGATAAGTTTGTCGTCCTTTTTGCGGCTCACGACGTACGATCCAGGACGGAAAAATAGCGCAAAAGAAGAAAAGTGTCCCGAAACTGATGAAAATGTTCAATTTTGGGCTCAACCTCTTCGTGAGGCGAAGTTGTCTTGCCCAAGGTGCCATGGGATTCGGTAATAGAAATGAGATAGATTAGGTTGTCGTCCTTTTCGCGGTTCAAGACGTACGATCCGGGATGGAAAAACAGTGCAAAAGAAAAAAAGTTCCACGAAACTAATGAAAACGTTTGATTTTGGGCTTTGAAAATAGGTGCAGTCGACCAAGCTTGCTGCCCCCATCGTGCAGCTCTCGGAGAGCTTTCCAACAGTATGTTTTTCGCCACATAACTCCTTACAGATCAAAAGTAATGGGCACCGGAGCGACGGAGACCTGGTCCTAAGCCCTACGCCCTCGGTTTGCGGGCCCAGCCTCTTCGTGAGGTGAATTTGTCTTGCCCAAGGTGCCATAGAATTCGGTAATAGAAATATGATGGATTAGGTTGTCATCCTTTTCGTGGCTCACGACTTATGATTCGGGACAAAAAAAATAGTGCAAAAGAAGAAAAGTATCCCGAAACTAATGTAAACATTTGATTTTGGGCTCCGAAAATAGGCGTAGCCGAGTAGGCTTGGTTTCCCTGTCGTAGAGCTCTCGGAGAGCTTTCCAACGGTATGTTGTGCGCCTCGTAACTCCATACGCATCAAAAGTTATGGGCAACGGAGCGACGGATGCCTGGTCCTAAGCCCCACGCCCTCGGTTTGCGGGCCCAGCCTCTACGTGAAGCGAAGTTGCCTTGCCCAAGGTGCTATTGGATTTGGTAATAGAAATGTGATGGATAAGTTTGTCGTCCTTTTCGCGGCTCACGACTTACGATCTGGGACGGAAAAAAATCGTAAAAGAAGAAATGTATCTTGAAAATGATGAATATGTTATATTTTGGGTGCCGAAAATAGGCGCAGCCGAGCAAGCTTGATGCCCCGGTCGTAGGGCTCTCGGAGAGCTTTCCAACGGTATGCTGTGCGCCGTGTAACTCCTTACGGATCAAAAGTTATGGGCACTAGAGCGACAGAGACCCGGTCCCAAGCCCCACGCCCTCAGTTTGCTGGCCCAACCTCTTCGTGAGGCGAAGTTGTCTTGCCCAAGGTGCCGTGGGATTCAGGAATAGAAATGTGATGGATTAGTTTGTCGTCCTTTTCGCGGCTCACGAATTACGATCCGGGACGAAAAAACAGCGCAAAAGAAGAAAAGTTCCCCGAAACTAATGAAAACGTTTGATTTTGGGGTCTGAAAACAGGTGTAGTCGAGCAAGCTTGCTGCCCCCGTCGTTGTGCTCTCGGAGAGCTTTTCAACAGTATGCTGTGTACCGCGTAACTCTTTACAGATCAAAAGTTATGGGCACTGGAGCGATGGAGACTTGGTCCCAAGCCCCACGCCCTCGGTTTGCGGGCCTAGCCTCTACGTGAAGTGAAGTTGTGTTGCCCAAGGTGCCGTGGGATTCAGTAATAGAAATGTGATGGATAAGTTTTTCATCCTTTTCGCGGCTCACGACGTACAATCCTGGATGGAAAAAAATCGTAAAATAAGAAAAGTATCCCAAAACTGATGAAAACGTTAGATTTTGGGCTCCGAAAACAAGCACAGCCATGCAAGCTTTCTACCCCCATCGTAGGGCTCTCAGAGAACTTTCCAACGCTATGTTGTGCGCCGCGTAACTCCTTACAGATCAAAAGTTATGGGCACCGGAGCGACGGAGACCTGGTCCCATGCCCCACGCCCTCAGTTTGCGGACCAGCCTCTTCATGAGGCGAAGTTGTCTTGCCCAAGGTGACGTGGGATTCAGTAATAGAAATGTGATGGATTAGGTTGTCATCCTTTTCGCAGCTCACGACTTATCATTCGGGATGAAAAAACAGCACAAAAGAACAAAAGTGTCCCCAAACTGATGAAAACATTTGATTTTGGGCTCTGAAAAATAGGAACAGCCGAGCAAGTTTGCTGCCTTCGTCGTAGCGCACTCGGAGAGCATTCCAACGGTATGTTGTGCGCCGCGTAACTCCATATGGATCAAAAGTTTTGGGCACCGGAGCGACAGAGACCTAGTCCCAAGCCCCACGCCCTCGGTTTGCGGACCCAGCCTCTACATGAAACGAAGTTGTCTTGCCCAAGGTGCTGTGTGATTCTTTAATAGATGTGATGGATTAGGTTGTCATCCTTTTCGCGGCTGACGAAGTACGATACAGGATGGAAAAACAACGCAAAAGAAGAAAAGTATCCCAAAATTGATGAAAATCTTCGATTTTGGCCACCGAAAACAGGCGCAGCCAAGTAGGTTTGCAGCCCTCATCGTAGAACTCTTGGAGAGCTTTCCAACGGTATGCTGTGCACCACATAACTTCTTACGGATCAAAAGTTATGGGCAACGGAGCAACGGAGCCCTAGCCCAAGACCTACTCCCTCGGTCTGCGAGCCCAGCCTCTACGTCAAGCGAAGTTGTCTTGCCCAAGGTGCCATGGGATTCAGCAATAGAAATGTGATGGATAAGTTTGTCATCCTTTTCACGGCTCACGATGTACGATCCGGGACGGAAAAAAAACGTAAAAGAAGAAAAGTATCCCGAAACTGATGAAAACGTTAGATTTTGGGCTCCAAAAATAGGCGCAGCCATGCAAGCTTTTTTCCCTCGTTGTAGGGTTCTCGGAGAGCTTTCGAACGGTATGTTATGAACTCCATAACTCCTTACAGATCAAAAGTTATGGGCACCGGAGGAACGGAGACCTAGTCCCAAGCCCCACGCCCTCGGTTTGCGGGCCCAGCCTCTTCGTGCGGCAAAGTTGTCTTGCCCAAAGTGCTGTGGGATTCGATAATAGAAATGTGATGGATTAGATTGTCATCCTTTTCGCAGCTCACGACGTATGATTCGAGACGGAAAAACAGCGCAAAAGAAGAAAAGTGTCTCTAAACTAATGTAAACGTTTGATTTTGGGCTCCGAAAATAGACACAGCTGAGCAGGCTTGGTGCCCCTGTCGTAGAGCTCTCAGAGAGCTTTCCAACGGTAGACTGTGCGCGTCGTAACTCCTTACGCATCAAAAGTTATGGGCAACGGAGCCACGGATACCTGGTCCTAAGCCCCACGCCCTCGGTTTGCGGGCCCAACCTCTACGTGAAGCGAAGTTGTCTTACCCAAGGTACCGTGGGATTAGGTAATAGAAATGTGATGGATAAGTTTGTCATCCTTTTCGCGGCTCACGACTTACGATCTGGGACAGAAAAAAATCGTAAAAGAAGAAATGTATCCCGAAACTGATGAAAATGTTAGATTTTGGGATCCCAAAATAGGCGCATCCAAACAAGCTTGCTGCCCCCGTCGTAGGGCTCTCGGAGAGCTTTCCAGTGGTATACTGTGCGCCGCATAACTCTTTACGGATCAAAAGTTATGGGCACTGGAGCGACGAAGACCTGGTCCCAAGCCCCACGCCCTCAGTTTGCGGGCCCAACCTCTTCGTGAGGTGAAGTTGTCATGCCCAAGGTGCCGTGGGATTTGGTAATAAAAATGTGATGGATTAGGTTGTCGTCCTTTTTGCGGCTCACAACGTACGATCCGGGACGAAAAAATAGCACAAAATAAGAAAAGTTCCTCGAAACTAACGAAAATGTTTGATTTTGGGCTCCGAAAATAGGTGCAGTCGAGCAAGATTGCTGCCCCCGATGTAGTGCTCTCGGAGAGCTTTCCAACGGTATGTTGTGCATTGCGTAACTCCATACGAATCAAAAGTTATGGGCAATGGAGCGACGGATACCTCGTCCCAAGCCCTACTCCCTCGGTTTGCGGACCCAGCCTCTACGTGAAGTAAAGTTGTCTTGCCGAAGGTGCTGTGGGATTCGTTAAGAGAAATGTGATGGATTAGGTTGTCGTCCTTTTTGTGACTCACGATGTACGTTCCGGGACGGAAAAATAGCGCAAAAGAAGAAAAGTGTCCCGAAACTGATGAAAGCATTCGATTTTGGGCTTCAAAAATAGGCGTAGCCGAGCAGCCTTGCTGCCCCCGTCGTATAGCTCTCGGAGAGCTTTCCAATGGTATGTTGTACGCCGCGTAACTCCTTACAAATTAAAATTTATGGGCATTGGACCGACGGAGCCGTGGTCCCAAGCCCTACGCCCTCCGTTTGCGGGCCTAGCCTCTACATGAAGTGAAGTTGTCTTGTCCAAGGAGCCGTGGGATTTGGTAATAGAAATGTGATAGATTAGGTTGTCGTCATTTTCTCGGCTCACGATGTACGATCCAGTACTGAAAAATAGGGTAAAAGAACAAAAGTATCCCGAATCTGATGAAAACGTTCAATTTTGGACTCCAAAAATAGGCGCAGCCGAGCAGGCTTGCTGCCCCCATCATAGAGCTCTCGGGGAGCTTTCCAACGGTATACTGTGAGCCGCATAACTCCTTACGGATTAGAAGTTATGGCCACCGGAACGATGGAGACCTGGTCCGAAGCCCATCACCCTCGGTTAGCGGGCCCTGCCTCTATGTGAAACGAAGTTGTCTTGCCCAAGGAGCCATGGGATTCGGTAATAGAAATGTGATGGATTAGTTGTCGTCTTTTTCGCGGCTCACGACGTACGATCCGGGATGGAAAAACATCACAAAAGAAAAAAAGTATCCCCAAACTGATGAAAACGTTTCATTTTGGGCTCTGAAAAATAGGAACAGCCGAGCAAGCTTGCTGCCTCCGTCGTATAGCTCTCGAAGAGCATTCCAACGGTATGCTGCACGTCGCGTAACTCCATACGGATCAAAAGTTATAGGCACCGGAGCAACAGAGACCTTGTCCCAAGCCCCACGCCCCGCGCCCCATGCCCTCGGTTTGCGGACCCAGCCTCTACGTGAAACGAAGTTGTCTTACCCAAGGTGCCGTGGGATTCCGTAATAGAAATGAGATGGATTAGGTTGTCGTCCTTTTCGCAGCTGACGACGTATGATCCTGGATGGAAAAACAGCGCAAAAGAAGAAAAGTGTCCCAAAACTGATGAAAACGTTCGATTTTGGGCTCTGAAAATAGGCGTAGCTGAGCAGGTTTGTAGCCTCCGTTGTAGAACTCTCGGAGAGCTTTCCAACGGTATACTGTGCGCCATGTAACTTCTTAAGGATCAAAAGTTATGGGCAACAGAGCGACGGAGCCCTGGTCCCAAGACCCACTCCCTCGGTTTGCGGGCCCAGCCTCTAAGTGAAGCGAAGTTGTCTTGCCGAAGGTACCGTGGGATTCGGTAATAGAAATGTGATGGATTAGGTCGTCGTCCTTTTCACGGCTCACAACGTACGATCCGGGATGGAAAAACGGCACAAAAGAAGAAAAGTGTCCCGAAACTGATGAAAGCATTCGATTTTGGGCTTCGAAAACTGGCACAGCCGAGCAGACTTGCTGCCCCGTCGTAGAGCTCTCGGAGACCTTTCCAACAGTATGTTGTGCGCCGTATAACTCCTTACGGATCAAAAGTTATGGGCACCGTAGCGACGGAGACTTAGTCCCAAGCCCCACGCCCTCGGTTTGCGGACACAGCCTCTACATGAAGCGAAGTTGTCTTGCCCAAGGTGCCATGGGATTCGGTAATAGAAATGTGATGGATTAGGCTGTCGTCCCTTTCGCAACTCACGACGTACGATCCGGGATGTAAAAACAGCGCAAAAGAAGAAAAGTATCCCTGAACTGATGAAAAAGTTTGATTTTGGGCTTCAAAAATAGGCGCAGCCGAGCAAGTTTGCTGCCTCCATATTAGAGCTCTAGGAGAGCTTTCCAACGGTATGTTGGGCGCCGTGTAACTCCTTACGGATCAAAAGTTATGGATATCGGAGCGACGGAGCCCCGGTCCCAAGGCCCACGCTCTCGGTTTGCGGGCTCAGCCTCTATATGAAGTGAAGTTGTCTTGACCAAGGTGCCGTCGGATTCGGTAATAGAAATGTGATGGATTAGGCTGTCGTCCTTTTCGCGGCTCACGACGTACGATCCGGGATGAAAAAATAGCGCAAAAGAAAAAAAGTATCCTAAACTGATGAAAACGTTTGATTTTAGGCTTTAAAAAGAGGCGCAGCTGAGCAGGTTTACTGCCTCCATATTAGAGCTCTCAGAGAGCTTTCCAACGATATACTGTGCACCGCATAACTCCTTACGGATCAAAAGTTATGGGCACCGGAGCGACGAAGACCTGGTCCCATGCCCCACGCCCTCGGTTTGCAGGCCCAACCTTTACGTGAAGTGAATTTGTCTTGCCCAAGGTGCCATGGGATTCGGTAATAGAAAAGTGATGGATTATGTTGTCGTCTTTTTCGCGGCTCACGACGTACGATTCGGGACGGAAAAATAGCGCAAAAGAAGAAAAGTGTCCCGAAACTGATGAAAACATTAGATTTTGGGCTCCGAAAACAGGTACAGCCTGGCAAGCTGGCTGCCCCCGCTGTAGTGCTCTCGAAGAGCTTTTCAACGGTATAATGTGCGCCGTGTAACTCCTTACGGATCAAAAGTTATGGGCATTGGAACGACGGGGCCTTGGTCCTAAGCTCCACGCCCTCGGTTTGCGGGCCCAGCCTCTACGTGCCCAGCCTCTACGTGAAATGAAGTTGTCTTGCCCAAGGTGCCATGGGATTCGGTAATAGAAATGTGATGGATTAGGTTGTCGTCCTTTTCGCGGCTCATGACATACGATCCGAGACGGAAAAATAGCGCAAAAGAAGAAAAATATCCCCAATCTGATGAAAACGTTCGATTTTGAACTCCGAAAATAGGTACAGTAGAGCAGGTTTGCTGCCTCTGTCGTAGAGCTCTTGGAGATCTTTCCAACGTTATGTTGTGTGCCACGTAACTCCTTACGGATCAAAAGTTATGGGCACCAGAGCGACGGAGACCTGGTCCCAAGCCCCGCGCCCTCGATTTGCGGGCCTAGCCTCTACGTGAAACAAAGTTATCTTGCCCAAGGAGCTGTGGGATTCGGTAATAGAAATGTGATGGATTAGGTTGTCGTCCTTTTCGTGGCTCATGACGTACGATCCTGGACGGAAATACAGCGCAAATGAAGAAAAGTGTCCCGAATCTGATGAAAACATTCTATTTTGGGCTCTGAAAATAGGTGCAGCTGAGCAGGCTTGCTGCCCACATCGTAGAGTTCTCAGAGAGCTTTCCAACGGTATACTGTGCGCCGCGTAACTACTTACAGATCAAAAGTTATGTGAACCGAAGCGACGGAGACCTGGTCCCGAGCCCCACGCCCTCGGTTTGCGGGCCCAGCCTATACGTGAATCGAAGTTGTCTTGCCTAAGGTACCGTGGGATTCGATAATAGAAATGTGATGGATTAGGTTATCGTTCTTTTCGCGGCTCACGACGTACGATCCGGGACGAAAATACAGAGCAAAACAGGAAAAATGTCCCTAAACTGTGAAAACGTTTGATTTTGGTCTATGAAACTAGGCACAGCTGAGCAAATTTACTCCCTCTATCGTAGAGCTCTTGGAGTGCTTTCCAACAGTATCCTGTATGCCACGTAACTCCTTACGGATCAAAAGTTTTGGGCACCGGAACGATGGAGCCCTGGCCCCACGCCCTCGGTCTACGGGCCCAACCTCTACGTGAAGCGAAGTATTCTAGCCCAAGGTGCCGTGGGATTCGGTAATAGAATTGTGATGGATTAGGTTGTCATCCTTTTCGCGGATCACGACGCATGATCCGGGACGGAAAAACAGTGCAAAAGAAGAAAAGTATCCCCAAACTGATGAAAACGTTCGATTTTGGGCTCTGAAAATAGGCGCAGCCGAGCAGGCTTGCTGCACACATCGTGGAGCTCTCGGAGAACTTTCCAACGGTATGCTGTGCGCCACATAACTCCTTACGAATCAAAAGTGATGGGCACCGGAGCGACGGGGACCTGGTGTCGAGCCCCACGCCCTCGGTTTGCGGGCCCAGCCTCTATGTGAAGTGACGTTGTCTTGCCTAATCTGTCATGGGATTCAGTAATAGAAATGTGATGGATTAGGTTGTCGTCCTTTTTGCAGCTCACAACGTACGATCCGGGATGAAAAAATAGTGTAAAAGAACAAAAGTGTCCCCAAACTAATGGAAACGTTCGATTTTGGGCTCCTAAAATAGGCACAGCCAAGCAATTTTGCTGCCTCTGTCGTAGAGCTCTCGGAGAGCTTTCCAACTGTATCCTGTGTGCCGCGTAACTCCTTACGGATCAAAAGTTATGGGTACCAGAGTGATGGAGACCTGGTCCCAAGCCCCACGTCCTCGGTTTAAGAGCCCAGCCTCTACGTGAAGCAAAGTTGTTTTGCCCAAGGTACCGTGGTATTCGGTAATAGAAATGTGATGGATAAGGTTGTCGTCCTATTCGCGGCTCATGACGGACAATCCGGGACCGAAAAACACCGGAAAAGAAGAAAAATATCCCCAATCTAATGAAAATGTTCAATTTTGGGCTCCAAAAATAGGCGCAGCTGGGCAGGCTGGCTGCCCATGTCGTAGAGCTCTCGGAAAGCTTTCCAACGGTATGTTGTGCACCGCGTAACTCCTTACGGATCAAAAGTTATGGGCACAGGAGCGACGGAGCCCTGGTCCCAAGCCCCACGTCCACGATTTGCCGGCCCAGCCTCTACGTGAAGCGAAGTTGTCTTCCCCAAGGTGCCGTGGGATTCGGTAATAGAAAAGTGATGGATTAGGTTGTTGTCCTTTTTGCGACTCACGACGTATGACCCAGAACGGAAAAACAGCGCAAAAGAAAAAAGTGTCCCGAATCTGATGAAAACATTTGATTTTGGGCTCCAAAAATAGGCGCAACTGAGCAGGCTTGCTGCCCACATCGTAGGGCTCTCAGTGAGCTTTCCAACAGTATGTTGTGCTCCGCGTAACTCCTTACGGATCAAAAGTTATGGGTACCGGAACGACGGAGACCTGGTCCTATGCCCCATGCCCTCGGTTTGCGGGCCCAGCCTCTACTTGAAGCGAAGTTGTCTTGCCCAAGGTGTCACGGGATTCAGTAATAGAAATGTGATGGATTAGATTGTCATCCATTTCGCGGCTCACGACGTACGATCCGGGATGAAAAAACAGCGCAAAAGAAGAAAAGTGTCCCCGAGCTGATGAAAATGTTCGGTTTTGGTCTTCGAAAACAGGCGCAGCCGAGCAGGCTTGCTGCCCATATCGTAGAGCTCTCGAAGAGGCTTCCAACGGTATGCTGTGCACCGCGTAACTTCTTACGGACAAAAGTTATGGGCACTGGAGCGACAGATACCTGGTCCCAAGCCCTACTCCCTCGATTTGCGGGCTTAGCCTCTACGTGAAGCGAAGTTGTCTTGCCCAAGGAGCCATGGAATTCGGTAATAGAAATATGATGGATTAGTTTGTCATCCTTTTCGCGGCTCACAACGTACGATCCGGGATGAAAAAACAGCGCAAAAGAAGAAAAATGTCCCTAAACTGATGAAAATGTTCGATTTTGGGCTCCAAAAAGAGGAGCAGCCTAGCAAATTTGCTGCCTTCATCGTAGAGATCTCGTAGAGCTTTCTAACGGTATGCTGTGCGAAGCGTAACTCCATACGGATTAAAAGTTATGGGCACCGGAGCGACGGAGCCCTGGTCCCAAGCCCCACACCCTCGGTTTATGGGCCCAGCCTCTACGTAAAGCGAAGTTGTCTTCCCAAGGTGTTGTGGGATTCGGTAATAGAAATGTGATTGATTAGGTTGTCGTCCTTTTTGCGGCTCACGACGCATGACTTGGGATAGAAAAATAGCGCAAAAGTAGAAAAGTGTCCCAAAACTGAGGAAAATGTTCCATTTTGGGCTCTGAAAACAGGTGCAGCCAAGCAAGCTTGTTGCCCCCGTCGTAGAGCTCTCGAAGAGCTTTCCAACGGTATGCTGTACACCGCGTAACTCCTTACGGATCAAATGTTATGGGCACCGGAGCGACGGAGACCTGGTCCCAAGCACCACGCCCTCGGTTTGCGGGCCCAGCCTCTACGTGAAGTGAAGTTGTATTGCCTAAATTTCCATGGGATTCGGTAATAGAAATGTGATGGATTAGGTTGTCATCCTTTTCACGGCTCACGACGTACGATCCGGGATGAAAAAACGGCACAAAAGAAGAAAAGTATCCCTAAACTGATGAAAACGTTCGATTTTGGGCTCCGAAAATAGGCGCAGCAGAGCAGGTTTGCTCCTTCCGTTGTAGAGCTCTCGGGGAACTTTCCAACGGTATTCTATACGCCGCGTAACTCCTTACAGATCAAAAGTAATTGGCACTGGAGCGACGGAGCACTGGTCCCAAGCCCCACACCCTTGGTTTGCGGGCCCAGCCTCTATGTGAACCAAAGTTATCTTGTCCAAGGTGCTGTGGGATTCGGTAATAGAAATGTGATGGATTAAGTTGTCTTTCTTTACGCGGCTCACGACGTACGATCCTGGATGGAAATACAGCACAAAAAAAGAAAAGTGTCCCCAAACTGATGAAAACATTCGATTTTGGTCTATGAAAATAGGCGCAGCTGAGCAAATTTGCTGCCTCCGTCGTAGAGTTCTCAGAGAGCTTTCCAACGGTATGCTGTACGCCGCGTAACTCCTTACGGATCAAAAGTTATGGGCACTAAAGCGACGGAGCCCTAGTCGAAAGCCCCACATCCTCAGTTTGCGGACCCAGCCTCTACGTGAAGCGAAGTTTTATTGCCCGAGGTGTCATGGGATTCAGTAATAGAAATGTGATGGATTAGGTTGTCGTCCTTTTTGCGGCTCACGACGTACGATTCGGAATGGAAAAACAGCACAAAAGAGGAAAAGTATCCCCAAACTGATGAAAATGATCGATTTTGGTCTCCAAAAACAGGCGCAGCCGAGTAGGCTTACTGCCTAT
The DNA here is from genome assembly GCA_037974665.1 of Ehretia macrophylla. Taxonomy (NCBI): domain Eukaryota; kingdom Viridiplantae; phylum Streptophyta; class Magnoliopsida; order Boraginales; family Ehretiaceae; genus Ehretia; species Ehretia macrophylla. Next base: position 32,650,743 of record CM075777.1, read on the forward strand.
ATCGTAGAGCTCTCGGAGAGCCTACCAATGGTATGATGTGCACCGCGTAACTCCTTACGGATCAAAGGTTATGGGCACCGGAGCGACGAAGACCTGGTCCCAAGCCCCACGCCCTCGGTTTGTAGGCCCAGCTTCTACGTGAAGCGAAGTTGTCTTGCCCAAGGTGCCGTTTGATTCGGTAATAGAAATGTGATGGATTTGGTTGTCGTCCTTTTCGCGACTCACGACGTACGATCCGGGATGGAAATACAGCGCAAAAGAAGAAAAATGTCCACTAACTGATGAAAATGTTCGATTTTGTGCTTTGAAAAGAATCGCAGCCGAGCAAGTTTGCTACCTCCGTTGTAGAGCTCTCAGTGAGCTTTCCAATGGTATGTTGTGCGTCTCGTAACTCCTTACGGATTAAAAGTTATGGGCACCGGAGCGACGGAGCCCTAGTCCTAAGCCCCACGCCCTTGGTTTGCGGGCCCAGCCTCTACATGAAGCAAAGTTGTCTTGCCCCAGGTGCCGTGGGATTCAGTAATAGAAATGGGTCGGATTAGGTTGTCGTCCATTTCGCGGCTCACGATGTATGACCCGGGACGGAAAAACAATGCAAAAGAAGAAATGTGTCCTGAAACTGATGAAAACGTTCCATTTTGGGCCCCAAAATAGGCGAAGCCGAGTAGGCTTGTTGGCCTCGTCTTAGAGCTCTCGGAGAGCTTTCCAACGGCATACTGTGCGCCTCTTAACTCGTTACGGATCAAAAGTTATTGGCACCGGAGCGACGGAGACCTGGTCCCAAACACCACGCCCTCGGTTTGCAGGCACAGCCTCTATGTGAAAAGAAGTTGTCTTGCCCAAGGTTCCGTGGGATTCAGTAATAGAAATGTGATGGATTAGGTTGTCGTCCTTTTTACTGTTCACGACGTACGATCCGAGACGAAAAAACAGCGCAAAATAAGAAAAGTATCCCGAAACTGATGAAAACATTAGATTTTGGGATCCGAAAATAGGCTCAGCCTGACAAGTTGGTTGCCCCTGCTATAGAATTCTTGGAGAGCTTTCCAACGGTATACTGTGCGTCGCGTAACTCCTTACAGATAGGCACTAGAGCGACGGAGCCCTGACCCCAAGCCCCACGCCCTCAGTTTACGGGCCCAGCCGCTACGCGAAGCAAAGTTGTCTTGCCCAAGGTGCTGTGGGATTCGGTAATAGAAATGTGATAGATTAGGTTGTCGTCCTTTTTGTGGCTCACGACGTACGATTCGGGACGGAAAAACAGAGCAAAAGAAGAAAAGTATCCCAAAACTAATGAAAACATTCAATTTTGGGCTTCGAAAATTGGCGCAACTGAGTAGGCATGCTGCCGACATCATAGAGTTCTCAGAGAGCTTCCAACGGTATTTTGTGCGCCGCGTAACTTTTTACGGATCAAAAGTTATGGGCACCGGAGCGACGGATACCTGGTCCCAAGCCCCACACCCTCAGTTTGTAGGCCTAGCCTCTACGTGAAGCAAAGTTGTCTTGCCCAAGGTGCCATGGGATTCGGTAATAAAAATGTGATGGATTAGATTGTCGTCCTTTTTGCGGTTCACGACGTGCGATCCGGGACGAAAATACAGTGCAAAAGAAGAAAAGTGTCCCTAAATTGATAAAAACGTTCAATTTTGGGCTCCGAAAAGAGACGCAACCGAGCAGGTTTACTACCTACATCGTAGAGCTCTCGGAGAGCTTTCCAACAGTATGTTGTGCGTCTCGTAAGTCCTTACGGATTAAAAGTTATGGGCACTGGAGCGACAGAGGGTCCGAAGCCCCACGCCCTCGGTTTGCGAGCCCAGCCTCTATGCGAAGCAAAACTGTCTTGCCCAAGGTACCGTGGGATTCGGTAATAGAAATGTGTTGGATTAGGTTGTCGTCCTTTTCGCGGCTAACGACGTACAACCCGGGATGGAAAAACAATGCAAATGAAGAAATATGTCCATTTTGGACTCCAAAAATAGGCACAGCTAACCAGGCTTGTTGCCCCAGTCGTAGAACTCTCGGAGAGCTTTCCAACGGTATGCTGTGTGCCGCGTAACTCCTTACGGATCAAAAGTTATGGGCACCGGAGCGACGGAGACCTGGTCCCAAGCCCCACGCCCTCGGTTTGCGGGCCCAGCCTCTACGTGAAGCGAAGTTGTCTTGCCCAAGTGGCCGTGGGATTCGGTAATAGAAATGTGATGGATTAGGTTGTCGTCCTTTTCGCGGCTAACGACGTACGATCCGGGATGGAAAAACAGCGCAAAAAAAGAAAAGTATCCCGAAACTGATGAAAACATTAGATTTTGGGCTCTAAAAACAAGCGCAGCCTAGCAGGCTGGCTTCCCCCGCTGTAGAGCTCTTGGAGAGCTTTTCAACAGTATGATGTACTTTGCGTAACTCCATACGAATTAAAAGTTATGGGCACCGGAGCAACGGAGCCCTTGTCCTAAACCGCACGCCCTCGGTTTGTGGGCCCAGCCTCTACTTGAAGCAAAGTTGTCTTGCCCAAGGTACTGTAGGATTCGGTAATAGAAATGTGATGAATTAGGTTGTCATCCTTTTCGTGGCTCACGACGTACAACCCGGGATAAAAAAATAGCACAAAAGAATAAAAGTGTCCCTAAACTGATGAAAACGCTCCATTTTGGACTCTGAAAATTGTACAGCCAAGCAAGCTTGTTGCCCCTGTTGTAAAGCTCTCGGTGAGCTTTTTAACGGTATGTTGTGCGCAGCGTAACTCCTTACGGAACAAAAGTTGTAGGCACCGGAGCGATAGAGACCTAGTCCCAAGCCCAACGCCCTCGGTTTGCAGGCACAGCCTCTACGTGAAGCGAAGTTGTCTTGCCCAAGGAGCATTGGGATTCAGTAATACAAATGTGATGGATTTGGTTGTCGTCCTTTTCGAGGCTCACGACGTACGACCCGGGACAGAAAAATAACGTAAAAGAAGAAAAGTGTCCCCAAACTGATGAAAACATTCAATTTTTGGCATTGAAAAGAGGTGCAGACGAGCAGGTTTGCTACCTTTGTCATAGAGCTCTCGGAGAGCTTTCCAACGGTATGTTGTGCGTCGCGTAACTCCTTACGGATTAAAAGTTATGGGCACCGAAGCGACGGAGCCCTACTTCCAAGTTTCACGCCCTCGATTTGCGGGCCCAACCTCTACGCGAAGTAAAGTTCTCTTGCCCAAGGTACCGTGGGATTCGGTAATAAAAATGTGATAGATTTGGTTGTCATCCTTTTTTAGGGTCATGACGTACGACCCGGGACCCAAAAACAGCGTAAAAGGAAAAAAGTGTCCTGTAACTAATACAAACGTTGCATTTTGGGCTTCGAAAATAGGCACAGCTGAGCAGGCTTATCGCCCCCATCGTAGAGCTCTCGCAGAGCTTTCAAAAGGTATGCTGTGCGCCGCGTAACTCTCTACGGATCAAAAGTTATGGGCATCGGAGCGACGGAGACCTGGTCCTAAGCCCCACGCCCTCAGTTTGCGGGCCCAGCCTATACGTGAAGCGAAGTTGTCTTGCTCAAGGTGCCATGGGATTCGGTAACAGAAATGCGATAGATTAGGTTGTCGTCCTTTTCGCGGTTCACGACGTACGACTCGGGATAAAAAAATAGTGCAAAAGAAGAAAAATGTCCTGAATCTAATGAAAACGTTCGATTTTAAGATTCGAGAACAGGCGCAACCGAGCAGGCTTGATGCCCATATCGTAGAGCTCTTAGAGAGCCTTCTAATAGTATGATGTGCACTGCGTAACTCCGTATGGATCAAAAGAAAACGGCACCGGAGCGACGGAGCCCAGGTCCCAAGCCCCACGCCCTCAGTTTGCGGGCCCAGCCTCTACATGAAGCGAAGTTTTATTGCCCAAGGTGCCATGGGATTGGGTAATAGAAATATGATGGATTAGGTTGTCGTTCTTTTCGCGGCTCACGACATACGATCTGGGATAGAAATATTGCGCAAAAGAAGAAAAGTATCCCCAAACTGATGAAAACGGTCAATTTTAGGCTCCGAAAATAGGGTCAGCCGTGCAGGCTTGATGCCCATATCGTAGAGATCTCGGAGAGCCTTCCAACAGTATGCTTTGCGGCGCGTAACTCCTTGCAGATCAAAAGTTATGGGTATCGGAGCGACGGAGCCTTGGTCCCAAGCCCCACGCCCTCGGTTAGCGGGCCCAGCCTCTACGTGAAGCGAAGTTGTCTTCCCAAGGTACCGTGGGATTCGGTAATAGAAATGTGATGGATTAGGTTGTCGTCCTTTTCGCGGCTCACGACGTACGATCCGGGACGAAAAAACAATTCAAAAGAAGAAAAATATCCCCAAACTGTTGAAAACATTCGATTTTGGGGTCTAAAAAGAGGCACAGCCGAGTAGGTTTGCAGCCTCCGTCATACAGCTCTCGAAGAGCTTTCCAACGGTATGCTTTGCGCCACATAACTCCTTGCGGATCAAAAGTTATGGGCACCGGAGCGACGGAGACCTGGTCCCAAGCCCCATACCCTTGGTTTGCATGCCCAGCCTTTACGTGAAGCGAAGTTGTCTTGCAAAAGGTGCCGTGTGATTCGGTAATAGAAATGTGATGAATTAGGTTGTTGTCCTTTTTGTGGCTCACGACGTAGGATCCGGGACGGAAAAACAGCGCAAAAGAAGAAAAATGTCCCAAAACTGATGAAAATGTTCAATTTTAGGCTTCAAATATAGGCGCAGCCAGGCAGTGTGGATGCCCCCGTCGTACAGCTCTCGGAGAGCTTTCCAACAGTATGCTGTGCGCCGCGTGACTATTTACGGATCAAAAGTTATAGGCACCGGAGCAACGGAGCCCTGGTCCCAAGACCCATGCCCTCGGTTTACGGGCCCATCCTCTACGTGAAGTAAAGTTGTCTTGGCCAAGGTGCCATGGGATTCGATAATAGAAATATGATGGATTAGGTTGTCGTCCTTTTCACTGGTCACGACGTATGACCCGAGATGAAAAAATAGCACAAAATAAGAAAAACATCCCGAAACTGATGAAAATGTTGCATATTGGGCTCCGAAAACAGTCGCAGCCAGGCAGGCTTGTTGCCTTAGTCATAGAGCTCTCGGAGAGCTTTCCAACAGTATGTTGTGCGCCACGTAACTCCTTACGGATCAAAAGTTATGGGCACCGGAGCGACAAAGACCTGGTCCTAGCCCCACGCCCTTAGTTTGTGGACCCAGCCTCTACGTGAAGCGAAGTTGTCTTGCCCAAGGTACCGTGGGATTCGGCAATAGAAATGTGATAGATGAGGTTGTCGTCCTTTTCGCAGCTCAAGACGTACGATCCGGGATGGAAAAACAGCGCAAAAGAAGAAAATTATCCCAAATATGATGAAAATGTTCAATTTTGGGCTCCGAAAAAAGGTACAGCCGAGCAAGCTTGCTACCCCAGTCGTAGAGCTCTCAGATAGCTCTCCAACGGTATGTTGTGCGCCGTTTAACTCCTTACGAATTAAAAGTTATGGGCGCCGGAACGATGGAGACCTGGTCCCAAGACCCACGCACTCGGTTTGCGTGCCCAGCCTCTGTGTGGAGCGAAGTTGTCTTGCCCAAGGTGTCATGGGATTCGGTAAAAGAAATGTGATAGATTAGGTAGTCGGCCTTTTCGCGACTAACAACGTACGATCCGCGACAGAAAAACAGCGCATAAAAAAAAATGTCCCGAATCTAATGAAAACGTTCGATTTTAGGATTCGAGAACAGGTGCAACCGAGCAGGCTTGATGCCCATATCATAGAGCTCTCAGAGAGCCTTCTAATAGTATGCTGTGCACTACGTAACTCCGTACGGATCAAAAGAAAACGGCACCGGAGCGACGGAGCCCAGGTCCCAAGCCCCACGCCCTCAGTTTACGGGCCCAGCCTCTACATGAAGCGAAGTTTTATTGCCCAAGGTGCCATGGGATTCGGTAATAGAAATATGATGGATTAGGTTGTCGTTCTTTTCGCGGCTCACGACATACGATCTGGGATAGAAATATTGCGCAAAAGAAGAAAAGTATCCCCAAACTGATGAAAACGGTCAATTTTAGGCTCCGAAAATAGGGTCAGCCGTGCAGGCTTGATGCCCATATCGTAGAGATCTCGGAGAGCCTTCCAACAGTATTCTTTGCGGCGCGTAACTCCTTGCAGATCAAAAGTTATGGGTATCGGAGCGACGGAGCCCTGGTCCCAAGCCCCACGCCCTCGGTTAGCGGGCCCAGCCTCTACGTGGTGCGAATTTGTCTTCCCAAGGTACCGTGGGATTCGGTAATAGAAATGTGATGGATTAGGTTGTCGTCCTTTTCGCGGCTCACGACGTACGATCCGGGACGAAAAACCAATTCAAAAGAAGAAAAGTATCCCCAAACTGTTGAAAACATTCGATTTTGGGATCTAAAAAGAGGCACAGCCGAGTAGGTTTGCAGCCTCCGTCATACAGCTCTCGAAGAGCTTTCCAACGGTATGCTTTGCGCCACATAACTCCTTGCGGATCAAAAGTTATGGGCACCGGAGCGACGGAGACCTGGTCCCAAGCCCCATACCCTTGGTTTGCATGCCCAGCCTTTACGTGAAGCGAAGTTGTCTTGCAAAAGGTGCTGTGTGATTCGGTAATAGAAATGTGATAAATTAGGTTGTTGTCCTTTTTGTGGCTCACGACGTAGGATCCGGGACGGAAAAACAGCGCAAAAGAAGAGAAATGTCCCAAAACTGATGAAAATGTTCAATTTTAGGCTTCAAATATAGGCGCAGCCAGGCAGTGTGGATGCCCCCGTCGTACAGCTCTCGGAGAGCTTTCCAACGGTATGCTGTGCGCCGCGTGACTATTTACGGATCAAAAGTTATAGGCACCGGAGCAACGGAGCCCTGGTCCCAAGACCCATGCCCTCGGTTTGCGGGCCCATCCTCTACGTGAAGTGAAGTTGTCTTGGCCAAGGTGCCATGGGATTTGATAATAGAAATGTGATGGATTAGGTTGTCGTCCTTTTCACTGGTCACGACGTATGACCCGAGATGAAAAAATAGCACAAAATAAGAAAAACATCCCGAAACTGATGAAAATGTTGCATATTGGGCTCCGAAAACAGTCGCAGCCAGGCAGGCTTGTTGCCTTAGTCATAGAGCTCTCGGAGAGCTTTCCAACAGTATGTTGTGCGCCACGTAACTCCTTACGGATCAAAAGTTATGGGCACCGGAGCGACAAAGACCTGGTCCTAGCCCCACGCCCTCAGTTTGTGGACCCAGCCTATACGTGAAGCGAAGTTGTCTTGCCCAAGGTACCGTGGGATTCGGCAATAGAAATGTGATAGATGAGGTTGTCGTCCTTTTCGCGGCTCACGACGTACGATCCGGGACGGAAAAACAGCGCAAAAGAAGAAAATTATCCCAAATATGACGAAAACGTTCTATTTTGGGCTCCGAAAAAAGGTACAGCCGAGCAAGCTTGCTACCCCAGTCGTAGAGCTCTCAGATAGCTCTCCAACGGTATGTTGTGCGCCGTTTAACTCCTTACGAATTAAAAGTTATGGGCGCTGGAGCGATGGAGACCTGGTCCCAAGACCCACGCGCTCGGTTTGCGTGCCCAGCCTCTGTGTGGAGCGAAGTTGTCTTGCCCAATGTGTCATGGGATTCGGTAAAAGAAATGTGATAGATTAGGTAGTCGGCCTTTTCGCGACTAACGACGTACGATCCGCGACGGAAAAACAGCACATAAAAAAAAAAAGTACCAAAACTGATGAAAACATTCAATTTTGGCTCCGAAAAAAGGCGCAGCCGAGCAGGCTTGTTGCCTTCATTGTAGAGCTCTCGGAGAGCTTTTCGAAGGTATGTTGTGCACTGCGTAACTCTTTACGGATCAAAAGTTAAGGGCATCGGAGCGACAGAGACCTAGTCCCAAGCCCCACGCCCTCGGTTTGCGGGCCCAACCTCGACGTGAAGCGATGTTGTCTTGCCTAAGGTGCCGTGGGATTCGGTAATAGAAATGTGATGGATGAAGTCGTCGCCCTTTTCGCGGCTCACGACGTACGATCCGGGACGGAAAAACAGCACAAAAGAAGAAAATTGTACTGAATATGATGAAAATGTTTGATTTTGGGCTTTGAAAACTAGCGCAGCTGAGCAAGCTTGTTACCCTCGTCGTAGAGCTCTCAAAGAGCTTTCCAAGGGTATGTGGTACACCGCATAACTCCTTACGGATCAAAAGTTATGGGCGCTAGAGCGACGGAGACCTGGTCCCAAGCCCCACGCCCTCGGTTTACGGGCCCAGCCTTTGCGTGAAGCGAAGTTTTCTTGCCCAGGGTATCATGGGATTCGGTAATACAAATGTGATGGATTAGGTTGTCGGCCTTTTTGCGATTGACGACGTACGATCCGCGACGGAAAAACAGCGCAAAAGAAAAATAGTGTCCCAAAACTGATGAAAACGTTCCACTTTGGGCTCTGAAAGTAGGCGCAGCCAAGCAAGTTTGTTGCCCTCATCGTAGAGCTCTCGGAGAGCTTTCCAACGGTATGTTGTACGCCGCGTAACTCCTTACGGATCAAAAGTAATGGGCATCGGAGTGACGGAGACTTGGTCCCATGCCCTACGCCCTCCGTTTGCTGGCCCAGCCTCTACGTGAAGCAAAGTTGTCAGGCCCAACGTGCCATGGGATTCGGTAATAGAAATGTGATGGATGAAGTTGTCGTCCTTTTTGCTCCTCACAACGTACGATTCGTGATGGAAAAACAGCGCAAAAGAAGAAAATTGTCCCGAATATGATGAAAATGTTCAATTTTGGGCTTCAAAAATAGGCGCAACTGAGCAGGCTTACTACCCCCATCGTAGAGCTCTCAGAGATCTTTCCAATGGTATGTTGTGCGCCACGTAACTCCTTACGGATCAAAAGTTATGGGCGGCGGAGCGATAGAGACCTGGTCCCAAGCCCTACGCCCTCGGTTTGCGGGCCCAGCCTCTGCGTGAAGTGAAGTTTTCTTGCCCAGGGTGTCGTGGGATTCGGTAATAGAAATATGATGGATTAGGTTGTTGGCCTTTTCGCGGCTGACGATGTGCGATCCGCGATGAAAAAACAGCGTAAAAGAAAAAAGTGTCCCGAAACTGATGGAACGTTCCATTTTAGGATTCGAAAACAGGCGCAGCCGAGTAGGCTTGTTGCCCGCATCGTAGAGCTCTCAGAGAGCTTTTCGATGGTATGTTGTGCGCCACGTAACTCTTTACGGATCAAATGTTAAGGGCATCGGAGCGACGGAGACCTGGTCCCAAGCCCCATGCCCTTGGTTTGCGGGTCCAACCTCTACGTGAAGCGAAGTTGTCTTGCCTAAGGTGTCGTGGATTCGGTAATAGAAATGTGATGGATGAAGTTGTTGTCCTTTTCGCAGCTCACGACGTACGATCCGAGACGGAAAAACAGCACAAAAGAAGAAAATTGTACTGAATATGATGAAAATGTTCGATTTTGGGCTTTGAAAACTAGCGCAGCCGAGCAGGCTTGCTACCCCCGTCGTAGACCTCTCAAAGAGCTTTCCAACGGTATGTAGTACACCACATAACTCCTTACGGATCAAAAGTTATGGGCGCCGGAGCGACAGAGACCTAGTCCCAAGCCGTACGCCCTCGGTTTACGGGCCCAGCCTCTGCGTGAAGTGAAGTTTTCTTGCCCAAGGTATCATGGGATTCGGTAATACAAATGTGATGGATTAGGTTGTCGGCCTTTTCACGGCTAACGACGTACGATCTGTGACCGAAAAATAGCGCAAAAGAAAAAAAGTTTCCAAAAACTGATGAAAACGTTCCATTTTGGGCTCCGAAAGTAGGCGCAGCCGAGCAAGTTTGTTGCCCTCATCGTAAAGCTCTCGAAGAGCTTTCCAACGGTATGTTGTACGCCGCGTAACTCCTTACGGATCAATAGTAATGGGCATCGGAGATACGGAGACTTGGTCCCATGCCCCACGCCCTCCGTTTGCTGGCCCAGCCTCTACGTGAAGCAAAGTTGTCAGGCCCAACGTGCCATGGGATTCGGTAATAGAAATGTGATGGGTGAAGTTGTCGTCCTTTTTGCTCCTCACGACGTACGATTCGTGATGGAAAAACAGCGCAAAAGAAGAAAATTGTCCCGAATATGATGAAAACGTTCCATTTTGGGCTTCGAAAACGGGCGCAACTGAGCAGGCTTACTACCCCCATCGTAGAGCTCTCAGAGATCTTTCCAATGGTATGTTGTGCGCCACGTAACTCCTTACGGATCAAAAGTTATGGGCGCCGGAGCGATAGAGACCTGGTCCCAAGCCCTACGCCCTCGGTTTACGGGCCCAGCCTCTACGTGAAGTGAAGTTTTCTTACCTAGGGTGTCGTGACATTCGGTAATAGAAATATGATGGATTAGGTTGTCGGCCTTTTCGCGGCTGACGATGTACGATCCGCGACGAAAAAACATCGTAAAAGAAAAAAGTATCCCGAAACTGATGGAACGTTCCATTTTGGGCTTCGAAAATAGGCGCAGCCGAGCAGGCTTGTTTCTTGCATTGTAGAGCTCTCAGAGAGCTTTCCGATGGTATGTTGTGCGTCGCGTAACTCTTTACGGATCAAATGTTAAGGGCATCGGAGCGACGGAGACCTGGTCCCAAGCCCCACGCCCTCGGTTTGTAGGCCCAACCTCTACGTGAAGCGAAGTTGTCTTGCCTAAGGTGTCGTGGGATTCGGTAATAGAAATGTGATGGATGAAGTTGTTGACCTTTTCGCAGCTCACGACGTACAATCCGGGACGGAAAAACAGCACAAAAGAAGAAAATTGTACTGAATATAATGAAAATGTTCAATTTTGGGCTTTGAAAACTGGCGCAGCCGAGCAGGCTTGCTACCCCCGTCGTAGACCTCTCAAAGAGCTTTCCAACGGTATGTGGTACACCGCGTAACTCTTTACGGATCAAAAGTTATAGGCGTCGGAGCGACGGAGACCTAGTCCCAAGCCCTACGCCCTCGGTTTACGGGCCTAGCCTCTGCGTGAAGCGAAGTTTTCTTGCCCAAGGTATCATGGGATTCGGTAATACAAATGTGATGGATTAGGTTGTCGGCCTTTTCACGGATAACGACGTACGATCCGTGACCGAAAAATAGCGCAAAAGAAAAAAAGTGTCCAAAAACTGATGAAAACGTTCCATTTTGGGCTCCGAAAGTAGGCGCAGCCGAGCAAGTTTGTTGCCCTCATCGTAAATCTCTCGGAGAGCTTTCCAACGGTATGTTGTACGCCGCTTAACTCCTTACGGATCAAAAGTAATGGGCATCGGAGATACGGAGACTTGGTCCCACGCCCCACGCCCTCCGTTTGCTGGCCCTGCCTCTACGTGAAGCGAAGTTATCTAACCCAACGTGCCATGGGATTCGATAATAGAAATGTGATGGATGAAGTTGTCGTCCTTTTCGCAGCTCACGATGTACGAACCGGGATGGAAAAACAGCACAAAAGAAGAAAATTGTACTGAATATGATGAAAATGTTCAATTTTGGGCTTTGAGAACTGGCGCAGCCAAGCATGCTTGCTACCCCCATCGTAGAGCTCTCAAAGAGCTTTCTAACGGTATGTGGTTCACCGCGTAACTCCTTTTTGCGGCTCACGAATTATGATTCGTGACGGAAAAACAGCGCAAAAGAAGAAAATTGTCCCGAATATGATGAAAATGTTCAATTTTGGGCTTCAAAAACGGGCGCAGCTGAGCAGGCTTACTACCCCTATCATAGAGCTCTCAGAGATCTTTCCAACGGTATGTTGTGCGCCGCGTAACTCCTTACGGATCAAAAGTTATGGGCGCCGGAGCGACAAAGACCTGGTCCCAAGCCCCACGCCCTCAGTTTGCGGCCCCAGCCTCTACGTGAAGCGAAGTTGTCTTGCCCAAGGTGCCGTGGGATTCGGTAATAGAAATGTGATGGATGAAGTTGTCTTTTTCGCAGCTCACGATGTACGATCCGGGACGGAAAAACAGCACAAAAGAAGAAAATTGTACTGAATATGATGAAAATGTTCGATTTTGGGCTTTGAAAACTGGCGCAACCGAGCAGGCTTGCTACCCCCGTCGTAGAGTTCTCAAAGAGCTTTCCAACGGTATGTGGTTTACCGCGTAACTCCTTACGGATCAAAAGTTATGGGCGCCGGAGCGACAGAGACATGGTCCCAAGCCCCACGCCCTCGGTTTACGAGCCCAGTCTCTGCGTGAAGTAAAGTTTTCTTGCCCAGGGTATCGTGGAAATCGGTAATACAAATGTGATGGATTAGGTTGTCAGCATTTTCACGGCTAGCGACGTACAATCCGCGACGAAAAAACAGCGGAAAAGAAAAAAGTGTCCCAAAACTGATAAAACGTTCCATTTTGGGCTCCGAAAGTAGGCGCAGCCGAGCAAGTTTGTTGCCCTCATTATAGAGCTCTCGGAGAACTTTCCAACGGTATGCTGTACGCCTCGTAACTCCTTACGGATCAAAAGTAATGGGCATCGGAGCGACGGAGACCTGGTCCCATGCCCCACACCCTCCGTTTGCTGGCCCAGCCTCTACGTGAAGCAAAGTTGTTTGGCCCAACGTGCCATAGGATTCGGTAATAGAAATGTGATGGATGAAGTTGTCGTCCTTTTTGCGGCTCACGGCGTACGATTCGTGACAAAAAAATATCGCAAAAGAAGAAAATTGTCCCGAATATGATGAAAATGTTCAATTTTGGGCTTCAAAAACGGGCGCAACTGAGCAGGCTTACTACCCCCATCGTAGAGCTCTCAAAGATCTTTCCAACGGTATGTTGTGCGCCACGTAACTCCTTACGGATCAAAAGTTATGGGCGCTGGAGCGACAGAGACCTGGTCCCAAGCCCCACGCACTCGGTTTGCGGGCCCAGCCTCTGCGTGAAGCGAAGTTTTGTTGCACTGTGTGTCGTGGAATTCGGTAATAGAAATGTGATGGATTAGGTTGTCAACGTTTTCGCGGCTGACGATGTACGATCCGCGACGAAAAAATAGTGTAAAAGTAAAAAAGTGTCCCGAAACTGATGGAACGTTCCATTTTGGGCTTCGAAAATAGGCGCAGCCGAGCAGGCTTGTTGCCCCCATCCTAGAGCTCTCGGAGAGCTTTCCAACGGTATGCTGTGCGTTGCGTAAGCCCCTCGCCCTCGATTTTCGGGCCCAACCTTTACTTGAAGCGAACTTGTCTTGCCCAAGGTGCCGTCGAATTCGGTAATAGAAATGTGATGGATTAGGTTGTCGTCTTTTTCACGGTGCACGACGTACGTTCCGGGATGGAAAAACAGCGCAAAAGAAGAAAAGAGTTCCAAAACTGATGAAAATGTTCGATTTTGGGGGGCTTCGAAAACAGCCGCAGCCTGGCAGGATTGCTACCCCCGTCGTAGAACTCTCGGAAAGCTTTTCAACGGTATGCTGCGCGTCGCGTAACTCTTTACAGATCAAAAGTTTTGGGTACCGGAGTGACGGAGACCTGGTCCCAAGGCCCACGCCCTCGGTTTGCGGGCCAGCCTTTACGTGAAGCGAAGTTCTCTTGCCCAAGGTGCCATGGGATTCGATAATAGAAATGTGATGGCTAGGTTGTCGTCCTTTTGGCGGCGCACGTTGTGCGATCCGGGAGAGAAAAATAGCGCAAAAGAAAAAAGAGTCCCAAAACTGATGAAAATGTTCGATTTTGTGCTCCGAAAATAGGTACAACCGAGCAGGCTAGCTACCCCCGTCGTAGAGCTCTCGAAGACCATTCCAACGGTATACTGTGCTCCGCGTACTCTTTACGGATTAAAAGTTATGGACACCGGAGCGACGGAGCCCTTGTCCCAAGCCCCACGCCCTCGGTTTGCAGGCCCAGCCTTTACGTGAAGCGAAGTTGTCTTGCCCAAGGTGCCGTGGGATTCGGTAATAGAAATGTGATGGATTAGGTTGTCATCTTTTTCGCAGCTCACGATGTATGACCCGGGACAGAAAAACTGTGCAAAAGAAGAAAAGTGTCCCGAACTGATGAAAATGTTGCATTTTGGGCTCCAAAAATAGGCGCAGCTGAGCAGGCTTGTTGTCCCCATTATAGAGCTCTCGGAGAGCTGTCCAACGGTATGCTGTGCGCCACATAACTACTTACGGATCAAAAGTTATGGGCACTAGAGCGACGGAGACCTGGTCCCAACCCCACGCCCTCCGTTTGCGGGCCCAGCCTCTACGTGAAGCGAAGTTGTCTTGCCCAAGGTGCTGTGGGATTCAGTAATAGAATTGTGATGGAAGAGGTTGTCGTCCTTTTCACGTCTCACGACGTTCGATCCGGGACAGAAATATAGCGCAAAAGAAGAAAATTATCCCGAATATGATGAAAACATTCGATTTTGGGCTCCAGCGCAGCCGATCATGCTTGCTACCCACGTCGTAGAGCTCTCGGAGAGCTTTCCAACGGTATGTTGTGCGCCGAGTAACTCCTTACGGATCAAAAGTTATTGGCACCGGAGCGACGGAGACCTAGTCCCACGCCCTATGCCCTCGGTTTGCATGCCTAGCCTCTACGTGAAGCAAAGTTGTCTTGCCCAAGTTGTCATGGGATTCGGTAATAGAAATGTGGCGGATTAGGTTGTCGTCCTTTTTGCGGCTGACGAAGTACGATCCGCGACGGAAAAAGAGCGCAAAAGAAAAAAAGTGTCCCGATAGTGATGAAAACTTTCCATTTTGACCTCCAAAAATAGGTGCAGCCGAGCAGGCTTGTTGCCCCCATCGTAGAGCTCTCAGAGAGCTTTCCAACGGTATGTTGTGCGCCGCGTAACTCTTACGGATCAAAAGTTATAGCCATCAGAGCGACGGAGACTTGGTCCCAAGCCCTACACCCTCGGTTTGCGGGCCCAGTCTCCACGTGAAATGAAGTTGTCTTGCCCATGGTACCGTGGGATTTGGTAATAAAAATGTGATGGATTAGGTTGTCGACCTTTTTGCGGCTCACGACGTACGATCCAGGACCCAAAAACAGCGCAAAAGAAGAAAATTGTCTCGAATATGATGAAAATGTTCGATTTTGCACTCCGAAAATAGGAGCAGCCGAGCAGGCCTGATACCCCCGTCGTAGAGCTCTAAGAGAGCTTTCCAACGGTATGTTGTGCGCCGTGTAACTCTTTATGGATCAAAAGTTATGGGCGTTGGAGCGACGGAGACCTGGTCCCAAGCCCTACGTCCTCGGTTTGCGGACCCAGCCTCTGCGTGAAGTGAAGTTGTTTTGCCCAAGGTGTCATGGGATTCGGTAATAGAAATGTAATGGATTTGGTTGTCGGCCTTTTCGCGGCTGACGACGTACGATCCGCGACGGAAAAACAGCGCAAAAGAAAAAAAGTGTTGCAAAATTGATGAAAATGTTCAATTTTGGGCACCAAAAATAGGTGCAGCTGAGCAGGCTTGTTGCCACCATCGTAGAGCTCTCAGAGAGCTTTCCAACGGTATACTGTGCACTGCGTAACTCCTTACGGATCAAAAGTTATGGGCACTAGAGCGACGGAGACCTGGTCCCAAGCCCCACACCCTCGGTTTGCGGGCCCAACCTCTACGTGAAATGAAGTTGTCTTGCCCAAGGTCTTGTGGGATTCGGTAATAAAAATTTGATGGATGAGGTTGTCGTCCTATTCGCAGTTCACGACGTACGATCCGGGATGGAAAAACAGCGTAAAAGAATAAAATTGTCCTGAATATGATGAAAACATTCGATTTTGGGTTCTGACAATAGGTGTAGCCGAGCAGGCTTGCTACCCCCGTCGTAGAGCTCTCAGAGAGCTTTCCAACGGTATGTTGTGCGCTGTGTAACTCCTTATGGATCAAAAGTTATGGGCGCCGGAGCGACGGAGACCTGGTCCCAAGCCCCACGCCCACGGTTTGCGGGCCAAGCCTCTGCGTGAAGCGAAGTTGACTTGCCCAACGTGTCGTGAGATTCGGTAATAGAAATGTGATGGATTAGGTTGTCGGCCTTTTCGCGGCTGACGACGTATGATCCGCTACAGAAAAATAGCGCAAAAGTAAAAAAAGTGTCCTGAAACTAATGAAAACGTTCCATTTTGGGCCACAAAAATGGGCGCAGCCGAGCAGGCTTGTTGCCCCCATCGTAGAGCTCTCGAAGAGCTTTCCAACGGTATACTGTGCGCCGTGTAACTCCTTACGGATGAAAAGTTATGGTCACCGGAGCGACGGAGACCTGGTCCTATGCCCTACGCCCTCGGTTTGCGGGCCCAGCCTCTACATGAAGCGAAGTTGGCTTGCCCAAGGTGCTGTGGGATTCGGTAATAGAAATGTGATGGATTAGTTTGTCGTCCATTTCGTGGCTCACGACGTAGGATCCGAGACGAAAAAACAGCGCAAAAGAGGAAAAGTGTTCTGAAACTGATGAAAATGTTGAATTTTGGGCTCCGAAAATAGGCGCAGCCGGGCAGGCTGGCTACCCTCGTCGTAGAGCTCTCGGAGTGCTTTCCAACGGTATGCTGTGTGTCGCGTAACTCCTTACGGATTAAAAGTTATGGGCATCGGAGCGACGGAGCCCAGGTCCCAAGGCCCACGCTCTCGGTTCGCGGACCCAGCCTCTACGTGAAGCGAAGTTGTCTTGCCCAAGGTGCCGTGGGATTCGGTAATACAAATGTGATGGATTAGGTTGTCATCCTTTTCGCGGCTAACGACGTACGACGCGGGACAGAGAAAACAATGCAAAAGAATAAAAGTGTCCCAAAACTGATGAAAATGTTGCATTTTTGATCCGAAAATAGGCGCAGCCGGGCAGGCTTGTTGCCCCAGTCATAGAGCTCTCGGATAGCTTTCCAACTATATGTTGTGCGCCATGTAACTCCTTACGGATCAAAAGTTATAGGCACTGGAGCGACGGAGACCTGGTCCCAAGCCCCACGCCCTCGGTTTGTGGGCCCAGCCTCTACGTGAAGCGAAGTTGTCTTGCCCAAGGTACCGTGGGATAAGGTAATAGAAATGTTATGGATTAGGTTGTCATCCTTTTCGCAGCCCACGACGTACGATCCGGGACAAAAAAATAGTGCAAAAGAAGAGAAGTGCCCCCAAACTGAAGAAAACGTTCGATTCTGGGCTCCGAAAAGAGGCGCAACCTAGTAGGTTTGCTGCCTCTGTCATAGAGGTCTCGCAAAGCTTTCCAACGGTATGTTGTGCGTCGCGTAACTCCTCACGGATCAAAAGTTATGGGCACCGGAGCGACAGAGCCCTGGTCCCAAGCCCCACGCCCTCGGTTTGCGGGCCCAGCCTCTGCGTGAAGCGAAGTTGTCTTGCCTAAGGTGCCGTGGGATTCGGTAATATAAATGTGATGGATTAGGTTGTCGTCCTTTTCGCGGCTCACGACGTACGACCCGGGACGGAAAAACAGTGCGAAAGAAAAAAAGTGTCTCGAAACTGATGAAAACATTCCATTTTGAGCTCCGAGAACAGGCGTAGCCGAGCAGGCTTGTTGTCCCCATCGTAGAGCTCTCGGAGAGATTTCCAACGGTATGCGGTGTGCCGCGTAACTCCTTACGAATCAAATGTTATGGGCACCGGTGCGATGGGGACCTAGTCCCAAGCTCTACGCCCTCGGTTTGCGGGCCCAGCATCTACTGTGAAGCGAAGTTTTCTTGCTAAAGGTGCCGTGGCATTCGGTAATAGAAATATGATGGTTTAGGTCGTCGTCCTTTTCGTGGCTCACGACGTAAGATCCGGGATGAAAAAATAGCGCAAAAGAGGAATAGTGTCTTGAAACTTATGAAAATGTTCGATTTTGGGATCCAAAAATAGGCTTAGTCGGGCAAGCTAGTTGCCCCCGTCGTAGAGCTCTCGGAGAGCTTTCCAACGGTATGCTGTGCGTCACGTAACTCCTTACGGATTAAAAGTTATGGCCACCGGAGCGATAGAGCCCTAGTCCCAAGGCCAATGTCCTCGGTTCGCGGGCCCAGCCTCTATGTGAAGCGAAGTTGTCTTACCCAAAGTGTCGTGGGATTCGGTAATAGAAATGTGATGGATTAGATTGTCGTCCTTTTCGCGGCTAACGACGTACGACCCGGGATGGAAAAATAATGCAAAAGAAGAAAAGTGTCCTGAAACTGATGAAAATGTTGCATTTTGGGCTCTGAAAAGAGGGGCAGCCCAGCAGTTTTGCTACCTACGTCGTAGAGCTCTAGGAGAGCATTCCAACGGTATGCTGTGCATTGCGTAACTCCTCACGGATCAAAAGTTATAGGCTCCGGAGCGACGGAGCCTTGGTCCTAAGCCCCACGCCCTCGGTTTGCGGGCCCAACCTCTGCATGAAGCAAAGTTGTCTTGCCCAAGGTGTTGTAGGATTCGGTAATAGAAATGTGATGGATTAGGTTGTCGTTCTTTTCGTGGCTCACGACATACGACCCGAGACGGAAAAACAGCGCAAAAGAAGAGAAGTGCCCCCAAACTGATGAAAACGTTCGATTTTGGGCTCTGAAAAGATGCGCAACCTAGCAAGTTTGCTGCCTCTGTCGTAGAGCTCTCGGATAGCTTTCCAACGGTATACTGTGCATTGCGTAATTCCTTACGGATTAAAAGTTATGGGCACCGGAGCGACGGAGCCCTGGTCCCAAGCCCCACGCCCTAGGTTTGCGGGCCCAGCCTCTACGTGATGCGAAGTTGTCTTGCCTAAGGTGCAGTGGGATTCGGTAATAAAAATGTGATGGATTAGGTTGTCGTCCATTTCAAGGCTCACAATGTATGACCCGGGACGAAAAAACAGCGTAAAAGAAGAAAAATGTACCGCAACTGATGAAAATGTTGCATTTTGGCCTCCAAAAACAGGAACAGCCGAGCAAGCTTTTTGCCCCCATCATAGAGCTCTCGGAGAGCTGTCCAACGGTATGCTATGCGCCACGTAACTCCTTACGGATCAAAAGTTATGGGCATTGGAGCGACGGAGACTTGGTCCCAAGTCCTACGCCCTCGGTTTGCGGGCCCAGCCTCTACGTGAAACGAAGTTGTCTTGCCCAAGGTGGCATGGGATTCGGTAATAGAAATGTGATGGATTAGGTTGTCGTCCTTTTCACGGCTCACGAAGTACGATCCGGGATAGAAAAACAGCGCAAAAGAAGAAAAGTGTCCCCAAACTAATGAAAACGTTCAATTTTGGGCTCCGAAAATTGGAGCAGCCAAGCAGGCTTGCCGCCCCCAGAGCTCTCGGAGAACTTTTCGACGGTATGTTGTGCGCCGCGTAACTCCTTACAGATCAAAAGTTATGGGCACCGGAGCGACGGAGACCTATTCTAAGCCCAACGCCCTCAGTTTGCGGGCCCAGCCTCTACATGAAGCGAAGTTGTCTTGCCCAAGGTACTGTGGGATTCAGTAATAGAAATGTAGGTTGTCGTCCTTTTTGCGGCTAACGACGTACGATCCGCGACGAAAAAATAGCGTAAAAGAAGAAAAATGTCCCTAAACTGATGAACACGTTCGATTTTGGGATCCGAAAATAGATGCAGCTGAGCAAGCTAGTTACCCCCGTTGTAGAGCTCTCAGAGAGATTTCCAACGGTATGCTGTGCGCCGTGTAACTCCTTACGAATCAAAAGTTATGGGCACCGGAGCGATGGAGACTTGGTCCAATGCCCCACGCCCTTGGTTTGCGGGCCCAGCCTCTACGTGAAGCGAAGTTGTCTTGCCCAAGGTGTCGCGGGATTTGGTAATAGAAATGTGATGGATTAGGTTGTCGTCTTTTTCGCGGCTGATGACGTACGATCCGGGACGAAAAAACAGCGCAAAAGAAAAAAAGTATCCCGAAACTGATGAAAACGTGAGATTTTGGGCTTCGAAAACAGGTGCAGCTGTCACGCCCCAACCCGGCCTATAAAGGTTAGACTGGGGTATGATCTAGACATTCAAGTCACGTCTCGTACTTAACCGTTCATGAAGATTTAACACTTAACGTCTTGGCCTAAACTCCAAAATTTTTTCGGTAAAGCGGCAGCATAACGGCTGTAATTGGGCTCTTTGGTTTGACCTATTTCTCTAAACGCCTCAATTATTCCAATCATTAATCCAATTCCAATAAGGACTCCTATTTGACACCAACCGATTGGCTAACTAGTTTACCTTGAAAGTCTCGTTTGGTTAATAAGCCTAACATGATAACTATGTCCTGTTTATTTGTCAATTTCCTATCATGCAAGTACCTATTATCGTTTAGTTTGCAAATGAGCACCTAAGTGAAATTAGATAGAATTAACTTAGTTGATTGTTCATCTAGTGGTTTGAATGCCTATGATAACTACTAATTAAGAAAACGAAAGCAAACAACCAAATAAAAGTTCGTCCGGTTATAGATAGTACAATCCCAGAATTAGACCCAAATTACAACGGGGTCATTTACATCAATAAATAACGAGCAACCTAAAAGAAATAGTCTTCAAGTAGCATAGTTCACAAATAGCCAAAATCACGCAAAGCACATAAGACAGGCAATCGCTCCAAGGAATTATCGTTAGGCACATCGTCCTCGGGTACCTGTTCTTGATCTTCTTCACCTGAGATGATAAAAGAGGGTGAGTCCTTATGAACTCAGCGAGGGGGAACGAGAAATAAGTTTTGAAACTCATTTTCCGGTTAAACTTATGAAAATCCCTTTCTCAAACATGAATACAACAGAAATACAAGTACATAAATACAAGTATAGAAATACAAGTACAGAACAGGAATACCAGTCTTTCCTCCCCGAGGTTCTCTAGGAACCAAGCGGGAGTACTTATACACATAATAAAAAGGATACAGCGAGCTTTTGCTCTCAGATCAGTTTCAGAATCAGAAGTTGCGGCCGACTTCAAATCATTCCCCAAAACACGCCAGGTGGGTGTACTCCGGATGTACCCCGAAAGCCTACGACCCAACTCTCCGAGGAAGTCTAGCCCCCAAGCGAGAGAGGGAATGGGACCATGGTGGTCACGGTAACACCGGCAAGCCCGATGCCGCCCGGCGTGCGTGATCGCTACCATGCCGACAGGAAAGGTTGCAACCTTGTATGCAATGCACATTCATGACAGGTAGTATATCACGGTAGGAGGACAACAAAGTAGGTTGCCTCCGGACAGTCATAAGATTGAACATTGACCAAGTAAACAGGCAGGGCACGATAAAGCAGGTAATATATCACAGTAGGAGGACAACAAAGTAGGTTGCCTCCGGACAGTCATAAGATTGCACATTGACAGGTAGACAAGCAAGGCACGATAAGACATGAAAATTTCACTTGAAGGCATATAGAGTTATATAAAAATTAAACGGGCAGCCATGTAACACATGTAAAACAGGCCATATAACTCATTAAGAAGTCCACGTGATCAAGTGATAAGATTATTCAACATGCAATGACATCAATCATGGGTTCGGGTGCAAGAAAAGCTTATTTGTCATCATGCAATGGTCAAAATCACATTTGAAGTTATAAGACATTAACGGGCAGCCCACTAAGCATACAATTTCCACACAATGTCCAAATGATCAACACTTAGCAAGACTACCTAGTCATTAGGGTTTCCGTTTCATGCTTAACCGCGTGATTAAACCCTAAGTCAACTCAAAATCATTCTCAAGTCATGCATCATTCAATTCAAACATCCTCAAGTACCCAAAACAGTCCACACAACATTCCAACACCACAATTCCAAGCAATTAGTACCACAAGAGAGGTTACATCAATTTTCCAAGCATATAGCTAAGTGAAACCTTTACTGCAATAGGCTGTTTTCTCACAATCAATAGGATAACCAAAAAATCTCCAAATCCAGTGAATAAGATGTCAAATTAAATCTTAACAAGTTAACTAAAATCAGAAACAAACCTTGCATCAATTGGAGTTCCGGATCATTAGATATAGCCGAAACAGTGGAATAGCTCAAAACTGTCCAGATTTGCATACTTTTCAGAAATTGTCATTTTTGAGGTCCTTAGGGTCAGTTTTAGCCTTGGTCCATTTCTGATAAAGTTGTCCAGAACTGAAAAATATAGCCGTACACCAATTTTTATGCATTTTAGACAACATTTACTAAGTAAAATATGGTTCGTTCCACAAGGTCAGTGCATCTGCCAAAACCTGATTCATTTTTTCCAGATTTCCAGATTTGGTCACATTTTAATGATTTTCCATTTTGAGGACTTTAGAGTCAAAATTAGCTTCGGCCTATTTCTGGGACAAATGTTCAAAACTGTCCAAACTAGTCACCCACCAATTTTAAAGCATTTTTAACATCATTTGATTAGCTAAACTTACCTCGAACAGACTGGTCAGAGAGCTGTCATCCATTTTGACTTCACCTAGCATCATTTTCAAGCCAAGATCTTGCCATGCATGGTTGGTTAAGCTTATGAACGACCATATATCTCAAGTACAGAAGCAAATACACACATTTATGAGCATGAATGTGAGTTTTTAAAGAGTTTTCAAAAGGTTTTAACCCTCACCTTTGCAATCAACCAAAAGATGCTCAAAAACTTGTTGAAGCTTCAAATCTCTTCTTCTTCTTGCTTAGCCGAGATTCCAACTTGGTTTTCTCTATTTTCCTTGCTTAGTGACCAAGCTCTTAGTACATGCATGAGGTTAGAACAAGAAGAAAAGAAATGGAAGCCCAAAAACTCACCTAGGGCCGAAATGAGGACTTCAAAGGGCATGCATGTGTGATTTTCGCATCCTAGCTTGTTTGCTTGAGTTTCTTTGATGATTGCTTGACTTGATCAACCATGGTGTGAAGAAGATGAGATATGGAAGGTGAGAACTCAGCCCAAAACCGAAATGGAGAGAGAGAATGAGAGGGAGAGAGAGAAAATGTGAGGAAAGTGAGAGAAATGAGAGAAAAATGAGGCTTTTGCAATTTTTTGAGCATGTGGTCAGCCTTGGGCATACAAATTCAGAATTTTTTTGTCCTCAAGATGGAATTTTGAAATGTTAGCATGGGCATAGGTGGTTTGGTCGAAAATGGTGTGAGAATTGAGGTGGTTTGAGCAATTTTTTATGCATTGATAAGTGTTTTTGTGTCATGACTTGTCTAGAATTATTTTGAATTAAACATGCTTGCAAAAATCTGATTTTGTGTCATCTTTTGAATTGTTTTAACATGCGTATAAGAGAATGTTGGGTATTTAGGGATTTTAGGTAGAATAAAATATAGGAATGTTTGTTGATGAGTTGAATTATGAATAGAATAATAGATAGTGGAAAATGTAGGAATAGTTTAGTATTATTTTATTGTTAGTGGAGTTTGTAGAGAATTTGAATTAGGAATATAATATTGGTTAGTGGATTGTGTAGGATTATTTTAGTGTCTAGTGCTTTGTGTAGGATTCTTTCTTGATCAACGTGGTGGCACGGATTCCTAGGTCTAGGGCACGAATTACGAGGTAGACATGAACTACGAGGTAAGACACGAACTACAAGACTAATGCACGTACTTCAAGACTAATGCACAGATTTCAATGCAAATGCACGTAATCCCTAGATAAATGTACGTAAACCAATACAAGGCACGTAATTCAAGACACGACTCTTAAACCTAGGTTAAAGCACGTAGTTCAAGGTTAATGCACACGAAACGAAGAGACACAAGAAAATCGAGGTCTCGCACGTAAATTAAGGTCATGGCATGTTTATCTAGGTATCGCACGTATATCGAGGATTAGGGCACACAATTCTAGGTTAAGGCACGTATAACGAGTCATGCACGAAAACCAAGACAGGGCGCATAATCCAGGGTCGGTTGTACAGTTTTAGGTCTAAGGCACGCAAATCAAGATAAGGCACGTTATTCGGGGTCGGGCCTCACAGCAGCCAAGTAAGCTGGCTGCCCCTGTCGTAGAGCTCTCAGAGAGCTTTCTAACGGTATGCTGTGCGCCGCGTAACTCCTTACGGATCAAAAGCTATAGGCACCGGAGCGACGGAGACCTGGTCCCAGGCCCACGCCCTCGATTTTCGGGCCCATCCTTTACATGAAGCGAAGTTGTCTTGCCTAAGGTGCCGCGGGATTCGGTAATAGAAATGTGATGGATTAGGTTGTCGTCCTTTTTGCTGCTCACAACGTACGATCCAGGAGGAAAAAATAGCGCAAAAGAAGAAAAATGTCCCGAATCTGATGAAAACATTCGATTTTGGGCTCCGAAAATAGGTGCAGCCAAGCATGGTGGCTACCCCCATCGTAGTGCTCTCGGAGAGCTTTCCAACTGTATGTTGTACGCTGCGTATCTCCTTACGAATCAAAAGTTATGGGCACTGGAGCGACAGAGACCTGGTCCCAAGCCCCACGCCCTCGGTTTACGGACCCAGCCTCTACGTGGAACGAAGTTGTCTTGCCCAAGGTGCCGTGGGATTCAATAATAGAAATGTGATAGATTAGGTTGTCATCCTTCTCGCGGATGACGACCTACGATCCTGGATGGAAAACAGTGCAAAAGAAGAAAAGTATCCCGAAACTAATGAAAATGTTCAATTTTGGGCTCAGATAAGAGTTGCAAACAAGCAGGCTAACTGCCCTCATCGTAGAGCTCTCAGAGAGCTTTCCAACGGTATGCTGTGCGCCGCGTAACTCCTTACGGATCAAAAGTTATGGGCACCGGAGCGATGGAGACCTGGTCCCAAGTCCCACGCCCTCGGTTTGCTGGCCCAACCTCTACGTGAAGCGAAGTTGTCTTGCCCAAGGTGCCGTGGGATTCGGTAATAGAAATGTGATGGAATAGGTTGTCGTCTTTTTCGCGACTAATGACGTACGATCCGGTACCCAAAAACAGTGCAAAAGAAGAAAAGTGTCTCGAAACTGATGAAAACGTTTGATTTTGGGCTCCGAAAACAGGCGCAGCTGTGAGGCCCGACCTCGATTTGCGTGCGATACCTCATTTTTTGTGCCCTGACCTAGATTTGCGTGCCTTGACCTAGGTTTAAGAGTTGTGTTTCGTTTTGTGTGCCTTGCATTGAATTACGTACATATATTTAGGTTGCGTGCATTTACTTGGAAAATGTACTTTCGTCTCGTAGTTCGTGCCTTACCTCGTATTACGTGCCCTAAACCTAGGAAAGTGTGCCCACACGCTAATCAAGAAAGCATCTTACACGAAGCACTAGATCATTAATTAATCCTACAAACTCCACTAACTAATATTAAATTGCTAATTCAACTCACTAGAAGACGAAATCTCTCAAAAAGCTAGACATTCTTATTCTTTATTCTTTATTCTTTTGCATATTCCAAGAACTCAATTAAATAATGCTCAAACAAGACAAAAAATTCAGAATCTTGCACAAGCTTGGCCGACCACATGGAGCATTTGAACAAGCCTTGCATATTTCAAAATTACACCTAGACATTCTATGACAAGTTATGACACAAAGCATAAAAAAAAAAAGGCTTAAAACCCTACCCAATGCACTCCATTCTCGACACACTCAAATTGCCCATGCTAGACTTTCAAATTATGCTCTTAAAGACACAAATTCTGAAATTTCAAAGCCCATAGCCGACACATCATCAAAATCCCTCAAAGCTTTCATTTTTCTCTCATTTTCTCTCACTCTCTCATTTCTTCTCTCTCTCTCTCGGCCCTAGCTGCCATTATAGACTCCATAGCTTAAGTTCATCATCCAAAGGTTCTTCAAGACATGCAAGTTACTAAGGAACTCGACCAAGCAAGCTAGAATGCAAAAAGACACACATGAAAGCTTATAGAACCTTCATTTCGGCTTAGGTAAGTTTGATAGCTCCTATTTCATTTTCTTTTGTTCTAACCACATGCACCTACTAAGAACATGGCAACTTAGCTAGGAATTAAAGAATCTCAAGTTGTCTCTCGGCTAAGCAAGGAGAAAAGTCAATTTTGTGCTTCATCAAGAGTTTTGTGCATCTTCATTGTTGTCTTACTAAGGTGAGGGCTAAAACTCTTTTGAAAAGCTTTCAAAAACCACATGCATGCCTTTAAATGTCTATATTTACATCTGTACTTGTGATATATGTGTGTACATGAGCTTTTGTGAGCATGCATGGCAAGATATTTGGCTAGAATGTGAAGATAGGCGAAATCACGTAAGTGACAGTCTTCTGACTTGTTGGAACGAAGTGATGATGACCAGGCAAATGATGTTGAAAATGCATAAAATTTGGTAGGTGACTAGTTTTTCCAGTTCTGAGAATTTTTCGTAGAAATAGGCTAAAGCTAATTTTGACTCTAAGGTCCCCAAAATGGAAAAACATTAAACGGTGTCCAAATCTGGAAAATCTGGAAAAATGAAGCAGGTTTTGGCAGATTCACTGTCCTTGTAGAACGAACCAGTTTTTACTTAGTAAATGATGTCCAAAATGCATGAAATTTGGTATTTCTACTATATTTTTTAGTTCTGGACATTTTTTTCAGAAATAGACTAAGGCTAAATCTGACCCTAAGGCCCTAAAAACGACAAGTATTGAAATGTGTGCAAATCTGGACAGTTTTGCGTAGTCTCACGGTTTTGGCTATAACTCTTGAACCCGAACTCCAAATGATGCGAGGTTTGTTTCTGAGTTTAGTTCACTCCTTAAGCTTTAATTTGAAATTTTGTTCACTGGAATTGGAGATTGTTTGATTCTCTCAATAATTGTGAGAAAACAGACCATTGCAGTGAGGTTTTCATCTAGTGATATGCTTTGAAAATTATTGTAACTTCTCTTGTTGTATTAAATGTTTGGGATTGTGGCACTTGGATGTTGTGTGGACTGTTTTGAATGCTCGAGGGTGTTTTAATTAATCGATGCATGGCTTGAGTTTAATTACGTGACAACTTAGGGCTTAATCGCACGGGTGAGCACGAATTGAAACCCTAATGACTAGGAAAACTCGCTAAGTGTTAATCCTATGGATATCGTGCTTAATTATGTGATTAGTAGGCTGCCCGTAGTTGCCCTTATAGCCCAAAATGTGATTCCGATGATTATATATTGACAAGTAGACCTTTCTTGCACCCGGTCCCACATAAACGTCGTTGCATGTTGTATGACCTATTTATTTGATTACATGAACTTCGAGATGAGTTATATGACTTGATTTACATGCGTTACATGGCTGCCCGTTTAATATTCATATAACTCCATGTGCTTTACCAGTGAAATTACCTGTCGTATCGTGCCTCGCGTGTTTACTTGTCAATGTGCAATCTTATGACTGCTCGGAGGCAACCTACTTTGTTGTCCTCCTAATGTGATATATTAAATGTCATAAATGTGCATTGCATACAAGGTTGCAACCTTTCATTCTGGCGTGGTAGTGTTCACGCACACCGGGCGGCATCAGGCTTGCCGGTGCAACCGTGACTACAATTGTCCAATTCTCTCTCTCGCTTGGGGGCTAGATTTCCTCGGAGAGTTGGGTCGTAGGATTTCGGGGTACATCCGGAGTATACCCATTTGGGGTGATAAGGGGATGATTTGAAGTCGGCCGCAACAACTGATACTGGAAATGAACTGAGAGCAAAAGCTTACCGTATCCTTTTCACTATGTGTATAAGTACTCTCGCTTGGTTCCTAGAGGACCTCGGGGAGGAAATATGGGTAATTGTGTTCTTTACTTTTATATTACATTATGAACTTACTTGTGATATATGTCATGCTTGCAAAAAGGGTTTTCATAAGTTGAACCGGAAAAAGAGTTTCAAAAATTATTTCTCGTTCCCCCTCGCTGAGTTCATAAGGACTCACCCTCTTTTATCATCTCAGGTGAAGAAGACCAGGAACAGGTACCCGAGGACAACGTGCCTTTTGATGATTCCTTGGAATGATTGCTTGCCCTACGTGCCTTACTTGACTATGGCCATTTTGTGAATGATATGTTGCTTGAAAACTATTTCTTATGTTGTTTGTTGTTGTATTGCAAATGACCCCCGTTGTAATTTGGGGTCTAATTTTGGCTTGTACTGATCATAACTAGTTAGACACTCTTATGGTCGTTTTGCTATCGTTACTGGTTAGTATCTATCACAGGCTTATGAAGTATCAGGTAAAGGATTAAGTAAATGAATTTGTCCAATCTTAAGCAGGTACTCATTATTAAGCTAAGATCAACAAGTACTTTTGCAACAAGTATTGACAAACAAACGAGACATAGTTATCATGCTAGGTTGTTAATCAAACGAGACTTCAAGATAACTAGTAGGCGTTTCGATGGGTGCTAAATAGTAATCTTAGTTGGAAATGAAATTGAGATCAGAAATTTTGAGGCGCTTAGAGAATTAGGTCAAACTAAATAGCCCAATTACAGCCGTTATGCTGCCGGTTTTTCAGAGAATTTGTGGAGTTTAGGCTAAACGTTAAGTATTAAACCTTCATGAACGATTAAGTACGTGAAATGACTTGAATGTTTAGATCACACCCTAGTCTAACCTCTATAGGTCGAGTTGGGACGTAACAGTAGCCGAGCAGGCTAGTTGTCCACGTCGTAGAGCTCTTAAAGAGCTTTCCAACGGTATGCTATGCGCCGCG
The DNA here is from genome assembly GCA_037974665.1 of Ehretia macrophylla. Classification (NCBI taxonomy): domain Eukaryota; kingdom Viridiplantae; phylum Streptophyta; class Magnoliopsida; order Boraginales; family Ehretiaceae; genus Ehretia; species Ehretia macrophylla. Next base: position 32,679,203 of record CM075777.1, read on the forward strand.
TAACTCGTTACGGATCAAAAGTTATGGGCACTAGTGCGACGGAGACCTGGTCCCAAGCCCCATGCCCTCGTTTTGCGGGCCCAACCACTACGTGAAGCGAAGTTGTCTTGCCCAAGGTGTCATGGGATTTGGTAATACAAATGTGATGGATTAGGTTGTCGTCCTTTTCGCGGCCCATGACGTACGACCTGGGACAGAAAAACAACGCAAAAGAAGAAAAGTGTCCCAAAATTGATGAAAATGTTCAATTTTAGGATCCAAAAATAGGCGCAGTCAAGCAAGCATGCTGCCCTCATCGTAGAGCTCTCGGAGAGCATTCCAACGGTATGCTGTGTGCCGCGTAACTCCTTACAGATCAAAAGCTATGGGCACCGGAGAGACGGAGACCTGGTCCTAGCCCCACGCCCTCGGTTTGCGGGCCCAGCTACTACGTGAAGTGAAGATGTCTTTCCCAAAGTGCCATGGGATTCGGTAATATAAATGTAATGTGATGAAAATGTGATGAAAAGTGTTCCGAATCTGATGAAAATGTTCAATTTTGGGCTCTGAAAATAGGCGCAGCTGAGCAGGCCTACTGGCCCCATCATAGAGCTCTAGGAGAGCTTTTCAATGGTATGTTGTGCGCCGCGTATCACCTTATAGATCAAAAGTTATGGGCATCAGAGCGACAGAGACTTGGTCCCAAGCCCCAAGACCTAGGTTTGCTGGCCCAGCCTCTACGTGAAGCGAAGTTGTCTTGCCCAAGGTGCCATGGGATTCGGTAATAGAAATGTGATGGATTAGGTTGTCGTCCTTTCGCGGCTCACGAAGTACGATCCGCGTCGGAAAAACAGCGCAAAAGAAGAAAAGAGTCCCCAAACTGATGAAAATGTTTGATTTTATGCTCAGAAAATAGGCGCAACCGAGCAAGCTAGCTGGCTCCGTCGTAGAGCTCTCAGAGAGCTTTCCAACGGTATGCTGTGCGCTGCGTAACTCCTTACGGATCAAAAGTTATGGGCACTGCAGCGACGGAGACCTGGTCCCAAGTCCTACACCGTCGGTTTGCAGGCCCAGCCTCTATGTGAAGTGAAGTTGTCTTGCCCAATGTGTCATGGGATTTGGTAATAGAAATGTGATGGATTAAGTTGTCGTCCTTTTCGCTGCTGACGACGTACAATCCGAGATGAAAAACAACGCAAAAGAAGAAAAGTGTCCCAAAACTTAGGAAAACGATCGATTTAGGGATCTGAAAATAGGCGCAGCCATGCAGGCTGGCTGTCCTCGTCGTAGAGCTCTCGGAGAGCTTTCCAACGGTATGCTGTGCGCCACGTAACTCCTTACAGATCAAAAGTTATGGGCGACAGAGACCTGGTCCCAAGCCCCACGCCCTCGGTTTAAGGACCCAACCTCTACATGAAACGAAGTTGTCTTGCCTAAGGTGCCATGGGATTTAGCAATAAAAATGTGATGGATTAGGTTGTCGACCTTTTCGCAGCTGACGACGTACAATCCGGGATGGAAAAGCAGCACAAAAGAAGAAAAGTGTCCCGAAACTGATGAAAACGTTCAATTTTGAGCTCCGAAAATAGTTGTAGTAGAGCATGCTAGCTGACCCCATCGTAGAGCTCTCAAAGATGTTTCCAATGGTATGTTGTGCATTGCTTAACTCCTTACGGATCAAAAGTTATGGGCACCGGAGTGACGGAGACCTGGTCCCAAGTCCCACGCCTTTGGTTTGCGGGCCCAGCCTATACGTGAAGCGAAGTTGTCTTGCCCAAGGTGCCGTGGGATTCGGTAATAAAAATGTGATGGAATAGGTTGTTGTCCTTTTCGCAATTGACGACATACGATCCGGGACGGAAAAACAGCGCAAAAGAAGAAAAGTGTCCCGAAGCTGATGAAAACGTTTGATTTTGGTCTTCGAAAATAGGCGCTGCCTAGCAAGTTGGCTGCCCCCGTTGTATAGCTCTCGGAGAGCTTTCCAACGGTATACTGTACGCCCCGTAACACCTTACGAATCAAAAGTTATGGGCACTAGAGCGACGGAGACCTGGTCCCAAGCCCCCAAGTCCTCGGTTTGTGGGCCCAACTTCTACGTGAAGCGAAGTTGTCTTTCCCAATGTGCCATGGGATTCGGTAATAGAAATGTGACGGATTAGACTGTCGTCTTTTTCGCGGCTCACGAGGTACGATCTGGGACGAAAAAATAGCACAAAAGAAGAAAAGTGTCTCAAAACTGATAAAAACGTTCGATCTTGTTCTCCGAAAACAGGCGCATCTGAGCAGGCTTGCTGCCCCCATCGTAGAACTCATGGAGAGCTTTCCAACGGTAAGTTGTGTGCCGCGTAACATCTTACGGATCAAAAGTTATGGGCACCGGAGCGACGGAGACTTGGTCCCAAGCCCCACGCCCTCAGTTTGCTAGCCCAGCCTCTATGTGAAGCGAAGTTGTCTTGCCCAAGGTGCCGTGGGATTTGGTAATAGAAATGTGATGGATTAGGTTGTCGTCCTTTTCGCGGTCACGACGTACGATTCGCGTCGGAAAAACAGCGCAAAAGAAGAAAAGAGTCCCCAAACTGGTTAAAACGTTCGATTTTGGGCTTCGAAAATAGGCGCAGCTGAGGAAGCTAGCTAGCCCTGTCGTAGAGCTCTCAGAGAGCATTCCGACGGTATGCTGTATGCGACATAACTCCTTAGAGATCAAAAGTTATCGGCACTGGAGTGCCGGAGACCTGGTCCAAGCCCCACGCCTTGGGTTTGCGAGCCCAGCCTCTACGTGAAGCGAAGTTGTCTTGCCCAAGGTGCCTAGGGATTCGGAAATACAAATGTGATGGATTAGGTTGTCATCCTTTTCACGGCTGACGACGTACAAACCGGGATAGAAAAATAGTATAAAAGAAGAAAAGTGTCCCGAAACTGATGACAACATTCGATTTTGGGCTCCGAAAACACATGCAACCGAGCAAGCTTGATACCCCTTTTGTAGAGCTCTCGGAGAGCTTTCCAACGGAATGCTATGCGCCGCGTAACTCCCTACGGATCAAAAGTTGTTGGCATCGGAGCGACAAAGACTTGGTCCCAAGCCTCACGCCCTCGGTTTGCGGGCCCAGCCTCTACGTGAAGCGAAGTTGTTTTGCTCAAGGTGCCATGGAATTCGGTAATAAAAATGTGGTGGAATAGGTTGTTGTCCTTTTAGGAACTAACGACGTACGATCCGGGACGGAAAAATAGCGCAAAAGAAGAAAAGTGTCCCAAAATTGATGAAAACATTCGATTTGGTCTTAAAAAATAGGCGCAGCCTAGCAGGTTGGTTGCCCACGTCGTAGAGCTCTTAGAGAGCTTTCCAACTATATGCTGTACGCCCCGTAACTCCTTACGAATCAAAAGTTATGGGCACCAGAGCGATGGAGACCTGGTCCCAAGCCCCAAGTCCTCGGTTTGTGGGCCCAGCTTCTACGTTAAGCGAAGTTGTCTTTCCCAAGGTACCGTGGGATTCGGTAATAGAAATGTGATGGATTAGGTTGTTGTCCTTTTCGCGGCTCACGAGGTACTATCTGGGATAGAAAAACAGCACCAAAAAAAAAGTCTCAAAACTGATAAAAACATTCGATTTTGTTCTCTGAAATAGGCACCGCTGAGCAGGCTTGCTGCCCCCATCGTAGGGCTCACAAAGAGCTTTCCAACGGTATGCTGTGCACCGCGTAACATCTTACGGATCAAAAGTTATGGGCACCGGAGCGACGGAGACTTGGTCCCAAGCCCCACGCCCTCAGTTTGCTGGCCCAGCCTCTACATGAAGTGAAGTTGTCTTGCCCAAGGTACCGTGGGATTTGGTAATAGAAATGTGATGGATTAGGTTGTCGTCCTTTTCGCGGTCACGACGTACGATTCGCGTCAGAAAAACAGCGCAAAAGAAGAAAAGAGTCCCCAAACTGGTTAAAACGTTCAATTTTGGGCTCCGAAAATAGGCATAGCTGAGCAAGCTAGCTAGCCCCGTCGAAGAGCTCTCAGAGAGTATTCCAACGGTATGTTGTATGCCACGTAACGCCTTACAGATCAAAAGTTATAGGCACTGGAGCGACGGAGACCTGGTCCCAAGCCCCACGCCTTCGGTTTGCGGGCCCAGCCTCTACGTGAGGCGAAGTTGTCTTGCCCAAGGTGCCGAGGGATTCGGAAATACAAATGTGATGGATTAAGTTGCCAAATTTTTCGCGACTGACGACGTACGAACAGGGACGGAAAAACAGCGCAAAAGAAGAAAAGTGTCCCTAAATTGATGAAAACATTCAATTTTGGGCTCCGAAAACACGCGCAACCGAGCAAGCTTGATGCCCCCGTCATAGAGCTCTTGGAGAGCTTTCCAACGGTACGCTATGCGCAGCGTAACTCCCTACGGATCAAAAGTTGTTGGCATCGGAGCGACGGAGACCTGGTCCCAAGCCCCACACCCTCGGTTTGCGGGCCTAACCTCTACGTGAAGTGAAGTTGTCTTGCCCAAGGTGCCATGGGATTCGGTTATAGAAATTTGATGGATTAGGTTGTCGTCCTTTTCGCGGCTGACGACGTACGATCCGGAATGAAAAAACAGCGCAAAAGAAGAAAAGTATCCCCAAATAGATGAAAACGTTCAATTTTGGGCTCTGAAAATAGGCGCAGCCAAGCATGCTTACTGCCCCCGTCGTAGAGCTCTCAGAGAGCTTTCCAACGGTATGCTGTGTGACGCGTAACTCTTTGTGGATCAAAAGTTATGGGCACCGTAGCGACAGAGACCTGGTACCAAGCCCCATGCCCTCGGTTTGCGAGCCCAACCTCTATGTGAAGCGAAGTTGTCTTGCCCAAGATGCCATGGGATTTGTTAATAGAAATGTGATGGATTAGGTTGTCGTCCTTTTCACAGCTCACGACGTACTATCCGGGACCGAAAAATAGCGCAAAAGAAGAAAAGTGTCTTGAAACTGATGAAAACATTCAATTTTGGGCTCCGAAAATAGGCGTAGCCGAGAAGGCTAGTTGCCCTTGTCGTAGAGCTCTCAGAGAGCCTTCCAACGGTATGCTGTGTGCTGCGTAACTCCTTACGGATCAAAAGTTATGGGCATCGGAGTGACGAAGACATGGTCCCAAGCCCCAAGCCCCAAGCCCTCGGTTTGCGGGCCAAGCCTCTACGTGAAGCGAAGTTGTCTGGCCCAAGATGCCGTCGGATTCGGTAATAGAAATGTGATGGATTAGGTTGTCGTCCTTTTTGCGGCTGACGACGTACGATCTGGGAATGAAAAACAGGGCAAAAGAAGAAAAGTGTCCCAAAATGGATGAAAATGTTTGATATTTGGATCCAAAAATAGGTGCAACCTAGTAGGTTGGCTGCCCCGTCGTAGAGCTCTTGGAGAGCTTTCCAACGGTATGCCGTACGGCGCGTAACTTCCTACGGATCAAAAGTTATGGGCACCGGAGCGACGGAGACCTAGCCCTAAGCCCCACGCCCTTGGTTTACGGAACCAACCTCTATGTGAAACAAAGTTGTCTTGCCCAAGGTGCCATGGGATTCAGAAATAGAAATGTGATGGATTAGGTAGTCGTCCATTTCGCGGCTCTTGACGTACGATCCGGGATGAAAAAACAGCGCAAAAGAAGAAAAATGTCCCAAATCTAATGAAAACATTAAATTTTGCACTCCGAAAATAGGCGCAGCCGAGCAGGCTTGCTGCCCATATCGTAGAGCTTTCAGAGAGCTTTCCAACGATATGCTATGCGCCGCGTAACTCTTTACGGATAAAAAGTTATTGTAACTGGAGCGACGGAAACCTAGTCCCAAGCCCCACGCCTTCGGTTTGCAAGCCCAGCCTCTACGTGAAGCGAAGTTGTTTTGTCCAAGGTGCCGTGGGATTCGCTAATAGAAATGTGATGGATTAGGTTGTCGTCCTTTTCGCAGCTCACGACGTGCGATTCGGGACGGAAAAACAGCGCAAAAGAAGAAAAGTGTGCCGAAACTGATGAAAATGTTCGATTTTGGGCTCTGAAAAAAGGCGCGGCCAAGAAGGCTAGCTGCCCCCGTCGTAGAGCTCTCACAGAGTTTTCCAACGGAATGCTGTGTGCCGCGTAACTTCTTACGGATCAAAAGTTATGGGCAACGGATCGACGGAGACTTGGCTCTAATCCCCACGCCCTGGGTTTGCGGGCCCAGCCTCTATGTGAAGCGAAGTTGTCTTGCCCAAGGTGTCGTGGGATTCGGAAATACAAATGTGATGGATTAGGTTGTCATCCTTTTCGCGGCTGACAACTTACGAACTGGGATGAAAAATTGTCCCGAAACTGATAAAAATGTTCTATTTTGGGCTCCGAAAACAGGCGCAGCCGAGCAAGCTTGCTGACCCCGTCGTAGACCTCTCGGAGAGCTTTCCAACGGTATGCTATGCGCCACGTAACTCCCTATGGATCAAAAGTTATTGGCACCGGAGTGACGGAGACCTGGTCCGAAGCACAACGCCCTCGGTTTGTGGGCCCAACCACTATGTGAAGCGAAGTTGTCTTGCCCAAGGTGGCATGGGATTTGCTAATAGAAATGTGATGGATGAGGTTGCCATCCTTTTTGCGGCTCACGACGTGCGATTCGGGACGAAAAAACTGCGCAAAAGAAGAAAAGTGTCCCAAAACTGATGAAAACGTTCAATTTTGGGCTCGAAAAATAGGCGTAGCCAAGAAGGCTCGCTAACCCTGTTGTAGAGCTCTCAGAGAGCTTTACAACCGAAAGCTGTGTGCCGTGTAACTCCTTACAAGTCAAAAGTTATGGGCACCGGAGCGACAAAGACTTGGTCCCAAGCCCCACGCCCTCGGTTTGCTGGCCCAGCCTCTACGTGAAGCGAAGTTGTCTTGCCCCAGGTGCCGTGGGATTCGGTAATAGAAATGTGATGGATTAGGTTGTAGTCCTTTTCGCGGCTGACGACGTACGATCGGGCATGGAAAATTAGCGCATAAGAAGAAAAAAGTCCCAAAACTGATGAAAACGTTTGATTTTGGACTCCAAAAATAGGCGCAACCGAGCAAGCTAGCTACCTCTGTCATAGAGATCTCAGAAATCTTTCCAACGGTATGCTGTGCGCCGCGTAACTCTTTACGGATCAAAAGTTATGGGCACCGGAGCGATGGAGACTTGGTCCCAAGCCCCACGCCCTTGGTTTGCGGGCCCGGCCTCTACGTGAAGCGAAGTTGTCTTGCCCAAGGTGCCGTGGGATTCAGTAATTGAAATGTGATGGATTGAGATGTCGTCCTTTTCACGGCTCACAATGTTCGATCCGGGACGGAAAAACAGCGCAAAAGAAGAAAAGTGTCTCGAAACTGATAAGAACATTCGATTTTGGGCTCCGAAAAGAAGCACAGGCGAGAAGGCTCGTTGCCTCCATCGTAGAGCTCTCGGAGAGCTTTCCAATGACATACTATGTGCTGCGTAACTCCCTGCGGATCAAAAGTTATGGGCAACCGAGCAACGGAGACCTGGTCCTAGCCCTACACCCTCGGTTTGCGGGCTCAGCCTCTATGTGAAGCGAAATTGTCTTGCCCAAGGTGCAACGGGATTTGGTAATAGAAATATGATGGATTAGGTTGTTGTCCTTTTCGCGGCTCACGACGTAAGATCCGAGACGGAAAAACAGCGCACAAGAAGAAAAGTGTCCTGAAACTGATGAAAACCTTCGATTTTGTGCTCCGAAAATAGGCGCAGCTGAGCAAGCTTCTTGCCCCATCGTAAAGCTCTTGGAGAGCTTTCCAACGGTATGTTGTGCGCCGCGTAACTCCTTACGGATTAAAAGTTACGTGCCCCGGAACGATGGAGACCTGGTCCTAAGCCGCAAGCCCTCGATTTACAGAACCAGCCTCACCGTGAAACGAAGTTGTCTTGCCCAAGGTACCGTGGGATTCAGTAATAGAAATGTGCTGGATTAGGTTGTCGTCCTTTTTGCGGCTGACGACGTACGATCCAAGATGAAAAAATAGTGCAAAAGAAGAAAAGTGTTCCAAAACTGATGAAAACGTTCGATTTTGGGCTACGAAAATAGGCGCAACCAAGCAGGCTAGCTGCCCACATCGTAGAACTCTTAGAGAGCTTTCCAACGGTATGCTGTGCGCCGCATAACTCCTTACGGATCAAAAGTTATGGGGACCGGAGCGACGGAGACCTGGTCCCGAGCCCCACGCCCTCGGTTTTCAGACCCAGCCTCTACGTGAAGCGAAGTTGTCTTGCCCAAAGTGCCGTGGGATTTAGTAATAGAAATGTGATGGATTAGGTTATCGTTCATTGATTGACGACGTACGATCCGGGACGAAAAAATAGTGCAAAAGAAGAAAAGTGTCCCCAAATTGATAAAAACGTTTGATTTTGGGCTTCAAAAATAGGTGCAGCCGAGCAGGTTTGCTGTCTCCGTCGTAGAGCTCTCGGAGAGCTTTCCAACAGTATGCTGTGCACCGCGCAACTCCTTACGAATCAAAAGTTATGTGCACCGGAGAGACAGAGCCCTAGTCCCAAGCCCCACGCCCTCAGTTTGCTTGCCCAGCCTCTACGTGAACTGAAGTTGTCTTGCCCAAGGTGCCATGGGATTCGATAATAAAAATGTGATGAATTAGGTTGTCGTCCTTTTCGCAGCTTATGAAGTAGGACCCGGGACAGAAAAACAGAGCAAAAGAAGTAAAGTGTCCCAAAACTGAAGAAAATAGGTGCAGCTGAGCAAGTTAGTTGCCTACATCATAGAGCCCTCACAGAGCTTTCCAACGGTTTGTTGTGCACCGCATAACTCCTTACGGATCAAAAGTTGTGGGCACTAGAGCGACAGAGACCTGGTTCTAAGCCCCAAGCCCTCGGTTTACGGACCCAGCCTCTACGTGAAACGAACTTGTCTTGCCCAAGGTATCATGGGATTCAGTAATACAAATGTGATGGATTAGGTTGTCGTCCTTTTCGCGGCTGATGACGTACGATCTGAGACGGAAAAACATTGCAAAAGAAGAAAAGTGTCACAAGACTGATGAAAACGTTTGATTTTAGGCTTCAAAAATAGGCGCAGCTGAGCAAGCTTGCTACCCTCGTCGTAGAGCTCTCGGAGAGCATTCCAATGGTATGTTGTGTGCCGCGTAACTCCTTACGGATCAACAGTTATGGGCACCGGAGCGACGGAGACCTGGTCCCAAGCCCCACGCCCTCGGTTTACGGACCCAGCCTCTACGTGAAACGAACTTGTCTTGCCTAAGGTGCCATAAGATTCAGTAATAGAAATGTGATGGATTAGATTGTCGTCCATTTTGTGGCTGACGACGTACGATCCGGGATGAAAAAATAGCGCAAAAAAAGAAAAGTATCCCCAAACTGGTGAAAACGTTTAATTTTGGCCTTCAAAAATAGGCGCAACCGAGCAGATTTGCTGACTTCGTTGTAGAGCTCTCGAAGAGCTTTCCAACAGTATGATGTGCGCCGCGTAACTCCTTACGGATCAAAAGTTATGGGCACCAAAGCAACGGAGACTTGGTCCCAAGCCCTACGCCCTCAGTTTGCGGGCCCAGCCTCTACGTGAAGCGAGGTTGTCTTGCCCAAGGTGCCGTGGGATTCGGTAATAGAAATATGATGTATTAGGTTGTCATCCTTTTCGCGGTTTACAACGTACGATCCGGGATGAAAAAACAATGCAAAAGAAGAAAAATGTCCCGAAACTGATGAAAATGTTCAATTTTGGGCTCTGAAAAAAGGCGCAGCTAAGCAGGCTGGCTGCCCCCGTCGTAGAGCTCTCGGATAGCTTTCCAACGGTATGCTGTGCGCTACAAAACACCTTACGGATCAAAAGTTATGGGCACCGGTGCGACGGAGACCTAGTCTCAAGCCCTATGCCCTCGGTTTGCGGGCCCAACCTCTACGTGAAGCGAAGTTGTCTTGCCCAAGGTGCTGTGGGAATCAGTAATACAAATGTTATGGATTAGGTTGTCGTCCTTTTCGCGGCTGACGACGTACGATCTGGGATGGAAAAATAGCACAAAAGAAGAAAAGTGTCCCGAAACAGATGAAAATGTTCGATTTTGGGCTCTAAAAATAGGTGCAGCAATGCAGGCTAGCTGCCCCCATCCTAGAGCTCTCAAAGTGCTTTCCAACGGTATTCTGTGCACCGCGTAACTCCTTACAAATCAAAAGTTATGGGCACCAGAGCGAGGAAGACCTGGTCCCAAGCCCTACGCCCTCGGTTTGTGGGCCTAGCCTCTACGTGAAGCGAAGTTGTCTTGCCCAAGGTGCCATGGGATTCGGTAATACAAATTTTATGGATTAGGTTGTCGTCCTTTTCGTGGCTGACGACGTACGATCCGGGATGAAAAAACAGCGCAAAAGGAGAAAAGGGTCGCCAAATTGATGAAAATGTACGATTTGGGCTCCGAAAGTAGGCGCAGCCGAGGAAGCTTACAGCCCCCGTCGTAGAGCTCTCGGAGAGCATTCCAATGGTATGCTGTACGCCGTGTACATCCTTACGGATCAAAAGTTAGGGGCACCGGAGCGACAAAAACCTGGTCCCAAGCCCCATGCCCTCGGTTTACGGACCCAGCCTCTATGTGAAGCGAAGTTGTCTTGCCCAAGGTGCCGTGGGATTCAGTAATGAAAATGTGATGGATTAGGTTGTCATCCTTTTCGCGGCTGACGACGTACGATTCGGGACGGAAAAACAGCGCAAAAGAAGAAAAGGCTCCCCAAATTGATGAAAGCGTTCGATTTTTGTCTTTGAAAATAGGCGCAGTCGAGCTGATTTGCTGCCTCCGTCGTACAGCTCGGAGAGCTTTCCAACAGTATGCTGTGCGCCGCGTAACTCCTTACGGATCAAAAATTATGGGCACCGGAGCGACGCAGACCTCGTCCTAACCCCACGCCCTTGGTTTGCGGGCCCAGCCTCTTCATGAAGCGAAGTTGTCTTGGCCAAGGTGCTGTGGGATTCAGTAATAGAAATTTGAGGGATTAGGTTGTCGTCCTTTTCGCGGCTCACGACGTACGATCCGGGATAGAAAAATAGCGCAAAAGAAGAAAAGTGTCTCGAAACGAATGAAAACTTTCAATTTTGGGCTCCAAAATAGGCGCAGCTGAGAAGGCTAGCTACCCCCATCGTAGAGCTCTCAGAGAGCTTTCCAACGATATGCAGTGCGCTGCGTAACTCCTTACGGATAAAAAATTATGGGCACCGGAGCGACGGAGACCTGGTCCCAAGCCCTAAGCCCTCGGTTTGCGGGCCCAGCCTCTACATGAAGCGAAGTTGCCATGCCTAAGGAGCCATGGAATTCAGAAATACAAATGTGATGGATTAGGTTGTTGTCCTTTTCGCGACTGACGATGCACGATCCGGGATGGAAAAACAGCGCAAAAGAAGAAAAGTGTCCCAAAACTGATAAAAACATTCAATTTTTTCTTCCGAAAATAGGTGCAGCCGAGCAAGCTTGCTTCCCCCGTGATAGAGCTCTCGGAGAGCTTTCCAACGGTATGCTAAGTGCCGCGTAACTCCCTATGGATCAAAAGTTATTGGCATCGGAGCAACGGAGACCTGGTCCCAAGCCTTACGCCCCAAGTTTGCGGGCCCAGCCTCTACGTGAAGCGAAGTTGTCTTGCCTAAGGTGCCATGGGATTCGGTAATAGAAATGTGATTGATTAGGTTGTCGTCCTTTTCACGGCTCACAACGTACGATCCGGGACGGAATAACGGCGGAAAATAAAAAAAGTGTCCCCAAACTGAAGAAAACGTTTGATTTTTGGCTCCGAAAATAGGCGCAGCCGAGTAGGCTTGCTGCCCCCGTCTTAGAGTTCTCGAAGAGCTTTCCAACGGTATGTCATGCGCCGCGTAACTCCAAACGGATCAAAAGTTATGGGCACCGGAGCGACGGAGACCTGGTCCCAAGCCTCACGCCCTCGGTTTGCGGGCCCAGCCTCTACGTGAAGCGAAGTTGTCTTGCCAAAGGTGTCGTTGGATTCGGTAATAGAAATGTGATGGATTAAGTTGTCATCCTTGTCCCAGCTCACGACATACGACCCGAGACAGAAAAACAGCGCAAAAGAAGTAAAGTGTACCGAAACTGATGAAAACGTACGAATTTAGGCTTCGAAAATAGGCGCAGCCAAGCAAGCTGGCTGCCCCCGTCGTAGAGATCTGGGAGAGCTTTCCAACGGTATGTTGTGCACCGCGTAACGCCTTACGGATCAAATGTTATGGGTACCGGAGCGACGGAGACCTGGTTCCAAGCCCCACGCCCTCGGTTTGCGGACCCAGCCTCTACATGAAGCAAAGTTATCTTGCCCAAGGTGCCGTGGGATTCGATGATAGAAATGTGATGGATTAGGTTGTCATCCTTGTCGCGGATCACGACGGATGACCCGAGACGGAAAAACAGCGCAAAAGAAGTAAAGTGTCCCGAAGCTGATGAAAACGTTCAATTTTGGGCCCCAAAAATAGGAGCAGCTGAGCAAGATAGCTGCCCCCGTCATAGAGCTCTCAGAGAGCATTCCAACGGTATGCTGTGCGCTGCGTAACTCCTTACAAATCAAAAGTTATGGGCACCAAAGCGACGGAGACCTGATCCCAAGCCCCACGGCCTCGGTTTACGGCCCCAGCCTCTACGTGAAGTGAAGTTGTCTTGCCCAAGGTGCCGTGGGATTCGGAAATACAAATCTGATAGATTAGGTTGTCGTCTTTTTCGCAGCTAACGATGTACGATCCAGGACGAAAAAGCAGCGCAAAAGAAGAAAAGATTCCCAAAACTGATGAAAACGTTCGATTTTGGGCACCGAAAATAGGCGCAGCCGAGCAAGCTTGCTGCCCACGTCGTAGAGCCCTCGAAGAGCATTCCAACGGTATGCTGTACACAGCGTAACTCCTTACGAATCAAAATTTATGGGCACCGGAGCTATGGAGACCTGGTCCCAAGCCCTACGCCCTCGGTTTGCAGGCCCACCCTCTACGTGAAGTGAAGTTTTCTTGCCCAAGGTGCCATGGAATTCGGTAATAGAAATGTGATAGATTAGATTGTCGTCCTTTTCGCGGCTCACGACGTACGATTCGGGACAGAAAAACAGTGCAAAAGAAGAAAAATATCCCTAAACTGATGAAAATGTTCAATTTTGGGCGCTGAAAAAAGGCGCAGCTGAGCAGGCTTGTTGCCCCTGTCGTAGAGCTCTCAGAGAGCTTTCCAACGGAATGCTGTACGTCGCGTAACTCCTTACGGATCAAAAGTGATGGGCATCGAAGCGACGGAGATTTGGTCCTAAGCCCCACGCCCTCGGTTTGCTGGCCCAGCCTCTACGTGAAGCGAAGTTGTCTTGCCTAAGGTGCCGTGGGATTCAGTAATAGAAATGTGATGGATTAGGTTTTCGTCCTTGTCGCGGCTCACGACGTACGATCCAAGACAGAAAAACAGCACAAAAGAAGTAAAGTGTCCCGAAACTGATAAAAATGTTTGATTTTAGGCTCCGAAAATAGGCGTAGCCAAGCAAGCTGGATGCCCTCTTCGTAGAGATCTCGGAGAGCTTTCCAACGGTATGCCGTACGCCATGTAACTCTCTACGGATCAAAAGTTATGGGCACCGGAGCGACGGAGACCTGGTCCCAAGCCCCACGCCCTCGGTTCACGGAACTAGCCTCTATGTGAAACGATGTTCTCTGGCCCTAGGTGCCATGGGATTCAGTGATAGAAATGTGATGGATTAGGTTGTCATCCTTTTCGCGGCTGATGACGTACGATCCTTGATGGAAAAACAGCGCAAAAGAAGAAAAGTGTCCCAAAACTAATGAAAACATCGATTTTGGGATGCGAAAATAGGCGCAGCCGAACAGGCTATCTGCCCCCGTCGTAGAGCTCTTAGAGAGCTTTCCAACGGTATGCTGTGCACCGCGTAACTCCTTACGGATCAAAAGTTTTGGGCACCGAGGGAACGGAGACCTTGTCCCAAGCACCACGGCCTCGGTTTGCGGGCCTAGCCTCAACGTGAATTAAGTTGTCTTGCCCAAGGTGCCGTGGGATTCGAAAATACTAATCTGATGGATTAGGTTGTCATCTTTTTCGCGGCTGACGACGTACGATCCGGGATGAAAAAATAGTGCAAAAGAAGAAAAGTTTCCCGAACGTGATGAAAACGTTTGATTTTGGGCTCTGAAAATAGACGTAGATGAGCAAGCTTGCTGCCCACGTCGTAGAGCCATCGGAGAGCATTCCAACGGTATGCTGTGTTCCACGTAACTCCTTACGGATCAAAAGTTATGGGCACCGGAACGACGGAGACCTGGTCCCAAGCCCTACGCCCTCGGTTTGCGGGCCCAGCCTCTACGTGAAGTGAAGTTGTCTTGCCCAAGGTGCTATGGGATTTGGTAATAGAAATGTGATAGATTAGGTTGTCATCCTTTTCGTGGCTCACGACGTACGATCTGGGATAAAAAAATAGTGCAAAAGAAGAAAAGTATCCCGAAATTGATGAAAATGTTCGATTTTGGGCTCTGAAAATAGGCGTAGCTAAGCAAGCTTACGGCCCCCGTCGTAGAGCTCTTGGAGAGCTTTCCAACGGTATGCTATGTGCCGGATAACTCCCTACGGATCAAAAGTTATTGGCACTAGAGCGACGGAGACCTGGTCCCAAGCCCTACGCCCTCAGTTTGCCAGCCCAGCATCTACGAGAAGCAATGTTGTCTTGCCCAAGGTACCGTGGGATTCGGTAATAGAAATGTGATGGATTAAGTTTTCATCCTTTTCTCTGCTCACGACGTACGATGCGGGACGGAAAAACAACGCAAATGAAAAAAGTGTCTCCAAACTGATGAAAACGTTCGATTTTGGGTGCTAAAAAAAGGTGCAACTGAGCAGGCTTGCTGCCTCCATCGTAGACCTCTCGGAGAGCTTTCCAACGGAATCCTGTACGCTGCGTAACTCCTTACGGATCAAAAGTTATGGGCACCGGAGCGACGGAGACTTGGTCCCAAGCCCCACGCCCTCGGTTTGCGGGCCCAGCCTCTACGTGAAGCACAGTTGTCTTGCCCAAGGTGCTCTGGGATTCAGTAATAGAAATGTTATGGATTAGGTTGTCGTCCTTGTCGCGGCTCACGACGTACGACCCAAGACAGAAAAACAGCGCAAAAGAAGTAAAGTGTCCCGAAATTGATGAGAATGTTCGATTTTAGGCTCCAAAAATAGGCGCAGCCAAGCAAGCTGGCTGCCCCCGTCGTAGAGATCTCGGAGAGCTTTCCAACGGTATGTTGTACGCCGCGTAACTCCTTACTGATCAAAAGTTATGGCCACCGGAGTGACGGAGACCTAGTCCCAGGCCCCACGCCCTCGGTTCACGGAAGCAACCTCTATGTGAAACGAAGTTGTCTTGCCCAAGGTGCCATGGGATTCAGTAATAAAAATGTGATGGATTAGGTTGTCGTCCTTTTCGTGGCTGATGACGTACGATCCTGGACGGAAAAACTGCGCAGAAGAAGAAAAGTATCCTGAAACTGATGAAAACATTCAATTTTGGGCTCCGAAAATAGGCGCAGCCTAGCAAGCTAGCTGCCCTCGTCGTAGAGCTCTCAGAGAGCTTTCCAACGGTATGTTGTACGCCGTGTAACTCTTTGCGGATCAAATGTTATGGCCACTTGAGCGATGGAGACCTGGTCTCAAGCCCCACGCCCTCAGTTTGCGGGCCCAGCCTATCCGTGAAGCGAAGTTGTCTTGCCCAAAGTGCCATGGGATTCAGTAATATAAATTTGATGGATTAGGTTGTCGTCCTTTTCGCGACTGACAACGTACGATCTGGGATGGAAAAATAACGAAAATGAAGAAAAGTTTCCTGAAGCTAATGAAAATGTTCAATTTTGGGCTCCGAAAACAGGAGCAGCCGAGCAGGCTAGTTGTCCCCATCGTAGAGCTCTCAGAGAGCTTTCTAACGGTATGCTATGCGATGCGTAACTCCTTACCGATCAAAAGTTATGGGCACCGGAGCGACGAAGACCTGGTCCCAAGCCCTACACCCTCGGTTTGCGGGCCCAGCCTCTACGTGAAGTGAAGTTGTCTTGCCCAAGGTGCCATGGGATTCGGTAATAGAAATGTGATGGATTAGGTTGTCGTCCTTTTCGCGGCTCACGACGTACGATCCGGGATAGAAAAACAGTGCAAAAGAAGAAAAGTGTCCTGAAACTGAGGAAAATGTTCAATTTTGGACTCTGAAAATAGTCGCAGCTGAGCAAGCTTACTGCCCCTGTTGTAGAGCTCTCGGAGAGCTTTCTAATAGTATGCTATGCACCACGTAACTCCCTACGGATCGAAAGTTATTGGCACCGAAGCGACGAAGACCTGGTCCCAAGCCCTACGCCCTTGGTTTGCGGGCCCAGCCTCTACGTGAAGCGAAGTAGTCTTGCCCAAGGTGCTGTGGGATTTGGTAATAGAAATGTGATGGATTAGGCTTTCGTCCTTTTCACGGCTAACGACGTACGATCCAGGACGAAAAAATAGCGCAAAAGAAAAAAATGTCCCCAAATTGATGAAAATGTTCTATTTCGGGCACCAAAAAAAGGCGCAGCTAAGCATGCTTGCTGCCCCTGTTGTAGAGCTCTCGGAGAGCTTTTCAACGGAATGTTGTTCACCGCGTAACTTCTTACGGATCAAAAGTTATGGGCACCGGAGCGACGGAGACCTGGTCCCAAGCCCCACGCCCTCGGTTAGCGGGCCTAGCCTCTACGTGAAGCGAAGTTGTCTTGCCCAAGGTGCTATGGGATTCAGTAATAGAAATGTGATGGATTAGGTTTCGTCCTTGTCGCGGCTCATGACGTACGACCCAAGATAGAAAAACAGCGCAAAAGAAGTAAAATATCCCGAAACTGATGAAAACGTTCGATTTTAGGCTCCAAAAATAGGTGCAGCCAAGAAAGTCGGCTACCCCCATCGTAGAGATCTCAGAGTGCTTTCCAACGGTATGCTATAAGCCGCATAAATCCTTACGGATCAAAAGTTATGGGCACCAGAGCGACGGGACCTGGTCCCAAGCCACACGCCCTCAATTCACGGAACCAGCCTCTAAGCGAAACGAAGTTGTCTTGCCCAAGGTACCATGGGATTCAGTAATAGATATGTGATGGATTAGGCTGTCGTCCTTTCGCGGCTGATGACGTACAATCCTGGACGGGAAAACAGCACAAAAGAAGAAAAGTGTCCCAAAACTGATGAAAACGTTCAATTTTGGGCTTCAAAAATAGGCGCAGCTAAGCAGGCTAGCTACCCTTGTCGTAGAGCTCTTAGAGAGCTATCCAACGGTATGCTGTGCGCCGTGTAACTCCTTACGGATCAAATGTTATAGGCACCGGAGCGACGGAGACCTGGTCCCAAGCCCCACGCCCTCGGTTTGCTGGCCCAGCCTCTCCGTGAAGCGAAGTTGTCTTGCCCAAGGTGCCATGGGATTCAGTAATATAAATTTGATGGATTAGGTTGTCGTCCTTTTCGCGACTGACGACGTACGATCCGGGGCGGAAAAACAGCGTAAAAGAAGAAAAGTGTCCAGAATCTGATGAAAACGTTCAATTTTAGGCTCTGAAAACAGGAGTAGCCTAGTAGGATAGCTGCCCCGTCGTAGAGATCTCAGAGAGCTTTCCAACGGTATGCTGTAAGCCGCGTAAATCCTTATAGATCAAAAGTTATGGGCACCGGAGCGACGGAGACTTGGTCCCAAGCCCCACGCCCTCAGTTCACGGAACCAGCCTCTAAGTGAATCGAAGTTGTCTTGCCCAAGGTGCCGTGGGATTCAGTAATAGAAATGTGATGGATTAGGTTGTCGTCCTTTCGCGGCTGATGACGTACAATCCTAGACGAAAAAACAGCGTAAAAGAAGAAAAGTGTTCCTAAACTGATGAAAACGTTCAATTTTGAGCTTCGAAAATAGGCGCAGCTGAGCAGGCTAGCTTCCCCTATCGTAGAGCTCTTAGAGAAATATCCAACAGTATGTTGTGCGCAGTGTAACTCCTTACGGATCAAATGTTATGGGCACCGGAGCGACAGAGACCTGGTCCCAAGCCCCACGCCCTCGGTTTGCTGGCCCAGCCTCTCCATGAAGCGAAGTTGTCTTGCCCAAGGTGCCATGGGATTCAGTAATATAAATTTGATGGATTAGGTTGTCATCCTTTTCGCGACTGACAACGTACGATCCCGGACAGAAAAACAGCGCAAAATAAGAAAATTGTCGAGAAGCTGATGAAAACGTTCAATTTTGGGCTCTGAAAATAGGAGCAGCCTAGTAGGCTAGCTGCCCCCATCGTAGAGATCTCGGAGAGCTTTTCAACGGTATGCTGTAAGCCGTGTAACTCCATACGGATCAAAAGTTATGGGAACTAGAGTGACGGAGACCTGGTCTCAAGCCCTACGCCCTCGGTTTGTGGGCCCAACCTCTACGTGAAGCGAAGTTTTCTTGCCCAAGGTGCCATGGGATTCGGTAATAGAAATGTGATGGATTAGGTTTTCGTCCTTGTCGCGGCTCACGACGTACGATCCGGGATGAAAAAATAACTTAAAAGAAAAAAAGTGTCCCTAAACTGATGAAAATGTTCAATTTTGGGCGCTGAAAAAAGGAGCAGCCGTGCAGGCTTGCTGCCCCCGTCGTAGAGCTCTCGGAGAGCTTTCCAACGGAATGCTGTACGCCGCATAACTCCTTAAGGATCAAAAGTTATTGGCACCGGAGCGACGGAGACCAGGTCCGAAGCCCCACGCCCTCGGTTTGCGGGCCCAGCCTCTACATGAAGCAAAGTTGTCTTGCCTAAGTTGCCGTGGGATTCAGTAATAGAAATGTGATGGATTAGGCTATTGTCCTTGTCACGGCTCACGACGTATGACCCAAGACGGAAAAACAGCGCAAAAGAAGAAAAGTGTCCAGAAGCTTATGAAAACGTTCAATTTTGCGCTCCAAAAACAGGAGCAGCCGAGTAGGCTAGCGGGCCTAGCCTCTACGTGAAGCGAAGTTGTCTTGCCTAAGGTGCCGTGGGATTCAAAAATACAAATATGATGGATTAGGTTGTCGTCCTTTTCGCGGTTGACGACGTAAGATCCGGGATGAAAAAATAGCGCAAAAGAAGAAAAGTTTCCCAAAACTGATGAAAACGTTCAATTTTGGGCTCCAAAAATAGCCGCAGCCGAGCAAGCTTGCTGCCCACATCGTAGAGCCCTCGGAGAGCATTCCAACGGTATGCTGTGCGCCGTGCAACTCCTTACGGATCAAAAGGTATGGGCACCGGAACGACAGAGACCTGGTCCCAACCCTATGCCCTCGGTTTGCGGGCCCAGCCTCTACGTGAAGCGAAGTTGTCATGCCCAAGGTTCCGTGGGATTCAGTAATAGAAATGTGATGGATTACATTGTCCTCCTTTTCGCGGCTGATGACGTACGATCCTGGACGGAAAAACAGCGCAAAAGAAGAAAAGTGTCCCAAAACTGATGAAAACGTTCAATTTTGGGCTCCGAAAATAGGATCAGCTGAGCAAGGTAGTTGCCCTTCTTGTAGAGCTCTTAGAGAGCTTTCTAACGGCATGCTGCGTGCCGCGTAACTCCTTACGGATCAAAAGTTATAGGCACCAGAGCAACGGAAACCTAGTCCCGAGCCCCATGGCCTCGGTTTGCGGGCCCAGCCTCTCCATGAAGCGAAGTTGTCTTTCCCAAGGTGCCGTGCGATTCGGAAATACAAATGTGATGGATTAGGTTGTCATCCTTATCACGGCTGACGTCGTATGATCCAGGATGAAAAAATAGCGCAAAAGAAGAAAAGTTTCCCGAAACTGATGAAAACGTTCAATTTTGGGCTCCGAAAATAGGCGAAGCCGAGCAAGCTTGCTGCCCACGTCGTATATCCCTCGGAGAGCATTCCAACGGTATGCTGTGCGCCGCGTAACTCCTTATGGATCAAAAGTTATGCGCATCGGAGCGACGGAGACCTGGTCCCAAGCGCCACGCCCTCGGTTTACGAACCCAACCTCTACGTCAAGCGAAGTTGTCTTGCCCAAGGTGCCATGGGATTCAGCAATGAAACTGATTAAAACGTTCTATTTTGGGCTCTGAAAGAGGCATAGCCAAGCAGGCTGCCAGCCCAAGTCGAAGAGCTCTCGGAGAGCTTTCCAACGGCATGCTGTGCGCAGCATCACTCCTTACAGATCAAAAGTTATGGGCACCAGAGCAACGGAGACCTGGTCCCATGCCCCACGCCCTCGGTTTTCGGGCCCAGCCTTTACGTGAAGCAAAGTTGTCTTGCCTAAGGTGCCGTGGGATTCGGTAATAGAAATGTAATAGATTAGGTTGTCGTCCTTTTTGCGGCTAACGACGTACGATCTGGGATGGAAAAACAACGCAAAAGAAGAAAAGTGTCCAAAACTGATGAAAATGTTTGATTTTGGGCTCTGAAAACAGGTGTTGCCGGGCAGGCTAGCTGCCTCCGTCATAGATCTCTCGGAGAGCTATCTAATGGTATGCTGTGCGCCGCGTAACTCCTTACGGATCAAAAGTTATGGGCACCGGAGCGACGGAGCACTTGTCCCAAGCCCTACGCCCTCAGTTTATGGGCCCAACCTCTACGTGAAGCTAAGTTGTCTTGCCAAGGTGCCATGGGATTCGGTAATAGAAATGTGATGGATTAGGTTGTCGTCCATTTCGCGGCTCATGACGTACGATCTGGAACGGAAAAACAACGCAAAAGAAGAAAAGTGTCCCCAAACTGATGAAAATGTTTGATTTTTGGCTCCGAAAATAGGCGCAGCTGTGCAGGCTTGCTGCCACCGTCGTAGAGTTCTCATAGAGCTTTCCAATGTTATGTTGTGCGCCACGTAACTCCTTACGGATCAAAAGTTATGGGCACTGGAGCGACGGAGACATGGTCCCAAGCCCCACGCCCTCGCTTTGCGGGCCCAGCTTCTACGTGAAGCGAAGTTGTCTTGCCCAAAGTGTCGTGGGATTCGATAATAGAAATGTGATGGATTAGGTTGTTGTCCTTTTCGCGGCTCACGACGAACGATCCGGGAAGGAAAAACAGTGCAAAAGAAGAAAAATGTCCCCAAACTGATGAAAATATTCAATTTTGGCCACCAAAAATAGGCGCAGCTGACCAAGCTAGCTGCCCCCGTCGTAGAGCTCTTAGAGAGCTTTCCAAAGGTATGTTGTACGCTGCGTAACTCCTGACGGATCAAAAGTTATGGGCACCGGAGCGATAGAGACCACGTCCCAAGCCCCTCACCCTCGGTTTGCGGGCCCAGCCTCTACGTGAAGCGAAGTTCTCTTGGCCAAGGTTTCATGTGATTCGGTAATAGAAATGTGATGGATTAGGTTGTCTTCCTTTTCGCGGCTGACGACATACGATCTGGGATAGAAAAACAGCGCAAAAGAAGAAAAGTGTCTCGAAACTGATGAAACCGTTTGATTTTGGGCTCCGAAAAGAGGCGCAGCCAAGCATGCTGCTAGCCCATGTCATAGAGCTCTCGGAGAGCATTCTAACGGTATGCTGTGCGCCGCGTAACTCCTTACGGATCAAAAGTTATGGGCACCGGAGAGTCGGAGACCTAGTCCTAAGCCCCACGCCCTTAGTTTGCGGGCCCTGCCTCTACGTGAAGTGAAGTTGTCTTTCCCAAGGTGCAATGGGATTTGGTAATTGAAATGAGATGGATTAGGTTCTCATCCTTTTCGCGCTCACGACGTACGATCCGGGACGAAAAAATAGTGCAGAAAAAGAAAAGTGTCCAGAATCTGATGAAAACATTCGATTTTCTGATCCGAAAACAAGCACAGCCGAGAAGGCTTGCTGCCCCCATCATATAGCTCTCGGAGAGCTTTCCAACGGTATGCTTTGCACCGCGTAACTACTTACGGATCAAAAGTTATGGGCATCGCAGCGACGGAGACCTGGTCTTAGCCCGACACCCTCGGTTTGCGGGCCCAGCCTCTACGTGAAGCAAAGTTGTCTTGCTCAAGGTGCCGTGGGATTCGATAATAGAAAATGTGACGGATTAGGTTGTCGTCCTTTTCGCGGCTCACGACATATGATCCACGACGGATAAATAGCGCAAAAGAAGAAAAGTGTCCCCAAACTGATGAAAATGTTCAATTTTGGGCTTCGAAAATAGGCACAGTTGAGCAGGCTTGTTGCGTTTGTCGTAGAGCTCTCGGAGAGCTTTCAAATGGTATGCTGTGCGCCTCGTAACTCCTTTCAGATCAAAAGTTATAGGCACCGGAACGACAGAGACCTGGTCCCAAGCCCGACGCCCTTGGTTTGTGGCCCAGCCTTTACGTGAAGTGAAGTTGTCTTGCCCAAGGTACTGTGGGATTCGGTAATAGAAATGTGATGGATTAGGTTGTCGTCCTTTTCAAAATTCACGACGTACGATCCCCGACGGATAAACAGCACAAAAGAAGAAAAATGTCCCCAAACTGATGAAAATGTTCAATTTTGGGCTCCGAAACAGGCGCAGTCGAGCAGGCTTTTTAGCAGTTCACGACGTACCACCCGGGATGAAAAAATAGCGCAAAAGAAGAAAAGTGTCCCAAATCTGATGAAAAAGTTCCATTTTGGGCTCCAAAAACAGGCGCAACCGAGAAGGCTTGTAGCCCCCGTCGTAGACGTCTCAGAGAGCTTTCCAACGGTATGCTGTACGCTGCGTAACTCCATATGGATCAAAAGTTATGGGCACCGGAGCGGCGGAGACTTGGTCCTAAGCCCCACGCCCTCGGTTTGCCGGCCCAACCTCTACGTGAAGCAAAGTTGTCTTGCCCAAGGTACCGTGGGATTCGGTAATAGAAATGTGATGGAATAGGTTGTCGTCCTTTTCGCGGCTCACGACGTACGATCATCGACGGATAAATAGCGCAAAAGAAGAAAAGTGTCCCCAAACTGATGAAAATGTTCAATTTTGGGCTCCGAAAATAGGTTCAGTTGAGCAGGCTTGTTGCGTTTGTCGTAGAGCTCTCGGAGAGCTTTCAAACGGTATGCTGTGCACCTCGTAACTCCTTTCGGATCAAAAGTTATAGGCACCGGAACGACGGAGACCTGGTCCCAAGCCCGACGCCCTTGGTTTGTGGCCCAGCCTTTACGTGAAGCGAAGTTGTCTTGCCCAAGGTACTGTGGGATTCGGTAATAGAAATGTGATGGATTAGGTTATCGTCCTTTTCAAAATTCACGACGTACGATCCCCGACGGATAAACAGCACAAAAGAAGAAAAATGTCCCCAAACTGATGAAAATGTTCAATTTTGGGCTCCGAAATAGGCGCAGTCGAGCAGCCTTTTTAGTAGTTCACGACGTACCACCCGGGACGGAAAAATAGCGCGAAAGAAGAAAAGTGTCCCAAATCTGATGAAAAAGTTCCATTTTGGGCAACAAAAATAGGCGCAACCGAGAAGGCTTGTAGCCCCCGTCGTAGACGTCTTAGAGAGCTTTCCAACGGTATGCTGTACGCTGCGTAACTCCATATGGATCAAAAGTTATCGGCACCAGAGCGGTGGAGACCTGGTCCTAAGCCCCACGACCTCGGTTTGCCGGCCCAACCTCTACGTGAAGCAAAGTTGTCTTGCCCAAGGTACCGTGGGATTCGGTAATAGAAATGTGATGGAATAGGTTGTCCTTTTCGCGGCTCATGACGTACGATCCGCGACGGATAAACAGCGCAAAAGAAGAAAAGTGTCCCCAAACTGATGAAAATGTCCAATTTTGGTCTCCGAAAATATGCGCAGTCAAGCAGGCTTGTTGCACTTGTTGTAGAGCTCTCGGAGAGCTTTCAAACGGTATGCTGTGCGCCTCGTAACTCCTTACGGATCAAAAGTTATAGGCACCGGAGCGACGGAAACCTGGTTCAAAGCCCCACGCACTCGGTTTGCGGCCCAGCCATTACGTGAAGCGAAATTGTCTTGCCCAAGGTGCTGGGGGATTCGGTAATAGAAATGTGATGGATTAGGTTGTAGTCCTTTTCGCAGCTCATGACGTACGATCCGCGATGGATAAACTGTGTAAAAGAAGAAAAGTGTCCCCAAACTGATGAAAATGTTCAATTTTGGGCTCCGAAAATAGGCGCAGTCGAGCAAGCTTTTTCGCGAATCACGACGTACGACCCGAGACGGAAAAATAGCGCAAAAGAAGAAAAGTGTCCCAAATCTGATGAAAAAGTTCTATTTTGGGCTCCAAAAATAGGCGCAACCGAGAAGGCTTGTAGCACCCGTCGTAGACCTCTCGGAAAGCTTTCCAACGGTATGCTGTGCACCGCATAACTCAATACGGATCAAAAGTTATGGGCACCGGATCGACGGAGACCTGGTCCTAAGCCCCACGCCCTCGATTTGCGGGCCCAGCCTCTAAGTGAAGCAAAGTTGTCTTGCCCAAGGTGCCATGGGATTCGGTAATAGAAATGTGATGGATTAGGTTGTCGTCCTTTTCGCGGCTTACGACGTACGATCCGCGATGGATAAACAGCGAAAAAGAAGAAAAGTGTCCCCAAACTGATGAAAATGTTCAATTTTGGGCTCCAAAAATAGGCGCAGTCGAGCAGGCTTGTTGCGCTTGTAGTAGAGCTCTCGGAGAGCTTTCAAACGGTATGCTGTGCGCCTCGTAACTCCTTACAGATCAAAAGTTATAGGCACCGGAGCGACGGAGACTTGGTCCCAAGCCCCATGCCCTCGGTTTGCAGCCCAGCCTTTACGTGAAGTGAAGTTGTCTTGCCCAAGGTGCCGTGGGATTCGGTAATAGAAATATGATGGATTAAGTTGTCGTCCTTTTTGCGGCTCACGACGAAAGATCCGGGACAAAAAAATAGCGCAAAAGAAGAAAAGTATCCCAAAACTGACGAAAACGTTTGATTTTGGGCTCTGAAAACTAGCACAGTAAGGCAGGTTGGCGGCCCCCATTGTAGAGCTCTCGGAGAGCTTTCCAACGGTATGCTGTGCGCCGTGTAACTCCTTACGGATCAAAAGTTATAGGCACCGGAGCGACGGAGACCTGGTCCAAAGCCCCACGCCCTCAGTTTGTGGGCCCACCTCTACGTGAAGTGAAGTTGTCTTGCCCAAGGTTCTGTGAGATTCGGTAATAGAAATGTGATGGATTAGGTTGTCGTCCTTTTCGCGGCTCACGACGTATGATCTGGGACGGAAAAACAGCGCAAAAGAAGAAAAATCTCCCAAAATTGATGAAAACGTTCAATTTTGGGCTCCGAAAACAGGCGCAGCCGAGTAGGCTTGCTGCCCCCGTCGTAGAGCTCTCGGAGAGCATTCCAACAGTACGTTGTGCGCTGCGTAACTCCTTACGGATCAAAAGTTATCGGCACCGGAGCGACAGAGACCTGGTCCCGAGCCCCACGCCCTGGATTTGTGGGCCCAGCCTCAACGTGAAGAGAAGTTGTCTTGCCCTAGGTACCGTGGGATTCGTTAATAGAAATGTGATGGATGAGGATGTCGTCCTTTTTGCGGCTCACGACGTACGATCCGGGATGGAAAAACACCGCAAAAGAAGAAAAGTGTCCCTAAACTGATGAAAATGTTCAATTTAAGGCTCCAAAAATAGGCACAGCTGAGCAGACATGCTGCCCCAGTCGTAGAGCTCTTGGATAGCTTTCCAACGGTATGCTATGCACCGCGTAACTCTATAAGGATCAAAAGTTATGGGCACCGGAGCGACGGAGACCTGGTTCCAAACCCCACGCCCTCGGTTTGCCGACCCAGCCTCTACGTGAAGCGAAGTTGTCTTGCCCAAGGTATCATGGGATTCGGTAATTGAAATGTGATGGATTAGGTTGTCATCCTTTTCGCGGCGGACGACATACGATCCGGGATGAAAAAACAGCGCAGAAAAAGAAAAGTGTCCCAAAACTGATGAAAATGTTCTATTTTGGGTGTCCGAAAAGAGGCATAGCTGTAACGACCCCAACCCAACCCTTCTCAAGATTAGGTCAAAGTCTGCGTTTACTGTCATTGCAAGATCATAACTTTCTATTAAAAGGAACAATAAATACAGAATTGCTTAATAACAAGCCTTTATATAATAATTTAAGTACAAAAGGGTGTTGCAACATCTAAAATCTGATAACTACCCGGCTATCATACAAACTGAGGTTTCAACACAGCTACCCTTTTCCCGAAATTAATACAACAAACTGTAACTTTTACAACTTGGATCCAACTATGACAGCAAGAGGCTTCGAGCATGTAAACATTCAAAGTCTATTTCCATTTCAAGCTAAGCTGCACCTGCACTGGGGGGGAGAAAAAACGGTGAGCTCTGGGGAAGCTCAGTGAGGATAGAATATAAGAGTTTTGAAAACATTTCTGGTCGGTCTCTTTTGTAAATCATGATGCAAATCACGTACAGTGGTATAACAAATTGTCCATATAAGATGCAATAGCATATGATAACTAGTAGTAAATTATTATCACATTTGAGTCATATATAATAACAGAAATGACATTTAGGTAAACAATAGTGGCATATATCCACATCAGATATCAGCCTACTCTCCGAGGGTGGAATGCCAAGCGAGAGTAGGACACTACTCTCCGAGGGTGGTACCAAGTGAGAGTAGGAACAAGTCAAGTATTCCATGAGGTGGCCAGCCTTTTATCACAATTTCAACTTCTTATCTCTCCCAAGAGGATACTCCGGATTGTATCCAAAATCTACGACCCAACTCTCCAAGGGTGGTACCAAGCGAGAGAGGGAATAGGTCCTCGATAGACACGGGAGCACCGGCAAGCCCTATGCCGCCCAGCGTTCGTGCAAGCTATCGGGCCTGAGGTTGCAACCCCCAAGTACACACAAGCATGCACAAGTAGTCATGGAACACACAACAAATCATATGGGGATCAACTAAAGTGGTTGTCCCGGGCAAGTAATAAACATTTTCTTGGTAATAAAATAACGGCTATAATAAAGCAATTTTCAAGTATAAATAGGGCATTATGACGGCATGCAAATAACATATATAACATTTATGTAAATATTTGGGCAACATCTCTACTTATCTTATGCTAAAACAATCAAATAAATCGAGCAGTAAATATTATCTAAGTCAACTCTAATTCAAATAAATAAAGAATATTAATGAGCATGATATTTATCTCAAATTAGAATATTAAAATAACAAATCATGTTATAGACATATAATAATCATATAAACATATAAGATGATGTTTTTAATAAAATCTCCTCACCTTAAAATGTTGAAAATTGGAGAAGATTTGGACTGGTTTTAAAACTTTCGAAACGTTAACTAACTGAATCGATATAATTTAGTGAAATCGGGCCAGAGAAAAGTGGTTGCTTGTTTGACTTCAAGGGGTTAAGTGACCCCTTTATATAGTTTTTCCAAACCAATGCATGCGGAACACGTGTCCCGCCACGTGTCTCATATGCGTGGCACGTCCACGCATGTGTGACACGTGTCCCCCTACGTGTCACGCATGCGTGGCATGTCCACGCATGTGTGACACGTGTCCCTCCACATGTCTCACATGCGTGGCACGTCCACGCATGTGTGACACGTGTCTTTAGACACGTGTCACTCCCCGAGAGTGACACCAACGTTCCATTATTTACCCGTTTCGTGCATAGGTGTCCTGATTTTCGTATTTTCAGGTCGGAATGTAATTTTGCCAAACTTCATCGTTAAGTAGTACAAGTTAAAAGAAACTCAATGGCGTATACCTGTTTTTTGCGACGGAATCCCAATTTTCCTATAATTGGCCCCAAAGTGAAACCTCTTTTACGGACCAAAAATCCCTAAATTTGGAAAAACAGCCGAAATAGTTCAAAAAGTTAAAGGAAATCACCCATACTCTTGTAAGCAGCTAAAAAGTTTTACTTGGTCACGATATGAGGTTTTACATCCCTGTAATGACCCTAAGCTTTATGTTAATTAATGTTATAAGAACACCTATTAATTCGTGGTAGGTATAAACTATAGTTAGATTAACAGTTTCTAAGAAATCTTATGTTTATCAAAAGTCAAAGCTTTTAAATGATAATAGGCAATGGAAATACTCAATTATCGTAGCCTCTCCTTGTCTTAATTTCATATGCTTTGTTAAATCCATAATTGTCACAAATAAAGGCACTCAACACTCCAATATTATTTAATCTTTTATTCCTTAATTTCAATTAAATCAATTAACTTTACAGATTACCATCCTTAAGCTAATACTTTTACTAGCAACCTGTTAAGTGTACTAATACTACTTCTCTCCAAGCCCAACTCAGTATAACGCCTATGTAAGCGGATAGCAATATTTTGTTTAATCCTTGGCGTTAAAACTTAATTTAAACCCATGTGTTAATAACTTCAAAGTATATTCCTATAGTAAACAATTAATTTAATTAACCCTGACCACCAAATTAACGGTCGGCTATATTAATCCCTAGCTAACACCTTGCTCAACGTTTATATTTCTATTGCTTTACTCAACAAAACTGGTTATGATAGTTGCGTAAGTAAAATAAAGAAGACTAATAAATTAAGCTAAGTCCATCTTATCCCACATTTACTGATCGGATCCCCTACTTGTTCAAGTGGGTGTTATATCATCACCCTAGTAGAAGTTGATTCCCCTATTTAGCCAGCACTAATCAATTCTAATTCCCAAATTTTTACATTACTTGGTAGTAGGTCCATTTATAACTATACCGTTTTCTTGTAATAATTTAATTCTATAACCGAAGCTACCCAAGATGATACTCACTCATCTTTACTCTAATACCCATTCTAAGGTCTGCAAACATTCCTCAAGATAACTAGTATACTATACCATCTTATAGAAGACAACTGAATTCCTAATGACATATTTTAAAAGAAAACTTTATCTTAATAAGTTTAACTAACATTCTAATTCATTTTTGCTAAACTAAGTTAATCCCTCAATGAAACTATTCAACGAAGTTACAGTAATATTTTAATTTATATCAAACTACCATACTCCAAGGTCTATCTAAATTACTTTGAATGGTAAAACTAGGTATCATTCTCAAATTAGAATAGTTCAGCTAACGCCTTACCTTCTTTTCCTCAGATAATATTTTAGTTTATTATCTTGACACTCCAAATAATTATAGGTCGATTAATAGAATCTCATAAGTTTAGTATTTCCAATTACTTCCAAGCACAAATTATCTTAATTTACTTGATAATTGAAAGGAATGCTTAGCTTGATATGCTAGTTACAACATTTCCTCTTAATTTAAAATATCTCGAACCATAAAACACTTATCTCTAAACACGAAAACATCAAGCACATAAGTGAAGTAAGTCAAACACATAAGGAACACTAATTTCATAGATTATTATTCTCGATCCGAGTACGGGTCCTTATAGTAGCAAAGCAGGCTGGTAGCCCCGGTCATAGAGCTCTCGGAGAGCTTTCCAACGGTATGCTGGGTACCGCGTAACTACATAAAGATCAAAAGTTATGAGCACCGGAGCGACGGAGACCTGGTCCCAAGCCCCACGCCCTCGGTTTGCGGGCTCTGCCTCTACGTGAAGCGAAGTTGTCTTGCCCAAGGTGCCATGGGATTCGGTAATAGAAATGTGATGGATTAGGTTGTCATCCTTTTCGTGGCTCACGACGTATGATCCAGGATGAAAAAATGTGCAAAAGAAAAAAAGTATCCTTAATCTGATGAAAATGTTCGATTATGGGCTCTGAAAACAAGCACAGCCGAGCAGGCTTATTGCCCCCATCGTAGAGCTCTCGAAGAGCTTTCCAATGGTATGCTGTGCGCCGCGTAACTCCTTACGGATCAAAAGTTATGGGCACCGGAGCGACGGAGACCTGGTCCAAAGCCCTACACCCTCTGTTTGCGGGTCCAGCCTCTACGTGAAGCGAAGTTGTCTTGCCCAAGGTTTCGTGGGATTCGTTAATAAAAATGTGATAGATTAGGTTGTCGTCCTTTTCGCGGCTCACGAAGTATGATCCGAGACGGAAAAACAGTGCAAAAGAAGAAAAATATCCAAAAACTAATGAAAACGTTCAATTTTTGGCTTTGAAAATAGGCATAGCTGCGTAGGCTTGCTGCCTTTATCCTAGAGCTCTCGGAGAGCTTTCCAACAGTACGATGTGCGCCGCGTAACTCTTTACCGATCAAAAGTTATAGGCACCGGAGTGACGGAGACCTGGTCCCGAGCCCACGGCCTCGGTTTGTGGGTCAAGCCTCAACGTGAAGCGAAGTTGTCTTGCCCTAGGTGTCATGGGATTCAGTAATAGAAATGTGATGGATTAGGATGTCATCCTTTCTACGGCTCACGACGTACGATCCGGGAAGGAAAAACAGCGCAAAAGAAGAAAAGTGTCCCCAAACTAATGAAAATGTTCAATTTTAGGCTCCAAAAACAGGCGCAACAGAGCAGACATGCTGCCCCGGTCGTAGAGCTCTCGGAGAGCTTTCCAACGATATACTGTAAACCGTGTAACTCTATAAGGATCAAAAGTTATGGGCACCGGAGCGACGGAGACCTGGTCCTAAACCCCATGCCCTCGGTTTGCGAGCCCATCCTCTATGTGAAGTGAAGTTAACTTGCCCAAGGTGTCATGGGATTTGGTAATTGAAATATGATGGATTAGGTTGTCGTCCTTTTCGCGGCTGACAACGTATGATTCGGGACGGAAAAACAGCGCAAAAAAAGAAAAGTGTCCCAAAACTGATGAAAACGTTCTATTTTGGACTCCAAAAATAGGCGTAGCCAAGTAGGCTGGCGGCTCCTATCGTAGAGCTCTCCGAGTGCTTTCCAACGGTATGCTGTGCACCGCGTAACTCCATAAGGATCAAAAGTTATGGGCACTCGAGCGACGGGGACCTGGTCCCAAACTCCACGCCCTCGGTTTGCGGGCCTAGCCTCTACGTGAAGCGAAGTTGTCTTGCCCAAGGTGTCATGGGATTCGATAATTGAAATATGATGGATTTGGTTGTCGTCCTTTTCGCGGCTGATGACATACGATTCGGGACGGAAAAATAGCGCAAAAAAAGAAAAGTGTCCCAAAACTGATGAAAACATTCTATTTTGGGCTCCGAAAAGAGGCGTAGCCAAGCAGGCTGCCAGCCCCGGTTGTAGAGCTCTCGGAGAGCTTTCCAACGATATGTTGTGTGCCGTATCACTCCTTACGAATCAAAAGTCATGAGCACCAGAGCGACGGAGACCTAGTCCCAAACCCCACGCCCTCGGTTTGCGGGCTCTGCCTCTACGTGAAGCGAAGTTGTCTTGTCCAAGTTTCCCTGTGATTCGGTAATAGAAATGTGATGGATTAGGATGTCGTCCTTTTCGCGGCTCATGACATATGATCCGGGATGAAAAAATAGCACAAAAGAAGAAAAGTATCCCAAAAATGATGAAAATGTTCGATTTTGGGCTTTGAAAATAAGTGCAGCCGAGCAGCCGAGCAGTCTTACTACCCCCATCGTAGAGCTCTCGGAGAGCTTTTCAACGGTATGCTGTGCGCCGCGTAACTCCTTACGGATCAAAAGTTATGGGCACTGGAGCGACGGAGACCTGGTCTCAGCCCCACGCCCTCGGTTTGCGGGCCCAGCCTCTACGTGAAGCGAAGTTGTCTTGCCTGAGGTGCCATGGGATTCGGTAATAGAAATGTGATGGATTAGGTTGTCGTTCTTTTCGCGGCTGACGACGTACGATCTGAGATGAAAAAATAGGGCAAAAGAATAATAGTATCCTGAAACTAATGAAAATGTTCGATTTTGGGCTCCAAAAATAGACGCAACTGAGCAAGGTTGCTGCCCCCGTCGTAGAGCTCTCCGAGTGCTCTCTAACGGTATGATGTGCGCCGCGTAACTCTTTACAGATCAAAAGTTATGGGCACCGGAGAGACGGAGACTTGGTCCCAAGCCCTACGCCCTCAGTTTGCGGGACCTGCCTCTACGTGAAGCGAAGTTGTCTTGCCCAAGGTGCCATGGGATTTGGTAATAGAAATGTGATGGATTAGGTTATCATCCTTTTCGCGTCTCACGACGTACGATCCGGGATGAAAAAACAGCACAAAAGAAGAAAAGTATCCCGAATATGATGAAAACGTTTGATTTTGGTCTCCGAAAATAAGTGCAGCCGAGCAGGCTTGCTGGCCTCATCGTAGAGCTCTCGGAGAACTTTCCAACGGTATGCTGTGCGGCGCGTAACACCTTACGGATCAAAAGTTATGGGCACCGGATCGATGGAGACCTGGTCCCAAGCCCCACGCCCTCGTTTTGCCAGCCCAGCCGCTACGTGAAGCGAAGTTGTCTTGCCCAAGGTGCCTTGAGATTCGGTAATAGAAATGTGATGGATTCGGTTGTCGTCCTTTTCGAGACTAACGATGTACGATTCGAGACGGAAAAACAGCGTAAAAGAAGAAAAGTATCCCGAAATTGATGAAAACCTTCTATTTTGGGCTTTGAAAATAGGCGAAGCCGAGCAGGCTTGCTGCCCCTATCGTAGAGCTCTCGGAGATCTTTCCAACGGTATGCTGTGTGCCGCATAACTCCTTACGGATCAAATGTTATGGGCACCGGAGCAACGGAGACTTGGTCCCAAGGCCCACGCCCTCAGTTTGCGGGCCCAGCCTCTACGTGAAGGGAATATGTCTTGCCCAAGGTGCCATGGGATTCGTTAATACAAATGTGATAGATTAGGTTGTCGACCTTTTCGCTGCTGATGACGTACGATCCGGGACGGAAAACCAGCGCAAAAGAAGAAAAGTGTCACGAAACGGATGAAAACGTTCGGATTTGGGTTCCGAAAACAGGCGCTACCGAGTAGGCTAGTCGCCCCCGTCGTAGAGCTCTCAGAAAGATTTCCAACGGTATGCTGTGTGTCACGCCCCAACCCGACCTATAGAGGTTAGACTAGGGAGTGATCTAAACATTCAAGTTATTTCACGTACTTACTCGTTCATGAAGGTTTAACACTTAACGTTTTGCCTAAACTCTACAAATTCTCCGAAAAACCGGCAGCATAATGGCTGCAATTGGGCTCTTTAGTTTGACCTAATTCTCTAAACGCCTCAAAACTTTCAATCTCAAATTCATTTCCAACTAAGATTACTATTTATCACCAATCGGGGTGCCTACTAGTTATCTCAAAGCCTCGTTTGACTAATAACCTAGCATGATACTATATCTCGTTTATTTGTCAATCCAGTTACACGGGTACCTGTTGATCTTAGCTTAACAATGAGTACCTACTTAAGATTGGATAAATTCATTTTACTTAACTCTTATCTAGTACTTCATAAGTCTATGATAGATACTAAACCAAAGTAGTGAAAGCAAAATAACCAGAAGAGTGTGTATCTAGTTATGATCAGTACAAGCCAAAATTGGACCCCAAATTACAATGGGGGTCATTTACAATACAACAACAAGCAACATAAGAAATAGTCTTCAAGCAACATATCGTTCACAAAATGGCCATAGTCAAGTAAGGCACGTTATCCTCGGGTACCTGTTCCTGGTCTTCTTCACCTGAGATGATAAAAGATGGTAAGTCCTTATGAACTCAGTGAGGGGGAACGAGAAATAAGTTTTGAAACTCTTTTTCCGGTTAACTCATGAAAAATCCCTTTTTTGAAAACATGTCACGTATTACAAGTAATAAGGTACGCAAAGTATAAGAATCAAATTGAGCAACATATATAATTACCAATCATTTCAAGGATACGGTGAGCATTTGCTTTCAAAATCAATTTCGATACGATTGTTGCGGACGACTTCAATAATCCACTTATCGCTCCCATTTGGGTGTACTCCGGTTGTACCCCGAAAACCTACGACCCAACTCTTCGAGGGTGGAATGCCAAGCGAGAGAGAGAATTGGACCATGGTAGTCACGGTAGCACCGGCAAGCCCGATGCCACCCGGCGTGCGTGAAACGCTACCATGCCACAACGAAAGGTTGCAACCTCGTATGCAATGCACATTTATAACATTTAACATATCACATTAGGAGGACAACAAAGTAGGTTGCCTCCGAGCAGTTATAAGATCGCACGTTGACAAGTAAACACACAAGGCATGTTATGACAGGTAATTTCACTTGTAAGTGTCACGTGTCATGCCCCAACTCGGCCTATAAAGGTTAGACTAGGGTGTGATCTAAACATTCAAGTCATGTCTCGTACTTAACCGTTCATGAAGATTTAACACTTAACGTTTCGGCCTAAACTCCAAAATTTTCTGGAAAACTGACAGCATAATGGCTGTAATTGGGCTCTTTGCTTTGACCTAATTCTCTAACGCCTCAAAATTTACCATTCCAGATTCATTTCCCACTAAGATTACTATTTATCATAAGTTGATATGCCTATTGGTTGTCTTGATGACTCACTTGATTAATAACCTAGCATGATACTATGTCTCGTTTGTTTGTTAATCCTCGTTACAAAAGTACCTGTTGATCTTAGCTTAATAACGTATACCTGCTTAAGATTTGGTTGGTTCATTTTACTTAGCCTTTACCTAATGCTTCATATTCCTATTACAGATACTAGCAGTAATAATAGCAAAATGACCATAGTAGTGTCTAGTGTCTGTCTAGCAATATCAGTACAAACCAAAATTAGACCCCAAATTACAACGGGGGTCTTTTACATTACAAATAACAAGCAACATAAAGGAAATAGTCTTCAAGTAGCATAAAGTTCACAAGTAGCCACAATCACGCAAAGCACACAAGACAGGCAATCACTCCAAGGATTCATCGTTAGGCACACCGTCCTCGGGGACCTGTTTTGGATTTTCTTCACCTGAGATGATAAAAGAGGTTGAGTCCTTATGAACTCAGCGAGGGGGAACGAGAAATAGGTTTTGAAACTCATTTTCTGGTTCAACTTATGAAATCCTTTTGCAAGCATGAATATAACAATAATATAAGTGCAGGAACAGAAATACCAGTCTTTCCTCCCCGAGGTTCTCTAAGAACCAAGCGAAAGTACTTATACACATAGTAAAAAAGATACAGTGAGCTTTTACTCTCAGATCAGATTCAGAATCAGTTGTTGCGGTCGACTTCAAATCATCCCCAAAACACGCTAGGTGGGTGTACTCCGGATGTACCCCGAAATCCTACGACCCAACTCTCCGAGGAAGTCTAGCCCCCAAGCAAGAGAGGGAATGGGACAGTGGTAGTCACGGGTGCACCGGCAAGCCCGATGCTGCCCGGTGTGCGTGATCGCTACCACGCCGACAGGAAAGGTTGCAACCTTGTATGCAGTGCATATTTATGACATGTAATATACCACATTAGGAGGACAACAAAGTAGGTTTCCTCCGGACAGTCATAAGATTGCACATTGACCAAGTAAATAGGTAGGCCACGATAAAACAAGTAATTTCACTTGAAAGGCATATAGAGTTATATGAACATTAAACGGGCAGCCATGTAACACATGTAAATCAAGCCCTATAACTCATTACGAAGTCCACGTGATCAAGTAATAAGATTATTCAACAAGCAATAACATCTACGTGGGTTCGGGCGCAAGAAAAACCTATTTGTCAACATGCAATGATCAAAATCACATTTAGGACTATAAAGGCATTTACGGGCAGCCTACTAAACATATAATTCCACACAATATCCTAGGGTTCACCATGAATCATCATGCATACTCACTATTAGCTATTTAGGATTACTAATCATATCCTAACGATTCCACTTTGCAACCAGATGCTTTAATCTCATTTCCATGGTTTATATACTAGGTCCATCGTCTTACTTCACATAATCACAACTAAATCCGAGGGGCAACAATTTGATACCATGATTCTTAATATCACCAATATCCAACTTAGGACCTTAGCAACATTAGTCATCTAATACATAATTCAATACCTTACACTTCCATTCGACCTAACATTTAGGTGTAGTCTTCCGAACACGAGTTCTAGTTACGCGAATTCATCGATTCCAACATCCCCATATCTTGTTATACTAAAGATTCATCAACCTTGTTAAACTTAGTCTCCAGAGTTGCCTACTTGTCTTGAGGTTATCCATTGTTAAGTTACTTAAACATACTATTCACGCCTTAATAATCTAACCCCTATTGTCAATTTCCACGAGTTCATCTCTTAATTTCTAGGTCACAATCTTACCATTGAGTGAACTTGAAACTCATTAATATACACCTTATTAGGTTCAACGATGCTTAATTCCAATCAAGTAAGGATTCAACCATATAAATAGTCTATTATACCATTTCAAGATATAAGAATTTAATTCAAAAGCAACTCCTAAGTCAAACTTCCATTATAATCATATGAACATATATATACTACTGCACATGTCCAATAGTATATTCTTATATCTAAGGAAAGTTGTAAGTACTTAACATTTATTCTTGAACCACAATTAGAAGAACGGTTTAACAGAATCAAGAACTTTATAGCTATAAAATTGATAACTTAATCACAGGCATATGTATTCCAAGGATAAGGAGATAATTTTACCTCAACAATTATACCTGTGCTATGCATTTTATATATATGCATATCCAATAATACATACGATCCATCAAGTACCAGTGAAGATGCGAGAAATCTCTAACCGAGCCTTTTCGTTCGTCCTGCACAAATTCACTTCCCTGAAGTCCTAATCCTAACTATCTATGTGTATAAACAGTCATTCATGGTTATATAACATGCACATGTATCAAGGAAGGAGTATAAAAGCATGCATGCATTATCGAGGTCACTAACGTGTCGGTGTGCATG
Organism: Ehretia macrophylla; assembly: GCA_037974665.1. Classification (NCBI taxonomy): domain Eukaryota; kingdom Viridiplantae; phylum Streptophyta; class Magnoliopsida; order Boraginales; family Ehretiaceae; genus Ehretia; species Ehretia macrophylla. The sequence continues at coordinate 32,715,876 of CM075777.1, forward strand.
ACACATAATACATATGGTCCTCAAAAGCACATAATATTCAATGCTCAAAGCAATTAAAGCATATTAGCACACATTAACACATATAAACAAGATATCATAATTACCTTAGGGCTTCTACCCATGGTCCGAGAGTTGAACCCAACTAACGCCTAGTTAGTAAACTAAGCTCTGATACCATTCTAATTATAAGGTGTCACGCCCCAACCCGGCCTATAAAGGTTAGACTAGGGTGTGATCTAAACATTCAAGTCACGTCTCGTACTTAACCGTTCATGAAGATTTAACACTTAACGTTTCGGCCTAAACTCTAAAATTTTCTGGAAAACTGACAGCATAATGGCTATAATTGGGCCCTTCGGTTTGACCTAATTCTCTAACGCCTCAAAATTTACCATTCCAGATTCATTTCCCACTAAGATTACTATTTATTATCAGTTGATATGCCTATTGGTTGTCTTGATGACTCACTTGATTAATAACCTAGCATGATACTATGTCTCGTTCGTTTGTTAATCCTCGTTACAAAAGTACCTGTTGATCTTAGCTTAATAATGTGTACCTGCTTAATAATGTGTACCTGCTTAAGATTTGGTTGGTTCATTTTACTTAGCCTTTACCTAATGCTTCATATTCCTATTACAGATACTAGCAGTAATAATAGCAAAATGACCATAGTAGTGTCTAGTGTCTGTCCTAACCCGGCCTATAAAGGTTAGACTAGGGTGTTTGTAAGATTATTTTATAAAATATAGGATATGTTTAGAGGTTTCTGAGATTTTGTCTTGTAGTGAGTTTAAAATATAATATTTAGGTGCTAGTGGATTTTGTAGAGATTTGAATTAGGATTATAATAATAGTTAGTGGTGTTTGTAAGATTATTTTATAGTCTAGTGCTTTGTGTAGGATTCTTTCTTGATTAACGTGGTGGCACGGATTCCTAGGTCTAGGGCACGGATTCCTAGGTCTAGGGCATGAATTACGAGGTAGACACGAACTTCAAGACTAATGCACGTACTTCAAGATAAATGCACAGATTCCAATGTAAATGCACGCAACCCTAGGTAAATGTACGTAAACCAATACAAGGCACGTAATTCAATGCAATGCACGTAAATCGAGGTACAACTCTTAAACCTAGGTTAGGACACGTAATTCAAGGTTAGGGCACACAAAACGAGACAACGCACGCAATTCGAAGTCGGGGCACGTAAGTCGAGGATTATGGTACATAATTCTAGGTCAAGGCACGAATGACGAGGCATGCATGAAAACCAAGACAAGGCACGTAATCCAAGGTCAGTCATCACATTCTTGGTCTATGGCACGCAAATCAAGGTAACATACGTTATTCGGGGTCGGGCCTCACATCACGCCCCAACCAGGCCTATAAAGGTTGGACTAGGGTGTGATCTAAACATTCAAGTCATCTCTCGTACTTAGTTGTACATAAAAGTTTAACGCTTAACGTTTAGCCTAGACTCCACAATTTTTTCGAAAAACCAGCAGCATAACGGCTGTAATTGGGCTATTTAGTTTGACCTAGTTCTCTAGACGCCTCAAATTTCATTTCCAACTAAGATTACTATTTACCATTAATTGAGACGCCTACTAGTTATCTCGATGTCTCGTTTGATTAATAACCTAGCATGATACTATGTCTCGTTTGTTTGTTAATCCTCATTACAAAAGTACCTGTTGATCTTAGTTTAACAATGGGTACCTGCTTAAGATTGGATAGGTTCATTTTACTTAGTCCTTACTTGATACTTCATAATCCTATGATAGATACTAACCAGTAACGATAGCAAAATGACCATAGTAGTGTCGGTCTAGTTATTATCAATACAAGCCAAAATTAGACCCCAAATTACAACGGGGGTCTTTTACATTACAAACATCAAGCAACATGAAAAGAAATAGTCTTCAAGCAGCATAGTGTTCACAATGGCCATAATCAAGCAAAGCACATAGGACATGCAATCATTCCAAGGAATCATTGTTAGACACGTCGTCCTCGGGTACTTGTTCTTGATCTTCTTCACCTGAGATGATAAAAGAGGGTGAGTCCTTATGAAGTCAGCGAGGGGGAACGAGAAATAGGTTTTGAAACTCATTTTTCGGTTCAACTTATGAAAACCCTTTTTGCAAGCATAAATATATCACAAGTAAGTACATAACATGATATAAAAGTAAAGGAACACAATTACCCATCTTTCCTCCCCGAGGTCCTCTAGGAACCAAGCGAGAGTACTTATACACATAGTGAAAAGGATACGGTGAGCTTTTGCTCTCAGTTTATGTCAGTATCAGTTGTTGCGGCCGACTTCAAATCATCCCCTTATCACGCCAAATGGGTGTACTCCGGATGTACCCCGAAATCCTACGACCTAACTCTTCGAGGAAGTCTAGCCCCCAAGCGAGAGAGGGAATTGGACAATGGTAGTCACGGTTGCACGGGCAAGCCCGATGCCGCCCGGTGTGCATGAATGCTACCACGCCAGAATGAAAGGTTGCAACCTTGTATGCAATGCACATTTATGACATTTAATATATCACATTATCAGGACAACAAAGTAGGTTGCCTCCGAGCAGTCATAAGATTGCACAGTGACAAGTAAACAAGCGAGACACGATAAGACAAGTAATTTCACTTGAAAGGCACATGGAGTTATATGAACATTAAATGGGCAGCCAAGTAACGCACGTAAATCAAGTCATATAACTCATTTCAAAGTTCATATAATCAAATAATAAGATTATTCATCATGCAACGGCATCTACATGGGACCGGGTGCAAGAAAAGCCTACTTATCAACATGAAATCATCGAAATCATATTTAGGGCTACAAGGGCAACTACGGGCAGCCTACTAAACACATAATCCAATACAACATCCAAAGGATCAACACTTAGCAAATTCACCTAGTTACTAGGGTTCCAATTCGTGCTTACCCGTGCGATTAAGCCCCAAGTCATCTCGAAATCAAACTCAAGCCACGTGTTGATTAGTTCATACACCCTCAAGTATTCAAAACAGTCCACACAACATCTCAATGCCACAATCCCAAGCATTTAATACAACGACAGAAGCTACAATAATTTTTCTAAGCATATCACTAAGTGAAACCCTCACTGCAATGGACTGTTTTCTCACAATCATTAAGACAAGAAAACAATCTCCAATTCTAGTGAATAAGATGTCAAATTAAATCTTAGGAAGTAAACTAAATTCAGAAACAAACCTCGCATCATTTGGAGTTCGGGTTCAATAGTTATAGCCAAAACAGTGAGACTGCACAAAACTGTCTAGATTTGCACACATTTCAATACTTGTCGTTTTTGAGGGCCTTAGGATCAGATTTAGCCTTAGTCCATTTCTGACAAAAATGTCCAGAACTGAAAAATCTAGCTGCACACCAAATAGCATGCATTTGGGATGTCATTTACTAAGTAAAAACTGGTTTGTTCTATAAGGTCAGTGAATCTGCCAAAACCTGCTTCATTTTTCCAGACTTTCCAGATTTGGACACATTTTAATAATTTTCCATTTTGAGGACCTTAGGCTCACAATTAGCTTTGGCCTATTTCTGTGAAAACTGTTCATAACTGGCAAACATAGTTACCTACCAATTTTCATGCATTTTCAACATCATTTACCTAGCCAAAATCACATCGCACCAACAAGGCAGAAAACTATCCCATACACGATTTCATCCAACATCACATTTTAGCCAAATATCTTGCCATGCATGTTTATAAAAGCTCATGAACACACATATATCTCAAGTACAGAAGTAAAGATAGACATTTAAGGGCATGCATGTGGGTTTTTGAAAGATTTTCAAGAAGTTTTAGCCCTCACCTTAGCAAAACAACAAGAAGATGCACAAGACTCTTGGTGAAGCATAAAGTTGACCTTTTTCCTTGCTTAGCCGAGACACCACTCGATTTTTCTCAAATTTCCTAGATTTGTAACCAAGTTCTTAGTAGGTGCATATGGTTAGAACAAGAAGAAAAGAAATGGAAGCTAGCAAACTCACCTAAGCCGAAATGGAGATTCAAAGAGCTTGCATGTGTGTTTCTTGCAACCTAGCTTGCTTAGTCGAGCTCCCTAGCTTCTTGCATGCCTTGATGAACCATGGAGTGATGAAAATAAGCTAATGAGTGTAGAAACTCAGACAAGGCCAAGAGAGAGGGAGAAGGATGAGAGGGAGAGAGAAATGAAAGAAAAATAAAAGCTTTTGCAAGGTTTGAAGCATGTGTCGGCCTTGAGCTTTGCAATTTCAGATTTTTGTGTCTTCAAGGAGTATAATTTGAAGTGTTTAGCATGGGCAAGGAGCTTATGTCGAGATTGGTGGAGCTTGGTAGAGTTTTTGAGCTATTTTTTATTGCTTTGTGTCATTAGTTGTCATAGAATTGTCTAGGTTCAATTTGAATTATGCAAAGCAAGCACAAAGCACACAAGGTGGTTGGCCAAAGAGGTATTCAAATCTGAATTTTTTTGTCTTGTTCAAGGCTTATTTTATTGTGTGTTTGGGATATGCAAATAATAAAGAATGTCTAGCTTTTGGTGCAATTTCGTCTTCTAATGCATTGACTTAGCATTTTAATATTAGTTAGTAAGATTTGTAAGATTAATTATTGATCTAGTTCTTCGTATAAGATGCTTTCTTGATTAGCGTGAGGGCACACTTTCGTAGGTCTAGGGCACGCACTACGAGGTAGGGCACGAACTACGAGACGAATGCATGTTTTCCAAGTAAATGCACGCAACCCTAAATGAATGCGTGTAATTCAATGCAAGGCACACAAAACGAAACACGATTCTTAAATCTAGGTCAAGGCACGCAAAATCCAGGCAGGGCACATAAAATGAGGTATCACACGCAAATTGAGGTCAAGCCTCACATCCTCCCCTCCTTAAAAGAATTTCGTCCCGAAATTCAATATTACCTTTGAAATAAAGCTGGATACTGTTGCTCCATCTGGTCTCGCCTTTCCCACGTTGCTTGTTCAACTCCATGATGATCCCACAACACTTTCACCATCGGTATAGATTTGTTGCGCAACTCCCGATCTTGCTGGTCTAGGATCCGAATGGGCTTCTCTTCATAAGACAAGTTCTCCTGAAGCTGCAATGGCTCTGGCTCCAAGATATGCGATGGATCAGGGTGATACTTCCGCAGCATCGAAACATGAAAGACGTTGTGAATATTGAAGAGGTTTTGGGGTAGTGCCAGGCGATACGCCAATTTGCCAACCTTCTCAATTATCTCAAATGGTCCTACAAATCTCGGGCTCAACTTTCCACCCTTGCCGTGTTTAATCAGTCCCCTCCGAGGTGATATCTTCAAGAATACCTTGTCGCCAACCTCAAACTCTAGGCTCTATCTTCGTCGGTCTGCATAACTTTTCTGCCTACTTTGGGCGGTAAGCATCCGTTTCCGGATGAGGTGAATATTATCCACAGTCTTTATATGTTCAGGTAGAAGGGTCGGGTCAAAAGTCTTCGTTTCACCTACCTCATCCTAGTAAATTGGGGATCGACACTTACATCCATACAACGCCTCAAATGGGGCCATCCCGATAGTGGCCTGATAACTATTATTATAAGCGAACTCCGCTAGAGACAGGTATTTCTCCCAACCTTTCCCGAAGTCTAAAACACACGCCCTCAACATATCCTCCAGAATCTGAATAGTTCTCTCCGATTGTCCATCAGACTGAGGGTGATAAGCCATGCTGAAACTCAACTTCGTTCCCAAAGCTTCTTGCAATCTCTTCCAAATTCGGGAAGTAAAACGAGGATCCCTATCCGATACAATACTCACAAGCATCCCGTGCAATCTTACAATCTCCGCCACATATATATCTCCCAATTTCTCAGGACTATCCTTCTTGTTCATCGGTAAGAAGTGCGCTGACTTAGTCAATCTATCCACTATGACCCAAACGGCGTCATGACCCTTTTGTGACCTGGGCAGGTCCATAACAAAGTCCATAGTTATATGTTCCCATTTCCATTGAGGAATCTCCAACAGCTGAAGTAAACCTGCTGGTCGTTGATGTTCCGCTTTGACTCTCTGGCAAGTCAAACACTGTGCCACAAACTCCGCGATTCTTCAAGAATATTCTTTTTCAGCTCTAGCTCATTAGGAACACAAATCCGATTCCTAAACCTCCAAACACCATCATCATGAAACTTGAAATCGGTGTTGCTTTCTTTAACTTCTGAAGCTGTTGGTCCTTCTCTTGAGCTTCTCGTAATTCAGACAACAAGGTCGATTGAACTTGTGTAGTGGTAAAAAGTAACCCTTTTCGAGTCAATTGTGGTTTCCACAAAAATGCTTCCTCCAACAACTCCTGCACCTTAACTTCCAGTTTTGCCATGCTCGCTTTCCTACTTAAGGCATCTGCAACTACATTTGTTTTACCAGGCACATAATTGATTGTGCAGTTATAATCATCCAAAAGCTCCACCCACCCCCTTTCCCTCATATTCAACTCTTTTTGTGAGAACAAGTATTTCAAGCTCTTGTGATCAGTAAACACTTCGAACTTGTTACCCCACAGATAGTGCCTCCATTTCTTGAGCGCAAACACAATAGCCGCTAACTCCAAATCATGCGTCGGGTAGTTCAATTCATACAGCTTCGGTTTCCTAGAAGCATACGCAATCACTCTACCATTTTGCATCAACACACAACCCAATCCTTTCTTCGAAGCATCGCTATAAATTACAAAATCTTGACTCCCTTCAGGCAATGCAAGAACAGGTACGGTAGTCAATCTTTTCTTCAACTCTTGGAAGCTGTTCTCACACTTATCATCCCACACGAACTTTGTTTTCTTTTGAGTGAGCTTTGTAAGCGGTCCTGCAATCTTAGAGAAATCCTTCACGAACCTCCGATAATAGCCGGCTAGACCAAGAAAACTCCGAACCTCCATAACGTTTTCCGGCTTCTTCCAAGACATCACCACATATTCATAATGCCCATATCATCAATGAAGATCACCACAAATTGGTCCAAGTAGGGTTGAAACACCCTGTGCATCAAGTCCATAAAAGCTGCAGGGGCATTAGTTAGTCCAAATGGCATCACCACATATTCATAATGCCCATATCTTGTCCTGAAAGCCGTTTTAGGCATATCCTCCTTTTTGATCCACAACTGATAGTACCCTTGCCTCAAGTCGAGCTTCGAATACACTTTGGCCCTTGAAGTTGATCAAATAACTCGTCGATCAGTGGAAGTGGGTATTTATTCTTGACAGTCACTTGGTTCAATCCTCAGTAATCGATGCATAGCCTCAGCATTCCGTCTTTCTTCTTTACAAATAGAACTGGTGCACCCCACGGAGAAGAACTTGGTTGAACAAACCCCTTCTTCAATAATCCTTGCAATTGGTCCTTCAATTCTTGTAGCTCGGCTAGTGCCATACAATAAGGGGCTTTAGATATCGGCTGGGTGCCAAGCAGTAACTCTATAATGAACTCGATGTCCCGATTTGGGGGTAAACCGGGCAATTCTTCTGGAAACACATCCGCATAGTCTTTGATTACTGGCATCTCCTCCAACTTAGCTTTGTCCGACGACTTATTGATGAGGTAAGCTAAGTATCCACTACACCCTTTTCTCAAGGACTTCACTGCTTTCGTAGATGAAATGATGGAACTCCCGGTGAAATCTCTTCGACCCATGACTTCTAATATTGGTTGACCAGGTACCTGGAACGTTACAATCTTCGTTCGGCAATCTAGTTGGGCATGATGCTTGCCAACCAGTCCATCCCTAAGATGACTTCATAATCTCGAAAAGGTAATACAATAAGATTGGCTGAGAATTCCCTATCCTTAATTTGGATTTTACATACTTTACAAGCCGAGCTAGTAACAAGTTTAGAACCCATCGGAGTACCAACTTCTATCTCGTAAGGCAAACATACAACTCGTAGTTTCACACGTTGCACACATAAGGGAGTAATAAATGAATGAGTAGTACCCGGATCAATTAGCACCCTAACAGGTTGATTCAGTATGAAGAATGTACCTTCAACAACAGCGGTCTCCTCTGGAAGCTCCTCGCACTCAATAGCATAAGCTCGAGCTTGAACTCTAGGAACTGGAGTCTTGCCTCTACCAGCTGGTTTAACCTGATTTTGTCCTGCTTGCCATTTAGGGCAATCCTTGATCTAATGCTGATCACTGCCACACCGCACACATCGTCCTAACTTTTTCCAGCACTGGGCCTCAGTATGCCCCTTCCTGTCACAGTAAGAACAGTTGATAGACTGAGTAGCAGGTGAACTACCTATGGATCTGCGAGTGGAAGAGGCTGATGGCGCTTTAGTCGGGCCACGGTTATTCACTGGTCTATTCTGGCTCTGGCCCTAATTACGACTCTAGCTCTAGAATTTCCTCTGTTGCCCTGAAGGCTGATACGATTTCTTGTTCGACTAGCTCGAACCGGCTCTATCAAGTTTCCTCTTCTCAACTCAGGAAGTAGCAGCAAAGAGAGCAGAATAGGTATCGAAGTCATGAGAAGCCAACTGGTCCTAAATCTCTGGCCTCAATCCAGCCATAAATTTCCACATCTTTGCCTCTGAAGTACTGACCATGTATTGAGCATAGCGGGACAGTCGGTCAAAACAAGCCTCGTATTGGGCCACCGTCATGTTACCCTGGTTCAAGTGTATGAATTCCTCAATCCTCCCCTGCCTGGAAACTGCAGGTACATATTTATCCTTGAATGCCTTAACGAAATTACCCCACAAGCCAGGGGTATGATCAGTTTCCCACAGTGCCTCCACAGTGTGCCACCAATGCTCAGCATCCCCGTGCAACAGAAACACAGCGAACTCCACCTTTTCTTCATCAGTATAATCAAGTGGCCTGAAAATCCTCTCGACCTCAGATAGCCAAGCCTCTGCTTTCTCATCATCAGCTTCCCCGTGGAATTTGGACGGGTGAAAGTCAAGGAACTACCTCATTCTACTATGTCTCCCATGGTTACCATCATTCCTGTTGTTGTTGTTGTTGTTGGCTTCACATGCATCTTGACGCTCCATCACTCGTGACACGCGATCCATGGCATTCGCCATCATGTTAAACATAGCTATGCCAGGATTAGTTTGATAAGCATCTCCGGTCTCTTGGGGTTCACCGCTCCTATTAGTAGTACGGGTACTAGGGCCAGCCATCTATAGGCACAAATTACGATGCATAATTTATTGAAATATGACAAACAAGAATTTAATGCACAAGATATGCAACATAATATAGATACACAATTCTAGAAACAATTAAGGCATCTTAATCACTTAAGCACATAGAACATAGAAGGCACAATTAACATTATCACACCATAACATATAGACAAGTCATCCTAATTATCTTAGGGCTCTACCCATGGTCCGAGAGTTAAACCCGGCTTAAGCAATCTAAGCTCTGATACCATTCTTCTTCTATGAGGTGTCACGCCCTAACCCGGCCTATAAAGGTTAGACTAGGGTGTGATCTAAACATTCAAGTCATGTCTCGTACTTAGTTGTTCATGAAAGTTTAACGCTTCACGTTTAGCCTAGACTCCACAATTTTCCTGGAAAACCGACAGCATAACGGCTGTAATTGGGCTCTTTAGTTTGACCTAGTTCTCTAAACGCCTCAAATTTCATTTCCAACTAAGATTACTATTCACCATCAATTGATAAGCCTACTAGTTATCTCGATGTCTCGTTTGATTAATAACCTAGCATGATACTATGTCTCGTTTGTTTGTTAATCCTCGTTACAAAAGTACCTGTTGATCTTAGCTTAACAATGGGTACCTGCTTAAGATTGGATAGGTTTATTTTACTTAGTCCTTACTTGATACTTCATAATCCTATGATAGATACTAACCAGTAACGATAGCAAAATGACCATAGTAGTGTCTGTCTAGTTATTATCAGTACAAGCCAAAATTAGACCCCAAATTACAACGGGGGTCTTTTACATTACAAACATCAAGCAACATGAAAAGAAATAGTCTTGAAGTAGCATAGTGTTCACAATGGCCATAATCAAGCAAAGCACATAGGACAGGCAATCATTCCAAGGAATCATCGTTAGGCACGTCGTCTTGGGGTACCTGTTCTTGATCTTCTTCACCTGAGATGATAAAAGAGGATGAGTCCTTATGAACTCAGCAAGGGGGAACGGGAAATAGGTTTTGAAACTCATTTTCCGGTTCAACTTATGAAAACCCTTTTTGCAAGCATGAATATATCACAAGTAAGTACATAACATGATATAAAAGTAAATGAACACAATTACCCGTCTTTCCTCCCTGAGGTCCTCTAGGAACCAAGCGGGATTACTTATACACATAGTGAAAAGGATACGGGGAGCTTTTTCTCTCAGTTCATGTCAGTATCAGTTGTTGCGGTCGACTTCAAATCATCCTCTTATCACGCCAAATGGGTGTACTCCGGATGTACCCCGAAATCCTATGACCCAACTCTCCGAGGAAGTCTAGCCCCCAAGCGAGAGAGGGAATTGGACAATGGTAGTCACGGTTGCACCGGCAAGCTCGATGTCGCCCGGTGTGCGTGAACACTACCACGCCAGAATGAAAGGTTGCAACCTTGTATGCAATGCACATTTAGGACATTTAATATATCACATTAGGAGGACAACAAAGTAGGTTGCCTTCGAGCAGTCATAAGATTGCACATTGACAAGTAAACAAGTGAGGCAGGATAAGACAAGTAATTTCACTTGAAAGGCACATGGAGTTATATGAACATTAAACGGGCTGCCATGTAACGCACGTAAATCAAGTCATATAACTCATTTCAAAGTTCACGTAATCAAATAATAAGATTATTCATCATGCAATGGCATCTACGTGGGACCGTGTGCAAGAAAAGCCTACTTATCAACATGAAATCATCGAAATCATATTTAGGGCTACAAGGGCAACTACGGGAAGCCTACTAAACACATAATCCAACACAACATCCAAAGGATCAATACTTAGCAAATTCACCTAGTTACTAGGGTTCCAATTCGTGCTTACCCATGTGATTAAGCCCCAAGTCATCTCGAAATCAAACTCAAGCCATGCGTTGATTAGTTCATACACCCTAAAGTATTCAAAACAGTCCACACAACATCTCAATGCCACAATCCCAAGCGTTTAATACAACGAGAGAAGCTACAATAATTTTTCTAAGCATATCACTAAGTGAAACCCTCACTGCAATGGACTGTTTTCTCACAATCATTAAGACAAGAAAATAATCTCCAATTCCAGTGAATAAGATGTCAAATTAAATCTTATGAAGTGAACTAAACTCAGAAACAAACCTCGCATCATTTGGAGTTCGGGTTCAATAGTGATAGCCAAAACAGTGAGACTGCACAAAATTGTCCAAATTTGCACACATTTCAATACTTGTCATTTTTTAGGGCCTTAGGGTCCGATTTAACCTTAGTCCATTTCTGACAAAATGTCTAGAACTGAAAAATATAGAAGCTCACCAAATCTTATACATTTTGGATGTCATTTACTAAGTCAAAACTGGTTCGTTCTACAAGGTCAGTGAATCTGCCATAACCTGCTTCATTTTTCCAGACTTTCCAGATTTGGATACATTTTAATAATTTGCCATTTTGAGGACCTTAGAGTCAAAATTAGCTTTGGCCTATTTCTGTGAAAAATGTTCGGAACTGGAAAAAATAGTTACCTACCAATTTTCACTCATTTTCAACATCATTTACCTAGCCAAAATCACATCACACCAACAAGGGAGAAAACTATCCCATACACGATTTCATCCAACATCACATTTTAGCCAAATATCTTGCCATGCATGTTTATAAAAGCTCATGAACACGCATATATCTCAAGTACAGAAGTAAAGATAGACATTTAAGGGCATTCATGTGGGGTTTTGAAAGATTTTCAAGAAGTTTTAGTCCTCACCTTAGCAAAACAACAAGAAGATGCACAAGACTCTTGGTGAAGCACAAAGTTGACATTTTTCCTTGCTTAGCCGAGACACCACTCGATTTTTCTCAAATTTCCTAGCTTAGTAACCAAGTTCTTAGTAGGTGCATGTAGTTAGAACAAGAAGAAAAGAAATGGAAGCTACCAAACTCACCTAAGCCGAAATGGAGATTCAAAGAGCTTGCATGTGTGTTTCCTGCAACCTAGCTTGCTTAGTCGAGCTCCCTAGCTTCTTGCATGCCTTGATGAACCATGGAGTGATGAAGATAAGCTAAGGAGTGTAGAAACTCAGCCAAGGCCGAGAGAGAGAGAGAATGATGAGAGGGAGAGAGAAATGAAAGAAAAATAAAAGCTTTTGCAAGGTTTGAAGCATGTATCGGCCTTGAGCTTTGCAATTTCAGATTTTTGTGTCTTCAATGAGTATAATTTGAAGTGTTTAGCATGGGCAAGGAGCTTATGTCAAGATTGGTGGAGCTTGGTTGAGTTTTTGAGCTATTTTCTATTGCTTTGTGTCATTAGTTGTGATAGAATTGTCTAGGTTCAATTTGAATTATGCAAAGCAAGCACAAAGCACACAAGGTGGTCGGCCAAAGAGGTGTTCAAATCTGAATTTTTTTTTGTTCAAGGCTTATTTTATTGTGTGTTCGAGATATGCAAAGAATAAAGAATAAAGAATGTCTAGCTTTTGGTGCAATTTCGTCTTCTAGTGCATTGACTTAGCATTTTAATATTAGTTAGTGGGATTTGTAGGATTAATTATTGATCTAGTGCTTCGTGTAAGATGCTTTCTTGATTAGCGTGAGGGCACGCTTTTCTAGGTCTAAGGCACGCACTACGATGTAGGGCACAAACTACGAGACGAATGCACATTTCCCAAGTAAATACACACAACCCTAAATGAATGCACGTAATTCAATGCAAGGCACATAAAACGAAACATGATTCTTAAATTTAGGTTAAGGCACGCAAATCTAGGCTATGGCACACGAAATGAGGTATCGCACGCAAATCGAGGTCAGGCCTCACAGTAAGGCACATGGAGTTACATGAATATTAAATGGACAGCCATGTAACACATGTGAATTAAGTCATATAACTCATTTCGGGGTTCACGCAATCAAATAATAAGGTCATACAACATGCAACGATATCTACGTGAGACCGGGTGCAAGAAAGGTCTACTTGTCAACATGTAATCATCAGAATCACATTTAGGGCTATAAGGACAACTACGGGCAGCCCACTAATTACATAATTAGACATGATAACCATAGGATCAACACTTAGCGCGTTTTCATAGTCACTAGGGTTTCAATTCATGCTTACCCGTGCGATTAAGCCACAAGTTATCACGTGATTAAACTCAAGCCATGCATTGATTAATTAAAACACCCTCAATCATCCAAAACAGTCCACACCACATCCAAGTGCCACAATCCCAAGCATTTAATACAACGAGAGAAGTTACAATAATTTTCAAAGCATATCACTAAACAAAAATCTCACTGCAATGGTCTGTTTTCCCACAATCATTTAAACAAGAAAACAATCTCCAATTCTAGTGAGTAAAATGTCAAATTAAATCTTAAGGAGTGAAATAAATCCAGAAACAAACCTCGCATTATTTGGAGTTCGGATGCAAGAGTTATAGCCAAAACCGTGAGACTACGCAAAACTGTCCAGATTTGTACACATTTCAATACTTGTCATTTTTGAGGGCCTTAGGGTCAGATTTATCCTTAGTCTATTTCTGAAAAAAATGTCCAGAACTGAAAAATATAGCAACATACCAAATTTCATACATTTTAGATATCATTTGATAAGTCAAAACTGGTTCGTTCTACAAGGACAGTGAACTGCCAAAAACCTGCTCCATTTTTCCAGATTTTCCAGATTTGGATACCTTTCGATGTTTTGCCATTTTGGAGACCTTAGAGTCAAAATTGTCCTTAGCCTATTTCTACAAACAATGCTCAAAACAGGCAAAACTAGTCACCTACCAATTGTCACGCATTTTCAACAACATTTACCAGGTCAAATTCACTTTGCTCCAACAAGTCAGAGAACTGCCATTTACGCGATTTCACCTATCTTCAAATTCTAGCCAAATATCTTGCCATGCATGGTTACAAAAGCTCATGTACACACATATATCACAAGTACAGAGGTAAAAATAGACATATGAAGGCATGCATGTGGTTTTTGAAAGCTTTTTAAAAGAGTTTAACCCTCACCTTAGCCTATTGACAACAAATGATGCTCAAAACTCTTGGAGATGCACAAATGGTCTTCTCTCCTTGTTTGGCCGAGGGATATTGCTTGATTTCCTTAATTCCTAGCTAAGTTACCATGTCCTTAGTATGTGCATGTGGTTAGAACAAAAAGGAAATGAAATAGAAGCTATCAAACATACCTAAGCCGAAATGAAGGTTCTATGAGCTTGCATGTATGTCTTTTTGCTTCTATCTTGCTTGGTCGAGTTCCTTAGTGTCTTGAATGTCTTGGAGAACCTTAGGATGATGAGCTTAAGCTATGGAGTCTAAGGTTGCAGCCAAGGCCAAGAGAGAGAGTGTGTGAACGAGAGAAAGAGAGAATGTGAGAAAGAAATGAAAAGCTTGAGCATTTGGTCGGCTTTGGGCCTCTACAATCTGATTTTTGTGTCTTCAAGAGCATATTTTGAATTGTCTAGCATAGGCATTGAATGGATCGAAAAGGTGAAGCATGGAGGAGGATAAAATAATGCTTTGGTTTCATTTTTTTTTTTTTTGCATTGTGTCATAACTTGTCTAAGTTTGATTTGAAATTGCAAAGCATGCATAAAACCCTTCACATGGTCGGCCAAGGCTTTGATCAAATTTGAATTTTTTGTCTTGTTTGAACTTATTTTATTGTGTGTTTGGGATGTGCAAAAGAATAAAGAATAAAGAATAAGAATGTTTAGCTTTTGGTGAAATTTCGTCTTCTAGTGAGTTGAATTAGCATTTTAAATATTAGTTAGTGGAGTTTGTAGGATTAATTAATGATATAGTGCTTCATGTAAGATGCTTTCTTGATTAGCGTGCGGACATGTTTTCCTAGGTTTAGGGCACGCACTATGAGGTAAGGCACGAACTACGAGACAAATGCACATTTTCTAAGTAAATGCATGCAACCCTAAATGAATGCACGTAATTCAATACAAGGCACACAAAATGAAACACGACTCTTAAACCTAGGTCAAGAAACGCAAATCTAGGTTAGGGCACACGAAATCAGGTATCACACGCAAATCGAGGTCGGGCCTCACACTATGCCTCGCATAACTCCTTACGGATCAAAAGTTATGGGCACCAGAGCGACGGAGACCTGGTCCCAAGCCCCATACCCTCGGTTTGCGGGCCCAGCCTTTACGTGAAGCGAAGTTTTCTTGCCCAAGGTGCCGTGGGATTCGGTAATAGAAATGTGATGGATTAGGTTGTCGTCCTTTTTGCGACTGACGATGTACGATCCGGGATGAAAAATTAGCGCAAAAGAAGAAAAGTGTCCCGAATTGGATGAAAATATTCCATTTTGGGCTCTGAAAACCAGTGCAGCCGAGCAAGCATGCTGCCCCCATCATAGAGCTCTTGGAGAGCTTTCCAACGGTATACTGTGCGCCGCGTAACTCCCTACGGATCAAAAGTTATGGGCACCAAGGCAACGGAGACCTGGTCCCAAGCCCCACACCCTCGGTTTGCGGGCCCATCTTCTACGTGAAGCGAAGTTGTCTTGCCCAATGTACCGTGGGATTCGGCAATAGAAATGTGATGGATTAGGTTGTCGTTCTTTTCCTGGCTCACGACGTACGATCCGGGATGAAAAAACAGCGCAAAAGAAGAAAAGTGTCCTCAAACTGATGAAAATATTCAATTTTGGGCTCCAAAAATAGGCATAGTCGAGCAGGCTTGCTGCCCCCGTCGTAGAGGTCTCAGAGAGCTTTCCAACGATATGTTGTGCGCCGTGTAACTCCTTATGGATCAAAAGTTATGGGCACCGGAGCGATGGAGACTTGGTCCCAAGCCCCACAGACTCGATTTGCGGTCCCACCCTCTACGTGAAGCAAAGTTGTCTTGCCCAAGGTATCGATGGATTCCGTAATAGAAATGTGATGGATTAGACTGTCGTCCTTTTCGCGGCTCGCGAAGTACGATCCGGGACGTAAAAATAGCGCAAAACAAGAAAAGTATCTCTAAACTGATGAAAATGTTCGATTTTGGCCTCTGAAAACAGGCACAGCTTAGAAAGCTAGTTGCACCCGTCGTGGAGCTCTCAGAGAACTTTCCAACGGTATGCTGTGCGTCGCGTAACTCCTTACGGATCAAAAGTTATGGGCACCGGAGCGATAGAGACATGCCCTCGGTTTGCGGGACCTACCTCTACATGAAGCAAAGTTGTCATGCCCAAGGTGTCATGGGATTCAGTAATAGAAATGTGATTGATTAGTTTGTCGTCCTTTTCGCGGCTCACGACGTACTATCTGGGACGAAAAAACAGTACAAAAGAAGAAAAATGTCCCGAATCTGATGAAAATGTACGATTTTGGGCTCCGAAAACAAGCGCAGCCAAGCAAGCTTGCTGGCCCCATCGTAGAGCTCTCGGAGAGCTTTCCAACGGTATGCTGTGCGCCGCGTAACGCCTTACGTATCAAAAGTTATGGGCACCTGAGCGATGAAGACCTGGTCCCAGCCCCACGCCCTCGGATTGCGGGCCCAGCCTCTACGTAAAGTGAAGTTGTCTTGCCCAAGGTGCCGTGGGATTTGGTAATAGAAATGTGATGGATTAGGTTGTCATTTTTTTCGCAGCTCACGACATACGATCCGGGACGGAAAACCAACGCAAAAGAAGAAAAGTGTTCCGAAACTGATGAAAATGTCCGATTTTGGGTTCCGAAAATAGGCGCTGCAAAGCAGGCTAGTTGCCCCGTCGTAGAGCTCTTAGAGAGATTTCCAACGATATGCTGTGCGCCTCGTAACTCCTTACGGATCAAAAGTTATGGGCACCGGAGCGACGGAGACCTAGTCCCAAGCCCCACGCCCTCGGTTTGTGGGCCCAGCCTCTACGTGAAGCGAAGTTTTGTTGCCCAAGGTGCCGTGGGATTCGGTAATAGAAATTTTATGGATTAGGTTGTCGTCCTTTTTGCGGCTGACGACGTACGATCCGGGATGAAATATTATCGCAAAAGAAGAATAGTGTCCCGAATTGGATGAAAATATTCGATTTTGGGCTCCGAAAACAAGTGCAGCTGTGCAGGCATGTTGCCCCCCATTGTAGAGCTCTCGGAGAGCTTTCCAACAGTACGTTGTGCACCGCGTAACTCCTTACGGATCAAAAGTTTTGGGCACCGGGGGGACGGAAACCTAGTCCCAAGCCCCATACCCTCGGTTTGAGGGCCCATCCTCTACGTGAAGCGAAGTTGTCTTCCCCAAGGTGCCATGGGATTCGGTAATAGAAATGTGATGGATTAAGTTGTCGTCAATTTCGCAGCTCATGACGCACGATCTGGGACGAAAATACCTAGCAAAAGAAGAAAAGTGTCTCAAATCTGATGAAAATGTTCAATTTTGGGCTCCAAAAACAAGCGCAGCCGACCAGGCTTACTGCCCCCATCGTAGAGCTCTCGGAGATCTTTCTAACGGTATGTTGTGTGCCGCGTAACTCCTTACGGATCAAATGTTATGGGCACCGGATCGCAGGAGACCTGGTCCCAAGGCCCACACCCTCGGTTTGCAGGCCCAGCCTCTACGTGAAAGGAAGTTATCTTGCCCAAGGTGCCATGGGATTCGGCAATACAAATGTGATGGATTAGGTTGTCGACCTTTTCGCGGCTGATGACGTACGATCCGGGAGGAAAACCAACGCAAAAGAAGAAAAATGTCCCAAAATTGATGAAAACGTTCGATTTTGCGTTCCGAAAACAGGCGTTACCGAGCAGGCTAGCTGCCCCCGTCGTAGAACTCTCAGAGAGATTTCCAAGTATATGCTGTGCGCCGCGTAACTCCTTACGGATCAAAAGTTATGGGCACTGGAGCGACGGAGACCTGGTCCCAAGCCCCACGCCCTCGGTTTGCTGGCCCAGCTTCTCGGTGAAGCGAAGTTTTCTTGCCCAAGGTGCCAAGGGATTCGGTAATAGAAACGTGATGGATTAGGTAGTCGTCCTTTTTGCGGCTAACAACGTACGATCCTGGATGAAAACTTAGCGCAAAAGAAGAAAAGTGTCACGAATTTGACGAAAATATTCAATTTTGGGCTCCGAAAATAATTGCAGTAGAGCAGGTATACTACCCCTATCGTAGAGCTCTCGGATATCTTTCCAACGGTATACTGTGTGCCGCGTAACTACTTACGGATCAAAAGTTATGGGCACCGGAGCAACGGAGACTTGGTCCCAAGCCCCACGCCCTCGGTTTGCCGGCCCAGCCTCTCCGTGAAGCGAAGTTTTGTTGCCTAAGGTGCCGAGGGATTAGGTAATAGAAATGTGATGGATTAGGTTGTCGTCCTTTTTGCGGCTGACAACGTACGATCCAGGATGAAAACTTAGCGCAAAAGAAGAAAAGTCTCCCGAATTGGATGACAATATTCAATTTTGGGCTCCGAAAATAATTGCAGCCGAGCAGGCATACTATCCCCATCGTAGAGCTCTCGGAGATCTTTCCAACGGTATGTTGTGTGCCGCTTAACTACTTACGGATCAAATGTTATGGGCACCGGACCGCCGGAGACCTGGTCCCAAGGCCCACGCCCTTGGTTTGCGGGCCCAGGCTCTGCGTGAAGGGAAGTTGTCTTGCCCAAGGTGCCATGGGATTCGGTAATACAAATGTGATGGATTAGGTTGTCGACCTTTTCGCGGCTGACGACGTACGATCCGGGACGGAAAACCAGCGCAAAAGAAGAAAAGTGTCCCAAAACTGATGAAAACGTTCGATTTTGCCTACTGAAAATAGGCGCTGCAGGGCAGGCTAGCTGCCCCCGTCGTAGAGCTCTCAGAGAGATTTCCAACGGTATGCTGTGCACCGCGTAACTCCTTACGAATCAAAGGTTATAGGCACCGTAGCGACGGAGACTTGGTCCCAAGCCCCACGCTGTCGGTTTGCGGGCCCAGCCTCTACGTGAAGCGAAGTTTTCTTGCCCAAGGTGCCATAGGATTCGATAATAGAAATGTGATGGATTAGGTTGTCGTCCTTTTTGCGGCTGACGACGTACGATCCAGGACGAAAACTTAGCGCAAAAGAAGAAAAGTGTCCTGAATTGGATGAAAATATTAGATTTTGGGCGCCGAAAACAAGTGCAGCCGAGCAGGCATGCTGCCCCCATCGTAGAGCTCTCGGAGAGCTTTCCAACAGTATGTTGTGCTCCGCGTAACTCCTTACGAATCAAAAGTTATGGGCACTAGGGCGACGGAGACCTGGTCCCAAGCCCCACACCCTCGGTTTGCGAGCCCTGCCTCTACGTGAAGCGAAGTTTTCTTGACCAAGGTGCCGTGGGATTCAGTAATAAAAATGTGATGGATTAGGTTGTCATCCTTTTCACGGCTCACGACGAACGATCCAGAATGAAAAAACAGCACAAAAGAAGAAAAGTATCCCCAAACTGATGAAAATGTTCAATTTTGGACTCTGAAAATAGGCGCAGCCGAGCAGGCTTGCTGCCCCCATCGTAGAGCTCTCGGATAGCTTTCCAACGATATACTGTGCACCGCGTAACTTCTTACGGATTAAAAGTTATGGGCACCGGAGCGATGGAGACCTGGTCCCAAGCCCCACGCCCTAGGTTTTTGGGACCTGCATCTACATGAAGAGAAGTTGTCTTGCCCAAGGTGCCATGGGATTCGGTAATAGAAATGTGATGGATTAGGTTGTCATCCTTTTCGAAGCTCATGACGTACTATCCAGGACGAAAAATCAGCGCAAAAGAAGAAAAATATCCCGAATCTGATGAAAACGTTCCATTTTGGGCACCGAAAACAAGTGCAGCAGAGGAGGCTTGCGAGTCCCATCGTAGAGCTCTCGGAGAGCTTTCCAACGGTATGTTGTGCACCGCGTAACGCCTTACGGATCAAAAGTGATGGGCACTGGAGCGATGGAGACCTGGTCCTTGCCTCACGCCCTCGGATTGCAGGCCCAGCCTCTACGTCAAGTGAAGTTGTCTTGCCCAACGTGCCGTGGGATTTGGTAATAGAAATGTGATGGATTAGGTTGTCGTCCTTTTCGTAGCTCACGATGTACGATTCAGGACAGAAAAATAGCACAAGAGAAGAAAAGTGTCCCCAAATTGAAGAAACATTTGATTTTAGACTCTAAAAATAGGCGCAGCTGAGCAGGCTTGTTGCCCCCGTCGTAGAGCTCTCAGAGAGCTTTCCAACGGTATGCTGTGTGCCGCGTAACTCCTTACGGATCAAAAGTTATGGTCACCGAATCGACGGAGACCTGGTCCCAATCCCCACACCCTAGGTTTGCGGGCCCAGCCTCTACGTGAAGCGAGTTGTCTTGCCCAAGGTGCCGTGGGATTCGGTAATAGTAATGTGATGGATTCGGTTGTCGTCCTTTTCGAGACTGATGAAGTACGATCCGGGACAGAAAAACAACGCAAAGGAAGAAAAGTGTCCCAAAACTGATGAAAATGTTCTATTTTGGGCTCCGAAAATAGGCGAAACCGAGCAGGCTAGCTGGCCCCATCATAGAGCTCTTAGAGAGCTTTCCAAAGGTATGCTGTGCGCTGCGTAACTCCTTACGGATCAAAAGTTATAGGCACCAGAGCGACGAAGACCTAGTCCCAAGTCCCACGCCCTCGGTTTACAGGCCCAACCTCTACGTGAAGCGAAGTTGTCTTGCCCAAGGTGTTGTGGGATTCGGTAATAGAAATGTGATAGATTAGGTTGTCAACCTTTTCGCGGCTCACGATGTACGATCCGGGATGAAATATCCTTGTAAAAGAAGAAAAGTGCTGCGAATCTGATGAAAATGTTCAATTTTGGGCTCCGAAAACAAGCGCAACAGAGCAGGCTTGCTGGCCCCATCGTACATCTCTCGGAGAGCATTCCAACGGTATGTTGTGCGCCGCGTAACGCCTTACGGTTCAAAAGTTATGGGCACTGGAGCGACGGAGACCTGGTCCCAAGCCCCACGCCCTCGGTTTGCAGGCCCAGCCTCTACGTGAAGCGAAGTTGTCTTGCCCAAGGTACCGTGGGATTCGGTAATAGAAATGTGATGGATTAGGTTGTAGTCCATTTCACGGCTCACGACGTACGATCCGGGACGAAAAAACCTAGCAAAAGAAGAAAAGTGTCCCGAATCTAATGAAAACATTCGATTTTGCGCTCCAAAAACAAGCACAGCCGAGCAGGCTTGCTGCCCCCATCGTAGAGCTCTCGGAGTTCTTTCTAAAGGTATGTTGTGTGCCGCGTAACTCCTTACGGATCAAATGTTATGGGCACCCGAGCGCTGGAGACCTGGTCCCAAGGCCCACACCCTCGGTTTGCGGGCCCAGCCTCTACGTGAAGGGAAGTTGTCTTGCCCAAGGTGCCGTGGGATTCGGTAATACTAATGTGATGGATTAGGTTGTCGACCTTTTCGCGGCTGATGACGTACGATCCGGGAGGAAAAACCAACGCAAAAGTAGAAAAATGTACCAAAACTGATGAAAACGTTCGATTTTGCATTTCGAAAACAGGCACTACCGAGCAGGCTAGCTGCCCCCGTCGTAGAGCTCTCAAAGAGATTTCCAACGGTATGTTGTTCGCCACGTAACTCCTTACAGATCAAAAGTTTTGGGCACCGGAGCGACGGAGACCTGGTCCCAAGCCCCATGCCCTTGGTTTGCCTGCCCAGCCTCTCCATGAAGCGAAGTTTTCTTGCCCAAGGTGCCGTGAAATTCGGTAACAGAAATGTGATGGATTAGGTTGTCGTCCATTTCGCAGCTCACGACGCACGATCCGGGAGGAAAAAGCCTAGCAAAAGAAGAAAAGAGTCCCGAATCTGATGAAAATGTTCAATTTTGGGCTCCAAAAACAAGCGCAGCAGAGCAGGCTTGCTGCCCCCATCGTAGAGCTCTCGGAGATCTTTCCAACGGTATGCTGTGTAGCGCGTAACTCCTTACGAATCAAATGTTATGGGCACTGGAGTGCCGGAGACCTGGTCCCAAGGCCCATGCCCTCGGTTTGTGGGCCCAGGCTCTACGTGAAGGGAAGTTGTCTTGCCTAAGATGCCGTGGGATTCGGTAATACAAATGTGATGGATTACGTTGTCGACGTTTTCGCAGCTGACGACGTACGATCCGGGACGAAAAACCAGAGCACATGAAGAAAAGTGTCCCAAAACTGATGAAAACGTTCGATTTTGCCTTCCGAAAATAGGCGCTGCAAAGCAAGCTAGCTGCTGCCGTCGTAGAGCTCTCAAAGAGATTTCCAACGGTATACTGTGCGCCGCGTAACTCCTTACGGATCAAAGGTTATGGGTACCGTAGCGACGAAGACCTGGTCACAAGCCCCACGCCCTCAGTTTGCGGGCCCAGCCTCTACGTGAAGCGAAGTTTTCTTGCCCAAGGTGCTGTTGGATTCGGTAATAGAAATGTGATGGATTAGGTTATTAACCTTTTTGCGGCTCACGACGTACAATCCGGGATGAAAAATCCTAGCAAAAGAAGAAAAGTGCCGCGAATCTGATGAAAATGTTCGATATTGGGTTTCGAAAACAAGCGCAACCGAGCAAGCTTGCTGGCCCCATCGTACAGCTCTCGGAGAGCATTCCAACGGTATGCTGTGCACCATGTAACGCCTTACGGATCAAAAGTTATGGGCACCGGAGCGACGGAGACCTAGTCCCAAGCCCCACACCCTCGGTTTGCAGGCCCAGCCTCTACGTGAAGCGAAGTTGTCTTGCCCAAGGTGCTATGGGATTCGGTAATAGAAATGTGATGGATTAGGTTGTCGTCCTTTTTGCGGCTCACGACGTACGGTCTGGGACGAAAAAACCTAGCAAAAGAAGAAAAGTGTCTCGAATATGATGAAAACATTCAATTTTGGGCTCCAAAAACAAGCGCAGCCGAGCAGGCTTGCTACCCCCATCGTAGAGCTCTCGGAGATCTTTCCAACGATATGTTGTGTGCCGCGTAACTCCATACGGATCAAATGTTATGGGCACCGGAGCGCCGGAGACTTGGTCCCAAGGCCCACGCCCTCGGTTTGCGGGCCCAGCCTCTACGTGAAGGGAATTTGTCTTGCCCAAGGTGCCATGGGATTTGGTAATACAAATGTGATGGATTTGGTTGTCGACCTTTTCGCGGCTGACGACGTATGATCTGGGACGAAAAACCAGCGCAAAAGAAGAAAAGTGTCCCAAAACTGATGAAAACGTACGATTTTGAGTTCCAAAAACAGGCGCTACCGAGTAGGCTAGCTGCCCCCATCGTAGAGCTCTTAGAGAGATTTCTAACGGTACGTTGTTCGTCACGGAACTCCTTACGGATCAAAAGTTATGGGCACCGGAGCGAGGGAGACCTGGTCCCAAGCCCCGCGCCCTCGATTTGCAGGCCCAGCCTCTACGTGAAGCGAAGTTGTCTTGCCCAAGGTGCCGTGGGATTCGGTAATAGAACTATGTTGGATTAGGTTGTCGTCCTTTTCGCGGCTCACGACGTACTATCCAAGACGAAAACTTAGCGCAAAAGAAGAAAAGTGTCCCGAAATTGATGAAAATATTCAATTTTGGGCTCCGCAAACAATTGCAGCCGAGCAGGCACACTGGCCCCATCGTAGAGCTCTCGGAGAGCTTTCCAACGGTATGGTGTGCGCCGTGTAACTCCTTACGGATCAAAAGCTATGGGAATTGGGAGGACGGAGACTTGGTCCCAAGCCCCACACCCTCGGTTTGCGGGCCCAGCCTCTACGTGAAGTGAAGTTGTCTTGCCCAAGGTGCCGTGGGATTTGGTAACAGAAATGTGATGGATTAGGTTGTCGTCCATTTCGCAGCTCACAATGCACGATCCGGGATGAAAAAACCTAGCAAAAGAAGAAAAGAGTCCCGAATCTAATAAAAATGTTCGATTTTGGGCTCCAAAAACAAGCGCAACCGAGTAGGCTTGCTGCCCCCATCGTAGAGCTCTCGGAGATCTTTCCAACGGTATGTTGTGTGCCGCATAACTCCTTACGGATCAAATGTTATGGGCACCGGAGCGCCGGAGACCGAGTCCCAAGGCCAATGCCCTCGGTTTGCGGGCCCAAGCTCTACGTGAAGGGAAGTTGTCTTGCCCAAGGTTCCATGGGATTCGGTAATATAAATGTGATGGATAAGGTTGTTGACCTTTTCGCGGCTGACAACGTACGATCCGGGACGAAAAACAAGAGCAAAAGAAGAAAAGTGTCCCAAAACTGATGAAAACGTTCGATTTTGCCTTCCAAAAATAGGCACTGCAAAGCAGGCTAGCTACCCCCGTCGTAGAGCTCTCAAAGAGATTTCCAACAGTATGTTGTGCACCGCGTAACTCTTTACGGATCAAAGGTTATAGGCACCGTAGCGACAGAGACCTGGTCCCAAGCCCCACGCCCTCAGTTTTCGGGCCCAACCTCTACGTGAAGAGAAGTTTTCTGGCCCAAGGTGCCGTGGGATTCGGTAATAGAAATGTGATGGATTAGGTTGTCATCCTTTTTGCAGTTGACGACGTACGATCCGAGACGAAAACTTAGCACAAAAGAAGAAAAGTGTCCCGAATTGGATTAAAATATTAGATTTTGGGCACCGAAAACAAGTGCAGCAGAGCAAGCATGCCATCCTCATCGTAGAGCTCTCGGAGAGCTTTCCAACGGTATGCTATGCGCCGCGTAACTCCTTACGAATCAAAAGTTATGGGCACCGGGGCGACAGAGACCTGGTCCCAAGCCCCACACCCTCGGTTTGCGGGCCCAGCCTCTACGTGAACTGAAGTTTTCTTGCCCAAGGTGCCGTGGGATTCAATAATCGAAATGTGATGGATTAGGTTGTCATCCTTTTCCCGGCTCACGACGTACGATCCGGGATAAAAACACAGCGCAAAAGAAGAGAAGTGTTTCCAAACTGATGAACATGTTCAATTTTGGGCTCCGAAAATAGGCGCAGCCGAGCAGGCTTGCTGCCCCCGTCTTAGAGTTCTTGGAGAGTATTCCAACGATATACTGTGCGCCGCGTAACTCCCTACGGATCAAAAGTTATGGGCACCGGAGCGATGGAGGCCTGGTCCCAAGCCCCACGCCTTCGGTTTGCGGGACCTACGTCTACATGAAGCGAAGTTGTCTTGCCCAAGGTGCCATGGGATTCGGTAATAGAAATGTGATGGATTAGGTTGTCGTCCTTTTCGCAGCTCACGACGTACTATCTGGGACGAAAAAATAGTACAAAAGAAGAAAAATATCCCGAATCTGATGAAAACGTTCCATTTTGGGCACTGAAAACAAGCGCAGCCTAGGAGGCTTGAGGGCCCCATTGTAGAGCTCTCGGAAAGCTTTCCAACGGTATGCTGTGCGCCGCGTAACGCCTTACGAATCAAAAGCTATTGGTACCGGAGCGATGGAGACCAGGTCCTAGCCTCACGCCCTCGAATTGCGGGCCCAGCCTCTACGTCAAGTGAAGTTGTCTTGCCCAAGGTGCCGTGGGATTTGGTAATAGAAATGTGATGGATTAGGTTATCGTCCTTTTCGTAGCTCACGATATAAGATTCAGGACGAAAAAACAGCGCAAAAGAAGAAAAGTATCCCCAAACTGATGAAAATGTTCAATTTTGGGCTCTGAAAATAGGCGCAACTGAGCAAGCTTGTTGCCTCCGTCGTAGAGCTCTCAGAGAGCTTTCCAACGGTATGCTGTGCGCCACGTAACTCCTTACGGATCAAAAGTTATGGGCACTGGATCGACGGAGACCTGGTCCCAATCCCCACACCCTAGGTTTGCGGGCCCAGCCTCTACGCGAAGCGAGTTGTCTTCCCCAGGTACTGTGGGATTCAGTAATAGAAATGTGATGGATTCGGTTGTCGTCCTTTTCGAGACTGATGACGTACGATCCGGGACAGAAAAACAGCGCAAAGGAAGAAAAGTATCCCAAAACAGATGAAAATGTTATATTTTGGGCTCCGAAAATAGGCGAAGCCAAGCAGGCTAGTTGCCCCCATCGTAGAGCTCTTAGAGAGCTTTCCAAAGGTATGCTGTGCGCCACGTAACTCCTTACGGATCAAAAGTTATGGGAACCGGAACGGCGAAGACCTGGTCCCAAGCCCCACGCCCTCGGTTTGCAGGCCCAGCCTCTACGTGAAGCGAAGTTGTCTTGCCCAAGGTGCTGTGGGATTCGGTAATAGAAATGTGATGGATTAAGTTGTCAACCTTTTCGCGGCACACGACGTCCGATCCGCGATGAAAAATCCTAGCAAAAGAAGAAAAATGTCCTGAAACTGATGAAAATGTTTGATTTTGGGCTCCCAAAACAAGCGCAGCCGAGCCGGCTTGCTGCCTTGTAGTACAGCTCTCGGAGAGCTTTCCAACGGTATGCTGTGCACCGCGTAACGCCTTACGAATAAAAAGTTATAGGCACCAGAGCGACGGAGACCTGGTCCCAAGCCCCACACCCTCGATTTGCAGGCCCAACCTCCACGTGAAGCGAAGTTGTCTTGCCCAAGGTAGCGTGGGATTTGGTAATAGAAATGTGATGGATTTGGTTGTCATCCTTTTCGCGGCTCACGACGTACGATCCAGGACGAAAAAACCTAGCAAAAGAAGAAAAGTGTTCCGAATATGATGAAAACGTTTGATTTTGGGCTCCAAAAACAAGCGCAGCTGAGTAAGCTTGCTTCCCCCATCATAGAGCTCTCGAAGACCTTTCCAACGGTATGCTGTGCGCCGTGTAACTTCTTGCGGATCAAATGTTATAGGCACCAGAGCGACGGAGACCTGGTCCCAAGGCCCTCGCCCTCGGTTTGCGGGCCCAGCCTCTACGTGAAGGGAAGTTGTCTTTCCCAAGGTGCCCTGGGATTCGGTAATACAAATGTGATGGATTAGATTGTGATTCTTTTCGCGGCTGACGACGTACGATCCGGGACGAAAAACCAACGCAAAAGAAGAAAAGTATCCCGAAATTGATGAAAACGTTCGATTTTGGGTTCCGAAAATAGGCGTAGCCAAGAAGGCTAGTTGCCCCTGTTGTAGAGCTCTCTGATAGCTTTCCAACGGTATGTTATGCATTGCGTAACTCCTTACAAATCAAAAGTTATGGGCACCAGAGCGACGGAGACCTGGTCCCGAGCCCCACGCCCTCGGTTTGTAGGCCCAGCCTCTACGTGAAGCGAAGTTTCCTTGCTGAAGGTTCCGTGGAATTCGGTAATAGAAATGTGATGGATTAGGTTGTCGTCCTTTTCGCAGCTCACAACGTACGATCTTGGACGAAAAAACAACGTTAAAGAAGAAAAGTGTCCTGAAACTGATGAAAATGATCAATTTTGTGCTCCAAAAACAGGCACAGCCGAGCAGGCTTGCTGCCCCCATTGTAGAACTCTTGGAGAACTTTCCAACGGTATGCTGTGCGTCACGTAACTCCTTACGAATCAAAAGGTATGGGCACTGGATCGACGGAGACCTGGTCCCAATCCCTATACCCTAGGTTTGCGGGCCCAGCCTCTACGTGAAGCGAGTTGTCTTGCCCAAGGTGCCGTGGGATTCAGTAAAAGAAATGTGATGGATTAGGTTGTCGTCCTTTTCGTTGCTGACAACGTACGATCCGGAATGGAAAAACTGCGCAAAAGAAGAAAAGTGTTGGTGTGCATGATATAGAATACATATGGTCCACAAAGGCACATAATATTCAATACTTAAAGCAATTAAAACACATTAGCACATATTAACACATATAAACAAGACATCATAATTACCTTAGGGCTTCTACCCATGGTCCGAGAGTTGAAACCGACTAATGCCTAGTTAGTATACTAAGCTCTGATACCATTCTAATATATGGTGTCACGCCCCAACCCGACCTATGGAGACTAGACTAGGGAATGACCTAATTCTTTCACGCTATTTGTACGACTTGGTCATTTCTTATGATTAATACTTAACATTGATTTAGAACTCCAAAAGATTTTCCGGAAACCCGGCAGCATGACGGCTATATTTAAGACCTTTGGTTTGACCTATTTTCTAAAACATCTCAAAACTTCCAATCCTTGATTCGATTCCCACTAAGATTCCTATTTGGTCATCAACCGATATGCCTACTAATTTATCTTGAAAGTCTCATTTGGTTAATAAGCCTAGCTTGATAACTATGTTCCATTTATTTGTGAATTTACTATTATGCAAGTACCTATTATCCTTTAGGATACGGGTGAGTACCTAAGTGAAATTAGATAGAGCTAACTTAGTGGATTAATCATCTAGTGGTTTAAACGCCTACGAAAACTACTATACGAGATAATGAAAGCAAATAACCAAATAAAGAGTTCGTCCGGTTATAGATAGTACAATCCCAAAATTAGACCCAAATTACAACGGGGTCATTTACATCAACAAAATAAATATTCTTCAAAGCAAACACAACGTTCACAAAACAGCCACTATCAAGCAAGGCACATAAAGCATGTAATCATCATGTAATCATCAACATCTAATCATCGAGAATCATATTTAGAGTTATAAAAACAATTCCGGGCAGCCCATTAACATTCCTCAACATCAATTTATAATTCACACAAGAGTGGTCCATCGGGAATCATATTTAGAGGCCATTAGGGTTTACAAGGCCGTGTTCGGGGTTGGTTTTGTTTGCTAAGCATCACAAGTAACACTTAAGCCATTTCAAGCATACTTAACATTTATTAGGCAGCCTACTAACCACACAATTGAACACATTTTGCCATAGGATCATCATTTAACAAGTTTTCATAAGCAATAGGGCCTTAATTCCGTGCTTACACATGCGGTTAAGAAAACCATTCATCAATTAGTGATCCCAAGTCATACATCAATCAAATTAAGCAACCTCAACCAGCCACAACAATCCACACAACATCTAAGTGCCACAATTCCAAGCATTCAATACTACAAGAGAAGTTACAACTTGTTTCAAAGCATATCACTAAACAAAACCTCACTGCAATGGTCTATTTTCTCACATTCTATTAGACAAGCAAAAGATCTCTAATTTCAGTGAACAAAATGTCAAATTAAAGCTTAATGAGTGATGTAAGTCTAGGAACAAACCTCGCATCATTTGGAGTTCGGATTTAGGAGTTATGGCCAAAATCGTGAGACTACTCAAAACTGTCCAGTTTTAGACACATTACGATTGGTTTTTATTTTTGAGGGTCTTAGATTAAGAACTGGATTTAATCTATTTCTGAAAAAAAATGTCCAGAACTGAAAAATCTAGCAATCTACCAAATTTCATGCATTTTCAATATCATTTACTAGACCAAAATTGTTTCGTTCTACAAGGCCAGTGAACTGCCAAAAACCTGCTCCATTTTCCCAGATTTTTCAGATTTAGACACCTTTCGATGTTTTGCCATTTTGGAGACCTTAGATTCAAAATTGGCCTTGGCCTATTTCTACAAAAAAAAAATGTTCAGAACTGGACAAACTATTCTCCTACCAATTTTCACTCATTTTCAATATCATTTACTAGGTCAAATGCACCTTTCCCTACCGAGTCAGAAATCTGCCAGCTACGCGATTTTATCTTTCTTCAAGTTCTAGCCAAATATCTTGCCATGCATGGTTACATAAGCTCATGTACACACATATACAACAAGTACAGAGGTAAATATAGACATATGAAGACATGCATGTGGTTTTTGAAAGCTTTTAAAAGAGTTTTAGCCCTCACCTCTTTGAAGATTTAGCAAATGAGCACAAAATCCTTGTTTTTGATCTTTGTGTGTGACTTTGAGTTATCCTTGCTTGATTACCTTGCTATGGCCGATTCTTAGAGTGTCCTAGAGAGTGAGCTTGAGGTCTTGGAAGCTCAAGAGATGCCATGGTCGAAAATGAGAGAGAAGGAGAGAGAATGAGAGCTTGAGAGAGTTTTGAGAGAAAGAAATGATATGTTTGTGCATGTGGTCAGCTCTAGGCTTGCAAAAATTGAATTTGTGTCATATTTTGGAGCATGTTTGAATTGTTTGGCATGCTTGATGATGTGGCCGAGAATGTGGAGCATGGTGGTCAATAAAATAATGCTTCGGTGTATGGAAAAGATATGACAATGTGTAAGATTGTGTCTTAGCATGCATGAATAAGTTATGTTGTTCAAATTTTTGCTCAAGGACGAGGTATGGTCGGCCAAGTGATGTTAAATTCTGAATTTTTTGTCTTGTTTTTGGAAAAATTTATTGTAGGTGCATGGGTTTTGCAAAAGAGTAGGAATAAAGAATGTTTGAACATTAAAATATTGAGTTGAATTTGACTTAGGATTAAAATAAGAGTTAGTAGATTTTGTAGAGATTTGAATTGGGATTATAAAAATAGTTAGTAGTGTTTGTAGGATTATTTTATAGTCTAGTTCTTTGTGTAGGATTCTTTATTGATTAGTGTGAGGACACGCTTTCCTATGTCTATGGCACGCACTACGAGGTAAGGCACGCAGTTCAAGGTTAATGCACACGAAACGAAGAGACACATGCAAATAGAGGTCTCGCACGTAAATCAAGGACATGGCACATTTATCTAGGTATCACAAGTATATCGAGGATTAGGGCACATAATTCTAGATCAAGGCACATATGATGAGGCATGCACGAAAACCAAGACATGGCACGTAATCCAAGGTTAGTCATATAATTCTAGGTCAAAGGCACGCAAATCGAGGTAACACACGTTATTCGGGGTCGGGCCTCACATCTTTCCCTCCTTAAAAGAATTTCGTCCAGAAATTCATTCTTACCCGTTGAGGTCATTTAAACAGATTCTGACCTTTGTTATTTCCCACTCTAGGTCGTCCCGTGTTCAGTGATCTCTCTTACCACAACCAATTCATTTCCTAGCTTTCTCCAATCATTTAATTCGGTGTGACCCCTACATTCATACTTCGTTCCTTTGAACGACTCTATTCTCCATTTGATCTTAAGGTGAAGTTCATTAGCTAAGGTTAGAATCTCCAAACATAGTAATCAAAGCTGCATCGGTGTTCTAACAATATAACTATGACTCAAAAATCATGACTTATGTTATGTCAATCATGCATTCATACCTCAAAAGGAATATCACAGTAATACCATGATCCTATGGTGTGTCATACACTAATTTCAAAATGATAAGTCTATATCCGATTTACATATCCTATTTACTAGCCTCAAAACTGTTATCACATAGGTCATACACATGTTATGGATCATTTCACAATGCGACCCTATTTTCAGGGAAAACTCACCAAACAAACTAAACAATCTCAAGTTGTCATCTATCGATAGTATCATAGTCCTTAACATTTATTCTTGAACCACAATTAGAAGAACGGTTTAACGGAATCAAGAACTTCATAGTTATAAAATTAACAACTTAATCACAGGCATGGGTATTCCAAAGATAAGGGGCTAACTTTACCTCAACAATTATATCTGTGCTACGTATTTTATGCATATCCAATAATACATATGATCCATCGAATAACTGTGAAGATGCGAGAAATCTCTAACCGAGCCTTTTTGTTCTTCCTGCATAAATTCACTTCCCTGAAAGTTCTAATCCTAACTATCTATGTATATAAACAGTCAGTCATGGTTATGTAACATGCACATGTATCCAAGAAGGAGTATAAAAACATGCATGCATTATTGAGGACGTGTTGGTGTGCATGATATAGAATACATATGGTCCACAAAGGCACATAATATTCAATACTTAAAGCAATTAAAGCACATTAGCACATATTAACACATATAAACAAGACATCATAATTACCTTAGGGCTTCTACCCATGGTCCGAGAGTTGAACCCGACTAATGCCTAGTTAGTAAACTAAGCTCTGATACCATTCTAATATAAGGTGTCACACCCCAACCCGACCTATGGAGGCTAGACTGGGGAATGACCTAATTCTTTTACGCTATTTGTACGACTTTGTCATTTCTTACGATTGATACTTAACATTGATTCAGAACTCCAAAAGATTTTTCGAAAATCCGGCAGCATGACGGCTATATTTAAGACCTTTGGTTTGACCTATTTTCTAAAACGCCTTAAAACTTCCAATCCTTGATTCGATTCCTACTAAGATTCCTATTTGGTCATCAACCTATATGCCTATTAATTTATCTTGAAAGTCTCATTTGGTTAATAAGCCTAACTTGATAACTATGTTCCATTTATTTGTCAATTTACTATTATGCAAGTACCTATTATCCTTTAGGGTACGGGTGAGTACCTAAGTGAAATTAGATAGAATTAACTTAGTGGATTAATCATCTAGTGGTTTAAACGCCTACGAAAACTACTATACGAGATAATGAAAGCAAATAACCAAATAAAGAGTTCGTCCGGTTATAGATAGTACAATCCTAAAATTAGACCCAAATTACAACGGGGTCATTTACATTAATAAAATAAATATTCTTCAAAGCAAACACAATGTTCACAAAACAACCACTATCAAGCAAGGCATATAAAGCACGTAATCACTCCAAGGATTCATCAACAAGCACATTCTCCTCGGGTACCTGTTCCTAATCTTCTTCACTTGTGATGATAAAAGAGGGTGAGTCCTTATGAACTCAACGAGGGGGAGCGAGAGATAACGTTTTGAAACTCTTTCCCGGTTAATCTTATGAAAACTCCTTTGAAAACATGTCAATTTGAATAAATAAGTTCATAACATAACATAAATATAAATGAACACTTTTACCCGTCTTTCCTCCCCGAGGTCCTCTAGGAACCAAGCGAGAGTACCTAAACACATAGTAAAAAGAATACGGTTTGATACGTACAGGACTCCAGAGGTAGCTCATACGGGCTCAAGAAGTAGCTCCCACCACATTTAGGTGTAGCACTTTCCCCCGCATAGCACTTACTTCCTGTCGTTCAAGTTCATTTTCAGTAACAGTTGTTGCGGCCGGCTTCAATCATCCACTTTTCCTGCCAAATGGGTGTACTCCGGATATACCTCGAAATCCTACGACCCAACTCTCCGAGGAAGTCTAGCCCCCAAGCAAGAGAGGGAATTGGACCATGGTAGTCACGGTAGCACTGGCAAGCCCGATGCCGCCCGGCGTACGTGAAACGCTACCGTGCCAAAATGGAAGGTTGCAACCTTGTATGCAATGCACATGTATGCCATTTAACATTTCACATTGGGAGGTCAACAAAGTAGGTTGCCTCCGAGCAAGTATATGATCACATTTTGACATATTGGCATATAAGGCATTGTAAGAACATGTAATCATTTCATATATCAATTTGAAAGCAATTAAACTTCCATGGGCAGCCAAGTAATCATTTCAAATAAGCCATAGAATGTCTTTTAACAATTCACATTAGGAGGACAGCAAAGTAGGCTGCTTCCGAGCAAGTATAAGATCACATATTGACAAGTAAACGAACGAGGCATGCTTAACACGAATTTTCACTTTGTAAAACACATAGAGTTATATGAACATTAAACGGGCAGCCATGTAACACATGTAAATCAAGTCATATAACTCATTTCGGGGTTCACGTATCAAGTATTAAGATCACACAAGCATGCAACGACGTTTACATTAGACCGGGTGCAAGAAGAGCTTACTTATCAACATGTAATCATCGGAAATCATATTTAGAGTTATAAAAACAATTCCGGTCAGCCCATTAACATTCCTCAACATCAATTTATAATTCACGCAAGTGTGGTCTATGACTTGGGAGTCTACGGGGCCATTAGGGTTTACAAGGCCATGTTCGGGGTTGGTTTTGTTTGCTAAGCATCACAAGTAACACTTAAACCATTTCAAGCATACTTAACATTTATTAGGCAGCCTACTAACCACACAATTGAACGCATTTAGCCATAGGATCATCACTTAACAAGTTTTCATAAGCAATAGGGCCTTAATTTCGTGCTTACACATGCGGTTAAGCAAACCATTCATCAATTAGTGATCCCAAGTCATACATCAATCAAATTAAGCAACCTCAACCAGCCACAACAGTCCACACAACATCTAAGAGCCATAATTCCAAGCATTCAATACTACAAGAGAAGTTACAACTTGTTTCAAAGCATATCACTAAACAAAACCTCACTGCAATGGTCTATATTCTCACATTCTATTAGACAAGTAAACAATCTCTAATTTCAGTGAACAAAATGTCAAATTAAAGCTTAATGAGTTATTTAAGTCTAGGAACAAACCTCGCATCATTTGGAGTTCGGATTTAGGAGTTATGGCCAAAACCGTGAGACTACTCAAAACTGTCCAGTTTTAGACACATTACGATTGTTTTTTATTTGTGAGGGTCTTAGATTCCGAATTGGCTTTAGCCTATTTCAGACAAAAATGTCCAGAACTGAAAACTCTAGCAACCTACTAAATTTCATTCATTTTCAATATCATTTACTAGACCAAAACTGTTTCGTTCTACAAGGCCAGTGAACTGTCAAAAACCTGCTCCATTTTCCCAGATTTTCCAGATTTAGACACCTTTCGATGTTTTACCATTTTGGAGACCTTAGATTCAAAATTGGCCTTGGCCTATTTCTACAAAAAAAATGCTCAGAACTGGCAAAACTATTCACCTACCAATTTTCACGCATTTTCAACATCATTTACTACGTCAAATACACCTTGCTCTACCAAGTCAGAAATCTGCTAGCTACGTGATTTTATCTTTCTTCAAGTTCTAGCCAAATATCTTGCCATGCATGGTTACATAAGCTCATGTACACACATATACAACAAGTACAGAGGTAAATATAGACATATGAAGGCATTCATGTGGTTTTTGAAAGCTTTTAAAAGAGTTTTAGCCCTCACCTCTTTGAAGATTTTGCAAATGACCACAAAATCCTTGTTTTTGATCTTTGTGTGTGACTTTGAGCTATCCTTGCTTGATTACCTTGCTATGGCCGATGCTTGGAGTGTCCTAGAGAGTGAGCTTGAGGTCTTGGAAGCTCAAGATATGCCATGGTCGAAAATGAGAGAGAAGGAGAGAGAATGAGAGCTTGAGAGAGTTTTGAGAGAAAGAAATGATATGTTTGTGCATGTGGTCAGCTCTAGGCTTGCAAAAACTGAATTTGTGTCATCTTTTGGAGCATGTTTGAATTGTTTGGCATGCTTGATGATGTGGCCGAGAATGTGGAGCATGGTGGTTAATAAAATAATGCTTTGGTGTATGGAAAAGATATGACAATGTGTAAGATTGTGTCCTAGCATGCATGAATAAGTTATGTTGTTCAAATTTTTGCTCAAGGACAAGGTATGGTCGGCCAAGTGATGTTAAATTCTGAATTTTTTGTCTTGTTTTTGGAAAAATTTATTGTAGGTGCATGGGTTTTGCAAAAGAGTAGGAATAAAGAATAAGAATAAAGAATGTTTGAACATTAAAATATTGAGTTGAATTTGACTTAGGATTAAAATAAGAGTTAGTGGATTTTGTAGAGATTTGAATTGGGATTATAATAATAGTTAGTAGTGTTTGTAGGATTATTTTATAGTCTAGTACTTTGTGTAGGATTCTTTGTTAATTAGTGTGCGGACATGCTTTCCTATGTCTATGGCACGCACTACGAGGTAAGGCATACAATTCAAGGTTAATGCACACGAAACGAAGAGACACACATAAATCGAGGTCTCGCACGTAAATCAAGGCCATGACACATTTATCTATGTATCACACGTATATCGAGGATTAGGGCACACAATTCTAGATCAAGGCACATATGATAAGGCATGCACGAAAACCATGACAAGGCACATAATCCAAGGTCGGTCATATAATTATAGGTCTAAAGCACGCAAATTGAGGTAACACTTGTTATTCGGGGTCGATCCTCACATCTTCCCCTCCTTAAAAAAATTTCGTCCCGAAATTCATTCTTACCTATTGAAGTCATTTAAATGGATTCTGACCTTTGTTATTTCCCACTCTAGGTCGTCCCGTGTTCAGTGATCTCTCTTACCACAACCAATTCATTTCCTAGCTTTCTCCAATCATTTAATTCGGTGTGACCCCTACATTCATAGTTCGAACTTTTGAACGACTCTATTCTCCTTTTTATCTTAAGGTCAAGTTCATTAGCTAAGGTTAGAATCTCCAAACATAGTCATGAAAGCTGCATCGGTATTCTCACAATATAACTATGAATCCAAAATCATGACTTATGTTATGTCAATCATGCATTCATACCTCAAAAGGAATATCACAGTAATACCATGATCCTATGGTGTGTCATACACTAATTTCAAAATGATAAGTCTATATCCGATTTACATATCTTATCTACTAGCTTCAAACTGTTATCACATAGGTCATACACATGTTATGGATCATTTCACAATGCGACCCTATTTTCAGGGAAAACTCACCAAACAAACTAATCCATCTCAAGTTGTCATCTATCGATAGTATCATAGTCCTTAACATTTATTCTTGAACCACAATTAGAAGAACGGTTTAACGGAATCAAGAACTTTATAGCTATAAAATTAACAACTTAATCACAGGCATGGGTATTCCAAAGATAAGGGGCTAACTTTACCTCAACAATTATACTAGTGCTACATATTTTATGCATATCCAATAACACATATGATCCATCGAGTAACTGTGAAGATGCGAGAAATCTCTAACCGAGCCTTTTTGTTCTTCCTGCATAAATTCACTTCCCTAAAAGTTCTAATCCTAACTATCTATGTATATAAACAGTCAGACATGGTTATGTAACATGCACATGTATCCAAGAAAGAGTATAAAAACATGCATGCATTATTGATGACGTGTTGGTGTGCATGATATAGAATACATATGGTCCACAAAGGCACATAATATTCAATACTTAAAGCAATTAAAGCACATTAGCACATATTAACACATATAAACAAGACATCATAATTACCTTAGGGCTTCTACCCATGGTCCAAGAGTTGAACCCGACTAATGCCTAGTTAGTAAACTAAACTCTTATACCATTCTAATATAAGGTGTCAAGCCCCAACCCGACCTATGGAGGCTAGACTAGGGAATGACCTAATTCTTTTACGCAATTTGTACGACTTGGTCATTTCTTACGATTAATACTTAACATTGATTTAGAACTCCAAAAGATTTTCCAGAAATCCGGCAGCATGACGGCTATATTTAAGACCTTTGGTTTGACCTATTTTCTAAAACGCCTCAAAACTTCCAATCCTTGATTCGATTCCCACTAAGATTCCTATTTGGTCATCAACCGATATGCCTACTAATTTATCTTGAAAGTCTCATTTGGTTAATAAGCCTAGCTTGATAACTATGTTCCATTTATTTGTCAATTTACTATTATGCAAGTACCTATTATCCTTTAGGGTACGGGTGAGTACCTAAGTGACATTAGATAGAGTTAACTTAGTGGATTAATCATCTAGTGGTTTAAACGCCTACGAAAACTATTATACGAGATAATGAAAGAAAATAACCAAATAAAGAGTTCGTCCGGTTATAGATAGTACAATCCCAAAATTAGACCCAAATTACAACGGGGTCATTTACATCAACAAAATAAATATTCTTCAAAGCAAACACAACGTTCACAAAACAGCCACTATCAAGCAAGGCATATAAAGCACGTGATCATTCCAAGGATTCATCAACAAGCACATTCTTTGCGGGTACCTATTCCTAATCTTCTTCACTTGTGATGATAAAAGATGGTGAGTCCTTATGAACTCAGCGAGGGGGAACGAGAGATAATGTTTTGAAACTCTTTTCCGGTTAATCTTATGAAACCTTCTTTGAAAACATGTCAATTAGAATAAATAAGTTCATAACATAACATAAATATTAATGAACACATTTACCCGTCTTTCCTCCCTGAGGTCCTCTAGGTATCAAGCGACAGTACTTAAATACATAGTAAAAAGGATACGATTTGATACGTACAGGACTCTAGAGGTAGCTCATACGGGCTCAAGAGGCAGCTCCCACCACATTTAGGTGTAGCACTTTCCCCTGCATAGCACTTACTTCCTGCCGTTCAAGTTCATTTTTAGTAACAGTTGTTGCGGCCGGCTTCAATCATCCATTTTTCACACCAAATGGGTGTACTATGGATGTACCTCGAAATCCTACGACCCAACTCTCCGAGGAAGTCTAGCCCCCAAGCAAGAGAGGGAATTGGACCATGGTAGTCACGGTAGCACCGGCAAGCCCGATGCCGCCCGGCGTGCGTGAAACGCTACCATGCCAAAATGAAAGGTTGCAACCTTGTATGCAATGCACATGTATGCCATTTAACATTTCACATTGGGAGGTCAACAAAGTAGGTTGCCTCCGAGCAAGTATATGATCACATTTTGACATATTGGCATATAAGGCATTGTAAGAACATGTAATCATTTCATATATCAATTTGAAAGCCATTAAACTTCCATGGGCAGCCAAGTAATCACGTTCAAATAAGCCATAGAATGTCTTTTAACAATTCACATTTGGAGGACAACAAAGTAGGTTGCCTCCGAGCAAGTATAAGATCACATATTGACAAGTAAACGAACGAGGCATGCTTAACACGAATTTTCACCTTGTAAAACACATAGAGTTATATGAACATTAAATGGGCAGCCATGTAACACATGTAAATCAAGTCATATAACTCATTTCGAGGTTCACGTATCAAGTATTAAGATCATACAAGCCTGCAACGATGTTTACATGAAACCGGGTGCAAGAAGAGTTTACTTATCAACATGTAATCATCGGGAATCATATTTAGAGTTATAAAAACAATTCTGGGCAGCTCATTAACATTCCTCAACATCAATTTATAATTCACACAAGAGTGGTCTATGACTTGGGAGTCTACGGGGTCATTAGGGTTTACAAGGCCGTGTTCGAGGTTGGTTTTGTTTGCTAAGCACCAGAAGTAACACTTAAACCATTTCAAGCATATTTAACATTTATTAGGCAGCCTACTAACCACACAATTGAACGCATTTAGCGATAGGATCATCACTTAACAAGTTTTCATAAGCAATAGGGCCTTAATTCCGTGCTTACATATGCGGTTAAGCAAACCATTCATCAATTAGTGATCCCAAGTCATACATCAATCAAATTAAGCAACCTCAACCAGCCACAATAGTCCACACAACATCTAAGTGCCACAATTCCAAGCATTCAATACTACAAGAGAAGTTACAACTTGTTTCAAATCATATCACTAAACAAAACCTCACTGCAATGGTCTATATTCTCACATTCTATTAGACAAGCAAACAATCTCTAATTTCAGTGAACAAAATGTCAAATTAAAGCTTAATGTGTGATGTAGGTCTAGGAACAAACCTCACAAGTTTGAATTGTTTGGCATGCTTGATGATGTGGCCGAGAATGTGGAGCATTGTGGTTAATAAAATAATGCTTTGGTGTATGGAAAAGATATGACAATGTGTAAGATTGTATCTTAGCATGCATGAATAAGTTATGTTGTTCAAATTTTTGCTCAAGGACAAGGTATGGTCGGCCAAGTGATGTTAAATTCTGAATTTTTTGTCTTGTTTTTGGAATAATTTATTGTAGGTGCATGGGTTTTGCAAAAGAGTAGGAATAAAGAATAAGAA
The DNA here is from genome assembly GCA_037974665.1 of Ehretia macrophylla. Lineage (NCBI taxonomy): Eukaryota > Viridiplantae > Streptophyta > Magnoliopsida > Boraginales > Ehretiaceae > Ehretia > Ehretia macrophylla. The sequence goes on from CM075777.1 coordinate 32,755,611, forward strand.
TAACGGATGTTTGAACATTAAAATATTGAGTTGAATTTGACTTAGGATTAAAATAAGAGTTAGTGGATTTTGTAAAGATTTGAATTAGGATTATAATAATAGTTAGTAGTGTTTGTAGGATTATTTTATAGTCTAGTTCTTTGTGTAGGATTCTTTATTGATTAGCGTGCGGACATGCTTTCCTATATCTATGGCATGCACTACGAGGTAGGCACACAGTTCAAGGTTAATGCACATGAAATGAAGAGCCACGTAAATCGAGGTCTCGCATGTAATTCAAGGTCATGGCACGTTTATCTAGGTATCACACGTATATCGAGGATTAGGGCACATAATTCTAGATCAAGGTACATATGACGAGGCATGCACAGAAACCAAGACATGGCATGTAATCCAAGGTTGGTCATATAATTCTTGGTCTAAGGGACGCAAATTGAGGTAACACACGTTATTCGAGGTCGGGCCTCACAGTAGTCGAGCAAGCTAGCTACCCTCGTCGTAGAGCTCTCAGAGAGCTTTCCAACGGTATGCTGTGTGCCGCGTAACTCCTTACGGATCAAAAGTTATGGGCACCGGAGAAACGGAGACTTGGTCCAAAGCCATACGTCCTCGGTTTGCGGGCCCAGCCTCTACATGAAGCGAAGTTTTCTTGCCCAAGGTACCATGGGATTCGGTAATATAAATGTGATGGATTAGGTTGTCATCCTTTTCGCCGCTGACGACGTACGATCTGGGACGGAAAAACAGCGCAAAAGATGAAAAGTGTCCCAAAATTGATGAAAACGTTCAATTTAGGGCTAAAAAATGGATGCAACTGAGGCAGCTTGTTGCCCCTATCGTAGAGCTCTCGGAGAGCTTTCCAACGGTATGCTGTGAGCCGCGTAACTCCTTACGGATCAAAAGTTATGGGTACCGGAGCGACAAAAACCTGGTCTCTAGCCCCACGCCGTCGGTTTGCGGACCCAGCCTCTACGTGAAACGAAGTTGTCTTGCCCAAGGTGCCAACGAATTCGGTAATAGAAATGTGATGGATTAGGTTGTCGACCTTTTTGCGGCTCACGACGTACGATCCGGGACGAAAAAACAGCGCAAAAAAATAAAAGTGTCCCCAATCTGATGAAAACGTTTGATTTTGTGCTCTGAAAATAGGTGCATCCTAAAAGGATAGCTGCCCCCATCGTAGAGTTCTCAGAGAGCTTTCCAACGGTATGTTGTGCGCCGCGTAACTATTTACGGATCAAAAGTTATAGGAACTGGAGCGACGGAGACCTGGTCTCATGCCCTACGCCCTCGGTTTGCGGGCCCAGCCTCTACGTAAAGCGAAGTTGTCTTGCCCAAGGTACCGTAGGATTCGGCAATAGAAATGTGATGGATTAGGTTGTCGTCCTTTTCGCGGCTCACGACATACGATCCGGGAAGAAAAAATAGCGCAATAGAAGAAAAGTGTCCCCAAACTGATGAAAACATTCGATTTTCGGTTACAAAAACTGGCCCAACTGAGCAAGCTAGCTGCCCCCGTCATAGAGCTCTTAGAGAGCTTTCCAACGGTATGCTGTGTGCCGCGTAACTACTTACGGATCGAAAGTTATGCGCACCGGAGCAACGGAGACCTTGTCCTAAGCCCCACGTCCTCGATTTGCCGACCCAACCTCCACGTGAAACGAAGTTGTCTTGCCCCAGGTTCTGTGGGTTTCGGTAATAGAAATGGGATGGATTAGGTTGTCGTCCTTTTCGCGGCTCACGACGTACGATCCGGGATGGAAAAACAGTGCAAAAGAAAAAAAGTATCCCCAAACTGATGAAAACGTTTGATTTTGGTCTCCAAAAATAGGCGCAGCTGACTGGCTTGCTGCCCCCATCGTAGAGCTCTCAGAGAGTTTTCCAACGGTATGTTGTGCGCTGCATAACTCCTTACAGATCAAAAGTTATGGGCACCAGAGCGACAAAGACCTGGTCCCAAGCCCCACGCCCTCGGTTTGCAGGCCCAGCCTCTCCGTAAAGCGGCGAAGTTGTCTTGCCCAAGGTTTCGTGGGATTCGGTAATAGAAATGTGATGGATTAGGTTGTCATCCTTTTCGCGGCTCACGACGTACGATCCAGGATGGAAAAACAGCGCAAAAGAAGAAAAATGTCCCCAAATTGATGAAAACGTTCGATTTTGGGCTCCGAAAACAGGCGCAGCCAAGCAGGCTTGCTTCCCTTATCGTAGAGCTCTCGGAGAACTTTCCAACGGTATACTGTGCACCGCGTAACTCCTTACGGATCAAAAGTTATGGGCACCTGAGAGACGAAGACCTGGTCCCAAGCCCCACGCCCTCTGTTTACGGATCCAGCCTCTATGTGTAACGAAGTTGTCTTGCCCAAGGTGCCGTGGGATTCAGTAATAGAAATGTGATGGATTAGGTTGTCGTCCTTTTCGCGGCTGACGACGTACGATCCAGGATGGAAAAACAGCGCAAAAGAAGAAAAGTGTCCCGAAATTGATGAAAACGTTCGATTTTGGGCTTCAAAAATAGGCACAGCCTAGACGGCTAGCTACCCCCGTCGTAGAGCTCTCTGATTGCTTTGCAACGGTATGTTGTGCGTCACGTAACTATTTACAGATCAAAAGTTATGGGAACCGGAGCGACGGAGACATGGTCTCAAACCCCACGCCCTCTGTTTGCGGGCCCAGCCTCTACGTGAAACAAAGTTGTCTTGTCCAAGGTGCCGTGTGATTTGGTAATAGAAATGTGATGAATTAGGTTGTCGTCCTTTTCGCGGCTATACGTTCTAGGACAGAAAAACAGAGCGAAAGAAGAAAAGTGTCCCGAAATTGATGAAAACGTTCGATTTTGTGCTCCAAAAATAGTCACAGCCGAGCAAGCTAGATGCCCCCGTCGTAGAGATCTCAGAGAACTTTCCAACAGTATGCTGTGTGCCGTGTAACTCCTTACGGATCCAAAGTTATGGGCACCGGAGCGACGGAGGCCTGGTCCAAAGCCACACATCCTCAGTTTGTGGGCCCAGCCTTTATATGATGCGAAGTTGTCTTGCCTGAGGTACTATGGGATTCGGTAATACAAATGTGATGAATTAGGTTGTCGTCCTTTTCGTGGCTGACGACTTACGATCCAGGATGACAAAACATCGCAAAATATGAAAAGTGTCCCAAAACTGATGAAAATGTTTAATTTTGGGCTCTGAAAATAGGCGCAGCCCAGCAAGCTAGCTGCCCGCGTCATAGAACTCTCGGAGAGCTTTCCAACGGTATGCTGTGCGGCGCTTAACTCCTTACGGATCAGAAATTATGGGCACCGGAGCGACGGAGACCTGGTCCCAAGCCCTACTCCCTCGGTTTGCGGGCCCAGCCTCTACGTGAAGTGAAGTTGTCATGCCCAAGGTGTCGTGGGATTCGTTAATAGAAATGTGATGAATTAGGTTGTCATCCTTTTCGCGGCTCACGGCGTACGATCGAAGATGGAAAAACAGTACAAAAGAAGAAAAGTGTCCTAAAATTGATGAAAACGTTCAATTTTGGGCTCCAAAAATAGGCGCAACTGAGGTGGCATGCCGCCCCCATCGTAGAGCTCTCGGAGAGCTTTCCAATGGTATGTTGTGTGCCGCGTAACTCCTTACAGATCAAAATTTATGGGCACCGTAGCAATGGAGACCTGGTCCCGAGCCCTACGCCCTCGGTTTGCGGACCCAACCTAACGAAGTTGTCTTGCCCAAGGTGCTGTGGGATTCGGTAATAGAAATGTGATGGATTAGGTTGTCGTCCTTTTCGCGGCTGACGACGTACGATCCGGGACGGAAAAACAGCGCAAAAGAAGAAAAGTGTCCTAAAACTGATGAAAATGTTCAATTTTGGGCTCCAAATATAGGCGTAACCGAGGTGGCTTGCTGCAACCGTCGTAGAGCTCTCAGAAAGCTTTCCAATAATATACTGTGCACAACGCCTAACGGATCAAAAGTTATGGGCACCGGAGCAACGGAGACCTGGCCCCAAGCCCCACGCCCTCGATTTGCGGACCCAACCTATATGTGAAATGAAGTTGTCTTGCCCGAGGTGCCATGGGATTCGGTAATAGAAATGTGATGGATTAGGTTGTCGTCCTTTTCGCAGCTGATGACGTACAATTCGGGACATAAAAACAGCGCAAAAGAAGAAAAGTATCCCAAAACTAAAGAAAACGTTCGATTTTGGTCTTCGAAAATAGGCGCAGCCGAGTAGGCTAGCTGCCACCATCGTAGAGCTCTCAGAGAGATTTCCAACGGTATGCCGTACGCTGCGTATCTCCTTACGGATCAAAAGTTATGGGCACCGGAGCGACGGAGCCTTGGTCCCAAGCCCCATGCCCTCGATTTGTGGTCCCAGCCTCTACGTGAAGCGAAATTGTCTGGCCCAAGGTGCCATGGGATTCGGTAATAGAAATGTGATGGATTAGGTTGTCGTCCTTTTTGCGGCTCACGACACACGATCCGGGATGAAAAAACAGTGCAAAAGAAGAAAAGTGTCCCGAATCTGATGAAAACATTTGATTTTGGGCTCTGAAAACAAGCGCAACTGAGCAAGCTTGCTACCACCATCGTAGAACACTCGGAGAGCTTTCCAACGGTATGATGTGTGCTGCATAGCTCCTTACGGATCAAACGTTATGGGCACCGGAGCGAGGGAGTCCTGGTCCCAAGCCCCATGCCCTCAGTTTGCAGGCCCAGCCTCTATGTGAAGTAAACTTGTCTTGGCCAAGGTGCCGTGGGATTCGGTAATAGAAATGTGATGGATTAGGTTGCCGTCCTTTTCGCGGCTCACGACGTATGATCCGGGACGGAAAAACAGCACAAAAGAAGAAAAGTATCCCAAAACTGATGAAAATGTTCAATTTTGGGCTCCGAAAATAGGCGCAGCCGAGCAGGCTTGTTGCCCCCATCGTAGAGCTCTCGGAGTGCTTTCCAACGGTATGCTGGGTGCCGCCTGACTCCTTACGGATCAAAAGTTATGGGCACCGGAGTGACGGAGACCTAGTTCGAAGCCCCACGCTCTCTGTTTACGGACCCAGCCTCTACGTGAATCGAAGTTGTCTTGCCCAAGGTCCTATGGGATTCAGTAATAGAAATCTTATGGATTAGGTCGCCGTCCATTCCACGACTAACGACATACGATCCGCGACAGATAAACAGCGCGAAAGATGAAAAGTGTCCCGAAATTGATGAAAATGTTCGATTTTGGGCTCTGAAAATTGGCGTAGCCGAGTAGGCTTGGTGCCCCCGTCGTAGAGCTCTCAGTGAGTTTTCCAACATTATGTTGTGTTCTGCATAACTCCTTACGAATCAAAAGTTATGGGCACCGGAGCGACAGAGACCTGGTCCCAAGCCCCATGCCCTCGGTTTACGGGCCCAGCCTCTACGTGAAACGAAGTTGTCTTGCCCAAGGTGCCATGGGATTCGGTAATAGAAATATGATGGATTAGGTTGTAGTCCTTTACGCAGCTCACGACATACGATCCGGGACTAAAAACAGCGCAAAAGAAGAAAAGTGACCCCAACCTGATGAAAACGTTCGATTTTGGGTTCTGAAAACAGGCACAGCTGAGCAGGCTTGCTGCTCCCATTGTAGAGCTCTCGAAGAACTTTACAACGGTATGCTGTGCACCGCGTAACTCCTTACGGATGAAAAGGTATGGGCACCGGAGCGACAGAGACCAGGTCCCAAGCCCCATGCCCTCGGTTTACGGACCCAGCCTCTACGTGAAATGAAGTTGTCTTACCCAAGGTAACGTGGAATTCAGTAATAGAAATGTGATGGATTAGGTTGTCGTCCTTTTCGCGGCTCACGACGTACGATCCGGGATGGAAAAACAGCGCAAAAGAAGAAAAGTGTCCTAAAATTGGTGTAAACGTTCGATCTTGGGCTTTGAAAATAGGCGCAACCTAGAAGACTAGCTGCCCCCTTCGTAGAGCTCTCAGAGAGCTTTGCAACGGTATGCTGTGCGCCGCGTAACTATTTACAGATCAAAAGTTATGAGAACCGAAGCGACAGAGACCTTGTCTCAAGCCCCACGCCCTCGGTTTGCGGGCCCAGCCTCTACGTGAAGCGAAGTTGTCTTGCCCAATGTGCCGTGGGACTCGGTAATAGAAATGTGATGGATTAGGTTGTCGTCCTTTTCGCGGCTCACGACGCACGATCCGGGAAGGAAAAACATTGCAAAAGAAGAAAAGTGTCCCCTAAACTAATGAAAACGTTCGATTTTAAGCTACAAAAATAGGCGCAGCAGACCAATCTAGCTACCCCCGTCGTAGATCTCTTAGAGAGCTTTCAAGCGGTAAGCTGTACGCTGTGTAACTCCTTACAGATCAAAAGTTATGGGCACCGGAGTGACGGAGTCCTGGTCCAAAGCCACACACCCTAGGTTTGCGGGCCCAGCCTCTACATGAAGCGAAGTTGTCTTGCCCAAGGTACCGTGGGATTCAGTTATACAAATGTGATGAATTAGGTTGTCGTCCTTTTTGCGGCTGACAACGTACGATCCGGGACGGCAAAACAACGTAAAAGATGAAAAGTGTCCCGAAACAGATGAAAATGTTCGATTTTGGACTCCAAAAATAGGTGCAGCTGAGCAAGCTAGTTGCCTGCGTCGTAGAGCTCTCAGAGAGTGTTTCAACGGTATGATGTGCGGCGCGTAACTCCTTACGGATCAGAAGTTATAGGCACCAGAGTAACAGAGACCTAGTCCCAAGCCCCACACCCTCTATTTGCGGGCCCAGCCTCTACGTGAAGCGAAGTTGTCTGGACCAAGGTTCAGTGGGATACGATAATAGAAATGTGATGGATTAGGTTGTCGTCCATTTTGCAGCTCACGACGTACGATCCGGGATGAAAAAATAGCACAATAAAAGAAATGTTTCCCCAATCTGATGAAAACGTTTGATTTTGGGCTCTGAAAACAAGCACAGCTGAGCAGGCTTGATGCTACCATCTTAGAGGTCTTGGAGAGCTTTCCAACGATATGCAGTGCGCTGCGTAACTCTTTACGAATGAAAAGTTATGGGCACCGGAGCGACGGAGACTTGGTCCCAAGCCCCACGCCCTCGGTTTACGGGCCCAGCTTCTACGTGTAGCGAAGTTGTCTTGCCCAAGAAATTGTGGGATTCGGTTATCGAAATGTCATCGATTAGGTTGTCGTCCTTTTCGCGGCTCACGACGTACGATCCGGGACGAAAAAATAGCGCAAAAGAAGAAAAGTGTCCCAAAATTGATGAAAATATTCGATTTTGGGCTTCGAAAACAGGCGTAGCCGAGCAGGCTTGTTGCCCCCGTTTTGGAGCTCTCGGAGAGCTTTTCAACGGTATGCTGTGCGCTGCGTAACTCCTTACGGATCAAAAGTTATGGGCACCGAAGCGACGGAGGCCTGGTCCAAAGCCCCACGCCCTCGGTTTGTTGGCCCAGCCTCTACATGAAGCGAAGTTGTCTTGCCTAAGGTGTTGTGGGATTCGGTAATAGAAATGTGATGGATTTGATTGTCGTCTTTTTTGCAGCTGACGACGTACGATCCGTGATTGCAAAACAGCGCAAAAGATGAAATGTGTCCCGAAATTGATGAAAATGTTCAATTTTGGGCTCTGAAAATAGGCGCAGCCAAGCAAGCTAGCTGCCCGCGTCGTAGAACTCTTGGAGAGCTTTCCAACGGTATGCTGTGCGGCGCGTAACTCCTTACGGATTAGAAGTTATGGGCACCGGAGCAACAGAGACCTGGTCCCAAGCCCCACGCCCTCGGTTTGTGGACCCAGCCTCTACTTGAAGTGAAGTTGTCTTGCCCATGGTGCCGTGGGATTCGGTAATAGAAATGTGATGAATTAGGTTGTCGTCCTTTTCGCGGCTCACGACATATGATCCGAGAAGAAAAAATAGTGGAAAAAAAAGTGTAACAAAACTGATGAAAACGTTCAATTATAGGCTACAAAAATAGGCGCAACAGAGGTGGCTTGGTTCCCCAGTCGTAGAGCTCTCAGAGAGCTTTCCAACGGTATGCTGTGCGCCACGTAACTCCTTACGGATCAAAAGTTATGGGCACCGTAGCATTGGAGACCTGGTCCCAAGCCCCACACCCTCGGTTTGTGGACCCAACCTCTACGTGAAACAAAGTTGTCTTGCCCAAGGTGCCATGGGATTCTGTAATAGAAATGTGATGGATTAGGTTGTCGTCCTTTTAGCGGCTCACGCCGTATGGTCCAGAACAGAAAAACAGCGCAAAAGAAGAAAAGTATCCCGAAACTGATGAAAATGTTCAATTTTGGCATCCGAAAATAGGAGCAGCAGAGCAAGCTAACTACTCGTGTCGTAGAGATCTCGGAGAGCTTTCCAACATTATGCTGTGCAGTGCGTAAGTCTTTACGGATCAAATGTTATGGGCACCGGGGCGACGAAGACCTGGTCCCAAGCCCTACGCCCTCGGTTTTCAGGCCCAACTTCTACGTGAAGTAAAGTTGTCTTGCCCAAGGTGCCATGGGATTCGGTAATAGAAATGTGATGAATTAGGTTGTCGTCCTTTTCGCGGCTCACGACGTACGATCCGGGACGGAAAAACAGCGCAAAAGAAGAAAAGTATTCCATAACTGATGAAAATGTTCAATTTTGGTCTCCAAAAATAGGTGTAACCGAGGTGGCTTGTTGTCCCTGTCGTAGAGCTCTCGAAAAGCTTTCCAACGGTATGCTGTGCGCCGCGTAACTCTTTACGGATCAAAAGTTATGGGCACCGGAGCAACGGAGACCTGGTCCCAAGCCCCATGCCCTCGGTTTGCGGACCCAATCTCTATGTCAAACGAAGTTGTCTTGCCCAAGGTACCATAGGATTCAGTAATAGAAATGTGATGGATTAGGTTGTCGTCCTTTTCGCTGCTCACGACGTACGATCCGGGACGAAAAAATTGCGCCAAAGAAGAAAAGTATCCCAAATCTGATGAAAACGTTTGATTTTGGGCTCTGAAAACAAGGGTAGCTAAGCAGGCTTGCTGCCACCATCATAGAGCTCTCGGAGAGCTTTCCAACGGTATGCTGTGTGCTGTGTAACTCCTTGTGGATAAAAAGTTATGGGCACCGGAACGACGGAGACCTGATCCCAAGCCCTACACCCTCGGTTTGCTGACCCAGCCTCTACGTGAAGTGAAGTTGTCTTGCCCAAGGTGCAGTGGGATTCGGTAATAGAAATGCGATGGATTAGGCTATCGTCCTTTTCGCAGCTTGTCACGCCCCAACCCGGCCTATACGGTTAGACTAGAGTGTGATCTAAATGTTCAGGACCTGTCACATACTTAACCGTTTATGAAGAATTAATACTTATCGTTTTAGTCTAAACTCCAAAGTTTTTCGGAAAACCGGCAGCATAACGGCTGTAATTGGACTCTTTGGTTTGACCTAATTCTTTAAACGCCTCAAAATTTTCAATTCAAGTTCATTTCCAACTAAGATTACTATTTTACCATCAATTGAATTGCCTATTGGTTATCTCGACGTCCCGTTTGATTTATAACCTAGCATGATACTATGTCTCGTTTGTTATTTATCCTCGTTATGAAAGTACCTATTGATCTTAGCTCAAAAGCATGTACCTGTTTAAGATTTGATAGGTTCATTTACTTAGTCCTTACCTAATACGCCATAACCTATGATAGATACTAGCAGTAATAATAGCAAAACGTTCATAATAGTGTCTAGTATCTATCTAGCAATATCAGTACAAACCAAAATTAGACCCCAAATTACAACGGGGGTCTTTTACATAAATAAAATAAACATTTTGCAATCAAACACAGTATCCATATAGCAGTCCCTTTCAGGCAAAGCACAAAAGCACGTAGTCACTCCCAGGAATCATCAACAAGCACATTTACTTCGGGTACTTGTTCCAAATCTGTTACACTTGTGATAAAAAGAGGGTGAGTCCTTATGAACTCAGCAAGGGGGAACGAGAAATAGGTTTTAAAACTCATTTTCCGGTTCAACTTATGAAAATCCTTTTACAAGCATGAATATAACAATAATATTAAGTAAGGGAACAGAAATACCAGTCTTTCCTCCCCGAGGTTCTCTAGGAACCAAGCGAGAGTACTTATACACATAGTAAAAGGATACAGTGAGCTTTTGATCTCAGATCAGTTTCAGAATCAGAAGTTGCGGCCGACTTCAAATAACCCCAAAACACGCCAAGTGGGTGTACTCCGGATGTACCCCGAAATCCTATGACCCAACTCTCCGAGGGTGGAATGCCAAGCGAGAGAGGGAATTGGACCATGGTAGTCACGGGAGCACCGGCAAGCCCTATGCCGCCCGGCATTCGTGAAACGCTACCATGCCACAATGAAAGGTTGCAACCTCGTATGCAATGCACATTTATAACATTTATCATATCACATTAGGAGGACAACAAAGTAGGTCGCCTCCGAGCAGTTATAAGATCGCACATTGTCAAGTAATCAAACAAGGCACGATAAGACAAATAATTTCACTTGAAAAGCATATGGTGTCATATGAACATTGAACGAGCAGCCATGTAACACATGCAAGTCAAGCCATATAACTCATTTCGAAGTTCACGTAATCAAGTGATACGAATATTCAACATGCAACAACATTTACGTGGGTTCGGTTGCAAGAAAAGCTTATTGGACAACATGCAATGGTCAAAATCACATTTGAAGTTATAAGACATTTACGGGCAGCCCACTAAGCATAAAATTCTCACACAATATCCAAATGATCAATACTTAGCAAAACTACCTAGTCATTAGGGTTTCCATTTCATGTATATTCATGCAATTTGAGCCTCAACCCAACTCATAGTCAATCTCAAACCATGCATCATTTAATTCAACATCCTCAAACATTCAAAACAGTCCACACAACATCCCGTAGCTACAATCCCAAGCATTTAACTCAACAAGAGGAGTCACAACAATTTGTCTAAGCACAACATTAAGTGAAACCCTTACTGCAATAGGCTGTCTTCTCACAATCAATCGGATAAGCAAACAATCTCCAAATTCAGGGATTAAGATGTCAAATTAAATATTAAGAAGTTAACTAAAATCAGAAACAAACCTTAGATCAATTGGAGTTTGGAATCATTAGTTATAGCCGAAACAGTGAGGTAGCACAAAACTATCCAGATTTGCACACTTTTCAGAAATTGACGTTTTTGAGGTCCTTAGGGTCAGTTTTAGCCTTGGTCCATTTCTGACAAAATTGTCCAGAACGGAAACATCTAGCAGCACACCAAATTTCATGCATTTTTGACATCATTTACTAAGTAAAATATGGTTCGTTCCACAAGGTCAGTGCATCTGCCAAAACCTGCTTCATTTTTCCAGATTTCCAGATTTGGTCACATTTTAGAGATTTGCCATTTTGAGGACCTTAGAGTCAAAATTAGCTTCGGCCTATTTCTGGGAAAAATGTTCAAAACTGTTCAAAATAGTCACCTACCAATTTTCATGAATTTTCAACATCATTTTCCTAGCTAAACGTACCTCGAACAGACTGGTCAGAGAGTTGTCAACAATTTCGACTTCACCTAGCATCACTTTCAAGCCAAGATCTTGCCATGCATGGTTGTTTAAGCTTATGAACGACCATATAACTCAAGTACAGAAGCAAATAAATACATTTATGAGCATGCATGTGAATTTTTGAAGGATTTTCAAAAGGTTTTAGCCCTCACCTTAGCAAACAACCAAGAAGATGCACAAAAACTTGTTGAAGCTCAAATCTCTTCTTCTTCTTGCTTAGCCGAGATTCCAACTTGGTTTTCTCTATTTTTCCTAGCCTAGTGATCAATCTCTTAGTACATGCATGTGGTTAGAACAAGAAGAAAAGAAATGGAACCTAGTAAACTCACCAAGGCCGAAAATGGTGACTCAAAATGCTTGCATGTGTGTTTCTTGCATCCTAGCTTGCTTGGGTGAGTTTCTTTGATGGTTGCTTGTCTTGTTGCACCATATGATGAAGAAGATGAGCTAGGAGGTGGAGAGAACTCAGCCAAAACCGAAATGGAGAGAGAAAATGAGAGGGAAGTGAGAGAAAAGAAGGAGAAATGAAAGAGAAATGAAAGAATATGACAAAAAAAATGAAAACCTTTGCATCCTTCAAGCATGTGGTCGGCCTTGGGCCATTAAATTCTGATTTTTGTGTCTTCAATGTGTGATTTTAAAATGTTTAGAATGGGCAAAGGTGGTTTGGTTGAGCAAGGTAGAGGATTTAGGTGGTTTTGAGCATTTTTTTATGCATTGTGCTAAGTGTTTTTCATAGTTTGTCTAGGAATAATTCTTTATGCATTTGTGTCATTAGAATTGTCATAGGAATGTTGGGGAATTAGGGAATCTAGGTAGAATAAAATATAGGAATGTTTGTTGATGAGTTGAATTATGAATAGAATAATAGTTAGTGGGAAATGTAGGAATAGTTTAGTATTATTTTATTGTTAGTGGAGTTTGTAGAGAATTTGAATTAGGAATATAATATTGGTTAGTGGATTGTGTAGGATTATTTAGTGTCTAGTGCTTTGTGTAGGATTCTTTCTTGATCAACGTGGTGGCACGGATTCCTAGGTCTAGGGCACGAATTACAAGGTGGACACGAACTACGAGGTAAGACACGAACTTCAAGATTAATGCACAGATTCCAATGCAAATGCACACAACCCTAGATAAATGTACGTAAACCAATACAAGGCACGTAATTCAATGCAATGCACATAAATCGAGGTACGACTCTTAAACCTAGGTTAGGACACGCAATTCAAGGTCAGGGCACACAAAATGAGATAACGCAAGCAATTCGAAGTCGGGGCACGTAAGTCGAAGATTAGGGCACATAATTTTAGGTTAAGGCACGTATAACGAGGCATGCACAAAAATCAAGACAGGGCATGTAATCCAAGGTCGGTCATATAATTTTAGGTCTAAGGAGTGCAAATCGAGGTAGGACATGTTATTCGGGGTCGGGCCTCACACGGCTCACGACGTACGATATGGGACGGAAAAATAGCACAAAAGAAGAAAAGTGTCCCGAAACTGATGATAATGTTCAATTTTGGGTGCCAAAAATAGGCACAGCCGAGCAAGCTTGTTGCCCCCATCATAGAGCTCTCAGAGTGCTTTTCAACGGTATGCTGGGCGCCGCATAACTCTTTACGGATCAAAAGGTATGGGCACCGGAGCGACGGAGACCTAGTTCGAAGCCCCGCGCCCTCGGTTTACGGACCCAGCCTCTACGTGAAATGAAGTTGTCTTGTCCAAGGTACCGTGTAATTCAATAATAAAAATGTGATGGATTAGGTTGTCGTCCTTTTTGCGGCTCACGACGTACGATCCGGGATAGAAAAACAGTGCAAAAGAAGAAAAGTATCCCAAAATTGGTGTAAACGTTCGATTTTGGGCTTTGAAAATAGGCGCAACCTAGAAGACTAGCTGCCCCCTTCGTAGAGCTCTCAGAGAGCTTTGCAACAGTATGCTGTGCGCCGCGTAACTATTTACGGATCAAAAGTTATGGGAACCGAAATGACGGAGACCTGGTCTCATGCCCCACCCCCTCGGTTTGCGGGCCCAGCCTCTACGTGAAGCGAAGTTGTCTTGCCCAAGGTACCGTGGGATTCGGTAATAGAAATGTGATAGATTAGGTTGTCGTCCTTTTCGCAGCTCACGACGTACGATCCAGGAAGGAAAAACATCGCTAAAGAAGAAAAGTGTCTCCAAACTGATGAAAACGTTCGATTTTGGGCTACAAAAACAGGCACAGCAGACCAAGCTAGAAGCCCCCGTCATAGAGATCTCAGAGAGCTTTCCAACGGTATGCTGTGTACCGCGTAACTCCTTACGGATCAAAAGTTATGGGCACCGGAGCGATAGAGACCTGGTCCAAAGCCATATGCCCTCAGTTTGCGGGCCCAGCCTCTACATGAAGCGAAGTTTTCTTGCCCAAGGTACCATGGGATTTGGTAATACAAATATGATGGATTAGGTTGTCGTCCTTTTCGAGGCTGACGATGTACGATAAGGGACGGCAAAATAGCGCAAAAGATGAAAGGTGTCCTGAAACTAATGAAACTGTTCGATTTTGGTCTCCAAAAATAGGTGCAGCCGAGCAAGCTAGTTTTTCGCGTCGTAGAGCTCTCGGAGATCTTTTCAACGGTATGCTGTGCGGCGCGTAACTCCTTACGGATTATAAGTTCTGGGCACCGGAGCGACGGAGACCTAGTCCCAAGCCCCACGCCCTCGGTTTGCGGGTCCAGCCTCTACGTGTAGCGAAGTTGTCTTGCCCAAGGTGTCGTGGGATTCGGTAATAGAAATGTGATGGATTAGGTTGTCGTCCTTTTCGCTGCTCAGGACGTACGATCCGGGACGAAAAAATAGCGCAAAAGAAGAAAAATGTCCCAAAACTGATGAAAATATTCAATTTTGGGCTTTGAAAATAGGCGCAGCCAAGCAGGCTTGTTGCCCCCGTCGTGGAGCTCTCAGAGAGGTTTTCAACGGTATGTTGTGTATTGCGTAACTCCTTACAGATCAAAAGTTATGGGCACCGGAGCGACGGAGACCTGGTCCGAAGCCCTATGCCCTCGGTTTACGGGCCAAGGCTCTACGTGAAACGAAGTTGTCTTGCCCAAGGTGCCATGGGATTCAGTAATATAAATGTTATGGATTAGGTCGTTGTCCTTTTCCCGGCTGACGACGTACGATCTGGGACAGAAAAATAGCGCGAAAGAAGAAAAGTGTAACGAAATTGATGAAAACGTTCGATTTTGGGCTACGAAAGTAGTTGCAGCCTAGCAGGCTTGCTACCCCCATCGTAGATCTCTTAGAGAGTTTTCCAACGGTATGCTGTGCGCTGCATAACTCCTTACGGATCAAAAATTATAGGCACCGGAGTGACGGAGACCTGGTCCCAAGCCCCACGCCCTCAATTTGCGGGCCCAGCCTCTACGTGAAGCGAAGTTGTCTTGCCCAAGGTGCCGTGGGATTCGGTAATAGAAATGTGATGGATTACATTATCGTCCTTTTTGCGGTTAACGACATACGATCCGAGACGAAAAACAATGCAAAAGAAGAAAAGTGTCCCGAATCGGATGAAAACGTTGGATTTTGTGCTCTGAAAACAAGCGCAGTCGAGTTGGCTAGTTGCCCCCATCGTAGAGCTCTTGGAGAGCTTTCCAACGGTATGTTGTGCGTCGCGTTACTCCTTACGGATCAAAAGTTATGGGCACCAGGGCGACGGAGACCTAGTCCCAAGCCCCACGCCCTCGGTTTGTGGGCCCAGCCTCTACATGAAGTGAAGTTGTCTTGTCCAAGGTGCCATGGGATTCGGTAATAGAAATATAACTAATTAGGTTGTCGTCCTTTTCGCGGCTCACGATGTACGATCCGGGACCGAAAAATATCGCAAAAGAAAAAAAGTGTCCCAAAACTAATTAAAATGTTCAATTTCAGGCTCCAAAAATATGTGCAACAGAGGTGGCTTGTTGCCCCCGTTGTAGAGCTCTCAGAGAGCTTTCCAACGGTATGTTATGCGCTGCGTAGCTCCTTACGGATCAAAAGTTATGGGCACCGGAGCAACGGAGACCTGGTCCCAAGCCCCACGCCCTCGGTTTGTAGACCCAACCTCTACGTGAAACGAAGTTGTCTTGCCCAAGGTGCTATGGGATTCGGTAAAAGAAATGTGATGGATTAGATTTTCATCCTTTTCACGGTTGACGACGTACGATCCGGGATAGAAAAACAGTGCAAAAGAATAAAAGTATCCCGAAACTAACGAAAACGTTCAATTTTGGGCTCCGAAAATAGGTGCAGCAAAGCAGGCTAGCTGCCCCCATCGTAGAGCTCTAGGAGAGCTTTCCAACGGTATGTTGTGCTCCGCGTAACTTGTTATAGATGAAAAGTTTTGGGCACCGGAGCAACGGAGCCTTGGTCTTAAGCCCCACGCCCTTGGTTTGTAGGCCCGGCCTCTACGTGAAGCGAAGTTGTCTTGCCCAAGGTACCGTGGGATTCGGTAATAGAAATGTGATGGATTAGGTTGTTTTCCTTTTTGCGGCTCACAACGTAGGATCCGGGATGGAAAAACAGCGCAAAAGTAGATAAGTGTCTTCAATCTGATGAAAACGTTCGATTTTGGGATCCAAAAAATATGCGTAGCCAAGCAGGCTTGCTGCCCCATCGTAGAGCTCCAGAGAGCTTTCCAACGGTATGTTGTGCGCCACGTAACTCCTTACGGATCAAAAATTATGGGCACCGGAACGATGGAGACCTGGTCCCAAGCACCACGCCCTCTGTTTACGGGCCCAGCCTCTACGTTAAGCGAAGTTGTCTTGCCCAAGGTGCCATGGGATTCTGTAAAAGAAATATGATGGATTAGGTTGTTGTCTTTTTCGCAGCTCACGACGTACGATCCGGGACGGAAAAACAACGCAAAAGAAGAAAAATGTCCCTAAACTGATGAAAACGTTATATTTTGGGCTCCAAAAATAGGCGTAACCGAGCAGGCTTGCTGCCCCCGTCGTAGAGCTCTCGGAGTGCTTTTCAACGGTATGCTGTGCGCCGCGTAACTCCTTACAGATCAAAAGGTATGGGCACTAGAGCGACGGAGACTTGGTCCCAAGCCCCACGCCCTCGGTTTACGGACCCAACCTCTACATGAAATGAAGTTGTCTTGCCCAAGGTGCTATGGGATTCAGTAATAGAATGTGATGAATTAGGTTGTCTTCCTTTTCGCGGCTAATGACGTACGATACGGGACGGAAAAACAGCGCAAAAGAAGAAAAGTGTCCCGAAACAGATGAAAACGTTCAATTTTGGGCTTTGAAAAGAGGCGTAGCCAAGCAGGCTCCCAGCTCCCGTCGTAGAGCTGTTAGAGAGCTTTCCAACAGTAAGCTGTGCACCGCGTAACTCCTTACGGATCAAAAGTTATGGGGACCGTAGCGATGGAGACTTGGTCCCATGCCCCACGCCCTCAGTTTACAGGCCAAGCCACTACGTGAAGCGAAGTTGTCTTGCCCATGGTGCCATGGGATTCGGTAATAGAAATGTGATTGATTAGGCTGTCGTACTTTTCGCGGCTCATGACGTATGATCCGGGATGAAAAAACAGCGCAAAAGGAGAAAAGTATCCCGAATCTGATGAAAAATTTTCATTTTGGGCTCCAAAAACAAACGCAGCCGAGCAGGCTTCCTTCCCCCATCGTAGAGCTCTCGGAGAGCTTTCCAACTGTATGCTATGCGTCACGTAACTCCTTAAGGATCAAAAGTTATGGGCACCGGAGCGACGGAGACCTAGTCCCAGTCCCACGCCCTCGGTTTGCGGGCCTAGCCTCTTCATGAAGCGAACTTGTCTTGCCCAAGGTGCCATGGGATTCGGTAATAAAAATCTGATGGATTAAGTTGTCATATTTTTTGCGGCGCACAACGTACGATCTGGGATGAAAAACAGCGCGAAAGAAGAAAAGTGTACCGAAACAGATAAAAATGTTTGATTTTGGGATACGAAAATAGGTGCAGCTTAGCAAGCTTTTTACCCCCGTCGTAGAGCTCTCGGAGAGCTTTCCAGCGGTATGTTGTGTGCCACGTAACTCCTTATGGATCAAAAGTTATGGGCACCGGAGCGACGAAGATCTGGTACGAAGCCCCATGCCCTCAGTTTACGGACCCAGCCTCTACGTGAAACGAAGTTGTCTTGCCCAAGGTGCCGTGGGAGTCAGTAATAGAAACGTTATGGATTTGGTTGTCGTCCTTTTCGCGACTGACGACGTACGATCCAAGACGGAAAAATAGTTCAAAAGAAGAAAAGTGTCACGAAACTGATAAAAACGTTCAATTTTGGGCTCTGAAAATAGGCGCAGCTGAGTAGGCTTGCTGCCCCCGTCATAGTGCTCTAAGAGAGCTTTTCCACGGTATGTTGTGCACCGCGTAACTCCATACGGATCAAAAGTTATGGGCACCAGAGCGACGGAGACCTAGTCCCAAGCCCCATGCACTTGGTTTGCGGGCCCAGCCTCTACGTGAAACGAAGTTGTCTTGCCCAAGGTGCCATGGGATTAGGTAATAGAAATGTGATGGATTAGGTTATTGTCCTTTTCGCGGCTGACGACGTACGATCCGGGAAGGAAAAACGGCACAAAAGAAGAAAAGTCTCCCGAAACTGATGAAAATATTCGATTTTGGTCTCCGAAAGCATGCGCATCCTAGCAGGCTAGCTGCCCCCGTTGTAGAGCTCTCGGGGAGCTTTCCAACGGTATGTTGTGCGCCGCGTAACTCCATACTGAACAAAACTTATGGGCACTGGAGCGACGGAGACCTTGTCCCAAGCCCCACGCCCTCAGTTTGCAGGCCCAGCCTCTACGTGAAGCGAAGTTGTCTAGCCCAAGATGCCATGGGATTCGGTAATAGAAATGTGATGGATTACGTTGTCGTCCTGTTCGCGGCTCACGACGTACGATCCGGGACGAAAAAATAGCGCAAAAGAAGAAAAGTATCCTGACTCGAATGAAAATTTTCGATTTGGGGCTCCTAAAGAAGGTGCGGCTGAGCAGGCTTGCAGCCCTCATCGTAGAGCTCTCGAAGAGCTTTCCAACGGTATACTATGCACTGCATAACTCCTTGCGGATCAAAAGTTATGGACACAAGGGCGACGGAGACCTGGTCCCAAGCCCCACGCCCTCAGTTTGCGAGCCCAGCCTCTATGTCAAGCGAAGTATTCTTGCCCAAGGTGCCATGGGATTCAGTAATAGAAATGTGATGGATTAGGTTGTCGTCCTTTTCGCGGCTCACGACGTACGATCCAGGACGAAAAAATAGCGCAAAAGAATAATAGTATCCCAAAACTGATGAAAATGTTCAATTTTGGGCCCCAAAAGTAGGTGCAACCGAGGTGGCTTGCTGCCCCTGTTGTAGATCTCTCGGAGAGCTATCCAACGGTATGCTGTGCGCCGCGTAACTCCTTACGGATCAAAAGTTATGGGCACCGGAGCGACGGAGACCTGGTTCCAAGCCCCACGCCCTCGGGTTGCGGACCCAGCCTCTACGTGAAACAAAGTTGTCTTGCCCAAGGTGCTATGGGATTCGGTAATAGAAATGTGATGGATTAGATTGTCGTCCTTTTCGTGGCGCACGACATACAATTCGGGACGGAAAAACAGCGCAAAAGAAGAAAAGTGTCTCCAATCTGATGAAAACATTCAATTTTGGGCTCCGAAAATAGGTGCAGTCGAGCACGATAACTTCTCCCATCGTAGAGCTCCCGGAGAGCTTTCCAATGGTATGCTGTGCACCGCGTAACTCATTACGGATCAAAAGTTATGGGCACCGGAGCGACGGAGACCTGGTCCCAAGCCCCACGCCCTCAGTTTGCTGGCCCAGCCTGTACTTGAAGCAAAGTTGTCTTGCCCAAGGTGCTGTGGGATTCGGTAATAGAAATGTGATGGATTAGGTTGGTGTCCTTTTCGCAGCTCATGACGTATTATCCGGGACGTAAAAACAGCGTAAAAGAAGAAAAGTGTCCCCAAATTGATGAAAATGTTCAATTTTGGTGTCTGAAAACAGGCTAAGCCAAGAAGGCTTGTTGTCCCTGTCGTAGAGCTCTCGGAGAACTTTCCAACGGTATGCTGTGCGCCACGTAACTCCTTACGGATCAAAAGGTATGGGTATAGAAGCGACGAAGACTTGCTCCTAAGCCCCACGCCCTCGGTTTGCGGACCCATCCTCTACGTGAAACGAAGTTGTCTTGCCCAAGGTACCATGGGATTCGGTTATAGAAATGTGATGGATTAGGGTGTCGTCCTTTTCGCGGCTAACGACGTACGATCCTGCACGAAAAAACAGCACAAAATAAGAAAAGTATCCCGAAACTGATGAAAACGTTCGATTTTGGGCTCCGAAAATAGGAACAGCAAAGCTGGCTAGCTTCCCTCGTCGTAGAGCTCTCGGAGAACTTTTCAACGGTATGCTGTCCGCCGCGTAACTCCTTACAAATCAAAAGTTATGGGCACCGGAGTGACGGAGCCCTAGTCCCAAGCCCCACGCCCTCTGTTTGCGGGCCTAGCCTCTACGTGAAGCGAAGTTGTCTTACCAAAGGTGCAATGGGATTCGGTAATAGAAATGTGATGGATTAGGTTGTCGTCTTTTTTGCGGCTCACGACGTACAATCCGGGACGAAAAAACAGCTCAAAAGAAAAAAAGTATCCCCAATCTGATGAAAACGTTTGATTTTGGGCTCCAAAAATATGAACCGCTGAGCAGGCTTGCTACCCCCATCGTAGAGCTCCCAGAGAGCTTTCCAACGGTATGCTGTGTGCAGCGTAACTCCTTACAAATTAAAAGTTATGGGCAACAAAGCGACAGAGACCTGGTCCCAAGCCCTACGCCCTCAGTTTGTAGGCCCAACCTCTACGTGAAGTGAAGTTGTCTTGCCCAAGGTGCCGTGGGATTCGGTAATAGAAATGTGATAGATTAGGTTGTCATCCTTTTCGCGTCTCAAGACGTACGATTCGGGACAGAAAAATAGCGCAAAAAAAGAAAAGTATCCCCAAACTAATGAAAACGATCGATTTTGGACTCCAAAATAGGCGCAGCCGAGCAGGCTAGCTGCCCCCGTCTTAGAGCTCTTGGAGAACTTCCAACGGTATGCTGTCCGCGACGTAACTCCTTACGGATCAAAAGGTATGGGCACCGGAGCGACGGAGACCTAGTCTTAAGCCCCACGCCCCACGCCCCACGCCCCACGCCCCACGCCCCACGCCCTCCGCCCTCCGCCCTCTGTTTATGGACCCAGCGTCTACGTGAAACGATGTTGTCTTGCCCAAGGTGTCGTGGTATTCAGTAATAGAAATGTGTTGGATTAGGTTGTCATCCTTTTCGCGGCTGACAACGTACGATTCAGGATGGAAAAATAGCGCAAAAGAAGAAAAGTGTCTTGAAATTGATGAAAACGTTCGATTTTGGGCTCTGAAAATAGGCATAGCCTAGAAGGCTAGCTTTTCCCGTCGTAGAGCTCTCAGAGAGCTTTGCAACGGTATGCTGTGCGCAGCGTAACTCCTTACGGATCAAAAGTTATAGGAACCGGAGCGACGGAGACCTGGTCCCAAGCCCCACGCCTTCGGTTTTCAGGCCCAGCCTCTATGTGAAGCGAAGTTGTCTTGCCCAAGGTGTCGTGGAATTCGATAATAGAAATGTGATGGATTAGGTTGTCGTCCTTTTTGCGGCTAACGACGTACGATCCGGGATAGAAAAACAGCGTAAAAGAAGAAAAGTGTCCCCAAACTGATGAAAATGTTCGATTTTGGGCTCTGAAAACAGGCACAGCCGAGGAACTTGCTACCCCCGTCGTAGAGCTCTCAGAGAGATTTCCAATAGTATGTTGTGTGTCACGTAACTCCTTACGGATCAAAAGCTATGGGCACCGGAGCGACGGATAACGGGTCTAAAGCCCCACGCCCTCGGTTTACGGGCCCAGCCTTTACGTGAAGCGAAGTTGTTTTGCCCAAGGTACCATGAGATTCGGTAATACAAATGTGATAGATTAGGTTGTTGTCCTTTTCACGGCTGACGACGTACGATCCGAGAAGGAAAAACAGCACAAAAGAAGAAAAGTATCCTAAAATTGATGAAAACGTTCGATTTTGGGCTCCGAAAACATGCGTAGCCTAGCAAGCTAGCTGCCCCCTTTGTAGAGCTCTCGGGGAGCTTTCCAACGGTATACTGTGCCCCGCGTAACTCCATACTGATCAAAAGTTATGGGCACCGGAGCGACGGAAACCTTGTCCTAAGCCCCACGCCCTCGGTTTGCGGGCAGCCTCTACGTGAAGCAAAGTTTTCTAGCCCAAGATGCCATGGGATTTGGTAATAGAAATGTGATGGATTACGTTGTCGTCCTGTTCACGGCTCACGACGTACGATCCAGGACGAAAAAATAGCGCAAAAGAAGAAAAGTATCTTGAATCGGATGAAAATTTTCGATTTGGGGCTCCAAAAGAAGGCGCGGCTGAGCAGGCTTGCTGCCCCCATCGTAGAGCTCTCGGAGAGCTTTCCAACGGTATGCTGTGCACCGCATAACTCCTTGCGGATCAAAAGTTATGGGCACAGGGGCGACGGAGACCTGGTCCCAAGCCCCATGCACTCGGTTTGCGAGCCCAGCCTCTATGTCAAGCGAAGTTGTCTTGCCCAAGGTGCCATGGAATTCAGGAATAGAAATGTGATGGATTAGGTTGTCGTCTTTTTGCGGCTCACGACGTACGATCCGGGACGGAAAAACAGCGCAAAAGAAGAATAGTGTCCCAAAACTGATGAAAATGTTCAATTTTGGGCTCCAAAAGTAGGTGCAACTGAGGCGGCTTGCTGCCTCTGTCGTAGAGCTCTCGGAGAGCTTTCCAACGGTATGCTGTGCACCACGTAACTCCTTACGGATCAAAAGTTATAGGTACCGGAGCGACGGAGACCTGGTCCCAAGCCCCACGCCCTCGGGTTGCAGACCCAGCCTCTACGTGAAACAATGTTGTCTTGCCCAAGGTGCCGTGGGATTCGGTAATAGAAATGTGATGTATTAGGTTGTCGTCCTTTTCGTGGCGCACGACGTACGATTCGGGACGGAAAAATAGCGCAAAAGAAGAAAAGTGTCTCCAATCTGATGAAAACATTCAATTTTGGGCTCCGAAAATAGGTTCAGTCGAGCACACTAACTTCTCCTATCGTAGAGCTCCCGGAGAGCTTTCCAACGGTATGCTGTGCACCTCGTAACTCATTACGGATCAAAAGTTATGGGCACCGGAGCGACGGAGACCTGGTCCCAAGCCCCACGCCCTCGGTTTGCTGGCCCAACCTCTACTTGAAGCGAAGTTGTCTTGCCCAAGGTGCTGTGGGATTCGGTAATATAAATGTGATGGATTAGGTTAGTGTCCTTTTCGCAGCTCACGACGTATTATCCGGGACATAAAAACAGCGCAAAAGAAGAAAAATGTCTCCAAATTGATGAAAATGTTCAATTTTGGTGTCCGAAACAGGCGCAGCCGAGCAGGCTTGTTGTCCATGTCGTAGATCTCTCGGAGAACTTTCCAACGGTATGCTGTGCACCACGTAACTTCTTACGGATCAAAAGGTATGGGTACCGGAGCGACGAAGACTTGGTCCCAAGCCCCACGCCCTCGGTTTACGGACCCAGCCTCTACGTGAAACGAAGTTGTCTTGCCTAAGGTGCCATGGGATTCAGTAATAGAAATGTGATGGATTATATTGTCGTCCTTTTCGCGGCTGATGATGTACGATCCGGGATGGAAAAATAGTGCAAAAGAAGAAAAATATCCCGAAATCGATGAAAATGTTCAATTTTAGGCTCTGAAAATAGGTGCAGCCTAGAAGGATAGTTGCCCCCATCATAGAGCTCTCGGAGAGCTTTCCAACGGTATGCTGTGCGCCGCGTAACTCCTTACGGATCAAAAGTTATGGGCACCGGAGCAACGGAGACCTGGTCCCAAGCCCCAAGCCCTCGGTTTGTGGACCCAGCCTTTACGTGAAACGAAGTTGTCTTGCCCAAGGTACCGTGGGATTCTATAATAGAAATGTGATGGATTAGGGTGTCGTCCTTTTCGTGGCTAACGACGTACGATCCTGCACGAAAAAACAGAACAAAAGAAGAAAAGTGTCCCGAAACTGAGGAAAACGTTCGATTTTGGGCTCCCAAAATAGGAGCAACAAAGTTGGCTAGCTGCCCTCATCGTAGAGCTCCCGGAGAACTTTCTAACAGTATGCTGTCCGCCGCGTAACTCCTTACAAATCAAAAGTTATGGGCACCGGAGCGACGGAGCCTTGGTCCCAAGCCCCACGCCCTCTGTTTGCGAGCCCAGCCTTTACGTGAAGTGAAGTTTTCTTGCCAAAGGTGCCATGGGATTCGGTAATAGAAATGTGATGGATTAGGTTGTCTCCCATTTTGCGGCTCACGACGTACGATCCGGGATGAAAAAATAGTGCAAAAGAAAAAAAGTGTCCCCAATCTGATGAAAACATTTGATTTTGGGCTCCAAAAATATGCACCGCCGAGTAGGCTTGCTGCCCCCATCGTAGAGCTCCCAGAGAGCTTTCCAACGGTATGCTGTGTGCCGCGTAACTCCTTACAGATTAAAAGTTATGGGCACCGGAGTGACGGAGACCTGGTCCCAAGCCCCACGCCCTCGGTTTGTGGGCCCAGCCTCTACGTGAAGTGAAGTTGTCTTGCCCAAGGTGCCGTGGGATTCGGTAATAGAAATGTGATGGATTAGGTTGTCATCCTTTTCGGGTCTCAAGACGTACGATTCGGGATGGAAAAACAGCGCAATAGAAGAAAAGTGTCCCCAAACAAATTAAAACGTTCGATTTTGGACTCAAAAATAGGCGCAGCCGAGCAGGCTTGCTACCCCCGTCTTAGAGCTCTTGGAGAACTTCTAACGGTATGCTGTCCGCCGCGTAACTCCTTACGGATCAAAAGGTATGGGCACCGGAGCGACGGAGAGCTAGTCCCAAGCCCCAAGCCCCACACCCCACGCCCTCAGTTTACGGACCCAACCTCTACATGAAATGATGTTGTCTTGCCCAAGGTGCCGTGGTATTCAGTAATAGAAATGTGTTGGATTAGGTTGTCATCCTTTTCGCGGCTGACGACGTACGATCTGGGATGGAAAAACAGCGCAAAAGAAGAAAAATGTCTCAAAATTGATGAAAACGTTCGATTTTGGGCATAGAAAATAGGCATAGCCTAGAAGGCTAGCTTCCCCCATCGTAGAGCTCTCAGAGAGCTTTGCAAGGGTATGCTGTGTGCAACGTAACTCCTTACGGATCAAAAGTTATGGGAACCGGAGCAACGGAGACCTGGTCCCAAGCGCCACGCCCTCGGTTTTTAGGCCCAGCCTCTACGTGAAGCGAAGTTATCTTGCCCAAGGTGCCGTGGGATTCGGTAATAAAAATGTGATGGATTAGGTTGTCGTCATTTTCACGGCTCACGACGTATGATCCGGGACGGAAAAACAGTGTAAAAGAAGAAAAGTGTCCCCAAACTGATGAAAATGTTCCATTTTGGGCTTTGAAAACAGGCGCAGCCGAGTGAACTTGCTACCCCCGTCGTAGAGCTCTCAGAGAACTTTCCAACAGTATGCTGTGCGTTGCATAACTCCTTACGGATCAAAAGTTATGGGCACCGGAGCGACGGAGACCTGGTTTGCAGTTGACGACTTACGATCCGGGATGAAAAAACAGCACGAAAGAAGAAAAGTGTCCCAAAATTGATGAAAACCTTCGTAGAGCTCCGAAAATAGACACAGCCGACTAGATTTGCTGCCCCCATCGTAGAGCTCTCAGAGAGTTTTCCAATGGTATGCTGTGTACCACGTAACTCCTTACGGATCAAAAGTTATGGGCACCGGAGTGACGGAGACCTGGTCCTACGCCCCACGCCCACAGTTTGCGTGCCCAACCTCTACGTGACGCGAAGTTGCCTTGCCCAAGGTGCCGTGGGATTCGGTAATAGAAATGTGATGGATTAGGTTGTTGTCCTTTTCGCGGCTGACAACGTACTATCCGGGACGGAAAAACAGCACAAAAGAAGAAAAGTGTCCCGAAATGATGAAAACAGTCAATTTTGGGCTCCGAAAATAGGCGCAGCCAAGCAAGCTTGCTACCCCCATCGTAGAGCTCTCGGAGAGCTTTCCAACGGTATGTTTTGCGCCGCGTAACTCCTTACAGATCAAAAGTTATGGGCACCGGAGCGACAAAGACCTTGTCCCAAGCCCCACGCCCTCAGTTTGTGGGCCCAGCCTCTACGTGAAGCGAAGTTGTCTGGCCCAAGGTGCTGTGGGATTCGGTAATAGAAATGTGATGGATTAGGTTGTCATCCTTCTCGCGGCTCATGACGTACGATCCGGGACGAAAAAATAGCGCAAAAGAAGAAAAATGTCCCGAATCTAATGAAAATGTTCGATTTTGGGCTTTGAAAACAAGCGCAGCTGAGCAGGATTGCTGGCCCTATCGTAGATCTCTCGAAGAGCTTTCCAACGATATGTTGTGTGCCGCATAACTCCTTACGGATCAAAAGTTATGGGCACCAGAGCGACAGAGACCAGGTCCCAAGCACCACGCGCTCAGTTTACGGGCCCAGCCTCTACGTGAAGCGAAGTTGTCTTGACCAAGGTGCCATTGGATTCGGTAATAGAAATGTGATGGATTAGGTTGTCGTCCTTTACGCGCTCACGACGTACAATCCGGGACAGAAAAACAGCGCCAAAGAAGAAAAGAGTCATAAAACTAATGAAAACGTTTGAATTTGGGCTCTAAAAACAAAAGCACCCGAGCAGGCTAGCTGCCCCCGTCGTAGAGCTCTCGGAGAGCTTTCCAACGATATGTTGTGCGCTGCGTAACTCCTTACGGTTCAGAAGGTATGGGCACCGGAGCGACGGAGACCTGGTCCCAAGCCCCACGCCCCACGCCCTCAGTTTACAGACCCAGCCTCTACGTGAAATGATGTTGTCTTGCCCAAGGTGCCATGGGATTCAATAATAGAAATGTGTTGGATTTGGTTATCATCCTTTTCGCAGCTGATGACGTACGATCCGGGATGGAAAAACAACACAAAAGAAGAAAAGTGTCCCAAAATTGATGAAAACGTTCAATTTTGGGTTCCGAAAATAGGTGCAGCCTAGAAGGCTAACTGCCCCCGTCGTAGAGCTCTTAGAGAGCATTGCAACGGTATGCTGTGTGCCGCGTAACTCCTTACGGATCAAAAGTTATGGGAACCAGAGCGACAGAGACATGGTCCCATGCCCCACGCCCTCGGTTTTCGGGCCCTGCCTCTACGTGAAGCGAAGTTGGCTTGCCCAAGGTGTCATGGGATTCGGTAATAGAAATGTGATGGATTAGGTTATCGTTCTTTTCGCGGCTCACGACGTACGATTCGGGACGAAAAAACAGTGCAAAAGAAGAAAAGTGTCCCCAAACTGATGAAAATGTTCAATTTTGGGCTATGAAAACAGGCGCAGCAGAGCAAGCTAGTTCCCACGTCGTAGAGCTGTCAGAGAACTTTCCAACGGTATGTTGTTTGTCGCGTAACTCCTTACGGATCAAAAGCTATGGGCACCGGAGCGACGGAGACCGGGTCTAAAGCCCCACACCCTCGGTTTATGGGCCCAGCCTCTACGTGAAGCGAAGTTGTCTTGCCCAAGGTACCATGGGATTCGGTAATACAAATGTGATGGATTAGGTTGTCATCTTATTCGCGGTTGACGACATACGATTCGGGACGGAAAAACAAAGCAAAAGATGAAAAGTGTCACGAAAGTGATGAAAACATTCAATTTTGGGCTCCAAAAATAGTTGCAGCCGAGCAAGCTAGTTTCCCATGTCGTAGAGCTGTCGGAGAACTTTCCAACAGTATACTGTACGCAGCGTAACTCTTTACGGATCAAAAGTTATGGGCACCAGAGCGATGGAGACCTGGTCTCAAGCCCCATGCCCTGGGTTTGCGAGCCCAGCCTCTACATGAAGCGAAGTTGTCTTGCCCAAGATGCCATGGGATTCGGTAATAGAAATGTGATGGATTAGGTTGTCGTCCTTTTCGATGCTCACGACGTACAATCTGGGATGAAAAAATAGCACAAAAGAAGAAAAGTGTCCCAAATCTGATGAAAACATTCGATTTTGGGCTCTAAAAACAAGCGCAGCCGAGCAGGCTTGCTGCCTCCATTGTAGAGCTCTCGAAGAGCTTTCCAACGGTATGCTGTGCACTGAGTAAGTCCTTACGGATCAAAAGTTATGGGCACTGGAGCGACAGAGACCTGGTCCCAAGCCCCACGCCCTGGGTTTGCAGGCCCAGCCTCTACGTGAAGCGAAGTTGTCTTACCCAAGGTGCCATGGGATTAGGTAATAGAAATGTGATGGATTAGGTTGTCATCCTTTTCGCGGCTGACGACGTATGATCCGGGAAGAAAAAACAGCGCAAAAGAAGAAAAGTATCCCGAAACTGATGAAAACATTCGATTTTGGGCTCTGAAAATAGGTGCAGGCAAGCAGGCTAATAGCCACTGTCGTAGAGCTCTCAGAGAGCTTTCCAACGGTATGCTGTGCATCGTGTAACTCCTTACGGATCAAAAGTTATGGGCACCGGAGCGACGGAGACCTGGTTTGCGGATGACGACTTACGATCCGGGATGAAAAAACTGCGCAAAAGAAGAAAAATGTCCCGAAATTGATGAAAACGATCGATTTTGGGCTCCGAAAATAGGCACAGCCGACTAGGTTTGCAGCCCCCGTTGTAGAGCACTCAGAGAGTTTTCCAACCGTATACTGTGCGCTGCGTAACTCCTTACGGATCAAAAGTTATGGGCACCGGAGCGACGGAGACCTAGTCCCAAGCCCCATGCCTACGGTTTGCGGGCCCAGCCTCTATGTGATGCGAAGTTGTCTTGCCCAAGGTGCCGTGGGATTCGGCAATAGAAATGTGATGGATTAGGTTGTTGTCCTTTTCGCGGCTGACGACGTACGATCCGGGACGAAAAAATAGCGCAAAAGAAGAAAAGTGTCCCGAAATTGATTAAAACTTTCTATTTTTGGCTCCGAAAACAGGCGCAGCCGAGCAGGCTAGCTGCCCCCATCATAGAGCTCTCGGAGAGCTTTCTAACGGTATGCTTTGCGCCGCGTAACTCCTTACGGATCGAAAGTTATGGGGCCGGAGCGACGGAGACCTGGTCCGAAGCCCCACGCCCTCGATTTGCGGGCCTAGCCTCTACGTGAAGTGAAGCTGTCTTGCCCAAGGTGTTGTGGGATTCGGTAATACAAATTTGATGGATTAGGTTGTCGTCCTTTTCGCGGCTGACGACGTACGATCTGCGATGAAAAAACAGAGCAAAAGAAGAAAAGTGTCCCGAAATAGATGAAAATGTTCGATTTTGGTCTCCGAAAATAGGTACAGTCGAGCAGGCTTGTTGCCCCCGTCGTAGAGCTCTTGGAGATTTTTCCAACGGTATGCTTTGCGCGATGTAACTACTTGTTGATCAAAAGTTATGGGCACCGGAGAGACGGAGACCTGGTCCCAAGCCCTACGCCATCGGTTTGCTGGCCCAGCCTCTACGTGAAGCGAAGTTGTCTTTCCCAAGGTGATGTGGGATTCGGTAATATAATTATGATGGATTAGGTTGTCATCCTTTTCGCTGCTGACGACGTACGATCCGGGATGAAAAAACAGCGCAAAAGAAGAAAAGTGTCCCGAAACTGATGAAAACATTAAAATTTGGGCTCTGAAAACAGGTGCAGCCGAGCAGGCTGATAACCCCTATCGTAAAGCTTTCGGAGAGCTTTCCAATGGTATGTTGTGCATCGCGTAACTCCTTACGGATCAAAAGTTATGGGCATTGGAGCGACGGAGACCTAGTTCGCGGCTAATGACTTACGATCCGGGATGAAAAAACAGCGCGAAAGAAGAAAAGTGTCCCAAAATTGATGAAAACGTTCGATTTTGGACTCCGAAAATAGGCACAGCCAACTAGGTTTGCTGCCCCTATCGTAGAGCTCTCAGAGAGTTTTCCAACGGTATGCTGTGCGCCGCGTAACTCCTTACGGATCAAAAGTTATGGGCACCGAAGCGACGGAGACTTGGTCCCAAGCCTCACGCCCTCGATTTGCAGGCCCAGCCTCTACGTGAAGCGAAGTTGTCTTGCCCAAGGTGCCGTGGGATTCGGTAATACAAATGTGATGGATTAGGTTGTCGTCCTTTTTGCGGCTGATGACGCATGATCCGGGATAGAAAAACAGCGCAAAAGAAGAAAAGTGTCCCGAAGTAGATGAAAACGTTCGATTTTCATCTCCGAAAATAGGCGCAGCCGAGCAAGTTTGCTACCCCCGTCGTAGAGCTCTCAGAGAGCTTTCCAACGATATGTTTTGAGCCACGTAACTCCTTACAGATCAAAAGTTATGGGCATCGGAGCGACAGAGACCTTGTCCCAAGCCCCACGCCCTCGGTTTGCGGGCCCAGCATCTACGTGAAGCGAAGTTGACTTGCCCAAGGTGTCGTGGGATTCGGTAATAGAAATGTACTGGATTAGGTTGTCATCCTTTTCGCGGCTTACGATATACGATACGGGACGAAAAAATGGCGCAAAAGAAGAAAAGTGTCCCGAATCTGATGAAAATTTTCGATTTTGGGCTCTAAAAACAAGCGTAACTGAGCAGGATTGCTGCCCCCATCGTAGAGCTCTCGAAGAGCTTTCCAACGGGATGCTGTGCGCCGCGTAAATCCTTACAAATCAAAAGTTATGGGCACCGGAGCGACGGAGACCAGGTCCTAAGCCCCACGTCCTCGGTTTGTGGGCCCAGCCTCTACGTGAAGTGAAGTTGTCTTGCCCAAGGTGCCGTTGGATTCGGTAATAGAAATGTGATGGATTAGGTTGTCGTCCTTTACGCGCTCACAACGTACGATCCGGGACGGAAAAATAGCGCCAAAGAAGAAAAGAGTCCCAAAACTAATGAAAACGTTTGAATTTGGGCTCTGAAAACAAAAGCACCTGAGCAGGCTAGCTGCCCCCGTCGTAGAGCTCTCGGAGAGCTTTCCAACGGTATGTTGTGCACCGTGTAACTCCTTACGGTTGAAAAGGTATGGGCACCGGAGCGACGGAGACCTGGTCCCAAGCCCCACGCCCCACGCCCCACGCCCCACGCCCTCGGTTTACGGACCCAGCCTCTACGTGAAACGATGTTGTCTTGCCCAAGGTGCCGTGGGATTCAATAATAGAAATGTGTTGGATTAGGTTGTCATTCTTTTCGCAGCTGACGACGTATGATCTGGGATGGAAAAATAGCGCAAAAGAAGAAAATTGTCCCGAAATTGATGAAAACGTTCGATTTTGGGCTCCAAAAATAGGCGCAGTGTGAGGCCTGACCTCGATTTGCGTGCGATATCTCGTTTCGTGTTCCCTAACCTAGATTTGCGTGCTTTGACCTAGGTTTAGGAATTGTGTTTCGTTTTGTGTGCCTTGCATTGAATTACGTGCATTCATTTAGGGTTGCGTACATTTATTTGGGAAACGTGCATTCGTCTCGTAGTTCGTGCCCTATCTCGTAGTGCGTGCCATAGACCTAGGAAAGCGTGCCCTCACGCTAATCAAGAAAGTATCTTACACGAAGCACTAGATCAATAATTAATTTTACAAATCCCACTAACTAATATTAAATTACTAATTCAACCCACTAGAAGACAAAATCTCACAAAAAGCTAGACATTCTTTGTTCTTTATTCTTTATTCTTTGCATATCCCAAACACACAATAAAATAAGCCTTGAACAAACAAAAAAATTCAGATTCTAGCAATGCCTTGGCCGACCACTTTTTGTGCATTTGTGCTTGCTTGCATAATTCAAATTAATTCCTAGACATGCTATGACAATTTATGACACAAAGCCTTAAAAAATGACTCAAAACTCTACCCAAAGCTCCACCATCTCGACACAAACTCCATGCCCATACTAGACAATTCAAAAATGCTTCTTGAAGACACAAAATTCTGATTTTTCAAGGCCCTAGGCCGACACAAGCTTCATAGTCTTCAAGGCTTTTCATTTTTCTTTCATTCTTCTTTCTTTCCCTCATTCTTCACTCTCCCTCTCATTCTTCTCTCTCTCTCTTGGCCCTAGCTGAATATTGTAGACTCCATAGCTAAGTTCTTCATCCTAAGGCTCTTCAAGACTTCCAAGCAACCAAGGAACTCGACCAAGCAAAGCTAGAGTGCGAAAGACACACAAGCAAGCTCTTTGATCCTCCATTTCGGCTTAGGTGAGTTTGCTAGCTTCCATTTCTTTTCTTCTTGTTCTAACCACATGCACCTACTAAGAACTTGGTTACTAAGCTAGGAAATTAGAGAAAATCGAGTGGTGTCTCAGCTAAGCAAGGAAAAGAGTCAATCTTGTGCAACCATCAAGAGTCTTGTGCATCTTCTTGTTGTTTTCCTAAAGTGAGGGCTAAAACTTCTTGAAAATCTTTCAAAAAACCACATGCGTGCCCTTAAACGTCTATCTTTACTTCTGTACTTGAGATATATGTGTGTTCATGAGCTTTTATAAACATGCATGGCAAGATATTTGGCTAGAATGTGATGATAGATGAAATCGGATATGTGACAGCCTTCTGCCTTGTTGGTGCAAGGTGATTTTGACTAGGTAAATGATATTGAAAATGCGTGAAACTTGGTAGGTAACTCGTTTTGCCAGTTTTGAACACTTTTTGCAGAAATATACCAAAGCTAATTTTGACTCTAAAGTCCTCAAAATGGCTAATTATCAAAATGTGTCCAAATCTGGAAAGTCTGGAAAAATGAAGCAGGTTTTGGCAGATTCACTGACCTTGTAGAACGAACCAGTTTTGACTTAGTAAATGATATCCAAAATGCATGAAATTTGGTGTGCAGCTAGATTTTTCAGTTCTGGACATTTTTGTCAAAAATGGACTAAGGCTAAATCTGACCGTAAGGCCCTAAAAACGACAAGTATTGAAATGTGTGCAAATCTGGACAGTTTTGTGTAGTCTCACTGTTTTGGCTATAACTCTTGAACCCGAACTCCAAATGATGCGAGGTTTGTTTCTGAATTTAGTTCACTCCTTAAGCTTTAATTTGACATCTTGTTCACTAGAATTGGAGATTGTTTGCTTGTCTCAATGATTGTGAGAGAACAGTCCATTGCAGTGAGAGTTTCACCTATTGATATGCTTAGAAAAATTATTGTAGCTTC
This sequence comes from Ehretia macrophylla, assembly GCA_037974665.1. NCBI lineage: Eukaryota > Viridiplantae > Streptophyta > Magnoliopsida > Boraginales > Ehretiaceae > Ehretia > Ehretia macrophylla. The sequence goes on from CM075777.1 coordinate 32,788,349, forward strand.
TCTTGTTGTATTAAGTGCTTGGGATTGTGGCATTTGGATGTTGTGAAGACTGTTTTGATTGCTTGAGGGTGTTTAATTTAATCAATACATGGCTAGAGCTTAATTACGAGATGACTTGGGGCTTAATCGCACGGGTAAGCACGAATTGAAACCCTAGTGACTAGGTAAATTCGCTAAGTTGTTGATCATGTGGATATTGTGAGGCCCGACCTCGATTTGCGTGCGATACCTCGTTTCGTGTGCCCTAATCTAGATTTACGTGCCTTGACCTAGGTTTAAGAATTGTGTTCGTTTTGTGTGCCATGCATTGAATTATGTGTATTCATTTAGGATTGCGTGCATTTACTAGAAAAACGTGCATTTTTACCTCGTAGTGCGTGTCCTAGACCTAGGAAAGCGTGCCCTCACGCTAAACAAGAAAGCATCTTACACGAAGCACTAGGTCATTAATTAATCCTACAAAATCCACTAACTATTATTAAATTACTAATTCAACTCACTAGAAGACAAAATTTCACTAAACACTAAGCATTTCTCATTCTTTATTCCTTATTCTTTTTGCACTTCCAACACCCAATAAAATAATATTCCAATAGATGACAAAAAATCAGAATTTTTATAGCCTTGGCCGACCACTAGGTGGTATTTGTGCATGTTTGCTCAATTCAAATTGATTCTAGACAGCTTATGACAATTCTATGACACAATTGCATAAACAAATTGCTCAAACCTCCTCAAAACTCCACCTTGCTCGACCAAACACTCCTTGCCCATCCTAGGAATTTCAAATTACACCTTGAAGACACAAAAAGGCTGAAATTTGGCTGCCCAAGGCCGAACATGCTTCATCAAATTGCAAGGCCTTTGTTTTTTTTCATTTCACTCATTTTCCTCTCAACTTCTCTCTCTCCCTCTCATTCTTCTCCCTCTCTCTCGGCCCTAGCTGAAAATTGTTGGCTTCATAGCTCATCTTCTTCACACCATAGTTAATCAAGACAAGCAACAAGCAAGAAATTCGATCAAGCTAGCTAGGATGCAAGAAAACTCACATGCAAGCTCTTGAGTCTTTATTTCGGCCTTAGGTGAGTTACTAAGCTTCCATTTCTTTTCTTCTTGTTCTAACCACATGAATGTACTAAGAGCTTGGTCACTAAGCTAGGAAAAATAGAGAAAACCAAGTTGGAATCTCGGCTAGGCAAAGAAGAAGAAGAAAATTGTGCTTCAACAAGTTTTTGTGCATCTTCTTGTTGATTTGCTAAGGTGAGGGCTAAAACCTTTTGAAAATCCTTCGAAAATCCACATGCTTGCTCTTAAATGTATGTCTTTGATTCTGTAATTGAGTTATATGTGTGTTCAAAAGCTTCTTCAACCATGCACGGCAAGATTTTGGCTTGAAAGTGATGATAGGTGAAATCGGATTATGTGACAGCTCTCTGACCTGTTGTTTCGAGGTGAGTTTGGCTAGGAAAATGATGTTGAAAATACATGAAAATTGGTAGGTGACTATTTTTTCCAGTTTTGAACATTTTTTGCAGAAATAGGAAAAAGCTAATTTTAAATCTAAGGTCCTCAAAATGGCAAATCTTTGAAATGTGTCCAAATTTGGAAATCTGGAAAAATGAAGCAGGTTTTGGCAGATGCACTGACCTTGTAGAACTAACCATATTTGACTTAGTAAATGATATCCAAAATGCATGAAATTTTTTGTTCGGCTATATTTTTCAGTTCTGGACATTTTTGTCAGAAATGGACTAAGGCTAAAACTGACCCTAAGGACCTCAAAAACGTCAATTATTGAAATGTGTGCAAATCTGGACAGTTTTGTGCTATATCACTGTTTCGGCTATAACTAATGATCCCGAACTCCAAATGATGCAAGGTTTGTTTCTGATTTTAGTTCACTTCTTAAGATTTAATTTGACATCTTATTCACTGAAATTGGAGATTGTTTTCTTATCTTAATGATTGTGGGAAAACAGCCTATTGCAGTGAGGGTTCACTAGGTTATATGCTTAGAAAAATTGTTGTAACTTCTCGTGTGGTATTAATTGCTTGGGATTGTGGCCTTGGGATGTTGTGTGGACTGTTTTGAGTACTTGGGGATGTTTGAATTAATTGATGCATGGCTTGAGATTGATTTTGAGTTGACTTAGGGTTTAATCACACGGGTAAGCACGAAATGGAAACCCTAATGACTAGGTAGTCTTGCTAAGTGTTGATCATTTGGATATTGTGTGGAATTATATGCTTAGTAGGCTGCTCGTAGATGCCCTTATAGTCCTAAATGTGATTTTGATCATTGCATGTTGACAAATAGGCTTTTTTTGCATCCGAGCCCACGTAGATGTTGTTGCATGTTATATAATCTTATTATTTGATTACGTGGACTTTGAATTGAGTTATATGACTTGATTTATGTGCGTTACATGGCTGTCCGTTTAATGTTTATATAACTCCATGAGCTTTTCAAGTGAAATTACTTTTCTATCCGTGCCTCGCTTTTTTACTTGTCAATGTGCAATCTTATGACTATTCGGAGGCAACCTATTTTGTTGTCCTCCTAATGTGATATATTAAATGTCATAAATGTGCATTGCATATACGGTTGCAACCTTTCATTCTGGCATGGTAGCGATCACGCACACCGGGCGGCATCGGGCTTGCCGGTGCACCCGTGACTACCATGGTCCCATTCCCTCTCTCGCTTGGGGGCTAGACTTCCTCGGAGAGTTGGGTCGTAGGATTTCGGGGTACATCCGGAGTACACCCACCTGGCGTGTTAAGGGGATGATTTGAAGTCAGCCGCAACAACTGATTCTGGAAATGAACTGAGAGCAAAAGCTCACCATATCCTTTTTACTATGTGTATAAGTACTCTCGCTTGGTTCCTAGAGAACCTCGAGGGGGAAAGACGAGTAATTGTGTTCCTTTACTTTTGTATTATTACTCTGTACTTAATTGTGTTATATTCATGCTTGCAACAGGATTTTCATAAGATTGAACCGGAAAATGAGTTTCAAAACCTATTTCTCGTTTCCCCCTTGCTGAGTTCATAAGGACTCACCCTCTTTTATCATCTCAAGTGAAGAAGATCAAGAACAGGTACCTGAGGACGATGTGCCTAACGATGATTCTTTGGAGTGATTGCCTGTTCCTACGTGTTCTGCTTGATTTATGGCCATTTGTGAAAACTATGCTACTTGAAGACTGTTTCTTTCATGTTGTTTAATGTTGTGATGTAAAAGACCCCCATTGTAATTTGGGGTCTAATTTTGGTTTGTACTAATATTTCTAGACAGTCACTAGATACTGCTATGGTCGTTTTGCTTTTATTATCGCTAGTAGCTATAATAGGATTATGAAGTATTAGGTAAGGGCTAAGTAAGATGAACCATCCAAACCTTAAATAGGTACTCGCTATTAAGCTAAGATCAACAGGTACTTTTGTAACGAGGATAAACAAACAAACGAGACATAGCATCATGCTAGGTTATAAATCAAACGAAACGTCGAAATAACCAATAGGCAATTCAATTGATGTTAAATGGTAATCCTAGTTTGAAATGAATTTGAGATGGTAAATTTTGAGGTATTTATTGAATTAGGTCAAACCAAAGGGCCCAATTACAGCCGTTATGCTGCCGGTTTACCGAAAAATTTTGGAGTTTAGGCCAAAACGTTAAGTGTTAAATCTTCATGAACGGTTAAGTACGAGACGTGACTTGAATGTTTAGATCACACCCTAGTCTAACCTTTATAGGTCGGGTTGGGGCGTGACACCTTATATTAAAATGGTATCAGAGCTTAGTTTAGTAACTAGGCATTAGTCGGGTTTAACTCTCGGACCGTGGGTAGAGCCCTAAGATAATTAGGATGACTTGTTTATGTGTTATTGTGTGATAATGTTAAATATGCCTTCTATTTTTTATGTATTTAAGTGATTAATATGCCTTAATTGTTCCTAGAATTGTATCTATATTATGTTGCATATCTTATGCACTAAATTCTTAATTGTCATATTTCAATAAATTGTGCATCGTAATCTGTGCCTATAGATGGTTGGCCCTAGTACCCATACTACTAATAGGAGCGGTGAACCCCAAGAGACCGGAGATGCCTATCAAACTAATCCCGGTATAGCTATGTTTAATATGATGGCGAATGCCATGGATCGTGTATCACGAGTGATGGAGCGTCAAGATGCACGTGAGGCCAACAACAACAACAACAACAGGAATGAGGGTAACCATGGGAGACATAGCATAATGAAGGAGTTCCTTGACTTTCGCCCGTCTAAATTCCACGAGGAAGCTGATGATGAGAAAGCCGAGGCTTGGCTGTCCGAGATCGAGAGGATTTTCAGGCCACTTGATTAAACTAATGACGAAAAGATGGAGTTTGCGGTGTTTCTGTTGCACGGGGATGCTAAGCATTGGTGGCACACTGTAGAGGCACTGTGGGAAACTGATCAGATACCTCGCTTGTGGGGTAACTTCGTTAAGGCATTCAAGGAGAAATATGTACCTGCAGTTTTCAAGTAGAGGCGGATTGAGGAGTTCATGCACTTGACCCAGGGTAACATGACGGTGGCCAAGTACGAGGCTCGTTTTGACAGACTGTCCCGTTATGCTCAATATATGGTTAGTACTCCGAAGGAGAAGATGTGGAAATTTACTACTGGATTGAGGCCAGAGATTCAGGACCAGTTGGCTTCTCATGACTTCGATACCTATTCTGCTTTCTTTGCTGCTGCCTCTCGAGTTGAGAAGAGGAAATTAGATGGAGCGGGTTCGAGTCTGCCGAACAAGAAACCATACCAGCCTCCAGGTCAGTAGAGGAAATTTCAGAGTCAGAGTCGTAGTCAGGGCCAGAGCCAGAATAGACCAGTGAATAACCGTGGCCCGACGAAAGCGCCATCAACCTCTTCCACCCGCAGATCTACAGGTAGTTCACCTGCTACTTAGTCCGTCAACTGTTCTTATTGTGACAAGAAGGGGCATACCGAGGCCCAGTGTTGGAGGAAGTCAGGACGATGTATGAGATGTGGCAGTGATCAGCATCAGATCAAGGATTGCCCTAAACGGCAGGCAGGACAGAATCAGGGTAAACCAGCTGCTAGAGGCAAGACTCCAGTTCCTAGAGTTCAGGCTCGACCTTATGCTATTGAGTGCGAGGAGATTCCAGATGAGACCGCTGTTGTTGAAGGTACATTCTTCATACTGAATCAACCTGTTAGGGTGTTAATTGATCCGGGTGCTACTCATTCTTTTATTACTCCCTTATGTGTGGAGCGTGTGAAACTGAAAGTTGTATGTTTGCCATACGAAGTAGAAGTTGGTACTCCAATGGGTTCTAAACTTGTTACTAGCTCAGCTTGTAAAGCATGTAAAATCCAAATTAAGGATAGGGAATTCTCAACCAATCTTATTGTATTACCTTTTCGAGATTATGAGGTCATTTTAAGGATGGACTGGCTGGCAAAACATCATGTCCAACTAGATTGCCGGGCGAAGATTATGACATTCCGGGTACCTGGTCAACCAATACTGGAGGTAATGGGTTGAAGAGATTTCACTGGGAGTTCCATCATTTCATCTACGAAAGCAGTGAAGTCCTTGAGAAAAGGGTGTAGCGGATACTTAGCTTACCTCATCAATAAGCCATCGGATAAAGCTAAGATGGAGGAGATGCCAGTGATCAAAGACTATGCGGATGTGTTTCCAGAAGAATTGCCCGGTTTACCCCCAAATCGGGAGATCGATTTTGTTATAGAGCTACTACCTGGCACCCAGCCGATATCTAAAGCTCCCTATCGTATGGCACCGGCCGAGCTACAAGAATTGAAGGACCAATTGCAAGGATTGTTGAAGAAGAGGTTTGTTCAACCAAGTTCTTCACCATGGGGTGCACCAGTTCTATTTGTGAAGAAGAAAGACAGAACGTTGAGGCTATGCATCGACTACCGAGGATTGAACCAAGTGACTGTCAAGAATAAATACCCACTTCCACTGATCGACGAGTTATTTGATCAACTGCAAGGAGCCAAAGTGTATTCGAAACTCGACTTGAGGCAAGGGTATTATCAATTGCGGATCAAAAAGGAAGATGTGCCTAAAACGGCTTTCAAGACGAGATATGGGCATTATGAATATGTGGTGATGCCTTTTGGACTAACCAATGCCCCTGCAGCTTTTATGGATTTGATGCACAGGGTGTTTCAACCCTACTTGGACCAATTTGTGGTGATCTTCATTGATGATATTTTGGTATACTCGAAATTTGAGGCGGAGCATGAGCAACATATGCGGTTGGTACTGCAGAAACTCCGAGAGCATCAATTGTATACAAAGTTTAGCAAGTGTGAATTTTGGTTGCAACAGATTGCATTTTTGGGGCATATCATATCCCAAGAGGGAATAGTAGTGGATCCAGCAAAGATAGAAGCAGTAATGTCTTGGAAGAAGCCAAAAAACGTTACGGAGGTTCGGAGTTTTCTTGGTCTAGCTGGCTATTATAGGAGATTCATAAAGGATTTCTCTAAGATTGCAGGACCACTTACAAAGCTCACTCAAAAGAAAACAAAGTTCGTGTGGGATGATAAGTGTGAGAACAACTTTCAAGAATTGAAGAAAAGATTGACTACCGCACCTATTCTTCCATTGCCTGAAGGAAGTCAAGGTTTTGTAATCTATAGCGATGCTTCAAAAGAAGGATTGGGTTGTGTGTTGATGCAAAATGGAAGGGTGATTGCATATGCTTCTAGGAAACCAAAGCCGTATGAATTGAACTACCCGACGCATGATTTGGAGTTAGCAGCTATTGTGTTTGCACTTAAGAAATGGAAGCATTATCTGTGGGGTAACAAGTTTGAGGTATTTACTGATCACAAGAGTTTGAAATACTTGTTCTCTCAAAAAGAGTTGAATATGAGGCAAAGACGGTGGATGGAGCTTTTGGATAATTATAACTACACAATCAATTATGTGCCTGGTAAAGCAAATGTAGTTGCAGACGCCTTAAGTAGGAAAGCAAGCATGGCAAAACTGGAAGTCAAGGTGCAGGAGTTGTTAGAGGAAGCATTTTTGTGGAAACCACAATTGACTCGGAAAGGGTTACTTTTTTCCACTACGCAAGTTCAATCGACCTTGTTGTCTGAGTTACGAGAGGCTCAATAGAAGAACCAACAATTTCAGAAGATTAAAGAAAACAACACAGATTTCAAGTTTCATGATGATGGTGTTTGGAGGTTTAGGAATCGGATTTGTGTTCCTAATGAGCCAGAGCTGAAAAAGAAGATTCTTGAAGAAGCCCATAATTCAAGATACACTATTCATCCCGGTGGAACAAAGATGTACCGGGATTTGAAGCAACACTATTGGTGGAATAACATGAAAAGAGAAATTGCGGAGTTTGTGGCACGGTGCTTGACTTGCCAGAGAGTCAAAGCGGAACATCAACGACCCGCAGGTTTACTTCAGCCGTTGGAGATTCCTCAATGGAAATGGGAACATATAACTATGGACTTTGTTATGGACCTGCCCAGATCACAAAAGGGTCGTGACGCCGTTTGGGTCATAGTGGATAGATTGACTAAGTTGGCACACTTTTTACCGATGAACAAGGAGGATAGTCCAGAGAAATTGGGAGATATGTATGTGGCGGAGATTGTAAAATTGCACGGGATGCTTGTGAGTATTGTATCGGATAGGGATCCTCGTTTTACTTCCCGATTTTGGAAGAGATTGCAAGAAGCTTTGGGAACGAAGTTGAGTTTTAGCACGGCTTATCACCCTCAGACTGACGGTTAATCGGAGAGAACTATTCAGATTCTGGAGGATATGCTGAGGGCGTGCGTTTTAGATTTCGAAAAAGGTTGGGAGAAATATCTGTCTCTAGCGGAGTTCGCTTATAATAATAGTTATCAGGCCACTATCGGGATGGCCCCATTTGAGGCGTTGTATGGACGTAAGTGTCGATCCCCAATTTACTAGGATGAAGTAGGTGAGACGAAGACTTTTGACCCGACCCTTTTACTTGAACTTATGAAGACTGTTGATAATATCCACCTCATCCGGAAACGGATGCTTACAGCCCAGAGCAGACAGAAGAGTTATGCAGACCGCCGAAGATGGAGCCTAGAGTTTGAGGTCGGCGACAAGGTGTTCCTGAAGATATCACCCCGGAGGGGACTGATTAAACATGGCAAGGGTGGAAAGTTGTGCCCGAGGTTTGTAGGACCATTTGAGATAATTGAGAAGGTTGGCAAATTGGCATATCGCCTGGCACTACCCCAAAACCTCTCCAATATTCACGACGTCTTTCATGTTTCGATGCTGCGGAAGTATCATCCTGATCCGTTGCATATCTTGGAGCCAGAGCCATTGCAGCTTCGGGAGAACTTGTCTTATGAGGAGAAACCCATTCGGATCCTAGACCAGCAAGATCGGGAGTAGCACAACAAAACTATACCAATGGTGAAAGTGCTGTGGGATCATCATGGAGTTGAAGAAGCAACGTGGGAAAGGCGAGACCAGATGGAGTAGCAATATCCAGCTTTATTCCAAAGGTAATATGGAATTTCGGTGGGAAAGGCGAGACCAGATGGAGTAGCAATATCCAGCTTTATTCCAAAGGTAATATGGAATTTCGGGACGAAATTCTTTTAAGGAGGGGAGGATGTGAGGCCCAACCTCGATTTGCGTGTGATACCTCGTTTCGTGTGCCCTAATCTAGATTTGCGTGCCTTGACCTAGGTTTAAGAATTGTGTTCGTTTTGTGTGCCATACATTGAATTATGTGCATTCATTTAGGATTGCATGCATTTACTAGAAAAACGTGCATTTTTACCTCGTAGTGCGTGTCCTAGACCTAGGAAAGCGTGCCCTCACGCTAAACAAGAAAGCATCTTACACGAAGCACTAGGTCATTAATTAATCCTACAAAATCCACTAACTATTATTAAATTACTAATTCAACTCACTAGAAGACAAAAATTCACTAAACACAAAGCCTTTATCATTCTTTATTCCTTATTCTTTTTGCACTTCCAACACCCAATAAAATAATATTCCAATAGATGACAAAAAATTAGAATTTTTATAGCCTAGGCCGACCACTAGGTGGTATTTGTGCATGTTTGCTCAATTCAAATTGATTCTAGACAACTTATGACAATCCTATGACACAATTGCATAAACAAATTGCTCAAACCTCCTCAAAACTCCACCTTGCTCGACCAAACACTCCTTGCCCATCCTAGGAATTTCAAATTACACCTTGAAGACACAAAAAGGCTGAAATTTGGCTGCCCAAGGCCGAACATGCTTCATCAAATTGCAAGGCCTTTGTTTTTTTTCATTTCACTCATTTTCCTCTCAACGTCTCTCTCTCCCTCTCATTCTTCTCTCTCTCTCTCGGCCCTAGCTGAAAATTGTTGGCTTCATAGCTCATCTTCTTCACACCATAGTTAATCAAGACAAGCAACAAGCAAGAAATTCGATCAAGCTAGCTAGGATGCAAGAAAACTCACATGCAAGCTCTTGAGTCTTCATTTCGGCCCTAGGTGAGTTACTAAGCTTCCATTTCTTTTCTTCTTGTTCTAACCACAGGCATGTACTAAGAGCTTGGTCACTAAGCTAGGAAAAATAGAGAAAACCAAGTTGGAATCTCGGCTAGGCAAAGAAGAAGAAGAAAATTGTGCTTCAACAAGTTTTTGTGCATCTTCTTGTTGATTTGCTAAGGTGAGGGCTAAAACCTTTTGAAAATCCTTCAAAAATCCACATGCATGCTCTTAAATGTATGTCTTTGATTCTGTAATTGAGTTATATGTGTGTTCAAAAGCTTCTTCAACTATGCACGGCAAGATTTTGGCTTGAAAGTGATGATAGGTGAAATCGGATTATGTGACAGCTCTCTGACCTGTTGTTTCAAGGTGAGTTTGGCTAGGCAAATGATGTTGAAAATGCATGAAAATTGGTAGGTGACTATTTTTTCCAGTTTTGAACATTTTTTGCAGAAATATTCCAAAGCTAATTTTGAATCTAAGGTCCTCAAAATGGCAAATCTTTGAAATGTGTCCAAATCTGGAAATCTGGAAAAATGAAGCAGGTTTTGGCAGATGCACTGACCTTGTAGAACTAACCATATTTGACTTAGTAAATGATATCCAAAATGCATGAAAGTTTGTATTCTGCTATATTTTTCAGTTATGGACATTTTTGTCAGAAATGGACTAAGGCTAAAACTGACCCTAAGGACCTCAAAAACGTCAATTATTGAAATGTGTGCAAATCTGGACAGTTTTGTGCTATCTCACTGTTTCGGCTATAACTAATGATCCCGAACTCCAAATGATGCAAGGTTTGTTTCTGATTTTAGTTCACTTCTTAAGATTTAATTTGACATCTTATTCACTGAAATTGGATATTGTTTTCTTATCTTAATGATTGTGGGAAAACAGCCTATTGCAGTGAGGGTTCACTAGGTTATATGCTTAGAAAAATTGTTGTAACTTCTCGTGTGGTATTAATTGCCTGGGATTGTGACCTTGGGATGTTGTGTGGACTGTTTTGAGTACTTGGGGATGTTTGAATTAATTGATGCATGGCTTGAGATTGATTTTGAGTTGACTTAGGGTTTAATCACACGGGTAAGCACGAAATGGAAACCCTAATGACTAGGTAGTCTTGCTAAGTGTTGATCATTTGGATATTGTGTGGAATTATATGCTTAGTAGGCTTCCTGTAGATGCCCTTATAGTCCTAAATGTGATTTTGATCATTGCATGTTGACAAATAGGCTTTTCTTGCATCCGAGCCCACGTAGATGTTGTTACATGTTATATAATCTTATTATTTGATTACGTGGACTTTGAATTGAGTTATATGACTTGATTTATGTGCGTTACATGGCTGTCCGTTTAATGTTCATATAACTCCATGAGCTTTTCAAGTGAAATTACTTGTCTATCCGTGCCTCGCTTGTTTACTTGTCAATGTGCAATCTTATGACATATTCGGAGGCAACCTACTTTGTTGTCCTCCTAATATGATATATTAAATGTCATAAATGTGCATTGCATATAAGGTTGCAACCTTTCATTCTGGCATGGTAGCGATCACGCACACCGGGCGGCATCGGGCTTGCCGGTGCACCCGTGACTACCATGGTCCCATTCCCTCTCTCGCTTGGGGGCTAGACTTCCTCGGAGAGTTGGGTCGTAGGATTTCGGGGTACATCTGGAGTACACCCACCTGGCGTGTTAAGGGGATGATTTGAAGTCGGCCGCAACAACTGATTTTGGAAATGAATTGAGAGCAAAAGCTCACCATATCCTTTTTACTATGTGTATAAGTACTCTCGCTTGGTTCCTAGAGAACCTCGGGGGGAAAAGATGAGTAATTGTGTTCCTTTACTTTTGTATTATTACTCTGTACTTAATTGTGTTATATTCATGCTTGCAAAAGGATTTTCATAAGATTGAACCGAAAAATGAGTTTCAAAACCTATTTCTCGTTTCCCCCTTGCTGAGTTCATAAGGACTCACCCTCTTTTATCATCTTAGGTGAAGAAGATCTAGAACAGGTACCTGAGGACGATGTGCCTAACGATGATTCTTTGGAGTGATTGCTTGTTTCTACGTGTTCTGCTTGATTTATGGCCATTTGTGAAAACTATGCTACTTGAAGACTGTTTCTTTCATGTTGTTTAATTTTGTGATGTAAAAGACCCCCGTTGTAATTTGGGGTCTAATTTTGGTTTGTACTAATATTTCTAGACAGTCACTAGATACTACTACGGTCGTTTTGCCTTTATTATCGCTAGTAGCTATAATAGGATTATGAAGTATTAGGTAAGGGCTAAGTAAGATGAACCATCCAAACCTTAAACAGGTACTCGCTATTAAGCTAAGATCAACAAGTACTTTTGTAACGAGGATAAACAAACAAACGAGACATAGCATCATGCTAGGTTATAAATCAAACGAGACGTCGAAATAACTAATAGGTAATTCAATTGATGTTAAATGGTAATCCTAGTTGGAAATGAATTTGAGAAGGTAAATTTTGAGGCGTTTAGAGAATTAGGTCAAACCAAAGGGCCCAATTACAGCTGTTATGCTGCCGGTTTACCGAAAAATTTTGGAGTTTAGGCCAAAACGTTAAGTGTTAAATCTTCATGAACGGTTAAGTACGAGACGTGACTTGAATGTTTAGATCACACCCTCGTTTAACCTTTATAGGCTGGGTTGGGGCGTGACAATATCGTGTTTGGTTATGAAATTAGGCTGCTGCCTGTAGTTGCCCTCATAGCCCTAAACATGATTTCGATGATTACATGTTGACAAGTAGGCCTTTCTTGCACTCGGTTCCACGTAGATGTCGTTGCTTGTTGAATAATCTTATTATTTGATTACGTGAACTTCGAAATGAGTTATATGACTTGATTTACATGTGTTACATGGCTGTCCGTTTAATATTCATATAACTCCATGTGCTTTTCAAGTGAATTTACTTGTCATATCGTGCCTCGCGTGTTTAATTGTCAATGTGCAATCCTATGACTGCTCGGAGGCAACCTACTTTGTTGTCCTCCAAATGTGATATATTAAATGTCATAAATGTGCATTGCATACAAGGTTGCAACCTTTCATTCTGGCATGGTAGCGTTCACGCACACCGGGCGGCATCGGGCTTGCCAGTGCAACCGTGACTACCATTGTCCAATTCTCTCTCTCGCTTGGGGGCTAGACTTCCTCAGAGAGTTGGGTCGTAGGATTTCGGGATACATCCGGAGTACACCCATTTGGCGTGATAAGGGGATGATTTGAAGTCGACCGCAACAACTTATACTGGAATTGAACTGAGAGCAAAAGCTCACCGTATCCTTTTCACTATGTGTATAAGTACTCTCGCTTGGTTCCTAGAGGACCTCGGGGATGAAAGACAGGTAATTGTGTTCCTTTACTTTTACATTACGTTATGTACTTACTTGTGATACATTCATGCTTGCAAAAAGGGTTTTTCATAAGTTGAACCGAAAAATGAGTTTCAAAACTTATTTCTTGTTCCCCCCTCGCTGAGTTCATAAGGACTCACCCTCTTTTATCATCTCAGGTGAAGAAGACCAAGAACAGGTACCTGAGGACGACGTGCCTAACGATGATTCCTTGGAATGATTGCTTGCTCTACGTGCCTTACGTGACTATGGCCATTTTGTGAACAATATGTTGCTTGAAGACTATTTTATTTCTTATGATGCTTGCTATTGTAATGTAAAAGACCCCCGTTGTAATATGGGGTCTAATTTTGATTTGTACTGATAATAACTAGATAGACACTACTGTGGTCGTTTTGCTATCGTTATTGGCTAGTATCTATCATAGGATTATGAAGTATCAAGTAAGGATTAAGTAAAATGAACCCATCCAATCTTAAGCAGGTACTCATTGATAAGCTAATATCAACAGGTACGTTTGTAACAAGGATTAACAAACAAACGAGACATAGTATCATGCTAAGTTATTAATCAAACGAGACTTCGAGACAACTAGTAGGTGTTTCAATTGATGATAAATAGTAATCTTTGTTGGAAATGAAATTGAGATTGGAAATTTTGAGGCATTTTGAGAATTAGGTCAAACTAAAGAGCCCAATTACAGTCGTTATGCTACCGGTTTTCCAGAAAATTGCAGAGTTTAGGCTAAAATGTTAAGTGTTAAACCCTCTTGAAAGATTAAGTACATGATATGACTTGAATGATTAGATCACACCCTAGTCTAACCTTTATAGGTCGGGTTGGGGCGTGACACCCAGCCTAGAAGGCTAGCTGCCCCCGTCGTAGTGCTCTCAGAGAGCTTTGCAACGGTATGTTTTGCGCTGCGTAACTCCTTACGGATCAAAAGTTATGGGAACTAGAGCGACGGAGACCTGGTCTCAAGCCCCACGCCCTAGGTTTTCGGGCCCAGCCTCTACGTGAAGTGAAGTTGTCTTGCCCAAGGTGCCATGGGATTCGGTAATAGAAATGTGATGGATTAGGTTGTCGTTCTTTTCGCGGCTCACGACGTACGATCTGGGACGGAAAAATAGTGCAAAGGAAGAAAAGTATCCCCAAACTGATGACAATGTTCAATTTTGGGCTTTAAAAACAGGCGCAGTCGAGCAAGCTAGCCTCCCATGTCGTAGAGGTGTTAGAGAGCTTTCCAACGGTATGCTGTATGTCGCGTAACTCCTTACAGATCAAAAGCTATGGGCACCGGAGCGACGGAGACCAGGTCTAAAACCCCACGCCCTCGGTTTGTAGGCCCAGCCTCTACGTGAAGCGAAGTTGTCTTGCCCAAGGTACCGTGGGATTCGATAATACAAATGTGATGGATTAGGTTGTCGTCCTATTCGCGGCTGACGACGTACGATCCGGGATAGAAAAACAACGCAAAAGATGAAAAGGGTCACGAAATTGATGAAAACGTTCAATTTTGGGCTCCACAAGCGCAGCCGAGCAAGCTAGCTTCCCACATCGTAGAGCTGTCAGAGAACTTTCCAACGGTATACTGTGCGCAGTATAACTTCTTACGGATAAAAAGTTATGGGCACCGGAGCGATGGAGACCTGGCCTCAAGCCCCATGCCCTAGGTTTGCGAGCCTAGCCTCGACGTGAAGCAAAGTTGTCTTGCCCAAGGTGCCATGGGATTTGGTAATAGAAATGTGATGGATTAGGTTGTCTTCCTTTTCGATGCTCACGACGTACGATCCGGGATGAAAAAATAGCGCAAAACAAGAAAAGTATCTCAAATTTGATGAAAACGTTCGATTTTGGGCTCTGAAAACAAGCGCAGCCAAGCAGGCTTGTTGTCCCCATCGTAGAGCTCCCGAAGAGCTTTCCAACGGTATGCTGTGCGCTGCGTAAGTCCTTACGGATCAAAAGTTATGGGCACCGAAGTGACGGAGACCTGGTCCCAAGCCCCACGCCCTCGGTTTGCAGGCCCAGCCTCTACGTGAAGCGAAGTTGTCTTACCCAAGGTGCCGTGGGATTAGGTAAGAAGAATGTGATGGATTAGGTTGTCATCCTTTTCGTGGCTCACGACGTACTATCCAAGAGGAAAAAACAGCGCAAAAGAATAAAAGTGTCCTGAAACTGATGAAAATATTCGATTTTGGGCTCTGAAAATAGGTGCAGTCGAGCAAGCTTGTTACCCCCATCGTAGAGCTCTCGGAGAGCTTTCCAACGGTATGCTGTGCACCGCGTAACTCCTTACGAATCAAAAGTTATGGGCACCGGAGCGACGGAGACCTAGTCCTAAGCCCCACGCAATCGGTTTGCGGGCCCAGCCTCCACGTGAAGCGAAGTTGTAGTGCCCGAGGTGCCGTGGGATTCAGTAATAGAAATGTGATGTATTAGGTTGTCATCCTTTTCGCGGCTAACGACGTCCAATCCGGGACCGAAAAATAGCGCAAAAGAAGAAAAGTTTCCCGAAACTAATGAAAACATTCGATTTTGGGCTCTAAAAATAGGTACAGCCGAGCAGGCTTGCTGCCCCCTTGTCGTAGTGCTCTTGGAGAGCTTTCCAACGATATGTTGTGCGTCTCGTAACTCGTTACGGATCAAAAGTTATGGGCACCGGAGCGACGGAGACCTGGTTTGCGGCTAACGACTTACGATCCGGGATGAAAAAACAGCGCAAAAGAAGAAAAGTGTCCTGAAATTGATGAAAACGTTCGATTCTGGGCTCCGAAAATAGGCACAGCCAACTAGGTTTGCTGCCCCCATCGTAAAGTTCTAAGAGAGTTTTCCAACGTTATGTTGTGCGCCGCGTAACTCCTTACAGATCAAAAGTTATGGGCACCAGAGCGACGGAGACCTGGTCCTAAGCCCCACGCCCACGGTTTGCGGGCCCAGCCTGTACGTGAAGCGAAGTTGTCTTGCCCAAGGTGCCGTAGGATTCGATAATAAAAATGTGATGGATTAGGTTGTTGTCCTTTTCGAGACCGACGACGTACGATCCGGGATGAAAAAACAGCGCAAAAGAAGAAAAGTGTCCCAAAATTGATGAAAATATTCGATTTTGGGCTCCGAAAACAAGTACAGCCGAGAAGGCTTACTGCCCCCGTTGTAGAGCTCTCAGAGAGCTTTCTGACGGTATGCTGTGCACCGCGTAACTTCTTACGGATCAAAAGTTATGGGAACCGGCGCGACGGAGACCTAGTCCCAAGCCCCAAGCCCTCGGTTTGCAGGCCCAGCCTCTACGTGAAGCGAAGTTGTCTTGCCCAAGTTGCCGTGGGATTCAAAAATAGAAATGTGATGGATTAGGTTGTTGTCCTTTTCACGACTCACGACGTACGATCTGGGAAGGAAAACTAGCGCAAAAGAAGAAAAGTGTCCCGAAAGTAATGAAAACGTTCGATTTTGGGCTCCAAAAATAGTCGCAGTGAGCAGGTTAGCAGCCCCTGTTGTAGAACTCTCAGTGAGCTTTCAAACGGTATGTTGTGCGCCTCGTAACTCCTTACGGATCAAAAGTTATGGGTACCGGAGCAACGGAGATCTGGTCTGAAGCCCTACGCCCTCGGTTTACGGACCAAGCCTTTACGTGAAAAGAAGTTGTGTTGCCCAAGGTGTCATGGTATTCAGTAATAGAAATGTAATGGATTAGGTTATCGTCCTTTCCGCGACTGACGATGTACGATCCGGGACGGAAAAATAACGTAAAAGAAGAAAAGTATCCCGAAACTGATGAAAACGTTCAATTTTGTTTTCCCAAAATAGACGCAGCCGAGCCAGCTTACTTCCCCCGTCGTAGAGCTCTCAGAGAGCATTCAAATGGTATGTTGTACGTCGCGTAACTCCTTACGGATCAAAAGTTATGGGCACCGGAGCGACGGAGACCTGGTCCCAAGTCCCACGCCCTAGGTTTGCGGACCCGGCCTCGACATGATGTGAAGTTGTCTTGCCCAAGTTGCCATGGGATTCGGTAATAGAAATGTGATGGATTAGGTTGTCGTCCTTTTCGCGGCTCACGACATACGATCCGAGACGGAAAAACAGCGCAAAAGAAGAAAAGTGTCCCGAAACTGATAAAAATGTTCGATTTTGGGCTCCAAAAACAGTCGCAACCGAGAAGGCTTTCCGCCCTCATCATAGAGATCTAGGAGAGCTTTCCAACGGTATGTTGTGCGCCTCGTAACTCCTCACGAATCAAAAGTTATGGGCACCGGGGCGACAGAGACCTGGTCCCAAGCCCCACGCCCTCGGTTTGCTAGCCCAGCCTCTACGTAAAGCGAAGTTGTCTTGCCCAAGGTTCCATGGGATTCGGTAATAGAAATTTGATGGACTAGGTTATCGTCCTTTTTGCAGCTCACGACGTACGATCCGCGACGAAAAAACAGCGCAAAAGAAGAAAAGTGTCCCGAAACTGATGAAATCATTCGATTTTGTGCTCTGAAAATAGGCGCAGCCGAGCAGGCTTACTGCCCCCGTCGTAGAGCTCTTGGAGAGCTTTCCAACAATATGCTCTACGCCGCGTAGCTCCTAACGGATCAAAAGTTATGGGCTCTCGAGCGACGAAGACCTGGTCCCAAGCCCTACGTCCTCGTTTTGCGGGCCCATCTTCTACATGAAGCGAAGTAGTCTTGCCCAAGGTGCCGTGGGATTCAGTAATAAAAATGTGATGGATTAGGTTATTGTCCTTTTTGCGGCTCAAGATGTACGATCCGGGACGAAAAAACATCTCAAAAGAAGAAAAGTGTCCCCAAACTGATGAAAACATTAGATTTTGGGATCCAAAAATAGGCACGGCCAAGCAAGCTAGCTGCCCCCATCGTAGAGCTCTCAGAGAGCTTTCCAACGGTATGCTGTGTGCCGCGTAACTCCTTATGGATCAAAAGTTATAGGCACCGGAACGACAAAGACCTGGTCCAAAGCCCCACGCCCTCGGTTTGCGGGCCCAGCCTCTACGTGAAGCGAAGCTGTCTTGCATAAGGTGTCGTGGGATTCGGTAATAGAAATGTGATGGATTAGGTTGTCGTCCTTTTCGCGGCTGACGACTTACGATCCAGGATGAAAAAATATCTCAAAAGAAGAAAAGTGTCCCCAAACTGATGAAAACATTAGATTTTGGGATCCAAAAATAGGCACAACCAAGCAAGCTAGCTACCCCCATCGTAGAGCTCCCAGAGAGCTTTCCAACGGTATGCTGTGTGCCGCGTAACTCCTTACGGATCAAAAGTTATGGGCACCGGAACGACGAAGACCTGGTCCAAAGCTCCACGCCCTCAGTTTGCAGGCCCAGCCTCTACGTGAAGCGAAGTTGTCTTGCCTAAGGTGTCGTGGGATTCGGTAATAGAAATGTGATGGATTAGGTTGTTGTCCTTTTTGGGCTAACGACATACTTTCCGGGTTGAAAAAATTGCTCAAAAGAAGAAGTGTCCCAAAACTGATGAAAATATTCAATTTTGGGATCAGAAAATAAGCGTAGCCTAGTAGACTAGATGCCCCCATCGTAGAGCTCTCGGAGAGCTTTCCAACGGTATGCTGTACACCGCGTAACTCCTTACGGATCAAAAGTTATGATCACCGGAGCGACGGAGACCTGGTCCGAAGCCCCACGCACTACGCCCTCAGTTTGCGGTCCCAGCCTCTACGTGAAGCAAAGTTTCTTTGCCCAATGTGTCTTGGGATTCGGTAATACAAATGTTATGGATTGTCGCCCTTTACGCGGCTGAAGACGTACGATCCGGGATGAAAAAACGGCGCAAAAGAAGAAAAGTGTCTCGAATCTGATGAAAACGTTCGATTTTGGGCTCTAAAAACAAGTGCAGCCAAGCATTCTTACTGCCCTCATCGTAGAGCTCACGAAGAGCTTTCCAACGGCATGCTGTGCACCGCGTAACTCCTTACGGATAAAAAGTTATGGGCACCAGAGCGACGGAGACCTGGTCCCAAGGCCCCCGACCTCGGTTTGCAGGCCCAGCCTCTACGTGAAGCGAAGTTGTCTTGCCCAAGGTGCCGTGGGATTCGGTAATAGAAATGTGATGGATTAGGTTGTTATCCTTTTCACAGCTCACGGCGTACGATCCGGGATTGAAAAACAACGCAAAAGAAGAAATGTGTCTCAAAACTGATGAAAATGCTCGATTTTGGGCTCCAAAAATAGGCGCACCCGAGCCGACTTGTTGCCCCCGTCGTAGAACTCTCGGAAAGGTTTCCAACGGTATGTTGTGTGCCACGTAACTCCTTACGGATCAAAAGTTATGGGCACCGGAGCGATAGAGATCTGGTCCGAAGCCCCATGCCCTCGGTTTACGGGCTCAGCCTCTACATGAAATGAAGTTGTCTTGCCCAAGGTGCCGTGGGATTCGGTGATAGAAATGTTGTGGATTAGGTTGTCGTCCTTTTCGCGGCTGACGACGGTCGATCCGGGACGGAAAAACAGCGTAAAATAAGAAAAGTGTCCCGAAACTGATGAAAACGTTCGATTTTGGGCTCCAAAAAGGGTATACTGTGCGCTGTGTAACTCTTTACGGATCAAAAGTTATGGGTACCAGAGCGACGGAGACCTGGTCCCAAGCCCCACACCCTCAGTTTGCATGCCCAGCCTCTACGTGAAGCGAAGTTGTCTTGCCCAAGGTGCCGTGGGATTCGGTAATAGAAATGTGATGGATTAGAATGTTGTCCTTTTCGCAGCTCCTGACGTACAATCTGGGACGGAAAACAGCACAAAAGAAGAAAAGTATCCCAAAATTGATAAAAACGTTAAATTTTGGGCTCCAAAAATAGGCGCAGCCGAGCCGTCTTGCTGCCCCCGTCGTAGAGCTCTCGGAGAGCTTTCCAACGGTATGTTGTGCGCCGCGTAACTCCTTATAGATCAAAAGTTATGGGCACCGGAGCGACGGAGACCTGGTCCCAAGCCCCACGCCCTCGGTTTGCGGGCCTAGCCTCTACGTGAAGTGAAGTTGTCTTGCCCAAGGTGCCGTGTGATTCGTTAATAGAAATGTGATTGATTAGGTTGTTGTCCTTTTCGCGGCTGACGACGTACGATCCGGGACGGAAAAATAGCGCAAAAGAAGAAAAGTGCCCCGAAACTGATGAAAACTTTCAATTTTGGGCTCAGAAAATTAGTGTAGCTGAGCCGGCCAGATGCCCCCATCGTTGAGCTCTCGAAGAGCTTTCTAACTGTATGATGTGCGCCGCGTAACTCCTTACGGATCAAAAGTTATGATCACCGGAGCGACAGAGACCTTGTCCCAAGCCCCACGCCCTCGGTTTGCGGGCCCAACCTCAACGTGAAGCGAAGTTGCCTCGCCCAAGGTACCGGGGGATTCGGTAATACAAATGTTATGTATTAGATTATCGCCCTTTACGCGGCTGACGACATACGATCCGGGATGAAAAAGCAGTGCAAAAGAAGAAAAGTGTCCCGAATCTGATGAAAACATTCGATTTTGGGCTCTAAAAACAAGCGCAGCTGAGTAATCTTGCTGCTTCCATCGTGGAGTTCTCGAAGAGCTTTCCAACGGTATGCTTTGCGCCGCGTAACTCCTTACAGATCAAAAGTTGTGGGCACCGGAACGACGGAGACCTGGTCCCAAGCCCCACGCCCTCGGTTTGCGGGCCCAGTCTCTACGTGAAACGAAGTTGTCTTGCCCAAGGTACCGTGGGATTTGGTAATAGAAATGTGATGGATTAGGTTGTCGTCCTTTTCGCGGCTCACGACGCACGATCCGAGACGGAAAAACAGCGCAAAAGAAGAGAAGTGTCCCAAAACTGATGAAAATATTTGATTTTGGGCTCTGAAAACAAGAGCACCCGAGCAGGCTTGCTGTCCCCATCGTGGAGCTCTCGGAGAGCTTTCCAATGATATGCTGTGCGCCGCGTAACTCCTTACGGATCAAAAGTTATGGGCACCGGAGCGACGGAGAGCTGGTCTTAAGCCCCACGTCCTCGGTTTGCGGGCCCAGCCTCTATGTGAAGCAAAGTTGTCACGCCCCCAACCTAACCTATAGAGGTTAGACTAGGGTGTGATCTAATCATTCACATTCTTTTACAACTTTAACTGATTAACGAAGATTAAGCTTATCCGTTAGACTAGAACTCCAAAAAATTCTCCGGAAAATCGGTAGCATGACGGCTGTAATTGGCTTCTTAGTTTGACCTGATTTTCTAAACGCCTCGAAATAATCAATCTCAAATTCGATTCCAACTAAGGTTACTATTTGCCGCCAATTGATATGTCTACTATTTGTCTCAAGTCTCGTTTGATTAACACCTAGCATGGCAACTATGTCTCATTTATGTGTCGATTCATGTTACATAAGTACCTGTTGATCTTAGCTTACAAATGAGTACCTGCTTAAGATTGGATGGATTCATTTTACTTAGCTCTTTTCCTAATACTTCATAAGCCTGTAGTAGTTACTAATCAAAGTAGCAAAACGATCAAATAGGGTGTCTGTCTAGTTATAAACAGTACAAATCAAAATTAGACCCCAAATTACAATGAGGGTCATTTACAATAATGACAACAAGCAACATAAGAAATAGTCTTCAAAACAATATATCGTTCACAAAACAGCCACAATCACGTAAGGCACGTAGGGCATGCAATCACTCCAAATAGTCATCAATAGGCACATTATCCATGGGTGCTTGTTCCTGATCTTCTTCACCTGTGATGATAAAAGAGGGTGAGTCCTAATGAACTCAGCGAGGGGGAACGAGAAATACGTTTTGAAACTCTTTTTTCGGTTCAACTTATGAAAAAACCTTTTTGAAAGCATGACATATAACACAAGTAAGTTCATAATGTAATATAAAAGTAAAAGAACACAATTACCCGTCTTTCCTCCCTGAGGTCTTCTAGGAACCAAGCGAGAGTACTTATACACATAGTGAAAATGATATGGTGAGCTTTTGCTCTCAATTCATTACCAATAACAGTTGTTGCGGCCGACTTCAAATCATCCATTTATCACGCCAAATGGGTGTACTCCGGATGTACCCCAAAATCCTACGACCCAACTCTCCGAGGAAGTCTAGCCCCCAAGCGAGAGAGGGAATTGGACCATGGTAGTCACGGTTGCACCGGCAAGCCCGATGTCGCCCGGTGTGCGTGAACGCTACCATGCCAGAATGAAAGGTTGCAACCTTGTATACAATGCACATTTATAACATTTAACATATCACATTAGGAGGACAACAAAGTAGGTTGCCTTCGAGCAGTTATAAGATCGCACGTTGGCAAGTAAACACACGAGGCATGCTTTGATATTTAATTTCACTTGTAATACACATGGAGTTATACGAATATTAAACGGGCAGCCATATAACACATGTAAATCAAGTCACATAACTCATTTCGGGATTCACGTAATCAAGTAATAAGTTTATACAAGCATGCAACGATGTCTACATGGGACCGGGTGCAAGAAAAGTCTCCTTATCAACATGTAATCATTGGGAATCACATTTCAAGCATACTTAACATTTATTAGGCAGCCCACTAATCACACAATTAGACACAATAACCATAGGATCAACACTTAGCGAGTTTTCATAGTCAATAGGGTTTCAATTCATGCTTACACGTGCGATTAAGCCGCAAGTTGTCACGTAATTAAACCCAAGCCATGCATCGATTAATTAAAACATACTCAATCATCCAAAACAGTCCATACAACATCCAAGTGCCATAATCCCAAGTATTCAATATCACAAGAGAAGTTACAATATTTTTCAAAGCATATCACTAAATAAAAACCTCACTGCAATGGTCTGTTTTCCCACAATCATTTAGACAAGCAAACAATCTACAATTTCAGTGAACAAAATGTAAAATTAAAGCTTAATGAGTAATTTAAATCCAGAAACAAACCTCACCTCATTTGGAGTTCAGACTTAGGAGTTATGGCCAAAACCGTGAGACTATGCAAAACTGTCCAGTTTTAGACACATTACGATTTTTGCCAATTTTGAGGTTCTTGGAGTCATAATTTGCCTTGGTCTATTTCTGACAAAAATGTACAGAACTGAAACATCTAGTAACATTCCAGATTTCATTCATTTTAAATATCATTTACTAGGTCAAAACTATTTTGTTCTACAAGGACAGTGAACTGCCAAAAACCTGCTCCATTTTCCCAGATTTTCCAGATTTAGACACCTTTCGATGTTTTGACATTTTGCAGACCTTAGAGTCAAATTTGGCCATGGCCTATTTCTACGAAAAATTTTCAGAACTGGCAAAACTAGTCACCTACCAATTTTCACACATTTTCAACATTATTTACTAGGTTAAATGCACCTCGCTCTACCAAGTCAAAAATATTCCAGCTACGCAATTTTATCTATCTTCAAGTTCTAGCCGAATATCTTGCCATACATGGTTACATAAGCTAATGTACACACATATACCACAAGTATAGAGGTAAATATAGACATATGAAGGCATGCATGTGGTTTTTGAAAGCTTTTAAAAGAGTTTTAGCCCTCACCTTAGCCTATTGATGATAAATGATGCTCAAAATTCTTGAAGATGCACAAAATGGTCTTCTCTCCTTGCTTGGCCAAGAGAGATTACTTGATTTCCTTAATTCCTAGCTAAGTTATCATGTTCTTAGTATGTGCATGTGGTTAGAACAAAAGGGAGATTGAAGAAAAGCTATCAAACATACCTAGGGCCGAAATGAAGGGTTTTTATGAGCTTGCCCAAGGTGCTGTGGGATTTGGTAATAGAAATGTGATAGATTAGGTTGTCATCCTTTTCGCGTCACGACGTACGATCCGGGATGAAAAAATAGCGCAAAAGAAGAAAAGTGTCCCAAATATGATGAAAATGTTCGATTTTGGGCTCTAAAAACAAGCGCAGCCAAGCAGACTTGCTGCCCTCATCGTAGAGCTCTCGAAAAGCTTTGTAACGGTATGCTGTGCATCGCGTAACTCCTTACGGATCAAAAGTTATGGGCACCAGAGCGACGGAGACCAGGTCCCAAGCCCAGCGCCCTCGGTTTGTGGGCCCAGCCTCTACGTGAAGCGAAGTTGTCTTGCCCAAGGTACCGTGGAATTCGGTAATTGAAATGTGATGAATTAGGTTGTCGTCCTTTTTGCGGCTGACGACGTACGATCCGGGATGAAAAAACAGCGCAAAAGAAGAAAAGTGTCCCAAAAATGATGAAAATGTTCAATTTTGGGCTCCGAAAAAAAAGCACCAGAGCAGGCTTGATGTCCACATCGTAGAGCTCTCAGAGAGCTTTTCAACGGTATGTTGTGCACGACGTAACTCCTTACGGATCAAAAGTTATGGGCACCGGAGCAACGGAGACCTGGTCACAAGCCCCACACCCTCGGTTTGCGAGCCCAGCGTCTACGTGAAGTGAAGTTGTCTTGCCCAAGGTGCCGTGGGATTCGGTAATAGAAATGTGATGGATTAGGATGTTGTCCTTTTCGTAGCTCCTGACGTACAATCTGGGATGGAAAAACAGCACAAAAGAAGAAAAGTATCCCAAAATTGATGAAAACGTTCAATTCTGTGCTCCAAAAATAGGCGCGGCCCAGCCGTCTTGCTACCCTCGTCGTAGAGCTCTCGGAGAGCTTTCCAATGGTATGTTGTGCGCCGCGTAACTCCTTACGGATCAAAAGTTATGGGCACCGGAGCGACAGAGACCTGGTCCTAAGCCCCACGCCCTCGGTTTATGGGCCCAACCTCTACGTGAAGTGAAGTTGTCTTGCCAAAGGTGCTGTGAGTTTCGGTAATAGAAATGTGATGGATTAGGTTGTTGTCCATTTCGCGGCTGACGATGTACGATCTGGGATGGAAAAACAGCGCAAAAGAAGAAAACTGTCCCGAAACTGATGAAAATGTTTGATTTTGGGCTCCGAAAATAGGCTGAGCAGGCTAGCTGCCCCTATCATAAAGCTCTCGGTGAGCTTTCCAATGGTATATTGCGTGCCGCGTAACTCCTTACATATCAAAAGTTATGGGCACCGGAACGACGGAGACCTGGTCCCAAGCCCCACGTCCTCGGTTTGCGGGCCCAACCTCTACGTGAAGCGAAGTTGTCTTGCCCAAGGTGCCGTGGGATTCGGTAATACAAATGTGATGGATTTGGTTGTCGTCCTTTTCGTGCCTCACGACGCATAATCCGAGATGGAAAAATAGCGCAAAAGAAGAATAGTATCCCAAAATAGATGAAAACGTTTGATTTTGGGCTCCGAAAATAAGAGCACCCGAGCAGGATTGTTGCCTCATCGTAGAGCTCTCGGCGAGCTTTCCAACGGTATGCTGTGCGCTGTATAACTCCTTACGGATCAAAAGTTATGGGCACCGGAGTGACGGAGACCTAGTGCCAAGCCCTACGCCCTCGGTTTGCGGGCCCAGCCACTATGTGATGCGAAGTTGTCTTGCCCAAGGTGCCGTGGGATTCTGTAATAGAAATGTGATGGATTAGGTTGTTGTCCTTTTCGCAGCTCATGACGTACGATCCAAGACGGAAAAACAGCGCAAAAGAAGAAAAGTGCCCCAAAACTGATGAAAACGTTTAATTTTGGGCTTCAAAAATAAGCGTAGCCAAGCCGGCTTGATGCCCCCGTTGTAGAGCTCTCGGAGAGCTTTCCAACGGTATGCTGTGCGCCGCGTAACTCTTTACGGATCAAAAGTTATGGGCACCAGAGCGACGTAGATCTGGTCCGAAACCCCACGCCATCGGTTTACGGACCTAGCCTCTACGTTAAAGGGAATTTGTCTTGCCTAAGGTGCCGTGGGATTCAGTGATAGAAATGTTATGGATTAGGTTGTCGTCCTTTTCGCTTCTGACGACATATGATCCGGGACAGAAAAACAGCGTTAAAAAAGAAAAGTGTCCTGAAACTGATGAAAATGTTTAATTTTCAGATTCGAAAATAGGTGCAGCTTAGCAAGCTTGCTGCCCCCATCGTAGAGCACTCAGAGAGCTTTCCAACGGTATACTGTGCGCCGCGTAACTCCTTACGGATCAAAAGTTATAGGCACCGGAGCGATGGAGACCTGGTCCCAAGCCCCACGCCCTCGGTTTGCGGGCCTAGCCTCTACTTGAAGCGAAGTTGGCTTGCCCAAGGTGCTGAGGGATTTGGTAACAGAAATGTGATGGATTAGGTTGTTGTCCTTTTCGCGACTGACGACGTACGATCCGGGACGGAAAAACAGCGCAAAAGAAGAAAAATGTCCTGAAACTGATGAAAACGTTTGATTTTGGGCTCCAGAAACAAGCGTAGACAAGCAAGCTGCTGCCCTCGTCGTAGAGCTCTCGGAGGGCTTTCCAACGGTATGCTGTGTGCCGTGTAACTCCTTACGGATCAAAAGTTATGGGCACCGGAGCGACAAAGACCTGGTCCCAAGCCCCACGCCCTCGGTTTGAAGGCCCAGCTTCTACGTGAAGGGAAGTTGTCTTGCCCAAGCTACCGTTTGATTCGGTAATAGAAATGTGATGGATTTAGTTGTCGTCCTTTTCGCGGCAGACGATGTACGATCTGGGACGGAAAAACTGCGCAAAAGAAAAAAAGTGTCCCGTACCTGATGAAAATGTTCAATTTTGATCTCTGAAAACAAGCGTAGCCGAGCAAGTTTGCTGCCCCCGTCGTAGAGCTCTCAGAGAGCTTTCCAACGGTATGCTGTGCACCGCATAACTCCTTACGAATCAAAAGTTATAGGCACCGGAGCGACGGAGATCTTGTCCTAAGCCCCATGCCCTCGGTTTGCGAGCCCAGCCTCTACGTGAAGCGAAGTTGTCTTTCCCAAGGTGCCGTGGGATTCGGTAATAAAAATGTGATTGATTAGGTTGTCGTCCTTTTCACGGCTCACAACGTACGACCCGGGATGGAAAAACACCGCAAAAAAAGAAAAGTGTCCCTAAACTGATGAAAACGTTCAATTTTGGAATCTAAAAATAGGCACAACCGAGCAGGCTTGCTGCCCCCGTTGTTGAGCTCTCGGAGAGCTTTCCAACAGTATGCTTTGCGCCGCGTAACTCCTCACGGATCAAAAGTTATGGGCAACAAAGCGACGGAAACCTGGTCCCAAGCCCCACGCCTTCGGTTTGCAGGCCCAGCCTCTATGTGAAACGAAGTTGTCTTGCCCAAGGTGTCATGGGATTTGGTAATAGAAATGTGATGAATTAGGTTATCGTCCTTTTCGCGGCTCAAGACGTACGATCCGTGATGGAAAAACAGCGTAAAAGAAGAAAAGTATACCGAAACTGATGAGAATGTTCAATTTTGTGCTCCTAAAACAGGCACAGCCAAGCAAGCTTGCTGCCCCTGTCGTAGAGCTCTCGAAGAGCTTTCCAACTATATGCTGTGCACCGCATAACTCCTTACGAATCAAAAGTTATGAGCACCGGAGCGACGAAGACCTGGTCCCAAGCCCCACGTCCTCGGTTTGTGGGCCCAACCTCTACGTGAAGCGAAGTTGTCTTGCCCAATGTGCCGTGGGATTCGGTAATAGAAATGTGATAGATTTGGTTGCCGTCCTTTTCGCGGCTCACGACGTATGTTCCGGGACGAAAAAATAGCGCAAAAGACGATAAGTGTCTCGAAACTGATGAAAACATTCATTTTTGGACTTCAAAAACAGGCGCAGCTGAGCAAGCTTGCTGCCCCCGTCGTAGAGCTCTCGGAGAGCTTTCCAACGGTATGCTGTGCACCGCGTAAGTCCTTACGGATCAAAACATATGGGCACCGGAGCGACGGAGACTTTGTCACAAGCCCCACGCCCTCGGTTTGCGGGCCCAGCCTCTACGTGAAGCGAAGTTGTCTTGCCCAAGGTTCCGTGGCATTTTGTAATAGAAATGTGCTGGATTAGGTTGTCGTCATTTTCGCCGCTCACGACGTACGATCCAGGATGAAAAAACAGCGCAAAACAAGAAAAGTGTCCCGAATCTGATGAAAACATTCGATTTTGGGCTTTGAAAACAAGTGCAGCTGAGCATGCTTGCTGGTCCCATCGTACAACTCTCGAAGAGCTTTCCAACGGTATGATGTGCACCGCGTAACGCTTTACGGATCAAAAGTTATGGGCACCGGAGTGACGGAGACCTGGTCCCAAGCCCCACGCCCTCGGTTTGCGGGCCTAGCCTCTACGTGAAGCAAAGTTGTCTTGCCCAAGGTGCCAAGGGATTCGGTAACATAAATGTGATGGATTAGGTTGCTGTCCTTTTCGCGACTGACGACGTACGATCCTGGACGGAAAAACAGCGCAAAAGAAGAAAAGTGTCCCGAAACTGATGAAAACGTTCGATTTTGGGATCCAAAAACAGGCATAGCCGGGTTGGATAACTGACCCCGTTGTAGAGCTCTCGGAGAGCTTTCCAACGGTATGCTGTGCGCCTCGTAACTCCAAACGGATCAAAAGTTATGGGCACCGGAGCGACGGAGACCTGGTCCCAAGCCCTACGCCCTCGGTTTGCGGGCCCAACCTCTACGCGAAGCGAAGTTGTCTTGCCCAAGATGTCGTGGGATTTGGTAATAGAAATGTGATGGATTTAGTTGTCGTCCTTTTCGCGGTTGACGACGTATGATTTAGGACGGAAAAACTACGCATAAGAAGAAGAGTGTCCCGTAACTGATGAAAACATTCGATTTTGGTCTCCAAAAATAGGCGCAGCAGAGCAAGCTTGCTACCCCCGTCGTAGAGCTCTTGGAGAGCTTTCCAACGATATGCTGTGTGCCGCATAACTCCTTACGAATCAAAAGTTATGGGCATCGGAGCGATGGAGATCTTGTCCTAAGCCCCATGCCCTCGGTTTGCGGGGCCAGCCTCTACGTGAAGCGAAGTTGTCTTACCCAAGGTGCCGTGGGATTCGGTAATAGAAATGTGATAGATTAGGTTGTCATCCTTTTCGGGGCTCACGACGTATGACCCGGGACAGAAAAACAGCGAAAAGGAAGAAAAGTGTCCCGAAACTGATGAAAACGTTCGATTTTGGGCTCTGAAAACAGGCGCAACCGAGTAGGCTTGTTTTCCCCGTCGTTGAGCTCTCGGAGAGCTTTCCAATGGTTTGCTTTGCGCTGTGTAACTCCTCACGGATCCAAAGTTAGGGGTACCAGAGCGACGGAAACCTAGTCCCAAGCCCCACGCCCTCGGTTTGCGAGCCCAGCCTCTACATGATGCGAAGTTGTCTTGCCCAAGGTGTCGTGGGATTCGGTAATAGAAATGTGATGGATTAGGTTATCGTCCTTTTCGCAGCTCACGACGTACGATCCGTGATGGAAAAACAGCACAAAAGAAGAAAAGTATCCCGAAACTGATGAAAATGTTCGATTTTGTGCTCCTAAAATAGGCGCAGTTGAGCAGGCTTGCTACCCCCGTCGTAGAGCTCTCGTAGAGCTTTCCAACTATATGTTGTGCGCCGCATAACTCCTTGCGGATCAAAAGTTATGGGCACCGGAGCGACGGAGACTTGGTCCTAAGCCCCACGCCCTCGGTTTGCGGGCCCAGCCTCTACGTGTCTTGCCCAACGTGCCGTGGGATTCGGTAATAGGAATGGATAGATTTGGTTGTCGTCCTTTTCGCGGCTCACGACGTACGATCCGAGATGAAAAAACAACGCAAAAGACGAAAAGTGTCTCGAAACTGATGAAAACGTTCAATTTTGGACTTCGAAAACAGGCGTAGTGTCACGCCCAAACCCGACCTATTGAGGTTAGACTAGGGAGTGATATAAACATTCAAGTCATTTCACGTTTAGCCTAAACTCCACAGATTCTCTGGAAAAACAGGCAGCATAATGGCTGTAATTGGGCTCTTTAGTTTGACCTAATTCTCCAAATGCCTCAAAACCTTCAACCTCGATTTCTTTTCCAACAAAGATTATTATTTATCACCGATTGAAGCGCCTACTAGTTATCTCGAAGTCTCATTTGATTAACAACCTAGCATGATAACTCTGTCTCGTTTGTTTGTTAATCCTTATTGCAAAAGTACCTGTTGATCTTAGCCTACCAATGAGTACCTACTTAAGATTGGATAGATTCATTTTACTTAATCATTTACCTGATACTTCATAAGCCTGTGATAGATACTAACCAGTAGCGATAGCAAAACGACCATAAGAGTGTCTATCTAGTTATGATCAGTACAACCCAAAATTTGACCCCAAATTACAACGGGGGTCATTTACAATACAATAACAAGCAACATAGGAAATAGTCTTCAAGCAACATATCGTTCACAAAATGGCCATGGTCAAGTAAGGCACTTAGGGCAAGCAATCATTCCAAGGAGTCATCAATAGGCACGTTGTCCTCGGGTACCTTCTCCTGGTCTTCTTCACCTGAGATGATAAAAGATGGTGAGTCCTTATGAACTCAGCGAGGGGGAACGAGAAATACGTTTTGAAACTCTTTTTCCGGTTAACTTATGAAAAACCCCTTTTGAAAATATGTCACGTATTACAAGTAATAAGGTACGCAAGTATAAGAATCAAATTGAGCAATAGATACAATTACCAATCATTTCAAGGATACGGTGAGCGTTTGCTCTCAATATTGATTTCAATACGCTTGTTGCGGTCGACTTCAATAATCCACGTATTGCTCCCATTTGGGTGTACTCTGGATGTACCCCGAAAACCTACGACCCAACTCTCCGAGGGTAGAATGCCAAGCGAGAGAGGGAATTGGACCATGGTAGTCACGGTAGCACCGGCAAGCCCGATACCGCCCGGCGTGCGTGAAACGCTACCATGCCACAATGAAAGGTTGCAACCTTGTATGCAATGCACATTTATAACATTTAACATATCACATTAGGTGGACAACAAAGTAGGTTGCCTCCGAGAAGTTATAAGATCGCACGTTGACAAGTAAACACACGAGGCATGTTTGACATATAATTTCACTTGTAAAAAGCATGGAGTTATATGAATATTAAACGGACAGCCATGTAACACATGTGAATCAAGTCATATAACTCACTTCGGGGTTCACACAATCAAATAATAAGGTCATACAACATGCAACGACATCTACGTGGGACTGGGTGTAAGAAAGGTCTACTTATCAACATGTAATTGTCGGAATCACATTTAGGGATATAAAGACAACTACGGGCGACCCACTAATCACACAAATAGACACGATAACCATATGATCGATACTTAGCGAGTTTTTCATAGTCACTAGGGCTTCAATTCATGCTTACACGTAAGATTAAGCCACGAGTTGACAAGTCATCAAACCAAAGCCATGCATCAATTAATTAAACACCCTCAAGCATTCAAAACAGTCCACACAACACCCAAGTGCCACAATCCCAATCATTTAATACAACAAGAGAAGTTACAATAATTTTCAAAGCATATCACTAGATGAAAATCTCACTACAATGGTCTGTTTTCCCACAATCATTTAGACAAGCAAACAATCTCCAATTCCAGTGAACAATATGTCAAATTAAATCTTAAGGAGTGAACTAAATCCAGAAACAAACCTCGCATCATTTGGAGTTCGGGTTCAAAAGTTATAGCCAAAACCGTGAGACTACGCAAAACTGTCCAGGTTTGTACACATTTCAATACTTGTCGTGTTTGAGGACCTTAGGGTCAGATTTAGCCTTAGTCTATTTCTGACAAAAATGTCCAGAACTGAAACATCTAGTAGCCTACCAAATTTCATGCATTTTTGATATCATTTACTAAGTCAAACTGGTTCATTCTACAAGGACAGTGAACTGCCAAAAACCTGCTTCATTTTCCCAGATTTTCCAGATTTGGACACCTTTCGATGTTTTGCCATTTTGGGGACCTTCGTTCTACAAGGACAGTGAACTGCCAAAAACCTGCTTCATTTTCCCAGATTTTCCAGATTTGGACACCTTTCGATGTTTTGCCATTTTGAGGACCTTAGAGTCAAAATTGGCCTTGGCCTATTTCTACGAAAAATGCTCAGAACCGGTAAAAATAGTTGCCTACCAATTTTCACGCATTTTCAACATCATTACCTGGTCAAATTCACTTTGCTCCAACAAGTCAGAAAACTGCTATTTCCACGATTTTACCTATCTTCAAATTCTAGCCAAATATCTTGCCATGTATGTTTACAAAAGCTCATGTACACACTTATATCACAAGTGCAGACGTAAAAATAGACATTTAAAGGCATGCATGTGGTTTTGGAAAGCTTTTAAAAGGGATTAACCCTCACCTTAGCAACTTTGTCAACAAAGGATGCTCAAAACTCTTGGAGATGCACAAATAGTATTTTTTCCTTGTTTGGCCGAGGGATATTGCTTGATTTCCTTAATTCCTAGCTAAGTTACCATGTCCTTAGAATGTGCATGTGGTTAGAGCACAAAAAAAATAAATGAAATAGAAGCTATTAACATACCTAAGCCGAAATGAAGGTTCTATGAGCTTGCATGTATGTCTTTTGCATTCTAGCTTGCTTGGTCGAGTTCCTTAGTGGCTTGTATGTCTTGATGAATCTTAGGATGATGAGCTTTAGCTATGGAGTCTAAGGTTGCAGCCAAAACCGAGAGAGGGAGTGTGAATGAGAGAAAGAGAGAAGAAATGAAAAGCTTAAGCATTTTGGTCGGCCTTGAGCTTCACAAAATTCTGATTTTGTGTCTTCAAGAGCATATTTTTGAATTGTCTAGCATGGGCATGGTGTAAAGGCCGAGAATGGCATGCTTGGGTAGTGTTTTTAGGAGTTTTTTTATGCTTTGTTTTAAGTGTTTGTGTCATAGAATGTCTAGGAATGTTTTTAAATTATGCAATGGTAGTTCTTGCAAGAAGTGGTCGGCCAAGGTTTGCAAAATTCTGAATTTTTGCATTGTTTTAGGCATTATTATATTGTGTGTTTGGGTTGCGCAAAAGAATAAAGAATAAAGAATAAGAATGCTTAGCTTTTGGTGCAATTTCGTCTTTTAGTGAGTTGAATTAGCATTTTAATATTAGTTAGTGGAGTTTGTAGGAATAATCAATGACCTAGTGCTTCGTGCAAGATGCTTTCTTGATTAGCGTGCAGGCACACTTTCCTAGGTTTAGGGCATGCACTACGAGATAAGACACAAACTACGAGATGAATGCACGTTTTCCAAGTAAATGCATGCAACCCTAAATGAATGCACGTAATTCAATGCAAGACACATAAAACGAGACACGACTTTTAAACCTAGGTCAAGGCACGCAAATCTAGGTTAGGGCACACAAAATGAGGTATCGCATGCAAATCGAGGTCGGGCCTCACATGCAGCAGAGCAAGCTTGCTGCCCTCGTCATAAAGCTCTTGGAGAGCTTTCCAACGGTATGCTGTGCGCCGCGTAACTCCTTACGGATCAAAAGTTATGGGCACCGGAGCGACAAAGACTTTGTCACAAGCCCCACGCCCTCGGTTTACGGGCCCAGCCTTTACATGAAGCGAAGTTGTCTTGCCCAAGGAGCCATGGCATTCGGTAATAGAAATGTGATGGATTAGATTGTCTTCCTTTTCGCGGCTCACGACGTACGATCCGGGACGAAAAAATAGCGCAAAAGAAGAAAAGTATCTCGAATCTAATAAAAACATTCAATTTTGGGCTCTAAAAACAAGCACAGCCGAGCAGGCTTGCTGCCCCCATCGTAGAGCTCTCGAAGAGCTTTCCAACGGTATGTTGTGCGCTGCGTAACTCCTTAAGGATCAAAAGTTATGGGCATCGGAGCGACGGAGACCAGGTCCCAAGCCCCACGCCCTCGGTTTGCGGGCCCAGCCTCTACGTGAAGCGAAGTTGTCTTGCCCAAGGTGCCATGGGATTCGGAAATAGAAATGTGATGGATTAGGTTGCTGTCCTTTTTGCGGCTAACGACGTACGATCCGGGACGAAAACACAGTGCAAAAGAAGAAAAGTGTCCTAAAACTGATCAAAACGTTCGATTTTGGGCTCTAAAAACAAGAGCACCTAAGCAGGCTTGCTGTCCCCATCGCAGAGCTCTCGGAGAGCTTTCCAACGGTATGCTGTGCGCCGCGTAACTCCTTACGGATCAGAAGTTTTGGGCACCGGTGTGAGGCCCGACCTCGATTTGCATGCGATACCTCTTTTCGTGTGCCCTAACGTAGATTTGCGTGCCTTGACCTAGGTTTAAGAATTGTGTTTCATTTTGTGTGCCTTGCATTGAATTACGTGCATACATTTAGGGTTGCGTGCATTTACTTGGAAAATGTGCATTCGTCTCGTAGTTTATGCCTTACCTCGTAGTGCATGCCCTAGACCTAGGAAAACGTGCCCTCACGCTAATCAAGAAAGCATCTTACACGAAGTAGTAGATCATTAATTAATCCTACAAACTCCACTAACTAATATTAAATTGCTAATTCAACTCACTAGAAGACGAAATTGCACCAAAAGCTAAGCATTCTTTATTCTTTATTCCTTATTCTTTTGCATATCCCAAACACACAATTAAATATTGCTCAATCAAGACAAAATTTTGGATTCTTGCAATGCCTTGGCCGACCACTTTTTGTGCATTTGTGCTTGCTTGCTTAATTCAAATTCTATTCCTAGACATCCTATGCAAGCTATGACACAATGCATAAAAAATTTTGGCTCAAACTCTACCCAAGGCTCCATATTCTCTACCCATTCTCTTGCCCATGCTAGGTGATTCAAAAATGCTTCTTGAAGACACAAAATTCTGATTTTACAAGGCCCTAGGCCGACAAGCATCAATACCCATCAAAGCTTTTCATTTTTCTTTCATTTCCTCTCTTTTTCTCATTCTTTCTCTCATTTCTCCTCTCTCTCTCGGCCCTAGCTGAAGTTCTACTCTCCATAGCTTGAGTTCATCATCCTAAGGGTTATCAAGCCATGCAAGCTACTAGGAACTCGACTAAGCAAAGCTAGAATGCAAAAGACACACATGCAAGCTCATTGAACCTTCATTTCGGCTTAGGTGAGTTGTTAGCTTCCATTTCATCTTCTTCTTGTTCTAACCACATGCACCTACTAAGAACATGGTTACTAAGCTAGGAAAATTAGAGAAATCCCAAGTTGTCTCTCGGCTAAGCAAGGAGAAGAGTTGTCATCGTGCTTCATCAAGAGTTTGTGCATCTTCTTGTTGTCTTGCTAAGGTGAGGGCTAAAACTTCTTGAAAAGCTTTTGAAAACCACATGCATGCCTTTGAATGTCTATTTTTACTTCTGTACTTGTGATATATGTGTGTTCATGAGCTTTTGTAAACATGCATGGCAAGATATTTGGCTAGAATGTGATGATAGATGAAATCGCGTATGGGACAGTCTTCTGTCTTGTTGGTACGGGGTGATTTTGACCAGGTATATGAGGTTGAAAATGCGTGAAAATTGGCAGTTGACTAGTTTTGCCAGTTCTGAGCATTTTTCATAGAAATAGGCCAAAGCTAATTTTGACTCTAAGGTCATCAAAATGGCAAAATATTAAAATGTGTCCAAATCTGGAAAGTCTGGAAAAATGAAGCAGGTTTTGGCATATTCACTGACCTTGTAGAACGAACCAGTTTTGACTTGGTAAATGACATATAAAATGCATGAAATTTGGTGTGATACTATATTTTTCAGTTCTGGACATTTTTTTCAGAAATGGACTAAGCCTAAATCTGACCCTAAGGCCCTAAAAAACGACAAGAATTGAAATGTGTACAAATCTGGACAGTTTTGTGTAGTCTCACTGTTTTGGCTATAACTCTTGAACCCGAAATCCAAATGATGCAAGGTTTGTTTCTGAATTTAGTTCACTCATTAAGCGTAAATTTGACATCTTGTTCACTGGAATTGGAGTTTGTTTGCTTGTCTCAATGATTGTGAGAAAAATTATTGTAGCTTCTCTTGTTGTATTAAATGCTTGGGATTGTGGCATTGGGATGTTGTGTGGACTGTTTTGAATGCTTGAGGGTGTTTTAATTAATCAATGCATGGCTTGAGTTTAATTACGTGACGATTTAGGGCTTAGTTGCACGGGTGAGCATGAAATGAAAACCTAATGACTAGGAAAGACTCGCTAAGTGTTGATCCTACGGGTATCGTATTTAATTATGTGATTTGTAGGCTGCCCGTAGTTGCCCTCATAGCCCTAAGCATGATTTCGATGATTACATGTTAACAAGTAGGCCTTTCTTGCACCCGATCCCACATATATGTCGTTGCATGTTGAATAATCTTATTAATTGATTACGTGAACTTCGAAATGAGTTATATGATTTGATTTACATGCGTTACATGGCTGCCCGTTTGATATTCATATAACTCCATGTGCTTTATAAGTGAAATTACTTGTCATATCGTGCGTCGCGTGTTTACTTGTCAATGTGCAATCTTATGACTGCTCGGAGGCAACCTACTTTGTTGTCCTCCTAATGTGTTATATTAAATGTCATAAATGTGCATTGCATACAAGGTTGCAACCTTACATTCTGGCGTGGTAGCGTTCACGCACACCGGGCGGCATCAGGCCTGCCGGTGCAACCGTGACTACCATTGTCCAATTCCCTTTCTCGCTTGAGGGCTAGACTTCCTTGGAGAGTTGGGTCATAGGATTTCGGGGTACATCCGGAGTACACCCATTTGGCGTGATAAGGGGATGAATTGAAGCCGGCCGCAACAACTGATACTGGAAATGAACTGAGAGCAAAAGCTCACCGTATCCTTTTCACTATGTGTATAAGTACTCTCGCTTGGTTCCTAGAGGACCTCGGGGAGGAAAGACAGGTAATTGTATTCTTTTACTTTTACATTACATTAAGTACTTACTTGTGATATATGTTATGCTTGCCAAAAGGGTTTTCATAAGTTGAACCGGAAAATGAGTTTCAAACTTATTTCTCGTTCCCCCTCGCTGAGTTCATAAGGACTCACCCTCTTTTATCATCTCAGGTGAAGAAGATCAGGAACAGGTATCCGAGGACAACGTGCCTAACGATGATTCCTTGGAATGATTGCTTGCCCTACGTGCCTTGCTTGACTATGGCCATTTTATGAACAATATGTTGCTTGAAGACTATTTCATTTCTTATGATGCTTGTTATTGTATTGTAAAAGACCCTCGTTGTAATTTGGGGTCTAATTTTGGCTTGTACTAATCATAACTAGATAAACACTACTATGGTCGTTTTGCTATCTTTATTGGCTAGTATCTATCATAGGAATATGAAGTATCAGGTAAAGATTAAGTAAAATGAACCTATCCAATCTTAAGCAGGTACTCATTGTTAAGCTAAGGTCAACAGGTACTTTTGTAACGAGGATTAACAAACAAATGAGACATAGTATCATGTTAGGTTATTAATCAAACAAGACCTCGAGATAACTGATAGGCGTTTCGATTGGTTATAAATAGTAATCTTAGTTAGAAATGAAATTGAGATTGGAAATTTTGAGGCATTTAGAGATTTAGGTCAAACTAAGGAGCCCAATTACAGCCGTTATGCTGCCGGTTTTCTGGAGAATTTGTGGAGTTTAGGCTAAAACATTAAGTGTTAAACTTTAATGAACGATTAAGTACGTGATATGACTTGAATGTTTAGATCACACCCTAGTCTAACCTTCATAGGTCGGGTTGGGGCGTGACAACTGGAGCGACGGAGACCTAGTCCCAAGCCCCATGCCCTTGGTTTGCGGGCCCAGCCTCTACGTGAAGTGAAGTTGTCTTGCCCAAGGTGCCATGGGATTTAGTAATAGAAATGTGATGGATTAGGTTGTTGTCCTTTTCGCAGCTCATGACATACGATCCAGGACGAAAAAACAGCGCAAAAGAAGAAAAGTGTCCCAAAACTGATCAAAACGTTCGATTTTGGGAGCCAAAAAATAGGCACAGCCAAGCCGGCTTTCTGTCCCCATTGTAGAGCTCTCGGAGAGCTTTCGAACGGCATGCTATACGCCGCGTAACTCCTTACGGATCAAAAGTTATGCGTACCGGTGCGACGGAGATCTAGTCCGAAGCCCCACGCCCTCAGTTTACGGACCTAGCCTCTACATGAAATGAAGTTGTCCTACCCAAGGTGCCATG
Organism: Ehretia macrophylla; assembly: GCA_037974665.1. Classification (NCBI taxonomy): domain Eukaryota; kingdom Viridiplantae; phylum Streptophyta; class Magnoliopsida; order Boraginales; family Ehretiaceae; genus Ehretia; species Ehretia macrophylla. Next base: position 32,826,321 of record CM075777.1, read on the forward strand.
GGATTCAGTGATAGAAATGTTATGGTTTAGGTTGTCATCCTTTTCGCGGCTAACGACGTACGATTCGGGACGGAAAAACAGTGCAAAAGAAGAAAAGTGTCCCGAAACTAATGAAAATATTTGATTTTAGGCTCCGAAAATAGGTGCAGCCGAACAGGCTAGCTTCCCCCATCGTAGAGCTCTTGGAGAGCTTTCAAACGGTATGCTGTGCACCACGTAACTCCTTACGGATCAAAAGTTATGAGCACCGGAGCGACGGAGACCTGGTCCCAAGCCCTACGCCTTCGGTTTGCAGGCTCAGCCTCTACGTGAAGCAAGGTTGTCTTGCCCAGGGTGTTGTGGGATTTGGTAATACAAATGTGATGGATTAGGTTGTCGTTCTTTTCGCGGCAGAGGATGTACGATACGGGACCAAAAAATAGCGCAAAAGAAGAGAAGTATCCCGAAACTCATGAAAATGTTCAATTTTGGTCTCCGAAAATAGACACACCCGAGCAAGTTTGCTTCCCCCGTCGTACAGCTCTCGGAGAGCTTTCCAACGGTATGCTGTGAGTCGCGTAACTCCTTACAGATCAAAAGTTATGGGCACCGGAGCGACGGAGACCTTGTCCAAAGCCCCATGCCCTTGGTTTGCGGGCCCAGCCTCTACGTGAAGCGAAGTTGTCTTGCCTAAGGTGCCGTGGGATTCGGTAATAGAAATGTGATGCATTAGGTTGTCGTCCTTTTCGCGGCTCACGACGTACGATTCAGACGAAAAAATAGCGCAAAAGATGAAAAGTGTCCCGAATCTGATAAAAATGTTCGATTTTGGGCTCTAAAAACAAGAGCAGCCGAGTAGGCTTGCTGCTCCCATTGTAGAGCTCTCGAAGAGCTTTCCAACGGTATGCTGCGCGCCGCGTAACTCCTTACGAATCAAAAGTTATGGGCACCAGAGCAACGGAGACCAGGTCCTAAGCCCCACGCCCTCAAATTGCGGGATCAGCCTCTACATGAAGCGAAGTTGTCTTGCCCAAGGTGTTGTGGGATTCGCTAATAGAAATGTGATGGATTAGGTTGTCGTCCTTTTCGCGGCTCACGACGTACGATCCGGGACGGAAAAACAGCGCAAAAGAAGAAAATTGTCACAAAACTAATGAAAACATTCGATTTTGGGCTCCGAAAACAAGAGCACCCGAGCAGGCTTGCTGTCCCCATCGAAGAGCTCTCGGAGAGCTTTCCAACGGTATGCTGTGCGCCACGTAGCTCCTTACGGATCAAAAGTTATGGGCACCGGAGCGACGGAGACCTGGTCCCAAGCCCCACGCCCTCGATTTGCGGGCCCAGCCTCTACATGAAGCGAAGTTTTCTTGCCCAAGGTGCCGTGGTATTCGGTAATAGAAATGTGATGGATTAGGTTGTTGTCCTTTTCGCAGCTCATGATGTACGATCTAGAATGGAAAAACAATGCAAAAGAAGATAAGTGTCCCAAAACTGATGAAAAAGTTCAATTTTGGGCTCTAAAAATTGGCGCAACTGAGCAGACTTGCTGTACCGTCGTAGAGCTCTCAGATAGCTTTCCAACGGTATGCTGTGCACCGCGTAACTCCTTATGGATCAAAAGTTATGGGCACCGGAGCGACGGAGATCTGGTCCGAAGCCCCACGCCCTCGGTTTACGGACCCAGCCTCTACGTGAAACGAAGTTCTCTTGCCCAAGGTGCCATGGGATTCAGTGATAGAGATGTCATGGATTAGGTTGTCATCATTTTCGCTGCTGACGATGTACGATCCGGGACGGAAGAGTAGCGCAAAAGAAGAAAAGTGTACCGAAACTGATAAAAATGTTCGAGTTTGGACTTCAAAAACAGGCGTAGTAGAGCAAGCTTGCTGCCCCCGTCGTAGAACCTCAGAGAGCTTTCCAACGGTATGCTGTGCGCCGCGTAACTCCTTACGGATCAAAAGTTATGGGCACCGGAGCGACGGAGACCTAGTCCCAAGCCCCACGCCCTCGGTTTACGGGCCCAGCCTCTACGTGAAACAAAGTTGTCTTGCCCAAGGTACCGTGGGATTCGATAATAGAAATGTCATGGATTAGATTGTTATCCTTTTCGCGGCTAACGAAGTACGATCGGGACGAAAAAACAGTGCAAAAGAATAAAAGTGTCCTGAAACTGATGAAAATGTTCGATTTTGGGCTCCAAAAATATGCGCAGCCTAGTAGACTAGCGACCCCCCTTGTAGAGCTCTCGAAGAGCTTTACAATGGTATGCTGTGCGCTGCGTAACTCCTTACGGATCAAAAGTTATGGGCACCAGAGCGACGGAGACCTGGTCCCAAGTCCCACACCCTCGGTTTGTGGGCCCAGCCTCTATGTGAAGCAAAGTTGTCTTGCCCAAGGTGCCGTAGGATTCGGTAATAGAAATGTGATGGATTAGGTTGTCATCCTTTTCGCGGTTGACAACGTACGATTCGGGATGGAAAAACATCGCAAAAGAAGAAAAGTGTCCTAAAACTGATGAAAACATTCAATTTTGGTCTCCGAAAACAAGAGCACCCGGGCAAGTTTTTGCCCCCGTTATAGAGCTCTTGGAGAGCTTTCCAACGGTATGCTGTGCGCCGCGTAACGCTTTTACGGATCAAAAGTTATGGGGACCGGAGCGACGGAGACTTTGTCCCAAGCCCCACGCACTCAGTTTGTGGGCCCAGCCTCTATGTGAATCAAAGTTGTCCTGCCCAAGGTGCTGTGGGATTCGGTAAAAGAAATGTGATGGATTAGGCTGTTGTCCTTTTCGCGGCTCACGATGTACGACCCAGGACAGAAAAACAACGCAAAAGGAGAAAAGTGTCCCGAAACTGATGAAAACATTCGATTTTGGGCTCCAAAAACAGGCACAACTGAGTAGGCTTGCTGCCCCCATCATAGAGCTCTCAGAAAGCTTTCCAACGGTATGTTGTACGCCGCGTAACTCCTCACGGATCAAAAGTTATGGGCACCGGTGCGATGGAGACCTGGTCCTAAGCCCCACGCCCTCGGTTTACGGTCCCAGCCTCTACGTGAAGCGAAGTTGTCTTGCCCAAGGTGCCATGGGATTCGGTAATAGAAATGTGATGGATTAGGTTATCGTCCTTTTCGCGGCTCACGATGTACGATCCGTGACGGAAAAACAGCGCAAAAGAAGAAAAATATCCCGAAACTAATGAAAACGTTCGATTTTGGGCTCCGAAAATAGGGGCAGCCATACAGGCTTGTTGCCCCCGTCGTAAAGCTCTCGGAGAGCTTTCCAAATACATGTTGTGCATCGCATAACTCCTTACGGATCAAAAGTTATGGGCATTGGAGCGACGGAGACCTAGTCCTAAGCCCCACGCCCATGTTTGCGGGCTCAGCCTCTACGTTAAGCGAAGTTGTCAGCCAAAGGTGCCATGGGATTCGGTAATAGAAATGTGATAGATTAGGTTGTCGTCCTTTTCGCGGCTGACGATATACGACCCGGGATGAAAAAACAGCGCAAAAGACGAAAAGTGTCTCGAAACTGATGAACACATTCGATTTTGGGCATAAAAAACGGGCGCAACCGAGCAAGCTTGTTGCCTCTGTCACAGAGCTCTCGAAGAGCTTTCCAACGGTATGCTGTGCACTGCGTAACTCCTTACGGATCAAAAGTTATGGGCATCGGAGCGATAGAGACCTTGTCCCAAGCCCCACGCCCTCGGTTTGTGGGCCCAGCCTCTACGTGAAACGAAGTTGTCTTGCCCAAGGTGCCGTGGGATTCGATAATAGAAATGTGATGGATTAGGTTGTCGTCCTTTTGGTGGCTGACGACGTACGATCCGGGACGGAAAAACAACGCAAAAGACGAAATGTGTCCTAAAACTGATGAAAACGTTCACTTTTGAGCTTCGAAAACAGGCGCAGTCGAGCAAACTTCCTGCCCCCGTCGTAGAGCTCTCTAAGAGTTTTCCAACGGTATGCTGTGCGCCACGTAACTCCTTACAGATCAAAAGTTATGTGCACCGGAGCGACGGAGACCTCGTCCTAAGCCCCACGCCCTCGGTCCGTGGGCCCAGCCTCTACGTGAAGCGAAGTTGTCTTGCCCAAGGTGCCGTGGGATTCGGTAATAGAAATGTGATGGATTAGGTTGTCGTCCTTTTCACGCCTCACGACGTACGATCCGGGATGAAAAAACAGAGCAAAAGAAGAAAAGTGTCCCAAAACTAATGAAAACGTTCGATTTTGGGCTCCGAAAACAAGAGTACCCAAGCAGGTTTGTTGTCCCCATCGTACAGCTCTCGGAGAGCTTTCCAACGGTATGCTGTGCGCCGCGTAACTCCTTACGGATCAAAAGTTATGGTCACCAGAGCGACGGAGACCTGGTCCCAAGCCCCACGACCTCGGTTTGCGGACCCAGCCTCTACGTGAAGTGAAGTTGTCTTGCCCAAGGTACCATTGGATTCGGTAATAGAAATGTGATGGATTAGGTTGTCATCCTTTTCGTTGCTCACGACGTACCACCCGGGACTAAAAAACAGCACAAAAGAAGAAAAGTGTCCCGAAACTAAAGAAAACATTCGATTTTGGTCTCCAAAAAAAGGCGTAGCCGAGCCAGCTTGTAGCCCTCGTCGTAGAGCTCTCAGAGAGCTTTCCAACGGTATGATGTGCGCCGCGTAACTCCTTACGGATCAAAAGTTATGGGCACCGGAGCGACGGAGATCTGGTCCAAAGCCCCACGCCCTCGGTTTACGGGCCCAGCTTCTACGTGAAATGAAGTTGTCTTGCCCAAGGTGCCTTGAGATTCAGTGATAGAAATGTTATGGATTAAGTCGTCGTCCTTTTCGCGGCTGACGACGTACGATCTGGGACGAAAAAACAGCGCAAAAAAAGAAAAGTGTCCAAAAACTAATGTAAACGGTCGATTTTGGGCTCTGAAAACAGGCGCAGCCAAGTAGGCTTGCTACCCCCATCGTAGTGCTCTCTGAGAGCTTTGAAACGGTATGCTGTGTACCGCGTAACTCCTTACGGATGAAAAGTTATGGGCACGGGAGCGACGGAGACTTGGTCCTAAGCCCCATGCCCTCGGTTTGCGGGCCCAACCTCTACGTGAAGCGAAGTTGTCTTGCCCAAGGTTGTGAGGCCCGACCTCGATTTGCGTGCGATACCTCGTTTCGTGTGCCCTAATCTAGATTTGCGTGCCTTGACCTAGGTTTAAGAATTGTGTTCGTTTTGTGTGCCATGCATTGAATTACGTGCATTCATTTAGAGTTGCGTGCATTTACTAGAAAAACGTGCATTCATCTCGTAGTTCGTATCCTACCTCATAGTGCGTGCCCTAGACCTAGGAAAGTGTGCCCTCACGCTAATCAAGAAAGCATCTTGCACGAAGGACTAGGTTATTAATTAATCCTACAAAATCCACTAACTATTATTAAATTACTAATTCAACCCACTAGAAGACAAAATCTCACAAAAAGCTAGACATTCCTTATTCTTTATTCCTTATTCTTTTTGCACTTTCAACACACAATTAAATAATGCTCAAAAGATGACACAAAATCAGATTTTTTTTAGCCTTGGCCGACCACCACATGAGCTTTTGTGCTTGCTTGTCCAATTCAAATTAATTCTAGACAACTATGACATTCTATGACTCAAATGCATAAAAAAATTACTCAAAAATCTCCTCAAAACCCCACCATTCTCGACCAAACACTCCTTGCCCATGCTAGGAATTTCAAAATACTTCTTGAAGATACAAAATGCTGAATTACAAAGCTCAAGGCCGACCACTTGCATCAAGAATTGCAAAAGCCTTCATTCTTTGTCAATTCCTCTAATTCTTCTCACATTTCTCTCTCTCCCTCTCATTCTTCTCTCTCTCTCTCTCAGCCTTGGCTGAGTTTTATCTTGCCTTTGCTCATCTTCATCAATCCATGGTGCATCAAGACAAACAACAAGCAAAGAAACTCGATCAAGCTAGCTAAGATGCAAGAATCACACATGCATGCTCTTTGAGTCACCATTTCGGCCTAGGTGAGTTTACTAGCTTCCATTCTTTTCTTCTTGTTTTAACCACATGCATGTACTAAGAACTTGGCCACTAAGCTAGGAAAAATAGAGAGAAATCGGGTGGTGTCTTGGCTAAGCAAGGAAGAAGAAGAAAATTGTGCTTCATCAAGTTTTGTGCATCTTCTTGTTGATTTGCTAAGGTGAGGGCTAAAACCTTTTGAAAATCCTTCAAAAATCCACATGCATGCTCTTAAATGTATGTCTTTGCTTCTGTACTTGAGTTATTTGTGTGTTCATAAGCTTTTACAACCATGCATGGCAAGATTTTGGCTTGAAGATGATGATAGATGAAATCAGGTTTGTTGACAGCTCTCTGACGTGTTGTTTCAAGGTGAGTTTGGCTAGGAAAATGATGTTTAAAATGCATGAAAATTCGTAGGTGACTAGTTTTTCCAGTTATGAACACTTTTCACAGAAATAGGCCAAAGCTAATTTTGACTCTAAGGTCCTCAAAATGGCAAATCATTAAAATGTGTCAAAATCTGGAAGTCTGGAAAAATGAAGCAGGTTTTGGCAGATGCACTGACCTTGTGGAACGAACCAGTTTTGACTTAGTAAATGATGTTCCAAATGCATGAAATTTGGTATGCTGCTAGGTTTTTCAGTTCTAGACATTTTTGTCAGAAATGGACTATGGCTAAATCTGACCCTAAGGACCTCAAAAACGACAATTATTGAAATGTGTACAAATCTGGACAGTTTTGTGCAATCCCATTGTTTTGGCCATAACTATTGATCTCGAACTCCAAATGATGCAAGGTTTATTTCTGACTTCTTAAGCTTTAATTTGACATCTTATTCACTGGAATTGGAGATTGTTTGCTTGTCTTAATGATTGTGAGAAAACAGCCTATTGCAGTGAGGGTTTCATTTAGTTATATGCTTAGAAAATTTGTTGTAACTTCTCTTGTGGTATTAATTGCTTTGTATTGTGGCATCGGGATGTTATGTGGACTGTTTTGAGTACTTGGGGATGTTTGGATTAATTGATGCTTGGCTTGAGATTGATTTGAGTGGACTTGGGGCTTAATCGCACGGGTAAGCACGAAATAGAAACCCTAGCAACTAGGTAAACATGTTAAGTGTTGATCCTTTGAATATTGGATGTAATTATATGCTTAGTAGGCTGCCCGTATTTGCCCTTATAGCCCTAAATGTGATTTTGATTCGTTGCATGTTGACAAATAGGCCTTTCTTGCATCTGAACCACGTAGATTATTGTTGCATGTTGAATAACCTTATTATTTGATTACGTGGACGTTGAAATGAGTTATATGACTTGAATTACGTGTGTTACATGGCTGTCCGTTTAATGTTCATATAACTCCATATGCTTTTCAAGTGAAATTACTTGTCTATTCGTGCCTCGCTTGTTTACTTGTCAATGTGCAATCTTATGACTGTCCGGAGGCAACCTACTTTGTTGTCCTCCTAATGTGTTATATTAAATGTCATAAATGTGCATTGCATACAAGGTTGCAACCTTTCATTCTGGCATGGTAGCGTTCACGCACACCGGGAGGCATCGGGCTTGCCGGTGCAACCGTGACTACCATGGTCCCATTCCCTCTCTCGCTTGGGGGCTTGACTTCCTCGGAGAGTTGGGTCGTAGGATTTTGGGGTACATCCGGAGTACACCCACTTGGCATGTTAAGGGGATGATTTGAAGTCGGCCGCAACAACTGAGAGCAAAAGCTCACCGTATCCTTTTTCTATATGTATAAGTACTCTCGTTTGGCTCCTAGAGAACCTCGGGGAGGAAAGACTGGTAATTGTGTTCTTTTACTTTGTATTATTGTTATGTACTTAATTGCGTTATATTCGTGCTTGCAAAAGGATTTTCATAAGTTGAACTGGAAAATGAGTTTCAAACCTATTTCTCGTTCCCCCTCGCTGAGTTCATAAGGACTCACCCTCTTTTATCATCTCAGGTGAAGAAGATCAAGAACAGGTACCTGAGGACGATGTGCCTAACGATGATTCCTTGGAGTGATTACCTATCCTATGTGCCTTGCGTTATTATGGCTACTTGTGAACTATGCTACTTGAAGACTATTTCTTTTTATGTTGCTTGATGTGTAATGTAAAAGACCCCCGTTGTAATTTGGGGTCTAATTTTGGTTTGTACTGATGTTAACTAGACAGACACTAGACACTACTAGTCATTTTGCTATTATTACTGCTAGTACCTATAATAGGATTATGAAGTATTAGGTAAGGGCTAAGTAAAATGAACCAACCAAATCTTAAGCAGGTACACGTTATTAAGCTAAGATCAGCAGGTACTTTTGTAACGAGGATAAACAAACAAACGAGACATAGTATCATGCTAGGTTACTAATCAAACGAGACATCGAGATAACCAGTAGGCATTTCAATTTATGGTAAATAGTAATCCTAGCTGGAAATGAAATTGAGATGGTAAATTTGAGGCATTTAGAGAATTAGGTCAAACCAAAGAGCCTAATTACAGCCGTTATGCTGCCGGTTTTCCGAAAAATTTTGGAGTTTAGGCCAAAACGTTAAGTGTTAAATCTTCATAAACAGTTAAGTATGCGATATGACTTGAACGTTAGATCACACCCTAGTCTAACCTTTATAGGCTGGGTTAGGGCGTGACAAAGGTGTCATGGGATTCAGTAATAGAAATGTGATGGATTAGGTTGTTGTCCTTTTCACGGCTGACGACGTAGGATCTGGGACGAAAAAATAGCGCAAAAGAAGAAAAGTGTCTCGAAATTGATGAAAACGTTCAATTTTGGGCTCCGAAAACAGGTGCAGCCGAGCAGTCTAGCTAACCCCGTCATAAAGCTCTCGGAGAGCTTTACAACGGTATGATGTGTGCCACGTAACTTGTGTGGCCCGACCTCAATTTATGGGCGATACCTCGTTTCGTGTGCCCTAACCTAGATTTGCGTGCCTTGACCTAGGTTTAAGAGTTGTGTTTCGTTTTGTGTGCCTTGCATTGTATTACGTGTATTCATTTAGTGTTGCGTGCATTTACTTGGAAAACGTGCATTCGTCTTGTAGTTCGTTCTTTACCTCATAGTGCATGCCCTAAACCTAGGAAAGCGTGCCCGCACGCTAATTAAGAGCGCATCTTGCACGAAGCACTAGATTATTAATTAATCCTACAACTCCACTAACTAATATTAAAATGCTAATTCAACTTACTAGAAGACGAAATCTCACAAAAAGGTAAACATTCTTATTCTTTATTCTTTAATTCTTTGCATATTCCAAGCACATACAATAAAATAAGCCTTAACCAAGACAAAAATTCAGAATTTATCCTTACCCTGGCCGACCACTCCTTGCATTTTGAGAAGCCTTTGCATAATTAAAAACATTACAAGACAAACTATGACAAATCACTTCAAACAATGCATAAAAAAAAATGAATGAAATCAAGCATTATTTTATCCTCCACCATGCTTCACCTTTTCGATCCATTCAATGCCCATGGTAGACAATTCAAAATATGCTCTTAAAGACACAAAAATCAGAAATCTTGAAGCTCAAGGCCGACACACTCACAACTCCAACATTGCATTCTTTGCAAACATTCTCTCAAGCTCAATTTCTCTCTCTCTCTCGGCCTAGGCTGCTTCATCACTCTCCCTAGTTTAAGCTCATCATCTTAAGGTTCATCAAGACATTCAAGACACTAAGGAACTCGACCAAGCAAGCTAGAAGCAAAAAGACATACATGCAAGCTCATAGAACCTTCATTTCGGCTTAGGTATGTTTGATAGCTTCTATTTCATTTCCTTTTTGTTCTAACCACATGCACATACTAAGGACATGGTAACTCAGCTAGGAATTAAAGAAATCAGGCATTATCCCTCGGCCAAACAAGGAGAGAAGACCATTTGTGCATCTTCAAGAGTTTTGAGCATCATTTGTTGTCAATAGGCTAAGGTAAGGGTTAATCCTTTATAAAGCTTTCCAAAACCACATGAATGCCTTTAAATGTCTATTTTTACCTCTGTACTTGTGATATATGTGTGTACATGAGCTTTTGTAAACATGCATGACAAGATATTTGGCTAGAATTTGAAGATAGGTGAAATCACGTAAATGGCAGTTTTCTGACTTGTTGGAGCAAAGTGCATTTGACCAGGTAAATTATGTTGAAAATGTGTGAAAATTGGTAGGTGACTATTTTTTCCAGTTCTAAGCATTTTTTGTAGAAATAGGCCAAGGCCAATTTCGACTCCAAGGTCTCCAAAATGGAAAAACATCGAAAGGTGTCTAAATCTGGAAAATATGGGAAAATGGAGCAGGTTTTTGGCAGTTCACTGTCCCTGTAGAACGAACCAGTTTTGACTTAGTACATGATATCTAAAATGCATGAAATTTGGTAGATTGCTAGATTTGTCAGTTCTGGACATTTTTGTCAGAAATAGACTAAGGCTAAATCTGACCCTAAGGTCCTCAAAAACGACAAGTATTGAAATGTGTACAAATCTGGACAGTTTTGCGTAGTCTCACGGTTTTGGCTATACCTCTTGAATCCGAACTCCAAATGATGCGAGGTTTATTTATGGATTTAGTTCACTCCTTAAGCTTTAATTTGACATTTTTCTCACTAGAATTGGAGATTGTTTGCTTGTCTAAATGATTGTGGGAAAACAGACCATTGTAGTGAGATTTTTGTTTAGTGATATGCTTTGAAAATTATTGTAACTTCTCTCGTTGTATTAAATGCTTGGGATTGTGGCACTTGGATGTTGTGTGGACTATTTTGGATGATTGAGGGTGTTTTAATTAATCGATGCATTGCTTGAGTTTAATTACGTGACAACTTGTGGCTTAATCGCATGGGTAAGCATGAATTGAAACCCTAGTGACTATGAAAATGCGCTAAGTATCGATCCTATGGTTACCGTGTCTAATTATGTAATTGGGGGGCTGCCCGTAGTTGTCCTTATAGCCCTAAATGTGATTCCGATGATTACATGTTGACAAGTAGACCTTTCTTGTACCCGGTCCCACGTAGATATCGTTGCATGTTGTATGACCTTATTATTTGATTGCGTGAACCCCGAAATGAGTTATATGACTTGATTCACATGTGTTACATGGCTGTCCGTTTAACATTCATGTAACTTCATGTGCCTTACAACTGAAATTACCTGTCATAGCATGCCTTGTGTGTTTACTTGTCAACGTGCAATTTTATAACTACTCGGAGGCAACCTACTTTGTTGTCCTCCTAATGTGATATGTTAAATGTTATAAATGCGCATTGCATACAAGGTTGCAACCTTTCATTGTGGCATGGTAGTGTTTCACGCATGCCGGGCGGCATCGGGCTTGCCGGTGCTACCGTGACAACCATGGTCCAATTCCATCTCTTGCTTGGCATTCCACCCTCGGAGAGTTGGGGTCGTAGGTTTTCGGGGTACATCCGGAGTACACCCAAATGGAAGAGACAAGTGGATTATTGAAGTCGGCCGCAACAATCGTATCAAAATCGATATTGAGAGCAAATGCTCACCGTATCCTTGAAATGATTGGTAATTGTATCTGTTGCTCAATTTGATTCTTATACTTTTGCGTACCTTATTACTTGTAATACGTGACATGTTTTCAAAAGGGGTTTTTCCTAAGATAACTGGAAAAAGAGTTTCAAAACGTATTTCTCGTTCCCTCTCGCTGAGTTCATAAGGACTCACCCTCTTTTTTGTCACAGGTGCAGTAGATTTGGAACAGATACCCGAAGTAAATGTGCTTGTTGATGATTCCTTGGAGTGACTACGTGCTTTGTGCTTTGCCTGAAAGTGGTTGCTATATGGATGTTGTGTTTGATTGCAAACTATTCATTTTATTGATGTAAATGAACCTGTTGTAATTTGGGTCTAATTTTGGGATTGTACTATCTATAACCGGACGAACTTCTTATTTGGTTATTTGCTTTCATTATCTTGAATAGTAGCTATCGTAGCCAATTAAACCACTAGGTGAAAAATCAACTAAGTCAATTCTATCTAATTCCACTTAGGTGCTTATTTGTAAACTAAAGAATAATAGGTACTTGCATGATAGGAAATTGATAAATAAACGGGACATAGTTATCATGCTAGGCTTATTAACCAAACGAGACTTTCAAGATAGACTAGTAGGCATATCGGTTGATGACAAAATATGAGTCCTTAATGGAATTGGATTAATGATTGGAATAATTGAGGCATTTAGAAATTAGGTCAAACTAAAAGGTCCTAACTATAGCTGTTATGCTACCGATTTTTCGAAAAACTTTTGGAGTTCTAGTCTAACGAATAAGCTTAACCTTCGTTAACCAGTTATAATTGCAAAAGAACGTGAATGATTAGATCACACCCTAGTCTAACCTCCACAGGTCGGGTTGGGGGCGTGACATAACTCCTTACGGATCAAAATTAATGGGCACCGGAGCGACGGAGACCTAGTCCCAAGCCCCACGCCCTCGGTTTGCGGGCCCAGCCTCTACGTGAAGCGAAGTTGTATTGCCCAAGGTGTCGTGGAATTCAGTAATATAAATGTGATGGATTAGGTTGTCGTCCTTTTTGCTGCTCACGACGTATGACCCGGGACGTAAAAACAGCGCAAAAGTAGAAAAGTATCCCGAAACTAATGAAAACATTTGATTTTGGGCTCCGAAAACAGGTGCAACCGAGTAGGCTTGCTGCCCCAGTCATAGAGCTCTCGGAGAGCTTTCCAACGGTATGGTGTGTGCCGCGTAACTCCTCACGGATCAAAAGTTATGGGCACCGGAGCGACGGAGACTTGGTCCCAAGCCCTACGCCCTTGGTTTGCGGGCCCAGCCTCTACGTGAAGTGAAGTTGTCTTGCCCAAGGTGCCATGGGATTCGGTAATAGAAATGTGATGGATTAGGTTATCGTCCTTTTCGCAGCTCTTGACGTACGATCCGTGACGAAAAAACAGCGCAAAAGAAGAAAAGTTCCCAGAAACTGATGAAAACGTTCGATTTTGGGCTCCGAAAATAGGCACAGCCGAGCAAGCTTTCTGCCCCCCTCGTAGAGCTCTCAGAGAGCTTTCCAACTATATGCTGTGCACCGTATAACTCCTTACGGATCAAAAGTTACGGGCACCGGAGCGACGGAGACCTGGTCCCAAGCCCCACACCCTCGGTTTGCGGGCCCAGCCTCTACGTGAAGCGAAGTTGTCTTGCCCAAGGTGCCATGGGATTCGGTAATAGAAATATGATAGATAATATTATTGTCCTTTTCACGGCTGACGACGTACGATCCGAGATGAAAAAATAGCACAAAAGACAAAAAGTGTCCCGAAACTGATGAAAACGTTCGATTTTGGGATCTGAAAACAAGCGCAGCTGAGCAGGCTTGCTGCCCCCATCGTAGAGCTCTCAAATAGCATCCCGACGGTATGCTGTTCACCGCGTAACTCCTTACGGATCAAAAGTTATGGGCATCGGAGCGACGGAGACCAGGTCCCAAGCCCCGCGACCTTGGTTTGCGGGCCCAGCCTCTATGTGTAGCGAAGTTGTCTTGCCCAAGGTGAAGTGGGATTCGGTAATAGAAATGTGATGGATTAGGTTGTCGTCCTTTTCACGGCTCACAACGTACGATCCGGGACAGAAAAACATGCAAAAGAAGAAAAGTATCCCAAAATAGATGAAAACGTTCGATTTTGGGCTCCGAAAACAAGAGCACATGAGTATGATTGCTTTCCCCATCGTAGAGCTCTTGGAGAGCGTTCCAACGGTATGTTGTGCGCCACATAACTCCTTACAGATCAAAAGTTATGGGCACCGGAGCGACGAAGACCTGGTCCCAAGCCCTACGCCCTCGGTTTACGGGCCCAGCCTCTACGTGAAGCGAAGTTGTCTTGCCTAAGGTGCCATGGGATTCGGTAATAGAAATGTGATGGATTAGGTTGTTGTCCTATTCGCAGCTCATGACGTACGATCTGGGACCCAAAAACAGCGCAAAAGAAGAAAAGTATCCTAAAACTAATGAAAAGATTCGATTTTGGGCTCCAAAAATAGGTGCAACCGAGCAGGCATACTACCCCCATCGTAGAGCTCTCAGAGAGCTTTCCAACTATATGCTGTGCACCGGATAACTCCATACGGATCAAAAGTTATGGGCACCGGAGCGACAGAGACCTGGTCCCAAGCCCCACGCCCTCGGTTTGTGGGCCCGGCCTCTACGTGAAGTGAAGTTGTCTTGTCCAGGGCGCCGTGGGATTTTAGTAACAAAAATGTGATAGATTAGGTTATCGTCCTTTTCGCAGCTGACGACGTACAATCCGGGACGAAAAAACAGTGCAAAAGACGAAAAGTGTCCCAAAACTGATGGAAACGTTCGATTTTGGGCTTCGAAAATAGGCAAAGCCGAGCAAGCTTGCTGGCCCCATCGTAGAGCTCTCGGAGAACTTTCCAACGGTATGCTGTGCGCCGCGTAACTACTTACGAATCAAAAGTTATGGGCACCGGAGCGACGGAGACCTTGTCACAAGCTCCACGCCTTGGTTTGCGGGCCCAGCCTCTACGTGAAACGAAGTTGTCTTTCCCAAGGTATCGTACGATTCGGTAATAGAAATGTGATGGATTAGGTTGTCGTCCTTTTTGCGGCTGATGACGTACGATCCGGGATGAAAAACTGCGCAAAAGACGAAAAGTGTCCCGAAACTGATGAAAACGTTCGATTTTGGGCTTCGAAAATAGGCGCAGCTGGGAAAGCTTGCTACCCCTATCGTAGAGCTCTCGGAGAGCTTTTCAACGGTATGCTATGCGCCGCGTAACTACTTACGAATCAAAAATAATGGGCACCGGAGCGACGGAGACCTTGTCCCAAGCCACATGCCCTCGGTTTGCGAGCCCAGCCTCTACATGAAACGAAGTTGTCTTGCCCAAGGTATCGTGCAATTTGGTAATAGAAATGTGATGGATTAGGTTGTCGTCCTTTTCGCGGTTGATTACGCACGATCCGGGATGAAAAAACAGCGCAAAAGAAGAAAAGTGTCCCCAAACTAATAAAAACGTTCGATTTTGGGCTCTAAAAATAGGCGCAACCGAGCAGGCTTGATGCCCCCATTGTAATGCTCTCGAACAGCATTCCAACGATATGCTGTCCTCCGCGTAACTCCTTACGGATCAAAAGTTATGGGCACCAGAGTGATGGAGACCAGGTCCTAAGCCCCGCGCCCTTGGTTTGCTGGCCCACCCTCCACGTGAAGCGAAGTTGTCTTGCCCAAGGTGCCATGGGATTCGGTAATAGAAATGTGATGGATTAGGTTGTCGTCCTTTTCGCGGCTCACGACGTACGATCCAGGACGGAAAAACAGCGCAAAAGACGAAAGTGTCCCAAAACTAATGAAAATGTTCGATTTTAGGGTCCAAAAACACGAGCACCCGAGTAGGATTGTTGTCCCCATCGTAGAGCACTCGGAGAGCTTTCCAACGGTATTCTGTGCGTCGCATAACTCCTTACAGATCAAAAGTTATGGGCACCGGAGCGACGAAGACCTGGTCCCAAGCCCCACGCCCTATGTTTGCGGGCCCAGCCTCTACGTGAAGCGAAGTTGTCTTGCCTAAGGTGCCGTGGGATTCAGTAATAGAAATGTGATGGATTAGGTTGTTGTCCATTTCGCAGCTCATGATGTATGATCCGAGACGAAAAAACAGCGCAAAAGAAGAAAAGTGTACTAAAACTGATGAAAACATTCAATTTTGGGCTCTAAAAATAGGCGCAACCGAGCAGGCTTGCTGCCTCTGTCGTAGAGCTCTTGGAGAGCTTTCCAACTATATGCTGTGTGTGAGGCCCGACCTCGATTTATGTGCGATACCTCATTTCGTGTGCCCTAATCTAGATTTGCATGCCTTGACCTAGGTTTAAGAGTCGTGTTTTATTTTGTGTGCCTTGCATTGAATTATGGCATACATTTAGGGTTACGTGCATTTGCTTGGGAAACGTGCATTCGTCTCGTAGTTCGTGCCTGACCTCGTAGTACTTGCCCTAAACCTAGGAAAGCGTGCCCTCACGCTAATCAAGAAAGCATCTTACACGAAGCACTAGATCATTAATTAATCCTATAAACTCCACTAACTAATATTAAAATGCTAATTCAACTCACTAGAAGACGAAATCTCACAAAAAGTTAGACATTCTTATTCTTTATTCTTTATTCTTTTGTATATTCCAAGCACTCAACTAAAAAATGCTCAAACAAGACAAAAAATTCCGATTTGAACACTAGCTTGGCCGACCACATGGAGCCTTTTACAATGCTTTGCAATTTCAAAATCTATTCCTAGACATTCTATGACAACTAATGACACAATGCATAAAAAAATGACTCAAAAACCCTGCCCAATGCATCAAAATCTCGACCCATTCACTTGCCCATGCTAGACAATTCAAAAAATGCTCCTTGAAGACACAAATTCAGAATTTTCAAGGCCTTAGGCCGACACAAGCATCAAACCTTTCAAGCTTTTCATTTTTTTTTCCATTCTTTCTCACATTCTCTCATTTTCTCTCATTTCTTCTCTCTCTCTCTCTCTCTCGGCCTTGGCTGAAGTTCTACTCTCCATAGCTTGAGTTCATCATCCTAAGGTTCTTCAAGACATGCAAGCTACTTTTGACTCTAAGGTCCCCAAAATGGCAAAACATTGAAAGGTGTCCAAATCTGGAAAATCTCGAAAAATGAAGCAGGTTTTGGCAGATACACTGTCCTTGTCGAACGAACCAGTTTTTACTTAGTAAATGATATCCAAAATGAATGAAATTTGGTGTACTACTATATTTTTCAGTTCTGGACATTTTTTTCAGAAATAGACTAAGGCTAAATCGGACCCTAAGGTACTTAAAATCGACAAGTATTGAAATGTGTGCAAATCTGGACAGTTTTGCGTAGTCTCACGGTTTTGGCTATAACTCTTGAACCCGAACTCCAAATGATGCAAGGTTTGTTTCTGGATTTAGCTCACTCCGTAAGATTTAATTTGACATTTTTTTCACTGGAATTGGAGTTTTTTTGGTTTTCTCAATATTTGTGAGAAGACAGACCATTGCAGTGAGGTTTTCAATTAGGGATTTGCTTTGAAAATTATTGTAACTTACCTTGTTGTATTAAATGCTTGGGATTGTGACACTTGGATGTTGTGTGGACTGTTTTGAATGCTTGAGGGTGTTTGAATTAACCAATGCATGGCTTGAATTTAATTACGTGACAACTTGAAGCTTAATCGCACGGGTGAGCATGAAATGAAACCCTAATGACTAGGAAAAACTCGGTAAGTGTTGATCCTATGGATATCGTGTTTGATTATGTAATTAGTAGGCTGCCCGTAGTTTCCCTCATAGCCCTAAACATGATTTTGCTGATTACATGTTGACAAGTAGGCCTTTCTTGCACCCGATCCCACGTAAACGTCGTTGCATGTTGTATGACTTTATTATTTGATTACTTGAACTTCGAAATGAGTTATATGACTTGATTTACATGCGTTACATGGCTGCCCGTTTAATATTCATATAACTCCGTGTGCTTTACAAGTGAAATTACTTGTCATATTGTGCCTCGCGTGTTTACTTGTCAATGTACAATCTTATGACTGCTTGGAGGCAACCTACTTTGTTGTCCTCCTAATGTGATATATTAAATGTCATAAATGTGCATTGCATACAAGGTTGCAACCTTTCATTCTAGCGTGGTAGCATTCACGCACACCAGGCGGCATCGGGCTTGCCGGTGTAACCGTGACTACCATTGTCTAATTCCCTCTCTCGCTTAGGGGCTAGACTTCCTCGGAGAGTTGGGTCGTAGGATTTCGGGGTACATCTGGAGTACACCCATTTGGCGTGATAAGGGGATGATTTGAAGTCTGCCACAACAACTGATACTGGAAATGAACTTAGAGCAAAAGCTCACTGTATCCTTTTCACTATGTGTATAAGTACTCTCGCTTGGTTCCTAGAGGATCTCGAGGAGGAAAGACGTGTAATTGTGTTCTTTTACTTTTATATTACATTATGAACTTACTTGTGATATATGTCATGCTTGCAAAAGGGTTTCCATAATTGAACCAGAAAAAGAGTTTCAAAACTTATTTCTCGTTCCCCCTCGCTGAGTTCATAAGGACTCACCCTCTTTTATCATCTCAGGTGAAGAAGACCAGGAACAGGTACCCGAGAACAACGTGCCTATTGATGATTCCTTGGAATAATTGCTTGCCCTACGTGCCTTACTTGACTATGGCCATTTTGTGATCGATATGTTGCTTGAAGAATATTTCTTATGTTGCTTGTTATTGTATTGTAAATGACCCCCGTTGTAATTTGGGGTCTAATTTTGGGTTGTACTGATCGTAACTAGATAGACACTCTTGTGGTTGTTTTGCTATCGCTACTGGTTAGTATCTATCGCAAGCTTATAAAGCATCAGGTAAAGGATTAAGTAAAATGAATCTATCCAATCTTAAGCAGGTACTCATTGTTAAGCTAAGATCAACAGACACTTTTGTAATAAGGATTAACAAACAAACGAGACATAGTATCATGCTAGGTTGTCAATCAAACGAGACTTCGAGATAACTAGTTGGCGTTTCGATTGGTGATAAATAGTAATCTTAGTTAGAAATGAAATTGAAATTGGAAATTTTGAGGCCTTTAGAAAACTAGGTCAAACTAAAGAGTCTAATTAAAACCGTTATGCTGCCGATTTTTTGGAGAATTTGTGGAGTTTTGGTTAAACGTTAAGTGTTAAACCTTCTTGAACGATTAAGTACGTAAAAGGACTTGAATGTCTAGATCACTCCCTAGTCTAACCTATATAGGTCGAGTTGGGGCGTGACACTGTGCACCGCATAACTGCTTACGGATCAAAAGTTATGGGCACTAGAGCAACGGAGACCTGATCCCAAGCCCCACGCCCTCGGTTTGCGGGCCCAGCCTCTACGTGAAGCAAAGTTGTCTTGCCCAAGGTGCCGTGGGATTCGGTAAAATAAATATGATAGATTAGGTTATCGTCCTTTTCGTGGCTGACGACGTACGATCCGGGACGAAAAAATAGCACAAAAGACGAAAAGTGTCCCGAAACTGATGAAAACGTTCAATTTTGAGCTTCAAAAACAGGCTTAGCCGAGCAAGCTTGCTGCCCCCGTCGGAGAGCTCTCGGAGAGCTTTCCAACGGTATGCTGTGCGCCGCGTAACTCCTTACGGATCAAAAGTTATGGGCACCGGAGCGACGGAGACCTAATCCCAAGCCCCACACCCTCGGTTTGCGGGCCCAGCCTCTATGTGAAGTGATGTTGTATTGCCTAAGGTGTCGTGGGATTCGGTAATAAAAATGTGATGAATTAGGTTGTCGTCCTTTTCGCAGCTCACGACGTACGACCCGGGACAGAAAAATAGCGCAAAAAAAGAAAAGTGTCTCAAAATTGATGAAAACGTTCAATTTTGGGCTCCAAAAATAGGTGCAACTGAGCAGGCTTGCTGCCTCCGTTGTAGAGCTCTCGGAGAGCTTTCCAACAGTATGCTGTGTGCCGCGTGACTCCTCACGGATCAAAAGTTATGGGTACAGGAACGACGGAGACCTGGTCCCATGGCCCACGCCCTCGGTTTGCAGGCCCAGCCTCTACGTGAAGCGAAGTTGTCTTACCCAAGGTCCCGTAGGATTCGGTAATAGAAATGTAATGGATTAGGTTATCGTCCTTTTCGCGGCTCACGACGTACGATCTATGACAAAAAAACAGCGCAAAAGAAAAAAAATGTCCAGAAATAGATGAAAACGTTTGATTTTGGGCTCCAAAAAATAGGCGCAGCCGAGCAGGCTTGCAGCCTCCGTCGTAGAGCTCTTAGAGAGCTTCCCAACTATATGTTGTGCACCGCATAACTCCTTACGGATCAAAAGTTATGGGCACCGGAGCGACGGAGATCTGGTCCCAAGCCCCACGCCCTCGGTTTGCCGGCCCAGTCTCTACGTGAAGTGAAGTTGTCTTGCCCAAGGTACCGTGGGATTAGGTAATAGAAATGTGATAGATTAGGTTATCATCCTTTTTGCGGCTGACGACATACAATCTAAGACGAATAAACAGCGTAAATGACGAAATGTGTCTCGAAACTGATGAAACCATTTGATTTGGGCTTCGAAAATAGGCGCAGCCGAGCAAGCTTGCTGCCCCCATCATAAAGCTCTCGGAGAGCTTTCCAACAGTATGTTGTGTGCTGCGTAACTCCCTACGGATCAAAAGTTATGGGCACCGGAGCGACGGAGACCATGTTCCAAGCCCCACGCCCTCGGTTTCTATGTGAAATGAAGTTTTCTTGCCCAAGGTATCGTGGGATTCAGTAATAGAAATGTGATGGATTAGGTTGTCATCCTTTTTGCGGCTGACGACGTACGATCCGAGATAAAAAAACAGCGCAAAAATTGAAAAGTGTCCCGAACTGATGAAAATGTTCGATTTTTGGCTCTGAAAACAAGAGCAGCCTAGCAGGCTTGCGGCCCCCATTGTAGAGCTCTCGAACAGCATTCCAACGGTAAGCTGTGCGCCGCGTAACTCCTTACGGATCAAAAGTTAAAGACACCGGAGCGACGGAGACCAGGTCTCAAGCCCCGCGCCCTTGGTTTGGGGGCCTAGCCTCTATGTTAAGCGAAGTTGTCTTGCCTAAGGTGCCATGGGATTCTGTAATAGAAATGTGATGGATTAGGTTGTCGTCCTTTTCGCGGCTCACGACGTACGATCCGGGACGAAAAAACATCGCAAAAGAAGAAAAGTGTCCCAAAACTGATGAAAACGTTCAATTTTGGGCTCCGAAAACAAGAGCACCCTAGCAAGATTATTGTCCCCATCGTTGAGGTCTCAGAGAGCTTTCCAACGGTATGTTGTGCGCCGCATAACTCCTTACAGATCAAAAGTTATGGGCACCGGAGCGACGGAGACTTGGTCCCAAGCCCCATGCCCTCGGTTTGCGGGCCCAGACTCTACGTGAAGCGAAGTTGTCTTGCCCAAGGTGCCATGGGATTCGGTAATAGAAATGTGATGGATTAGGTTGTTGTTCTTTTCGTAGCTCATGACGTACGATCCAGGACGGAAAAACAGAGCAAAAGAAGAAAAGTATCCTAAAACAAATGAAAACATTCGATTTTGGGCCCCAAAAATAGATGCAACCGAGCGGGCTGGCTGCCCCTGTCGTAGAGCTCTCGGAGAGCTTTCCAACGGTATGCTGTGCACCACGTAACTCCTTTCGGATCAAAAGTTAAGGGCACCGTAGAGGTGGAGACCTAGTCCCAAGCCCTACGCCCTCAGTTTGCGGGCCCAATCTCTACGTGAAGTGAAGTTGTATTGCCCAAGGTACCGTGGGATTCGGTTATAGAAATGTGATGGATTAGATTGTCATCCTTTTCGCGGCTCACGACGTATGACCCGGGACGGAAAAACAGCGCAAAAGAAGAAAATTGTCCCAAAACTGATGAAAATGTTCGATTTTGGGCTCCAAAAATAAGTACAACTGAGCAGGCTTGCTGCACCCATTGTAGAGCTCTCAGAGAGCTTTCCGACGGTATGCTGTGCACTGCGTAACTCTTTACGGATCAAAAGTTATGGGTACCGGAGCGACGGAGACCAGGTCCCAAGTCCCATGCCCTTGGTTTGTGGGTCCAGCCTCTACGTGAAGCAAAGTTGTCTTGCCTAAGGTGCCGTGGGATTCGGTAATAGAAATTTGATGGATTAGGTTGTCGCCCTTTTCACGGCTCACAACGTACGACTCGGGACAAAAAAACAGCGCAAAGGTAGAAAAGTGCCCCGAAACTGATGAAAACATTCGATTTTGGTCTTTTAAAATAAGCACAACCGGGCATGCTTGTTGTCCCCATCGTAGAGCTCTCAGAGAGCTTTCCAACGGTATGCTGTGTGCTGCGTAACTCTTCACGGATCAAAAGTTATGGGCATCGGAGCGACGGAGACCTGGTCCGAATCCCCACGCCCTCGGTTTGCGGGCCCAGCCTCTACGTGAAGCGAAGTTGTCTTGCCCAAGGTGCCATGGGATTCGGTAATAGAAATGTGATGGATTAGGTTATCGTCATTTTCGCGGCTCATGACGTATAACCCAAGATGGAAAAACAGCGCAAAAGAAGAAAAGTGTCCCGAAACTAATGAAAACGTTCAATTTTGGGCTCCAAAAATAGGGGCAACCGAGCAGGCTTGCTACCCCCGTCGTAGAGCTCTCGTAGTGCTTTTCAACGGTAAGTTGTGCGCCGCGTAACTCCTCACGGATCAAAAGTTATGGGCACCGGAGCGACGGAGACCTGGTCCCAAGCCCTACGCCCTCGATTTTCAGGCCTAGCCTCTACGTGAAGCGAAGTTGTCTTGCCCAAGGTGCCATGGGATTCGGTAATAGAAATATGATGGATTAGGTTATCGACCTTTTCGCGGCTCACGACATACGATCCGTGATGGAAAAACAGCGCAAAAGACAAAAAATGTCCCAAAACTGATGAAAACGTTCAATTTTGGGCTCTGAAAACTGGTGCAACCGAGCAAGCTTGCTGTCTCCATCGTAGAGCTCTTGGAGAGCTTTCCAACGGTATGCTGTGCGCTGCGTAACTCCTTATGGATCAAAAGTTATGGGCACCGGAGCGACAGAGACCTTGTCCCAAGCCCCACGCCCTCGGTTTGTGGGCCCAGCCTCTACATGAAGCGAAGTTGTCTTGCCCAAGGTGCCGTGGGATTTGGTAGTAGAAATGTGATAGATTAGGTTGTCGTCCTTTTCGCGGCTCACAACGTACGACTTGGGACGAAAAAATAGTGCAAAAGAAGAAAAGTGTCTCAAAACTAATGAAAACATTCGATTTTGTGCTCCAAAAATAGGCACTACCGAGCAGGCTAGTTTCCCCCGTCATAGAGCTCTCGGAGAGCTTTCCAACGGTATGTTGTGCGTTGCGTAACTCCTCACGGATGAAAAGTTATGGGCACCGGAGTGACAGAGACTTGGTCCCAAGGACCACGCCCTCGGTTTGCGGGCCCAGCCTCTCCGTGAAGCGAAGTTGTCTTGCCCAATGTGCCATTGGATTCGATAATAGAAATGTGATGGATTAGGTTATCGTCCTTTTCGCGGCTCACGACGTACGATCCGTGATGGAAAAACAGCGCAAAAGAAGAAAAGTGTCCCGAAACTGATAAAAACATTCGATTTTGTGCTCCAAAAATAGGAGCAGGCGAGCAGGCTTGCTGGCCCCGTAGTAGAGCTCTCGGAGAGCTTTCCAACTATATGTTGTGCGCCGCATAACTCTTTACGGATCAAAAGTTATGAGCACTGGAGTGATGGAGACCTGGTCCTTAACCCCACGCCATCGGTTTGCGGGCCCAGCCTCTACGTGAAGCGAAGTTGCCTTGCCCAAGGTGTCGTGGGATTCGGTAATAGAAATGTGATGGATTAGGCTGTCATCTTTTTCACGGCCGACGACGTACGATCCGGGATGAAAAAATAGGGCAAAATACGAAAAGTGTCCCGAAACTTATGAAAACGTTCAATTTTGGGCTTCGAAAACAGGCGCAGCCGAGCAAGCTTGCTGCACCCGTCGGAGAGCTCTCGGAGTGCTTTCCAATGGTATGCTGTGTACCTCGTAACTCCCTATGGATCAAAAGTTATGGGCACCGGAGCGATAGAGACCTTGTCCCAAGCCCCACGCCCTCGGTTTGCCTGCCCAGCCTCTACGTGAAGCGAAGTTGTCTTGCCCAAGGTGCCGTGGGATTCAGAAATAGAAATGTGATAGATTAGATTGTCGTCCTTTTCACGGCTCACGATGTACGATCCGGGATGAAAAAACAGCGCAGAAGAAGAAAAGTATCCCGAATCTGATGAAAATGTTCAATTTTGGGCTCTGAAAACAACCTTAACCGAGCAGGCTTGCTTCCTTCATCGTAGAGCTCTCGAAGAGCTTTCCAACATTATGTTGTGCGCCGCGTAACTCTTTGCGGATCAAAAGTTATGGGCACCGGAGCGACAGAGACTAGGTCCCAAGCCCCGCGCCCTCGGTTTGCGGGCCAAGCCTCTATGTGAAGTGAAGTTGTCTTGCCCAAGGTGTCGTTGGATTCGGTAATAGAAATGTGATGGATTAGGTTGTCGTCCTTTTCGCGACTCACGACGTATGATCCGGGACGGAAAAACAGCGCAAAAGAAGAAAAGTGTCCCAAAACTGATGAAAACGTTTGATTTTAGGCTCCAAAAGCAAGAGCACCCGAGCAGGCATTCTGTCCCTATCGTAGAACTCTCGGAGAGCTTTCCAACGGTATGCTAAGAACGTAGAGGAGGTAGGATGGGCAGTTGGTCAGATCTAGTATGGATCGTACATGGACGGTAGTTGGAGTCGTATGCTGTGCGCCACGTAACTCCTTACGGATCAAAACTTATGGGTACCGGAGCGACGGAGACCTTTTCCCATGCCCCCTCTACGTGAAACGAAATTGTCTTGCCCAAGGTGCCGTGGGATTCGGTAATAGAAATGTGATGGATTAGGTTGTCGTCCTTTTCGTGGTTGACGACGTACGATCCGGGATGAAAAAATAGAGCAAAAGACGAAAAGTGTCCCAAAATTGATGAAAACGTTCGATTTTGGGCTTCAAAAATAGGCGCAGCCGAGCAAACTTGCTGCCCTTGTCGTAGAGCTCTCGGAGTTCTTTCCAACGGTATGCTGTGTGCCACGTAACTCCTTACGGATCAAAAGTTATAGGCACCAGAGCGATAGAGACCTTTTCCCAAGCCCCATCTACGTGGAACGAAATTGTCTTGCCCAAGGTGCCGTGGGATTCGGTAATAGAAATGTGATGGATTAGGTTGTCGTCCTTTTCACGGTTGACGACGTACGATCCGGGATGAAAAAATAGAGCAAAAGATGAAAAGTGTCCCAAAACTGATGAAAACGTTCGATTTTGGGCTTCAAAAATAGGCACAGCAGAGCAAGCTTTCTGCCCCCGTCGTAGAGCTCTCGGAGTTCTTTCCAACGATATGCTGTGCGCCACGTAACTCCTTACGGATCAAAAGTTATGGGCACTGGAGCGACGGAGACCTTGTCCCAAGCCCCACGCCCTCGGTTTGCGGGCCCTGCCTCTATGTGAAGCGAAGTTGTCTTGCCCAAGGTGCCATGGGATTCAGTAATAGAAATGCGATGGATTAGGTTGTCGTCCTTTTCACAGCTCATGACGTACGATCCGGGATGAAAAAACAGCGTAAAAGAAGAAAAGTGTCCCGAATCTGATGAAAACGTTCGATTTTGGGCTCTGAAAGCAAGCGCAGCCGAGCAGGCTTGTTGCCCCCATCGTAGAGCTCTCGAAGATATTTCCAACGGTATGTTGTGCACTGCGTAACTCCTTACAGATCAAAAGTTATGGGCACCGGAGCGACGGAGACTTGGTCCCAAGCCCCACGCCCTCGGTTTGCGGGCCCAGCCTCTACGTGAAGCGAAGTTGTCTTGCCCAAGGTACCATGGGATTCGATAATACAAATGTGATAGACTAGGTCGTCATCCTTTTTGCGGCTGATGACGTACGATCCGGGATGAAAAAACAGCGCAAAAGAAGAAAACTGTCCCTAAACTGATGAAAACTTTAGATTTTGGGCTTCGAATATAGGCGCAGCTGTGAGGCCCGACCTCAATTTGCATGTGATACCTCGTTTTGTGTACCCTAACCTAGAATTGCGTGCCTTGACCTAGGTTTAAGAGTAGTATCTCGTTTTATGTGCCTTGCATCGAATTACGTGCATTCATTTAGGGTTGCGTGCATTTTCTTGGGAAATGTGCATTCATGTCATAGTTCATGCTTTACCTCGTAGTGCGTGCCCTAAACCTAGAAAAGCATACCCGCACGCTAATCAAGAAAGCATCTTACACGAAGCACTAGATTATTAATTAATCCTACAAATTTCACTAACTAATATTATTATTCTAAGTCAATGCACTAGAAGACAAAAGTTCACCAAAAGCTAAATATTCTTATTCTTTATTCTTTATTCTTTTGCACATTCCAAGCACATACAGTAAAATAATTCTCAAAACATAACAAAATTCAGATTTGGACAATGCTTTGGCTGACCATAGGATGCAAGTTGATAAGCCTTTGCATAAATTAAACTAAGCCTAGACAAACTATGACAATTACTTCAAACAATGCATTAAAAAATGACCTAAAACCCTACCCAATGCTCCACGTTCTCGGCCCACTCAAATGCCCATGCTAAGACAATTCAAAATGCTCAAAAAAATGACACAAATCAGATTGTTGAAGCTCAAGGCCGACCACATGCTCAAGCACCTCATTTCTTTCTCTCATTCTCTCATCTTCTCATTTTCTCCTCTCTCTCTCTCGGCCTTAGCATTTTCATAAGCTTCCAAGACTGAAAAATTTCTCCCCATAACACACAAGCATCGTCCAAGGCAAAGGAAAGCAAGCAAGAAGCAAAAAACACATGCAAGCACACAAGAACTCTTCATTTCGGCCTAGGTATGTTTGATAGCTTTTCTTTCATCTCCCTTTTGTTCTAACCACATGCACATACTAAGAACATGGTAACTCAGCTAGGAATTAAGGAAATCAAGCAATATCTCTTGGCCAAACAAGGAGAGAAGACCATTTTGTGCATCTTCAAGAGTTTTGAGCATCATTTGTTGTCAATAGGCTAAGGTGAGTGTTAATCCTTTTTAAAAGCTTTCAAAAACCACATGCATGCCTTCCTATGTCTGGATTTACCCCTGTACTTGTTGTATATGTGTGTGCATGAGCTTATATAACCATGCATGGCAAGATATTCGGTTAGAACTTGAAGATAGGACAAATCGCGTAGCTGGCAGATTTCTGACTTGTTAGAACGAAGTGTATTTGGCTTGGTAAATGATGTTGAAAATATGTGAAAATTGGTAGGTGACTATTTTAGCTAGTTCTGAGAATTTTTCGTAGAAATAGGCCAAGGCCAATTTTGACTCTAAGGTCTCCAAAATGGAAAAACATCGAAAGGTGTCTAAATCTGGAAAATCTGGGAAAATGGAGCAGGTTTTTGGCAGTTCACTGTCCTTGTAGAACGAAATAGTTTTGACCTAGTAAACGATATCTAAAATGCATGAAATTTGGTAGGTTGCTATATTTTTCAGTTCTGGACATTTTTGTCAGAAATAGACTAAAGATAAATCTGACCCTAAAACCCTAAAAAATGGCAAGTATTGAAATATGTACGAATCTGGACAGTTTTGCGTAGTCTCACGGTTTTAACTATAACTCTTGAATCCGAACTCCAAATGATGCGAGGTTTGTTTCTGGATTTAGCTCACTTAATAAGATTTAATTTGAAATTTTGTTCACTAGAATTGGAGATTGTTTGCTTGTCTAAATGATTGTGGGAAAACAAACCATTGCAGTGAGGTATTTATTTAGTGATATACTTTGAAAAAATATTGTAACTTCTCTTGTGATATTGAATGCTTGGGATTGTGGCACTTGGATGTTGTGTGGACTGTTTTGTATGGTTGAAGATGTTTTAATAAATTGATGCATGGTTTGGGTTAGTTACGTGACAACTTGTGGCTTAAATCGCACGTGTAAGCATGAATTGAAACCCTATTGAATATGAAAACTCGCTAAGTGTTGATCCTATGGTTATTGTGTCCAATTGTGTGATTAGTGGGCTGCCTAAGAAATGTTAAGTATGCTTGAAATGTGATTCCCGATGATTACATGTTGATATGTAGACCTTTCTTGCACCCGGTCTCACGTAGACGTCGTTTCATGTTTGTATAAACTTATTATCTGATTACGTGAACCCCAAAATGAGTTATATGACTTGATTTACATGTGTTACATGGCAGCCTGTTTAATATTCATATAACTCCATGTGCTTTACAATTGAAATTACATGTCAAAGCATGCCTCGTGTGTTTACTTGTCAATGTGCGATCTTATGACTGCTCGGAGACAACCTACTTTGTTGTCCTCCTAACGTGATATATTAAATGTTATAATGTGCATTGCATACAAGGTTGCAACCTTTCATTCTGGCATGGTAGCGTTCACGCACACCGGGCGGTATCGGGCTTGTCGGTGCAATCGTGACTACCATGGTCCAATTCCCTCTCTCGCTTGAGGGCTAGACTTCCTCAGAAAGTTTGGTCATAGGATTTTGGGGTACATCCGGAGTACACCCATTTGGCGTGATAAGTGGATGATTTGATGTTGGCCGCAACAACTGATATTGGAAATGAATTGAGAGCAAAAGCTCACCATATTCTTTTCACTATGTGTATAAGTACTCTCGCTTGGTTCCTAAAGCACTTCGGGGAGGAAAGACGGGTAATTGTGTTCTTTTACTTTTATATTACAATATAAACTTATTTGTGTTATATGTCATGCTTTCAAAAAGGGTTTTTTCATAAGTTGAACTGGAAAAAGAGTTTCAAAATGTATTTCTCATTCCCCCTCGCTAAGTTCATAAGGACTCACCCTCTTTTATCATCTCAGGTGAAGAAGATCAGGAACAGGTACCTGAGGATAACGTGCCTATTGATGACTCCTTGGAGTGATTACCTGCCCTACGTGCCTTACTTGACTGTGGCTATTTGAGAACGATATGTTTGTTTTGAAGACTATCTCTTATGTTGTTGTCATTGTTATTGTAAAAGACCCCTGTTGTAATTTGGGGTCTAATTTTTGTTTAAACTGATCATAACTAGATAGACACTCTTTTAGTCATTTTGTTATCACCAATTTGGTTTAGTATCTATCATAGGCTTATGAAGTATTAGGCAAAGGGTTAAGTAAAAAGAATCTATCCAATCTTAAGCAGGTACTCATTTGTAAGCTAAGATCAACAGGTACTTGTGTAACAGGGATTGTCACATAAACGAGACATAATTAATATGCTAGGTTGTTAATCAAACGAGACTTCGAGATAACTAGCAGGCTTTTCGATTGGTGATAAATAGTAATCTTAGTTGGAAATGAATTTGAGATTGAAAGTTTTGAGCCGTTTAGAAAATTAGGTCAAACTAAAGAGCCCAATTACAGCGTTATGCTACCGGTTTTTCGAAAATCTTTTGGAGTTCTAGGTTAATGTTAAGTGTTAAATCTTAATGAATGATTAAGTATGTGAAATGGTATAAATGATTAGATCATACCCTAGTCTAACCTCTATAGGTCGGGTTAGAGCGTGACACCTTATATTAATGGTATCAGAGCATAGATTGCTTAAGCCGGTTTTAACTCTTGGACCATGCGTAGAAGCCCTAAGGTTATTGGGATGACTTGTTTATGTGTGTTAATGTGTGACAATATCAGTTGTGCCTTCTCTGTTTCTATGTGCTTATATGATTGAGATGTCTTAATTGTTTCGAGAATTGTATGTCTA
Organism: Ehretia macrophylla; assembly: GCA_037974665.1. Lineage (NCBI taxonomy): Eukaryota > Viridiplantae > Streptophyta > Magnoliopsida > Boraginales > Ehretiaceae > Ehretia > Ehretia macrophylla. The sequence continues at coordinate 32,855,726 of CM075777.1, forward strand.
TGTAAAATTGTATGTTGCATACCTTATACATTAAATTCTTGTCTTGTCGTATTCCAATAAATTATGCATCATAATCTGTGCCTATAGATGGCTGGCCCTAGTACCCGTAATACTAATAGGAGCGATGAGCCTCAAGAAGCCGGAGATGCTCATCAAACTAATCCTGGCATGGCCATGTTTAACATGATGGCGAATGCTATGGATCGCGTGTTGCGAGCGATGGAACGTCAAGATGCACGTGAAGCAAACAACAACAAGAATGGTGGTAACAATGGGAGAAATAGCAAAATGCAGGAGTTCCTTGACTTTCACCCGTCCAAATTCTACGTGGAAGCTAATGATGAAAAGGCAGAGGCTTGGCTATCTGAGTTTCAAAGGATTTTCAGGCCACTTGACTATACTGATGAGGAAAAGATTGAGTTCGCTGTGTTTCTGTTGCACGGGGATGTTGAGCATTGGTGGCACGCTGTGGAGGCACTTTGAGAAACTGATCATACACCTCGTTTGTGGGGTAATTTCGCTAAGGCATTCAAGGAAAAATATGTACCTGCAGTTTCCAAGCAGAGGCGAATTGAAGAATTCATGCACTTGAACCAGGGTAACATGACGGTGGCCTAGTATAAGGCTCGTTTCGACAGACTGTCCCGTTATGCTCAATACATGGTCAGTACCCCTAAGGCGAAGATGTGGAAATTTATGAATGGGTTAAGGCCAGAAATTCAGGATCAGTTGGCTTCGCATGACTTTACTACCTATTCTGCTCTCCTTGTTGCTACCTCCCTAATTGAGAAGAGGAAACTTGATAGAGCCAGTTTAACCCAGCCGAACAAGAAACCATATCAGCCTCCAGGACAACAGAGGAAATTCCAGACTCAGAGTCGCAGTTAGGGCCAAAGCCAGAATAGACCAGTCAATAACCGTGGTCCGACTAAAGCACAATCAGCCTCTTCCACCCGCTAATCCATAGGTAGTTCACCTGTTACTCAGTCTATCAACTGTTCTTACTGTGACAAGAAGGGTCACACCGAGGCCCAGTACTGGAAGAAGTCAGGACGATATGTACGGTGTGGTAGTGATCAGCATCAGATCAAGGATTGCCCTAAATGGCAAGGGGGACAAAATCAGATTAAACCAGCTGATAAAGGCAAGACTCCAGTTCCTACAGTTCAGGCCCGAGCTTATGCTATTGAGTACGAGGAGCTTCTTGAGGAGACCGCTATTGTTAAAGGTACATTCTTGATACTAAATCAACCTGTTAGGGTGCTAATTGATCCAGGTGCTACTCATTCATTTATTACTCCCTTATGTGTACAACGTGTGAAATTACGAGTTGTATGTTTGCCTTACGAAGTAGAAGTTGGTACTCCGATGGGTTCTAAACTTGTTACTAGCTCAGCTTGTGAAGCATGTAAAATCCAAATTAAGGATAGGATATTCTCAGCCAATCTTATAGTGTTACCCTTTTGAGACTATGATGTCATCTTAGGGATGGACTGGTTGGCAAAGCATCATGCCCAACTAGATTGCTGGACGAAGATTGTAATATTCCAGATACCTGGTCAACCAACATTGGAGGTAATGGGTCGAAGAGACTTTACTGGGAGTTCCATCATTTCATCTACGAAAGTAGTGAAGTCCTTGAGAAAAAGGTGTAGTGGATACTTAGCTTACCTCATCAACAAGCTATCGGACAAAGCTAAGTTGGAGGAGATGCCAGTGATTAAAGATTATGCTGACGTGTTTCCAGAAGAATTGCCCGATTTACCCCCGGATCAAAAAATCAAGTTTGTAATAGAAGTACTGCTTGGCACCCAACCAATATCTAAAGCTCCTTATCGTATGGCACTAGCCGAGCTACAAGAATTGAAGGACCAATTGCAAGGATTGTTGAAGAAGGGGTTTGTTCAACCAAGTTCTTCACCGTGGGGCGCACCAGTCCTATTTGTAAAGAAGAAAGGCGGAACGTTGAGGCTATGCATCGATTACCGAGGATTGAACCAAGTGACCGTCAAGAATAGATACCCACTTCCACTAATCGATGAGTTGTTTGATCAACTTCAAGGAGCTAAAGTGTATTCGAAACTCGACTTGAGACAAGGGTATTATCAGCTACGGATCAAAAAGGAGGATGTGCCTAAATCGGCTTTCAGGACGAGATATGGGCATCATGAATTTGTGGTGATTTCATTTGGGCTAACTAATGCCCCTGCAGCTTTCATGGACTTGATGCACAAGGTGTTTCAACCCTACTTACATCAATTTGTGGTGATCTTTATTGATGATATTTTGGTATACTCGAAATCTGAGGATGGGCATGAACAACATCTGCGATTGGTATTGTAGAAACTTTGAGAGAATCAATTGTATGTAAAGTTTAGCAAATGCGAATTTTGGTTGCGGCAGATTGCATTCTTGGGGCACATCATATCCCAAGAGGGAATAGCGGTGGACCTAGCAAAGATAGAAGCAGTGATGTCTTGGAAGAAGCCGAAAAATGTTACGGAAGTTCGGAGTTTTCTTGGTTTAGCCGGCTATTAGCGGAGATTCGTGAAGTATTTCTCAAAGATTGCAGGACAGTTTACAAAGCTCACTCAAAAGAAAACAAAGTTCGTGTGGGATGACAAGTGTGAGAACAGCTTTCAAGAATTGAAGAAAAGATTGACTACCGCACCTGATCTTGCATTGCCTGAAGGGAGTCAAGGCTTTGTAATCTAGAGCGATGCTTCGAAGGAAAGACTGGGTTGTGTGTTAATGCAAAATGGTAGAGTGATTGCGTATGCCTCTAGGAAACCGAAACCGTATGAATTGAATTACCCAACACATGATTTGGAGTTGGCGGCTATTGTGTTTGCACTCAAGAAATGGAGGCTCTGTCTGTGGGGTAACAAGTTTGAGGTGTTTACTGATCACAAGAGCTTGAAGTACTTGTTCTCACAAAAAGAGTTGAACATGAGGCAAAGACGGTGGATGGAACTCTTGGATGATTATAACTGCACAATCAATTATGTGCCCGGTAAAGTAAATATAGTTGCAGATGCCTTAAGTCGGAAAGCGAGCATGGCAAAACTGGAAGTTAAGGTGCAGGAGTTGTTAGAGGAAGCATTTTTGTGGAATCCACAATTGACTCAAAAAGGGTTACTATTTGCCACTACACAAGTTCAGTCGACCTTGTTGTCTGAATTACGAGAGGCTCAACAGAAGGACCAACAGTTTCGGAAGATTAAAGAAAGCAACACATATTTCAAGTTTCATGATGATAGTATTTGGAGGTTCAGGAGTCGAATTTGTGTTCCTAATAACCCAGAGTTGAAAAAGAAGATTCTTGAAGAACCCTATAATTCAAGATACACTATTCACCTCGGCGGGATAAAGATGTACCGGGATTTGAAGCAATACTATTGGTGGAATAACATGAAGAGAGAGATTGCGGAGTTTGTGACTCGGTGTTTAACTTGTCAAAGAGTCAAAGCAGAACATCAACGACCGGCAGGTTTACTTCGACCGTTGGAAATTCCTCGATGGAAATGGGAACATATAACTATGGACTTTGTCATAGACCTGCCCAGATCACAAAAGGGTCATGACGTCGTTTGGGTCATAGTGGATAGATTGACCAAGTCAGCGCACTTCTTACCGATGAACAAGGAGGATAGTCCTGAGAAACTGGGAGATATGTATGTGGTGGATATTGTAAGGTTGCACGGGATACCTGTGGGTATTGTATCAGATAGGGATCCTCGTTTTATTTCCCGATTTTGGAAGAGATTGCAAGAAGCTTTGGGAACGAAGTTAAGTTTTAGTACAGCTTATCACCCTCAGACTAATGGACAATCTGAGAGAACTACTCAGATTCTGGAGGATATGCTGAGGGCATATGTTCTAGACTTTGGAAAAGGTTGGGAGAAATATCTGCCCCTGGCAGAGTTCGCTTATAATAATAGCTATCAGGCCAATATCGGGATGGCCCCATTTGAGGCATTATATGGGCGCAAGTGTCGATCCCCAATATACTAGGATGAAGTAGGTGAGACGAAGACTTTTGACCCGACCCTTCTACCTAAACTTATGAAGATTGTTGAAAATGTCCACCTCATCCGGAAATGGATGCTTACCGCCCAAAGTAGGCAGAAAAGTTATGCAGACCGACGGAGACGGAATCTAGAGTTTGAGGTCGGCGACAAGGTGTTCTTGAAGTTATCACCTCAGAGGGGACTGATTAAACATGGCAAGGGTGGAAAGTTGAGCCCGAGGTTTGTAGGACCATTTGGGATAATTGAGAAGGTTGGTAAATTGGTGTATCGTCTGGAACTACCTCAAAACCTCTCCAATATCCATGATGTCTTTCATGTTTCAATGCTACGGAAGTATCACCCTGATCCATCGCATATCTTGAAGCCAGAGCCGTTGCAGCTTCGGGATAACTTATCTTATGAAGAAAAGCCTATTCGGATCCTAGACGAGCAAGATCGGAAATTACGCAACAAGTCGATAAAAATGGTGAAAGTGTTGTGAGATCACCATGGAGTTGAAGAAGCAACGTGGGAAGACGAGACCAGATGGAGCAATAGTATTCGGCATTATTTCAAAGGTAATATTGAATTTCGGTACGAAATTCTTTTAAGGAGGGTAGGATGTGAGGCCCGACCTCAATTTGCATGTGATACCTCGTTTCGTGTACCATAACCTAGAATTGCATTTTTTGACCTAGGTTTATGAGTCGTGTCTCATTTTATGTGCCTTGCATCGAATTACGTGCATTCATTTAGGGTTGCGTGCATTTGCTTGGGAAACATGCATTTGTCTCATAGTTCGTGCTTTACCTCGTAGTGCGTGCCCTAAACCTAGGAAAGCATACCCGCACGCTAATCAAGAAAGCATCTTACACGAAGCACTAGATTATTAATTAATCCTACAAATTCCACTAACTAATATTATAATTCTAAGTGAATGCACTAGAAGACAAAAGTTCACCAAAAGCAAAACATTCTTATTCTTTATTCTTTATTCTTTTGCACATTCCAAGCACATACAATAAAATAATGCTCAAAACATAACAAAATTCAGATTTGGACAATGCTTTGGCCGACCATAGGATGCAAGTTGATAAGCCTTTGCATAAATTAAACTAATCCTAGACAAACTATGACAATTACTTCAAACAATGCATTAAAAAATGACCTAAAACCCTACCCAATGCTCCACATTCTCGGCCCACTCAAATGCCCATGCTAAGACAATTCAAAATGCTAAAAAAAATGACACAAATCAGATTGTTGAAGCTCAAGGCCGACCACATGCTCAAGCACCTCATTTCTTTCTCTCATTCTCTCATCTTCTCATTTTCTCCTCTCTCTCTTGGCCTTAGCATTTTCATAAGCTTCCAAGACTGAAAATTTTCTCCCCATAACACACAAGCATCGTCCAAGGCAAAGGAAAGCATGCAAGAAGCAAAAAATGCATGCAAGCACACAAGAACTCTTCATTTCGGCCTAGGTATGTTTGATAGCTTTTCTTTCATCTCCCTTTTGTTCTAACCACATGCACATACTAAGAACATGGTAACTCAGCTAGGAATTAAGGAAATCAAGCAATATCTCTCGGCCAAACAAGGAGAGAAGACCATTTTGTGCATCTTCAAGAGTTTTGAGCATCATTTGTAGTCAATAGGCTAAGGTAAGGGTTAATCCTTTTTAAAAGCTTTCAAAAACCACATGCATGCCTTCCTATGTCTAGATTTACCCCTTTACTTGTTGTATATTTGTGTGCATGAGCTTATATAACCATGCATGGCAAGATATTCGGTTAGAACTTGAAGATAGGCAAAATCGCGTAGCTGGTAGATTTCTGACTTGTTAGAACGAAGTGTATTTGGCTTGGTAAATGATGTTTAAAATGCGTGAAAATTGGTAGGTGACTAGTTTAGCCAGTTCGGATAATTTTTCGTAGAAATAGGCCAAGGCCAATTTTGACTCTAAGGTCTCCAAAATGGAAAAACATCGAACGGTGTCTAAATCTGGAAAATCTGGGAAAATGGAGCAGGTTTTTGGCAGTTCACTGTCCTTGTAGAACAAAACAGTTTTGACCTAGAAAAAGATATCTAAAATGCATAAAATTTGGTGGGTTGCTATATTTTTCAGTTCTGGACATTTTTGTTAGAAATAGACTAAAGCTAAATCTGACCCTAAGACCCTAAAAAATGGCAAGTATTGAAATATGTACGAATCTGGACAGTTTTGCGTAGTCTCACGGTTTTAGCTATAACTCTTGAATCCGAACTCCAAATGATGCGAGGTTTGTTTCTGGATTTAGTTCACTTAATAAGCTTTAATTCGACATTTTGTTCACTGGAATTGGAGATTGTTTGCTTGTCTAAATGATTATGGGAAAACAAACCATTGCAGTGAGGTATTTATTTAGTGATATACTTTGAAAAAATATTGTAACTTCTCTTGTGATATTATATTCTTGGGATTGTGGCACTTGGATGTTGTGTGGACTGTTTTGGATGGTTGAGGATGTTTTAATAAATCGATGCATGGTTTGGGTTAGTTACGTGACAACTTGTGGCTTAAATCGCACGTGTAAGCATGAATTGAAACCTTATTGAATATGAAAACTCGCTAAGTGTTGATCCTATGGTTATTGTGTCCAATTGTGTGATTAGTGGGCTGCCTAAGAAATGTTAAGCATGCTTGAAATGTGATTCCCGATGATTACATGTTGATAAGTAGACCTTTCTTGCACCCGGTCCCACGTAGACGTCGTTGCATGCTTCTATAAACTTATTATCTGATTACGTGAACCCCGAAATGAGTTATATGACTTGATTTACATGTGTTAAATGGCTGCCCGTTTAATATTCATATAACTCCATGTGCTTTACAAGTGAAATTGCATGTCAAAGCATGCCTCGTGTGTTTACTTGCCAATGTGCGATCTTATGACTGGTCGGAGGCAACCTACTTTGTTGTCCTCCTAACGTGATATATTAATGTTATAATGTGCTTTGCATACAAGGTTGCAACCTTTCATTCTGGCATGGTAGCGTTCACGTACACCGGGCGGCATCACGCTTGTCGGTGTAACCGTGACTACCATGGTCCAATTCCCTCTCTCGCTTGGGGGCTAGACTTCCTCGGAGAGTTGGGTCGTAGGATTTTGGGCTATATCCGGAGTACACCCATTTGGCTTGATAAATGATTTGATGTCAAGCGCAACAACTGATATTGGAAATGAATTGAGAGCAAAAGCTCACCGTATCATTTTCACTATGTGTATAAATACTCTCTCTTGGTTCCTAGAGGACCTCGGGGAGGAAAGACGGGTAATTGTGTTCTTTTACTTTTATATTACATTATAAACTTATTTGTGTTATATGTCATGCTTTCAAAAAGGGTTTTTCATAAGTTGAACCGGAAAAGGAGTTTCAAAACGTATTTCTCGTTCCCCTTCGCTGAGTTCATAAGGACTCACCCTCTTTTATCATCTCAGGTGAAGAAGATCAGGAACATGTACCTGAGGATAACGTGCCTATTGATGACTCCTTGGAGTGATTACCTGCCCTACGTGCTTTACTTGACTGTGGCTATTTGAGAACGATATGTTTGTTTTGAAGACTATCTCTTATGTTGCTGTCATTGTTATTGTAAAAGACCCCCGTTGTAATTTGGGGTCTAATTTTGGTTTGTACTGATCATAACTAGATTGACACTCTTCTGGTCGTTTTGCCATCACCACTTTGGTTTAGTATCTATCACAGGCTTATGAACTATTAGGCAAAGGGTTAAGTAAAAAGAATCTATCCAATCTTAAGCAGGTACTCAATTGTAAGCTAAGATCAATAGGTACTTGTGCAACAGGGATTGTCACATAAACAAGACATAATTAATATGTTAGGTTGTTAATCAAACGAGACTTCGAGATAACTAGCAGGCTTTTCGATTGGTGATAAATAGTAATCTTTGTTGGAAATGAATTTGTGATTGAAAGTTTTGAGGCGTTTAGAAAATTAGGTCAAACTAAAGAGCCTAATTACAGCTGTTATGCTACCGATTTTTTGAAAATCTTTTGGAGTTCTAGGTTAACATTAAGTGTTAAATCTTAATGAATAATTAAGTATGTGAAATGGTATAAATGATTAGATCACACCCTAGTCTAACCACTATAGGTCGGGTTAGGGCGTGACAACAGCCGCGCAAGCTTGCTACCCCCGTCGTAGAGCTCTCAGAGAGCTTTCCAACGATCTGTTGTGCACCGTGAAACTCCTTACGGATCAAAAGTTATGGGCACCGGAGCGACGGAGACTTGGTCCCAAGCCCCACGCCTTCGGTTTGCGGGCCCAGCCTCTACGTGAAGTGAAGTTGTCTTGCCCAAGGTGCCATGGGATTCGGTAATAGAAAAGTGATGGATTTGGCCGTCGTCCTTTTCGTGGTTCACAACGTATAAACCGGGACGAAAAAACAGTGCAAAAGAAGAAAAGTGTCCCAAATCTACTGAAAACGTTCAATTTTGGGCTCTGAAAACAAGCGCAGCAAAGCAGGGTTGTTGTCCCAATCGTAGAGCTCTCGGAGAGCTTTCCAATGGTATGCTATGCGCTGTGTAACTCTTTACGGATCAAAAGTTATGGCCACCAGAGCGACGGAGACCTGGTCCCAAGCCCCACGCCCTCAGTTTGCGGGCCCAGCCTCTACATGAAGGGAAGTTGTCTTGCCCAAGGTGCCGTAGGATTTGGTAAAAGAAATGTGATGGATTAGTTTGTCGTCCTTTTTGCGGCTCACGACGTACGATCCGGGACGAAAAAACAACGCAAAAGAAGAAAAGTGTCTCAAAACTAATGAAAACATTCAATTTTGGGCTCCGAAAACAGGCGCATCCCAGTAGGCTGGCAGCCTCGGTCGTAGAGCTCTCGGAGAGCTTTCCAACAGTATGTCGTGCACCACGTAACTCCTTACGGATCAAAAGTTAAGGGCATCGGAGCGACAAAGATTTGGTCCAAAGCCCCACGCCCTCGGTTTACGGACCCGGCCTCTACGTGAAACGAAGTTGTCTTGCCCAAGGTGCCATGGGATTTAGTAATATAAATGTAATAGATTAGGTTGTCGTCCTTTTCGCGGCTCACGACGTACGATCCGTGACGAAAATATAGCGTAAAAGAAGAAAAGTGCCACGAATCTGATAAAAACGTTCAATTTTGGGCACTGGAAACAAGCGCAAATGAGAAGGCTTGCTGCCCTTGTCGTAGAGCTCTCGGAGAGCTTTCCAACTATATGTTGTGCACCGCATAACTCCTTACAGATCAAAAGTTATGGGCACCGGAGCGATGGAAACTTGGTCCCAAGCCCTACGCCCTCAGTTTGCCGGCCCAGCCTCTACGTGAAGCGAAGTTGTCTTGCCCAAGGTGCCGTGGGATTCGGTAATAGAAATGTGATGGATTAGGTTGTTTTCCTTTTCGCGGCTGATGACGTACGATCCGGGACGGAAAAACAGCTCAAAAAAAGAAAAGTATCCCGAAACTGATGAAAACGTTCAATTCTGGGCTCCAAAAATAGGTGCAGCCGAGCAAGCTTGCTACCCCCGTCGTAGAGCTCTCCGAGAGCTTTCCAACGGTATGCTTTACGTCGCGTAAGTCCTTACGGATCAAAAGTTATGGGCACCGGAGCGACGGAGACTTGGTCCCAAGCCCTACACCCTCGGTTTGTGGGCCCAGCCTCTAAGTGAAGCGAAGTTGTCTTGCCCAAGGTGTTGTGGTATTCAGCAATAGAAATGTGATGGATTAGGTTATTCTCCTTTTCGCGACTGACGACGTACTATTCGGGACGGAAAAATAGCGCAAAAGAAGAAAAGTGTCCCGTAACTGATGAAAATGTTTGATTTTGGGCTCCGAAAACAGGCGCAGCCAAGCAAGCTTGATGCCCCCATCATAGATCTCTCGGAGAGCTTTCCAACGGTATGTTGTGCGCTGCGTAACTCCTTACGAATCAAAAGTTATGGACACCGGAGCGACGGAGACCTTGTCCCAAGCCCCACGCCCTCGGTTTGCAGGCTCAACCTCTACATGAAGCGAAGTAGTCTTGCCCAAGGTGCCGTGGGATTCGGTAATAGAAATGTGATGGATTAGGTTGTTGTCCTTTTCGTGGATGACGACGCACGATTCGGGATGAAAAAATAGCGCAAAAGATGAAAAGTTTCCCAAAATAGATGAAAACGTTCAATTTTGGGCTTCAAAAAAGGCGCAGCTGAGCAAGCTTGTTGCCCACGTCGTAGAGCTCTCTGAGAGCTTTCCAACGGTATGTTGTGCGCCGCGTAACTCCTTACGGATCAAAAGTTATGGGCACCGGATCGACGGAGACCTTTTCCCAAGCCCCACGCCTTCGGCTTGCGAGCCCAGCCTCTACATGAAGCGAAGTTGTCTTGCCCAAGGTGCCGTGGTATTCGGTAATAGAAATGTGATGGATTAGGTTGTCGTCCTTTTCGCGGCTCACGACGTATGACCTGGGATGGAAAAACATCGCAAAAGAAGAAAAGTGTCCCCAAACTAATGAAAACGTTCAATTTTGGGCTCTAAAAACAGGCGTAACCGAGCAGTCTTGATGCCCCTGTCGTAGATCTCTCGAAGTGCTTTCCAACGGTATGCTGTGCGCCACATAACTCCTCACGGATCAAAAGTTATGGGCACCGGAGCGACAGAGACCTGGTCCCAAGTCCCACGCCCTCAGTTTGCAGGCCCAGCCTCTACGTGAAGCGAAATTGTCTTGCCTAAGGTGCCATGGGATTCGGTAATAGAAATGTGATGGATTAGGTTATCGTCATTTTCACGACTCAAGACGTACAATCCGTGACAGAAAAATAGCGCAAAAGAAGAAAAGTGTCCCGAAACTTGTGAAAACATTCAATTTTGGGCTCCGAAAATAGGCGCAGCCAAGAAGGCTTGGTGCCCTGTCGTAGAGCTCTCTGAGAGCTTTCCAACTATATGCTATGCACCGCATAACTCCTTACAGATCAAAAGTTATGGGCACTGGAGTGACGGAGACCTGGTCCCAAGCCCCACGCCCTCGGTTTGCTGGCCCAGCCTCTACGTGAAGCGCAGTTGTCTTGCCCAAGGTGCTGTGGGATTCGGTAAAAGAAATGTGATGGATTAGGTTGTCGTCCTTTTCGCGGCTGACGACATACGATCCGGGATGAAAAAACAGTGCAAAAGACGAAAAGTTTCCCGAAACTGATGAAAACGTTCGATTTTGGGCTTTGAAAATAGGTGCAGCCTAGCAAGTTTGCTACCCCCGTCGTAGAGCTCTCGGAGAGCTTTTCAACGGTATGTTATACATAGCGTAACTCCTTACGGATCAAAAGTTATGGGCACTGGAGCAATGGAGACCTTGTCCCAAGCCCCCACGCCCTCGGTTTGCGGGCCCAGCCTCTACGTGAAATGAAGTTGTCTTGTCCAAGGTGCCATGGGATTCGGTAATAGAAATGTAATGGATCAGGTTGTTGTCCTTTTCGCGGCTGACGACGTACAATCCGGGATGAAAAAACAGAGGAAAAGATGAAAAATGTCCCGAAAATTATGAAAACGTTCGATTTTGGGTACCTACTAAGAACTTGGTAACTAAGCTAGGAAATTAAGAATCTCAAGTCATCTCTCGACCAAGCAAGGAGAAAAAGTCGATCTTGTGCATCATCAAGAACTTTGTGCATCTTCATTGTTGTCTTGCTAAGGTGAGGGTTAAACTCCTTTGAAAAGCTTTCAAAAACCACATGCATGCCTTTAAATGTCTATTTTTACCTCTGTACTTGTGATATATGTGTGTACATGAGCTTTTGTAAATATGCATGGCAAGATATTTGGCTAGAATGTGAAGATAGGTGAAATCGCATATTTGGCAGCTTTCTGTTCTGTTGGAACGAAGTGAATTTGACCAAGTAAATGATGTTGAAAATGAGTGAAAAATGGTAGGTCACTAGTTTTTCCAGCTCTAAGCATTTTTCATAGAAATAGGCCAAAGCTAATTTTGACTCTAAAGTCCCCAAAATGGCAAAATATCGAAAGGTGTCTAAATCTGGAAAATCTGGGAAAATGAAGCAGGTTTTGGCAGATTCACTGTTCTTGTAGAACGAACCGGTTTTGACTTAGTAAATGATATCCAAAATGCATGAAATTTGGTGTGCTGCTAGAATTTTTCAGTTCTGGAAATTTTTGTCAGAAAAAGGCTAAGGCTAAATCTGACCCTAAGGTCCTCAAAAACGACAAGTATTGAAATGTGTGCAAATTTGGACAGTTTTGCGTAGTCTCACAGTTTTGGCTATAACTCTTGAACCCGAACTCCAAATGATGTGAGGTTTGTTTATGGATTTAGTTCACTCCTTGAGATTTAATTTGACATTTTGTTCACTGGAATTGGAGATTTTTTTCTTGTCTCAATGATTGTGAGAAAACAGACCATTGCAGTGAGGTTTTCATTTAGTGATATGCTTTGAAAATTATTGTAACTTCTCTTGTTGTATTAAATGCTTGGGATTGTGGCACTTGAATGTTGTGTGGACTGTTTTGAATACTTGAGGGTGTTTGAATTAATCAATGCATGGTTTGAGTTTAATTACGGGACAACTTTGGGCTTAATCGCACGGGTGAGCATGAATTGAAACCCTAATGACTAGGAAAACTTGCTAAGTGTTGATCCTATGGATATCGTGTTTAATTATGTGATTAGTAGGCTGCCTGTAGTTGCCCTTATAGCCTTAAATGTGATTCCGATGATTACATATTGACGAGTAGACCTTTCTTGCACCCAGTCCCACGTAAACGTCGTTGCATGTTGTATGACTTTAATATTTGATTACGTGAACTTCGAAATGAGTTATATGACTTGATTTACAGGCGTTACATGGCTGTCCGTTTAATATTCATATAACTCAATGTGCTTTACAAGTGAAATTACCTGTCATATCATGCCTCGCGTGTTTACTTGTCAATGTGCAATCTTATGACTGCTCGGAAGCAACCTAATTTGTTGTCCTCCTAATGTGATATATTAAATGTCGTAAATGTGCATTGCATACAAGGTTGCAACCTTTCATTCTGGCGTGGTAGCGTTCACGCACACCGGGCGGCATCGGGCTTGCCGGTGCAACCGTGACTACCATTGTCCAATTCCCTCTCTCGCTTGGGGGCTAGACTTCCTCGGAAAGTTGGGTCGTAGGATTTCAGGGTACATCCGGAGTACACCCATTTGGCGTGATAAGGGGATGATTTGAAGTCGGCCGCAACAACTGATACTGGAAATGAACTGAGAGCAAAAGCTCACCGTATCCTTTTTACTATGTGTATAAGTATTCTCGCTTGGTTCCTAGAGGACCTCGGGGATGAAAGATGGGTAATTGCGTTCTTTTACTCTTATATTACATTATGTACTTACTTGTGACATATGTCATATCATGCTTGCAAAAAGATGTTTTTCATAAGTTAAACCGGAAAAAGAGTTTCAAAACTTATTTCTCGTTCCTCTCGCTGAGTTCATAAGGACTCACCCTCTTTTATCATCTCAGGTGAAGAAGACCAAGAACAAGTACCCGAGGACAACGTGCCGAACGATGATTCCTTGGAATGATTGCTTGCCCTACGTTCCTTACGTGACTATGGCCATTTTGTGAACGATATGTTGCTTGAAGACTATTTTTTTGTTGCTTGTTGTTGTATTGTAAATGACCCTCATTGTAATTTGGGGTCAAATTTTGGGTTGTACTGATCATAACTAGATAGACACTCTTACAGTAGTTTTGCTATCGCTATTGGTTAGTATCTATCGCAGGTTTATGAAGTATCAGGTAAAGGATTAAGTAAAATGAATCTATCCAATCTTAAGCAGGTACTCATTAGTAGGCTAAGATCAACAGGTACTTTTGTAACAAGGGTTAACAAACAAACGAGACATAGTATCATGCTAGGTTGTAAATCAAACGAGACTTCAAGATAACTAGTAGGCGTTTCGATGGGTGATAAATAGTAATCTTATTTGGAAATGAAATTGAGATTGGAAATTTAGAGGCATTTAGAAAATTAGGTCAAACTAAAAAGCCCTATTACAGTCGTTATGCTGCTGGTTTTTCGGAGAATTTGTGGAGTTAGGCTAAACGTTAAGTGTTAAACTTTCATGAACGATTAAGTGCGTGATATGACTTGAATGTTTAGATCACACCCTAGTCTAACCTTTATAAGTCGGGTTGAGGCGTGACACCTTAGAGAAATGGTATAAGAGCTTAGATTGCTTAAGCAGGGTTTAACTCTCGGACCATGGGTAGAAGCCCTAAGGTAATTGAGATGACTTGTTTATGTGTGATAATGTTAATTGTGCCTTCTATGTTCTATGTTCTTATGTGATTAACATGTCTTAACTGTTTCTAGAATTTTGTATCTATATAAAATTATTTGTTACATATCTTATGCATTAAATTCTTGTTTGTCATATTCCAATAAATTGTGGATCGTAATCTGTGCCTATAGATGGCTGGCCCTAGTACCCGCACTACTAATAGGAGCGGTGAGCCCCAAGAGACCGGAGATGCTTATCAAACTAATCCCGACATGGCTATGTTTAATATGATGGAGAATGCCATAGATCGCGTGTCGCAGGTGATGGAACGTCAAGATGCACGTGAAGCAAACAACAACAACAACAACAGGAATGATGGCAACCATGGGAGAAATAGCAAAATACGGGAGTTCCTTGACTTTCGCCCATCCAAATTCCACGGGGAAGCTGATGATGAAAAAGCAGAGGCTTGGCTATCTGAGATCGAGAGAATTTTCAGGCCACTTGACTATACTGATGAAGAAAAGGTGGAGTTTGATGTGTTTCTGTTGCACGGGGATGCTGAGCATTGGTGGCACACTATGGAGGCACTTTGGGAAACTGATCATACACCTTGCTTGTGGGGTAATTTCGTTAAGGCATTCAAGGAAAAATACGTACCTGTAGTTTCCAGGCAGATGTGGATTGAAGAATTCAGGCACTTGAACCAGGGTAACATGACGGTGTCCCAGTACGAGGCTCGTTTTGACCGACAGCCCCGCTATGCTCAATACAAGGTCAGTACCCCTGAGGCGAAGATGTGGAAATTTACGAATGGGTTGAGGCCAGAAATTCAGGATCAGTTGGCTTCGCATGACTTCACTACCTATTCTGCTCTCCTTGCGGCTGCTTCCCGAGTTGAGAAAAGGAAACTTGATAGAGCCGGTTCAAGCCAGCCAAACAAGAAACCATATCAGCCTCCAGGTCAACAGAGGAAATTCCAAAGTCAGAGTCGCAGTTAGGGCCAGAGCCAGAACAGACCAGTTAATAATCGTGGCCCGACTAAAGCACCATCAACCTCTTCCACCCGCGGATCCACAGGTAGTTCACCTGCTACTCAGTCTATCAACTATTCTTACTGTGACAAGAAGGGTCATACCGAGGCCTAGTGCTGGAAGAAGTCAGGACGATGTGTGTGGTGTGGCAGTGATCAGCATCAGATCAAGGATTGCCCTAAATGGCAAGGAGGACAAAATCAGGTTAAACCAGCTGGTAGAGGCAAGACTCCAGTTCCTAGAGTTCAGTCCCGAGCTTATGCTATTGAGTGCAAGGAGCTTCCAGAGGAGACCGCTATTGTTGAAGGTACATTCTTGATACTGAATTAACTTGTTAGGGTGCTAATTGATCCAGGTGCTACTCATTCATTTATTACTCCCTTATGTGTGCAACGTGTGGAACTACGAGTTGTATGTTTGCCTTACGAAGTAGAAGTTGGTACTCCGATGGGTTCTAAACTTGTTACTAGCTCAGCTTGTAAAGCATGTAAAATCCAAATTAAAGATAGGGAATTCTCAGCCAATCTTATTGTATTACCCTTTCGAGACTATGAAGTCATCTTAGGGATGGACTGGTTGGCAAAGCATCATGCCCAACTACATTGCTGGACGAAGATTGTAACATTTCAGATTCCTGATCAACCAATATTGGAGGTCATGGGTCGAAGAGACTTCACCGGGAGTTCCATCATTTCATCTATGAAAGCAGTGAAGTCCTTGAGGAAAGGATGTAGCGGATACTTAGCTTACCTTATCAGCAAGCCGTCGGACAAAGCTAAGTTGGAGGAGATGCCAATGATTAAAGATTATGCGGATGTGTTTCCGGAAGAACTGCCCAGTTTACCCCCAAATCCAGAGATCGAGTTCATTATAGAGTTACTGCCTAGCACCCAGTCGATATCTAAAGCTCCCTATCATATGGCACCAGCCGAGCTACAAGAATTGAAGGACCAATTGCAAGGATTATTGAAGAAGGGGTTTGTTCAACCAAGTTCTTCTCCGTGGGGTGCACCAGTCCTATTTGTAAAGAAGAAAGACGGAACGTTAAGGCTATGCATCGATTACCGAGGATTGAACCAAGTGACCGTCAAGAATAAATACCCACTTCCACTAATCGACAAGTTATTTGATCAACTTCAGGGAGCCAAAGTGTATTCGAAGCTCGACTTGAGGCAAGGGTACTACCAGTTGCGGATCAAAAAAGAGGATGTGCCTAAAACGGCTTTCAGGACGAGATATGGGCATTATGAATATGTGGTAATGCCATTTGGGCTAACTAATGCCCCTGCAGCTTTTATGGACTTGATGCACAGGGTGTTTCAACCCTACTTGGACCAATTTGTGGTGATTTTTATTGATGATATTTTGGTATACTTGAAATCCGAGACTGAGCATGAACAACATCTGCGATTGGTACTGCAGAAACTCCGAGAGCATCAATTGTATGCGAAGTTTATCAAATACGAATTTTGGTTGCAGCAGATTGCATTTTTGGGGCATATCATATCCCAAGAGGGAATAGCAGTGGATCCAGCAAAGATAGAAGCGGTGATGTCTTGGAAGAAGCCGGAAAATGTTATGGAAGTTCGGAGTTTTCTTGGTTTAGCCAGCTATTATCGGAGGTTTGTGAAGGATTTCTCAAAGATTGCAGGACCGCTTACAAAGCTCACTCAAAAGAAAACAAAGTTCGTGTGGGATGACAAGTATAAGAACAGCTTCCAAGAATTGAAGAAGAGATTGACTACCGCACATGTTCTTGCATTGCTTGAAGGGAGTCAAGGCTTTGTAATCTATAGCGATGCTTCGAAGGAAGGACTGGGTTGTGTGTTGATGCAAAATGGTAGAGTGATTGCGTATACCTCTAGGAAACCGAAGCCGTATGAATTGAACTACCCGACGCATGATTCGGAGTTGGCGGCTATTGTGTTTGCACTCAAGAAATAGAGGCACTATCTGTGGGGTAACAAGTTCGAGGTGTTTATTGATCACAAGAACTTGAAATACTTGTTCTCACAAAAGGAGTTGAACATAAGGCAAAAACGGTGGACGGAGCTTTTGGATGATTATAACTGCACAATCAATTATGTGCCCGGTAAAGCAAATGTAGTTGCAGATGCCTTAAGTCGGAAAGCGAGCATGGCAAAACTAGAAGTTAAGATGCAGGAGTTGTTGGAGGAAGCATTCTTGTGGAAACCACAACTGACTCAAAAAGGGTTACTTTTTGCCACTACACAAGTTCAATCAACCTTGTTGTCTGAATTACGAGAGGTTCAACATAAGGACCAACAGTTTCAAAAGATTAAAGAAAGCAACACAGATTTCAAATTTTATGATGATGGCATTTGGAGGTTTAGGAATCGGATTTGTGTTCCTAATGAGCCAGAGCTGAAAAAGAAGATTTTTGAAGAAGTCCATAATTCAAGATACACTATTCACCCCGGCGGAACAAAGATGTACCGGGATTTGAAGCAACACTATTGGTGGAATAACATGAAGAGAGAGATTGCTGAGTTTGTGGCACGGTGTTTGACTTGCCAAAGAGTCAAAGCAGAACATCAACGACCAGCAGGTTTACTTCAACCGTTGGAAATTCCTCAATGGAAATGGGAACATATAACTATGGATTTTGTCATGGACCTACCCAGGTCACAAAAGGGCCATGACACCGTTTGGGTCATAGTGGATAGATTGACCAAGTCAGCGCACTTCTTACCGATGAACAAAGAAGATAGTCCTGAGAAATTGGGAGATATGTATGTGGCGGATATTGTAAGATTGCACGGGATGCCTGTGAGTATTGTATCGGATAGGGATCCTCGTTTTACTTCCCGATTTTGGAAGAGATTGCAAAAAGCTTTGGGAACGAAGTTGAGTTTCAGCACGGCTTATCACCCTCAGACTGATGGACAATCTGAGAGACCTATTCAGATTCTGGAGGATATGCTAAGGGCGTGTGTTTTAGATTTCGGGAAAGGTTTGGAGAAATATCTGTTTCTAGCAGAGTTCGCTTACAATAACAGTTATCAGGCCACTATCGGGATGGCCCCATTTGAGGCATTGTATGGATATAAGTGTCGATCCCCAATTTACTAGGATGAAGTAGGTGAGACGAAGACTTTTGACCCGACCCTTCTACCTGAACTTATGAAGACTGTTGATAATGTCCACCTTATCTGGAAACAGATGCTTACCGCCCAAAGCAGGCAGAAAAGTTACGCAGACCGACGGAGACGGAGTCTAGAGTTTGAGGTCAGCGACAAGGTGTTCTTGAAGATATCACCTTGGAGGGGACTGATTAAACACGGTAAGGGTGGAAAGTTGAGCCCGAGGTTTGTAGGACCATTTGAGATAGTTGAGAAGGTTGGCAAATTGGCGTATCGCCTGGAACTACCCCAAAACCTCTCCAATATTCATGACGTCTTTCATGTTTCAATGCTACGGAAGTATCATCCTGATCCATCGCATATCTTGGAGCCAGAGCCGTTGCAGCTTTGGGAGAACTTGTCTTATGAAGAGAAGCCCATTCGGATCCCAGACCAGCAAGATCGGGAGTTGCGCAACAAATCTATACCGATGGTGAAAGTGTTGTGAGATCATCATGGAGTTGAAGAAGCAACGTGGGAAAGGCAAGACCAGATGGAGCAACAATATCTAGCTTTATTTCAAAGGTAATATCGAATTTCGGGACGAAATTCTTTTAAGGAGGGGAGGATGTGAGGCCCGACCTCGATTTGCGTACGATACCTCGTTTCGTGTGCCCGAACCTAGATTTGTGTGCCTTGACCTAGGTTTAAGAATCGTGTTTCATTTTGTGTGCCTTGAATTGAATTACGTGCATACATTTAGGGTTACGTGCATTTACTTGAGAAACGTGCATTCGTCTCGTAGTTCGTGCCTTACTTCGTAGTGTGTACCCTAAACCTAGAAAAGCGTGCCCGCACGCTAATCATGAAAGCATCTTACATGAAGCACTAGATCATTAATTAATCCTACAAACTCCACTAACTAATATTAAAATGCTAAGTCAACTCACTAGAAGACGAAATCTCACAAAAAGCTAGACATTCTTATTCTTTATTCCTTATTCTTTTGCACATACCAAACACACAATTAAATAATGCTCAAAAGATGACAAAAATTAAGAATTTTGCAAGCCTTGGCCGACCATCTCTTGCATTTGTGCATGCATTGCAATTTCAAAAATTAAACTTAGACATTCTATGACAAGTTATGACACAAAGCAAAAAAAAAAAACCCAAAACCCTACACAATGCACCCAAAATCTCGACATATGCAAATGCCCATGCTAGGTGATTCAAAATTATGCTCCTTGAAGACACAAATTCAGAATTTTCAAGGCCCTAGGCCGACACAAGCATCAAACACTTCAAAGCTTTCATTCTTTCTCACATTCTCTCATTTTCTCTCACTCTCTCATTTCTTCTCTCTCTCTCTCTCGACCTTGGCTGAAGTTCTACTCTCCATAGCTTGAGTTCATCATCCTAAGGTTCATCAAGACATGCAAGCTACTAAGGAACTCGACCAAGCAAGCTAGAATGCAAAAGACACATGCAAGCTCATAGGACCTTCATCTCGGCTTAGGTAAGTTTGATAGCTCCTATTTCGTTTTCTTCTTGTTCTAACCACATGCACCTACTAAGAACTTGGTAACTAAGCTAGGAAATTAAGAATCTCAAGTCATCTCTCGACCAAGCAAGGAGAAAAAGTCAATCTTGTGCATCATCAAGAGCTTTGTGCATCTTCATTGTTGTCTTGCTAAGGTGAGGGCTAAAACTCCTTTGAAAAGCTTTCAAAAACCACATGCATGCCTTTAAATGTCTATTTTTACCTCTGTACTTGTGATATATGTGTGTACATGAGCTTTTGTAAACATGCATGGCAAGATATTTGGCTAGAATGTGAAGATAGGTGAAATCATGTATTTGGCAGCTTTCTGTTCTGTTGGAGCGAAGTGAATTTGACCAAGTAAATGATGTTGAAAATGCGTGCAAATTGGTAGGTCACTATTTTTGCTAGTTCTGAGTATTTTGCATAGAAATAGGCCAAAGCTAATTTTGATTCTAAGGTCACCAAAATGGCAAAACATCGAAAGGTGTGCAAATTTGGAAAATCTGGGAAAATGAAGCAGGTTTTGGCAGATTCACTGTTCTTGTAGAACGAACCGGTTTTTACTTAGTAAATGATATAAAAAATGCATGAAATTTGGTGTGCTGCTAGATTTTTCAGTTCTGGATATTTTTGTTAGAAATAGGCTAAGGCTAAAGCTGACCCTAAGGTCCTAAAAAATGACAAGTATTGAAATGTGTGCAAATCTGGACAGTTTTGCGTAGTCTCACGGTTTTGGCTATAACTCTTGAACCCGAACTCCAAATGATGCGAGGTTTATTTCTGGATTTAGTTCACTCCTTAAGCTTTAATTTGAAATTTTGTTCACTGGAATTGGAGATTGTTTGCTTGTCTCAATGATTGTGAGAAAACAGACCATTGCAGTGAGGTTTTCATTTAGTGATATGCTTTGAAAATTATTGTAACTTCTCTTGTTGTATTAAATGCTTGGGATTGTGGCACTTGGATGTTGTGTGGACTGTTTTGAATACTTGAGGGTGTTTGAATTAATCAATGCATGGTTTGAGTTTAATTACGGGACAACTTTGGGCTTAATCGCACGGGTGAACATGAATTGAAACCCTAATGACTAGGAAAACTCGCTAAGTGTTGATCCTATGGATATCGTGTTTAATTATGTGATTAGTAGGCTGCCCGTAGTTGCCCTTATAGCCCTAAATGTGATTCCGATGATTACACATTGACGAGTAGACCTTTCTTGCACCCGGTCCCACGTAAACGTCGTTGCATGTTGTATGACTTTAATATTTGATTACCTGAACTTCGAAATGAGTTATATGACTTGATTTATAGGCGTTACATGGCTGCCCGTTTAATATTCATATAACTCCATGTGCTTTACAAGTGAAATTACCTGTCATATCATGCCTCACGTGTTTACTTGTCAATGTGCAATCTTATGACTGCTTGGAGGAAACCTACTTTGTTGTCTTCCTAATGTGATATATTAAATGTCATAAATGTGTATTGCATACAAGGTTGCAACCTTTCATTCTAGCGTGGTAGCGTTCACGCACACCGGGCGGCATCGGGCTTGCCGGTGCAATCGTGACTATCATTGTCCAATTCCCTCTCTTGCTTGGGGGCTAGACTTCCTTGGAGAGTTGGGTCGTAAGATTTCGGGGTACATCCGGAGTACATCCATTTGGCTTGATAAGGGGATGATTTGAAGTCGGCTGCAACAACCGATACTGGAAATGAACTGAGAGAAAAAGCTCACCGTATCATTTTTATTATGTGTATAAATACTCTCGCTTGGTTCTTAGAGGACCTCGGGGAGGAAAGACGGGTAATTGCGTTCTTTTACTCTTATATTACATTATGTACTTACTTGTGATATATGTCATATCATGCTTGCCAAAAGAGGTTTTTCATAAGTTAAATCGGAAAAAGAGTTTCAAAACTTATTTCTTATTCCCCCTCGCTGAGTTCATAAGGACTCACCCTCTTTTATCATCTCAGGTAAAGAAGAACATGAACAGGTACCCGAGGACAACTTGCCTAACGATGATTCCTTGGAATGATTGCTTGCCCTACGTGCCTTACGTGACTATGGCCATTTTGTGAACGATATGTTGTTTGAAGACTATTTCTTTGTTGCTTGTTGTTGTATTGTAAATGACCCCCGTTGTAATTTAGGGTCAAATTTTGGGTTGTACTGATCATAACTAGATAGACACTCTTACGGTCGTTTTGCTGTCGCTACTGGTTAGTATCTATCGCAGGTTTATGAAGTATCAGGTAAAGGCTTAAGTAAAATAAATCTATCCAATCTTAAGCAGGTACTCATTGGTAGGCTAAGATCAACAGGTACTTTTGTAACAAGGGTTAACAAACAAACGAGACATAGTATCATGCTAGGTTGTTAATCAAACGAGACTTCAAGATAACTAGTAGGCGTTTCGATGGGTGATAAATAGTAATCTTAGTTGGAAATGAAATTGAGATTGGAAATTTAGAGGCGTTTAGAAAATTAGGTCAAACTAAAGAGCCCAATTACAGCCGTTATGCTGCCGGTTTTTCAGAAAATTTGTGGAGTTAGGCTAAACGCTAAGTGTTAAACTTTCATGAACGATTAAGTGCGTGATATGACTTGAATGTTTAGATCACACCCTAGTCTAACCTTTATAGGTCGGGTTAGGGAGGGACATGCTGTACGCCGCGTAATTCCTTGCAGATCAAAAGTTATGGGCACCGAAGCGACGAAGACCAGGTCCCAAGCCCCGCGCCCTCAATTTACGGGCCCAGCCTCTACGTGAAACGAAGTTGTCTTGCCCAAGGTGCCATGGGATTCGATAATAGAAATGTGATGGATTAGGTTGTCGTCCTTTTCGCAACTCACGACGAAGGATCCGGGACGAAAAAATAACACAAAGAAAGAAAAAGTGTCCCAAAATAGATGAAAACGTTTGATTTTGGGCTCCAAAAACAAGTGCACCCAAGCAGGCTTGCTGTCCCCACCGTAGAGCTCTCGGAGAGCTTTCCAACGGTATGTTGTGCGCCGCGTAACTCCTTACGGAACAAAAGCTATGGGCATTGGAGCGACGGAGACCTGGTCCCAAGCCCCACGCCCTCGGTTTGCGGGCCCAGCCTCTACGTGAAGCGAAGTTGTCTTTCCTAAGGTACCATGGGATTCTGTAATATAAATGTGATGGATTAGGTTTTTGTCTTTTTCGCATCTCATGACGTACGATCCGGGATGGAAAAATAGCGCAAAAAAAGAAAAGTGTCCCAAAATTGATTTTGGACTCCAAAAAGAGGTACAGCGGAGCCGGCATGCTACCCCCGTCGTAGAGATCTCAGAGAGCCATCCGACGGTATGCTGTGCACCGCGTAATGCCTTACGGATCAAAAGTTATAAGCAACGGAGCGACAGAGACCTAGTCCCAAGCCCCACGCCCTCAATTTGCGGGCCCAGCCCCTACGTGAATGAAGTTGTCTTGTCCAGGGTGTTGTGGGATTCAATAATAGAAATGTGATGGATTAGGTTGTCGTCCTTTTTATGGCTCACGACGTACGACCCGAGACGAAAAAACAGCGCAAGAAAAGAAAAATGTCCTGAAAATATTGAAAATGTTTGATTTCGGGCTCCAAAAATATGCGCAATTGAGAAAGCTTGCTGCTCCCATCGTAGAGCTTTCCAACGGTATGCTGTGCGCCGCTTAACTCCTCACGGATCAAAAGTAATGGGCACAGGAGTGAAGGAGACCTAGTCCCAAGCCCCACGCCCTCGATTTACGAGCCCAACCTCTACATAAAGCGAAGTTGTCTTGCCCAAGGTACCGTGGGATTCGGTAATAGAAATGTGATGGATTAGGTTGCCGTCCCTTTTGCTATTGACGACGTACGATCCGGGACGGAAAAACAGCGCAAAAGAAGAAAAGTGTCCCGAAACTGATGAAAATGTTCGATTTTGGTTTCTAAAAACAAGAACAGCTGAGCAAGCTTGCTGCCTATGTCGTAGGGCTCTAGGAGAGCTTTCCAACGGTATGCTGTGCGCCGCGTAACTCCTTACGAATCAAAAGTTATGGGCACCGGAGCGTCGGAGACCTTGTCCCAAGCCCCACGCCCTCTGTTTGTGGGCCTAGCCTTTACGTGAAGCGAAGTTGTCTTGCCCAAGGTGCCGTGGGATTCGGTAATAGAAATGTGATGGATTAGGTTGTTGTCCTTTTCGCGCCTCACAACGTACGACCCGGGACGAAAAAACAACACAAAAGAAGAAAAGTGTCCCGAAACTGATGAAAACGTTCGATTTTGGGCTATGAAAACAGGCGCAGCATAGCATGCTTGCTGTCCCCGTCGTAGAGCTCTCGGAGAGATTTTGAACTATATGTTGTGCGCCGCGTAACTCCTTACGGATCAAAAGTTATGGGCACCGGAGCGTCGGAGACCTTGTCCCAAGCCCCACGCCCTCGGTTTGTGGGCCCAGCCTCTACGTGAAGCGAAATTGTCTTGCCTAAAGTCCGTGGGATTCGGTAATAGAAATGTGATGGATTAGGTTGTTGTCCTTTTCGCGGCTCACGACGTACGACCCGAGACAGAAAAACAGCACAAAAGAAGAAAAGTGTCCCGAAACTGATGAAAACGTTCGATTTTGGGCTCTAAAAATAGGCAACGCATAGCATGCTTGCTACCCCCGTCGTAGAGCTTTCGGAGAGCTTTTCAACTATATGATGTGCGCCGCGTAACTCCTTACGAATCAAAAGTTATAGGCACCAGAGAGACAGAGACTTGGTCCCAAGCCCCACGCCCTTGGTTTGCGGGCCCAGACTCTAAGTGAAGTGAAGATGTCTTGCCCAAGGTGTCATGGGATTCCATAATTGAAATGTGATGGATTCGGTTGTCGTCCTTTTCGCGGTTGATGACGTACGATCCGGGACGGAAAAACAATACAAAAGATGAAAAGTGTCCAGAAACTGATGAAAATCTTCGATTTTGGACTTCGAAAACTGGCATAGCCGAGCAAGCTTGCTGCCCCCATCACAGAGCTCTCAGAGGGCTTTCCAACGGTATGCTGTGCGCCGCGTAACTCCTTACGGATCAAAAGTTATGGGCACCGGAGCGAATAAGACCTGGTCCCAAGCCCCATGCTCTCGGTTTGCGGGCCCAACCTCTACGTGAAGTGAAGTTGCCTTGCCCAAGGTACCATGGGATTCGGTAATAGAAATGTAATGGATTAGGTTGTCGTCCTTTTCGAGGCTAACGACGTACGATCCGGGATCAAAAAAACAGTCCAAAAGATGAAAAGTTTCCCAAAACTGATGAAAACATTCGATTTTGGGCTTCGAAAATAGGCACAGCTGTGCAAGCTTGCTACCTCCGTCGTAGAGCTCTCGGAGAGCATCCCAACGATATGTTGTGCACCGCGTAACTCCTTACGGATCAAAAGTTATGGGCACCAGAGCGACGGAGACGTTGTCCCAAGCCCCACGCCCTCGGTTTGCGAGCCCAGCTTCTACGTGAAACGAAGTTGTCTTGCCCAACATGCCGTGTGATTTGGTAATAGAAATGTGATGGATTAGATTGTCATCCTTTTCGCGGCTGACGACGTACGATCTGGGACAAAAAAACAGAGCAAAAGACGAAAAGTGTCCCAAAACTGATGAAAACGTTCAATTTTGGTCTTCAAAAATAGGTGCAGCTAAGCAAGCTTGCAGCCCCGTCATAGAGCTCTCAGAGATCTTTCCAACGGAATGCTGTGCGCCGTGTAACTCCTTACGGATCAAAAGTTATGGTCACCGGAGCAACGGAGACCATGTCCCAAGCCCCACGCCCTCAGTTTGCGGGCCCAGCCACTTTGTGAAACGAAGTTGTCTTGCCCAAGGTGCCGTGGGATTCGGTAATAGAAATATGATAGATTAGGTTGTCGTCTTTTTTACGGCTCACGACGTACAATCCGGGATGAAAAAATAGCACAAAAGAAGAAAAATATCCCGAATCTAATGAAAACGTTCGATTTTGGGCTCTGAAAACAAGCGCAGTGAGCAGGCTTGCTTTCCCTATCGTAGAGCTCTTGAAGAGCCTTCCAACGGTATGCTGTACGTCACGTAACTCCTTACGGATCAAAAGTTATAAGCACCGGAGCAACGAAGACCAGGTCCCAAGCCCCGCGCCCTCGGTATGTGGGCCCAGCCTCTACGTGAAGTGAAGTTGTCTTGCCCAAGGTGCCATGGGATTCGGTAATAGAAATGTGGTGGATTATGTTGTCATCCTTTTTGCAGCTCACGACGAACAATCCGGGACGGAAAAACAGCGCAAAAAAAGAAAAGTATCCCAAAACTGATGAAAACGTTCGATTTTCTGCTCCTAAACAAGAGCACCCGAGCAGGCTTGCTGTCGCCATCGTAGAGCTCTCAAAGAGATTTCCAACGGTATGTTGTGCGCCGTGTAACTCCTTACGGATCAAAAGTTATGGGCACCGGAGCGACGGAGACCTGATCCTAAGCCCCACGCCCTCGATTTGCGGGCCCAACCACTATGTGAAGCGGAGTTGTCTTGCCCAATGTGCCATGGGATTCGGTAATAGAAATGTGATGGATTAGGTTTTTGTCCTTTTCGCATCTCATGACGTACGATCCGGGATGAAAAAACAGCGCAAAAAAAAGAAAAGTGTTACAAAATTGATGAAAATGTTCGGTTTTGGACTCCAAAAATAGGCTCAGACGAGCCGGCTTGCTGCCCCAGTCGTAGAGCTCTTAGAGAGCTTTCCAACGGTATGTTGTGCCCCGCATAACTCCTTAAGGACCAAAGTTATAGGCATCGAAGCGACGGACCCCTGGTCCCAAGCCCTACGCCCTCGGTTTGCGGGCCCAGCCTATACGTGAAGCGAAGTTGTCTTGCCCAAGGTACCGTGGGATTCGGTAATATAAATGTGATGGATTAGGTTATCGACCTTTTCGCGGCTCACGACGTACGAGCCGAGATGGAAAAACAGCACAAAAGAAGAAAAGTGTCCCAAAAATGATGAAAAGGTTCAATTTTGGGCTCCGAAAATAGGCGCAATTGAGCAGGCTTGCTCTCCCCATCGTAGAGTTCTCGGAGTGCTTTCCAACAGAGCGATGGAGACCTGGTCTCAGAGAGCTTTCCGACGGTATGCTGTGCCCCGCTTAACTTCTCACGGATCAAAAGTTATGGGCACCGGAGCGACGGAGACCTGGTCCCAAGCCCCACGCCCTCAGTTTACTGGCCCAGCCTCTACATCAAGCGAAGTTGTCTTGCCCAAGGTGCTTTGGGATTCGGTAATAGAAATGTGATGGATTAGGTTATCTTCGTTTTCGCGGCTCACGACGTACGATCCGTGATGGAAAAACATCGCAAAAGAAGAAAAGTGTCCCGAAAGTGATGAAAACGTTCAATTTTAGGCTCCGAAAACAGGCGCCGCCGAGCATGCTTGCTGCCCCCGTCTTAGAGCTCTCAGAGAACTTTCCAACTATATGCTGTGCGCCACGTAACTCCTTACGGATCAAAAGTTATAGGCATCGAAGCGACGGAGACCTGGTCCCAAGCCCCACGCACTCGGTTTGCGGTCCCAGCCTCTACGTGAAGTGAAGTCTTGCCCAAGGTGCTGTGGGATTCTATAATAGAAATCTGATGGATTAGGTTGTCGTCCTTTTCGCGGCTGATGACGTACGATTTGGGACGAAAAAACAGCGCAAAAGACGAAAAGTGTCCTGAAATTGATGAAAACGTTCGATTTTGGGCTTCCAAAACAAACGCAGCCGAGCAAGCTTGTTGTCCCCATCGCAGAGCTCTTGGAGAGCTTTCCAACGGTATGTTGTGCACCACATAACTCCTTACGGATCAAAAGTTATGGGCACCATAGCGACGGAGACCTTGTCCCGAGCCCCACGCCCTCGGTTTGTGGGCCCAGCCTCTACATGAAGTGAAGTTGTCTTGCCCAAGGTGCCGTGGGAGTCAATAATAGAAATGTGATAGATTAGTTGTCGTCCTTTTAGCGGCTTACGACGTACGATCCGGGACGAAAAAATAGCGTAAAATAAGAAAAGTGTCCCAAAACTGATGAAAATGTTAGATTTTGGGCTCCGTTAATAAGTGCAACTGAACAGGCTTGCTGGCCCCATCGTAGAGCTCTTGGATAGCTTTCCAACGGTATGCTGTGCGCCGCGTAACTCCTTACGGATCAAAAATTATGGGCATTGGAGCGACGGAGACCTGGTCCCAAGCCCCACGCGCTCGGTTTGTGGGCCCAGCCCTTAGTAAAGCGAAATTGTCTATCCCAAGGTACCGTGGGATTCGATAATAGAAATTTGATGGATTAGGTTGTTGTCCTTTTCACAGCTCAAGACGTACGATCCGGGATGAAAAAACAGCGCAAAAGAAGAAAAATGTCCCAAAACTGACGAAAACGTTCGATTTTGGGCTCCAAAAACAAGAGCACCTGAGCAGGCTTGATGTCCCAATCGTAGAGCTCTCGGAGAGCTTTTAACGGTATGATGTGCGCCGCGTAACTCCTTACAAATCAAAAGTTATGGGCACCGGAGCGACGAAGACCTGGTCCCAAGCCCCCACGCCCTCGATTTGCGGGCCTAGCCTCTACGTGAAGCGAAGTTGTCTTGCCCAAGGTGCCGTGGGATTCAGTAATAGAAATGTGATGGATTAGGTAGTCGTCCTTTTTGCGGCTTACGACGAACGATCCGGGACGAAAATATAGCACAAAAGATTAAAAGTGCCACAAATCTGATAAAAAAGTTAAATTTTGGGCACTGGAAACAAGCGTAGCCGAGTAGGCATGCTGCCCCCATCGTAGAGCTCTCAGACAACTTTCCAATGGTATGATATGCGCTGCGTAACTCCTTACGGATCAAAAGTTTTGGGCACCGTAGCGACGGATACTTGGTCCCAAGCCCCACGCCCTCGGTTTGCAGGCCCAGCCTCTACGTGAAGTGAATTTGTCTTGCCCAAGGTTCCACGGGATTCGGTAATAGAAATGTGATGGATTAGGTTGTCGTCGTTTTCGCGGCTCACGACATACGACCCCGGACGGAAAAACAGCGCAAAATAAGAAAATTGTCCTGAAATTGATGAAAATGTTCGATTTAGGGCTCTGAAAACAGGTACAACTGAGCAGGCTTGCTGCCCCCGTCGTAGAGCTCTTGGCGAGCTTTCCAATGGTATGTTGTGCGCTGCGTAACTCCTCACGGATCAAAAGTTATGGGCACCGGAGCGACGGTGACCTACTCCCAAGCCCCACGCCCTCGATTTGCAGGCCCAGCCTCTACTTGAAGCGAAGTTGTCTTGCCCAAGGTGTCGTGGGATTTGGTAATAGAAATGTGATGGATTAGGTTGTCATCCTTTCCGTAGCTGACGACGTACGATCCGGGACGAAAAACCAGCGCAAAAGAAGAAATGTGTCCCAAAACTAATGAAAACGTTCAATTTTGGGCTCTGAAAATAATAGCACCCGAGCAGGCTTGTTGTCCCCATTGTAGAGCTCTCGGAGGGCTTTCCAACAGTATGTTGTGCGCCGCGTAACTCCTTACGGATCAAAAATTATGGGCACCGGAGCGATGGAGACCTGGTCCCAAGCCCTACGCCCTCGGTTTACGGGCCTAACCTCTACGTGAAGTAATGTTATCTTGCCCAAGGTACCGTGGGATTCGAAAATCCAAATGTGATAGATTAGGTTGTCGTCCTTTTCTCGGCTGACGACGTACGATTCGGAACGAAAAAACTGCGCAAAAGACGAAAACTGTCCCGAAACTAATGAAAATGTTTGATTTTGGGCTTCGAAAACTGGCGCAGCAAAGCTAGCTTCCTGCCCCTGTCGTAGAGCTCTCGGAGAGCTTTCAAACAGTATGTTGTGCACTGCGTAACTCCTTACGGATCAAAAGTTATGGGCACTAGAGCGACGGAGACCTGGTCCCAAGCCCCACGCCCTCGGTTTGCAGGCCCAGCCTTTACGTGAAGCAATGTTGTCTTGCCTAAGGTGCCGTGGGATTCAGTAATAGAAATGTGATGGATTAGGTTGTCCTTTTTGCAGCTCACGACGTACGATCAGGGATAAAAATATAGCGCAAAAGAAGAAAAGTGCCACGAATCTGATTAAAAAGTTTGATTTTGGGCACTGGAAACAAGCGCAGCCGAGCAGGCTTGCTGCTCCTATCGTAGAGCTCTTGGAGAACTTTCCAATGGTATGTTATGCGCTGCGTAACTCCTTATGGATCAAAAGTTATGGGCACCGGAGCGACAGAGACCTGGTCCCAAGCCCCACGCCCTCGGTTTACGGGCCCAGCCTCTACGTGAATCGAAGTTGTCTTGCCCAAGGTGCAGTATGTTTCAGTAATAGAAATATGGTGGATTAGGTTGTCATCTTTTTCGCGGCTGACGACGTACGATCCGAGACAGAAAAATAGCGCAAAAGAAGAAAAGTGTCCCGAAACTGATGAAAATGTTTGATTTTTGGCACAGAAAATAGGTTCAGCCGAGCACGTTTGATGTCCCCATCGTATGTTGTGCACCGCATAACTCCGTACGGATCAAAAGTTTGGGCACCGTAACGACGGAGACTTGGTCCTAAGCCCCATGCCCTCAGTTTGCGGGCCCAGCCTCAACGTGTAGCGAAGTTGTCTTGCCCAAGGTGCCGTGGGATTTGGTAATAGAAATGTGATGGATTAGGTTGTCGTCCTTTTCGCGGCTCACGATGTACGATCCGGGACGAAAAAATAGTGCAAAAGAAGAAAAGTGTCCCGAATCTAATGAAAACGTTCGATTTTGGGCTCTGAAAACAAGCGTAGTTGAGCTGGCTTGCTGCCCCCATCGTAGAGCTCTCGAAGTGCTTTCCAATGGTATGCTTTGCGCTGCGTAACTCCTTATGGATCAAAAGTTATGGCAACAAGAGCGACGGAGACCAGTTCACAAGCCCCACGCCCTCGGTTTACGGGCGCAGCCTCTACGGAAGCGAAATTGTCTTGCCCAAGGCGCCATGGGATTCGGTAATAGAAATGTGATGGATTAGGTTGTCGTCCTTTTTGTGGCTCACAACGTACGATCCGGGATGAAAAAATAGTACAAAAGAAGAAAAGTGTCCCAAAACTGATGAAAATGTTTGATTTTGGGCTCCAAAAACAAGAGCAACCGAGCAGGCTTGTTTTCCCCATTGTAGAGCTCTCGGAGAGCTTTCCAACAGTATGATGTACGCTGCGTAACTCGTTACGGATCAAAAGTTATGGGTGCCGAAGCGACGGAGATCTGGTCCGAAACCCCATGCCCTCGGTTTATGGACCCAGGCTCTACATGAAATGAAGTTGTCTTGCCTAAGGTGCCGTGGGATTTGATAATAGAAATGTGATGGATTAGGTTGTCGTCTTTTTCGAGGCTGACGACGTAAGATCCGGGACGGAAAAATATCACAAAATTAGAAGTGTCCCGAAACAGATGAAAACATTTGATTTTGGGCTTCGAAAATAGGCGCAGCCGAGCAAGCTTACTGTCCCCGTCGTAGAGCTCTCAGAAAGCTTTCCAACCGTATGCTGTGCGCCGCGTAACTCCTTACGGATCAAAAGTTATGGGCACCAGAGCGACAGAGACCTGGTCCCAAGCCCCACGCCCTCGGTTTGCGGGCCCAGCCTCTACGTGAAGTGAACTTGTCTTGCCCAAGGTGCTATGGGATTCGGTAATAAAAATGTGATGGATTTGGTTTTTGTCCTTTTCGCAGCTGACGATGTACGATCCGGGACGGAAAAACAGTGCAAAAGAAGAAAAGTGTCTCGAAACTGATGAAAATGATCAATTTTGGGCTTCGAAAATAGGCAAAGTCGAGCAGGCTAGCTGCCTCTATCGTAGAGCTCTCGTAGAGCTTTTCAACGTTATGCTGTGCGCTGCGTAACTCCATACGGATCAAAAGTTATGAGCGCCGGAGCGACGGAGACCTGGTCCCAAGTCCTATGCCCTCGGTTTTTTGGCCCAACCTCTACGTGAAGTGAAGTTGTCTTGCCCAAGGTTCCATGGGATTAGGTAATACAAATGTGATGGATTAGGTTATCGTCCTTTTCGAGGCGGACGACGTATGATCCGGGATGAAAAAACAGCGCAAAAGAAGAAAAGTGTCTCAAAATTGATGAAAATGTTCAATTTTGGGCTCCGAAAACAAGGGCAACCGATCAGGCTTGTCGTCCCCATCGTAGAGCTCTTAGAGAGTTTTCCAACGGTATGCTATGCGTCGCGTAACTCCTTACGGATCAAAAGTTATGGGCACCGAAGCGACGGAGACCTGGTCCCAAGCCCCACGCCCTCGGTTTGTGGGCCCAGCCACTACGTGATGCGAAGTTGTCTTGCCCTAGGTGCCGTGGGATTCGACAAGTGAAGTTGTCTTGCCCAAGGTGTCGTGGGATTCGGTAATATAAATGTGATGGATTAGGTTGTTGTCCTTTTCGCGGTTGACAATGTACGATCCGGGACGAAAAAATAGTGCAAAAGAATAAAAGTGTCTAGAAACTAATGAAAACGTTTGATTTTGTGTTCCGAAAATAGGCGCAGCCGAGCAGGCTAGCTGCCCCTATCGTAGAGCTCTCAGAGAGCTTTCCAACGGTATGCAGTGCGCTGCGTAACTCCTTACGGATCAAAAGTTATGGGCACCAGAACGACGGAGACCTGGTCCAAAGCCCCACGCCCTCGGTTTGCGGGCCCAGCCTCTACGTGAAGCGAAGTTGTCTTGCCCAAGGTGCCATGGGATTCGGTAATACAAATGTGATGGATTAGGTTGTCATCCTTTTCGCGGCTGGCGACGTACGATTCGGGACGAAAAACAGCGCAAAAAAAGAAAAGTGTCCCGAAACTGATGAAAACGTTCGATTTTGATCTCTGAAATTAGTCGCAATTGAGCAAGCTTGCTTGACCCGTCGTAAAGCTCTCGGAGAGCTTTCCAACGGCATGCTATGCGCCGCGTAACTCCTTATGGATCAAAAGTTATGGGCACCAGAGCGACAGAGACCTGGTCCCAAGCCCCACGCCCTCAGTTTGCGGGCCCAGCCTTTACCTGAGGCGTAGTTGTCTTGCCTAAGGTGCCGTGGGATTCGATAATAGAAATGTGATGGATTAGGTTGTAGTCCTTTTCGTGGTTCACGACGTATGATTCGGGATAAAAAAAATAGCGTGAAAGAAGAAAAGTGTCCCGAATCTGATGAAACTGTTCGATTTTGGGCTCTAAAAACAAGCGCAGACGAGTAGGCTTGCTGCCGCCATCGTAGAGCTCTCGAAGAGCTTTCCAACGGTATGTTGTTCGCCACGTAACTCCTTACGGATCAAAAGTTATGGGCATCGGAGTGACGGAGACCAGGTCCTAAGCCCCACGCCCACGGTTTGCAGGTCCAGCCTCTACATGAAGCGAAGTTGTCTTGCCCAAGGTGCCGTGGGATTCGGTGATAGAAATGTGATGGATTAGGTTGTCGTCCTTTTCGCGGCTGACGACGTACGATCTGAGATGGAAAAAAAATGCAAAAGTAGAAAAGTGTCCCAAAACTGATGAAAACGTTCGATTTTGGGCTCCGAAAAGTAGAGCACCCGAGTAGGCATGCTGTCCCCATCGTAGATCTCCCGGAGTGGTTTCCAACGGTATACTATGCGCCGCGTATCTTCTTACGGATCAAAAGTTGTAGGTACCGGAGCGACGGAGACTTGGTCCCAAGCCCCACTCCTCGTTTTGCGGGCCCTACTTCTACATCAAGCGAAGTTGTCTTGCCCAAGATGCCGTGGGATTCGGTAATAGAAATGTGATAGATTAGGTTGTTGTCCTTTTCGTAGCTCATGACGTACCATCAAGGATGGAAAAATAGCGCAAAAGAAGAAAAGTGTCCCAAAACTGATGAAAACGTTCAATTTTGGGCTCCAAAAATAGGCGCAGCTGAGCTTGCTACCTACCCCCATCATAGACCACTCGGAGAGCTTTCCAACGGTATGTTGTGTGCCGCGTAACTCCGTACGGATCAAAAGATATGGGCAACTGAGCGAGGAGACCTCGTCCCAAGCCCCACGCCCTCAGTTTGCGGATCTGGCCTCTACGTGAAACGAAGTTGTCTTGCCCAAGGTGTTGTGGGATTTGGTAATAGAAATGTGATGGATTAGGTTGTCGTCCTTTTTGCGACTGACGACGTACGATCCGGGACTAAAAAATAGCGCACAGCCGAGCAGACTTGTTGTCCCCGTCGTAGAGCTCTGAGATAGCTTTCCGACGGTATGCTGTGCGCCGCGTAACTCCTTACGGATCAAACGTTATGGGCACCAGAGCGACGGAGACCTAGTACCAAGCCCCATGCCCTCGGTTTGCGGGCCCAACCTCTACGTGAAGCGAAGTTGTCTTGCCCAAGGTGCCGTGGGATTTAGTAATAGAAATGTGATGGATTAGGTTAACGCCCTTTTCACGGCTGACGACGTACGATCCGGGATGGAAAGACAGTGCAAATGAAGAAAAGTGTCCCGAAATTGAAGAAAATGTTCAATTTCAGTCTCTGAAAATAGGCGTAGCCGAGTAGGCTTGCTGTCCATGTCGTAGAGCTCTCGGAGAGCTTTCCAACGGTATGCTGTGCGCCGCGTAACTCCTTACAGATAAAAAGTTATGTACACTGGAACGACGGAGACCTTGTCCTAAGCCCTACGCCCTCGGTTTGTAGGCCCAGCCTCTACGTGAAGCGAAGTTGTCTTGCCCAAGGTGCCATGGGATTCGGTAATAGAAATGTGATGGATTAGGTTGTGGTCCTTTTTGCGACTGACGACATACGATCCGTAATGGAAAAACAGCGCAAAAGAAGAAAAGTTTCCTGAAATTGAAGAAAACGTTCAATTTTAGTCTCTGAAAATAGGCGTAGCAAAGCAGGCTTGCTGTCCCCGTCGTAGAGCTCTCAGAGAGCTTTCCAACGGTATGCTGTGCGTCGCGTAACTCCTTACGGATCAAAAGTTATGGGCACCGGAGCGACAGAAACCTTGTCTCAGGCTCCACACCCTTGGTTTGCGGGCCCGGCCTCTACGTGAAGCAAAGTTGTCTTGCCCAAGGTGCCATGCGATTCGGTAATAGAAATGTGATGGATTAGGTTGTCGTCATTTTCACGGCTCACGACGTACAATCCGGGATGAAAAAAAAGCGTAAAAGAATAAAAGTGTCTCGAATCTGATAAATATTCTTCGATTTTGGGCTTTGAAAACAGGCGCAGCCGGGCAGGCTTGCTAGCCCCATTGTAGAGCTCTCGAAGAGCTTTCCAACGGTATGATGTGCTCCGCGTAACTTCTTATGGATCAAACGTTATGGGAACCAGAGCGACGGAGACCAATTCCCAAGCCCCACGCCCTCTATTTGCGGGCCCAGCCTCTACGTGAAACAAAGTTGTCTTGCCCAAGGTGCCATAGGATTCAGTAATACAAATGTGATAGATTAGGTTGTCATCCTTTTTGCGGCTCAAGACGTACGATTCGGGACAAAAAAACAGCGCAAAAAAAGAAAAGTGTCCCAAAACTAATGAAAATGTTCAATTTTCATCTTCGAAAACAATCGCAGCTGAGGAAGCTTGCAGCCCCAGTCGTAGAGCTCTCGGAGAGCTTACCAACGGTATGCTGTACGCCACGTAACTCCTTATGGATCAAAAATTATCGGCACCGGAACGACGGAGACCAGGTCCTAAGCCTTACGCCCTCGGTTTGTAAGCCCAGCCTCTTCGTGAAGCGAAGTTGTCTTGCCCAAGGTGTCATGAGATTCGGTAATAGAATTGTGATTGATTAGGTTGTCGTCCTTTTTGCGGCTTACGACGTAAGATCCGAGACGGAAAAACAACGCAAATGTAGAAAAGTGTCCCAAAACTAATGAAAACGTTCAATTTTGGGCTCCAAAAATAAGAGCACCCAAGCAGGCATGCTGACCCTATCGTAGAGCTTCCGGAGAGCTTTCCAACGGTAGGCTGTGTGTCGCGTAACTCCATGCGGATCAAAAGTTATGGGCAACGAAGCGACGGAGACCTGGCCCCAAGCCCCACGCCCTTGGTTTGCGGGCCCAGCCTCTACGTGAAGCAAAGTTGTCTTCCTCAAGGTGCCATGGAATTTGGTAATAGAAATGTGATAGATTAGGCTGTTGTCCATTTCGCAGCACATGACGTAGGATCTGGGACGGAAAAACAACGCAAAAGAAGAAAAGTGTCCCAAAACTGATGAAAATGTTCGATTTTGGGCTCCAAAAATACACGCAGTAGAGTCGGTTAGCTGCCCCAGTTGTAGAGCTCTCGGAGAGCATTCTAACGGTATGTTGTGCACCGCGTAACTCCATACGGATCAAAAGTTATAGGCACCAGAGCAAGGAGACCTGGTCCCATGCCCCACGCCCTCGGTTTGCGAATCTAGCCTCTACGTGAAACGAAGTTGTCTTGCCCAAGGTGTTGCAGGATTCGGTAATAGAAATGTGATGCATTAGGTTGTTGTCCTTTTTTCGGCTGACGTCGTACGATTCGGGACGGAAAAACACCGCAAAAGTAGAAAAGTGTTCCAAAACTGATGAAAACGTTCAATTTTGGGCTCCGAAAGTAAGCGCAGCTTGTAGGCTTACTGTCCCCATCGTAGAGCTCTCAGATAGCTTCACGACGGTATGTTGTACGCCGCGTAACTCCTTATGGATCAAAAGTTATGGGCACCGGAGCGACGGAGATCTGGTCCGAAGCCCCACGCCCAAAGTTTACAGACCCAGCCTCTACGTGAAACGAAGTTGTCTTGCCCAAGGTGCCATGGGATTCAGTAATAGAAATGTTATGGATTAGGTTGTCGTCCTTTTCACGGCTGACGCCGTACGATCCAGGATGAAAAAACAGCGCAAAAGAAGAAAAGTGTCCTGAGAAACTGAAGAAAACGTTCAATTTTAGTGTCTGAAAAAGGCGTAGCCGAGCAGGCTTGTTGTCCCCATCGTAAAGCTCTCGGAGAACTTTCCAACGGAATGCTGTGCGCCGCGTAACTCCTTACGGATCAAAAGTTATGGGCACCGGAACGACGGAGACCTTGTCCCAAGCCCCACGCCCTCGGTTTGCGAGCCCAGCTTCAACGTTAAGCAAAGTTTTCTTGCCTAAGGTGCCGTGGGATTTAGTAATAGAAATGTGATGGATTAGGTTGTCGTCCTTTTCGCGACTGACGACGTACGATTCGTAACGGAAAAACAACACAAAAGAAGAAAAGTTTCCTAAAATTGAAGAAAACGTTCAATTTTAGTCTCTGAAAACAGGCGTAGCCGAGCAGGCTTGCTGTCCCCGTCTCGGAGGGCTTTCCAACGGTATGTTGTGCGCCGCGTAACTCCTTACGGATCAAAAGTTATGGGCACCGGAGCGACGGAAACCTTGTCCCAAGCTCTACACCCTCAGTTTGCGGGCCCGGCCTCTATGTGAAACAAAGCTGTCTTGCCCAAGGTGCCATGAGATTCGGTAATAGAAATGTGATGGATTAGGTTGTCGTCATTTTCGCGGCTCACGACGTACGATCAGGGATGAAAAAAAAGCGCAAAAGAAGAAAAGTGTCTCAAATCCGATAAATATTGTTCGATTTTGGGCTCTGAAAACAGGCGCAGCCGGGCAGGCTTGCTACCCCTATCGTAGAGCTCTCGAAGAGCTTTCCAACGGTATGATGTGCTCCGCGTAACTCCTTATGGATCAAACGTTATGGGAACCAGAGCGACGGAGACCAGTTCCTAAGCCCCACGCCCTCTGTTTGTGGGCCCAACCTCTACGTGAAGCAAAGTTGTCTTGCCCAAGGTGCCGTAGGATTTAATAATACAAATGTGATAGATTAGGTTGTCGTCCTTTTTGCGGCTCACGACGTACGATTCGAGATGAAAAAACAGCGCAAAAAAAGAAAAGTGTCCCGAAACTGATGAAAATGTTCAATTTTCATCTCCAAAAACAATCACAGCTGAGGAAGCTTGCAGCCCCAGTCATAGAGCTCTTGGAGAGCTTGCCAACAGTATGTTGTACGCCGCGTAACTCCCTATGGATCAAAAGTTATGGGCACCGGAGCGACGGAGACCAGGTCCCAAGCCCCACGCCCTCGGTTTGCAAGCCCAACCTCTTCATGAAGCGAAGTTGTCTGGCCCAAG
This sequence comes from Ehretia macrophylla, assembly GCA_037974665.1. Lineage (NCBI taxonomy): Eukaryota > Viridiplantae > Streptophyta > Magnoliopsida > Boraginales > Ehretiaceae > Ehretia > Ehretia macrophylla. The sequence goes on from CM075777.1 coordinate 32,893,774, forward strand.
GTGCATTGAGATTCGGTAATAGAATTGTGATGGATTAGGTTGTCGTCCTTTTCGCGGCTTACGACGTAAGATCCGAGACGGAAAAACAACGCAAATGTAGAAAAGTGTCCCAAAACTGATGAAAACGTTCAATTGTGGGCGCCAAAAATAAGAGCACCCCAGCAGGAATGCTGACCCTATCGTAGAGCTTCCGAAGAGCTTTCCAACAGCATGCTGTGTACCGCGTAACTCCATGCGGATCAAAAGTTATGGGCAACGAAGCGACGGAGACCTGGCCCCAAGCCCCACGCCCTCGGTTTGCGAGCCAAGCCTCTACGTGAAGCAAAGTTGTCTTGCGCAAGGTGCCATGGGATTTGGTAATAGAAATGTGATAGATTAGGTTGTTGTCCATTTTACAGCACATGACGTACGATCTGGGACGGAAAAACAACGCAAAAGAAGAAAAGTGTCCCAAAACTGATGAAAATATTTGATTTTGGGCTCCAAAAATACACGCAGCAGAGTCGGTTAGCCGCCCCCGTCGTAGAGCTCTCGGAGAGCTTTCTAACCGTATGTTGTGCACCGCGTAACTCCATACGGATCAAAAGTTATGGGCACCAGAGCAAGGAGACCTGGTCCCATGCCCCACGCCCTCGGTTTGCAAATCCAGCCTCTACGTGAAACAAAGTTGTCTTGCCCAAGGTGTTGTAGGATTCGGTAATAGAAATGTGATTCATTAGGTTGTCGTCCTTTTTTCGGCTGACGACGTACGATCCGGGATGGAAAAACACCGTAAAAGAAGAAAAGTGTCCCAAAACTGATGAAAACGTTAAATTTTGGGCTCCGAAAGTAGGCGCAGCTGTGCACGCTTGCTGTCCCCGTCGTAGAGCTCTCAAATAGCTTTGTGAAGGTATGTTGTGCGCCGCGATACTCCTAATAGATCAAAAGTTATAGGCACCGGAGCGACGGAGATCTGGTCCGAAGCCCCACGCCCTCAGTTTACGGACCCAGTCTCTACATGAAACGAAGTTGTCTTGCCCAAGGTGCCGTGGGATTCAGTAATAGAAATGTTATGGAATAGGTTGCCGTCCTTTTCACGGCTGACGACGTACGATCCGGGATGAAAAAACAACGCAAAAGAAGAAAAGTATCCCAAAACTAAAGAAAACGTTCAATTTTAGTCTCTGAAAACAGGCGTAGCCGAGTAGGCTTGTTGGCCCCGTCGTAGAGCTCTCGGAGAACTTTCCAACGGAATGCTGTGCGCCGCGTAAATCCTTACGGATCAAAAGTTATGGGCACCGGAGCGACGGAGACCTTGTCCCAAGCCCAACGCCCTCTGTTAGCAAGGTCAGCTTCAACGTGAAGCAAAGTTTTCTTGCCTAAGGTGCCATGGGATTTAGTAATAGAAATGTGATGGATTAGGTTGTCGTCCTTTTCGTAACTGACGACATACGATCCGTAACTGAAAAACAGCGCAAAAGAAGAAAAGTTTCCTGAAATTGAATAAAATGTTCAATTTTTGTCTCTAAAAACAGGCGTAGCCGAGCAGGCTTGCTGTCCCCGTTGTAGAGCTCTCGGAGGGCTTTCCAACGGTATGCTGTGCACAGCGTAACTCCTTATGGATCAAAAGTTATGGGCACTGGAGCGACGAAAACCTTGTCCCAAGCTCCACACCCTCAGTTTGCGGGCCCGGCCTCTACGTGAAGCAAAGTTGTCTTGCCCAAGGTGCCATGCGATTTGGTAATAGAAATGTGATGGATTAGGTTGTCATTTTCGCGGTTCACGAGGTACGATCCGGGACAAAAAAAAAGTGCAAAAGAAGAAAAGTGTCTCGAATCTGATAAATATTGTTCGATTTTGGGCTCTGAAAATAGGTGCAGCCGGGCAGGCTTGTTGCCCCCATCGCAGAGCTCTCGAAGAGCCTTCCAACGGTATGATGTGCTCCGCGTAACTCCTTATGGATCAAACGTTACGGGAACCAGAGCGACGGAGACCAGTTTTCAAGCCCCACACCCTCTGTTTGCGGGCCCAACCTCTACGTGAAGCAAAGTTGTCTTGCCCAAGGTGGTCGGTAATACAAATGTGATAGACTAGGTTGTCGTCCTTTTTGCGGCTCACGACGTACGATTCGGGATGAAAAAACAGTGCAAAAAAAGAAAAGTGTCCCGAAACTAATGAAAATGTTCAATTTTCATCTCTGAAAACAATCACAGCCGCGTAACTCCTTATGGATCAAAAGTTATGGGCACCGGAGCGACGGAGACTAGGTCCCAAGCCCCACGCCCTCGGTTTGCAAGCCCAGCCTCTTCGTGAAGCGAAGTTGTCTTGCCCAAGGTGCCATGAGATTCGGTAATAGAATTGTGATGGATTAGGTTATCGTCCTTTTTGCGGCTTACGACGTAAGATCCGAGACGGAAAAACAACGCAAATGTAGAAAAGTGTCCCAAAACTGATGAAAACGTTCAATTTTGGGCTCCAAAAATAAGAGCACCCCAGCAGGCATGCTGACCCTATCGTGGAGCTTCTGGAGAGCTTTCCAACGGCATGCTGTGTTCCGCGTAACTCCATGCGGATCAAAAGTTATGGGCAACGAAGCGACGGAGACCTGGCCCCAAGCCCCACGCCCTCGGTTTGCGGGCCAAGCCTCTACGTCAAGCGAAGTTGTCTTGGGCAAGGTGCCGTGGGATTCGGTAATAGAAATGTGATAGATTAGGTTGTTGTCCATTTCGTAGCACATGATGTACGATCTGGGACGGAAAAACAACCCAAAAGAAGAAAAGTGTCCTAAAACTGATGAAAATGTTAGATTTTGGGCTCTAAAAATACACGCAGCAGAGTCAGTTAGTTGCCCCCGTCGTAGAGCTCTCGGAGAGCTTTCTAACGGTATGTTGTGCACTGCGTAACTCCATACGGATCAAAAGTTATTGGCACCAGAGCAAGGAGACCTGGTCCTAAGCCCCACGCCCTCGGTTTGCGAGCCCAGCTTCAATGTGAAGCAAAGTTTTCTTGCCTAAGGTGCCGTGGGATTTAGTAATAGAAATGTGATGGATTAGGTTGTTGTCCTTTTCGCAGCTCACGACGTACGATCCAGGACGAAAAAATAGCGCAAAAGAAGAAAAATTTCTCGATTTTGATAAAAATGTTCAATTTTGGGCTCTGAAAACAAGTGCGGCCAAGCAGGCATGTTGCCCCTATCATAGAGCTCTCGAAGAGCTTTCCAACGGTATGCTGTGCGCCACATAACACCTTACGGATCAAACGTTATGGGAACCAGAGCAACAGAGACCAATTCTTAAGCCCCATGCCCTCGGTTTGCGGACCCAGCCTCTACGTGAAGCGAAGTTGTCTTGCCCAAGGTGCCTTGGGATTCGGTAATAGAAATGTGATGGATTAGGTTGTCTTCCTTTTCGCGGCTCACGACGTACGATCCGTGACGGAAAAACAGCGCAAAAGAAGAAAAGTGTCCCGAAACTCAAGAAAATGTTCAATTTTAGTCTCTGAAAATAGGTGTAGCCGAGTAGGCTTGCTATCCCCGTCGTAGAGCTCTCTGTGAGCTTTCCAACGGTATGTTGTGCGCCGCGTAACTCTTTACGGATAAAACGCTATGGGCACCGGAGCGACAGAGACCTTGTCCCAAGCCCCACGCCCTTGGTTTGCGGGCCCAGGCTCTACGTGAAGCGAAGTTGTCTTGCCCAAGGAGCCACGGGATTCGGTAATAGAAATGTGATGGATTAGTTTGTCATCCTTTTCGCGGCTCACGACATACGATCCGGGATGAAAAAATAGCACAAAAGAAGAAAAGTGTCTCGAATCTGATAAAAACGTTCAATTTGGGCTCTAAAAATATGCGCAGCCCAGCAGGCTTGCTACCCCCATCGTAGAGCAAACGGTATGCTGTGCGTTGCGTAACTTCTTATGGATCAAACGTTATGGGCACCAGAGTGACAGAGACCAGTTACCAAGCCCCATGCCCTCGGTTTGCGGGCCCAGCCTTTACGTGAAGCAAAGTTGTTTTGCCCAAGGTGCTGTGGGATTCAGTAATAGAAATGTTATGGATTAGGTTGTCGACCTTTTCGCTGCTGACGACGTAGGATACGGGACAGAAAAATAGCGCAAAAGAAGAAAAGTGTCCCAAAATAGATGAAAACGTACGATTTTGGGTTCCAAAAATAGGTGCAATTGAGGAAGCTTGTTGCACCCATCGTAGAGCTCTTAGAGAGCTTTCCAACGGTTTGCTGTGCGCCGCATAACTCCTTACGGATCAAAAGTTATGGGCACCGGAGCGACGGAGACCTGGTCCCAAGCTCTACATCCTTGGTTTACGGGCCCATCCTCTACATGAAGCGAAGTTGTCTTGCCTAAGGTGCCATGGGATTCGGTAATAGAAATGTGATGGATTAGGTTGTTGTCCTTTTCGCGGCTGACGACGTACGATCCGGGACGGAAAAACAACGCAAAAGAAGAAAAGTATCACAAAACTAATGAAAATGTTCGATTTTGGGCTCCGAAAATGGGCGTAGACAAGCAGGCTAACTGCCCCCATCGTAGAGCTCTCGGAGAGCTTTCCAGCCGTATGTTGTGCGCCGCGTAACTCTTTACGGATCAAAAGTTATGGTCAACAGAGCAACGGAGATCTGGTCCGAAGCCCCACGCCCTCGGTTTGAGGGCCCAGCCTCTACGTGAAGCGAAGTTGTCTTGCCCAAGGTGCCGTGGGATTCGGTAATACAAATGTGATAGATTATGTTGTCGTCCTTTTCATGGTTGACGACGTTCGATTTGGGACAGAAAAACAGCGCAAAAAAAGAAAAGTGTTCCAAAACTGATGAAAACGTTCGATTTTGGTCTCTAAAAATAGTCACAGCCGAGCAAGCTTGCTGCCCCAGTCGTAGAGCTCTCGGAGCGCTTTCTAACGGTATGCTGTGCGCCGCGTAACTCCTTATTGATCAAAAGTTATGGCCAACGGAGCGACGGAGACCAGGTCCCAAGCCCCACGCCCTCGGTTTGCGGGCCCAGGCTCTATGTGAAGCGAAGTTGTCTTGCCCAAGGTGCTGTGAGATTCGGTAATAGAAATGTGATGGATTAGGTTATCGTCCTTTTCGCGGCTGACGACATACGATCCGAGACGGAAAAACAACGCAAAGGCAGAAAAGTGTCCCAAAACTGATAAAAACGTTTGATTTTTGGCTCTGAAAATAAAAGAACCTGAGCTGGCATGCTGTCCCTGTCGTAGAGCTCCCGGAGAGCTTTCCAACGGTATGTTTTGCACCGCGTAACTCCTTACGGATCAAAAGTTATGGGCACCAGAGCGACGGAGCTCTGGTCCCAAGGCCCATGCCCTTGGTTTGCGGGCCCAGCCTCTACGTGAAGCAAAGTTGTCTTGCCCAAGGTGCCATGGGATTCGGTAATAGAAATGTGATAGATTAGGTTGTTGTCCATTTCGCTGCTCATGACGTATGATCAGGGACGGAAAAACAGAGCAAAAGAAGAAAAGTGTCCCAAAACTGATGAAAATGTTCGATTTTGGGCTCCAAAAATAGGCGCAGCCGAGTCAGCTTGCTGCCCTCGTCGTTGAGCTCTCGGAGAGCTTTCCAACAGTATGTTGTGCGTCGCGTAACTCTGTACGGGTCAAAAGTTATGAGCACCGAAGCAAAGAGACATGGTCCCATGCCCCATGCCCTCGGTTTGCGAATCCAGCCTCTACGTGAAACGAAGTTGTCTTGCCCAAGGTGTTGTGGGATTCGGTAATAGAAATGTGATGGATTAGGTTGTCGTCCTTTTTCCGGCTGACGACGTATGATCCGGGATGGAAAAACAGTGCAAAAGAAGAAAAGTGTCACAAAACTGATGAAAACGTTCGATTTTGGGCTCCGAAAGTAGGCGCAGCTACGCAGGCTTGCTGTCCCCATCGTACAGCTCTTAAAGAGCTTTCCGACGGTATGTTGTGCGCCTCGTAACTCTTTACGGATCAAAAGTTATAGGCAACGGAGCGACGGAGATCTGGTTCGAAGCCCCACGCCCTCGGTTTACGGACCCAGCCTCTATGTGAAACAAAGTTGTCTTGCCCAAGGTGCCGTGGGATTCGGTAATACAAATGTGATAGATCATGTTGTCGTCCTTTTCACTGCTGACGACGTACGATTCGGGACAGAAAAATAGTGCAAAAAAAGAAAAGTGTTCCAAAACTGATGAAAACGTTCGATTTTGGTCTCTGAAAACAGTCACAGCCGAGCAAACTTGCTGCCCCAGTCGTAGAGCTCTCGAAGAGCTTTCCAACGGTATGCTGTGCACCGCGTAACTCCTTATGGATCAAAAGTTATGGGCAACGGAGCGACGGAGACCAGGTCCCATGCCCCACACCCTCGGTTTGCGAGCCCAGGCTCTACGTGAAGCGAAGTTGTCTTGCCCAAGGTGCCGTGAGATTCGGTAATAGAAATGTGATGGATTAGGTTATCGTCCTTTTCGCGGCTGACGACATACGATCCGAGACGGAAAAACAACGCAAAAGCATAAAAGTGTCCCAAAACTGATGAAAACGTTCGATTTTGGGCTCTGAAATAAGAGCACCCGAGCTGGCTTGCTGTCCCTGTCGTAGAGCTCCCGAAGAGCTTTCCAACGGTATGCTTTGCACTGCGTAACTCCTTACGAATCAAAAGTTATGGGCACCGGAGCGACGGAGTTCTGGTCCCAAGGCCCACGCCCTCGGTTTGCGGCCTAGCCTCTACGTGAAGCGAAGTTGTCTTGCCCAAGGTACCGTGGGATTCGGTAATAGAAATGTGATAGATTAGGTTGTTGTCCATTTCACTGCTCATGACGTATGATCAGGGACGGAAAAACAGAGCAAAAGAAGAAAAGTGTCCCAAAATTGATGAAAATGTTCGATATTGGGCTCCAAAAATATGCGCAGCCGAGTCAGCTTGCTTCCTTCGTCGTTGAGCTCTTGGAGAGCTTTCCAACAGTATGTTGTGCGTCGCGTAACTCCGTACGGGTAAAAAGTTATGGGCACCGGAGCAAAGAGACCTGGTCCCATGCCCCACGCCCTCGATTTGCGAATCCAGCCTCTACGTGAAACGAAGTTGTCTTGCCCAAGGTTTTGTGGGATTCGGTAATAGAAATGTGATGGATTAGGTTATCGTCCTTTTTCCGGCTGACGACGTACGATCCGGGATGGAAAAACAGTGCAAAAGAAGAAAAGTGTCACAAAACTAATGAAAACGTTCGATTTTGGGCTCCGAAAGTAGGCGCAACCAAGCAAGCTTGTTGTCCCCGTCGTACAGCTCTCAAAGAGCTTTCCGACGGTATGTTGTACGCCGCGTAACTCTTTACGGATCAAAAGTTATAGGCACCGGAGCGACGGAGATCTGGTCCAAAGCCCCACGCCCTCGGTTTACGGACCCAGCCTCTATGTGAAACAAAGTTGTCTTGCCCAAGGTGCCGTGGGATTTAGTAATAGAAATGTTATGGATTAGGTTGTCTTCCTTTTCGCGGCTGACGACGTACGATCCGAGACAGAAAAGCAACGCAAAAGTAGAAAAGTGTCCCAAAACTGATGAAAACATTCGATTTTGGGCTCCGAAAATAAGAGCACCTAAGCAGGCATGTTGTCCCTATCGTAGAGCTCTCGAAGAGCTTTCCATCGGCATGCTGTGCGCCGTGTAACTCCTTACGGATCAAAAGTTATGGGTACCGGAGCGACTGAGACCTAGTCCCAAGCCCCACGCCCTCGGTTTGCTGGCCCAGCCTCTACGTGAAGCGAAGTTGTCTTGCCCAAGGTGTCGTGGCATTCGGTAATAGAAATGTGATGGATTAGGTTGTTGTCCTTTTCACTGCTCATGACGTATGATCAGGGACGAAAAAACATAGCAAAAGAAGAAAAGTGTCCCAAAACTGATGAAAATGTTCGATTTTGGGCTCCAAAAATAGGCGCAGCCGAGTCAGCTTGCTGCCCTCGTCATTGAGCTCTCGGAGAGCTTTCCAACAGTATGTTATGCGTCGCGTAACTCCGTACGGGTCAAAAGTTATGGGGACCGGAGCAAAGAGACTTGGTCCCATGCCCCACGCCCTCGGTTTGCGAATCCAGCCTCTACGTGAAACGAAGTTGTCTTGCCCAAGGTGTTGTGGGATTCGGTAATAGAAATGTGATGGATTAGGTTGTCGTCCTTTTTCCGGCTGACGACGTACGATCCAGGATGGAAAAACAGTGCAAAAGAAGAAAAGTGTCACAAAATTGATGAAAACGTTCGATTTTGGGCTCCGAAAGTAGGCACAGCCACGCAGGCTTGCTATCCCCGTCGTACAGCTCTCAAAGAGCTTTCTGACGGTATGTTGTGCGCCTCGTAACTCTTTACGGATCAAAAGTTATAGGCACCGGAGCGACGGAGATCTGGTCCAAAGCCCCACGCCCTCGGTTTATGGACCCAGCCTCTATGTGAAACAAAGTTGTCTTGCCCAAGGTGCCGTGGGATTTAGTAATAGAAATGTTATGGATTAGGTTGTCTTCCTTTTCGCGAGTGACGATGTACGATTCGAGACAGAAAAACAATGCAAAAGTAGAAAAGTGTCCCAAAATTGATGAAAACATTCGATTTTGGGCTCCGAAAATAAGAGCACCTTAGCAGGCATGTTGTCCCTATCGTAGAGCTCTCGCAGAGCTTTCCATCGGCATGCTGTGCGCGGTGTAACTCGTTCCGGATCAAAAGTTATGGGTACCGGAGCGACGGAGCCCTAGTCCCAAGCCCCACGCCCTCGGTTTGCTGGCCCATCCTCTACATGAAGCGAAGTTGTCTTGCCTAAGGTGCCATGGGATTCGGTAATAGAAATGTGATGGATTAGGTTGTTGTCCTTTTCGCGGCTGACGACGTACGATCCGGGACGGAAAAACAACGCAAAAGAAGAAAAGTGTCCCGAAACTGATGAAAACGTTAGATTTTGGCCTCCAAAAACAGTCGCAGCAAATCAAGCTTGCTTCTCCCGTCGTAGAGCTCTCGGAGAGCTTTCCAATGGTACGCTGTGTGCCACGTAACTCCTTATGGATCAAAACTTATGGGCACCGGAGCGACGGAGACCATGTCCCAAGCCCTATGCCCTCGGTTTGCGGGCCCAGGCTCTACTTGAAGTGAAGTTGTCTTGCCCAAGTTGCCGTGAGATTCGGTAATAAAAATGTGATGGATTAGGTTGTCATCCTTTTCGAGGCTGAAGACGTACGATCCGAGACGAAAAAACAGCGCAAAAGTAGAAAAGTGTCCCAAAACTGATAAAAACGTTCGATTTTGGGATCTTAAAACAAGTACAGTCGAGCAGGCTTGCTGCCCCCATCGTAGAGCTCTCGAAGAGATTTCCAACGATATGTTGTAGGCCGCGTAACTCCTTACGGATAAATCGTTATGGGAACCAGAGCGACGGAGACCAGTTCCCAAGCCCCATGCCCTCGGTTTACGGGCCCAGCCTCTACGTGAAGCAAAGTTGTCTTGCCCAAGGTGCCATGGGATTCGGTAATAGAAATGTGATAGATTAGGTTGTCGTCCTTTTCGCGGCTCACGACTTACGATCCAGATCGGGAAAACAATGCAAAAAAAGAAAAAAAATTCCAAAATAGATGAAAACATATGATTTTGGGCTCCAAAAATAGGCACAGCCGAGCCGGCTTGCTGCCCCGTCATAGAGCTCTCGGAGAGCTTTCCAACGGTATGCTGCACGCTGCGTAACTCCTTACGGATCAAAACTTATAGGCACCGGAGCGACGGAGATCTGGTCTAAAGCCCCACGCCCTCGGTTTATGGATCCAGCCTCTACGTGAAACGAAGTTGTCTTGCCCAAGGTGCCGTGGGATTCAGTAATAGAAATTTGATGGATTAGGTTATCGTCCTTTTCGCGGTTGACGACGTACGATCCGGGTCGGAAAAATAGCGCAAAAGAAGAAAAGTGTCCTGAAACTGAAGAAAACGTTCAATTTTAGACTCTGAAAATAGGCGTAGCCCCGACGGCTTGCTGTCCCCGTCGTAGAGCTCTGGGAGAGCTTTCCAAAGGTATGTTGTGCGCCGGGTAGCTCCTTACGGATCAAAAGTTATGGGCACCGGAGCGACGGAGACCTTGTCCCAAGCCCCACGCCCTTGGTTTGTGGGCCCAACCTCTACGTGAAGCGAAATTGTCTTGCCCAAGGTGCCGTGGGATTAGGTAATAGAAATGTGATTGATTAGATTGTCGTTCTTTTCGCGGCTGACGACGTACGATCCGAGACGAAAAAACAGCGTAAAAGAAGAAAAGTGTCTCGAATCTGATAAAAACGTTCAATTTTGGGCTCTGAAAAGAAGCGCAGCCGAGCAGGCTTGTTGCCCCAATCGTAGATGTCTCGAAGTGTTTTCGAACGGTATGTTGTGCGCTGCGTAACTCCTTATGGATCGACCGTTATGGGAACTAAAGCGACGGAGACCATTTCCCAAGCCCCATGCCGTCGATTTTCGGGCCCAGTCTCTACGTGAAGCGAAGTTGTCTTGCCCAAGGTGCCGTGGGATTCGGTAATAGAAATGTGATAGATTAAGTTGTTGTCCATTTCGCTGGTCATGACGTACGATCAGGGATGGAAAAACAGAACAAAAGAAGGAAAGTGTCCCAAAACTGATGAAAACGTTCAATTTTGGGCTCCAAAAATAGGCGCAGCAAAGTCAACTAGCTGCCCCCGTCGTAGAGCTCTCGGAGAGCTTTCCAACGGTATGTTGTGCACCGCGTAACTCCGTACGGATCAAAAGTTATGGGCACCGGAGCAAGGAGACCTGGTCCCATGCCCCACGCCCTCGATTTGCGGATCCAGCCTCTATGTGAAACGAAGTTTTCTTGCCCAAGCTATTGTGGGATTCGGTAATAGAAATGTGATGGATTAGGTTGTCGTCCTTTTTCCGGCTGACGATGTACAATCCGGGATGGAAAAACAGCGCAATAGAAGTAAAGTGTCCCAAAACTGATGAAAATGTTCGATTTTGGGCTCTAAAAATAGGCACAGGAAAGCAGGCTTGCTGTCCTTGTCGTAGAGCTCTCAGAGAGCTTTTCGACAACATGCTGCGCTCCTCGTAACTCCCTACGGATCAAAAGTTATGGGCACCGGAGCGACGGAGATCTGGTCCGAAGCCCCACGTCCTCGGTTTACGGACCCAGCTTCTACGTGAAATGAAGTTGTCTTGCCCAAGGTGCATTGGGATTCAGTAATAGAAATGTTATGTATTAGGTTGTCGTCCTTTTCGAGGCTGACGACATACAATCCGAGACGGAAAAGCAACGCAAAAGTAGAAAAGTGTCCCAAAAGTGATGAAAACGTTCGAGTTTGGGCTTCGAAAATAAGAGCAACCGAGCAGGCATGCTGTCCGTATCGTAGAGCTCCTGGAGAGCTTTCCAACGGTATGCTGTGCGCCGCGTAACTCCTTACGGATCAGAAGTTATGGGCACCGGAGAGACGGAGACCTTGTCCCAAGCCCCATGCCCTCGGTTTGCGGGCCCAGCCTCTATGTGAAGCGAAGTTGTCTTGCCCAAGGTACAGTTGGATTCGGTAATAGAAATGTGATAGATTAGGTTGTTGTCCATTTCGCTGCTCATGACGTACGATCAAGGATGGAAAAATATAGCAAAAGAAGAAAAGTGTCCCAAAACTGATGAAAACGTTCGATTTTGGGCTCCAAAAATAGGCGTAGCTGAGTCAGCTAGCTGCCCCCGTCATAGAGCTCGGAGAGCTTTCCAACGGTATGTTGTGCGCCGCGTAATTCCGTATGGATCAAAAGTTAGGGGCACCGGAGCAAGGAGACCTGGTCCCATGCCCCACGCCCTCGGTTTGCGGATCCAGCATCTACGTGAATCGAAGTTGTCTTGCCCAAGGTGTAGTGGGATTCGGTAATAGAAATGTGATGGATTAGGTTGCCGTCCTTTTTTTGGCTGATGAAGTACGATCCGGAGCGACGAAAATCTGGTCCGAAGCCCCACGTCCTCGGTTTACGGACCCAGCCTCTACGTGAAATGAAGTTGTCTTGCCCAAGGTGCCATGGGATTCAGTAATAGAAATGTTATGGATTAGGTTGTCGTCCTTTTCACGGTTGACGACGTACGACCCGGGACGAAAAAACAGTGCAAAAGAAGAAAAGTGTCCTGAAACTAAAGAAAACTTTCAATTTTAGTCTCTAAAAACAGGCGTAGCCGAGCAGGCTTGCTATCCCCGTCGTAGAGCTCTCGGAGAGCTTTCGAACGGTATGCTGTGCTCCGCGTAACTCCTTACGTATCAAAAGTTATGGGCACCGGAGCGACGAAGACCTTGTCCTAAGCCCTATGCCCTCGGTTTGTAAGCCCAGCCTCTACGTGAAGCAAAGTTGTCTTGCCCAAAGTACTGTGGGATTCGGTAATAGAAATATGATGGATTAGGTTGTCGTCCTATTCGTGGCTCACGACGTACGATCCGGGACGAAAAAACAGCGCAAAAGAAGAAAAGTTTCTCGAATATGATAAAAACGTTCGATGTTGGGCTCTGAAAACAAGTGCAGCCGAGTAGGCTTGCTGCCCCCATCATAGATATCTCGAAGAACTTTCCAATGGTATGTTGTGCACCGCGTAACTCCTTATGGATCAAACGTTATGGGAACCAGAGCGACGGGGACCAGTTCTCAAGCCCCATGCCTTCGGTTTGCGGGCCCAGCCTCAACGTGAAGCGAAGTTGTCTTGCCCAAGGTGCCGTGGGATTCGGTAATAGAAATGTGATGGATTAGGTTGTCATCCTTTTCGCGGCTCACGACGTACGATCCGGGACGGGAAAACAGCACAAAAAAAAGTGTTCCAAAATAGATAAAAACGTACGATTTTGGGCTCCAAAAATAGGCACAGCCGAGCCGGCTTGCTGTCCCGTCGTAGAGCACTCAGAGAGCTTTCCAACGGTATGCTACGCGCCCTTAACTCCTTACGGATCAAAAGTTATAGGCACAGGAGCGACGAAGATTAGGTCTGATGCCCCATGCCCTCGGTTTACGGACCCAGCCTCTACGTGAAATGAAGTTGTCTTGCCCAATGTGCCGTGGAATTCAGTAATAGAAATGTTATGGATTAGGTTGTCGTCCTTTTTGCGGCTGACGACGTACGATCCGGGATGAAAAAACAACGCAAAAGAAGAAAATTGTCCTGAAATTGAAGAAAACGTTCAATTTTAGTATCTGAAAACAGGCGTAGCTGAGAAGGCTTGTTGTCCCCATCGTAGAGCTCTCGGAGAGGTTTCCAACGGTATGCTGTACGCCGCGTAACTCCTTACGGATCAAAAGTTATGGGCACCGGAGCGACAGAGACCTTGTCCCAAGCCCCACGCCTTTGGTTTGCGGGCCCAGCCTCTACGTGAAGCGAAGTTGTCTTGACCAAGGTGTCGTGGCATTCGGTAATAGGAATGTGATAGATTAGTTTGTCGCTCTTTTCGCGGCTCACGACGTACGATCCGGGATGAAAAAATAGCGTAAAAGAAGAAGAGTGTCTCGAATCTGATAAAAATATTCGATTTTGGGCTCTGAAAACAAGAGCAGCCGAGCAGGCTTGCTGCCCCCATCGTAGAGCTCTCGAAGTGCTTTCCAACGGTATGCTGTTTGCCGCGTAACTCCTTATAGATCAAACGTTATGGGACCCAGAGCGACGGAGACCAGTTCTCAAGCCCCATGCCCTCGGTTTGCGGCCCCAGCCTCTACGTAAAGCAAAGTTGTCTTGCCCAAGGTACCGTGGGATTCGGTAATAGAAATGTGATAGATTAAGTTGTTGTCCATGTCGCGACTCATGACGTATGATCAGGGACGGAAAAACAAAGCAAAAGAAGAAAAGTATCCCAAAACTGATGAAAACATTCGATTTTGGGCTCCAAAAATAGGTGCAGCCGAGTCAGCTAGCTACCCCCGTCGTAGAGCTCTCGAAGAGCTTTCCAACGGTATGTTGTGCGCCACGTAACTCTGTACGGATCAAAAGTTATAGGCACCGGAGCAAGGAGACCTAGTCCTATGCCCCACGCCCTCGATTGCGGATCCAACCTCTACGTGAAATGAAGTTGTCTTGCCCAACGTATTATGGGATTTGGTAATAGAAATGTGATGGATTAGGTTGTCGTCCTTTTTCCGGCTGACGACGTACGATCCGGGATAAAAAACAGCGCAAAAGAAGAAAAGTGTCCCAAAACTGATGAAAACGTTTGATTTTGGGCTCCGAAAGTAGGCGCAGTGCAACAGGCTTGCTATCTCCGTCGTAGAGCTCTCAGAGAGCTTTCCGATGATATGCTGTACGCTGCGTAACTCCTTACGGATCAAAAGTTATGGGCACCAGAGCGACGGAGATCTGGTCCGAAGCCCTACGCCCTCGGTTTACGGACCCAGCCTCTACGTGAAACGAAGTTGACTTGCCCAAGGTGCCGTGGGATTCAGTAATAGAAATGTTATGAATTAGTTTGTCGTCTTTTTCACGGCTGACGACGTACGATCCGAGACGGAAAAACAATGCAAAAGTAGAAAAGTGTCCCAAAACTGAAGAAAACGTTCAATTTTGGGCTCCGAAAATAAGAGCACCCTAGAAGGCATGCTGTCCCTATCGTAGAGCTCCCGGAGAGCTTTCCAACGGTATGTTGTGCGCCGCGTAACTCCGTACGGATCAAAAGTTATGGGCACCGGAGTAAGGAGACCTGGTCCCATGCCCCACGCCCTCGGTTTGCGGATCCAGCCTCTACATGAAACGAAGTTGTCTTGCCCAAGGTATTGTGGGATTCGGTAATAGAAATGTGATGGATTAGGTTATTGTCCTTCTTTCGGCTGACGACGTACAATCCGGGATGGAAAAATAGCGCAAAAGAAGAAAAGTGTCCCAAAACTGATGAAAACGTTCAATTTTGGGCTCCGAAAGTAGGCGCAGCAAGGCAGGCTTGCTATCCCCGTCGTAGAGCTCTCAGAGAACTTTCCGACGGTATGTTGTGCACCGCAAAACTCCTTACGGATCAAAAGTTATGGGCACCGGAGCGATGGAGATCTGGTCCGAAGCCCTACGCCCTAGATTTACGGACCCAGCCTCTACGTGAAATGAAGTTCTCTTGCCCAAGGTACCATGGGATTCAGTAATAGAAATGTTATGGATTAGGTTGTCGTCTTTTTCGCAGCTGACGACGTTCGATCCGGGATGGAAAAACAACGCAAAAGAAAAAAAGTGTCCTGAAACTGAAGAAAACGTTCAATTTTAGTCTCTGAAAATAGGCGTAGCCAAGCTGGCTTGCTGTACCCGTCGTAGAGCTCTCAGAGTGCTTTCTAACGGTATGCGGTGTGTCGCGTAACTCTTTACGGATCAAAAGTTATGGGCACCGGAGCGACGGAGACCTTGTCCCAAGCCCCACGCCCTCGGTTTGTGAGCCCAGCCTCTACGTGAAGCAAAGTTGTCTTGCCCAAAGTGCCATGGGATTCGGTAATAGAAATGTGGTGGATTAGGTTGTCGTCCTTTTCACGGCTCACGCGTACAATCCGAGACGAAAAAATAGCCCAAAAGAAGAAAAGTGTCCCGAAACTCAAGAAAACGTTCAATTTTAGTCTATGAAAACAAGTGTAGCCAAGCAGGCTTGCTGTTCCCGTCGTAGAGCTCTCGGAGAGCTTTCCAGCGGTATGTTGTGCATCGCGTAACTTCTTACGGATCAAAAGTTATGGACACCGGAGTGACGGAGACCTTGTCCCAAGCCCCACGCCCTCGGTTTGTGAGCCCAGCCTCTATGTGAAGAAAAGTTGTCCTGCCTAAAGTGTCGTGGGATTCGGTAATAAAAATGTGATGGATTAGGTTGTCGTCCTTTTCGCGGCTCACGACGTACTATCCGTGACGAAAAAACAGCTCAAAAGAAGAAAAGTTTCTCAAATCTGATAAAAAGGTTCGATTTTGGGCTCTAAAAACAATTGCAGCCGAGCAGGCTTGCTGCCCCCATCGTAGAGTACTGGAAGAGCTTTCCAACGGTATGCTGTGCGCCGCGTTACTCCTTACAGATCAAACGTTACGGGAACCAGAGCGACGTGGACCAGTTCCTAAGCCCCATGCCCTCGGTTTACGGGCCCAGCCACTACGTGAAGCGAAGTTGTCTTGCCCAAGATGCAGTGGGATTCGATAATAGAAATGTGTTGGATTAGGTTGTCGTCCTTTTCGTGAGCCGACATACGATCCGGGACAGGAAAACAGTGCAAAAAAAGAAAAGTGTTCTAAAATAGATGAAAACGTACGATTTTGGGCTCCAAAAATAGGCTCAGTCGAGCCGGCTTGCTGCCCCGTCGTAGAGCTCACGGAGAGCTTTCCAACGGTATGTTGTGCGCCGTGTAACTCCTTACGGATCAAAAGTTATGGGCACCGATGGAGATCTGGTCCGAAGCCCCACGCCCTCGGTTTACGGACCAAGCCTCTACGTGAAATGAAGTTGTCTTGCCCAAGGTGTCGTGTGATTCAGTAATAGAAATGTTATGGATTAGGTTGTCGTCCTTTTCGTGGCTGACGACGTACGATCCGGGACGAAAAAACATCACAAAAGAAGAAAAGTGTCACAAAACTGAAGAAAACTTTCAATTTTAGTCTGTGAAAATAGGGATAGCCGAGGAGGCATGCTGTCCCCGTCGTAGAGCTCTCGGAGAGCTTTCCGACGGTATGTTGTGCGCCACATAACTCCTTACGGATCAAATGTTATGGGCTCAGGAGCGACGGAGACCTTGTCCCAAGCCCCACGCCCTTGGTTTGCGGGCCCAGCCTCTACGTGAAGCGAAGTTGTCTTGCCCAAGGTGCCATGAGACTCGTTAAGAGAAATGTGATGGATTAGGTTGTTGTCCTTTTCGCGACTGACGACGTACGATCCGAGATGAAAAAATAGCGCAAAAAAAGAAAAGAATCCCAAAACAGAAGAAAATGTACGATTTTGGGCTCCAAAAATAGGCGCAGCTGAGCCGGCTTGCTACCCCGTCTTAAAGCTCTCGGAGAGCTTTCCAACGGTATGCTGTGCGCCGCGTAACTCCTTACGGATCAAAAGTTATGGGCATTGGAGCGATGGAGATCTGGTTAGACCCACGCCCTCGGTTTATGGACCTAGCCTCTACGTGAAACGAAGTTGTCTTGCCTAAGGTGCCGTGCGATTCAGTAATAGAAATGTTATGGATTAAGTCGTTGTCCTTTTCGCGGCTGACGACGTACTATTCGGGACGGATAAACAACGCAAAAGAAGAAAAGTGTCCCAAAATAGATGAAAAAGTACAATTTTGGGCTCCAAAAATAGGCGCAATCGAGGAAGCTTGCTGCACCCGTCGTAAAGCTCTTAGAGAGCTTTCCAATGGAATGTTGTGAGCCGCGTAACTCCTTACGGATCAAATGTTATGGGCACAGAGCGACGGACACCTGGTCCCAAGCCCCATGCCCTCGGTTTGCGGACCCAGTATCTACGTTAGGCGAAGTTGTCTTGCCCAAGGTGACGTGGGATTCGGTAATAGAAATGTGATGGATTAGGATGTTGTCCTTTTCGCGGCTGACGACGTACAATTCGGGACGAAAAAACAGCGCAAAAGAAGAAAAGTGTCCAGAAATAGATCAAAATGTTCGATTTTGAGCTCCGAAAATAGGCGCAGCCCAGCAAGCTAGCTGCCCTCGTCGTAGTGCTCTTGGAGAGCTTTCCAACGGTATGCTGTGCGCCACGTAACTCCTTACGGATCAAAAGTTATGGGTAATAGAGCGACGGAGACCTGGTCCTAAGCCCCACGCCCTCGGTTTGTAGACCCAGCCTCTATGTGAAGCGAAGTTGTCTTGCCCAAGGTACGTGGGATTCGGTAATAGAAATGTGATGGATTAGGATGTTGTCCTTTTTGTAGCTGACGACGTACGATCCGGGATGAAAAAATAGCGCAAAAGAAGAAAAGTGTCTTGAAACTGATGAAAATGTTCAATTTTAAGCTCCAAAAATAGGCGCAACCCAACAGGCTAGTTGCCCCCGTCGTAGAGCTCTCAGAGAGTTTTCCAACGGTATGCTGTGCGCCGCTTAACTCCTTAGGGATCAAAAGTTATGGGCACCAGAGCGACGGAGACTTGGTCCAAAGCCCCACGCCCTCGGTTTGCGGGCCCAACCTCTATGTGAAGCCAAGTTGTCTTGCCCACAGTGCCGTGGGATTCGGTAATAGAAATGTGATGGATTAGAATGTTGTCCTTTTTGCGGCTGACGACGTACGATCCGAGACGAAACAACAGCACAAAAGAAGATTAGTGTCCTAAAACTAATGAAAATGTTTGATTTTGAGCTCTGAAAATAGGCGTAGCCCAGCCGGCTAGCTGCCCCCGTCGTAGAGCTCTCGGAGAGCGTTCCAACGATATGTTGTACGCTACGTAACTCCTTACAGATCAAAAGTTATGGGCACCAGAGCGACGGAGACCAGGTCCCAAGCCCCACACCCTCAGCTTGCGAGTCCAGCCTCTACGTGAGGCGAAGTTGTCTTGCCCAAGGTTTCGTGGGATTCGGTAATACAAATGTGACAGATTAGGTTGTCATCCTTTTAGCGGCTAACAACGTACGATTCGGGACAAAAAAACAATGCAAAAAAAAGAAAAGTGTCCCGAAACTGATGAAAATATTCAATTTTGGTCTTCAAAAATAGTCGCAACCGAGCAAGATTGCTACCCCCATCATAGAGCTCTCGGAGAGCTTTCCAACGGTATGCTGTGCGCTGCGTAACTCTTTATAGATCAAAAGTTGTGGGCACCGGAGCGACGGGGACCAGGTCCTAAGCCCCATGCCATCGGTTTGTGGGCCCAGCCTCTACGTGAAGCGAAGTTGTCTTGCCCAAGGTGCCATGAGACTCGTTAAGAGAAATGTGATGGATTAGGTTGTCGTCCTTTTCGCGACTGACGACGTACGATCCGAGGCGGAAAAATAATGCAAAAATAGAAAAGTGTTCCAAAACTGATGAAAATGTTCAATTTTGGGCTCCAAAACTAAAAGCACCCGAGCAGGCATGCTGTCCCTATCGTAGAGCTCCAGGAGAGCTCTCCAACGGTATGCTGTGCGCCGCGTAACTCCTTACGGATCAAAAGTTATGGGCACCGGAGCGACGGAGACCTGGTCTCAAGCCCCACGCCCTCGATTTGTGGGCCCAGCCTCTACGTGAAGCGAAGTTGTCTTGACCAAGTTGCCGTGGGATTCAGTAATAGAAATATTACGGATTAGGATGTTGTCCTTTTGACGGCTGACGATGTACGATCCGGGACAGAAAAACAGCGCAAAAGAAGAAAAGTGTCCTGAAACTGATGAAAATGTTCGATTTTGAGCTCCGAAAACAGGTGCAGCCCAGCAGGCTAGCTGCCCCGGTCGTACAGCTCTCGGAGAGCTTTCCAACGGTATACTGTGCGCTGCGTAACTCCTTTACGGATCAAAAGTTATGGGCACTAAAGCGACAGAGACCTGGTCCCAAGCCCCACGCCCTCGGTTTGCGGACCCAGCCTCTACGTGAAGCGAAGTTGTCTTGCCCAAGGTGTCATGGGATTCGGTAATAGACATGTGATGGATTAGGTTGTCGTCCTTTTCGCAGCTGACGACGTACGATCCAGGACTGAAAAACAGCATAAAAGAATAAAAGTGTCCCGAAACTGAAGAAAATGTTCAATTTTAGTCTCTGAAAACAGGCGCAACTGAGCAGGCTTGTTGTCCACATCGTAGAGCTCTCGGGGAGCTTTCCAACGGTATGCTGTGCGCCGTGTAACTCCTTACGGATCAAAAGTTATGGGCACCGGAGCGACAGAGACCTGGTCCCAATCCCCACGCCCTCGGTTTGCGGGCCCAGCCTCTACATGATGCAAAGTTTTCTTGCCCAAGGTGCCGCTGGATTCGGTAATAGAAATGTGATGGATTAGGTTGTCATCCTTTTCGCGGCTCACGACGTACGATCCGGAATGAAAAAATAGCGCAAAAGAAGAAAAGTGTCTCGAAACTGATGAAAATGCTTGAATTTGTAATCCGAGCAGGCTTGGTGCCACCGTCGTAGAGCTCTCGGAGAGCTTTTCAACGGTATGTTGTGCGCGATGTAACCCCTTACGGATCGAAAGTTATGGGCACCCGAGCGATAGAGACCTGGTCCCAAGCCCTATGCCCTCGATTTGCGAGCCCAGTCTCTACGTGAAGCGAAGTTGTCTTGCCCAATGTGCCGTGGGATTCAGTAATAGAAATGTGATGGATTAGTTTGTCGTCCTTTTCACGGCTCACGACATACGATCCGGGACGAAAAAATAGAGCAAAAGAAGAAAAGTGTCTCGAATATGATAAAAACGTTCAATTTTGGGCTCTGAAAACAAGCATAGCCGAGCAGGCTTGCTGTCCCAGTCGTAGAGCTCTCAGAGAGCTTTCCAACGGTATGCTGTGCGCTGCGTAACTCCTTACAGATCAAAACTTATGGGCACCAGATCGACGAAGACCTGTTCCCAAGACCTACGACCTCGGTTTGTGGGCCCAGCCTCTACGTGAAGCGAAGTTGTCTTGCCAAGGTGCCGTGGAATTCGGTAATAGAAATGTGATGGATTAGGTTGGTGTCCTGTTCTCGGTTGACGATGTGAGGCCCGACCCCGAATAACGTGTGTTTCCTTAATTTGTGTGCCATAGACCAAGAATGATATGGCTGACCTTGGATTACGTGCCCTGTCTTGGTTTTCGCGCATGCGTCGTCATACGTGCCTTGACTTAGAATTATATGCCCTAATCCTCGACTTACGTGCCCCGACCTAGATTAGCGTATGATACCTCGTTTCGTGTGTCCTAACCTAGATTTGCATGCCTTGACTTAGGTTTGAGAATTGTGTTTGTTTTTTGTGCCTTGCACTGAATGACGTGCATTCATTTAGGGTTGCGTGCATTTACTTGAAAAACGTGCGTTTGTCTTGTAGTTCGTGTCCTACCTCGTAGCGCGTGTCCTAGACCTAGGAAAACGTGCCCTCACGCTAATCAAGAAAGCATCTTACACAAAGCACTAGACTATTAAACAATCCTACAAAATCCACTATCAATATTACAATCCTAATTCAACTCACTAGAAGACAAAAATTCACTAAACACTAGACATTCCTTATTTTTTATTCCTTATTCTTTTTGCACATTCAAGACACAATTAAAATAATGCTCAAAGATGACAAAAATTCAGATTTGAAACTAGCTTGGCCGACCACTAGGAGGTCTCTTTGCATGCATGCTAAATTCAAATTGATTCTAGACAAGTTATGACACAAAAACACTTATCAATGCTTAAAAAAATTGCTCAATACCACCTCAATCCTCTACCTTGCTCGACCAAACCACCTTAGCCCATGCTAACATTTTAAAATCACACATTGAAGACACAAAAATCAGATTTTTAATGGCCCAAGGCCGACCACATGCTTGAAGAATTCAAAGGCTTCACTCTTTGTCATATTCTTGTCATTTCCTCTTTCTTCCTCAACTTCTCTTTCTCCCTCTCATTTTCCCTCTCTCTCTCTCAGCCTTGGCTGAGTTCTCACCATCCTTTGCTCATCTTCATCAACTCATGGTGCATCAAGACAAGCAACAATCAAAGAAACTCAAGCAAACAAGCTAGGATGCGAAAATCACACATGCATGTCCTTTGAGTCTTCATTTCGGCCCTAGGTGAGTTTTTAAGCTTCCATTTCTTTTCTTCTTGTTCTAATCTCATGCATGTACTAAGAGCTTGGTCACTAAGCTAGGAAAAATAGAGAACATCTAGTTGGAACCTCGGCTAGGCAAAGGAGAAGAAGAAAAGTTTGCTTCAACAAGTTTTGAGCATCTTCTTGGTTGATTACTAAGGTGAGGGCTAAAACCTTTTGAAAATCCTCAAAGATCCACATGCATGCTCATAAAAGTATGTCTTTGCTTCTGTACTTGAGTTATATGTTCATTCATAAGCTTTTGCAACCATGCATGGCAAGATCTTGGCTTGAAAGTGATGATAGGTGAAGTCGGATTGTTGACAGCTCTTTGACCAGTTTGTTTCTGATTTTAGTTCACTTCTTAAGCTTTAATTTGACATCTTATTCACTGAAATTGGAGATTGTTTGCTTATCTTAATGATTGTGAGAAAACAGCCTATTGCAGTAAGGGTTTCACTTAGTGTTATGCTTAGAAAATTGTTGTGACTTCTCTTGTTGAATTAAATGCTTGGGATTGTAGCTTTGGGATGTTGTGTGGACTGTTTTGAATGTTTGAGGATGTTAGATTAAATGATGCATGGCTTGAGATTGACTTTGAGTTGGTTTTGGGCTCAAATTGCACGGATATGCACGAAATGGAAACCCTAATGACTAGATAGGCTTAATAAGTATTGACCATTTGGATATTGTGTGGAATTATGCGCTTAGTAGGCTGCCCGTAGTTGCCCTTATAACCTTAAATGTAATTTTGATCATTGCATGTTGACAAATAGGCTTTTCTTGCATCCGAACCCACGTAGATGTTGTTGCATGTTGAATAGTCCTGTCACTTGATTACGTTGACTTCGAAATGAGTTATATGGCTTGATTTACATGTGTTTCATGGTTGCCCGTTTAATGTTCATATAACTCTATATGCCTTTCAAGTGAAATTACTTGTCTTATCGTGCCCTGCCTGTTTACTTGTCAATGTGCAATCTTATGACTGTCCGGAGGCAACCTACTTTGTTGTCCTCCTAACGTGATATGTTAATATCATAAATGTGCACTGCATACAAGGTTGCAACCTTTCCTGTCGGCATGGTAGCAATCAGGCACACCGGGCGGCATCGGGCTTGCCGGTGCACTCGTGACTACCATGGTCCCATTCCCTCTCTCGCTTGGGGGCTAGACTTCCTCGGAGAGTTGGGTCGTAGGATTTCAGGGTACATCCGGAGTACACCCACCTGGCGTGTTTTGGGGATGATTTGAAGTCGGCCGCAACAACTGATTCTGAAACTGATCTGAGAGCAAAAGCTCACTGTATCCTTTTTACCATGTGTATAAGTACTCTCGCTTGGTTCCTAGAGAATCTCGGGGAAGAAAGACCGGTATTTCTGTTCCTGTACTTATATTATTGTTATATTCATGCTTGCAAAAAGATTTTCATAAGTTGAACCGGAAAATGAGTTTCAAAACCTATTTCTCGTTCCCCTTCGCTGAGTTCATAAGGACTCACCCTCTTTTATCATCTCAGGTGAAGAAGATCCAGAACAGGTACCCGAGGAAGGTGTGCCTAACGATGAATCCTTGGAGTGATTGCCTGTCTTGTGTGCTTTGCGTGATTGTTGCTACTTGTGAACTCTATGCTACTTGAAGCTAATTCTTTTACGTTGCTTGCTATTTGTAATGTAAAAAGACCCCCGTTGTAATTTGGGGTCTAATTTTGGTTGTACTAATATTAAGTAGACTGACGCTAGACACTACTATGATCATTTTTGCTATTATTACCGCTAGTATCTGTCATAGGTTATGACGTATTAGCTAAGGACTAAGTAAATGAACTTATCCAACCTTAAACGGGTATATGCTATTAAGAAAAAGATCAACAGGTACTTTTGTAACGAGGATAAACAAACAAACGAGACATAGTATCATGCTAGGTTATAAATCAAACAAGACATCGAGATAACCAATAGGCATTTCAATTGATGTTAAATAGAAATCTTAGTTGGAAATGAAATTGAGATTGGAAAAATTTGAGGCGTTTAGAGAATTAGGCCAAACCAAAGAGCCCAATTACAGCCGTTATGTTGCCAATTTTTCAAAAAAAAATTGGAGTTTAGGCCAAAACATTAAGTATTAAATCTTCATGAACGGTTAAGTACGAGACGTGACTTGAATGTTAGATCACACCCTAGTCTAACCTTTATAGGCCGGGTTGGGGCGTGACAGACGACGTACTATCCGGGACGGAAAAATAACACAAAAGAAGAAAAGTGTCCCAAAACTGAAGAAAATGTTCAATTTTAGTCTATAAAAATAGGCGCAGCCGAGTAGGCTTGCTGCCCCGTCATAAAGATCTCATAGAGATTTCCAACGGTATGCTGTGCGCCGTGTAACTCCTTACGGATCAAAAGTTATGGGCACCGGGGTGATGGAGATCTGGTCCGAAGCCCCACGCCCTTAGTTTACGGACCCAGCCTCTACGTGAAACGAAGTTGTCTTGCCCAAGGTGCCGTGGGATTCATTAATAGAAATGTTATGGATTAGGTTATCATCCTTTTCACTGCTGACGACGTACGATCCGGGACGAAAAAATAGCGCAAAAGAAGAAAAGTGTCCCGAAACTGTAGAAAATGTACAATTTTAGTCTCTGAAAACAGGCATAGCCGAGCAGGCTTGCTGTCCCCGTTGTAGAGCTCTTGGAGAGCTTTCCAACGGTATGTTGTGCCCCACGTAACTCCTTGAGGATCAAAAGTTATGGGCACCGGAGCGACGGAGATCTTGTCCCAAGCCCCACGCCCTTGGTTTGCGGGCCCAGCCTGTACGTGAAGCGAAGTTGTCTTGTCCAAGGTGCCGTGGAATTCAGTAATAGAAATGTGATGGATTAGTTTGTCGTCATTTTCGCGGCTCACGACATACGATCCGGGATGAAAAAACAGCGCAGAAGAAGAAAAGTGTCTCAAATCTAATAAAAACGTTCGATTTTGGGCTCTGAAAACAAGCATAGTCGAGCAGGCTTGCTACCCCCATCGTAGAGCTCTCGAAGAGCTTTCCAACGGTATGATGTGCGTCGCGTAACTCCTTATGGATCAAACGTTATGGGAACCAGAGCTATGGAGACCAGTTCCCATGCCCTATGCCCTCGGTTTACGGGCCCAGCCTCTACGTGAAGTGAAGTTGTCTTGCCCAAGGTGCCGTGGGATTCGTTAATAGAAATGTGATGGATTAGGTTGTCGTCCTTTTCGCGGCACACGACGTACGATCCAGGACGAAAAAATAGCGCAAAAAAAGAAAAGTGTCCCAAAACAGAAGAAAACGTAAGATTTTGGACTCCAAAGATAGGCGTAGCCGAGCCAGCTTGTTACCCCATCGTAGAGCTCTCCGAGAGCTTTCCAACGGTATGCTATGCGCCGCGTAACTCCTTACGGATCAAAAGTTATGGGCACTAGAGCGACGGAGATCTGGTCCGAAGCGCCACGCCCTCGGTTTACGGACCCAGCCTCTACGTGAAACGAAGTTGTCTTGCCCAAGGTGCTATGGGATTCAGTAATAGAAATGTTATAGATTAGGTTGTCGTCCTTTTCGCGGCTGACGATGTACGATCCGAGACAGAAAAACAACACAAAAGAAGAAAAGTGTCTCAAAATTGATGAAAACGAATGATTTTGAGCTCCAAAAATAGGCGCAACAGAGGAAGCTTGCTACACTAATCGTAGAGCTCTCAGAGAGCTTTCCAACGGTATGCTATGCGCTGCGTAGCTCCTTACGGATCAAAAGTTATGGGCACCGGAGCGACGGAGACCTGGTCCCAAGCCTCATGCCCTCGGTTTGCGGGCCCAGCCTCTACGTGAAGCGAAGTTGTCTTGCCCAAGGTGCCATGGGATTCAGTAATAGAAATGTGATGGATTAGGTTGGCGTCCTGTTCTCGACTGATGACATACTATCCGGGATGGAAAAATAGCACAAAAGAAGAAAAGTGTCTCGAAACTAAAGAAAATGTTCAATTTTAGTCTCTGAAAATAGGCGCAGCCGAGTAGGCTTGCTGCCCCGTTGTAGAGCTCTTGGAGAGCTTTCAAACAGTATGTTGTGCGTTGTGTAACTCCTTACAGATCAAAAGTTATGGGCACCGGAATGACGGAGATCTGGTCCGAAGCCCCACGCCCTCGGTTTACGGACCCAAACTCTACGTGAAACGAAGTTGTCTTGCCCAAGGTGCCGTGGGATTCAGTAATAGAAATGTTATGGATTAGGTTATCGTCATTTTCGCGGCTGACGACGTACGATCGAGGACGGAAAAACAGCGCAAAAGAAGAAAAGTGTCCCGAAACTGAAGAAAATGTTCAATTTTAGTCTCTGAAAACAGGCATAGCCGAGTAGGCTTGCTGTCCCCGTCATAGAGCTCTCGAAGAGCTTTCCAACGGTATGTTGTGCGCCGCGTAACTCCTTACGGATCAAAAGTTATGGGCACCGGAGCGACGGAGACCTTGTCCCAAGCCCCACGCCCTTGGTTTGCGGGCCCAGTGTGAGGCTCGACCTCGATTTGCGTGTGATACTTTGTTTCGTGTGCTCTAACCTAGATTTGTGTGCCTTGACCAAG
The DNA here is from genome assembly GCA_037974665.1 of Ehretia macrophylla. Taxonomy (NCBI): domain Eukaryota; kingdom Viridiplantae; phylum Streptophyta; class Magnoliopsida; order Boraginales; family Ehretiaceae; genus Ehretia; species Ehretia macrophylla. The sequence continues at coordinate 32,919,986 of CM075777.1, forward strand.
GTTTAAGAATTGTGTTTCATTTTGTGTGCCTTGCATCGAATTACGTGCATTCATTTAGGGTTGCGTGCAATTACTTGGAAAACGTGCATTCGTCTCGTAGTTCGTGCCTTACCTCGTAGTGTGTGCCCTAAACCTAGGAAAACGTGCCATCACGCTAATCAAGAAAGCATCTTACACGAAGCACTAGATCATTAATTAATCCTACAAACTCCACTAACTAATATTAAATTGCTAATTCAACCCACTAGAAGACAAAATCTCACAAAAAGCTAGACATTGTTTATTCTTTATTCTTTATTCTTTGCATATCCCAAACACACAATTAAATATTGCTTAACGAAGACAAAAATTCAGATTTTGCACAAGCCTTGGCCGACCACTAGGAGCTTTGTGCATGCAATTCAATTTCAAAATTTATTCCCTAAACATTCTATAATTCTATGACACAAAGCAATAAAAAAATTAGCTCAAAAACCCTCCCCAATGCACCATTCTCGACCCATTCTCAATTGCCCATGCTAAGGATTCAAAAACTGTTCCTTGAAGACATAAAATTCTGAATTTGCAAGGACCTAGGCCGACAAGCATCTTTGCCCAACAAAGCTTTTCATTTTCTTTCATTTTCTTTCATTTTCTCTCATTTCCTCTCATTCCTCTCTCATTTATTTTCTCTCTCTCTCGGCCTTGGCTGAGTTTCTACTCTCCATAGCTAAGTTCTTTATCCTAAGGCTCTTCAAGACTTCCAAGCTACATAGGAGCTCGACCAAACAAAGCTAGGAGCAAAGAAATGCACATGCAAGCCTTTAGCACATCCATTTCGGCTTAGGTGAGTTTGTTAGCTTCCATTTCTTTTCTTCTTGTTCTAACCACATGCACCTACTAAGAACTTGGTTACTAAGCTAGGAAATTAGAGAAATCCCAAGTTGTCTCTCGGCTAAGCAAGGAAAAAGATCAACTTTGTGCTTCACCAAGAGTTTGAGCATCTTCTTTGTTGTCTTGCTAAGGTGAGGGCTAAAACTTCTTGAAAATCTTTCAAAAAAAACCATATGCATGCCCTTAAATGTCTATCTTTACTTCTGTACTTGAGATATATGTGTGTTCATGAGCTTTTATAAACATGCATGGCAAGATATTTGGCTAGAATGTGATGATAGATGAAATCGGGTATGTGACAGCCTTCTTCCTTGTTGGTGCGAAGCGATTTTGACTAGGTAAATGAAGTTGAAAATGTGTGAAAATTGGTAGGTAACTATTTTTGCCAGTTCTTAGAATTTTTTGTAGAAATAGGCCAAAGCTAATTTCAACTCTAAAGTCCTCAAAATGGCTAATTATCAAAATGTGTCCAAATCTGGAAAGTCTGGAAAAATGAAGCAGGTTTTTGCAGATTCACTGACCTTGTAGAACGAACCTGTTTTGACTTATTCATTGATATCCAAAATGCATGAAATTTGGTGTACAGATATATTTTTCAGTTCTGGACATTTTTGTCAGAAATGGACTAAGGCTAAATCTGACCCTAAAGTCCTAAAAACTGACAAGTATTGAAATGTGTGCATTTCTGGACAGTTTTGTGTAGTCTCACTGTTTTGGCTATAACTCTTGAACCCGAACTCCAAATGATTCGAGGTTTGTTTCTAAATTTAGTTCATTCCTTAAGATTTAATTTGACATACTGTTCACTGGAATTGGAGTTTTTTTACTTGTCTCAAGGATTGTGAGAAAACAGTCCATTGCAGTAAGGTTTTCATCTACTGATATGCTTAGAAAAATTATTGTAGCTTCTCTTGTTGCATTAAATGCCTGGGATTGTGGCATTGGGATATTGTGTGGACTGTTTTGAATACTTGAGGGTGTTTGAATTAATCGATGCATGGCTTGAGTTTAATCACGTGACAACTTAGGGTTTAATCGCACGGGTAAGCACAAATTGAAACCCTAGTAACTAGGTAAAATAGCTAAGTGTTGATCCTTTGGATATCGTGTTTGATTATGTGTTTAGTAGGCTGCCCGTAATTGCCCTTGTAGCCCTAAATATGATTCGATGATTATATGTTGATAAGTAGGCCTTTCTTACACCCGGTCCCACGTAGATGTCATTGCATGATGAATAATCTTATTATTTGATTACGTGAACTTTGAAACGAGTTATATGACTTGATTTACATGAGTTACATGGCTGCCCGTTTAATATTCATATAACTCCATGTGCTTTTCAAGTGAATTTACTTGTCATATCGTGGCTCGCGTGTTTAACTGTCAATGTGCAATCTTATGACTGCTCGGAGGTAACCTACTTTGTTGTCCTCCAAATGTGATATATTAAATGTCATAAATGTGCATTGCATACAAGGTTGCAACCTTTTATTCTGGCGTGGTAGCATTCACGCACACCGGGCGACATCGGGCTTGCCGGTGCAACCGTGACTTCCATTGTCCAATTCTCTCTCTCGCTTGGGGGCTAGGCTTCCTCGGAGAGTTGGGTCGTAGGATTTTGGGGCACATCTGGAGTACACCCATTTGGCGTGATAAGGGGATGATTTGAAGTCGGCCGCAACAACTGATACTGGAAATAAACTGAGAGCAAAAGCTCACCGTATCCTTTTCACTATGTGTATAAGTACTCTCGCTTGGTTCCTAGAGGACCTCGGGGAGGAAAGACGGGTAATTGTGTTCCCTTACTTTTACATTACGTTATGTACTTACTTGTGATATATTCATGCTTGCAAAAGGATTTTCATAAGTTGAACTGGAAAATGAGTTTCAAAACTTATTTCTCGTTCCCCCTCCCTGAGTTCATAAGGACTCATCCTCTTTTATCATCTCAAGTGAAGAAGACCAAGATCAGGTACCCGAGGACGACGTGCCTAACGATGATTCCTTGGAATGATTGCTTGCCCTACGTGCCTTACGTGACTGTGGCCATTTTGTGAACAATATGTTGCTTGAAGACTATTTCATTTCTTATGATGCTTGCTATTGTAATGTAAAAGACCCCCGTTGTAATTTGGGGTCAAATTTTGGCTTGTACAGATAATAACTAGATAGACACTACTATGGTCGTTTTGCTATCGTTATTGGCTAGTATCTATCATAGGATTATGAAGTATTAGGAAATGATTAAGTAAAATGAACCTATCCAATCTTAAGCAGGTACTCATTGATAAGCTAAGATCAACAGATACGTTTGTAACAAGGATTAACAAACAAACGAGACATAGTATCATGATAGGTTATTAATCAAACGAGACTTCGAGATAATTGGTAGGCGTTTCAATTGATGGTAAATAGTAATCTTAGTTGGAAATGGAATTGAGATTGGAAATTTTGAGGCGTTTAGAGAATTAGGTCAAACCAAAGAGCCCTATTACAGTTGTTATGCTGCCAGTTTTCTGGAGAATTTGTGGAATTTAGGCTAAAACGTTGAGTGTTAAACTTTTATGAATGATTAAGTACGTGATATGACTTGAATGTTTAGATTATACCCTAGTCTAACCTTATAAGTCAGGTTGGGGCGTGACACCCAGCCTCTACTTGAAGCGAAGTTGTCTTGCCCAAGGTGCCGTGGAATTCGGTAATAGAAATGTGATGGATTAGTTTGTCGTCCTTTTTGTGTCTCACGAAATATGATCCGGGATGAAAAAACAGCGCAAAAGAAGAAAAGTGTCTCGAATTTGATAAAAACGTTCAATTTTGGGCTCTGAAAACAAGCGCAGCCGAGCAGGCTTGCTACCCTTATCGTAGAGCTCTCGAAGTGCTTTCCAACGGTATGCTATGCACCGCGTAACTCCTTACGGATCAAAAGTTATGGGCATCGGAGCGACGGAGATCTGGTCCGAAGTCCTACGCCCTCGATTTACGGACCCAACATCTACGTGAAATGAAGTTGTCTTTCCCAAGGTGTCGCGAGATTCAGTAATAAAAATGTTATGGATTAGGTTGTCGTCCTTTTTGCGGCTGACGATGTACGATCCGGGACAGATAAACAGCGCAAAAGAAGAAAAGTGTCCCAAAATAGATGAAAACGTACAATTTTGGGCTCCAAAAATAGGAGCAACAGAGGAAGCTTGCTGCACCCGTCGTAGAGCTCTCAAAGAGCTTTCCAACAGTATGCTGTGTGCTGCGTCACTCCTTACGGATCAAAAGTTATGGGCACTGGAGCGACGGAGACCTGGTCCCAAGCCTCACGCCCTTGGTTTGCGGGCCCAGCCTCTACGTGAAGCGAAGTTTTCTTGCCCAAGGTGCCGTGGGATTCAGTAATAGAAATGTGATAGATTATGTTGGCATCCTATTCTCGGCTGACGACATACGATCCGGGATGAAAAAATAGCACAAAAGAATAAAAGTGTCCCAAAACTGAAGAAAATGTTCAATTTTAGTCTCTGAGAATAGGCGCAGTCGAGCAAGATTGTTGCCCCGTCGTAGAGCTCTCGGAGAGCTTTCCAACGGTATGCTATGCGCCATGTAACTTCTTACGGATCAAAAGTTATGGGCACCGGAGCGACGGAGATCTAGTTTGAAGCCCCACGCCCTCGGTTTATGGACCCAGCCTCTACGTGAAACGAAGTTGTCTTGCCCAAGGTGCCATGGGATTCGGTAATAGAAATGTGATGGATTAGGTTGGTGTCCTGTTCTCGGCTGATGACGTACGATCTGGGACGGAAAAACAGCACAAAAGAAGAAAAGTGTCCCGAAACTAAAGAAAATGTTCAATTTTAGTCTCTGAAAATAGGCGCAACCGAGCAGGCTTGTTGCCCCATCGTAGAGCTCTTGGAGAGCTTTCCAACGGTATGTTGTGCGCCGTGTAACTCCTTACGGATCAAAAGTTATGGGCACCGGAACGACGGAGATCTGGTCCGAAGCCCCACGCCCTCGGTTTATGGACCCAGCCTCTACGTGAAACGAAGTTGTCTTGCCCAAGGTACCGTGGGATTCCGTAATATAAATGTTATGGATTAGGTTATCGTCATTTTCGCGACTGACGACGTACGATCCAGGACGGAAAAACAGTGCAAAAGAAGAAAAGTGTCCCGAAACTGAAGAAAATGTTCAATTTTAGTCTCTGAAAATAGGCATAGCCGAGCAGACTTGATGTCCCTGTCGTAGAGCTCTTGGAGAGCTTTCCAACGGTATGCTGTGCGCCGCGTAACTCCTTACAAATCAAAAGTTATGGGCACCGGAGCGACGGGGACCTTGTCCCAAGCCCCACACCCTTGGTTTGTGGGCCCAGCCTCTAAGTGAAGCGAAGTTGTCTTGCCCAAGGTGCTGTGGGATTCGGTAATAAAAATGTGATGGATTAGTTTGTCATCCTTTTCGCGGCTCACGACATACGATCCGGGATAAAAAAATAGCACAAAAGAAGAAAAGTGTCTCGAATTTGATAAAAACGTTCGATTTTGGGCTCTAAAAACAAGCGTAGTCGAGCAAGCTTGCTGCCCCCATCATAGAGCTCTCAAGAGCTTTCCAACGGTAGGATGTGCGTCGCGTAACTATTTATGGATCAAACGTTATGGGAACCAGAGCGACGAAGACCAGTTCCCAAGCCCCATGCCCTCGGTTTGCGGGCCCAGCCTCTGCGTGAAGCGAAGTTGTCTTGCCTAAGGTGCCGTGGGATTTGGTAATAGAAATGTAATGGATTTGGTTGTCGTCCTTTTCGCGGATCACGACGTATGATCTGGGACGGAAAAATAGCGCAAAAAAGAAAAGTGTCCCAAAACAGAAGAAAACGTAAGATTTTGGGATCCAAAAATAGGCACAACAGAGGAAGCTTGTTATACCTGTCGTAGAGCTCTCAGAGAGCTTTCTAACGGTATGCTGTGCGCCGCGTCGCTCCTTACGGATCAAAATTTATGGGCATCAGAGCGACGGAGCTGTGGTCCGAAGCCCCACGCCCTGGGTTTACGGACCCAGCCTCTACGTGAAATGAAGTGGTCTTGCCCAAGGTGCCATAGGATTTAGTAATAGAAATGTTATGGATTAGGTTGCTGTCCTTTTCGCGGCTGACAACTTACGATCCGGGATAGAAAAACAGCGCAAAAGAAAAAAAGTATCCCAAAACAGATGAAAACGTATGATTTTGGGCTCCAAAAATAGGCGCAACAGAGGAAGCTTGCTGTACCCGTCGTAGAGCTCTCGAAGAGCTTTCCAACGGTATGCTGTGTGCTGCGTAACTCCTTACGGATCAAAAGTTATGGACACCGGAGCGACGGAGACCTGGTTCCAAGCCTCACGCCCTCGGTTTGCGGGCCCAACCTCTACGTGAAGCGAAGTTGTCTTGCCCAAGGTGCCGTGAGATTCGGTAATAGAAATTTGATGGATTAGGTTGTTGTCCTTTTTGTGGCTGACGACGTACGATCCGGGACAGAATAACAGCGCAAAAGAAGAAAAGTGTCCTGAAACTGATGAAAATGTTCGATTTTCATCTCCGAAAACATGCACAGACCAGCATTCTAGCTGCCCCCATCGTAGAGCTCTCAGAGAGCTTTCCAACAGTATGTTGTGCGCCGCGTAACTCCTTATGGATAAAAAGTTATGGGCACCGGAGCGACGGAGACCAGGTCCCAAGTCTCAGTTTACGGGCCCAGCCTCTACGTGAAGCAAAGTTGTCTTGCCTAAGGTGTCGTGAGATTCGGGAATAGAAATGTGATGGATCAGGTTGTCATTCTTTTCGCGGCTGACGACGTACGATCCGAGACAGAAAAACAACACAAAAGTAGAAAAGTGTCCCAAAATTGATGAAAACGTTCAATTTTGGGCTCCAAAAATAAGAGCACCAGAGCTGGCATGCTGTCCCTATCATAGAGCTCCCGGAGAGCTTTCCAACAGTATGTTGTGCGCTACGTAACTCCTTACGGATCAAAAGTTATAGGCACCAGAGCGACGGAGACCTGGTCCCAAGCCCCACGCCCTCGGTTTGTGGGCCCAACCTCTATGTGAAGTGAAGTTGTCTTGCCCAAGGTGCCGTGGGATTCGGTAATAGAAATGTGATAGATTAGGTTGTTGTCCTTTTCGCAGCTCATGACGTACGATCAGGGACTGAAAAACAGCGCAAAAGAATAAAAGTGTCCAAAAACTAATGAAAACATTCGATTTTGGGCTTTAAAAATAGGCGCAGCCAAGTCGGTTAGCTGCCCCCGTCGTAGAGCTGTCGGAGAGCTTTCCAACGGTATGTTGTGCACCGCGTAACTCCGTACGAATCAAAAGTTATGGGCACCGTAGCAAGGAGACCTGGTCCCATGCCCCACGCCTTCGGTTTATAGATCCAGCCTCTATGTGAAAAGAAGTTGTCTTGACCAAGGTGTTGTGGGATTCGGTAATAGAAATGTGATGGATTAGGTTGTCGTCCTTTTTTCGGCTGACGACGTACGATCCGGGACGGAAAAACAGCGCAAAAGAAGAAAAGTATCCCGAAATTGATGAAAATATTCGATTTTGGGCTCCGAAAGCAGGCGCAACCGAGCAGGATTGCTGTCCCCGTCGTAGAGCTCTCAGAGAGCTTTCCGACGGTATGCTGTACGCCGCGTAACTCCTTACGGATCAAAAGTTAACGAGGAGGTTACCTGAAGAAGGTTCTTCTCATTATCACTGACGGTCTAACTAATTGTCCCGGCGGTAATGATAGTATCTTGTACCTGAACCGGTGGCTCACTTTTTCTAAGTAATGGGAAGGAGTTTTATCAACAATTTGCTTGTGTAGGCAGGGATCCGGTAAGTTCCCAAGCCCCACGCCCTCGGCTTGTGGGCCCAGTCTCGACGTGAAGTGAAGTTGTCTTGCCCAAGGTGTCGTGGGATTCGGTAATAGAAATGTGATGGATTAGGTTGTCGTCCTTTTCGCGGCTGACGACATACGATCAGGAACCGAAAAATAACGCAAAAGAATAAAAGTGTCCCAAAACTAAAGAAAATGTTCAATTTTAGTCTCTAAAAACAGGCGCACCGAGCAGGCTTGCTGTCCCCATCGTAGAGCTCTCGGAGAGCTTTCCAACGGTATGCTGTGCGCCGCGTAACTCTTTACGGATGAAAATTTATGGGCACCGGAGCGACAAAGACTTGGTCCCAAGCCCCACGCCCTCGGTTTGCGGGCCCAGCCTCTACGTGAAGCAAAGTTATCTTGCCCAAGGTGCCACGGTATTCGGTAATAGAAATATGATGGATTAAGTTGTCGTCCTTTACGCAACTCACGACATACGATCCGGGATGAAAAAATAGCGCAAAAGAAGAAAAGTGTCTCGAAACGGATGAAAATATTTGAATTTGTCAACCGAGCAGGCTTGCTGCCACCGTCGTAGAGCTCTCGGAGAGCTTTCCTACGGTATGTTGTGCGAGCGTAACCCTTTACGGATCAAAAGTTATGGGCACCGGAGCGACAGAGACCTGGTCCTATGCACCACGCCCTCGGTTTACGGGCCTTGCCTCTATGTAAAACGAAGTTGTCTTGCCCAAGGTGTCGTGGGATTCGGTAATACAAATGTGATGGATTAGGCTGTCGTCCTTTTCGCGGCTGACGACGTATGATCCGGGATGGAAAAACAGCGCAAAAGAAGAAAAGTATGCCAAAACTAAAGAAAACGTTCAATTTTGGAGGTCTAAAACCAGGCGCAGCCGAGCAGGCTTGCTGCCCCCGTCGGAGAGCTCTCAGTGAGCTTTTCGATGGTATGTTGTGCGCCACGTAACTCCTTACAAATCAAAAGTTATGGGCACCGGAGCGATAGAGACCTGGACCCAAGCCCCACGCCCTCGGTTTGCGGGCCCAGCCTCTACGCGAATCGAAGTTGTCTTGCCTAAGGTGCCGTGGAAATCGGTAATTGAAATGTGATGGATTAGGTTGTCATCCTTTCCGTGGCTGACGACGTACAAAAGAAGAAAAGTGTCCCGAAACTGATAAAAATGTTCGATTTTGGGCTCTGAAAATAGGCACAGCTGAGCAGGCTAGCTGCCCCCGTTGTAGAGCTCTCAATGAGCTTTCCAACGGTATGCTATTCACCGTGTAACTCTTTACGGATCAAAATTATAGGCACCGGAGCGACAGAGACCTGATCCCAAGCCCCACGCCCACGGTTTGCGGGCCCAGCCTCTATGTGAAGCGAAGTTGTCTTTCCCAAGGTGACGTGGGATTAAGTAATACAAATGTGATGGATTAGGTTGTCGTCCTTTTCACGGCTGACGACGTACAATCCGGGATGAAAAAATAGCGCAAAAGAAAAAAAGTATCCCGAAATTGAAGAAAATGTTCAATTTTGGGCTTTGAAAACAGGCGCAGCTGAGCAGGCTTGCTGCCCCCATCGTAGAGCTCTAGTAGAGCTTTCCGATGGTATGTTGTGGGCAGCGTAACCACTTACAAATCAAAAGTTATAGGCACCGGAGCGACGGAGACCTAGTCCTAAGCCCCACACCCTCGGTGTGCTGGCCCAGCCTCTACGTGAAGCGAAGTTGTCTTGCCCACGGTGCCACGGAATTCGGTAATACAAATGTGATGGATTTGGTTGTTGTCCTTTTCGCGGCTCACGACGTACGACCCGGGATGGAAAAACAACGCAAAAGAAGAATAGTATCCCAAAACTGGTAAAAATGTTCAATTTTGGGCTCCAAAAATAGGCGTAACTGAGCAAGCTTGTCACCCTCGTCGTAGAGCTCATGGAGAGCTTTCCAACGGTATGCTGTGCGCCGCGTAACTCCTTACGGATCAGAAGTTATGGGCACTGGAGCGACGGAGACCTAGTCCCAAGCCCCATGCCCTCGGTTTCCGGACCCAACCTCTACGTGAAGTGAAGTTGCCTTACCCAAGGTGCCATGGGATTCGGTAATAGAAATGTGATGGATTAGGTTGTCGTCCTTTTCGTGGCTCACGACGTACGATCCGACACAGAAAAATAGCGCAAAAGAAGAAAAATATCCCGAAACTGATGAAAACATTCGATTTTTGTCTTCCAAAACAAGCGTAGCTGAGCAGGAATGCTACCCCCATCGTAGAGCTCTCGAAGTGCTTTTCAACGGTATGCTGTGCGCCGAGTAATTCTTTGCAGATCCAAAGTTATGGGCACCGGAGCGACGGAGACCTGGTCCCAAGCACCATGCCCTCGGTTTGTGGGCCCAGCCACTACATGAAACGATGTTGTCTTGCCCAAGGTGCCATGGGATTCGGTAATAGAAATGTGATGGATTAGATTATCGTCCTTTTTGCGGCTCACGACGTACGATCCGGGATAAAAAAATAGCGCAAAGGAAGAAAAGTGTCTCGAAATTGGTGAAAACATTCAATTTTGGGCTCCAAAAACAGGCGCAACTTAGCAGGCTTGCTGCCCACGTCGTAGAGCTCATGGAGAACTTTCCAACGATATGTTGTACGCCGCGTAACTCCTTATGGATCAAAAGTTGTGGACACTGGAGCGACGGAGACCTGGTCCTAAGCCCCACCCCCTCGGTTTGTGGGCCCAGCCTCTACGTGAAGTGAAGTTTTCTTGTCCAAGGTGCCATGGGATTCGGTAATAGAAATGTGATGGATTAGGTTGTCGTCCTTTTCACGGCTCACGACGTGCGATCCGGGATGAAAAAATAGCGTAAAAGAAGAAAAGTGTCCCGAAACTGAAGAAAATGTTCAATTTTGGGCTCCGAAAAAAGGTGCAGGTAAGCAGGCTTGCTACGCCCATCGTAAAGTTCTTGGAGAGCTTTCCGACGGTATGTTGTGTGCAGCGTAACCCCTTACGGATCAAAATTTAAGGGCATCGGAGCGACAGAGACCTGATCCCAAACCCCACGCCCTCGGTTTACGGTCCCAGCCTCTATGTTAAGCGAAGTTGTCTTCCCCGTGGTGCCATGGGATTCGGTAATAGAAATGTGATGGATTAGGTTGTCCTCATTTTCGCAGTTTACGACGTACGACCCGGGATAAAAAAATAGCGCAAAAGTAGAAAAGTGTCCCGAAACTGATGAACACATTCGATTTTGGGCTCCGAAAAAAGGCGCAACCAAGTAGGCTTGCTACCCTCGTCATAGAGCTCTCGGAGAGCTTTTCAACTACATGCTGTGCGCCGCGTAACTCCTTACAGATCAAAAGTTATGGGCGCCGGAGCGACGGAGACCTGGTCCTAAGCCCCACGCTCTCGGTTTGCGGGCCCAGCCTCTATGTGAAGTGAAGTTGTCTTGCCCAAGGTGCCATGGGATTCGGTAACAGAAATGTGATGGATTAGGTTGTCGTTCTTTTCGTAGCTCACGACGTACGATCCGAGACGAAAAAACCACGCAAAAGAAGAAATATATCCCGAACCTGATGAAAACATTCAATTTTGGGCTACATAAATAGGTGTAGCTGAGCAGGCTTGCTACCCCCGTCGTAGAGCTCTCGGAGAGCTTTCCAACGGCATGCTGTGTGCCACGTCACTCTTTACGGATCAAAAGTTATGGGCACCGGAGTGATGGAGACCTGGTCCCAAGCCCCACGCCCTCGGTTTGTGGGACCAGCCTCTACGTGAAGCGAAGTTGTTTTGCCCAAGGTGCCATGGGATTCGGTAATAGAAATGTGATGGATTAGGTTATCGTCCTTTTTGCAGCTCACTACGTACGATCCAGGACGAAAAAACAACGCAAAGGAAGAAAAGTGTCCCGAAACTGATGAAAATGTTAGATTTTGGGCTCCAAAAATAGGCGCAGCTGAGCAAGCTGGCTGCCCCATCATAGAGCTCTCGGAGAGCTTTCCAACGGTATGATGTGCGAGGCGTAACTCCTTACGGATCAAAAGTTATGGGCACTGGAGCGACGGAGACCTGGTCCCAAGTCCGACGCCCTCGGTTTGTGGGCCCAGCCTCTACGTGAAGCGAAGTTGTCTTGCCCAAGGTGTCATGGGATTCTGTAATACAAATGTGATGGATTCGGTTGTCGTCCTTTTCGCGGCTGACGACGTACGATCCGGGATGAAAAAACAGCGCAAAAGAAGAAAAGTATCCCGAAATTGATGAAAACATTCGATTTTTGGCTCCGAAAACAGACGCAGCCGAGCAGGCTTGCTTCCCCTGTCATAGAGCTTTCGGAGAGCTTTCCAACGGTATGCTGTGTGCCACGTAACGCCTTACAGATCAAGAGTTATTGGCCCTAGAACGACGGAGACCTGGTCCTAAGCCCCACGCCCTCAGTTTGCGGGCCCAGCCTCTACGTGAAGCGAAGTTGTCTTGCCTAAGGTGTCATGGGATTTGGTAATAGAAATTTGATAGATTAGGTTGTCATCCTTTTCGCAGCTCACGACGTACGACCCAGAACAGAAAAACAACGAAAAAGAATAAAAGTGTCCCGAAATTGATGAATACGTTCGATTTTGGACTCCGAAAACAAGCGCAACCTAGCAAGCTTGCTGCCCCAGTCGTAGAGCTCTCGAAGTACTTTCCAACGGTACGCTGTGCGCCGCGTAACTCCTTACGGATCAAAAGTTATGGGCACCGGAGCGATGGAGACCTAGTCCCAAGCCCCACGCCCTCGGTTTGTGGGCCCAGCCTCTACGTGAAGCGAAGTTGTCTTGCCCAAGGTGCCATGGGATTCGGTAATAGAAATGTGATAGATTAGGTTGTCTTCCTTTTCGCTGATCACGACGTACGATCCGGTACGGAAAAACAGCGCAAAGGAAGAAAAATGTCCCGAAACTGATGAAAACGTTCAATTTTGGGCTTCGAAAATAGGCGTAGCTGAGCAGGCTTGCTACCCCTGTCGTAGAGCTCTCGGAGAGCTTTCCAATGGTATGTTGTGCGCTGCATATGTCATGCCCCAAGCCGACCTATGGAGGCTAGACTAGGTTGTGACTTGAATCGTTATTGTTATTTCACACACTTAGCCTTTTGTTATGATTTAATGCTTAACGTTGGCCTAGAACTCTAAAAGTTTTTTCAAAAAACCAGTAGCATGACATCTATATTTAGGACCTTTGGTTTGACCTAATTTTCTAAAATACCTCAAAACCTTTAATCATTGATTCAATTCCAACTAAAATTTCCTATTTTGTTATCAATAGATATGCCTACTAATTTATCTCGATAGTCTCGTTTGATTGACAAGCCTAGCATGATAACTATGTCCCGTTTATTTGCCAGTTCCTGCCTTGCAAGTACTTATTATCCCTTAGCTTACGCATAAGCACCTAAGTGAGATTAGATAGAGTTTCATTATATGTTTCTTCACCTAGTGGTTTAAACACCTATAATAACTACTATTCAAGATAATGAAAGCAAACAACCAATAAAGAGTTCGTCCGGTTATAATTGGTACAAGCCAAAATTAGACCCAAATTACAACGGGGTCATTTACATCAATAAAATGAACAGTTTGCAATCAAACACAACATCCATATAGTAACCACTTTCAAGCAGAGAACAAAAGCACGTAGTCACTCTAAGGAATCATCAACAAGCACATTTACTTCGGGTACCTGTTCCAAATCTGTTGCACCTGTGACAAAAAAGAGGGTGAGTCCTTATGAACTCAGCGAGGGGGAACGAGAGATAACGTTTTGAAATCCTTTTCCAGTTAAACTTATGAAAACTCATTTGGAAACATGTCATATAGAGTGGGTAAATACATAACATAACATAAATATAAATGAACACATTTACCCGTCTTTCTTCCCCGAGGTCCTCTAGGAACCAAGCGAGAGTACTTAAACACATAGTGAAAAGGATACGGTGAGCTTTCGCTCTCAAGATCGATCGGTGAGCATTTGCTCTCAAGATCATTTCTAATAACAGTTATTGTGGTCGGCTTCAATCATCCATTTATCACGCCAAATGGGTGTACTCCGGATGTACCCCGAAATCCTATGACCCAACTCTCTGAGGAAGTCTAGCCCCCAAGCAAGATCGGGAATTGGACCATGGTAGTCACGGTAGCACCGGCAAGCCCGATGTCGCCCGGCGTGCATGAAACGCTACCATGCCAAAATGAAAGGTTGCAACCTTATATGCAATGCACATGTATGCCATTTAACATTTCATATTAGGAGGTCAACAAAGTAGGTTGCCTCCGAGCAATTATATGATCATATTTTGACATATTGGCATATAAGGCATTGTAAGAACATGTAATCATTTCATATATCAATTTGAAAGAAATTAAACTTCCACGGGCAGCCAAGTAATCATGTTCAAATAAGCCATATAATGTCTTTTAACAATTCACATTAGGAGGACAACAAAGTAGGTTGCCTCCGAGCAAGTATAAGATCAAGTAAACGAACGAGACATGCTTAACACGAATTTTCACTTTGTAAAACACATAGAGTTATATGAACATTAAACGGGCAGCCATGTAACACATGTAAATTAAGTCATATAACTCATTTTGGGGTTCACGTATCAAGTATTAAGATTATACAAGCATGCAACGACGTTTACATGAGACCGGGTGCAAGAAGAGTTTACTTATCAACATGTAATCATAGGGAATCATATTTAGAGTTATAAAAACAATTCCGGGCAGCCCATTAACATTCCTCAACATCAATTTATAATTCACACAAGAGTGGTCTATGACTTGGGAGTCTACGGGGCCATTAGGGTTTACAAGGCCATGCTCGGGGTTGGTTTTGTTTGCTAAGCACCACAAGTAACACTTAAACCATTTCAAGCATACTTAAAATTTATTAGGCAGCCTACTAACCACACAATTGAACGCATTTAGCCATAGGATCATCACTTAACAAGTTTTCATAAGCAATAAGGCTTAATTCCGTGCTTACACATGCGGTTAAGCAAACCATTCATCAATTAGTGATCCCAAGTCATATATCAATCAAATTAAGCAACCTCAACAAGCCACAACAGTCCACACAACATCTAAGTGCCACAATTCCAAGCATTCAATACCACAGGAGAAGTTACAACACGTTTCAAAGCATATCACTAAACAAAACCTCACTGCAATGGTCTGTTTTCCCACATTCGATTAGACAAGAAAACAATCTCCAATTTCAGTGAACAAAATTTCAAATTAAATCTTAATGAGTTATTTAAATCGAGGAACAAACCTCACATCATTTGGAGTTCGGATTTAGGAGTTATGGCCAAAACCGTGGGACAACTCAAAACTGTCTAGTTTTAGACACATTACAATTTTTTCTATTTTTTAGGGTCTTAGAGTCAGAATTGGCATTGGTATATTTCTGACAAAAATGTCTAGAACTGTAAAATATATCAACCTACCAATTTTCATGCATTTTCACCAACATCTACTAGGTCAAAAATGCTTCGTTCTACAGAGTCCGTAATCTGCCAGAAACCTATTTCATTTTCCCAATTCTTCCAGATTTAAACACCTCACGATGTTTGACAATTTTGGAGGCCTTAGATTCAAATTTGGCCTTGGCCTATTTCTACGAAAAATGCTCAGAACTAGCAAAAATAGTAACCAACTTTATTATCATGCATTTTTATCTTGGTTTACGGAGCCAAATGTACCTCGTACTACAAGATCAGAAAACTGCCAACAAAAACATTTTTACCTATCTTCAAGTTCTAGCCAAAAATCTAGCCATGCATGGTCATATAAGCTCATGTACACACATATACAACAACTACAGAGGTAAATATAGTCATATGAAGGCATGCATGTGATTTTTGAAAGCTTTTAAAAGAGTTTAACCCTCACCTTAGCAAATCGATAGATGAAGATGCACAAACGCTCTTTGAATCGCACAACTAGACCTTTTTCCTTGCTTTGGCCAAGAGGTATCTTGATTTTCCCTTAAATCCTAGCTTAGTTAGCTTGTGTAGAAGGTGTGCATGTGTTTAGAACAAAAAGAAATGGAAGAAAACCATCAAAACTTTACCTAGGCCGAAAATGATGAGTTATGAGCTTGTATGAGACTTTCTTGCGTGTTTGCTTGCTATGGCCGAGCTTGGGAGAGTCTTAGAGAGTCATTGAGAGCTTGTGAGGATTATTGGGAGCTCAAAGGCTGCCTTGGTCGAAAATGGAGAGAGAATGGGAGAGTTTGAGAGGAAAGAGAGAAATGATGCTTGTGTGTGTGTGTGTTGGCCTTGAGCCTTTCAAATCTGATTTTTGCTTTGTCAATTATGCAATTTTGAATTGTGAGGCATGCTTAGGGTGATTTGGTCGAGATAGGGTACTTGGGGTAGGGTGTATGGGATTATTTTATGCCTAGTGTCTTGTGTGTGTATCATAGGAATGTCTAGAATTTATTTAATTGTGCAAAGTTGCTCAAATGGTTTGGTAGGGCCGTGTATAGCATGGGAAATTCTGAATTTTCAGATTCATGTGAGTATATTAGGGATTATAACATGTGTAGAATTTGAGATGCATTGGTTTTGGAATAAGAATAAAGAATAAAGAATGTTTAGGTGTTTGTGTAGAAAGAATTGTTTATTGTTAGTGGATTTTGTAGAGAATTTGAATTAGGAATATAATATTGGTTAGTGGATTGTGTAGAATTATTTTATAGTCTAGTGCTTTGTGTAGGATTCTTTGTTGATTAGCGTGCGGGCACACTTTTCTAGGTCTAGGGCACGCACTACGAGACACACACAAAAATCAATACGGGGCACGAATCATGAGGTAGACATGAACTACAAGGTAAGGCACGTACTTCAAGATAAATGCATAGATTCCAATGCAAATGCACGCAACCCTAGGTAAATACACGTAAACCAATGCAATGCACATAAATCGAGGTACGACTCTTAAACCTAGGATAGGGTAGCAGTTCAAGGTCAGTGCACACAAATCAAGGTATCGCATGTAAATCGAAGTCAAGGCACGTAAGTCGAGGATTAAGGCACACAATTATAGGTCAAGGCACATATGACGAGGCATGCACAAAAACCAAGACAGGGCACGAAATCCAAGGTCGGTCAGATAATTTTGGGTCTAAGGCACGCAAATCGAGGTAAGACATGTTATTCAGGGTCAGGCCTCACAGTGTAACCCTTTATGGATCAAAAGTTATAAGCACTGGAGCGACGGAGACTTGGTCCCAAGCCCCACGCCCTCGGTTTGCGGGCCCAGCCTCTACGTGAAGCGAAGTTGTCTTGCCCAAGGTACCGTGGGATTTGGTAATAGAAATGTGGTGGATTAGGTTATCGTCCTTTTTGCGGCTTACGACGTACGATTCGGGACGAAAAAACAGTGCAAATGAAGAAAAGTGTCCTAAAACTGATGAAAACATTCGATTTTGGGCTCCAAAAATAGGCGCAGCCAAGCAAGTTGGCTTCCCCCATCGTAGAGCTCTCAGAGAGCTTTCCAACGGTATGCTGTGCGTCGCATAACTCCTTACGGACCAAAAGTTATGGGCACCGGAGGGACGGAGACCTAGTCCTAAGCCCCACGTCCTCGGTTTGCGGGCCCAGCCTCTGCGTGAAGCGAAGTTGTCTTGGCCAAGGTGTTGTGGGATTCAGTAATACAAATGTGATGGATTAGGTTGTCGTCCTTTTCGCGGCTGACGACGTACAATCAGAGACGGAAAAACAACGCAAAAGAAGAAAAATGACCCAAAATTGATGAAAACATTCGATTTTTGGCACCGAAAATAGGTGTAGCCTAACAGGCTTGCTTCCCCCGTCATAAAGCTCTCGGAGAGCTTTCCAATGGTATGCTGTGCGCCGCGCAACTCCATAAGGATCAAGAGTTATGGGCACCGGAGAAACGGAGACCAGGTACTAAGCCCCACGCCCTCAGTTTGCGAGCCCAGTCTCTACGTGAAGTGAAGTTGTCTTGCCCAAGGTGCCATGGGATTCGGTAATAGAAATGTGATGGATTAGGTTGTCGTCCTTTCCGCAGCGCACGACGTACGACCCAGGACGAAAAAACAGCGCAAAAAAATAAATGTGTCCCGAAACTGATGAAAATGTTTGATTTTGGGCTTTGAAAATAGGTGCAACAGAGTAGGCTTGCTGCCCCTATCGTAGAGCTCTCAGGTGCAACAGAGTAGGCTTGCTGCCCCTATCGTAGAGCTCTCGGATAGCTTTTCAACGGTATACTGTACGCCGCGTAACTCCTTACGGATCAAAAGTTATGGGCGTCGAAGCGACGGAGACATGGTCCCAAGCCCCACGCCATCGGTTTACGGGCCCAGCCTCTACGTGAAGAGAATTTGTCTTGACCAAGGTGCCATAGGATTCGGTAATAGAAATGTGATGGATTAGGTTGTCGTCCTTTTTGCTGTTCGCGACGTACGATTCGGGATAAAAAAATAGTGCAAAAGAAGAAAAGTGTCCCGAAACTGATGAAAATGCTCGATTTTGGGCTCCGAAAATAGGCGGAGCCGAGCAGGCTTGCTACCCTCGTCGTAGAGCTCTCAGAGAGCTTTCCAAAGGTATGATGTGCACTGTGTAACTCTTTACGGATCAAAAGTTATAGGCACCAGAGCGACTGAGACCTTGTCCCAAGCCCCACGCCCTCGGTTTGCGGGCCCAGCCTCTACGTGAAGCGTAGATGTCTTTCCCAAGGAGTTATGGGATTCGGTAATACAAATGTGATGGATTAGGTTGTTGTCCTTTTCACGGCTGGCGACATACGATCCGGGAATGAAAACAGCGCAAAAGAGGAAAAGTGTCCCAAAATTGATGAAAACGTTCGATTTTGGGCTCTGAAAACAGGCACAGCCGAGCAGGCTTTCTTCCCCATTCGTAGAGCTCTCGGAGGGCTTTCCAACGGTATGCTGTGCGCCGCGTCACTCCTTACATATCAAGAGTTATGGGCACCGGAGCGACAGAGACTTGGTCCCAAGCCCCACGCCCTCGGTTTACGGGCCCAGCCTCTACGTGAAGCGAAGTTGTCTTGCCCATGGTGCCATGGGATTCGGTAATAGAAATGTGATGTATTAGTTTTTCTTCCTTTTCGCGACGCATGATGTACGACCTGGGATAAAAAAAGCGCAAAAGAAGAAAAGTGTCCCGAAACTGAAGAAAACGTTCAATTTTGGGCACCGAAAATAGACGCAGCCGAGCAGGCTTGCTTCCCCCGTCATAGAGCTCTCGGAGATCTTTCCAACGGTATGTTGTGCGCCGCCTAACTCCTTACAGATCAAAAGTTATGGGCAGTGGAGCGACGGAGACCTGGTCCCAAGCCCCACGCCCTCAGTCTCGGTTTGCAGGACCAACCTCTACGTGAACCGAAGTTGTCTTGCCCAAGGTGCCGTGGGATTCGGTAATAGAAATATGATGGATTAGGTTATCGTCCTTTTCGTGGCTCACGACGTACAATCCGGGACGGAAAAATAGCGCAAAAGAAGAAAAATGTCCCAAAATTGATGAAAACGTTCGATTTATTGCTTCGAAAATAGGCACAGCCAAGTAGGCTTGCTTCCCCCATCGTAGAGCTCTCGGAGAGCTTTCCAACAGTATGCTATGCGCCACGTAACTCCTTACGGATCAAGAGTTATGAGCACCGGAGAGACGGAGACTTGGTCCCAAGCCCCACGCCCTCGGTTTGCGGGCCCAACTTCCAAGTGAAGTGAAGTTGTCTTTCCCAAGGTGCCATGGGATTTGGTAATATAAATATGATGAATTAGGTTATCGTCCTTTTCGTGGCTCACGACGTACGATCTGGGACGAAAAAACAGCGCAAAAGAAGAAAAGTGTCCCAAAATTGTTGAAAACGTTCAATTTTTGGCTCCGAAAATAGGTACAACTGAGTAGGCTTGCTTCCCCCTTCGTAGAGCTCTCGGAGAGCTTTCCAACGGTATGTTGTGCGCAACGTAACTCATTACGGATCAAAAGTTATGGGCGCCGGAGCGACGGAGACCTGGTCCCAAGCCCCACGACCTTGGTTTGCGGGCCCAGCCTCTACGTGAAGCGAAGTTGTCTTGCCCAAGGTGCCGTGGGATTCGGTAATAGAAATGTGATGGATTAGGTTGTCGTCCTTTTCGCGGCTAACGACGTACGACCCGGAATGGAAAAATGGCCCAAAAGAAGGAAAGTGTCCCAAAATTGATGAAAACGTTTGATTTTGGACTCCGAAAATAGGCGCAACCGAGCAGGCTTGCAACCCCCATCGTAGAGCTCTCGAAGAGCTTTCGAACGGTATGATGTGCGCCGCGTAACTCCTTACGGATCAAAAGTTGTGGGCACCGTAGCGACGGAGACCTGGTCCCAAGCCCCATGCCCTCGGTTTGCGGACCCAACCTCTGCGTGAAGCGAAGATGTCTTTTCCAATGTGTCTTGGGATTCGGTAATACAAATGTGATGGATTGACGTACGATCCAGGATGGAAAAATAATGCAAAAGAAGAAAAATGTCCTGAAATTGATGAAAACGTTCAATTTTGGGCTCCGAAAATAGGTACAGCCTACAGGCTTGCTTCTGCAGTCATAGAGCTCTAGGAGAGCTTTCCAACGGGATGTTGTGCGCCTCGTAACTCTTTACAGATCAAGAGTTTTGGGCACCAGAGCGACGGGGACTTGGTCCGAAGCCCCACGCCCTCAGTTTACGGGACCAGCCTCTACGTGAAGTGAAGTTGTCTTGCCCAAGGTACCGTGGGATTTGGTAATAGAAATATGATGGATTAGGTTGTTGTCCTTTTCGCGGCTCGCGACGTACGACCCGAGATGAAAAAACAGCACAAAAGAAGAAAAGTGTCCCAAAACTGATGAAAACGTTCGATTTTGGGCTCTGAAAATAGGCACAACCGAGCAAGCTTGCTGCCCCTGTCGTAGAGCTCTCGGAGAGGTTTCCAACGGTATGTTTTGCGCCGCGTAACTCCTGACGGATCAAAAGTTATGGGCACCGTAGCGATGGAGACATGGTCCCAAGCCCCACGCCCTCGGTTTGCAGACCGAGCCTCTACGTGAAGCGAAGTTGTCTTGCCCAAGGTGCCATGGAATTCGGTAATAGAAATGTGATGGATTAGGTTGTCGTCCTTTTTGCGGTTCACGACGTACGATCCGAGATAGAAAAACAGCGCAAAATAAGAAAAATATCCCAAAACTGATGAAAACGTTCGATTGGTGGCTCCGAGAATAGGCGCAGAAAAGCAGGCTGGCTGTACCCGTCGTAGAGCTCTCGGAGAGCTTTCCAACGGTATGCTGTGCGCCGCGTAACTTCTTACGGATCAAAAGTTATGGGCACCGAAGCGACGGAGACCTGGTACCAATCCCCATGTCCTCAGTTTGCGGGCCTAGCCTCTATGTGAAGCGAAGTTGTCTTGCCCAAGGTGCCATGGGATTCGATAATAGAAATGTGTTGGATTAGGTTGTCGTCCTTTTTACGGTTCACGACGTACGATTTGGGACGGAAAACAGCGCAAAAGAAGAAAAGTGTCCCGAAACTGATGAAAATGTTCGATTTTGGGCTCCGAAAATAGACGCAGCTGAGCAAGCTGGCTGCACCCGTTGTAGAGCTCTTGGAGAGCTTTCCAACGGTATGTTGTGCGCTGCGTAACTCCTTATGGATCAAAAGTTATGGGCATCGGAACGACGGAGACCTAGTCCCAAGCCCCACGCCCTCGGTTTGCGAGCCCAGCCTCTTCGTGAAGCGAATTTTCTTACCCAAGGTGTTGTGGGATTAGTTAATATAAATGTGATGGATTAGGTTGTCGTCCTTTTCGAGGCTTATGACGTTCGATCCGGCACGGAAAAATAGCGCAAAAGAAGAAAAGTGTCCAGAAACTTATGAAAACGTTCAATTTTGGGCTCCGAAAACAGGCACAACAGAGCAGGCCTGTTACCCCCGTCGTAGAGCTCTTAGAGAGCTTTCGAATGATATGTTGTGCGCCTCGTAACTCCGTACGAATCAAAAGTTATGGGCGCCGGAGAGACGAACACATGGTCTTAAGCCTAGCCTCTACGTGATGCGAAGTTGTCTTGCCCAAGGTGCCATGGGATTTGGTAACAAAAATGTGGTGGACTAGGTTGTCGTCCTTTTTGCGGTTGACGACGTACGATCCGGGACGAAAATACTGTGCAAAAGAAGAAAAGTGTCCCGAAATTGATGAAAACGTTCGATTTTGGGCTCCTAAAATAGGCGCAGCTTAGTAGGCTTGCTTCCCCCGTCGTAGAGCTCTCGGAGAGATTTCCAACAATATGTTGTGCACCGTGTAACTCCTTACGGATCAAGAGTTATGGGCACAAGAGCGATGGAGACCTGGTCCCAAGCCCAACGCCCTCAGTTTGCGGGCCTAGCCTCTACGTGAAGCGAAGTTGTCTTGCCCAAGGTGCCGTGGGATTCGGTAATAGAAATGTGATGGATTAGGTTGTCATCCTTTTCGCGGCTCACGACGTACGACCCGGGACAAAAAAACAGCGCAAAAGAAGAAAAGTATCCCAAAACTGATGAAAACGTTCAATTTTGGGCTCCGAAAATAGGCGCAGCATAGCCAGCTTGCTGCCCCTGTCATAGAACTCTCGGAGAGCTTTCCAACGGTATGCTGTGCGCCGCGTAAGTCCTTACGGATCAAAAGTTATGGGCACCGATACAACGTAGACCTAGTCCCAAGCCCCACGCCCTCGGTTTGCGGTCCCAGCCTCTACGTGAAGCGAAGTTGTCTTGCCTAAGGTGCCGTAGGATTCAGTAATAGAAATGTGATGGATTAGGTTATCGTCCTTTTCGCGGCTCACGACGTACAATCCGGGAATTAAAAACAGCGCAGAAGAAGAAAAGTGTCCCAAAATTGAAGAAAACGTTCAATTTTGGGCTCAGAAAACAAGCGCAGCCTGGCAGGCTTGCTGGCCCCATCATAGAACTCTCGGAGAGCTTTCCGACGGTATGCTATGCGCCGCGTAACTCCTTACGGATCAAGAGTTATGGGCACCGGAGCGACAGAGACCAAGTCCCAAGCCCCACGCCCTCGGTTTTTGGGTCCAGCCTCTACGTGAAGAAAAATTGTCTTGCCCAAGGTGCCGCGGGATTCAGTAATACAAATATGATGGATTAGGTTGTCGTACTTTTCGCAGCTGACGACGTACAATCCGGGACGGAAAAACAGCGCAAAAGAAGAAAAGTGTCCTGAAACTAAAGAAAACGTTCAATTTTGGGCTCCGAATACAGGCGCAGCCGAGCAGGCTTGCTGTCCCCGTCGTAGAGCTTTCGGAGAGCTTTCCGACGGTATGCTGTGTGTGAGGCCCGATCTCGATTTACGTGCGATACCTCATTTCGTGTGTCCTAACCTAGATTTGCGTGCCTTGACCTAAGTTTAAGAATCATGTTTTGTTTCGTGTGCCTTGCGTTGAATTACGTGCATTCATTTAGGGTTACGTGCATTTACTTGAAAAATATACATTCGTCTCGTAGTTCGTGCCTTACCTCGTAGTGCGAGCCCTAAACCTAGGAAAGCGTGCCCTCACGCTAATCAAGAAAGCATCTTACACGAAGCACTAGATCATTAATTAATCCTACAAACTCCACTAACTAATATTAAATTGCTAATTCAACTCACTAGAAGACGAATTTGCACCAAAAGCTAGACATTCTTTATTCTTTGCATATCCCAAACACACAATAAAATAAGCCTTGAACAAACAAAAAAATTCAGATTTTGCACAAGCCTTGGCCGACCAACTCTTGTCATTGTGCATGCATTCCAATCTCAAATTATATTCCTAGACATCCTATGACAATCTATGACACAATGCATAAAAAATTTAGCTCAAAACTCTACCCAAAAGCTCCACCATCTCGACACAAGCTCCATGCCTATGCTAGACAATTCAAAAATGCTTCTTGAAGACACAAAAATCTGAAATTTACATGCTCAAGGCCGACACAAGCATCAAAGCCCATCAAGCTTTCATTTTCTTTCATTTTCTCTCATTCCTCTCTCATTCTTCTCTCTCTCTCTCGCCCCTAGCTGAAAATATACTCTCCATAGCTAAGTTCTTCATCCTAAGGCTCTTCAAGACCTCCAAGCTACCAAGGAACTCGACCAAGCAAAGCTAAAGTGCAAGAGACGCACATGCAAGCTCATTGAACATCCATTTCGGCTTAGGTGAGTTTGTTAGCTTCAATTTCATTTTCTTCTTGTTCTAACCACATGCACCTACTAAGAACTTGGTTACTAAGCTAGGAAATTAGAGAAAATCGAGTGGTCTCTCGGCTAAGCAAGGAAAAGAGTCAATCTTGTGCATCCTCAAGAGTTTGTGCATCTTCTTTGTTGTCTTGCTAAGGTGATGGCTAAAACTTCTTGAAAATCTTTCAAAAACCACATGCATGCCCCTAAATGTCTATCTTTACTTCTGTACTTGTGATATATGTGTGTTCATGAGCTCTTGTAAACATGCATGACAAGATATTTGGCTAGAATGTGATGATAGATGAAATCGGGTATGTGACAGCCTTCTTCCTTGTTGGTATGAGGTTATTTTACCAGGTAAATGAGGTTGAAAATGTGTGAAAATTGGTTGGTGACTAGTTTTTCCAGTTCTGAGAATTTTTCATAGAAATAGGCTAAAGCTAATTTTGACTCTAAGATCCTCAAAATGGCAAAATATTAAAATGTGTCAAAATCTGGAAAATCTGGGAAAATGAAGCAGGTTTTGGCAGATTCACTATTCTTGTAGAACGAACCAGTTTTCACTTAGTAAATGATATCAAAATTGCATGAAATTTGGTTTGCTGATATATTTTTCAGTTCTGGACATTTTTGTCAGAAATGGACTAAGGCTAAATCTGACCCTAAGGCCCTAAAAAATGACAAGTATTGAAATGTGTGTAAATCTGGACAGTTTTGCGTAGTCTCACTGTTTTGGCTATAACTCTTGAACCCGAACTCCAAATGATGCGAGGTTTGTTTCTGGATTTAGTTCACTCCTTCAGATTTAATTTGAAATTTTGTTTACTGGAATTGGAGTTTGTTTTCCTGTCTTAATGATTGTGAGAAAACAGTCCGTTGCAGTGAGGGTTTCACCTAGTGATATGCTTAGAAAAATTATTGTAGCTTCTCTTGTTGTATTAAATGCTTGGATTGTGGCATTGGGATGTTGTGTGGACTGTTTTGAATGTTTAAGGGTGTTTGAATTAATCAATGCATGGCTTGAGTCTAATTACATGATGACTTAGGGCTTAATCGCACGGGTAAGCACGAATTGAAACCCTAGTGACTAGGTAAACTTGCTAAGTGTTGATCCTATGAATATCGTGTTTAATTATGTAATTAGTAGGCAGCCCATAGTTTCCCTTATAGCCCTAAATACATTTCCGATGATTACATGTTGACAAGTAGGCTTTTCTTGCACCCGGTCCCATGTAGATGTCGTTGCATGTTGAATTATCTTATTATTTGATTACGTGAGCTTCGAAATGAGTTATATGACTTGATTTACATGCGTTACATGGCTGCCTGTTTAATATTCATATAACTCCATGTGCTTTACAAGTAAAATTACTTGTCATATCGTGCCTCGCGTGTTTACTTGTCAATGTGCAATCTTATGACTGCTTGGAGGCAACCTACTTTGTTGTCCTCCAAATGTGATATATTAAATGTCATAAATGTGCATTGCATACAAGGTTGCAACCTTTCATTCTGGCGTGGTAGCGTTCACGCTCATCGTACGGCATCGTGCTTGCAAGTGCAACCGTGACTACCATTGTCCAATTCCCTCTCTCGCTTGGGGGCTAGACTTCCTCGGAGAGTTAGGTCGTAGGATTTCGGGGTACATCCGGAGTACACCCATTTGGCGTGATAAGGGGATGATTTGAAGTCGGCCGCAACAACTGATACTGGAAATAATCTGAGAGCAAAAGCTCACCGTATCCTTTTCACTATGTGTATAAGTACTCTCGCTTGGTTCCTAGAGGACCTCGGGGAGGAAAGATGGGTAATTGTGTTCCTTTACTTTTACATTGCGTTATGTACTTACTTGTGATATATTCATGCTTGCAAAAAAAAAAAAGGATTTTTCATAAGTTGAACCAAAAAATGAGTTTCAAAACTTATTTCTCGTTCCCCCTCGCTGAGTTCATAAGGACTCATCCTCTTTTATTATCTCAGGTGAAGAAGATCAGGAATAGGTACCCGAGGACAACGTGCCTAATGATGATTCCTTGGAATGATTGCTTGCCCTACGTGCCTTGCTTGACTATGGCCATTTTGTGAACAATATGTTGCTTGAATACTATTTCATTTCTTATGATGCTTGTTATTGTATTGTAAAAGACCCCCTTTGTAATTTGGGGTTTAATTTTGGCTTGTACTGATCATAACTAGATAGACACTACTATGGTCGTTTTTGCTATCGTTATTGGCTAGTATCTATCATAGGAATATGA
Organism: Ehretia macrophylla; assembly: GCA_037974665.1. NCBI lineage: Eukaryota > Viridiplantae > Streptophyta > Magnoliopsida > Boraginales > Ehretiaceae > Ehretia > Ehretia macrophylla. Next base: position 32,946,169 of record CM075777.1, read on the forward strand.
AGTATCAGGTAAGGATTAAGTAAAATGAACCTATCCAATCTTAAGCACGTACTCATTGTTAAGCTAAGGTCAACAGGTACTTTTGTAACGAGGATTAAGAAACAAACGAGACATAGTAATATGCTAAGTTATTAATCAAACGAAACTTCGAAATAACTAGTAGGTGTTTCGATTGGTGATAAATAGTAGTCTTAGTTAGAAACGAAATTGAGAATGAAATTTTGAGGCGTTTAGAGAATTAGGTCAAACTAAAGAGCCCAATTACAGCCGTTATGATGCCGGTTTTCCGGAGAATTTGTGGAGTTTAGGCTAAAACATTAAGTGTTAAACCCTCTTGAACGATTAAGTACGTGATATGACTTGAATGTTTAGATCACACCCTAGTCTAACCTTCATAGGTCGGGTTGGGGTGTGACACCTTATAGAAGAATGGTATCAAAGCTTAGATTGCTTAAGCCGGGTTTAACTCTCGGACCTTGGGTAGAAGCCCTAAGGTTATTAGGATGACTTGTTTATGTGTGATAATGTTAATTGTGCTTTCTATGTTCTATGTGCTTATGTGACTAACATGTCTTAACTGTTTCTAGAACTGTGTGTTTATGTAAAATTGTATGTTGCATACCTTATACATTAAATTCTCGTCTTGTCGTATTCCAATGAATTGTGCATCGTAATCTGTGCCTATAGATGGCTGGCCCTAATACCCGCACTACTAATAGGAGCGGTGAGCCCCAAGAGACCGAAGATGCTTATCAGACTAATCCCGGCATGGCTATGTTTAATATGATAGCGAATGCCATGGATCGCGTGTCGCGAGTGATGGAACGTCAAGATGCACGTGAAGCCAACAATAACAACAGGAATGATGGTAACCATGGGAGACATAGCAGAATGAGAGAGTTCCTTGACTTTCGCCCGTCCAAATTCCACGGGGAAGCTGATGATGAAAAGGCAGAGGTTTGGCTGTCTGAGATCGAGAGGATTTTCAGACCACTTGACTATACTGATGAAAAAAAGGTGGAGTTCACTGTGTTTCTGTTGCACGGGGATGCTGAGCATTGGTGGCACATTGTGGAGGCACTTTAGGAAACCGATCATACACCTCGTTTGTGGGGTAATTTCGTTAAGGCAGTCAAGGAGAAATACGTACCTGCAGTTTCCAGGCAGAGGCGGATTGAGGAATTCATGCACTTGAACCAGGGTAACATGACGGTGGCCCAGTATGAGGCTCATTTTGACCGGCTGTCCCGCTATGCTCAATATATGGTCAGTACCCCTGAGGTGAAGATGTGGAAATTTACGACTGGATTGAGGCCAGAGATTCAGGACCAGTTAGCTTCGCATGACTTCGATACCTATTCTGCTCTCCTTGTTGCTGCTTCCCGAGTTGAGAAGATAAAACTTGATAGAGCCGGTTTGAGCCAGCTGAACAAGAAACCATACTAGCCTCTAAGTCAACAGAGGAAATTCCAGAGCCAGAGTCGTAGTTAGGGCCAGAGCCAGAACATACCAGTTAATAATCGTGGCCCGACTAAAGCACCATCAGCCTCTTCCACCCGCGGATCCACAAGTAGTTCACCTGCTACTTAGTCTATCAACTGTTCTTACTGTAACAAGAAAGGTCATACCGAGGCCCAGTGCTGGAAGAAGTCAGGACGATGTGTGCGGTGTGGCAGTGATCAATATCAGATCAAGGATTGCCCTAAATGGCAAGCAGGACAAAATCAAGTTAAACCAACTGGTAGAGGCAAGACTCCAATTCCTAGAATTCAGGATCGAGCTTATGCTATTGAGTGCGAGGAGCTTCCGGAGGAGACCGCTGTTGTTGAAGGTACATTCTTCATACTGAACCAACCTGTTAGGGTGCTAATTGATCCAGGTGCTACTCATTCATTTATTACTCCCTTATGTGTTCAACGTGTGAAACTACGAGTTGTATGTTTGCCTTACGAAGTAGAAGTTGGTACTCCAATGGGTTCTAAACTTGTTACTAGATCAGCTTGTAAAGCATGTAAAATCCAAATTAAGGATAGGGAATTCTTAGCCAATCTTATTGTATCACCCTTTCGAGACTATGAAGTCATCTTAGGGATGGACTGGTTGGCAAAGCATCATGCCCAACTAGATTTCAGGACGAAGATTGTAACATTCCAGATACCTGGTCAACCAATATTGGAAGTCATGGGTCGAAGAGACTTCACCGAGAGTTCCATCATTTCATCTACAAAAGCAGTGAAGTCCTTGAGAAAGGGATGTAGTGGATACTTAGCTTACATCATCAACAAGCCGTCGAACAAAGCTAAGTTGGAGGAGATGCCAGTGATTAAGGATTATGCGGATGTATTTCCAGAAGAATTGCCAGGTTTACCCCCAAATCGGGAGATCGAGTTCATTATAGAATTACTACCTGGCACCCAGCCGATATCTGAAGCTCCCTAACGTATGGCGTCGGTCGAGCTACAAGAATTGAAGGACCAATTGCAAGGATTGTTGAAGAAGGGGTTTGTTCAACCAAGTTCTTCTCCATGGGGTGCGCTAGTCCTATTTGTAAAGAAGAAAGACGGAACGCTGAGGCTATGCATCGATTACCGTGGATTGAATCAAGTGATTGTCAAGAATAAATACCCACTTCCACTGATCGACGAGTTGTTTGATCAACTTCAGGGAGCTAAAGTGTATTCGAAGCTCGACTTGAGGCAAGGGTACTATCAGTTGCGAATCAAAAAGGAGGATGTGCCTAAAACGGCTTTCTGGACGAGATATGGGCATTATGAATATGTGGTGATGTCATTTGGACTAACTAATTCCCCTGCAGCTTTTATGGACTTGATGCACAGGGTGTTTCAACCCTACTTGGACCAATTTGTAGTGATCTTCATTGATGATATCTTGGTATACTCGAAATTCGAGGCTGAGCATGAACAACATCTGCGATTGGTATTGTAGAAACTTCGAGAGCATCAATTATATGAAAAGTTTAGCAAATGTGAATTTTGGTTGCAACAGATTGCATTTTTGGGGCACATCATATCCCAAGAGGGAATAGCAGTGGATCCAGCAAAGATAGAAGCGGTGATGTCTTCGAAGAAGCCGAAAAATGTTACGGAGGTTCGGAGTTTTCTTGGTCTAGCTGGCTATTATCGGAGGTTCGTGAAGGATTTCTCAAAGATTGCAGGACCGTTTACAAAGCTCACTCAGAAGAAAACAAAGTTCGTATGGGATGACAAGTGTGAGAACAGCTTCCAAGAATTGAAGAAAAGATTGACTACCGCACATGTTCTTGCATTGCCTAAAGGGAGTCAAGGTTTTGTAATCTATAGCGATGCTTCGAAGAAAGGACTATGTTGTGTGTTGATGCAAAATGGTAGAGTGATTGCGTATGCTTCTAGGAAACCGAAGCCATATAAATTGAACTACCTGACGCATGATTTGGAGTTAGCGGCTATTGTGTTTGCACTCAAGAAATGGAGGCACTATCTGTGGGGTAACAAGTTCGAGGTGTTTACTGATCACAAGAGCTTGAAATACTTGTTCTCACAAAAAGAGTTGAACATGAGGCAAAGACGGTGGATGGAGCTTTTGGATGATTATAACTGCACAATCAATTATGTGCTCGGTAAAGCAAATGTAGTTGCAGATGCCTTAAGTCGGAAAGCAAGCATGGCAAAACTGGAGGTTAAGGTGCAGGAATTGTTGGAGGAAGCATTTTTGTGGAAACCACAATTGACTCAAAAAGGGTTACTATTTGTCACTACACAAGTTCAATCGACCTTGTTGTTTGAATTACGAGAGGCTCAACAGAAGGACCAACAGTTTCAGAAGATTAAAGAAAGCAACACAGATTTCAAGTTTCATGATGATGGTATTTGGAGGTTTAGGAATCGGATTTGTGTTCCTAATGAGCCAGAGATGAAAAAAGAAGATTCTTGAAGAAGCCCATAGTTCAAGATACACTATTCACCCCGGCAGAACAAAGATGTACCGGGATTTGAAGCAACACTATTGGTGGAATAACATTAAGAGAGAGATCGCGGAGTTTATGGCACGGTGTTTGACTTTCCAGAGAGTCAAAGCAGAACATCAACGACCAGCAGGTTTACTTCAACTGTTGGAAATTCCTCAATGGAAATGGGAACATATAACAATGGACTTTGTCATGGACCTGCCCAGGTCACAAAAGGGTCATGACGCCGTTTGGGTCATAGTGGATAGATTGACTAAGTCAGCGCACTTCTTACCGATGAACAAGGAGAATAGTCCTGAGAAATTGGGAGATATGTATGTGGCGGAGATTGTAAGATTGCACGGGATGCCTGTGAGTATTGTATCGAATAGGGATCCTCGTTTTACTTTCCGATTTTGGAAGAGATTGCAAGAAGCCTTGGGAATGAAGGCGAGTTTCAACACGGCTTATCACCCTCAGACTGATGGACAATCTGAGAGAACTATTCAGATTCTGGAGGATATGCTGAGGGCATGTGTTTTAGACTTTGGGAAAGGTTGGGAGAAATATCTGTCTCTAGCGGAGTTCGCTTATAATAACAGTTATCAGGCCACTATCGGAATGGCCCCATTTGAGGCATTATATGGATGTAAGTGTCGATCCCCAATTTACAGGGATGAAGTAGGTGAGGCTAAGACTTTTGACGCGACCCTTCTACCTGAACTTATGAAGACTGTTGATAATATCCACTTCATCCGGAAACGGATGCTTACCGCCCAAAGCAGGCAGAAAAGTTATGCAGACCGACAGAGACGGAGCCTAGAGTTTGAGGTCGGCGACAAGGTGTTCTTGAAGATATCACCTCGGAGGGGACTGATTAAACACGACAAGGGTGGAAAGTTGAGCCCAAGATTTGTAGGACCATTTGAGATAATTGAGAAGGTTGGCAAATTGGCGTATCGCCTGGCACTACCCCAAAACTTCTCCAATATTCACGACGTCTTTCATGTTTCGATGCTGCGGAAGTATCACCCTGATCTATCGCATATCTTGGAGCTAGAGTCGTTGCAGCTTCGGGAGAACTTGTCTTATGAAGAGAAGCCCATTCGGATCCTAGACCAGCAAGATCGGGAGTTGCGCAGCAAACCTATACCGATAGTGAAAGTGTTGTGGGATCATCATAGAGCTAAAGAAGCAACGTGGGAAAGGCGAGACCAGATAGAGCAACAGTATCCAGCTTTATTTCAAAGGTAATATTGAATTTTGGGATGAAATTCTTTTAAGGAGGGGAAGATGTGAGGCCCGATCTCGATTTGCGTGCAATACTTCGTTTCGTTTGCCCTAACCTAGATTTGCGTGCCTTGACCTAGTTTTAAGAATCGTGTTTTGTTTCGTGTGCCTTGCGTTGAATTACGTGCATTCATTTAGGGTTGCGTGCATTTACTTGGAAAATGTGCATTCGTCTCGTAGTTCGTGCCTTACCTCATAGTGCGTGCCCTAAACCTAGGAAAGCGTGCCCTCACGCTAATCAAGAAAGCATCTTACACGAAGCACTAGATCATTAATTAATCCTACAAACTCCACTAACTAATATTAAATTGCTAATTCAACTCACTAGAAGACGAATTTGCACCAAAAGCTAGACATTCTTTATTCTTTGCATATCCCAAACACACAATAAAATAAGCCTTGAACAAACAAAAAAATTCAGATTTTGCATAAGCCTTGGCCGACCAACTCTTGTCATTGTGCATGCATTCCAATCTCAAATTCTATTCCTAGACGTCCGATGACAATCTATAACACAATGCATAAAAAATTTAGCTCAAAACTCTACCCAAAAGCTCCACCATCTCGACACAAGCTCCATGCCCATGCTAGACAATTCAAAAATGCTTCTTGAAGACACAAAAATCTGAAATTTACATGCTCAAGGCCGACACAAGCATCAATGCCCATCAAGCTTTCATTTTCTTTCATTTTCTCTCATTTTCTCTCATTCCTCTCTCATTCTTCTCTCTCTCTCGGCCCTAGCTGAAAATATACTCTCCATAGCTAAGTTCTTCATCCTAAGGCTCTTCAAGAACTCCAAGCTACCAAGGAACTCGACCAAGCAAAGCTAGAGTGCAAGAGACGCATATGCAAGCTCATTGAACATCCATTTCGGCTTAGGTGAGTTTGTTAGCTTCCATTTCGTTTTCTTCTTGTTCTAGCCACATGCACCTACTAAGAACTTGGTTAATAAGCTAGGAAATTAGAGAAAATCAAGTGGTTTCTCGGCTAAGCAAGGAAAAGAGTCAATCTTGTGCATCCTCAAGAGTTTGTGCATCTTCTTTGTTGTCTTGCTAAGGTGAGGGCTAAAACTTCTTGAAAATCTTTCAAAAACCACATGCATGCCCTTAAATGTCTATCTTTACTTCTGTACTTGTGATATATGTGTGTTCATGAGCTTTTGTAAACATGCATGGCAAGATATTTGGCTAGAATGTGATGATAGATGAAATCGGGTATGTGACAGCCATCTGCCTTGTTGGTACGAGGTTATTTTACCAGGTAAATGAGGTTGAAAATGTATTAAAATTGGTAGCTAACTAGTTTTTCCAGTTCGGAGCATTTTTCGTAGAAATAGGCAAATGCTAATTTTGACTCTAAGGTCCTCAAAATGTCAAAATATTAAAATGTGTCCAAATCTGGAAAATCTGGAAAAATGAAGCAGGTTTTGGCAGATTCAGTGTTCTTGTAGAACGAACCAGTTTTGACTTAGTAAATGATATCCAAAATGAATGAAATTTGGTGTGCTTCTAAATTGTTCAGTTCTGGACATTTTTGTCAGAAATGGACTAAGGCTAAATCTGACCCTACGAGACTCCAAAACGACAAGTATTGAAATGTGTGAAAATCTGGACAGTTTTGCGTAGTCTCATTGTTTTGGCTATAACTCTTGAACCCGAACTCCAAATGATGCGAGGTTTGTTTCTGGATTTAGTTCACTCCTTAAGCTTTAATTTGAAATTTTGTTTACTGGAATTGGATTTTGTTTTCCTGTCTTAATAATTGTGAGAAAACAGCCCATTGCAGTGAGGGTTTCACCTAGTGATATGCTTAGAAAAATTATTGTAGCTTCTCTTGTTGTATTAAATGCGTGGGATTGTGGGATTGGGATGTTGTGTGGAATATTTTGAATGTTTGAGGGTGTTTGAATTAATCAATGCATGGCTTGAGTCTAATTACGTGATGACTTAGGGCTTAATCGCACGGGTAAGCACGAATTGAAAACCTAGTGACTAGATAAACTCGCTAAGTGTTGATCCTATGAATATTGTGTTTAATTATGTAATTAGTATGCTACCCGTAGTTTCCCTTATAGCCCTAAATACAATTCCGATGATTACATGCTGACAAGTAGGCTTTTCTTGCACCCGGTCCCACGTAGATGTCGTTGCATGTTGAATTATCTTATTATTTGATTACGTGAGCTTCGAAATGAGTTATATGACTTGATTTACATGCGTTACATGGCTGCCCGTTTAATATTCATATAACTCCATGTGCTTTACAAGTGAAATTACTTGTCATATCGTGCCTCGCGTGTTTACTTGTCAATGTGCAATCTTATGACTGCTCAGAGGCAACCTACTTTGTTGTCCTCCAAATGTGATATATTAAATGTCATAAATGTGCATTGCATACAAGGTTGCAACCTTTCATTCTGGCATGGTAGCGTTCATGCACACCAGGCGGTATCGGGCTTGCCGGTGTAACCGTGACTACCATTGTCCAATTCCCTCTCTCGCTTGGGGGCTAGACTTCCTCGAAGAGTTGGGTCGTAGGATTTCGGGGTACATCCGGAGTACACCCATTTGGCGTGATAAGGGGATAATTTGAAGTCGGCCGCAACAACTGATACTGGAAATGAACTGAGAGCAAAAGCTCACCGTATCCTTTTCACTATGTGTATAAGTACTCTCACTTGGTTCCTAGAGGACCTCGGGGAGGAAAGATGGGTAATTGTGTTCATTTACTTTTACATTACGTTATGTACTTACTTGTGATATATTCATGCTTGCAAAAAAAATAATTTTTCATAAGTTGAACCGAAAAATGAGTTTCAAAACTTATTTCTCATTCCCCCTCGCTAAGTTCATAAGGACTCGCCCTCTTTTATCATCTCAGGTGAAGAAGTTCAGGAACAAGTACCCGAGGACAACGTGCCTAACGATGATTCCTTGGAATGATTGCTTGCCCTACGTGCCTTGCTTGACTATGGCCATTTTGTGAACAATATGTTGCTTGAAGACTTTCATTTCTTATGATGCTTGTTATTGTATTGTAAAAGACCCCCGTTGTAATTTGGGGTCTAATTTTGGCTTAAACTGATCATAACTAGATAGACACTACTATGGTCGTTTTTGATATCGTTATTGGCTAGTATCTATCATAGGAATATGAAGTATCAGGTAAGGATTAAGTAAAATGAACCTATCCAATCTTAAGCACGTACTCATTGTTAAGCTAAGGTCAATAGGTACTTTTGTAACGAGGATTAACAAACAAACGAGACATAATAACATGCTAAGTTATTAATCAAACGAGACTTTGAAATAACTAGTAGGTGTTTCGATTGGTGATAAATAGTAATCTTAGTTAGAAACGAAATTGAGAATGTAAATTTTGAGGCGTTTAGAGAATTAGGTCAAACTAAAGAGCCCAATTACAACCGTTATGCTGCCGGTTTTGCTGAGAATTTGTAGAGTTTAGGCTAAAACGTTAAGTGTTAAACCCTCTTGAACGATTAAGTACGTGATTTGACTTGAATGATTAGATCACACCCTAGTCTAACCTTCATAGGTCGGGTTGGGGCGTGACACTGTGCGCCGCGTAACTCCTTACGGATCAAGAGTTATGGGCACCGGAGCGATAGAGACCTGGTTCCAAGTCCCACGCCCTCGGTTTGCGGGCCCAGCCTCTACGTGAAGCGAAGTTGTCTTGCCCAAGGTGCCATGGGATTCGGTATTAAAAATGTGATGGATTAGGTTGTCGTCCTTTCCGCGGCTCACGACGTACAACCCGGGACAAATAAACAACGCAAAAGAAGAAAAGTATCCCGAAACTGATGAAAACGTTCGATTTTGGGCTCCGAAAATAGGCTCAGCAAAGCAGGCTTGTTGCCCCTATCGTAGAACTCTTAGAGAGCTTTCCAACAGTATGCTGTGCGCCGCATAACTCCTTACGGATTAAAAGTTATGGGCACCGGAGCAACGGAGACCTGGTCCCAAGCCCCACGCCCTCGGTTTGCGGTCTCAGCCTCTACGTGAAGCGAAGTTGTCTTGCCCAAGGTGTCATAGGATTCGGTAATAGAAATGTGATTGATTAGGTTATCATCCTTTTCGCGGTTCACGACGTTCAATTCGGGAATGAAAAACAGCGCAAAAGAAGAAAAGTGTCCCAAAATTGAAGAAAACGTTCAATTTTGGGCTCCGAAAACAGGCGCAGCCGAGCAGGCTTGCTGCCCCCATCATAGATCTCTCGGAGAGCTTTCCGACGGTATGCTGTGCGCCGCGTAACTCATTACAGATCAAGAGTTATGGGCACCGGAGCGACAGAGACCTAGTCTCAAGCCCCACGCTCTCGGTTTGCGGGCCCAACCTCTACGTGAAGCGAAGTTGTCTTGCCCAAGGTTCCGTGGGATTTAGTAATACAAATGTGATGGATTAGGTTGTCGTCCTTTTCGCGGCTAACAACGTATGATCCGGGACGAAAAAATAGCACAAAAGAAGAAATGTATCCTGAAACTAAAGAAAACGTTCAATTTTGGGCTCCGAATATAGGCGCATCCTAGCAAGTTGGCTGTACCCCTTCTAGAGCTCTCAGAAAGCTTTCTAATAGTATGCTGTACGCCGCGTAACTCCTTACGGATAAAAAGTTATGGGCACCGAAGCGACGGAGACTTGGCCCCAAGCCCCATGCCCTCGGTTTGCGGGCCCAGCCTCTAAGTGAAGCGAAGTTGTCTTTCCCAAGGTGTCGTGGGATTCGGTAATACAAATGTGATGGATTAGGCTGTCATCCTTTCTGGGGTTGACGACGCACTATCCGGGACAGAAAAATAGCACAAAAGAAGAAAACTGTCCCAAAATTGATGAAAACATTTGATTTTGGGCTCTGAAAATAGGCGTAACTGAGCAGGCTTGCTTCCCCTGTCGTAGAGCTCTTGGAGAGCTTCCCAACGGTATGCTATGCACCGCGTAACTCTTTACGGATCAAAAGTTATGGCACTGGAGCGACGGAGACCTAGTCCTAAGCCCCACGCCCTCCGTTTGCGGGCCCAGCCTCTACGTGAAGTGAAGTTATCTTGCCCGAGGTGCCGTGGGATTCGGTAATAGAAATGTGATGGATTAGGTTATCGACCTTTTCGCGGCTCACGACGTACGATCCGTGACGGAAAAATAGTGCAAAAGAAGAAAAGTATCCCGAAACTGATGAAAATGTTCGATTTTGGGCTCTAAAAATAGACGCAACCTGGCAAACTGGCTACACCCGTTGTAGAGCTCTCAGAGAACTTTCCAACAGTATGCTATGCGCTGCGTAACTCCTTACGGATAAAAAGTTATGGGTACCGGAGCGACAGAGACCTGGTCCCAAGCCCCACGCCGTCGGTTTGCAGGACCAGCCTCTAAGTGAAGCGAAGTTGTCTTGCCCAAGGTGTAGTGGGATTCAGTAATACAAATGTGATGGATTAGGTTGTCGTCCTTTTCGGGGCTGACGACGTACGATTCAGGACGGAAAAACAGTGCAAAAGAAGAAAAGTGTCCCGTAATTGATGAAAACGTTTGATTTTGGGCACCCAAAATAGGTGCAGCCAAGCAGGCTTGCTGCCCCGTCATAGAGCTCTCGGACATCTTTCCAACGGTATGCTGTGCGCTACTTAACTCCTTACGGATCGAGAGTTATGGGCACCGGAGCGACGGAGACCTAGTCCTAGGCCCCACATCCTCGGTTTGCAGGCCCAGCCTCTACGTGAAGCGAAGTTGTATTGCCCAAGGTGCAGTGTGATTCGGTAATCGAAATATGATGGATTAGGTTGTCATCCTTTTCGCAGCTCATGACGTACGACCCGGGACGGAAAAACAGCGCAAAAAAAGAAAAGTGTCCCGAAACTAATGAAAACGTTCAATTTTGTGCTCCGAAAACAAGCGTAAAAGAGCAAGCTTGCTGCCCTCGTCGTAGAGCTCTCAGAGTGCTTTCCAACAGTATGTTGTGCGCCGTGTAACTCTTTACGGATCAAAAGTTATGGGCGCCGGAGCGATGGAGACCTGGTCCAAAGCCCCACGCCCTCGGTTTGCGGGCCCAGCCTCTACGTAAAGCGATGTTGTCTTGCCCAAGGTGCCATGGGATTGGGTAATAGAAATGTGATGGATTAGATTGTCGCCCTTTTCGCGGCTCACGACGTACGATCCGAGACGAAAAAATAATGCAAAAGAATAAAAATATCCCGAAATTGATGAAAACGTTCAATTTTGGGCTCTGAAAATAGGCGCAGCCTAGCAGGCTTGCTTCACCCGTAGTAGAGCTCTCGGAGAGCTTTCCAACAGTATGTTGTGCGCCGCGTAACTCCTTACGGATCAAGAGTTATAGGCACCAGAGCGACAGAGAGCTGATCCCAAGCCCCACGCCCTCAGTTTGCGGGCCCAGCCTATACGTGAAGCGAAGTTGTATTGCCCAAGGTGCCATGGGATTCAGTAATAGAAATGGGATGGATTAGGTTATTGTCCTTTTCGCGGCTCACGACGTACTACCCGGGATGGAAAAACAGCGCAAAAGAAGAAAAATACCCCGAAATTGATGAAAATGTTCAATTTTGGGCTCCAAAAATAGAAGCAACAGAGCAGGCTTGCTACCCCCGTCGTAGAGCTCTTGGAGAGCTTTCAAACGGTATACTGTGCACCGCGTAACTCCTTACAGATTAAATGTTATGGGCATTAGAGCGACGGAGGCCTGGTCCCAAGCCCCACGCCCTCGGTTTGCTGTCCCAACCTCTACGTGAAGCGAAGTTGTCTTGCCCAAGGTGATGTGGGACTCGATAATAGAAATGTGATGGATTAGGTTATCGTCCTTTTTGCGGCTCACGACGTACGATCCGGGAATGAAAAACAGCGCAAAAGAAGAAAAGTGTCCCGAAACTAAAGAAAATGTTCAATTTTGGGCTCTGAAAATAGGCGCAGCCGAGCAGGCTTGCTGCTTCGGTCATAGAGTTCTCGGAGAGCTTTCCGACGGTATGCTGTGCGCCACGTAAATCCTTTCGGATCAAGAGATATGGACAACGGAGCGACGGAGACCTGGTCCCGAGCCCCACACCCTCAGTTTGCAGGCTCAGCCTTTACGTGAAGTGAAGTTGTCTTACCCAAGGTGCCGTAGGATTCGGTAATAGAAATGTGATGGATTAGGTTGTCATCCTTTTCGCGGCTGACGACGTACGATCTGGGACAGAAAAATAGCGCAAAAGATGAAAAGTCTCACAAAACTGAAGAATACGTTCAATTTTGGGCTCCGAAAATAGGCGCAGCTGAGCAGGCTTGCTGGCCCCATCATAGAGATCTCAGAGAGCTTTCTGACGGTATGCTATGCGCTGTGTAACTCTTTACGGATCAAAAGTTAAGGGCATTGGAGCGACGGAGACCTGGTCCCATGCCCCACGCCCTCCGTTTGCTGTCCCAACCTCTACGTGAAGCGAAGTTGTCTTGCCCAAGGTGATGTGGGACTCGATAATAGAAATGTGATGGATTAGGTTATCGTCCTTTTCGCGGCTCACGACGTACGATCTGGGAATGAAAAACAGCGCAAAAGAAGAAAAGTGTCCCAAAACTAAATAAAATGTTCAATTTTGGGCTCTGAAAATAGGCGCAGCCGAGCAGGCTTGCTGCTTCGGTCATAGAGTTCTCGGAGAGCTTTTCGACGGTATGCTGTGCGCCACGTAAATCCTTTCGGATCAAGAGATATGGACAACGGAGCGACGGAGACCTGGTCCCAAGCCCCACGCCTTCAGTTTGTAGGCCGAGCCTTTACGTGAAGTGAAGTTGTCTTGCCCAAGGTGCCGTAGGATTCGGTAATAGAAATGTGATGGATTAGGTTGTCATCCTTTTCGCGGCTGACGACGTACGATCCGGGATAGAAAAATAGCGCAAAAGATGAAAAGTCTCACAAAACTGAAGAATACGTTCAATTTTGGGCTCCGAAAATAGGCGCAGCTGAGCAGGCTTGCTGGCCCCATCATAGAGATCTCAGAGAGCTTTCTGACGGTATGCTATGCGCTGTGTAACTCTTTACGGATCAAAAGTTATGGGCATTGGAGCGACGGAGACCTGGTCCCATGCCCCACGCCCTCCGTTTGCGGGCTCAACCTCTACGTGAACCGAAATTGTCTTGCCCAAGGTGCCATGGGATTCGGTAATAGAAATGTGATGGATCATGTTATCGTCCTTTTCGCGGCTCACAACGTCAGATCCAAGACCGAAAAATAGTGCAAAAGAAGAAAAGTGTCCCGAAACTGATGAAAACGTTTGATTTTGGGCACCAAAAATAGGCGCAACATAGCAAGCTGGCTGCACTTGTCGTAGAGCTCTCAGAGAGCTTTCCAACGGTATGTTGTGCACCGCGTAACTCCTTCCGGATCAAAAGTTATGGGCACTGGACCGACAGAGACCTGGTCCCAAGCCCCACGCCCTCGGTTTGCGGGCCCAGCCTCTAAGTGAAGCGAAGTTGTCTTGCCCATGGTGTCGTGGGATTTGGTAATACAAATGCGATGGATTAGGTTGTCGTCCTTTTCGGGGCTAACAACGTACGATTCGGGATGGAAAAACAACGTAAAAGAAGAAAAGTGTCCTGAAATTAATGAAAATGTTTGATTTTGGGCTCGGAAAACAGGCGCAGCCAAGCAGGCTTGCTTCCCCCATCGTAGAGCTCTCAGAGGGCTTTCCAACGGTATGTTGTACGCCGCGTAACTCCTTACGGATCAAGTGTTATGGGCACTGGAGCGGCGGAGACCTTGTCCTAAGCCCCATGCCCTCGGTTTGCGGGCCCAGCCTCTACGTGAAATGATGTTGTCTTGCCCAAGGTGCTGTGGGATTCGGTAATCGAAATGTGATGGATTAGGTTATCATCCTTTTCGCGGCTCACAACGTACGATCCGGGAATGAAATATAGCGCAAAAGAAGAAAAGTGTCCCGAAACTGATGAAAACATTTGATTTTGGGCTCCGAAAACAAGTGCAACAGAGCAGGCTTGCTGCCCTCGTCGTAGAGCTCTCGAAGTTCTTTCCAACGGTATGCTATACATCGTGTAACTCCTTACAGATCAAAAGTTATGGGTGCCGGAGCGACGGAGACCTGGTCCTAAGCCCCATACCCTCGGTTTGCGGGCCTAGCCTCTACGTGAAGTGAAGTTTTCTTGCCCAAGGTATCGTGGGATTTTGTAATAAAAATATGATGGATTAGGTTATCGTCCTTTTCGCGGCCGACGACATACGATCCGGGATGAAAAAATAGCGTAAAAGAAGAAGAGTGTCCCAAAATTGATGAAAACGTTCGATTTTGGGCTCCGAAAATAGGTGTAGCCGAGCAGGCTTGCTCCACTGTCGTAGAGCTCTCGGAGAGCTTTCCAACGGTAAGCTGTGCGCCGCGTAACTCCTTACAGATCAAGAGTTATGGGCACCGGAGCGACGGAGACCTGGTCCCATGTCACGCCCCAACCCGACCGATGAAGGTTAGACTAGGGTGTGATCTAAACATTCAAGTCATATCACGTACTTAATCGTTCATGAGAGTTTAACATTTAACGTTTTAGTCTAACTCCACAAACTCTTCGAAAAACCGGCAGCATAACGGCTGTAATTGGGCTCTTTAGTTTGACTTAATTCTCTAAAGGCCTCAAAATTTCCAATCTCAATTTCATTTCTAACTAAGATTACTATTTATCATCAATCAAAACGCCTACTAGTTATCTCGAAGTCTCGTTTGATTAATAACCTAGCATGATACTATGTCCCGTTTGTTTGTTAATCCTCGTTACAAAAGTACCGGTTGGTCTTAGCTTAACAATGAGTCTCTGCTTAAGATTGGATAGGTTCATTTTACTTAATCCTTACCTGATACTTCATAATCCTATGATAGATACTAGACAATAACGATAGCAAAAATAACCATAGTAGTGTCTATCTAATTATGATTAGTACAAGCCAAAATTAGACCCCAAATTACAACGGGGGTCTTTTACAATACAATAACAAGCATCATTAGAAATGAAATAGTCTTCAAGCAACATATTGTTCACAAAATGGCCATAGTCAAGTAAGGCACGTAGGGCAAGCAATCATTCCAAGGAATCATCATTAGGCACGTTGTCCTCGGGTACCTGTTCCTAGTCTTCTTCACTTGAGATGATAAAAGAGGGTGAGCCCTTATGAACTCAGCGAGGGGGAATGAGAAATAAGTTTTGAAACTCATTTTTCGGTTCAACTTATGAAAACACTTTTGCAAGCATGACATTATATCACAAGTAAGTACATAATGTAATGTAAGAGTAAAAGAACACAATTACCCGTCTTTCCTCCCTGAGGTCCTCTAGGGACCAAGCGAGAGTACTTATACATATAGTGAAAAGGATACGGTGAGCTTTTGCTCTTAGTTCATTTCCAGTATCAGTTGTTGCGGCCGACTTCAAATTCTCCCCTTATCACGAGAAATGGGTGTACTTCGGATGTACCCCGAAATCTTACGACCCAACTCTCCGAGGAAGTCTAGCCCTAAACGAGAGAAGGAGTTGAACAATGGTAGTCATGGTTGCACCGGCAAGCCCGATACCACCCAGTGTGCGTGAACGCTACCACGCCAGAATGAAAGGTTGCAACCTTGTATGCAATGCACATTTATGACATTTAATATATCACATTTGGAGGTCAACAAAGTAGGTTGCCTCCAAGCAGTCATAAGATTGCACATTGACAAGTAAACAAGCGAGGCACGATATGATAGGCAATTTCACTTGAAAAGCACATGGAGTTATATGAATATTAAACGGGCAGCCATGTAACGCATGTAAATCAAGTCATATAACTCATTTCAAAGTTCACGTAATCAAATAATAAGATTATTCAACATGCAACGACATCTACGTGGAACCGGGTGCAAGAAAGGCCTACTCGTCAACAAGTAATCATCGAAATCATGTTTAGGGCTATGAGGGCAACTGCGGGCAGCCTACTAATTACATAATTAAATACGATATCCATAGGATCAACACTTAGCGAGTTTTTCTTAATCATTAGGGTTTCATTTCATGCTCACCCGTGCGATTAAGCCCTAAATTGTCACGTAATTAAACTCAAGCCATGCATTGATTAATTAAAACACCCTCAAGCATTCAAAACAGTCCACACAACATCCAAATGCCACAATCCCAAGCATTTAATACAACAAGAGAAGCTACAATAATTTTTCTAGGCATATCACTAGGTGAAACCCTCACTGCAATGGACTGTTTTCTCACAATCATTGAGACAAGAAAAAAAACTCCAA
This sequence comes from Ehretia macrophylla, assembly GCA_037974665.1. Classification (NCBI taxonomy): domain Eukaryota; kingdom Viridiplantae; phylum Streptophyta; class Magnoliopsida; order Boraginales; family Ehretiaceae; genus Ehretia; species Ehretia macrophylla. The sequence continues at coordinate 32,962,678 of CM075777.1, forward strand.
TTCCAGTAAACAAAATTTCAAATTAAATCTTAATGAGTGAGCTAAATCCAAAAACAAACCTCGCATCATTTGGAGTTCGGGTTCAAGAGTTATAGCCAAAACAGTGAGACTACGCAAAACTGTCCAGATTTGCACACATTTCAATACTTGTCGTTTTTGAGGGCCTTAGGGTCAGCTTTAGCCTTAGTCCATTTCTGACAAAAATGTCCAGAACTGAAAAATATAGCAGTGAACCAAATTTCATGCATTTTGGATATCATTTACTAAGTCAAAACTGGTTCGTTCTACAGGAACAGTGAATCTACCAAAGCCTGCTTCATTTTCCCAGATTTTCCATATTTGGACACATTTTTATATTTTGCCATTTTGAAGACCATGGAGTCAAAATTAGCTTTGGCCTATTTCTACAAAAAAATTCTCAGAACTGGAAAAACTAGTCACCTACTAATTTTCACGCATTTTCAACATCATATACCTGTTAAAAATCACCCTGCACCAACAAGACAGAAGACTATCCCATACGCGATTTCATCTATCATCACATTCTAGCCAAATATCTTGCCATGCATGTTTACAAAAGCTCTTGAACACACATATATCACAAGTACAGAGGTAGAAATAGACATTCAAAGGCATGCATATGGTTTTTAAAAGCTTTTCAAGAAATTTTAGCCCTCACCTTAGCAAGACAACAAAGAAGATGCACAAACTCTTGGTGAAACACAAAGCTGATCTTTGTCCTTGCTTAGCCAAGAGACCACTTGATTTTCTATAATTTCCTAGCTTAGTAGCCAAGTTCTTAGTAGGTGCATGTGGTTAGAACAAGAAGAAAATGAAATGGAAGCTAACAAACTCATCTAAGCCGAAATGAAAGTGCTATGAGCTTGCATGTGAGTTTCTTTGCTCCTAGCTTTGCTTGGTCGAGCTCCTAGCTTCTTGCATGTCTTGATGAACCATTGAGTGATGAACTTAATCTATGGAGAGAAGAATTTCAGCCAAGGCCGAGAGAGAGAGAGAAGAATGAGAGAAAGAATGAGAGAAAGAGAGAAATTGAAAGAAAAATGAAGAGCTTGGTTGGGTATTGATGCTTGTCGGCCTAGGGCCTTGTAAAATCAGAATTTTGTGTCTTCAAGAAGCATTTTTGAAGTGTCTAGTATGGGCAAGGGAATGTGTCGAGAATGATGGAGCTTGGGTAGAGTTTTGAGCCAATTTTTTATGCTTTGTGTCATAATATGTCATAGAATTGTCTAGGTTCAATTTGAATTATGCAAAGCATTGTAAAAAACCCCATGTGGTCGGCCAAGGCTTGTGCAAAGATCTGAATTTTTGTCATCTTTTTGAGTATTATTTAATTGTGTGTTTGGGATATGCAAAGAATAAAGAATAAAGAATAAGAATGTCTAGCTTTTGGTGCAATTTCATCTTCTAGTGGGTTGAATTAGCAATTTAATATTAGTTAGTGGGATTTGTAGGATTAATTAATGACCTAGTGCTTCGTGTAAGATGTTTTCTTGATTAACGTGTGGGCACGCTTTCCTAGGTTTAGGGCACGCACTACGAGGTAGGGCACGAACTACGAGATGAATGCACGTTTTCTAAGTAAATGCACGGAACCTTAAATGAATGCACGTAATTCAATGCAAAGTACACAAAACGAAACACGATTCTTAAACCTAGGTTACACAAAACGAAACACGATTCTTAAACCTAGGTCAAGGCACGTAAATCTAGGTTAGGGAACACAAAACGAGTTATCGCACGCAAATCGAGGTCGGGCCTCACATCCTCCCCTCCTTAAAAGAATTTCGTCCCGAAATTCAATATTACCTTTGAAATAAAGCTGGATACTGTTGCTCCATCTGGTCTCGCCTTTCCCACGTTGCTTCTTCAACTCTATGGTGATCCCATAACACTTTCACCATCGGTATAGATTTGCTGCGCAAGTCCCGATCTTGCTGGTCTAGGATCCGAATGGGCTTCTCTTCATAAGACAAGTTCTCCCGAAGCTGCAATGGCTCTGGCTCCAAGATATGCGATGGATCAGGATGATACTTCCATAGCATCGAAACATGAAAGACGTCGTGAATATTGGAGAGGTTTTGGGGTAGCTCCAAGCGATACGCCAACTTGCCAACATTCTCAGTTATCTCAAATGGTCCTACAAACCTCGGGCTTAACTTTCCACCCTTGTCGTGTTTAATCAGTCCCCTCCGAGGTGATATCCTCAAGAACACCTTGTCACCGACCTCAAACTCTAGACTCTGTCTCCGTCGGTCTGCGTAACTTTTCTGTCTACTCTGGGCGGTAAGCATCCGTTTCCGGATGAGGTGGACATTATCAACAGTCTTCATAAGTTCAGATAGAAGGGTCGGGTCAAAAGTCTCTGTTTCATCTACTTCATCCCAGTAAATTGGGGTCGACACTTACGTCCATACAATGCCTCAAATGGGGCCATCCCGATAGTGGCCTGATAACTGTTATTATAAGCAAACTCCGCTAGAGACAGATATTTCTCCCAACCTTTCCCAAAGTCTAAAACACACGCCCTCAGCATATCCTACAGAATCTAAATAGTTCTCTCAGATTGTCCATCAGTTTGAGGGTGATAAGCCGTGCTGAAACTCAACTTCGTCCCCAAAGCTTCTTGCAGTCTCTTCCAAAATCGGGAAGTAAAACGAGGATCCCTATCCGATACAATACTCACAGGCATCCCATGCAATCTTACAATCTCCGCCACATATATATCTCCCAATTTCTCAGGACTATCCTCCTTGTTCATCGGTAAGAAGTGCGCTGACTTAGTCAATCTATCCACTATGACCCAAACGGCGTCATGACCCTTTTGTGACCTGGGCAGGTCCATAACAAAGTCCATAGTTATATGTTCCCATTTCCATTGAGGAATCTCCAACTGCTGAAGTAAACCTGCTGGTCGTTGATGTTCCACTTTGACTCTCTGGCAAGTCAAACACCATGCCACAAACTCCGCGATCTCTCTCTTCATGTTATTTCACCAATAGTATTGCTTCAAATCCCGGTACATCTTTGTTCCGCCGGGGTGAATAGTATATCTTGAATTATGGGCTTCTTCAAGAATCTTCTTTTTCAGCTCTGGCTCATTAGGAACACAAATCCGATTCCTAAACCTCCAAATACCATCATCATGAAACTTGAAATCTGTGTTGCTTTCTTTAATCTTCTGAAACTGTTCATCCTTCTGTTGAGCCTCTCGTAATTCAGACAACAAGGTCAATTGAACTTGTGTAGCGGCAAAAAGTAACCCTTTTCGAGTCAATTGTGGTTTCCACAAAAATGCTTCCTCCAACAACTCCTGCACCTTGACTTCTAGTTTTGCCATGCTCGCTTTCCGACTTAAGGCATCTGCAACTACATTCGCTTTACCGGGCACATAATTGATTGTGCAGTTATAATCATCCAAAAGCTCCATCCATCGCCTTTGCCTCATGTTCAACTCTTTTTGTGAGAACAAGTATTTCAAGCTCTTGTGATCAGTAAATACCTTGAACTTGTTACCCCACAGCTAGTGCCTCCATTTCTTGAGTGCAAACACGATAGCCGCTAACTCTAAATCATGCGTTGGGTAATTCAATTCATACGGCTTCAGTTTCCTAGAAGCATACGCAATCACTCTACCATTTTGCATCAACACACAACCCAGTCCTTCATTTAAAGCATCGCTATAGATTACAAAACCTTGACTCCCTTCAAGCAATGCAAGGACAGGTGCGGTAGTCAATCTTTTCTTCAATTCTTGGAAGCTGTTCTCACACTTGTCATCCTACACGAACTTTGTTTTCTTCTGAGTGAGCTTTGTAAGCGGTCCTAAGATCTTTGAGAAATCCTTCACGAACCTCCGATAATAGCCGGCTAGACCAAGAAAACTCCGAACCTCCGTAACATTTTCCGGCTTCTTCCAAGACATCACCGCTTCTATCTTCGCTGGATCCACTGCTATTCCCTCTTGGGATATGATGTGCCTAAAAAATGCAATCTGCTGCAACCAAAATTTGCATTTGCTAAACTTTGCATACAATTGATGCTCTCGAAGTTTTTGCAGTACCAACCGCAGATGTTGTTCATGCTCAGCCTCGGATTTCGAGTATACCAAAATATCATCAATGAAGATCACCACAAATTGGTCCAAGTAGGGTTGAAACACCCTGTGCATCAAGTCCATAAAAGCTACAGGGGCATTAGTTAGTCCAAATGGCATCACCACGTATTCATAGTGCCCATATCTCGTCCTGAAAGCCATTTTAGGCACATCCTCCTTTTTGATCTGTAACTGATAGTACCCTTGCCTCAAGTCGAGCTTCGAATACACTTTGGCTCCTTGAAGTTGATCAAACAACTCGTCGATCAGTGGAAGTGGGTATTTATTCTTGACAGTCACTTGGTTCAATCCTCGGTAATCGATGCATAGCCTCAGCGTTCCGTCTTTCTTCTTTACAAATAGGACTGGCGCACCCCACGGAGAAGAACTTGGTTGAACAAACCCCTTCTTCAACAATCCTTGCAATTGGTCCTTCAATTCTTGTAGCTCGGCCGACGCCATACGATAGGGAGCTTTAGATATCGGCTGGGTGCCAAGCAGTAATTCTATAATAAACTCGATCTCCCGATTTGGGGGTAAACCGGGCAATTCTTCTGGAAACACATCCGCATAATCTTTAATCATTGGCATCTCCTCCAACTTAGCTTTGTCTGACGGCTTGTTGATGAGGTAAGCTAAGTATCCACTACATCCTTTTCTTAATGACTTCACTGCTTTCGTAGATGAAATGATGGAACTCCCAGTGAAGTCTTTTCAACCCATGACTTCCAATATTGGTTGACCAGGTATCTGGAATGTTACAATCTTTGTCCGGCAATCTAGTTGGGCATGATGCTTTGCCAACCAGTCCATCCCTAAGATGACTTCATAGTCTCGAAAGGGTAATACAATAAGATTGGCTGAGAACTCCCTATCTTTAATTTGGATTTTACATGCTTTACAAGCTGAGCTAGTAACAAGTTGAGAACCCATCGGAGTACCAACTTCTACTTCGTAAGGCAAACATACAACTCATAGTTTCACATGTTGCACACATAAGGGAGTAATAAATGAATGAGTAGCACTTGGATCAATTAGCACCCTAACAGGTTGATTCAGTATGAAGAATGTACCTTCAACAACAGCGGTCTCCTTTGGAAGCTCCTCGCACTCAATAGCATAAGCTCGAGCCTGAACTCTAGGAATCGGAGTCTTGCCTCTACCAGCTGGTTTAACCTGATTTTGTCCTCCTTGCCATTTAGGGCAATCCTTGATCTGATACTGATCACTGCCACACCGCACACATCATCTTGACTTCTTCCAGCACTGGGCCTCAGTATGCCCCTTCTTGTCACAGTAAGAACAGTTGATAGACTGAGTAGCAGGTGAAGTACCTGTGGATCCGTGGGTAGAAGAGGTTGATGGTGCTTTAGTCGGGGCACAGTTATTAACTGGTCTGTTCTGGCTCTGGCCCTGACTACGACTCTGGCTCTGGAATTTCTTTTGTTGACCTGGAGGCTGGTATGGTTCCTTGTTCGGCTGGCTTGAACTGGCTCTATCAAGTTTTCTCTTCTCAACTCGGGAAACAGCAGCAAGGAGAGTAGAAAAGGTATCGAAGTCATGCGAAGCCAACTGGTCCTGAATTTATGGCCTCAACCCATTCGTAAATTTCCACATCTTTGCCTCAGGAGTACTCACCATGTATTGAGCATAACGGGACAGTCGGTCAAAGCGAGCCTCGTACTAGGCCACCGTCATGTTACCCTGGTGCAGGTGCATGAATTCCTCAATTCGCCTCTGCTTGGAAACTGCAGGTACATATTTTTCCTTGAATGCCTTAACAAAATTACCCCACAAGCGAGGTGTATGATCAGTTTCCCAAAGTGCCTCCACAGTGTGCCACCAATGCTCAGCATCCCCGTGCAACAGAAACACAGCGAACTCCACCTTTTCTTCATCAGTATAGTCAAGTGGCCTGAAAATCCTCTCGATCTCAGACAGCCAAGCCTCTGCCTTTTCATCATCAGCTTCCCCATGGAATTTAGACGGGCGAAAGTCAAGAAACTCCCGCATTCTGCTACGTCTCCCATGATTACCATCATTCCTGTTGTTGTTGTTGTTCGCTTCACGTGCATCTTGACGTCCATCACTCGCGACACGCGATCCATGACATTCGCCATCATATTAAACATAGCCATGCCGGGATTAGTTTGATAAGCATCACCGGTCTCTTGGGGCTCACCGCTCCTATTAGTAGTGCGGGTACTAGGGCCAACCATCTATAGGCACAAATTACAATGCACAATTTATTGGAATACAAAAAGACAAGAATTTAATGCATAAGATATGCAACATATAATTTTATATAGATATACAATTCTAGAAACAATTAGGTCATGTTAATCACATAAGCACATAGAAATAGAGAAGGCACAATTGATATTGTCACATAATAACACATAAACAAGTCATCCTAATTACCTTAGGGCTTCTACCCACGGTCCGAGAGTTAAAGCCGACTTAAGCAATCTAAGCTCTAATACCATTCTTCTATAAGGTATCACGCCCCAACCCAACCTATGAAGGTTAGACTAAGGTGTGATCTAAACATTCAAGTCATATCACGTACTTAATCGTTCATGAGAGTTTAACACTTAACGTTTTAGTCTAACTCCACAAATTCTCTGGAAAACCGGCAGCATAACGGCTATAATTGGGCTCTTTAGTTTGACTTAATTCTCTAAAGGCCTCAAAATTTCCAATCTCAATTTCATTTCTAACTAAGATTACAATTTATCATCAATCGAAATGCCTACTAGTTATCTCGAAGTCTCGTTTGATTAATAACATAGCATGATACTATGTCTCGTTTGTTTGTTAATCCTCGTTACAAAAGTACCTATTGGTCTTAGCTTAACAATGAGTACGTGTTTAAGATTGGATAGGTTCATTTTACTTAATCCTTACCTGATACTTCATAATCCTATGATAGATACTAGACAATAATGATAGCAAAAATGACCATAGTAGTGTCTATCTAGTTATGATCAGTACAAGCCAAAATTAGACCCCAAATTACAACGGGGGTCTTTTACAATACAATAACAAGCATCATAAAAAATGAAATAGTCTTCAAGCAACATATTGTTCACAAAATGGCCATAGTCAAGTAAGGCACGTAGGGCAAGCAATCATTCCAAGGAATCATCATTAGGCACGTTGTCCTCGGGTACCTGTTCCTGGTCTTCTTCACCTGAGATGATAAAAGAGGGTGAGTCCTTATGAACTCAGCGAGGGGGAACGAGAAATAAGTTTTGAAACTCATTTTCCGGTTCAACTTATGAAAACCCTTTTGCAAGCATGACATTATATCACAAGTAATTACATAATGTAATGTAAGAGTAAAAGAACACAATTATCCGTCTTTTCTCCCCGAGGTCCTCTAGGGACCAAGCGAGAGTACTTATACACATAGTGAAAAGGATACGGTGAGCTTTTGCTCTTAGTTCATTTCCAGTATCAGTTGTTGTGGCCGACTTCAAATCATCCCCTTATCACGCCAAATGGGTGTACTCCGGATGTACTCCAAAATCCTACGACCCAACTCTCCGAGGAAGTCTAACCCCCAAGCGAGAGAGGGAATTGGACAATGGTAGTCACGGTTGCATCAACAAGCCCGATGCGCCTGGTGTGCGTGAAAGCAACCATGCCAGAATGAAAGGTTGCAACCTTGTATGCAATGCACATTTATGACATTTAATATATCACATTTGGAGGCTAACAAAGTAGGTTGCCTCCGAGCAGTCATAAGATTGCACATTGACAAGTAAACAAGCGAAGCACGATATGACAGGCAATTTCACTTGAAAAGCACATGGAGTTATATGAATATTAAACGGGCAGCCATGTAACGCATGTAAATCAAGTCATATAACTCATTTCAAAGTTCACGTAATCAAATAATAAGATTATTCAACATGCAACGACATCTACGTGGAACCGGGTGCAAGAAAGGCCTACTCGTCAACAAGTAATCATCGAAATCATGTTTAAGGCTATGAGGGCAACTACGGGTAGCCTACTAATCACATAATTAAATATGATATCCATAGGATCAACACTTAGCGAGTTTTTCCTAGTCATTAGGGTTTCATTTCATGCTCACCCGTGCGATTAAGCCCTAAATTGTCACGTAATTAAACTCAAGCCATGCATTGATTAATTAAAACACCCTCAAACATTTAAAACAGTCAACACAACATCCAAATGCCACAATCCTAAGCATTTAATACAACAAGAGAAGCTACAATAATTTTTCTAAGCATATCACTAGGTGAAACCCTCACTGCAATGGACTGTTTTCTCACAATTATTGAGACAAGCAAACAAACTCCAATTGAAGTAAACAAAATTTCAAATTAAATCTTAAGGAGTGAGCTAAATCCAGAAACAAACCTCGCATCATTTGAAGTTCGGGTTCAAGAGTTATAGCCAAAACAGTGAGACTACGCAAAACTGTCCAGATTTGCTCACATTTCAATACTTGTCGCTTTTTAGGGCCTTAGGGTCAGATTTAGCATTAGTACATTTCTGAAAAAAATGTCCAGAACTGAAAAATCTAGCAGTACACCAAATTTCATGCATTTTTGATATCATTTACTAAGTGAAAACTAGTTTGTTCTACAGGAACAGTGAATCTGCCAAAACCTGCTTCATTTTCCAAGATTTTCCAGATTTAGACACATTTTTATATTTTGTCATTTTGAGGACTTTAGAGTCAAAATTAGCTTTGGCCTATTTCTACAAAAAAATCTCAGAACTGGAAAAACTAGTGATCTACCAATTTTCACGCATTTTAAACATCATTTACCTGTTAAAAATCACCCCATACCAACAAGACAGAAGACTGTCCCATACGCGATTTCATCTATCATCACATTCTAGCCAAATATCTTGCCATGCATGTTTACAAAAGCTCATGAACACACATATATCACAAGTACAGAGGTAGAAATAGACATTCAAAGGCATGCATGTGGTTTTTAAAAGCTTTTCAAGAAGTTTTAGCCCTCACCTTAGCAAGACAACAAAGAAGATGCACAAACTCTTGGTGAAGCACAAAGTTGATCTTTTTCCTTGCTTAGCTGAGAGACCACTTGATTTTCTCTAATTTCGTAACTTAGTAGCCAAGTTCTTAGTGGGTGCATGTGGTTAGAACAAGAAGAAAATGAAATGGAAGCTAACAAACTCACCTAAGCTGAAATGAAAGTGCTATGAGCTTGCATGTGTGTTTCTTTGCTCCTAGCTTTGCTTGGTCGAGCTCCTAGCTTCTTGCATGTCTTGATGAACCATTGAGTGATGAACTTAATCTATGGTGAGAAGAATTTTAGCCAAGGCCGAGAGAGAGAGAGAAGAATGAAAGAAAGAATGAGAGAAAGAGAGAAATTGAAAGAAAAATGAAGAGCTTGGTTGGATATTGATGCTTGTCGGCCTAGGGCCTTGTAAAATCAGAATTTTGTGTCTTTAAGAAGCATTTTTGAATTGTCTAGTATGGGCAAGGGAATGTGTCGAGAATAGTGGAGCTTGGGTAGAGTTTTGAGCCAATTTTTTATGCTTTGTGTCATAATATGTCATAGAATTGTCTAGGTTCAATTTGAATTATGCAAAGCATTGTAAAAGACCCCATGTGGTCGGCCAAGGCTTGTGCAAAAATCTTGGAGTATTATTTAATTGTGTGTTTGGGATATGCAAAGAGTAAAGAATAAAGAATAAGAATGTCTAGCTTTTGGTGCAATTTCGTCTTCTAGTGGGTTGAATTAGCAATTTAATATTAGTTAGTGAGATTTGTAGGATTAATTAAAGACCTAGTGCTTCGTGTAAGATGCTTTCTCGATTAACGTGTGGGCACGCTTTTCTAGGTTTAGGGCACGCACTACGAGATAGGGCACGAACTACGAGATGAATGCACGTTTTCCAAGTAAATGCACGCAACCCTAAATGAATGCATGTAATTCAATGCAAGGTACACAAAATGAAACACGATTCTTAAACCTAGGTCAAGGCACGCAAATCTAGGTTAGGGCACACGAAACGAGGTATCGCACGTAAATCGAGGTCAGGCCTCACATCCCAAGCCCCACGCCCTCAGTTTGCGGGCCCAGCCTCTACGTGAAGTGAAATTGTCGTGCCATAGGTGCCGTGGGATTCGGCAATAGAAATGTGATGGATTAGGTTGTCGTCCTTTTTGCGGCTCACGACGTACTATCCGGGATGAAAAAACATCTCAAATGAAGAAAAGTGTCACGAAATTGATGAAAACGTTCAATTTTGGACTATGAAAATAGACGCAACTGAGCATGCTTGCTACCCCTGTCGTAGAGCTCTTGGAGAGATTTCTAACGATATGTTGTGCGCCACGTAACTCCTTACGGATCAAAAGTTATGGGCATCGGAGCGACGGAGACCTTGTCCCAAGCCCCACGCACTCGGTTTGCGGTCCCAGCCTCTACGTGAAGCGAAGTTGTCTTGCCCAAGTTACCGTGGGATTCAGAAATAGAAATGTGATGGATTAGGTTATCGTCCTTTTTGCGGCTCATGACATACGATCTGGGAATAAAAAACATCGCAAAATATGAAAAGTATCTCGAAATTGAAGAAAACATTCAATTTTAGGCTCTGAATCTAGGCGCAGCTGTTCAGGCTTGCTGCCGACATCGTAGAGCTCTTGGAGAGATTTCCGACGGTATACTATGCGCCGCGTAAATCCTTACAGATCAAGAGTTATGAGCACCGGAGCGACGGAGACCTGGTCCCAAGCCCCACGCCCTCAGTTTGCGGGCCCAGCCTCTACGTGAAGCGAAGTTGTATTGCCCAAGGTGCAATAGGATTAAGTAATAGAAATGTGATGGATTAGGTTGTCGTCCTTTTCGCAGCTCACGACGTACAACCTGGGACGGAAAAACAGCGCAAAAGAAGAAAAGTGTCCCGAAACTGATGAAAACGTTCAATTTTTGGCTCCGAAAATAGACGCAACAAAGCAGGCTTGCTGCCCATGTTGTAGAGCTCTCGGAGAGCTTTCTAACGGTATGTTGTGTACCGCGTAACTCTTTACGGATTAAAAGTTATGGGCACCGGAGCGACGGAGACCTTGTCCCAAGCCCCACGCCCTCAGTTTGTAGTCCCAGCCTCTACGTGAAGTGAAGTTGTCTTGCCCAAGGTGCCATGGGATTCGGTAATAGAAATGTGATGGATTAGGTTATCGTCCTTTTCGCGGCTCATAACGTACGATCCGAGAATGAAAAACAGCGCAAAATAAGAAAAGTGTACCGAAACTAAAGAAAACATTCAATTTTAGGCTCCGAAAATAGGTGCAGCCGAGCAGGCATGCTGCCCCATCATAGAGCTCTCGGAGAGCTTTCCGACAGTATGCTGTGCATCGTGTAAATCCTTACGGATCAAGAGTTATGGGCACCGGAGCGACAGAGACCTGGTCCCAAGCCCCATGCCCTCGGTTTGCATGCCCATCCTCTATGTGAAGTGAAGTTGTCTTGCCCTAGGAGCCATGGCATTCGATAATACAAATGTGATGGATTAGTTTGTCGTCCTTTTCGCGGCTGATGACGTACGATCAGGGATAGAAAAACAGCGCAAAAGAATAAAAGTATCCCAAAACTGAAGAATACGTTCAATTTTGGGCTCCCAAAACAGGCGCAGTGGAGCAGGCTTGCTGCCCCCGTAGTAGAGATCTAAGAGAGCTTTTCGACGGTATGCTATGTGCCGCATAACTTTTTACGGATCAAAAGTTATGGGCACTAGAGCGACAGAGACCTAGTCCCAAGCCCCACGCCCTCCGTTTGTGGGCCCAGCCTCTACGTGAAGTGAAATTGTATTGCCCAAGTTGCCGTAGGATTCGGTAATAGAAATGTGATGGATCAAGTTATCGTCCTTTTTGCGGCTCACGACGTACGATCCGGGACGAAAAAACAGTACTAAAGAAGAAAAGTGTCCTGAAACTGATTAAAACGTTTGATTTTGGGCTGCAAAATTCAGCGCAACCTAGAAAACTGGCTGTACTAGTCGTAGAGCTCTCGGAGAGCTTTCCAACGGTATCCTGTGCACCGCGTAACTCCTTAAGGATCAAAAGTTATGGGTATCAGAGCGACGGAGACCTGGTCCCAAGCCCCACACCCTTGGTTTGCAGACCCAGCCTCAAAGTGAAGTGAAGTTGTCTTGCCCAAGGTGTCGTGGGATTCGGTAATACAAATGTGATGGATTAGGTTGTCGTCCTATACGGGGCTGACGACGTACGATCCGGAGCGGAAAAACAGCGCAAAAGAATAAATGTGTCTTGAAATTAATGAAAACGTTTGATTTTGGGCTCCAAACACAGGCGCAGCCAAGCAGGCTTGATTTCCCCGTCGTAGAGCTCTCGGAGTGCTTTCTAACGATATGTTGTGCACCGCGTAACTCCTTACGGATCAAGAGTTATGGGCACCAGAGCGATGGAGACCTTGTTCTAAACCCCACGCCCTTGGTTTGCGGGCCCAGCCTCTACATGAAATGAAGCTGTCTTGCCCAAGGTGCCGTGGGATTCGGTAATCGAAATGTGATGGATTAGATTGTCGTCCTTTTTGCAGCTCATGACGTACGACCTGGGACGAAAAAACAGCGGAAAAGAAGAAAAATTTCCCAAAACTAATGAAAATGTTCGATTTTGGGCTCTGAAAATGAGCACAACAGGGCAGGCTTGCTTCCCCCATCGTAGAGCTCTCGGAGTGCTTTCCAATGCTATGTTGTGCGTCGCGTAACTCTTTACGGATCAAAAGTTATGGGCGCCAGAGCAACAGAGACCTGGTCCCAAGCCCCACACCCTTGGTTTGCGAGCCCAGCCTCTACGTGAAGCGAAGTTGTCTTGCCCAAGGAGTCGTGGGATTTGGTAATAGAAATGTGATGGATTAGGTTGTTGTCCTTTTTGCGGCCGACGACGTACGATCCGGGACGAAAAAATAGCGCAAAAGAAGAAAAGCATCCCAAAATTGATGAAAATGTTCTATTTTGGACTCCGAAAATAGGCGCAGCCGAGCAGGCTTGCTTCCCCTGTAGTAGAGCTCTCGGAGAGCCTTCAACGGTATGATGTGCGCCGAGTAACTCCTTACGGATCAAGAGTTATGGGCATTGGAGCGACGGAGACCTGGTCTCAAGCCCCACGCCCTCAGTTTGCGGGCCCAGCCTCTGCGTGAAGCGAAGTTGTCTTGCCCAAGGTGCCGTGGTATTCGGTAATAGAAATGTGATGGATTAGGTTATCGTCCTTTTCGCGGCTCACGACATACGATCCGGGAATGAAAAACAGCGCAAAAGAACAAAATTGTCCCGAAACTGATGAAAACGTTCAATTTTGGGCTCCGAAAATAGGCGCAGCAGGGTAGGCATGTTGCCCTTATCATAGAACTCTCGGAGAGCTTTCCAACGGTATGCTGTGCACCTCGTAACTCCTTACGGATCAAAAGTTATGGGCGCCGGAGCGACGAGGACCTGGTCCCAAGCCCCATACCCTTAGTTTGCGGGCCCAGCCTCTGCATGAAGCGAAGTTGTCTTGCCCAAGGTGCCGTGGGATTTGGTAATAAAAATGTGATGGATTAGGTTGTCATCCTTTTCGCGGCGCACGACGTACTATCCGGGACGGAAAAACAGCGCAAATGAAGAAAAATATCCCGAAACCGATGAAAACATTCCATTTTGGGCACTGAAGACAGACGCAACAGAGTAGGCTTGCTCCCCTCGTCGTAGAGCTCTTGGAGAGCTTTCTAACGGTATGCTGTGCACCGTGTAACTCCTTACGGATCAAAAGTTATGGGCATCGGAGCGACGGAGACCTAGTCCCAAGCCCCACGCCCTCGGTTTGCGGTCCCAGCCTCTACGTGAAGCGAAGTTGTCTTGCCCAAGGTGCCGTGGTATTCGGTAATAAAAATGTGATGGATTAGATTATCATCCTTTTCGCGGCTCACGACATACGATTCGGGAATGAAAAATAGCGCAAAATAAGAAAAGTGTTCCGAAATTGAAGAAAACGTTCAATTTTGGGCTTCGAAAGTAGGCGCAGCCAAGCAGGCTTGCTGCCCCCGTCGTAGAGCTCTCAGAGAGCTTTTCAACGGTATACTGTGCACCGCGTAAATCTTTACGAATCAAGAGTTATGGGCACCAGAGCGACGGAGACCTGGTCCCAAGCCCCACACCCTCGGTTTGTGGGCCCAGCCTCTATGTGAAGAGAAGTTGTCTTGCCCAAGGTGCCATGGGATTCGGTAATACAAATGTGATGGATTATGTTGTCATCCTTTTCGCGGCTGACGACGTACGATCCGGGAGAGAAAAACAACGCAAAAGAAGTAAAATATCCCAAAACTAAAGAAAACATTCAATTTTGGGCTCTGAAAATAGGCGCAGCCGGGCAGGCTTGCTTCCCCCGTCGTAGAGCTCTCAGAGAGCTTTTCAACGGTATGTTGTGCGCCGCGTAACTCCTTACGGATCAAGAGTTATGGGCACCGGAGCAACGGAGACCTGGTCCCAAGCCCCACGCCCTTGATTTACGGGCCCAACCTCTACGTGAAGTGAAGTTTTCATTCCCAAGGTGCCGTGAGATTCAGTAATAGAAATGTGATGGATTAGGTTGTCATCCTTTTCACGGCTCACGACATACAACCCGGGACGAAAAAACTGCGCAAAAGAGGAAAAGTGTCCCTAAACTAATGAAAACGTTCGATTTTGGGCTCCAAAAATAGGCACAACAGAGCAGGCTTGAGAGAAAATGGAGAGAGAAAATGAGAGGGAAGTGAGAGAAAGAAGGAGAAATGAAAGAATATGACAAAAAAATGAAAGCCTTTGCATCCTTCAAGCATGTGGTCGGCCTTGGGCCATTAAATTCTGATTTTTGTGTCTTCAATGTGTGATTTTAAAATGTTTAGCATGGGCAAAGGTGGTTTGGTTGAGCAAGGTAGAGGATTTAGGTGGTTTTGAGCATTTTTTTATGCATTGTGCTAAGTGTTTGTCATAGTTTGTCTAGGAATAATTATTTATGCATTTGTGTCATTAGAATTGTCATAGGAATGTTGGGGAATTAGGAAATCTAGGTAGAATAAAATATATGAATGTTTGTTGATGAGTTGAATTATGAATAGAATAATAGTTAGTGGGAAATGTAGGAATAGTTTAGTATTATTTTATTGTTAGTGGAGTTTGTAGAGAATTTGAATTAGGAATATAATATTGGTTAGTGGATTGTGTAGGATTATTTTAGTGTCTAGTGCTTTGTGTAGGATTCTTTCTTGATCAACGTGGTGGCACATATTCCTAGGTCTAGGGCACGAATTACGAGGTAGACACAAACTACGAGGTAAGACACGAACTTCAAGACTAATGCATAGATTCCAATGCAAATGCACGCAACCTTAGATAAATGTACATAAACCAATACAAGGCACGTAATTCAATGCAATGCACGTAAATCGAGGTACAACTCTTAAACCTAGGTTAGGACACGTAATTCAAGGTCAGGGCACACAAAACGAGATAACGCACGCAATTCGAAGTCGGGGCACGTAAGTCGAAGATTAGGGCACATAATTCTAGGTTAAGGCACGTATAACGAGGCATACACAAAAACTAAGACAGGGCACGTAATCCAAGGTCGGTCATATAATTTTAGGTGTAAGGCGAACAAATTGAGGTAGGACACGTTATTCGGGGTCGGGCCTCACATCCTCCCCTCCTTAAAAGAATTTCGTCCCGAAATTCATTCTTGCCTGTTGAGGTCATTTAGACAGATTTCGACCATTGTTATTTTCCAACTCCGGGTCGTCCTTTGTTCTGTGATCTCTCTTACCACAACGAATCCACTTCCTAGCTTTCTCCAATCATTTAATTCGGTGTGACCCCTACATTTACAGTTCGTTCCTTTGAACAACTCTATTTTCTCCAATTGATCTTAAGGTCGAGTTCATTAACTAAGGTTAGAATCTCCAAACATAGTCATCAAAGCTGCATCGGTATTCTAACAATATAACTGTAACTCCAAAATCATGGCTCATGTTGTATCAATCTCGCATTCATACCTCAAAAGGAATATCACAATAATTCTATGATCCTAGGGTAACATACGCTAATTTCAAGATGATAGGTCTATATCCGATTTACATATCATATCTACTAGCTTCAAATTGTTAGCACGTAAGACATACACATGTTATGGATTATTTTCATGATACGACCCTATTTTTAGGAAGAACTCACCAAGCAACGAATCCATCTCAAATCGTCATCTATCGGTAGTATCATAGTTCTTATCTTGAAGGTACATTGGATTAGTAAATCTTCTAATGTCTAGTCTCCCAATTACAGGCTCTTATTCACTAATCTCCTTTCCCGGCTTTGTTAACCTTCACACTCGTAATCAACGAGAAAGACCGTTAAGATTCATTAAACTCGAATTCTAAGGTTTATTAAGTATCACTAACAAATTTCCATCGAAATTGCATGGGTAAACTAATCATGTTGCACTAGTTCAACTCTTACAAGTAAATTTCATCAGCTTATGATCCACAATCTATCTTCTTATTCAAATCTCTATTTTCACGTCACGAAGCTTCAGAATTTTCTTTTAATCTTATCCAAAACTCCTAAGGTGAATAGTTTCAACCTCAAATAAATTTCACTCACCTCAATCCAAGGTTACGTCATACTTATGAAGACAATGGTCCTACTCATTTAGCGACCTAGTCATTGCTTCGAACACTTAATGCCCGCTAATATATCTTCGACATTAATGTTACTAAGTTGGGTTCATCGCCATGTAAGTGATATCAATACTCTACTAGGTTACCGGCCGTACAACAACAATCCTAGGACTATAAATGGGTACCGAAATGACCGAGCTCATAAAATACTTACACGAGATAACTTCAAGGTTGTATCAACATAAGAATTATGACCACGAGGCATCCTTCAACATAACCTAATAGAACTTCAAAAGTAACCAACCACTTATTTAACTATCACTACAAGATTCACCCCTCTTATTCAACGAACACAATTCGAAGTCTACCGATCGCTAGTTTCTAGATGTGAAATGGTGCACATAAATACAGTGGTCTAACAATAGTTTCTTGGGTCATTATGACTCTAATTCATCTCTATCTTAACTCTATGAAATCTTACTCTTCTCATTTACATGTTCAACTAGCTAAGAGCATCAAGACTCATCGACCTTAGGTCCTAGGGTTCACCATGAATCATCCTGCATACTCACAATTAGCTATTTAGGATTTCAAATCACACCCTAACAACTCCACTTTGCAACCAGATGCTTAATATCATTTCGATGGTTTATATAATAGGTCCATCGGTATTACTTAGGGATATATGCTTCCTAATATCCTCTAGGGTATCCAAATAACGAGAGCATAGGATGACTTACTTCGCATAATCATAACTAAATCCGAGGGGCAATAATTTAATACCATGATTCTTAAAATCACCAATATCCAACTTAGGACCTTAGCAACATTAGTCATCCAATGCATAATTCAATACCTTGCACTTCTATTTCGACCTAACATTTAGGTGTAGTCTTCCAAACACGAGTTCTAGTTACGTGAATTCCTCGATTCTAGCATCCTTATATCTTGTTATATTATAAAATCATCAACCTCGTTAAATTCGGTCTCCAGAGTTGCCTACATGTTTTGAGGTTATCCATTGTTAAGTCACTCAAATACACTATCCATGTCTCAACAATCTAACCCTTAAAAGTAACTATCGTCAACTTCCACGAATTTATCTTTTAATTTCTGGGTCATGATCTCAACACTTAGTGAACTTGAAACTCACTAGTATACACCATATCAGATTCATCAATGCTTAATTCCAATCAAGTAAGGATTCAATCGTACGAATATATTGCTAACTTCTTAGATAGTCTATCAAGCCAATTTTAAGATGTGAGAAATGGATTCAAAGAAACCTCCAAGTCAACTTCCACTATCAACACATGAGAATATATACTATTCTACATATTTAATGGTATACCCTTATATCTAAGGAAGTAGCATGTCTTTAACCTTTATTCTTAAACCACAATTAGAAGAACGGTTTAACGGAATCAAGAACTTTATAGCTATAAAATTGACAACTTAATCACAGGTATAGGTATTCCAAAAATAAGGATATAACTTTACCTCAACAATTATACCTGTGCTACGCATTTTTTATATATATACATATCCAATAAGATATATGATCCATTGAGTACCTGTGAAGATGCGAGAAATCTCTAACCGAGCCTTTCGTTCTTCCTGCATGAATTCACTTCCCTGAAAGTCCTAATCCTAACTATCTATGTGTATAGACAGTCATTCACGGTTATATAACATGCACATGTATCAAGGAAGGAGTATAAAAGCATGCATGCATTATTGAGGGCATTAACGTGTTGATGTGCATGACACAT
Organism: Ehretia macrophylla; assembly: GCA_037974665.1. Taxonomy (NCBI): domain Eukaryota; kingdom Viridiplantae; phylum Streptophyta; class Magnoliopsida; order Boraginales; family Ehretiaceae; genus Ehretia; species Ehretia macrophylla. The sequence goes on from CM075777.1 coordinate 32,981,229, forward strand.
AGTACATAGGGTCCACAAAAGCACATAATATTCAATGCTCAAGCAATTATAGCACATTAGCACACATTAACACATATAAACAAGACATCATAATTACCTTAGGGCTTCTACCCATGGTCCGAGAGTTGAACCCGACTAACGCCTAGTTAGTAAACTAAGCTCTGATACCATTCTAATTATAAGGTGTCACGCCCCAACCTGACCTATAAGGTTAGACTAGGGTGTGAACTAAACATTTAGGTAATATCACATACTTAACTGTCTATGAAGATTTAACACCTAATGATTTAGTCTAAACTCCAAAGTTTTTTTGAAAACCGGCAGCATAACGGCTGTAATTGGACTCTTTGGTTTGACCTAATTCTCTAAACGCCTCAAAATTTTCAATTCAAGTTCATTTCCAACTAAGATTACTATTTTACCATCAATTGAATTGTCTATTGGTTATCTCGACGTCCCGTTTGATTTATAACCTAGCATGATACTATGTCTCGTTTGTTATTTATCCTCGTTACGAAAGTACCTGTTGATCTTAGCTCAAAAGCGTGTACCTGTTTAAGATTTGATAGGTTCATTTACTTAGTCCTTACCTAATACGTCATAACCTATGATAGATACTAGCAGTAATAATAGCAAAACGTTCATAATAGTGTCTAGTATCTATCTAGCAATATCAGTACAAACCAAAATTAGACCCCAAATTACAATGGGGGTCTTTACATTACAACATCGAGCAACATAAAAGGAAATAGTCTTCAAGTAGCATAAAGTTCACAAGTAGCCATAATCACGCAAAGCACACAAACAGGCAATCACTCTAAGGATTCGTCGTTAGGCACACCATCCTCGGGTACCTATTCTGGATCTTCTTCACCTGAGATGATAAAAGAGGGTGAGTCCTTATGAACTCAGCGAGGGGGAATAAGAAATAGGTTTTGAAACTCATTTTCTGGTTCAACTTATGAAATCCTTTTGCAAGCATGAATATAACAATAATACAAGTACAGAAACAGAGATACCAGTCTTTCCTCCCCGAGGTTCTCTAGGAACCAAGCGAGAGTACTTATACACATAGTAAAAAGGATATAGTGAGCTTTTGCTCTTAGATCAGTTTCAGAATCAGAAGTTGCGGCCGACTTCAAATAACCCCAAAACACGCCAGGTGGGTGTACTCCAGATGTACCCCGAAACCTACGACCCAACTCTCCAAGGGTGGAATGCCAAGCGAGAGAGGGAATTGGACCATGGTAGTCACAGGAGCACCGGCAAGCCCTATGCCGCCCGGCGTTCGTGAAACACTACCATGCCACACTGAAAGGTTGCAACCTCGTATGCAATGCCCATTATAACATTTAACATATCACATTAGGAGGAAAACAAAGTAGGTCGCCTCCGAGCAGTTTTAAGATCGCACGTTGTCAAGTAATCAAACAAGGCACGATAAGACAAGTAATTTCACTTGAAAGGCATATAGAGCCATATGAACATTAAACGGGCAGCCATGTAACACATGCAAGTCAAGCCATATAACTCATTTTGAAGTCCACGTAATCAAGTGATGCGATTATTCAACATGCAACAACATCTAAGTGGGTTCGGTTGCAAGAAAAGCTTATTTGACAACATGCAATGGTCAAAATCACATTTGCAATTATAAGACATTTACGGGCAGCCCACTAAGCATATAATTTCCACACAACATCCAAATGATCAACACTTAGCAAAACTACCTAGTCATTAGGGTTTCCATTTCGTGTATATTCATGCAATTTGAGCCTCAACCCAACTCAAAGTCAATCTCAAAATCATTCTCAAGTCATGCATCATTCAATTAAAACATCCTCAAGTACTCAAAACAGTCCACACAACATCCCAACATCACATTTCCACACAATTAGTACCACAAGAGAGGTTACAACAATTTTCCAAGCATGTAGCTAAGTAAAACCTTTTCTGCAATAGGCCATTTTCTCACAATCAATAGGATAATCAAAAAATCTCAAAATCCAGTGAATAAGATGTCAAATTAAATCTTAAGAAGTTAACTAAAATCAGAAACAAACCTTGCATCAATTGGAGTTCGGGATCATTAGATATAGCCGAAACAGTGAGATAGCACAAAACTGTCCAGATTTGCATACATTTCGATAATTGACGTTTTTGAGGTCCTTAGGATCAGATTTAGCCTTAGTTCATTTCTGACAAAAATGTCCAGAACTGAAAAATATAGCAGCACACTAAATTTCATGCATTTTGGTCATCATTTACTAAGTAAAATCTGGTTCGTTCTACAAGGTCAGTGCATCTGCCAAAACCTGCTTCATTTTTCCAGATTTCCAAATTTTGACACATTTTAAAGATTTTCCATTTTGAGGACCTTAGGGTCAAAATTAGCTTCGGCCTATTTCTGGGACAAGTGTTCAAAACCGTCCAAACTAGTCACCTACCAATTTTCAAGCATTTTCAACATCATTTTCCTAGCTAAACTTACCTCGAAACAGACTGGTCAGAGAGCTGTCAACAATCCGACTTCACCTATCACCACTTTCAAGCCAAGATCTTGCCATGCATGGTTGTTTAAGCTCATGAACGAACACATAACTCAAGTACAGAAGCAAATACATACATTTATGAGCATGCATGTGAATTTTTGAAGGAATTTCAAAAGGTTTTAGCCCTCACCTTAGCAATCAACCCAAAAGATGCACAAAAACTTGTTGAAGCACAAATTTCTTCTTCTTCCTTGCTTAGCCAAGACTCCACCCGATTTCTCTCTATTTTTCCTATCTTAGTGGCCAAGTTCTTAGTACATGCATGTGGTTAGAACAAGAAGAAAAGAAATGGAAGCTTAAAACTCACCTAGGGCCGAAATGAAGGCTTCAAAGGACATGCAAGTGTAGTTTTCGCATCTTAGCTTGTTTGCTTGAGTTTCTTTGATGGTTGCTTGTCTTGTTGCACCATATGATGAAGAAGATGAGCTAGGAGGTGAAGAGAACTCAGCCAAAACCGAAATGGAGAGAGAAAATGAGAGGGAAGTGAGAGAAAGAAGGAGAAATGAAAGAGAAATGAAAGAATATGACAAAAAAATGAAAGCATTTGCATCCTTCAAGCATGTGGTCGGCCTTGGGCCATTAAATTCTGATTTTTGTGTCTTCAATGTGTGATTTTAAAATGTTTAGCATGGACAAAGGTGGTTTGGTTGAGCAAGGTAGAGGATTTAGGTGGTTTTGAGCATTTTTTTATGCATTGTGCTAAGTGTTTGTCATAGTTTGTCTAGGAATAATTCTTTATGCATTTGTGTCATTAGAATTGTCATAGGAATGTTGGGGAATTAGGGAATCTAGGTAGAATAAAATATAGGAATGTTTGTTGATGAGTTGAATTATGAATAGAATAATAGTTAGTGGGAAATGTAGGAATAGTTTAGTATTATTTTATTGTTAGTAGAGTTTGTAGAGAATTTGAATTAGGAATATAATATTGGTTATTGGATTGTGTAGGATTATTTTAGTGTCTAGTGCTTTGTGTAGGATTCTTTCTTGATCAACGTGGTGGCACGGATTTCTAGGTCTAGGGCACAAATTACGAGGTAGACACGAACTACGAGGTAAGACACGAACTTCAAGACTAATGTACAGATTCCAATGGAAATGCACGCAACCCTAGATAAATGTACGTAAACCAATACAAGGCACGTAATTCAATGCAATACACGTAAATTGAGGTACGACTCTTAAACCTAGGTTAGGACACGTAATTCAAGGTCAGGGCACACAAAACGAGATACCGTACACAATTCGATGTCGGGGCACGTAAGTCGAAGATTAGGGCACATAATTCTAGGTTAAGGCATGTATAACGAGGCATGCATAAAAACCAAGACAGGGCACGTAATCCAAGGTCGGTCATATAATTTTAGGTCTAAGGCGCGTAAATCGAGGTAGGACACGTTATTCGGGGTCGGGCCTCACATGTCTTGCCCAAGATGCCTTGGGATTCGGTAATGAAAATGTGATGGATTAGGTTGTCGGCCTTTTCACGGCTCACGACTTACGATCCGGGATAGAAACACAGCGCAAATGAAGAAAAGTGTCCTGCAACTGTTGAAAACATTTGATTTTGGGCTCTAAAAACAAGCGCAACCGAGCAAGATTGCTAACCCTATCGTAGAGCTCTTGGAGAGCTTTCCAACCCTATGTTGTGCGCCACGTAACTGGTTACGGATCAAAAGTTATGGGCATCGGAGCGACAGAGACCTGGTCCCAAGCCCCATGCCCTCGGTTTGTAAGCCCAGCCTCTACGTGAAGCGAAGATGTCTTGCCCAATGTGTTGTGGGATTCGGTAATACAAATGTGATGATTAGGTTGTCGTCTTTTCGCGGCTGACGACGTACAATCCGGGATGAAAAAACAGCGCAAAAGAACAAAAGTGTCCCAAAATTGATGAAAACGTTCAATTTTGGGGTCTGAAAACAGGCGCAGCCAAGCAGGCTTTCTTCCCCCATCGTAGAGCTCTCAGAGGGCTTTCCAACGGTATGCTTTGCGCCGCGTAATTCCTTGCGGATCAAGAGTTATGGGCACCGGAGCGTCAGAGGCCTGGTCCCAAGCCCCACGCCCTCAGTTTGCGGGCCCAGCCTCTACGTGAAGCGAAGTTGTCTTGCCCAAGATGCCTTGGGATTCGGTAATGGAAATGTGATGGATTAGGTTGTCGACCTTTTCGCGGCTCACGACGTACAACCCGGGACGAAAAAATACCGCAAAAGAAGAAAAGTGTCCCAAAATTGATGAAAAGGTTCAATTTTGGGATCTAAAAACAGGCACAACTAAGCAAGCTTGCTGCCCCCGTCATAGAGCTCTCGGAGAGCTTTTCAACGGTATGCTGTGCGCCACGTAACTCCTTACGGATCAAAAGTTATAGGCACCGGAGTGACTGAGACCTGGTCCCAAGCCCCACGCCCTCGGTTTGAGGTCCCAGTCTCTACGTGAAGCGAAGTTGTCTTGCCCAAGGTGCCATGGGATTCAGTAATAGAAATGTGATGGATTAGGTTATCGCCCTTTCGTGGCTCACGACGTACGATCCGGGAATAAAAAACAGCGCAAAAGAATAAAAGTATTCGAAAATTGAAGAAAATGTTCAATTTTGGGCTCCGAAAATAGGCGAAACCGAGCAGGCTTACTATCCCTATCGTAGAGCTCTCGGAGAGCTTTTCCGACGGTATGCTGTGCGCCGCGTAACTCCTTACGAATCAAGAGTTATGGGCACCGGAGCGACGGAGACCTGGTCCCAAGCCCCACGTCCTCGGTTTGCGGGCCCAGGCTCTACGTGAAGCGAAGTTGTCTTGCACAAGGTGCCGTGGGATTCGGTAATACAAATGTGATGGATTAGGTTGTCGTCATTTTCGCGGCTGAGGACAAACAATCCGGGACAGAAAAATAGTGCAAAAGAAGAAAAGTGTCCCGAAACTGAAGAAAATGTTTAATTTTGGGCTCCGAAAATAGGTGCAGCCGAGCAGGATTGTTGCCCCTGTCGTAGAGCTTTCGGAGAACTTTCCAACTGTATGCTGTGCGCCGCGTAACTCCTTACGGATTAAAAGTTATAGGCACCGACGCCCTCGGTTTGTGGGCCCAGCCTCTACGTGAAGCGAAGTTGTCTTGGCCAAGGTGCCGTAGGATTCGGTAATAGAATTTTGACGGATTAGGTTGTCGTTCTTTTCACGCTCACGATGTACGACTCAGGACGAAAAAATAGCGCAAAAGAGGAAAAGTATCCCGAAACTAATAAAAATGTTCGATTTTGGGCTCCGAAAATAGGCACAACCGAGCAGGCTTGCTACCCCCGTTTCTAAAGCTCTCGGAGAGCTTTCCAACGGTATGCTGTGCGCCGCGTAAGTCCTTACGAATCAAAAGTTATGGTTACCGTAGCGACGAAGACCTTGTCCCAAGCCCCACGCCCTCGATTTACGGTCCCAGCCTCTATGTGTAGGGAAGTTGTCTTGCCCAAGGTGCCATGGGATTCAATAATTGAAATGTGATAGATTTGGTTGTCGTCTTTTTCGCGGTTCACGACCTACGATCCGGGACGAAAAAACAGAGCAAAAAAAGAAAAGTGTCACAAAACTAATGAAAACGTTCGATTTTGGGCTCCGAAAATAGGCGTAGCCAAGCAAGCTTGCTACCCCCGTCGTAGAGCTCTCGGAGAGCTTTACAATGGTATATTGTGCGCCGCATAACTCCTTACGAACCAAAAGTTATGGGCATCGTAGCGGCGGAGACCTTGTCCTATGCCCCACGCCCTCGATTTGCGGGCCCAGTCTCTACGTGAAGCGAAGTTGTCTTGCCCAAGGTGCCGTGGGATTCGGTAATAGAAATGTGATGGATTAGGTTATCGTCCTTTCGTGGCTCACGACTTACGATCCGGGAATGAAAAACAGCGCAAATGAAGAAAAGTGTCCAGAAACTGAAGAAAATGTTAAATTTTGGGCTCCGAAATTAGGCGCTGCCGAGCAGGCTTACTGCCCCTGTCGTAGAGATCTCGGAGAGTTTTCCGACGGTAGGCTGTGCATCGCGAACTCCTTACGGATCAAGAGTTATGGGCAACTGAGCGACGGAGACCTGGTCCCAAGCCCCACGCCGTCGGTTTGCGAGCCCAGCCTCTACGTGAAGCGATGATGTCTTTCCCAAGGTGCTGTGGGATTCAATAATTGAAATTTGATGGATTTGGTTGTCGTCCTTTTTGTGATTCACGACGTACGATCCAGGACGAAAAAACAGCGCAAAAGAAGAAAAGTGTCCCGAAATTGATGAAAACGTTCAATTTTGGGCTCTGAAGATAGGCGCAGTCGAGCAGGCTTGCTATCCCCGTCGTAGAGCTCTCGGAGAGCTATCCAACGGTATGTTGTGCACCATGTAACTCCTTACGGATCTAAAGTTATGGGCACCGGAACGGCGGAAACCTAGTCTCAAGCCCCACGCCCACGGTTTGGGGGCCCAGCCTCTACGTGAAGCAATGTTGTCTTCCCCAAGGTGTCGTGGGATTCGGTAATAGAAATGTGATGGATTAGGTTATCGTCCTTTCGTGGCTCACGACTTACGATCCGGGAATTAAAAACACTGCAAAAGAAGAAAAGTGTCTGAAAACTGAAGAAAATGTTTAATTTTGGGCTCTGAAATTAGGCGCTGCCGAGCAGGCTTATTTCCCCCGTCGTAGAGCTCTCAGAGAGTTTTTCGACGGTAGGCAGTGCGTCACGAACTCCTTACGGATCAAGAGTTATGGGCAATTGAGCGACGGAGACCTGGCCCAAGCCCTACGCCCTCGGTTTGCGAGCCCAGCCTCTACGTGAAGTGAAGTTATCTTGTCCAAGGTACCGTGGGATTCGGTAATAGAATTGTGACAGATTAGGTTGTCGTTCTTTTTGCGGCTCACGTGTATAACTCGGGACGGAAAAACAGCGCAAAAGAAGAAAAGTGTCCTGAAACTGATGAAAACGTTCGATTTTGGGCTTCGAAAATAGGCACAACTCAACAAGCTTGCTACCCCCATCACAGAGCTCTCGGAGAGCTTTTCAATGGTATGATGTGCGCCGCGTAACTCCTTACGGATCAAAAGTTATGGGCACAGTAGCAACGAAGACCTTGTCCTAAGCCCCATGCCCTCGATTTGCGGGCCCAGCCTCTACGTGAAGCGATGATGTCTTTTCCAAGGTGCTGTGGGATTCGATAATTGAAATGTGATGGGTTTGGTTGTCGTCCTTTTTGCAGTTCACGACGTACGATCCGGGACGGAAAAATAGCGCAAAAAAAGAAAAGTGTCCCGAAATTGATGAAAACATTCAATTTTGGGCTCCAAAAATAGGCGCAGTCGAGCAGGCTTGCTATCCCTGTCGTAGAGCTCTCGGAGAGCTATCCAACGGTATGCTGTGCGCCGCATAACTCCTTACGGATCTAAAGTTATGGGCACCGGAACGACGGAGACCTGGTCTCAAGTCCCACGCCCTCGGTTTGGGGGCCCAGCCTCTACGTGAAGCGAAGTTGTCTTGCCCAAGGTGCCGTGGGATTCGGTAATAGAAATGTGATGGATTAGGTTGTCGTCCTTTTTGCGGCTCATGACGTACGACCCGGGACAAAAAAATAGCACAAAAGAAGAAAAGTGTCCCGAAACTGTTGAAAACGTTCGATTTTGGGCTCCAAAAATAGGCACAACTGTGAGGCCCGACCCCGAATAATGTTTTTTACCTCGATTTGCGTACCTTAGACCCAGAATTGTATGACCTAACTTGGATTACATGCCCTGTCTTGGTTTTCGTGCATGCCTCGTCATACGTGCCTTGACCTAGAATTGTGTGCCCTAATCCTCGACTTACATGCCCTGACTTCAATTTACGTACGATACCTCAATTTATGTGCACTGACCTTGAACTGCGTGCCCTAACCTAGGTTTAAGAGTCGTACCTCGATTTACGTGCATTACATTGAATTACGTGCCTTGCATTGGTTTACGTGCATTCACTTAGGGTTGCGTGCATTTGCATTGGAATTCAAGCATTTATCTTGAAGTACGTGCCTTACCTAGTAGTTTGTGTCTACCTCATGATTCGTGCCCTGTATTGATTTCTGTGCGTGTCTTGTATTGCGTGCCCTAGACCTAGAAAAGCGTGCCCGCACGCTAACCAATAAATAATCCTACACAAAGCACTAGACTATAAAATAATCCTACACAATCCACTAACTAATATTATATTCCTAATTCAAATTCTCTACAAACTCCACTAATAATAAAATAACACTAAACTATTCCTAAATTTCCCACTATCTATTATTCTATTCATAATTCAAACTCATCAACAAACATTCTTATATTTTATTCTACCTAGATTCCCTAATTTCCCAACATTCCTATGACAACACAAGACACCATGCTACCTAGGATAGACAAAACAAAAACAAACATATTTTAAACACTCAATATTCCTCACAAAGCACAAGAATGCATAAAAAATATACACCACACACTACCCTAGCCCTCATTTTCGACCAAGGCACCCAAATACAATTAAAATTCAGATTTTACATCAAATACATTTCACACATGCTCTCTCAACTCACCAAAATCGAGCACACACACACACACACTAAAACTTCACTTTTCCTCACAAACTCTCTCATTCTCTCTCCTTCTCTCTCATTTTCGACCATGGCAGCCCCTTGAGCATTCAAGACTCCTAAAAACTCTCTAATACTCTCCCAAGCTCGGCCATTGCAAGCACAAGCAAGGCAACTAGCTCAAAAACGCACACAAGCTCACAAAACTCATCATTTTCGGCCTAAGGTAAGTCTTGATAGTTTTCTTCCATTTCTTTTGGTTTCACACACATGCACACCTTCCTCACATGCTAAATAAGTTAGAAATTAAGGGAAGACAAGCCATCTCTCGGCCAAAGCAAGGAAGAAGCTCCCTTTGTGCATTTTGAAGAGCATTTGTGCTCATTTGCTAAATCTTCAAAGAGGTGAGGGCTAAAACTCTTTTAAAAGCTTTCAAAAACCACATGCATGCCTTCATATGTCTATTTTTACCTCTGTACTTGTGGTATATGTGTGTACATGAGCTTTTGTAACCATGCATGGCAAGATATTTAGCTAGAACTTGAAGATAAGTAAAATCGCGAAAATGGCAGATTTCTGACTTGTTAGAGAGAAGTGAATTTAGCCTGGTAAATGATGTTGAAAATTCATGAAAATTGGTAGGTGACTAGTTTTTCTAGTTCTGAGAATTTTTTGTAGAAATAGGCCAAGGCCAATTTTGACTCTAAAGCTTCCAAAATGGCAAAATATTGATAGGTGTCTAAATCTGGAAATCTAGAAATATGAAAGAGGTTTCTGGCAGATTACTGGCTCAGTAGAACGAAGCATTTTTGACCTAGTAATTGTTGGTGAAATTGCATGAAAATTGGTAGGTTTCTAGATTTTGTAGTTCTGGACATTTTTTCCATAAATAGACCAAAGCCAATTCTGACCCTAAGACCCTAAAAAATAGAACAAATCATAATGTGTCTAAAACTGGACAGTTTTGCGTAGTCTCACGATTTTGGCCATAACTCCTAAGTCTGAACTCCAAATGAGGTGAGGTTTGTTTTTGGATTTAAATCACTCATTAAGCTTTAATTTGACATTTTTTTCACTGGAATTGGAGATTATTTGCTTGTCTAAATTATTGTGGGAAAATAGACTATTGCAGTGAGGTTTTTATTTAGTGATATGCTTTGAAAAATATTGTAACTTCTCTTGTGGTATTGAATGCTTGGGATTGTGGCACTTGGATGTTGTATGGACTGTTTTGGATGATTGAGGATGTTTTAATTGACCGATGCATGGCTTGGGTTTAATTACGTGACAACTTGCGGCTTAATCGCACGTGTAAGCATGAATTGAAACCCTATTAACTATGAAAACTCGCTAAGTGTTGATCCTATGGTTATTGTGTCTAATTGTGTGATTAGTGGGCTTCCTAATAAATTTTAAATATGCTTGAAATGTGATTCCAATGATTACATGTTGATAAGTAGACTTTTCTTGCACCCGGTCTCATGTAGACATCGTTGCATGCTTGTATAAACTTATTACTTGATTACATGAACCCCGAAATGAGTTATATTATTTGATTTACATGTGTTACATGGCTGCCCGTTTAATATTCGTATAACTCCATGTGTATTACAAGTGAAATTCAATATCAAAGCATGCCTCGTATGTTTACTTGCCAACGTGCGATCTTATAACTGCTCGGAGGCAACCTACTTTGTTGTCCTCCTAATGTGATATGTTAAATATTATAAATGTGCATTACATACAAGGTTGCAGCCTTTTATTCTGGCATGGTAGCGTTCACGCACACTAGGCGGCATCGGGTTTTTCGGTGTAACCATGACTACTATGGTCCAATTCCCTCTCTCGCTTGGGGGCTAGACTTCCTCAGAGAGTTGGGTCGTAGGATTTCGGGGTACATCCGGAGTACACCCATTTGGTGTGATAAGTGGATGATTGAAGCCGGTCGCAACAACTATTATTAGAAATGATCTTGAGTGCTAATGCTCACCGATCGATCTTGAGAGCGAAAGCTCACCGTATCCTTTTCACTATATGTGTAAGTACTCTCGCTTGGTTCTTAGAGGACATCAGGGAGGAAAGACAGGTAAATGTGTTCATTCACATTTATATTATGTTATAAACTTGTGTTATATGTCATGCTTTCAAAAAGGGTTTTTCATAAGTTTAACCAGAAAAGAGTTTCAAAATGTATTTCTCGTTCCCCCTCGTTGAGTTCATAAGGACTCACCCTCTTTTACCATCACAGGTTAAGAAGATCAGGAACAGGTACCCGAGGAGAATGTGCTTGTTGATGAATCCTTGGAGTGATTACGTGTTTTATGTGCCTTGCTTGACAGTGGCTGTTTTGTGAACGTTGTGTTTGCTTTGAAGAATATTTATTTTGTTGATGTAAATGACCTCGTTGTAATTTGGGTCTAATTTTGGGATTGTACTATCTATAACCGGACAAACTCTTTATTGGTTGTTTGCTTTCATTATCTTGATAGTAGTTATCGTAGGCGTTTAAACCACTAGGTGATTAATCCACTAAGTAAACTCTATCTAATTTTCCTTAGATGGTCACCCGTAAGCTAAAGGTTAATAAGTACTCGCATAATAGGAAATTGGCAAATAAAACGGAACATAGTTATCATGCTAGGCTTATTAACCAAATGGGATTTTCAAGATAAATTAGTAGGCATATCGATTGATGAAAAAATAGGGATCTTAGTTGGAATCAAATCAATGATTGAAATTTTTGAGGCATTTAGAAAATAGGTCAAACTGAAGAGCCCAATTACAGCCGTTATGCTGCCGCTTTTTCAAAAAAACTTTTGAAGTTTAGGCCAACGTTAAGCGTTAAATCATAACAAATGATTAAGTAGGTGAAATAGTATAAATGAATTAGGTCATACCCTAGTCTAGCCTCCATGGGTCAGGTTGGGGCGTGACAACAACAAAGCAGGCTTACTGCCCCTGTCGTAGAGCTCTCAGAGAGCTTTCCAATGGTATGTTGTGCGCCGCGTAACTCCTTACGGATCAAAAGTTATGGGCACTGGAGCGACGGAGACCTGGTCCCAAGCCCCACGCCCTCGGTTTGTGGTCCCAACCTCTAAGTGAAACAAAGTTGTCTTGCCCAAGGTGCCGTGGGATTCGATAATAGAAATGTTATGGATTAGGTAATCGTCTTTTTTGCGGCTCACGTCGTACGATCTGGGAATGAAAAACAGCGCAAAAGAAGAAAAGTGTCTCGAAATAGAACAAAACGTTCAATTTTGGGCACCAAAAATAGGCGCAGCCGAGCAGGCTTGCTGCCCACGTCGTAAAGCTCTCGGAGAGCTTTCCGACGGTATGCTGTAAGCCGCGTAACTCCTTACGGATCAAGAGTTATGGGCACCGAAGCAACGGAGGCCTGGTCCCAAGCCCCACGCCCTTGGTTTACGGGCCCAGCCTTTACGAGAAGTGAAGTTGTATTACCCAAGGTGCCATGGGATTTGGTAATACAAATTTGATGGATTAGATTGTCGTCCTTTTTGCGGCTGACGACGTACGATCCAGGACGGAAAAATAGCGCAAAAGTAGAAAAGTATCCTGAAATAGAAGAAAATGTTCGATTTCAGGCTCATAAAACAAGCGCAGCCAATCAGGCTTGCTACCCCAGTCGTAGAGCTTTCGGAGAGCTTTCCGACGGTATACTGTGCACCGCGTAACTCCTTACGGATCAAAAGTTATGGGCACCAGAGTGACGGAGACCTAGTCCCAAGCCCCACGCCCTCGGTTTGTGGGCCCAGCCTCTACGTGAAGTGAAGTTGTCTGGCCCAAGGTACCGTGGGATTTGGTATTAGAATTGTGATGGATTAGGCAGTCGTCCTTTTCGCGACTCACGATGTACGACCCGGGATGAAAAAACAGCGCAAAAGAAAAAAAGTGTCCCAAAACTGATGAAACCATTCGATTTTGGGTTTCGAAAATAGGAGCAACCGAGCAGGCTTGCTGTCCCCATCGTAGAGCTCTCAGAGAGCTTTTCAACGGTATGCTGTGCGCAACGTAACTCCTTACGGATCACAAGTTATGGGCACCGGAGCGACGGAGACCTGGTCCCAAGCCCAACGCCCTCGGTTTGTGGGCCCGGCCTCTACGTGAAGCGAAGTTGTCTTGCCCAAGGTGTCATGGGATTTGGTAATAGAAATGTGATGAATTAAGCTGTCGTCATTTTCGCAGTTCACGACATACGATCCGGGACGGAAAAACACCACAAAAGAAGAAAAGTGTCCCGAAATTGATGAAAACGTTCGATTTTAGGCTCCAAAAATAGGCTTAACCGAGCAGGCTTGCTACCCCCGTCGTAGAGCTCTCGAAGAGCTTTCCAACAGTATGCTGTGCGCTGCATAACTCTTTACTGATCAAAAGTTATGGGCACCGGAGCGACGGAGACCTGGTCCCAAGCCCCACGCCCTTGGTTTGTGGGCCCAGCCTCTACGTGAAGCGAAGTTTTATTGCCCAAGGTGCCGTGGGACTTGGTAATACCAATGTGATGGATTAGGTTGTCGTCCTTTTCGCGGCTGACGACGTACGATCCGGGACGGAAAAACATTGCAAAAGAAGAAAAGTGTCCCAAAACTGAAGAAAATGTTCAATTTTGGGCTCAGAAAATAGGCACAACCGATTAGACTTGCTGGCCCTATCAAAAAGCTTTCGGAGAGCTTTCAGACGGTATGTTGTGTGCCTCGTAACTCCTTACGGATCAAAAGTTATAGGCACCGGAGCAACGGAGACCTAGTCCAAAGCCCCACGCCCTCGGTTTGTGGGCCCAGCCTCTACGTGAAGTGAAGTTGTCTTGCCCAAGGTGCCGTGGGATTTGATAATAGAAATGTGATGGATTAGGTTGTCGTCCATTTTGCGGCTCACGATGTACGACCCGGGATGGAAAACAACGCAAAGGAAGAAAAGTGTCCCGAAACTTATGAAACCGTTCGATTTTGGATTCTGAAAATAGGCACAACCAAGCAAGCTTGCTGCCCCCGTCGTAGATCTCTTGGAGAGCTTTCCAACGATATGTTGTGTGCAGTATAACTTCTTACGGATCAAAAGTTAAGGGCACTGGAGCGATAGAGACTTGGTCCCATGCCCTACGCCCTCAGTTTGCGGGCCCAGCCTCTACGTGAAGCGAAGTTGTCTTGCCCAAGGTGTCGTGGGATTCGGTAATAGAAATGTGATGGATTAGGTTATCGTCATTTTCGCGGTTCACGACGTACGATCCGGGAAGGAAAAATAGCGCAAAAGAAGAAAAGTGTCTCGAAACTGATGTAAACGTTCGATTTTGGGTTGTGAAAATAGGCGTAGCCTAGCAAACTTGTTGTACCCGTCGTAGAGCTCTCGGAAAGCTTTCAAACGGTATGCTGTGCGCCGCGTAACTCTTTATGGATCAATAGTTATGGGCACCGAAGGGACGGAGACCTTGTCCCAAGCCCCACGCCCTCGGTTTGCAAGCCCAGCCTCTACGTGAAGCGAAGTTGTCTTGCCCAAGGTGTCATGGGATTCGATAATAGAAATGTGATGGATTAGGTTATCATCCTTTTCGCTGCTCACAACGTACGATCCGGGACGGAAAAACAGTGCAAAAGAAGAAAAGTGTCTTGAAACTGATGAAAACGTTCAATTTTGGGCTCTGAAAACAGTCGCAGCCTAGCAAGCTTGTTATACCCGTCGTAGAGCTCTCGGAGAGCTTTCCAACGGTATGCTATGCGCCACGTAACTCCTTACGAATCAAAAGTTATGGGCACCGGAGCGACGGAGACCTGGTCTCAAGCCCCACGTCCTCAGTTTGCGGGCCCAGTCTGTACGTGAAGCGAAGTTGTATTGCCCAAGGTGTCGTGGGATTCGGTAATACAAATGTGATGGATCAAGTTGTCGTCCTTTTCGGGCCTGACGACGTATGATTCGGGACGGAAAAACAGCGCTAAAGAAGAAATGTGTCCCAAAATTGATAAAATTGTTTCATTTTGGGCACTGAAAATAGGCACAGCTGAGCAGACTTGATTCCCTAGGCGTAGAGCTCTCGGTGAGCTTTCCAACGGTATGCTGTGCACCGCGTAGCTCCTTACGGATCAAGAGTTATCGGCACCGGAGCGACGGAGACCTGGTCTTAAGCCCCATGCTGTCGGTTTGCGGGCCCAGCCTCTACATGAAGCGTAGTTGTCTTGCCCAATGTGCCGTGGGATTCGATAATAGAAATGTAATGGATTAGGTTATCGTCCTTTTCGTAGCTCACAACGTACGACCCGGGACGAAAAAACAGCGCAAAAGAAGAAAAGTATCCCAAAACTGATGAAATTTTTTGATTTTGGGCTCCAAAAACAAGCGCAATAGAGCAGTCTTGCTGTCCCAGTCGTAGAGCTCTCGGAGAGCTTTCCAACGGTATGCTGTGCGCCGCGTAACTCCTTACGGATCAAAAGTTATGGGCGCCGGAGCGACGGAGACCTGGTCCCAAGCCCCACGCCATCGGTTTGCGGGCCCAACTTCTACGTGAAGTGAAGTTGTCTTGCCCAAAGTGCCGTGGGATTTGGTAATAGAAATGTGATGGATTAGGCTGTTGTCCATTTCGCGGCTGACGACGTACGATCTGGGAAGAAAAATTGCGCAAAATAAGAAAAGTGTCTCGAAATTGATGAAAACGTTCAATTTTGGGCTCTGAAAATAGGCGCAGCCGAGTAAGCTTGCTTCCCTTGTTGTAGAGCTCTCGGAGAACTTTCCACTGGTATGTTGTGCGTTGCGTAACTCTGTACGGATCAAAAGTTATGGGCACCGGAGCAAAGAGACCTGGTCCCATGCCCCACGCCCTCGATTTGCGAATCCAGCCTCTACGTGAAATGAAGTTGTCTTGCCCAAGGTATTATGGGATTCGGTAATAGAAATGTGATGGATTAGGTTGTCGTCCTTTTTCTGAATGACGACGTACGACCCGGGACGAAAAAACAACGCAATAGAAGAAAGGTGTCCTAAAACTGATGAAAACGTTCGATTTTGGGCTACGAAAGTAGGCGCAGCAAAGCAGGCTTGTTGTCCCCGTCGTAGAGCTCTCAGAGAGCCTTCCGACGATATGTTGTGCGCCGCATAACTCCTTACGGATCAAAAGTTATGGGCACCGGAGCGATGGAGATCTGGTCCGAAGCCCACGCCCTTGGTTTACGGACCCAGCCTCTACGTGAAACGAAGTTGTCTTGCCCAAGGTGCCGTGGGATTCAATAATAGAAATGTAATGGATTAGGTTGTCGTCCTTTTCGCGGCTGACGACGTACAATCCGAGACGAAAAAGCAACGCAAAAGTAGAAAAGTGTCCCAAAACTGATGAAAACGTTCGAGTTTAGGCTTTGAAAATAAGAGCAACCGAGCAGGCATGCTATCCCTATTGTAGAGCTCCCGGAGAACTTTCCAACGGTATGCTGTGCACCGCGTAACTCCTTATGGATCAAAAGTTATGGGCATCGGAGCGACGGAGACTTGGTCCCAAGCCCCACGCCCACGATTTGCGGGCCCAGCCTCTACGTGAAGCGAAGTTGTCTTGCCCAAGGTGTCGTTGGATTCAGTAATAGAAATGTGATAGATTAGGTTGCTGTCCATTTCGCTGCTCATGACGTACGATCAGGGACGGAAAAACAGAGCAAAAGAAGAAAAATGTCCCAAAACTGATGAAAACGTTCGATTTTGGGCTCCAAAAATAGGCGCAGCCGAGTCAGCTAGCTGCTCCCGTCGTAGAGCTCTCGGAGAGCTTTCCAACGGTATGTTGTGCGCCGCGTAACTCCGTATGGATCAAAAGTTATGGGCACCGGAGCAAGGAGACCTGGTCCCATGCCCCATGCCCTCGGTTTGCGGATCCAGCCTCTACGTGAAACGAAGTTGTCTTGCCCAAGGTGTAGTAGGATTCGGTAATAGAAATGTGATGGATTAGGTTGTCGTCCTTTTTTCGGTTGATGATGTACGATCCGGAGCGACGGAGATCTGGTCCGAAGCCCCACGCCCTCGGTTTACGGACCCAACCTCTACGTGAAACGAAGTAGTCTTGCCCAAGGTGCCATGGGATTCAGTAATAGAAATGTTATGGATTAGGTTGTCGTCCTTTTCGCGGCTGACGACGTACGATCTGGGACGAAAAAATAGCGCAAAAGAAGAAAAGTGTCCCGAAACTGAAGAAAATGTTCAATTTTAGTCTCTGAAAATAAGCATAGCGGAGCAGGCTTGCTGTCCCTGTCGTAGAGCTCTCGAAGAGCTTTCCAACGGTATGCTGTGCGCCGCGTAACTCCTTGCGGATCAAAAGTTATGGGCACCGGAGCGATGGAGACCTTGTCCCAAGCCCTATGCCCTCGGTTTGTGAGCCCAGCCTCTACGTGAAGCAAAGTTGTCTTGCCCAAAGTGCCGTGGGATTCGGTAATAGAAATGTGATGGATTAGGTTATCGTCCTTTTCGTGGCTCACGACGTATGATCCGGGATGAAAAAACAGCGCAAAAGAAGAAAAGTTTCTCAAATTTGATAAAAACGTTCAATTTTGGGCTCTGAAAACAAGTGCAGCCGAGCAGGCTTGCTGCCCCCATCGTAGAGCTCTCGAAGAACTTTCCAACGGTATGCTGGGCGCCGCGTAACTCCTTACGGATCAAACATTATGGGAACCAGAGCGACGGAGACCAGTTCCCAAGCCCCATGCCCTCGGTTTGCAGGCCCAGCCTCTACGTGAAATGAAGTTATCTTGCTCGAGGTGCCGTGGGATTCGGTAATAGAAATGTGATGGATTAGATTGTCGTCCTTTTCGCAGCTCACGACGTACGATCCGGGATGGGAAAACAGCGCAAAAAAAAGTGTTCCAAAACAGATAAAAATGTACGATTTTGGGCTCCAAAAAAAGGCACAGCCGAGCCGGCTTGCTGCCCCTTCGTAGAGCTCTTGGAGAGCTTTCCAACGGTATGCTGCGCGCCTCTTAACTCCTTACGGATCAAAAGTTATAGGCACCGGAGCGACGGAGATCTGGTCTGATGCACCACGCCCTCGGTTTACGGACCCAGCCTCTACATGAAATGAAGTTGTCTTGCCCAAGGTGCCGTGGGATTCAGTAATAGAAATGTGATGGATTAGGTTGTCGTCCTTTTCGCGGCTCACGACGTACGATCCAGGGCAGAAAAATCGAGCAAAAGAAGAAAAGTATCCCGAAACTGATGAAAATGTTCAATTTTTATCTCTGAAAATAGGCGTAGCTGAGCAGCTTGCTATCCTCGTCGTAGAGCTCTCGGAGAGCTTTTCAACGGTATGGTGTGCGCCACGAAACTCCTTACAGATCAAAAGTTATGGGCACCGGAGCAACGGAGACCTTGTCCCAAGCCCCACGCCCTTGGTTTGTAGGCCCAGTCTCTACGTGAAGCGAAGTTGTCTTGACCAAGGTGCCGTGACATTCGATAATAGAAATGTGATGGATTAGTTTGTCGTTCTTTTTGCGACTTACGACGTACAATCCGGGACGAAAAAACAGAGCAAAAGAAGAAAAGTGTCTCGAATCTAATAAAAACGTTTGATTTTGGGCTCTGAAAACAAGAACAGCCGAGCAAGCTTGCTACCCCCATCGTAGAGCTCTCGAAGTACTTTCCAACGGTATGCTGTGCGCCGCGTAACTCCTTATAAATCAAACATTATGGGAACCAGAGTGACGGAGACCAGTTCCTAAGCCCTATGCCCTCGGTTTGCTGGCCCAGCCTTTACGTGAAGTGAAGTTGTCTTGCCCAAGGTGCCGTGGGATTCGGTAATAGAAATATGATAGATTAGCTTGTTTTCTAGGTCGCTACTCATGACGTACAATCAGGGACGGAAAAACAGAGCAAAAGAAGAAAAGTATCCTAAAACTGATGAAAACGTTCGATTTTGGGTTCCAAAAATAGGCGCAGCCGAGTCAGCTAGCTGCCCCCATCGTAGAGCTCTCGGAGAGCTTTCCAATGGTATGTTGTGCACCGCGTAACTCCATATGGATCAAAAGTTATGGACATCGGAGCAAGGAGACCTGGTCCTATGCCCCACGCTCTCAGTTTGCGGATCCAGCCTCTACGTGAAATGAAGTTGTCTTGCCCAAGGTGTTATGGGATTCGGTAATAGAAATGTGATGGATTAGGTTGTCGTCCTTTTTCCGTCTGACGACGTACGATCCGGGACAGAAAAATAGCGCAAAAGAAGAAAAGTGTCCCAAAACTAATAAAAACGTTCGATTTTGGGCTCCGAAAGTAGGCGCAGCATAGAAGGCTTGCCGTCCCCGCCGTAGAGCTCTCGGAGAGCTTTCCGACGGTATGCTGTACGCTGCGTAACTCCTTACGGATCAAAAGTTATGGGCACCGGAGCGACAGAGATCTGGTCCGAAGCCTACGCCCTCGGTTTACGGACCCAGCCTCAACGTGAAACGAAGTTGTCTTCCCCAAGGTACCGTGGGATTCAGTAATAGAAATGTTATGGATTAGTTTGTCGTCATTTTCGCGGCTGACGACATACGATCCGATACGGAAAAACAACGCAAAAGTAAAAAAGTGTCCCAAAATTGATGAAAACGTTCGATTTTGGGCTTCGAAAATAAGAGCACCCGAGAAGGCATTCTGTCCATATCGTAGAGCTCTCGGAGAGCTTTCCAACGGTATGCTATGTGCCGCGTAACTCCTTACGGATCAAAAGTTATGGGCACCAGAGCAACGGAGACCTGGTCCCAAGCTCCACGCCCTCGGTTTGTGGGCCCAGCCTCTACGTAAAGCGAAGTTGTCTTGCCCAAGGTGCCGAGGGATTCGGTAATAGAAATGTGATTGATTAGTTTGTCATCCTTTACGCGGCTCACGACATACGATCCGGGATGAAAAAATAGAGCAAAAGAAGAAAAGTGTCTCGAATTTGATAAAAACATTCAATTTTGGGCTCTAAAAACAAGCGTCGCCGAGCAGGCTTGCTGTCCCAGTCGTAGATCTCTCAGAGATCTTTTCGACGGTATGATGTGCGCCGTGTAACTCCTTACGGATCAAAAGTTATGGGCACCGGAGCAACGGAGACCTGTTCCCAAGACCCACGACCTAGGTTTGTGGGCCCAGCCTCTACGTGAAGCAAAGTTGTCTTGCCAAGGTGCCGTGGGATTTGGTAATAGAAATGTGATGGATTAGGTTGGCGTCCTGTTCTCGGCTGACGACGTACGATCCGGGACGGAAAAATAGAACAAAAGTAGAAAAGTGTCCCGAAACTGAAGAAAATGTTCAATTTTAGTCTCTGAAAATAGGCGCAGCCGAGTAGGCTTGCTGCTTTGTCATAGAGCTCTCGGAGAGTTTTCCAACGGTATACTGTGCGCAGTGTAACTCCTTACGAATCAAAAGTTATGGGCACCGGAGCAACGGAGATCTAGTCCGAAGCCCTACGCCCTCGGTTTACGGACCCAGCCTCTACGTGAAACGAAGTTGTCTTGCCCAAGGTGCCGTGGGACTCACTAATAGAAATGTTATGGATTAGGTTATCGTCCTTTTCGCGGCTGACGACGTACGATCCGGGACGGAAAAACAGCGCAAAAGAAGAAAAGTGTCCCGAAACTAAAGAAAATGTACAATTTTAGTCTCTGAAAATAAGCGTAGGCGAGCAGGCTTGCTGTCCCCGTCGTAGAGCTCTTGGAGAGTTTCCAACGGTATGCTGTGCGCCGCTTAACTCCTTACGGATCAAAAGTTATGGGCACCAGAGCGACGGAGACCTTGTCCCAAGCCCCACGCCCTTGGTTTGCGGGCCTAGCCTCTACGTGAAGCGAAGTTGTCTTGCCCAAGGTGCCATGGAATTCAGTAATAGAAATGTGATGGATTAGTTTGTCGTCCTTTTCGCGGATTACGACATACGATCCAGGATGAAAAAACAGCTCAAAAGAAGAAAAGTGTCTCGAATCTGATAAAAACGTTCAATTTTGGGCTCTGAAAACAAGCGTAGTTGAGCACGCTCGCTGCCCCCATCGTAGAGCTCTCGGAGAGCTTTCCAACGGTATGCTGTGCGCCGTGTAACTCATTATGGATCAAACGTTATAGGAACCAAAGCAACCGAGACCAGTTCCCAAGCCCCATGCCTTCGGTTTGCGGGCCCAGCCTCTACGTAAAGCGAAGTTGTCTTGCCTAAGGTACCGTGGTATTCGGTAATAGAAATGTGATGGATTAGGTTGTCATCCTTTTTGCGGCTCACGACGTACGATCCGGGATGGAAAAATAGCGCAAAAAAAAAGTGTCCCAAAATAGAAGAAAACATAAGATTTTGGACTCCAAAGATAGGCGCAGCCGAGCCGGCTTGCTGCCCCGTCGTAGAGCTCTCGGAGAGCTTTCCAACGGTATGATGTGCGCCGCGTAACTCCTTACGGATCAAAAGTTATGGGCACCGGAGCGACAGAGATCTGGTCCGAATCCCCATGCCCTCGGTTTACGGACCCAGCCTCTACGTGAAATGAAGTTGTCTTGCCCAAGGTGCCGTGGAATTCAGTAATAGAAATGTTATGGATTAGGTTGTCGTCCTTTTCGCGGCTAACGACGTACGATCCGGGACAGAAAAATAGCGCAAAACAAGAAAAGTGTCCCAAAATAGATGAAAACGTACGATTTTGGGCTCCAAAAATAGGCGCAACGGAAGAAGCTTGATGCACCCGTCGTAGAGCTCTCAGAGAGCTTTCCAACGGTATGCTGTGCGCTGCGTAACTCCTTACGGATCAAAAGTTATGGGCACCTGAGCGACGGAGACCTGGTCCCATGCCTCATGCCCTCGGTTTGCGGGCTCAGCCTCTACGTGAAGCGAAGTTGTCCTGCCCAAGGTGCCGTGGGATTCAGTAATAGAAATGTGATAGATTAGGTTAGCGTCCTGTTCTCGGCTGACGACGTACGATCCGGGACGGAAAAACAGCACAAAAGAAGAAAAGTGTCCCGAAACTGAAGAAAATGTTCAATTTTAGTCTCTGAAAATAGGCGCAGCCAAGCAGGCTTGCTGTCCCTTCGTAGAGCCTTTGGAGAGCTTTCCAACAGTATGTTGTGCGCCGTGTAACTTCTTACAGATCAAAAGTTATAGGTACCGGAGCGACGGATATCTGGTCCAAAGCCCCACGCCCTCGGTTTACGGACCCAGCCTCTACGTGAAACGAAGTTGTCTTGCCCAAGGTGCTGTGGGATTCAGTAATAGAAATGTTATGGATTAGGTTATCGTCCTTTTCACGACTGACGACGTACGATTCGGGACGAAAAAACAGTGCAAAAGAAGAAAAGTGTCCTGAAACTGAAGAAAATGTTCAATTTTAGTCTCTGAAAATAGACACAGCCGAGCAGGCTTGCTGTCCCCGTCGTAGAGCTCTCGGAGAGCTTTCCAACAGTTTGCTGTGCGCCGCATAACTCCTTACGGATCAAAAGTTATAGGCACCGGAGCGATAGAGACCTTGTCCCAAGCCCCACACCCTTGGTTTCCGGGCCCAGCGTGAGGCCCGACCTCGATTTGCGTGTGATACTTTGTTTCGTGTGCTCTAACCTAGATTTGCGTGCCTTGACCTAGTTTTAAGAATTGTGTTTCCTTTTGTGTGCCTTGCATCGAATTACGTGCATTCATTTAGGGTTGCGTGCAATTACTTGGGAAACATGCATTCGTCTCGTAGTTCGTGCCTTATCTCGTAGTGCGTGCCCTAAACCTAGGAAAGCGTGCCCTCACGCTAATCAAGAAAGCATCTTACACGAAGCACTAGATCATTAATTAATCCTACAAACTCCACTAACTAATATTAAATTGCTAATTCAACCCACTAGAAGACAAAATCTCACAAAAAGCTAGACATTCTTTATTCTTTATTCTTTGCATATCCCAAACACACAATTAAATATTATTTAACCAAGACAAAAATTCAGATTTTGCACAAGCCTTGGCCGACCACTAGGAGCTTTGTGCATGTAATCCAATTTCAAAATTTATTCCCTAAACATTCTATAATTCTATGACACAAAGCAATAAAAAAATTAGCTCAAAAACCCTCCCCAATGCACCATTCTCGACCCATTCTCAATTTCCCATGCTAAGGATTCAAAAAATGTTCCTTGAAGACATAAAATTCTGATTTTGCAAGGCCCTAGGCCGACAAGCATCTTTGCCCAACAAAGCTTTTCATTTTCTTTCATTTTCTCTCATTTCCTCTCATTCCTCTCTCATTTCTTTTCTCTCTCTCTCGGCCTTGGCTGGGTTTCTACTCTCCATAGCTAAGTTCTTCATCCTAAGGCTCTTCAAGACTTCCAAGCTACATAGGAGCTCAACCAAACAAAGCTAGGAGCAAAGAAATGCACATGCAAGCCTTTAGCACATCCATTTCGGCTTAGGTGAGTTTGTTAGCTTCCATTTCTTTTCTTCTTGTTCTAACCACATGCACCTACTAAGAACTTGGTTACTAAGCTAGGAAATTAGAGAAATCCCAAGTTGTCTATCGGCTAAGCAAGGAAAAAGATCAACTTTGTGCTTCACCAAGAGTTTGAGCATCTTCTTTGTTGTCTTGCTAAGGTGAGGGCTAAAACTTCTTGAAAATCTTTCAAAAAAACCACATGCATGCCCTTAAATGTCTATCTTTACTTCTGTACTTGAGATATATGTGTGTTCATGAGCTTTTATAAACATGCATGGCAAGATATTTGGCTAGAATGTGATGATAGATGAAATCGGGTATGTGACAGCCTTTTTCCTTGTTGGTGCGAAGAGATTTTGACTAGGTAAATGATGTTGAAAATGTGTGAAAATTGGTAAGTAACTAGTTTTTCCAGTTCTGACCATTTTTCATAGAAATAGGCCAAAGCTAATTTCGACTCTAAGGACCACAAAATGGCTAATTATCAAAATGTGTCTAAATCTGGAAAGTCTGGAAAAATGAAGCAGGTTTTGGCAGATTCACTGACCTTGTAGAATGAACCAGTTTTGACTTAGTAAATGATATCAAAAATGCATGAAATTTGGTGTGCAGCTATATTTTTCAGTTCTGGATATTTTTTTCAGAAATGGACTAAGGCTACATATGACTCTAAGGCCCTCAAAACCGACAAGTATTGAAATGTGTGCAAATCTGGACAGTTTTGTGTAGTCTCACTGTTTTGGCTATAACTCTTGAACCCGAACTCCAAATGATGAGAGGTTTGTTTTTGAATTTAGTTCACTACTTTAAGATTTAATTTGATATCTTTTTCACTGGAATTGGAGTTTGTTTCCTTGTCTCAAGGATTGTGAGAAAACAGTCCATTGCAGTAAGGTTTTCATCTAGTTATATGCTTAGAAAAATTATTGTAGCTTCTCTTGTTGCATTAAATGCCTGGGATTATGGCATTGGGATGTTGTGTGGACTGTTTTGAATACTTGAGGGTGTTTGAATTAATCGATGCATGGCTTGAGTTTAATCACGTGACAACTTAGATTTTAATCGCACGGGTAAGGACGAATTGAAACCCTAGTAACTAGGTAAACTCGCTAAGTGTTGATCCTTTGGATATCGTGTTTGATTATGTGTTTAGTAGGCTGCCCATAATTGCCCTTGTAGCCCTAAATATGATTCGATGATTACATGTTGATAAGTAGGCCTTTCTTGCACCCAGTCCCACGTAGATGTCGTTGCATGATGAATAATCTTATTATTTGATTACGTGAACTTTGAAATGAGTTATATGACTTGATTTACATGCGTTACATGGCTGCCCGTTTAATATTCATATAACTCCATGTGCTTTTCAAGTGAATTTACTTGTCATATCGTGCCTCGCTTGTTTAACTGTTAATGTGCAATCTTATGATTGCTCGGAGGCAACCTACTTTGTTGTCCTCCAAATATGATATATTAAATTTCATAAATGTGCATTGCATACAAGGTTGCAACCTTTCATTCTGGCGTGGTAGCGTTCACGCACACCAGGCGGCATCGGGCTTGCTGGTGCAACCGTGACTACCATTGTCCAATTCTCTCTCTCACTTGGGGGCTAGACTTCCTCAGAGAGTTGGGTCGTAGGATTTCGGGGTACATCCGGAGTACACCCATTTGGCGTGATAAGGGGATGATTTGAAGTCGGCCGCAACAACTGATACTGGAAATGAAATGAGAGCAAAAGCGAACCGTATCCTTTTCACTATGTGTATAAGTACTCTCGCTTGGTTCCTAGAGGACCTCGGGGAGGAAAGACGGGTAATTGTGCTCCCTTACTTTTACATTACGTTATGTACTTACTTGTGATATATTCATGCTTGCAAAAGGGTTTTCATAAGTTGAACCGGAAAATGAGTTTCAAAACTTATTTCTTGTTCCCCCTCGCTGAGTTCATAAGGACTCACCCTCTTTTATCATCTCAGGTGAAGAAGACCAAGAATAGGTACCCGAGGACGACGTGCCTAATGATGATTCCTTGGAATGATTGCTTGCCCTACGTGCCTTACGTGACTATGGCCATTTTGTGAACAATATGTTGGTTGAAGACTATTTCATTTCTTATGATGCTTGCTATTGTAATGTAAAAGACCCCCGTTGTAATTTGGGGTCTAATTTTGACTTGTACTGATAATAACTAGATAGACACTACTATGGTCGTTTTGCTATCGTTATTGGCTAGTATCTATCATAGGATTATGAAGTATTAGGTAAGGATTAAGTAAAATGAACCTATCCAATCTTAAGCAGGTACTCATTGATAAGCTAAGATCAACAGGTACGTTTGTAACAAGGGTTAACAAACAAACGAGACATAGCATCATGCTAGGTTATTAATCAAACGAGACTTCGAGATAATTGGTAGGCGTTTCAATTGATGGTAAATAGTAATCTTAGTTGGAAATGGAATTGAGATTGAAAATTTTGAGGCGTTTAGAGAATTAGGTCAAACCAAAGAGCCCTATTACAGCCGTTATGCTGCCGATTTTTCAGAGAATTTATGGAATTTAGGCTGAAACGTTGAGTGTTAAACTTTCATGAACGATTAAGTACGTGATATGAGTTGAATGTTTAGATCACACCCTAGTCTAACTTTATAGGTCGGGTTGGGGTGTGACACCCAGCCTCTACGTGAAGCGAAGTTGTCTTGCCCAAGGTGCCGTGGGATTCGGTAATAGAAATGTGATGGATTAGTTTGTCGTCCTTTTTGAGGCTCACGACATACGATCCGGGATGAAAAAATAGCGTAAAAGAAGAAAAGTGTCTCGAACATGATAAAAACGTTCGATTTTGGGCTCTGAAGACAAGTGCAGCTGAGCAGGCTTGCTGCCCCCATCGTAGAGCTCTCGAAGTGCTTTCCAACGGTATGATGTGCGCCGCTTAACTCCTTACAAATCAAACGTTATGGGCACCGGAGCGACGGAGATCTGGTCCGAAGTCCCACGCCCTCGGTTTACGGACCCAGCTTCTACGTGAAACAAACTTGTCTTACCTAAGGTGTCGTGGGATTCAGTAATATAAATGTTATAGATTAGGTTGTCGTCCTTTTCGCGGTTGACGGCGTACGATCCAGGACAAAAAAACAGCGCAAAAGAAGAAAAGTGTCCCAAAATAGATGAAAACATATGATTTTGGGCTCCAAAAATAGGCGCAACAGAGGAAGCTTGCTGCACCCGTCGTAGAGCTCTTAGAGAGCTTTCCAACAGTATGTTGTGCGCTGCGTAACTCCTTACGGATCAAAAGTTATGGGCACCGAAACGACGGAGACTTGGTCCCAAGCCTCATGCCCTCGGTTTACGGTCCCAGCCTCTACGTGAAGCGAAGTTGTCTTGCCCAAGGTCCCATGGGATTCGGTAATAGAAATGTGATAGATTAGGTTGTCGTTCTTTTCGCGGCTGATGACGTACGATCCGGGACGAAAAAACAGCGAATAAGAAGAAAAGTGTCCCGAAACTGAAGAAAATGTTCAATTTTAGTCTCTGAAAACAAGCATAGTCGAGCAGGCTTGTTGTCCCCATCGTAGAGCTCTCGGAGAGCTTTCCAACGGTATGTTGTGCACCACGTAACTCCTTACGGATCAAAAGTTATGGGCACTGGAGCGATGGAGACCTTGTCCCAAGCCCCACGCCCTTGGTTTACAGGCCCAGCCTCTACGTGAAGCGAAGTTGTCTTGCCCAAGGTGCCATGGGATTCGGTAATAGAAATGTGATGGATTAGTTTGTCGTCCTTTTCGCGGCTCATGACATACGATCCAGGATGAAAAAATAGCGCAAAAGAAGAAAAGTGTCTCGAATCTAATAAAAAACGTTCGATTTTGGGCTCTGAAAACAAGCGTAGTCGAGCAAGCTTGCTGCCCCCATCGTAGAGCTCTCGAAGAGCTTTCCAACGGTATGATGTGCGCCGCGTAACTCCTTATGGATTAAATGTTGTGGGAACCAGAGCGACGGAGACCAGTTCCTAAGCCCCATGGCCTTGGTTTGCGGGCCCAGCCTCTACGTGAAACGAAGTTGTCTTGCCCAAGGTGCCATGGGATTCGGTAATAGAAATGTAATGGATTATGTTGTCATCCTTTTCGCGGCTCACGACGTATGATCCGGGACGGAAAAATAGCGCAAAAAAAGAAATGTGTCCTAAAATAAAAGAAAACGTAAGATTTTGGACTCCAAAAATAGGCGCTATAGAGGAAGCTTTATGTACCCATCGTAGAGCTCTCAAAGAGCTTTCCAACAGTATGCTGTGAGCCGCGTCTCCTTACGGATCAAAATTTATGGGCATCGGAGCGATAGAGATCTGGTCCGAAGCCCCACGCTATCGGTTTACGGACCCAGCCTCTACGTGAAATGAAGTTGTCTCGCCCAAGGTGTCATGGGATTCAGTAATAGAAATGTTATGGATTAGGTTGTCATCCTTTTCGCGGCTAATGACGTACGATCCGGGATAGAGAAAAAGCAAAAAATAAGAAAAGTGTCCCAAAACAGATGAAAACATACGATTTTGGACTCCAAAAATTGGCGCAACAGAGGAAGTTTGTTGCACCCGTCATAGAGCTCTCAGAGAGCTTTCCAACGGTATGCTGTGCGATGCGTAACTCCTTATGGATCAAAAGTTATAGGCACCGGAGCGACGGAGACTTGGTCCCAAGCCTCACGCCCTCGGTTTGCGGGCCCAGCCTCTACGTGAAGCGAAGTTGTCTTGCCCAAGGTGCCGTGGGATTCGGTAATAGAAATATGATGGATTAGATTGTTGTCCTTTTTGCGGCTGACGACGTACGATCCGGGACGGAATAATAGCGCAAAAGAAGAAAAGTATCCTGAAACTGATGAAAATGTTCGATTTTCATCTCCGAAAACAGACACAGCTTAGCATGCTAGCTGCCCCCACCGTATAGCTCTCGGAGAGCTTTCCAACGGTATGCTGTGCGCCGCGTAACTCCTTATGGATCAAAAGTTATGGGCACCGGAGCGACGGAGACCAGGTCCCAAGCCCCACGCCCTCGGTTTGCGGGCCCAGCCTCTACGTGAAGCGAAATTGTCTTGCCCAAGGTGTCGTGAGATTCGGTAATAGAAATGTGATAGATTAGGTTGTCATCCTTTTCGCGGCTGACGACGTACGATCCGAGACGGAAAAACAACACAAAAGTAGAAAAGTGTCCCAAAACTGATGAAAACGTTCGATTTTGGGCTCTGAAAATAAGAGCACCCAAGCTGGCATGCTGTCCCTATCGTAGAGCTCTCAGAGAGCTTTCCAATAGTATGCTGTGCGCTGCGTAACTCCTTACGGATCAAAAGTTATGGGCACCGAAGCGACGGAGACCTGGTCCCAAGCCCCACGCCCTCGGTTTGCGGGCCCAACCTCTACGTGAAGTGAAGTTATCTTGCCCAAGGTGTCGTGGGATTCGGTAATAGAAATGTGATAGATTAGGTTGTTGTCCTTTTCGCAGCTCATGACGTGCGATCAGGGACGGAAAAACAGCGCAAAAGAACAAAAGTGTTCCAAAACTGATGAAAATGTTCGATTTTGGGCTTTAAAAATAGGCATAGCCGAGACGGCTAAGTGCCCCCATCGTAGAGCTGTCGGAGAGCTTTCCAACGGTATGTTGTGCACCACGTAACTCCGTACGGATAAAAAGTTATGGGCACCAGAGCAAGGAGACCTGGTCCCATGCCCCACGCCCTTGGTTTACGGATCCAGCCTCTATGTGAAACGAAGTTGTCTTGACCAAGGTGTTGTGGGATTCGGTAATAGAAATGTGATGGATTAAGTTGTCATCCTTTATTCGGCTGACGACGTACGATCCGGGACGGAAAAACAGCGCAAAAGAAGAAAAGTGTCCCGAAATTGATGAAAATGTTCGATTTTGAGCTCCGAAAGTAGGCGCAGCCGAGCAGGCTTGCTGTCCCCGTCGTAGAGCTCTCAGAGAGCTTTCCGACGGTATGCTGTGCGCCGCGTAACTCCTTACGGATCAAAAGTTATGGGCACTTGAGCGACGGAGACCAGTTCCCAAGCCCTACGCCCTCGGTTTGTGGGCCCAGCCTCTACATGAAGCGAAGTTGTCTTGCCCAAGGTGCCGTGGGATTCGGTAATAGAAATGTGATGGATTAGGTTGTCATCCTTTTCGCGGCTGACGACGTACGATTAGGGACGAAAAAACAGCACAAAAGAAGAAAAGTATCCCGAAACTGAAGAAAATGTTCAATTTTAGTGTTTGAAAATAGGCGCAGCCGAGCAGGCTTGCTGGCCCCGTCGTAGAGCTCTCGGAGAGCTTTCTAACGGTTTGCTGTGCGCCGCGTAACTCCTTACAGATGAAAAATTATGGGCACCGGAGCGACGGAGACCTGGTCTCTAGCCCTACGCCCTCGGTTTGCCGGCCCAGCCTCTACGTGAAGCAAAGTTATCTTCCCCAAGGTGTAGCGGGATTCGGTAATAGAAATGTGATGGATTAAGTTGTCGTCCTTTTCGCGGCTCACGACGTACGATCCGGGACCAAAAAATAGCGTAAAAGAAGAAAAATGTCTCGAAACTGATGAAAATGTTTGAATTTGTCTGCCGAGCAGGCTCACTGCCATCGTCGTAAAGCTCTCGGAGTGCTTTCCTACGGTATGTTGTGCGCAGCGTAACCCCTTACGGATCAAAAGTTATGGGCACCGGAGCGACGGAGACTTGGTCCTATGCCCCACGCCCTCGGTTTACGGGCCTAGCCTCTATGTGAAACGAAGTTGTCTTGTCCAAGGTACCGTGGGATTCGGTAATACAAATGTGATGGATTAGGTTATCGTCCTTTTCGCGGCTGACGACGTATGATCCGGGACGGAAAAATAGCGCAAAAGAAGAAAAGTATACCGAAACTAAAGAAAACGTTCAATTTTGGAGGTCTGAAACCAGGCGCAGCCGAGCAGGCTTGCTGTCCCCGTCGGAGAGCTCTCAGTGAGCTTTTCGATGGTATGTTGTGCACCACGTAACTCCTTACGAATCAAAACTTATGGGCACCGGAGCGACGGAGACCTGGTCCCAAGCCCCACGCCCTCAGTTTGCGGGCCCAGCCTCTACGTGAAGCGAAGTTGTCTTGCCTAAGGTGCTGTCGAATTCGGTAATAGAAATGTGATGGATTAGGTTGTCATCCTTTTCGTGGCCCACGACGTACAAAAGAAGAAAAGTGTCTCGAAACTGATGAAAATGTTCGATTTTGGGCTCTGAAAATAGGCACAGCTGAGCAGGCTAGCTGCCCCCGTCGTAGAGCTCTTAGGGAGCTTTTCAACGGTTTGCTTTTCGCCACATAACTCTTTACGGATCAAAATTATAGGCACCGGAGCGACGGAGACCTGATCCCAAGCCCCACGCCCACGGTTTGCGAGCCCAGCCTCTATGTGAAGCGAAGTTCTCTTGCCCAAGGTGACATGGGATTCGGTAATACAAATGTGATGGATTAGGTTGTCGTCCTTTTTGCGGCTAATGACGTACGATCCGGGATGGAAAAACAGCACAGAAGAAGAAAAGTGTCCTGAAATTGAAGAAAATGTTCAATTTTGGGCTTTGAAAATAGGCGCAGCCGAGCATGCTTGCTGCTCCCGTCGTAGAGCTCTCGGACAGCTTTCCAACAGTATGTTGTACGCAGCGTATCCACTTACAGATCAAAAGTTATGGGCACCGGAGCGACGAAGACCTGGTCCCAAGCCCCACACCCTCGGTTTGCGGGCCCAGCCTCTACGTGAAGCGAAGTTGTCTTGCCCATAGTGCCATGTGATTCGGTAATACAAATGTGATGGATTTGGTTGTTGTCCTTTTCGCGGCTCATGACGTATGACCCGAGATGGAAAAACAGCGCAAAAGAAGAATAGTGTCCCAAAGATGATAAAAACGTTCGATTTTGGGCTCCAAAAATAAGCGTAACTGAGCAGGTTTGTCACCCTCGTCGTAGAGCTCATGGAGAGCTTTCCAACGTATGCTGTGTGCCGCGTAACTCCTTACAGATCAAAAGTTATGGGCACTGGAGCGACAGAGACCTAGTCCCAAGCCCCATGCCCTCGGTTTGCGGACCCAACCTCTACGTGAAATGAAGTTGCCTTGCCCAAGGTGTCATGGAATTCGGTAATAGAAATGTGATGGATTAGGTTGTCATCTTTTTCGCGGCTCACGACGTACGATCCGACAAGGAAAAATAGCGCAAAAGAAGAAAAATATCCCGAAACTAATAAAAATGTTCAATTTTTTGCTTTGAAAATAGGCGTAGCTGAGTAGGCATGCTACCCCCATCGTCGAGCTCTCGAAGAGCTTTCCAACGGTATGCTGTGCGCCGTGTAACTCTTTGCAGATCAAAAGTTATGGGCACCGGAGCGACGGAGACCTGGTACCAAGCACCACGCCCTCGGTTTGCGGGCCCAGCCACTACGTGAAGCAATGTTGTCTTGCCCAAGGTGCCATGGGATTCGGTAATAGAAATGTGATGGATTAGGTTATCGTCCTTTTTGCAGCTCACGACATATGATCCAGGACGGAAAAACAGCGCAAAGGAAGAAAAGTGTCCTGAAACTTATGAAAACGTTAGATTTTGGGCTCCAAAAACAGGCGTAGCTGAGCAAGCTAGCTTCCCCCATCATAGAGCTCTTGGAGAGCTTTCCAACGGTATGTTGTGTGCCGCATAACTCCTTACGGATCAAAAGTTGTGGGCACTGGAGTGGCGGAGACCTGGTACCAAGCACCACGCCCTCGGTTTGTGGGCCCAGCCACTACGTGAAGCAATGTTTTCTTGCCCAAGGTGCCATGGGATTCGGTAATAGAAATGTGATGGATTAGGTTATCGTCCTTTTTGCGACGTACGACGTATGATCTGGGACGGAAAAACAGCGCAAAGGAAGAAAAGTGTCTCGAAACTGGTGAAAACGTTCAATTTTGGGCTTCGAAAATAGGCACAACTTAGCAGGCCTGCTACCCACGTTGTAGAGCTCATGGAGAGCTTTCCAACGATATGTTATGCGCCGTGTAACGCCTTACGAATCAAAAGTTGTGGGCACTGAAGCGACAAAGACCTGGTCCCAAGCCCCACCCCCTCGGTTTGTGGGCCCAGACTCTACGTGAAGCGAAGTTGTCTTGTCCAAGGTGCCATGGGATTCGGTAATAGAAATGTGATGGATTAGGTTGTCGTCCTTTTCACCGCTCACGACGTACGATCCGGGACGGAAAAACAACGTAAAAGAAGAAAAGTGTCCCGAAACTAAAGAAAATGTTCAACTTTGGGCTCCGAAAAAAGGAGCAGCTGAGCAGGCTTGCTGCACCCGACGTAGAGCTCTTGGAGAGCTTTCCGACGGTATGTTGTGTGTCACGCCCCAACCCGGCCTATAAAGGTTAGACTGGGGTATGATCTAAACATTCAAGTCACGTCTCGTACTTAACCGTTCATGAAGATTTAACACTTAACGTCTTGGCCTAAACTCCAAAATTTTTTGGTAAATCGGCAGCATAACGGCTGTAATTGGGCTATTTGGTTTGACCTAATTCTCTAAACGCCTCAATTATTCCAATCATTAATCCAATTCCATTAAGGACTCCCATTTGACACCAACCGATTGGCTAACTAGTTTACCTTGAAAGTCTCGTTTGGTTAATAAGCCTAACATGATAACTATGTCCTGTTTATTTTTCAATTTCCTATCATGCAAGTACCTATTATCCTTTAGTTTGCAAATGAACACCTAAGTGAAATTAGATAGAATTAACTTAGTCGATTGTTCATCTAGTGGTTTGAATGCCTACGATAACTACTAATTAAGAAAACGAAAGCAAACAACCAAATAAAAGTTCGTCCAGTTATAGATAGTACAATCTCATAATTAGACCCAAATTACAACGGGGTCATTTACATCAATAAACAACGAGCAACATAAAAGAAATAGTCTTCAAGTAGCATAGTTCACAAATAGCCATAATCACGCAAGGCACACAAGACAGGCAATCACTCCAGGGGTTCATCGTTAGGCACACCATCCTCGGGTACCTGTACCTGTTCTTCTTCACCTGTGATGAAAAAGAGGGTGAGTCCTTATGAACTCAGCGAGGGGGAACGAGAAATACGTTTTGAAACTCGTTTTCCGGTTCAATTTATGAAAACTCTTTTTGAGAACATGTCACGTATTACAAATAATAAGGTACGCAATTATAAGAAACAAATCGAGTAACGGATACAAAGTAAGGGAACAGAAATGCCAGTCTTTCCTCCCCGAGGTTCTCTAGGAACCAAGCGAGAGTACATATATATAAGCACAGGAACAAGAATACCAGTCTTTCCTCCCCGAGGTTCTCTAGGAACCAAGCGAGAGTACTTATACACATTGTAAAAAGGATACGGTGAGCATTTGCTCTCAATGTCAATTTCGATTCATTTGGTGCGGCCGACTTCAATAATCCACTTATCGCTCCCAATTGGGTGTACTCCGGATGTACCCCGAAACCTACGACCCAACTCTCCGAGGGTGAAATGCCAAGCGAGAGAGGGAATTGGACCATGGTAGTCACGGTAACACCGGCAAGCCCGATGCCGCCCGGCGTGCGTGAAACACTACCATGCCACACTGAAAGGTTGCAACCTCGTATACAATGCCCATTTTTGTCATTTAACATTTCACATTAGGAGGTCAACAAAGTAGGTTGCCTCCGAGCAAGTATATGATCACATTTTGACATATTGGCATATAAGGCATTGTAAGAACATATAATCATTTCATATATCCATTTGAAAGCAATTAAACTTTAACGGGCAGCCAAGTAATCACGTTCAAATAAACCATTGAATATCTTTTAACAATTCACATTAGGAGAAAAACAAAGTAGGTTGCCTCCGAGCAATTTCAAGATCACATATTGCCAAGTAAACGAACGAGGCATGCTTGACATGAAATTTCACTTTGTAGAACACATAGTCATATGAACATTAAACGGGCAGCCATGTAACACATGCAAGTCAAGCCATATAACTCATTTCGAAGTCCACGTAATCAAGTGATACGATTATTCACATGCAACAACATCTACGTGGTGGTTTCGGATGCAAGAAAAGCCTATTTGTCAACATGCAATGATCAAAATTACATTTAAGCTTATAAGACATTTACGGGCAGCCCACTAAGCATATAATTTCCACACAATATCTAAATGATCAACACTTAGCAAGACAACCTAGTCATTAGGGTTTCCGTTTCATGCTTAACCATGTGATTAAACCCTAAGTCAACTCAAGTTCATTCACAAGTCATGCATCATTCAATTCAAACATCCTCAAGTACTCAAAACAGTCCACACAACATCCCAACACCACAATTCCAAGCAATTAGCACCACAAGAGGGGTTACAACAATTTTCCAAGCATATAACTAAGTGAAACCTTTACTGCAATAGGCTGTTTTCCCACAATCAATAGGATAACCAAAAAATCTCAAAATTCAGTGAATAAGATGTCAAATTAAATCTTAAGAAGTTAACTAAACTCAGAAACAAACCTTGTATCAATTGGAGTTCAGAATCATTAGTTATGGCCGAAACAGTGAGGTAGCACAAAACTGTCCAGATTTGCACACGTTTCAGAAATTGACGTTTTTGAGGTCCTTGGAGTCATTTTTAGCTTTGGTCCATTTCTGACAAAATTGTCCAGAACTGAAAAATCTAGTATCACACCAATTTTCATGCATTTTGGACAACATTTAATAAGTAAAACATGGTTCGCTCCACAAGGTCAGTGCATCTGCCAAAACCTGATTCATTTTCCCAGATTTCCAGATTTGGTCATATTTTAATGATTTGACATTTTGAGGACCTTAGAATCAAAATTAGCTTCGGCCTATTTCTGGGAAAAATGTTCAAAACTGTCCAAAATAGTTACCCACCAATTTTAAAGCATTTTTAACATCATTTGCTTAGCTAAACTTACCTCGAGCAGACTGGTCAGAGAGCTGTCATCCACTTCGACTTCACCTAGCATCATTTTCAAGCCAAGATCTTGCCATGCATGGTTGTTTAAGCTTATGAACGACCATATAGCTCAAGTACAGAAGCAAATACACACATTTATGAGCATGCATGTGAAATTTCAAAGAGTTTTCAAAAGCTTTTAACCCTCACCTTTGCAATCAACCAAAAGATGCACAAAAAAAACTTGTTGAGGCTCAAATTTCTTCCTCTTCTTGCTTAGCCGAGTTTCCAACTTGGTTTTCTCTATTTTTCCTAGCCTAGTAAGCAATCTCTTAGTACATGCATGTAGTTAGGACTTGAAGAAAAGAAATGGAAGCTTAGTAACTCACCTAGGCCGAAAATGAAGCTTCAATGCACATGCATGAGTGATTTTTGCATCATAGCTTGTTCGGTTGAGGTCCTTTGCTTGTGGCTTGCTTGGTTTAGCTATGGTGTGAAGAAGAGAAGCTATGGAGATGAAGAACTCAGCCAAAACCGAAATGGAGAGAGAAAATGAGAGGGAGAGAGAGAAATGTGAGGAAAGTGAGAGAAATGAGAGAAAAATGAGGCTTTTTGCAATTTTTGAGCATGTGGTCAGCCTTGGGCTTCCAAATCTGAATTTTTGTGTCTTCAAGGTGGAATTTGAAATGTTAGCATGGGCCATGAGTGGTTTGGTCGAAAATGAGAGGAAATTGAGGTGGTTTTGGGCAATTTTTTATGCATTGATAAGTGTTTTTGTGTCATGACTTGTCTAGAATTATTTTGAATTAAACATGCATGCAAAAATCTGATTTTGTGTCATCTTTTGAATTGTTTTAACATGTGTGTAAGAGAATGTTGGGTATTTAGGGATTTTAGGTAGAATAGAATATAGGGTATGTTTAGAGGTTGGTGAGATTTTGTCTTGTAGTGAGTTTAAAATATAATATTTAGGTGTTAGTGGATTTTGTAGAGATTTGAATTAGGATTATAATAATAGTTAGTGGATTGTGTAGGATTATTTTATTGTCTTGTGCTTTGTGTAGGATTCTTTCTTGATCAACGTGGTGGCACGGATTCCTAGGTCTAGGGCACGAATTACGAGGTAGACACGATCTACGAGGTAAGACACGAACTTCAAGACTAATGCACATACTTCAAGACTAATGCATAGATTTCAATGCAAATGCACGCAATCCCTAGATAAATGTACGTAAACCAATACAAGGCACGTAATTCAAGACACGACTCTTAAACCTAGGTTAAAGCACGCAGTTCAAGGTTAATGCACACGAAACGAAGAGACACACGCAAATCAAGGTCTCGCATGTAAATTAAGGTCATAGCATGTTTATCTAGGTATCGCACGTATATCGAGGATTAGGGCACACAATTTTAGGTTAAGGCACGTATAACGAGGCATACACAAAAACCAAGACATGGCACGTAATCTAGGGTCGGTCGTACAGTTCTAGTTCTAAGGCACGCAAATCGAGGTAAGGCACGTTATTCGGGATCGGGCCTCACATTGTGCGTAGCGTAACCCCTTAAGGATCAAAAGTTAAGGGCATCGGAGCGATAGAGACCTGATCCCAAACCCCACACCCTCGGTTTACGGTCCCAGCCTCTATGTTAAGAAAAGTTGTCTTGCCCATGGTGCCATGGGATTCGGTAATAGAAATGTGATGGATTAGGTTGTCCTCCTTTTCGCAGCTCACGACGTACGACCCGGGATAAAAAAATAGTGCAAAAGTAGAAAAGTGTCCCAAAACTGATGAAAACGTTTGATTTTGGGCTCCGAAAAAAGGCACAACCAAGCAGGCTTGCTGCCCTCATCGTAGAGCTCTCGGAGAGCTTTCCAACTGTATGCTGTGCACCGCGTAACTCCTTACGGATCAAAAGTTATGGGCACTAGAGCAACAGAGACCTGGTCCCAAGCCCCACGCCCTCGGTTTGTAGGCCCAGCCTCTACGTGATGTGAAGTTGTCTTGCCCAAGGTGCCATGGGATTCGGTAACAGAAATGTGATGGATTAGGTTGTCGTCCTTTTCGCGGCTCACGACGTACGATCCGAGACGGAAAAACCACGCAAAGAAGAAAAATGTCCCGAACCTAATGAAAATGTTCAATTTTGGGCTACATAAATAGGTGTAGCTGAGCAGGCTTGCTACCCCCGTCGTAGAGCTCTCAGAGAGCTTTCCAACGGCATGTTGTGCGCCGCGTAACTCTTTACGGATCAAAAGTTATGGGCACCGGAGCGACAGAGACCTGGTCCCAAGCCCCACGCCCTCGGTTTGCTAGACCAGCCTCTACGTGAAGCGAAGTTGTTTTGCCCAAGGTGCCATGGGATTCGGTAATAGAAATGTGATGGATTAGGTTATCGTCCTTTTTGCAGCTCACGACATATGATCCAGGAAGGAAAAACAGCGCAAAGGAAGAAAAGTGTCCTGAAACTGATGAAAACGTTAGATTTTGGGCTCCAAAAACAGGTGTAGCTGAGCAAGCTAGCATCCCCCATCATAGAGCTCTTGGAGAGCTTTCCAACGGTATGTTGTGTGCCGCGTAACTCCTTACGGATCAAAAGTTGTGGGCACTGAAGTGGCGGAGACCTGGTCTCAAGTCCCACGCCCTCGGTTTGTGGGCCCAGCCTCTACGTGAAGCGAAGTTGTCTTGCCCAAGGTGTCGTGGGATTCTGTAATACAAATGTGATGGATTAGGTTGTCGTCCATTTCGCGGCTGACGACGTACGATCCGGGACGGAAAAACAGTGCAAAAGAAGAAAAGTGTCCCGAAATTGATGAAAACATTCGATTTTTGGCTCCGAAAACAGACGCAACCGAGCAAGTTTGCTTCCCCCATCATAGAGCTCTCGGAGAGCTTTCCAACGGTATGCTGTGCGCCGCGTAACGCCTTACGGATCAAGAGTTATGGGCCCTAGAGCGACGGAGACCTGGTCCTAAGCCCCACGCCCTCAGTTTGCGGGCCCAGCCTTTACGTGAAGCGAAGTTGTCTTGCCCAAGGTGTCGTGGGATTCGGTAATAGAAATGTGATAGATTAGGTTGTCGTCCTTTTCGCAGCTCACGACGTACGACTCGGGATAGAAAAACAGCGCAAAAGAATAAAAGTGTCCCGAAACTGATGAAAACATTCGATTTTGGGCTCCGAAAACAAGCGCAACCCAGCAGGCTTGCTACCCCCGTCGTAGAGCTTTAGGAGTGCTTTCCAACGGTACGCTGTGCGCCGCGTAACTTCTTACGGATCAAAAGTTATGGGCACCGGAGCGACGGAGACCTAGTCCTAAGCCCCACGCCCTCGGTTTGCGGGTCCAACCTCTACGTGAAGCGAAGTTGTCTTGCCCAATGTGCCGTGGGATTCGGTAATAGAAATGTGATGGATTAGGTTGTCGTCCTTTTTGCGGATCACGACGTACGATCCGGGACGGATAAACAGCGCAAAGGAAGAAAAATGTCCCGAAACTGATGAAAACATTCAATTTTGCGCTTCGAAAACAGGCATAGCTGAGCAGGCTTGCTACCCCTGTTGTAGAGCTCTCGGAGAGCTTTCCAACGGTATGCTGTGCGCCGCATATGTCATGCCCCAACCCGACCTATGGAGACTAGACTAGGGTGTGACCTAAATCATTATTGTTATTTCACACACTTAGCCTTTTGTTATGATTTAATGCTTAACGTTGGCCTAGAACTCTAAATTTTTTTTCAAAAAACCGGTAGCATGACAGCTATATTTAGGACCTTTGGTTTGACCTAATTTTCTAAAACACCTCAAAACCTTTAATCATTGATTCAATTCCAACTAAAATTTCCTATTTTGTTATCAATAGATATGCCTACTAATTTATCTCGATAGTCTTGTTTGATTGACAAGCCTAGAATGATAACTATATCCCGTTTATTTGCCAGTTCCTGTCTTGCAAGTACTTATTATCCCTTAGCTTACGCATAAGCACCTAAGTGAGATTAGATAGAGTTTCATTATATGTTTCTTCACCTAGTGGTTTAAACACCTATGATAACTACTATTCAAGATAATGAAAGCAAACAACCAATAAAGAGTTTGTCCGGTTATAATTAGTACAAGCCAAAATTAGACCTAAATTACAACGAGGTCATTTACATCAATGAAATGAACAGTTTGCAATCAAAAACAACATCCATATAGTAACCACTTTCAGGCAAAGAACAAAAGCATGTAGTCACTCCAAGGAATCATCAACAAGCACATTTACTTCGGGTACCTGTTCCAAATCTACTGCACCTATGACAAAAAAGAGGGTGAGTCCATATGAACTCAGCGAGGGGGAACGAGAGGTAACGTTTTGAAATCCTTTTCTAGTTAAACTTATGAAAACTCATTTGGAAACATGTCATATAGAGTGAGTAAATACATAATATAACATAAATACAAATGAACACATTTACCCGTCTTTCCTCCCCGAGGTCCTCTAGGAACCAAGCGAGAGTACTTAAACACATAGTGAAAAGGATACAGTGAGCTTTCGCGCTCAAGATCGATCGGTGAGCATTTGCTCTCAAGATCATTTCCAATAACTGTTGTTGCAGCCGGCTTCAATCATCAATTTATCACGCCAAATGGGTGTACTCCGGATGTACCCCAAAATCCTACGACTCAACTCTCCGAGGAAGTCTATCCCCTAAGCGAGAGAGGGAATTGGACCATGATAGTCACAGTAGCACTGGCAAGCCCGATGCTGCCCGGCGTGCGTGAAACACTACCATGCCAAAATGAAATGTTGCAACCTTGTATGCAATGCACATGTATGCCATTTAACATTTCATATTGGGAGGTCAACAAAGTAGGTTGCCTCCGAGTAAGTATATGATCACATTTTGACATATTGGCATATAAGGCATTGTAAGAACATGTAATAATTTCATATATCAATTTGAAAGCAATTAAACTTCCACAGGCAGCCAAGTAATCATGTTCAAATAAGCCATATAATGTCTTTTAACAATTCACATTAGGAGGACAACAAAGTAGGTTGCCTCCGAGCAAGTATAAGATCAAGTAAACGAATGAGACATGCTTAACACGAATTTTCACTTAGTAAAACACATAGAGTTATATGAACATTAAACGGGCAGCCATGTAACTCATGTAAATCAAGTCATATAACTCATTTCGGGGTTCACGTATCAAGTATTAAGATTATACAACCATGCAACGACGTTTACATGAGATCGGGTACAAGAAGAGTTTACTTATCAACATGTAATCATCGGGAATCATATTTAGAGTTAAAAACAATTCCGGGCAGCCCATTAACATTCCTCAACATCAATTTATAATTCACACAAGAGTGGTCTATGACTTGGGAGTCTACAGGGCCATTAGGGTTTACAAGGCCGTGCTCGGGGTTGGTTTTGTTTGCTAAGCACCACAAGTAACACTTAAACCGTTTCAAGCATACTTAACATTTATTAGGAAGCCTACTAACTACACAATGGAACACATTTAGCCATAGGATCATCACTTAACAAGTTTTCATAAGCAATAGGGCCTTAATTCCGTGCTTACACATGCGGTTAAGCAAACCATTCATCAATTAGTGATCCCAAGTCATACATCAATCAAATTAAGCAACCTCAACCAGCCACAACAGTCCATACAACATCTAAGTGCCGCAATTCCAAGCATTCAAAACCACAAGAGAAGTTACAACATGTTTCAAAGCATATCACTAAACAAAACCTCACTGCAATGGTCTGTTTTCCCACATTCTATTAGACAAGCAAACAATCTACAATTTCAGTGAACAAAATGTCAAATTAAATCTTAATGATTTATTTAAATCTAGGAACAAACCTCGCATCATTTGGAGTTCGGATTTAAGAGTTATGGCCAAAACCGTGAGACTACTCAAAACTGTCCAGTTTTAGACACATTACGATTTTTGCTATTTTTGAGGGTCTTAGAGTCAGAATTGGCATTGGTCTATTTCTGAAAAATATGTCTAGAACTGCAAAATATGGCAACCTACAAATTTTCATGCATTTTTACCAACATATACTAGGTCAAAAATGCTTCGTTCTACAGAGTCAGTAATCTGCTAGAAACCTATTTCATTTTCCCAATTCTTCCAGATTTAGACACCTCACGATGTTTGACAATTTTGGAGGCCTTAGATTCAAAATTGACCTTGGTCTATTTCTACAAAAAATGCTCAGAACTGGAAAAAATAGTAACCTACCAATTTTCATGCATTTTTATCAAGTTTTACTAAGAAAAATGTACCTCGTACTACAACATCAGAAAACTGCCAGCAAAAACGTTTTTACCTATCTTCAAGTTCTAGCCAAAAATCTTGCTATCCATGGTCATACAAGCTCATGTACACACATATACAACAACTACAGAGGTAAATATAGTCATATGAAGGCATGCATGTGATTTTTGAAAGCTTTTAAAAGAGTTTAACCCTCACCTTAGCAAATCGATAGATGAAGATGCACAAACGCTCTTTGAATCGCACAACTAGACCTTTTTCCTTGCTTTGGCCGAGAGGTATCTTGATTTTCTCTTAAATCCTAGCTTAGTTAGCTTCTGTGGAAGGTGTGCATGTGTTTAGAATGAAAATAAATGGAAGAAAACCATCAAAACTTTACCTAGGCCGAAAACGATGAGTTATGAGCTTGTATGAGACTTTCTTGCGTGTTTGCTTGCTATGGCATGCTATGGCCGAGCTTGGGAGAGTCTTAGAGAGTCCTTGAGAGCTTGTGAGGATTCTTGGGAGCTCAAAGGCTGCCTTGGTCGAAAATGGAGAGAGAATGGGAGAGTTTGAGAGGAAAGAGAGAGTTTAAGAGAGAAATGATGCTTGTATGTGTGTGTGTTGGCCTTGAGCCTTTCAAATCTGATTTTTGCTTTGTCAATTGTGCAATTTTGAATTGTGAGGCATGCTTAGGGTGATTTGGTCGAGATAGGGTGCTTGGGGTAGGGTGTATGGGATTATTTTATGCCTAGTGTCTTGTGTGTGTGTCATAGGAATATCTAGAATTTATTTAATTGTGCAAAGTTGCTCAAATGGTTTGGTAGGGCCGTGTATAGCATGGGAAATTCTGAATTTTCATATTCATGTGAGTATATTAGGGATTATAATATGTGTAAAATTTGAGGTGCATTGGTTTTGGAATAAGAGTAAAGAATAAAGAATGTTTAGGTGTTTGTGTAGAAAGAATTGTTTATTGTTAGTGGATTTTGTAGAAAATTTGAATTAGGAATATAATATTGGTTAGTGGATTGTGTAGGATTATTTTATAGTCTAGTGCTTTGTGTAGGATTCTTTGTTGATTAGCGTGCGGGCACGC
The DNA here is from genome assembly GCA_037974665.1 of Ehretia macrophylla. NCBI lineage: Eukaryota > Viridiplantae > Streptophyta > Magnoliopsida > Boraginales > Ehretiaceae > Ehretia > Ehretia macrophylla. Next base: position 33,024,002 of record CM075777.1, read on the forward strand.
TTTCCTAAGTCTAGGGCACGCACTACAAGACATGCACAGAAATCAATACAGGGCACGAATCACGAGGTAGACACGAACTACAAGGTAAGGCACGTACTTTAAGATAAATGCACGAATTCCAATGCAAATGCATACAACCCTAGGTGAATGCACGTAAACCAATGTAATGCACGTAAATCGAGGTACGACTCTTAAACCTAGGTTAGGGCACGCAGTTCAAGGTCAGTGCACATAAATTGAGGTATCGCACGTAAATCGAAGTCAGGGCACGTAAGTCGAGGATTAGGGCACACAATTCTAGGTCAAGGCACGTATGACGATGCATGCACGAAAACCAAGACATGGCACGTAATCCAAGGTTGGTCATATAATTCTAGGTCTAAGGCACACAAATTGAGGTAAGACATGTTATTCGGGGTCGGGCCTCACATCCTCCCCTCCTTAAAATAATTTCATCCCGAAATTCATTCTCACTTGTTGAGGTCATTTAGACGGATTCCGACCATTGTTATTTTCCAACTCCAGGTCGTCCTTTGCTTTGTGATCTCTCTTACCACAACGAATTCACTTCCTAACTTTCTCCAATCATTTAATTCGGTGTGACCCTTACATTTACAGTTTGTTCCTTTAAACGACTCTATTCTCTCCATGATCTTAAGGTCAAGTTCATTAATTAAGGTTAGAATCTCCAAACATGGTAATCAAAGCTGCATCGATATTCTAAAAATATAACCATAACTTCAAAATCATGATTTATGTCGTGTCAATCTTGCATTCATAACTCAAAAGGAATATCACAATAATACCACGATCCTAGGGTGACATACACTAATTTCAAGATGATAGGTCTATATCCGATTTACATATCCTATCAACTAGCTTCAAAATTGTTAACACATAAGACATACACATGTTATGGATCATTTCCACAATACGACCCTATTTTCGGGAAGAACTCACCAAACAAACTAATCCATCTCAAGTCATCATCTATTGATAGTATCATATTTCTTATCTCGTAGGTACATTGGATTAGTAAATCTTCTAATGACTAGTCTTCCAGTTATAGGCTCATATTCACTAACATCCTTTCCTAGCTTCGTTAACCTTCACACTCGTAATCAAAGAGAAAGACCGTTGAGATTCGTTAAACTCAAACTTTAAGGTTTATTAGGTACCACCAACAAATTGCCATTGAAATTGCATGGGTAAATTAATCATGTTGCACTAGTTCAACTCTTACAAGTAAATTTCATCAGCTTGTGATCCACAATCTATTTCCTTATTCAAATCTCTATTTTCAGTCATGAGGCTTCAGAATTTCTTTTAATCTTATCCAAAACTCCTAAGGGGAATAGTTTCAACCTCAAATAAATTCCACTCACCTCGATCCAAGGTTACGTCATACTTAAGAAGACAATGGTCCTACTCACTTAGCGACCTAGTCATTCATTCGAACACTTAATGCCCGCCAATATATCTTCAACATTAATGTTACTAAGCTGGGTTCATAGCCATGTAAGTGATATCAACGCTCTACTAGGTTATCGGCCGCACAACAACAATCCTAGGACTATAAATGGGTACCGAAATGATCGAGCTCATAAGATACTTACACGAGATAACTTCAAGGTTTTATCAACATAAGAATTATGACCACGAGGCATCCTTCAACATAATCTAATAGAACTTCAAAAGCAATCAACCACTCATTTAACTATCACTACAAGATCCACCCCTCTATTCAACGACCACAATTCGAAGTCTACCAACCGCTAGTTTCTAGATGTGAAATGGTACATATAGATACGGTGGTCTAACAATAGTCTCTTGGGTCATTATGACTCTAATTCATCTCTATCTTAACTATATGAAATCTTACTCTTCTCATATACATGTTCAACTAGCTAAGAGCATCAAGACTCATCGACCTTAGGTCCTAGGGTTCACCATGAATCCCCATGCATACTCACTATTAGCTATTTAGGATTACTAATCATACCCTAACTACTCCACTCTGCAACTGAATACTTTAATCTCATTTCCATGGTTTATATACTAGGTCTATCGGTATTACTTAGGGATATATGCTTCCTAACATCCTCTAGGGTATCCAAATAATGAGTGTGTAGAATGACTTTCTTTGCATAATTACAGCTAAATTCGAGGGGCACCAAACTAATATCGTGTTTCTTAATATCACCAATATCTAACTTAAGACCTTTAGCACGATAGTCATCTAATGCATAATTCAATACCTTACACTTCTATTCGACCTAACATTTAGGTGTAGTCTTCCGAACTTGAGTTCTAGCTACATGAATTCCTAAATTCCAGCATCCTTATATCTTGTTATACTAAAGAATCATCAACCTTGTTAAACTCAGTCCCTAGAGTTGCCTACATGTCTTGAGATTATCCATTGTTAAGTCACCTAAATACACTATCCATGTCTTAATAATCTAACCCCTAAAAGTAACTATCATCAACTTCCACGAATTCATCTCTTAATTTCTAGGTCGCGATCTTACCATTTAGTGAACTTGAAACTCGCTAGTATACACCATATTAGATTCATCAATGGTTCATTCCAATCAAGTAAAGATTCAATCGTACGAGTATATTGCTAATTTCTTAGATAGTCTATCAAGCCAATTTTAAGATGTGAGAAATGGATTCAAAGGAACCTTTAAGTCAACTTCCACTATAAGCACAAGAGAATATAGACTACTCTACATATCTAATAGTATACTCTTATATCTTAAGGAAAGTTGTATGTCATTAACCTTTATGCTTGAACCACAATTAGAAGAACGGTTTAACGGAATCAATAACTTCATAGCTATAAAATTGACAACTTAATCACAGGTATGGGTATTCCAAGATAAGGAGATAACTTTACCTCAACAATTATACATGTGTTACGCATTTTATATATGTATATCCAATAATACATACGATCCATCGAGTACCTGTGAAGATGCAAGAAATATCTAACCGAGCCTTTTCGTTCTTCCTGCATAAATTCAATTTCTAGGAAGTCTTAATCCTAACTATCTATGTGTATAAACAGTCATTCATGGTTATATAACATGCACATGTATCAAGGAAGGAGTATAAAAGCATGCATGCATTCTTGAGGACGTGTCGGTGTGCATAATACAGAATACATATGGTCTACAAAGGCACATAATATTCAATACTTAAAGCAATTAAAGCACATTAGCACATATTAACACATATAAACAAGACATCATAATTACCTTAGGGCTTCTACCCATGGTTCGAGAGTTAAACCCGACTAACGCCTAGTTAGTAAACTAAGCTCCGATACCATTTATATATGATGTTACGGCCTAACCCGACCTATGGAGACTAGACTAGGGTGTGACCTAAATCATTATCGTTATTTCACACACTTTGCCTTTTGTTATGATTTAATACTTAACGTTGGCCTAGAACTCTAAAAGTTTTTCCGGAAAACCGGTAGCATGACAGCTATATTTAGGACCTTTGGTTTGACCTAATTTCTAAAACACCTCAAAACCTTTAATTATTGATTCAATTCCAACTAAAATTTCCTATTTTGTTATCAATAGATATGCCTACTAATTTATCTCGATCGTCTCGTTTGATTGACAAGCCTAGCATGATAACTATGTCCCGTTTATTTGCCAGTTCCTGTCTTGCAAGTACTTATTATCCCTTAGCTTACGCATAAGCACCTAAGTGAGATTAGATAGAGTTTCATTATATGCTTCTTCACCTAGTGGTTTAAACACCTATGATAACTACTATTCAAGATAATGAAAGCAAACAACCAATAAAGAGTTCGTCCGGTTATAATCGGTACAAGCCAAAATTAGACCCAAATTACAATGGGGTCATTTACATCAATAAAATGAACAGTTTGCAATCAAACACAACATCCATATAGTAACCACTTTCAGGCAAAGAACAAAAGCACGTAGTCACTCCAAGGAATCATCAACAAGCACATTTACTTCGAGTACCTGTTCCAAATCTGCTGCACCTGTGACAAAAAAAGAGGGTGAGTCCTTATGAACTCAGCGAGGGGGAACGAGAGATAACGTTTTGAAATCCTTTTCCAGTTAAACTTATGAAAACTCATTTGGAAACATGTCATATAGAGTGAGTAAATACATAATATAACATAAATATAAATGAAGACATTTACCCGTCTTTCCTCCCCGAGGTCCTCTAGGAACCAAGCGAGAGTACTTAAACACATAGTGAAAAGGATACGGTGAGCTTTCGCTCTCAAGATCGATCGGTGAGCATTTGCTCTCAAGATTATTTCTGATAACAGTTGTTGTGGCCGGCTTCAATCATCCATTTATCACGCCAAATGGGTATACTCCGGATGTACCCTGAAATCCTACGATCCAACTCTCTGAGGAAGTCTAGCCCCCAAGAAAGAGAGGGAATTAGACCATAGTAGTCACGGTTACACCGGCAAGCCTGATGCCGCCCGGCGACCATGAAACGCTACCATGCCAAAATGAAAGGTTGCAACCTTATATGCAATGCACATGTATGCCATTTAACATTTCATATTGGGAGGTCAACAAAGTAGGTTTCCTCCGAGCAAGTATATGATCACATTTTGACATATTGGCATATAAGGCATTGTAAGAACATGTAATCATTTCATATATCAATTTGAAAGAAATTAAACTTCCAAGGGCAGCCAAGTAATCATGTTCAAATAAGTCATATAATGTCTTTTAACAATTCACATTAGGAGGACAAAAAAGTAGGTTGCTTCCGAGCAAGTATAAGATCAAGTAAACGAACGAGACATACTTAACACGAATTTTCACTTTGTAAAACACATAGAGTTATATGAACATTAAACGGGCAGCCATGTAACACATGTAAATCAAGTCATATAACTCATTTTGGGGTTCACGTATCAAGTATTAAGATTATACAAGCATGCAACGACGTTTACATGAGACCGGGTGCAAGAAGAGTTTACTTATCAACATGTAATCATCGGGAATCATATTTAGAGTTATAAAAACAATTCCGGGCAGCACATTAACATTCCTCAACATCAATTTATAATTCACACAAGAGTGGTCTATGACTTGGGAGTCTACGGGGCCATTAGGGTTTTCAAGGCCATGCTCGGGGTTGGTTTTGTTTGCTAAGCACCACAAGTAACACTTAAACCGTTTCAAGCATACTTAACATTCATTAGGCTGCCTACTAACCACACAATTGAATGCATTTAGCCATAGGATCATCACTTAACAAGTTTTCATAAGCAATAGGGCCTTAATTCCGTGCTTACACATGCGGTTAAGCAAACCATTCATCAATTAGTGATCCCAAGTCATATATCAATCACATTAAGCAACCTCAACCAGCCACAACAGTCCACACAACATCTAAGTGCCACAATTCCAAGCATTCAAAACCACAAGAGAAGTTACAACACGTTTCAAAGCATATCACTAAACAAAACCTCATTGCAATGGTCTGTTTCCCCACATTCGATTAGACAAGAAAACAATCTCCAATTTCAGTGAACAAAATGTCAAATTAAATCTTAATGAGTTATTTAATTCTAGGAACAAACCTCGCATCATTTGGAGTTCGAATTTAGGAGTTATGGCCAAAACCGTAGGACTACTCAAAACTGTCCAGTTTTAGACACATTACGATTTTTGTTATTTTTGAGGGTCTTAGAGTCAGAATTGGCATTGGTATATTTCTGACAAAAATGTCTAGAACTGTAAAATATAGCAACCTACCAATTTTCATGCATTTTTCACCAACATCTACTAGGTCAAAAATGCTTCGTTCTACAGAGTCCGTAATCTGCCAGAAACCTATTTCATTTTCCCTATTCTTCCAGATTTAGACACCTCACGATGTTTGACAATTTTGGAGGCATTAGATTCAAAATTGGCCTTGTCCTATTTCTACAAAAAATGCTCAGAACTAGCAAAAATAGTAACCTACCAATTTTCATGCATTTTTATCTAGGTTTACAGAGCCAAATGTACCTCGTACTACAAGATCAGAAAACTGCCAGCAAAAACGTTTTTACCTATCTTCAAGTTCTAGCCAAAAATCTAGCCATGCATGGTCATATAAGCTCATGTACACACATATACAACAACTACAGAGGTAAATATAGTCATATGAAGGCATTCATGTGATTTTTGAAAGCTTTTAAAAGAGTTTAACCCTCATCTTAGCAAATCGATAGATGAAGATGCACAAACGCTCTTTGAATCGCACAACTAGAACTTTTTCCTTGCTTTGGCCGAGAGGTATCTTGATTTTCCCTTAAATCCTAGCTTAGTTAGCTTGTGTAGAAGGTGTGCATGTGTTTAGAACAAAAAGAAATGGAAGAAAACCATCAAAACTTTACCTAGGCCGAAAATGATGAGTTATGAGCTTGTATGAGACTTTCTTGCGTGTTTGCTTGCTATGGCTTGCTATGGCCGACCTTGGGAGAGTCTTAGAGAGTCATTGAGAGCTTGTGGGGATTATTGGGAGCTCAAAGGCTGCCTTGGTCGAAAATGGAGAGAGAATGGGAGAGTTTGAGAGGAAAGAGAGAGTTTGAGAGAGAAATGATGCTTGTGTGTGTGTGTGTTGGCCTTGATCCTTTCAAATCTGATTTTTGCTTTGTCAATTGTGCAATTTTGAATTGTGAGGCATGCTTAGGGTGATTTGGTCGAGATAGGGTGCTTGGGGTAGGGTGTATTGGATTATTTTATGCCTAGTGTCTTGTGTGTGTATCATAGGAATGTCTAGAATTTATTTAATTGTGCAAAGTTGCTCAAATGGTTTGGTAGGGCCGTGTATAGCATGGGAAATTCTGAATTTTCAGATTCATGTGAGTATATTAGGGATTATAACATGTGTAAAATTTGAGGTGCATTGGTTTTGGAATAAGAATAAAGAATAAAGAATGTTTAGGTGTTTGTGTAGAAAGAATTGTTTATTGTTAGTGGATTTTGTAGAGAATTTGAATTAGGAATATAATATTGGTTAATGGATTGTGTAGAATTATTTTATAGTCTAGTGTTTTGTGTAGGATTCTTTATTGATTAGTGTGCGGGCACACTTTTTTAGGTCTAGGGCACGCACTATGAGACACACACAAAAATTAATACGGGGAACGAATCATGAGGTAGACACAAACTACGAGGTAAGGCACGTACTTCAAGATAAATGCATAGATTCCAATGCAAATGCATGCAACCCTAGGTGAATACACGTAAACCAATGCAATGCCCGTAAATCGAGATACGACTCTTAAACCTAGGTTAGGGTACGCAGTTCAAGGTTAGTGCACACAAATCAAGGTATCGCACGTAAATCGAAGTCAGGGCACGTAAGTCGAGGATTAAGGCACACAATTCCAGGTCAAGGCACGTATGACGAGGCATGCACGAAAACCAAGACAGGGCACGTAATCCAAGGTTGGTCAGATAATTTTGGGTCTAAGGCACGTAAATCGAGGTAAGACATGTTATTGGGGGTCGGGCCTCACAGCGTAACTCTTTACGGATCAAAAGTTATGGGCACTGGAGCGACGGAGACCTAGTCCTAAGCCCCACGCCCTCGGTTTGTGGGCCCAGCCAGTACGTGAAGCGAAGTTGTCTTGCCCAAGGTACCGTGGGATTCGATAATAGAAATGTGGTGGATTAGGTTATCATCCTTTTCGCGGCTCATGACGTACGAATTGGGACGAAAAAACAGCGCAAAGGAAGAAAAGTGTCCCAAAACTGATGAAAACATTCGATTTTAGGCTCCGAAAATAGGCGCAGCCGAGCAAGTTGGCTTCCCCCATCGTAGAGCTCTCGGAGAGCTTTCCAACGGTATGCTGTGCGTCGCATAACTTTTTACGGACCAAAAGTTATGGGCACCGGAGCGATAGAGACCTGGTTCCAAGCCCTACGTCCTCGATTTGCAGGCCCAGCCTCTACATGAAACGAAGTTGTATTGCCCAAGGTGTTATGGGATTCGGTAATACAAATGTGATGGATTAGGTTATCGTCCTTTTCGCGACTGACGATGTACGATCCGAGACGAAAAAACAACGCAAAAGAAGAAAAGTGACCCAAAATTGATGAAAACATTCAATTTTTGACACCGAAAAAAGGTGCAGTCGAGCATGCTTGCTTCCCCCATCATAAAGCTCTCGGAGAGCTTTCCAACGGTATGCTGTGCGCCGCGCAACTCCTTAAGGATCAAGAGTTATGGGCACCGGAGCGACGGAGACCAGGTCCTAAACCCCACGCCCTCAGTTTGCGGGCCCAGCCTCTACGTGAAGCGAAGTTGTCTTGCCCAAGGTGCCGTGGGATTCGGTAATAGAAATGTGATGGATTAGGTTGTTGTCCTTTTCGCAGCGCACGACGTATGACCCGGGACAGAAAAGCAGCGCAAAAAAATAAAAGTGTCCCGAAACTGATGAAAATGTTTAATTTTGGGCTCTAAAAACAGGCACAACAGAGTAGGCTTGCTGCCTCTGTCGTAAAGCTCTCGGAGAGCTTTCCAACGGTATATTGTACGCCGCGTAACTCCTTACGGATCAAAAGTTATGGGCGCCGGAGCGACGGAGACATGGCCCCAAGCCCCACGCCATCGGTTTACGGGCGCAACCTCTACGTGAAGCGAAGTTGTCTTGACCAAGGTGCCATCGGATTCAGTAATAGAAATGTGATAGATTAGGTTGTTGTCCTTTTTGCGATTCGCGACGTACGATTCGGGATAAAAAAACAGCGCAAAAGAAGAAAAGTGTCCTGAAACCAATGAAAATTCTCGATTTTGGGCTCCAAAAATAGGCGGAGCCTAGCAAGCTTGCTACCCTCGTCGTAGAGCTCTCAGAGAGCTTTCCAACGGTATGCTGTCCGCTATGTAACTCTTTACGAATCAAAAGTTATGGGCACCGGAGCGACTGACACCTTGTCCCAAGCCCCACGCCCTCGGTTTGCGGGCCCAGCCTCTACGTGAAGCGTATATGTCTTGCCCAAGGAGTTGTGGGATTCGGTAATACAAATGTGATGGATTAGGTTGTTGTCCTTTTCACGACTGGCGACGTACATCCGGGACTAAAAAACAGCGCAAAACAAGAAAAGTGTCCCAAAATTGATGAAAACGTTCGATTTTGGGCTCCGAAAACAGGCACAGCCAAGCAAGCTTGCTTCCCCATTCGTAGAGCTCTCGGAGAGCTTTCCAACGGTATGTTGTGCGTCGCGTCACTCCTTACATATCAAGAGTTACGGGCACCGGAGCGACAGAGACCTGGTCCCAAGCCCCACGCCCTCGGTTTGCAGGCCCAGCCTCTACGTGAAGCGAAGTTGTCTTGCCCAAGGTGCCATGGGATTCGGTAATAGAAATGTGATGGATTAGGTTGTCGTCCTTTTCGCAGCGCATGATGTACGACCCGGGACGAAAAAACAGCGCAAAAGAAGAAAAGTGTCCCGAAACTGAAGAAAACGTTCAATTTTGGGCTCCGAAAATAGACGCAGCCGAGCAGGCTTGCTTCCCCTGTCGTAGAGCTCTCAGAGAGGTTTCAACGGTATGTTGTGCGCCGCGTAACTCCTTACAGATCAAAAGTTATGGGCAGTGGAGCGACGAAGACCTGGTCCCAAGCCCCACGCCCTTGGTTTGCGTGCCCAACCTCTATGTGAACTGAAGTTGTCTTGCCCAAGGTGCCATGGAATTCGGTAATAAAAATAAGATGGATTAGGTTATCGTCCCTTTCGTGGCTCACGACGTACGATCCGGGACGAAAAAATAGCGCAAAAGAAGAAAAGTGTCCCAAAATTGATGAAAACGTTCAATTTTTGGCCCCGAAAATAGGTACAGCCGAGTAGGCTTGCTTCCCCCGTCGTAAAGCTCTCGGAGAGCTTTCCAACGGTATGCTGTACGCCACGTAACTCCTTACGAATCAAGAGTTATGGGTACCGGAGCAACGGAGACTTGGTCCCAAGCCCCACGCCCTCGGTTTGCGGGCCCAACTTCTAAGTGAAGTGAAGTTGTCTTGCCCAAGGTGCCATGGGATTCGGTAATAGAAATATGATGGATTAGGTTATCGTCCTTTTCGTGCCTCACGACGTACAATCCAGGACGAAAAAAAAGCGCAAAAGAAGAAAAGTGTCACAAAATTGATGAAAACGTTTGATTTTTGGCTCCAAAAATAGGCACAGCCGAGCAGGATTGCTTCCCCCGTTGTAGAGCTCTCGGAGAGCTTTCTAATGGTATGCTGTGCGCCACGTAACTCATTACGGATCAAAAGTTATGGGCACCGGAGCGACGGAGACCTTGTCCCACGCCCCACGCCCTTGGTTTGCGGGCCTAGCCTCTACGTGAAGCGAAATTGTCTTGCCCAAGGTGCCGTGGGATTCGGTAATAAAAATGTGATGGATTAGGTTGTCGTCCTTTTCGCGGCTCACGACGTATGATCCGGGACGGAAAAATAGCCCAAAACAAGAAAAGTGTCCCAAAACTGATGAAAATTTTTCATTTTGGGATCCGAAAATAGGCGCAGCCGAGTAGGCTTGTTACCCCCGTCATAGAGCTCTAGAAGAGCTTTCGAACAGTATGCTGTATGCCGCGTAACTCCCTACGGATCAAAAGTTATGGGCACCGTAGCGACGGAAACCTGGTCCCAAGCCCCACACCCTCAATTTGCAGACCCAGCCTCTACGTGAAGTGAAGTTGTCTTGCCCAAGGTGTCGTGGAATTCGGTAATACAAATGTGATGGATTGGGTTGTCATCCTTTTCGCGTCTAACGACATACGATCCGGGATGAAAAAACAACGCAAAAGAAGAAAAGTGTCCTGAAATTGATGAAAACGTTCAATTTTGGGCTCTAAAAATAAGCACAGCCTAGCAGGCTTGTTTCCCCCCGTCATAGAGCTCTCGGAGAGCTTTCTAACGGTATGCTGTGCGCCGCGTAACTCCTTACGGATCAAGAGTTATGGGCACCGGAGCGACGGAGACTTGGTCCGAAGCCCCACGCCCTCAGTTTGCGGGCCCAGCCTCTACGTGAAGTGAAGTTGTCTTGCCCAAGGTTCCGTGGGATTCGGTAATGGAAATGTGATGGATTAGGTTGTTGTCCTTTTCGCAGCTCGCGACGTACGACCCGGGACGGAAAAACAACACAAAAGAAGAAAAGTATCCCAAAACTGATGAAAATGTTCGATTTTGGGCTTTGAAAACAGGCGCAACCTATTAGGCTTGCTTCCCCAGTCGTAGAACTCTCGGAGAGGTTTTCAATGGTATGCTTTGCGCCGCGTAACTCGTTACGGATCAAAAGTTATGGGCACCGTAGCGACGGAGACCTGGTCCCAAGCCCCATGCCCACGGTTTGCGGGCCGAGCCTCTACGTGAAGCGAAGTTGTCTTGCCCAAGGTGCCGTGGAATTCGGTAATAGAAATGTGATGGATTAGGTTGTCGTCCTTTTCGCGGTTCACGACGTACGATCCGAGACGGAAAAACACAGCAAAATAAGAAAAATATCCAAAAACTGATGAAAACGTTCGATTGGTGGCTCTAAAAATAGGCGCTGCAAGCCAGGCTGGCTGCACCCATCGTAGAGCTCTCGGAGAGCTTTCCAACGGTATGCTGTGCGCCGCATAACTTCTTACGGATCAAAAGTTATGGGCACCGGAGCGACAGAGACCTCGTCCCAATCCCTACGTCCTCGGTTTGCGGGCCTAGCCTCTACATGAAGCGAAGTTGTCTTGCCCAAAGTGCCGTGGGATTCGGTAATAGAAATGTGTTGGATTAGGTTGTCGTCCTTTTTGCGGTTTACGACGTACGATTTGGGACGGAAAAACAGCGTAAAAGAAGAAAAATATCCCGAAACTAATGAAAACGTTCGATTTTGTGCTCTGAAAATAGGAGCAACAGAGCAAGCCTGCTGCCCCCGACGTAGAGCTCTCAGAGAGCTTTCCAACAGTATGTTGTGCGCCTCGTAACTCCGTACGGATCAAAAGTTATGGGCGCCGGAGAGACGGAGACCTGGTCCTAAGCCCCACGCCCTTGGTTTGCGGGCCCAGCCTCTTCCTGAAGTGAATTTTCTTGCCCAAGGTGTCGTGGGATTCATTAATATAAATGTGATGGATTAGGTTGTCGTCCTTTTCGAGGCTTACGACGTTCGATCCGGGACGAAAAAACAGCGCAGAAGAAGAAAAGTGTCCCAAAACTGATGAAAACGTTCGATTTTGGGCTCCAAAAATAGGAGCAACAAAGTAGGCCTGCTGCCCCCGTCGTAGAGCTCTTAGAGAACTTTCCAATGGTATGCTGTGCGCCTCGTAACTCCGTACGGATCAAAAGTTATGGGCGCCGGAGAGACGGAGACGTGGTCCTAAGCCCCACGCCCTCGGTTTGCGGGCCCAGCCTCTACATGAAGCGAAGTTGTCTTGCCCAAGGTGCCATGGGATTTGGTAACATAAATTTGGTGGACTAGGTTGTCATCCTTTTCGAGACTGACGACGTACAATCCGGGACGAAAATACAGCGCAAAAGAAGAATAGTGTCCCAAAATTGATGAAAACGTTCGATTTTGGGCTCTGAAAATAGGCGCAACTGAGCAGTCTTGCTTCTCCCGTCGTAGAGCTCTCGGAGAGATTTCCAACAGTATGTTGTGCACCGCGTAACTCCTTACGGATCAAGAGTTATGGGCACTGGAGCGATGGAGACCTGGTCCCAAGCCCAATGCCCTCAGTTTGCGGGCCTAGCCTCTACGTGAAGCGAAGTTGTCTTGCCCAAGGTGCCGTGGGATTCGGTAATAGAAATGTGATGGATTAGGTTGTCGTCCTTTTCGCGGCTCACGACGTACGACCCGGGACGAAAAAAACAACGCAAAAGAAGAAAAGTATCCCGAAACTAATGAAAACGTTCAACTTTGGGCTCCGAAAATAGGCGCAGCATAGCAAGCTTGCTGCCCCTGTCGTAGAACTCTTGGAGAGCTTTCCAACGGTATGCTATGCGCCACATAACTCCTTACGGATCAAAAGTTATGGGCACCGGTGCAACGTAGACCTGGTCCTAAGCCCCATACCCTCGGTTTGCGGTCCCAGCCTCTACGTGAAGTGAAGTTGTCTTGCCCAAGGTGCCATAGGATTCGGTAATAGAAATGTGATAGATTAGGTTATTATCCTTTTCGCGGCTCACGACGTACAATCCGGGAATGAAAAACAGCACAGAAGAAGAAAAGTGTCCCGAAATTGAAGAAAACGTACAATTTTGGGCTCCGAAAACAAGCGCAGCCTGGTAGGCTTGCTGCCTCCGTCATAGAGCTCTCGAAGAGCTTTCCGACGGTATGCTGTACGCCGTGTAACTCGTTACGGATCAAGAGTTATGGGCACCGGAGCGACAGAGACCAGGTCCCAAGCCCCACGCCCTCGATTTGTGAGCCCAGCCTCTACGTGAAGCAAAATTGTCTTGCCCAAGGTGCCGTGGGATTCAGTAATACAAATGTGATGGATTAGGTTGTCGTACTTTTCGCGGCTGACGACGTAAGATCCGGGACGAAAAAACAGCGCAAAAAAAGAAAAGTGTCCCGAAACTAAAGAAAACGTTCAATTTTGGGATCCGAATAAAGGCGCAGCCGAGCAGGCTTACTGTCCTCATCGTAGAGCTTCCGGAGAGCTTTCCGACGGTATGCTGTGTGTGAGGCCCGTTCTCAATTTGCGTGCGATACCTCATTTCGGGTGTCCTAACATAGATTTGCGTGCCTTGACCTAGGTTTAAGAATCGTGTTTCGTTTCGTGTGTCTTGTGTTGAATTACGTGCATTTATTTAGGGTTGCGTGCATTTACTTGGGAAACGTGCATTCTTCTCGTAGTGCATGCCTTACCTCGTAATACATGCCCTAAACCTAGGAAAGTGTGCCCTCACGCTAATCAAGAAAGCATCTTACACGAAGCACTAGATTATTAATTAATCCTACAAACTCCACTAACTAATATTAAATTGCTAATTCAACTCACTAGAAGACGAATTTGCACCAAAAGCTAGACATTCTTTATTCTTTATTCTTTATTCTTTGCATATCCCAAACACACAATAAAATAAGTCTTGAACAAACAAAAAAATTCAGATTTTGCACAAGCCTTGGCCGACCAACTCTTGTCATTGTGCATGCATTCCAATTTCAAATTCTATTCCTAGACATCCTATGACAATCTATGACACAATGCATAAAAAATTTAGCTCAAAACTCTACCCAAAAGTTCCACCATCTCGACACAAGCTCCATGCCCATGCTAGACAATTCAAAAATGCTTCTTGAAGACACAAAAATCTGAAATTTACATGCTCAAGGCCGACACAAGCATCAATGCCCATCAAGCTTTCATTTTCTTTCATTTTCTCTCATTTCCTCCCATTCCTCTCTCATTCTTCTCTCTCTCTCGGCCCTAGCTGAAAATATGCTCTCCATAGCTAAGTTCTTCATCCTAAGGCTCTTCAAAACCTCCAAGCTACCAAGGAACTCGACCAAGCAAAGCTAGAGTGAAAGAGACGCACATGCAAGCTCATTGAACATCCATTTCGGCTTAGGTGAGTTTGTTAGCTTCCATTTCATTTTCTTCTTGTTCTAACCACATGCACCTAATAAGAACTTGGTTACTAAGCTAGGAAATTAGAGAAAATCGAGTGGTCTCTCGGCTAAGCAAGGAAAAGAGTCAATCTTGTGCATCCTCAAGAGTTTGTGCATCTTCTTTGTTGTTTTGCCAAGGTGAGGGCTAAAACTTCTTGAAAATCCTTCAAAAACCACATGCATGCCCTTAAATGTATATCTTTACTTCTGTACTTGTGATATATGTGTGTTCATGAGCTTTCGTAAACATGCATGGCAAGATATTTGGCTAGAATGTGATGATAGATGAAATCGGGTATGTGACAGCCTTCTGCCTTGTTGGTGTGAGGTTATTTTACCGGGTAAATGAGGTTGAAAATGAGTGAAAATTGGTAGATGACTAGTTTTTCCAGTTCTGAGAATTTTTCTTAGAAATAGGCCAAAGCTAATTTTGAATCTAATGTCCTCAAAATTGCAAAATATTAAAATGTGTCCAAATCTGGAAAATATGGGAAAATAAAGCAGGTTTTGGCAGATTCACTGTTCTTGTAGAACGAACCGGTTTTGACTTAATAAATCATATCCCAAATACCTGAAATTTGGTGTACAGCTATATTTTTCAGTTCTGGACATTTTTGTCAGAAATGGACTAAGGCTAAATCTGACCATAAGGCCCTAAAAAACGACAAGTATTGAAATGTGTGCAAATCTGGACAGGTTTTGCGTAGTCTCACTATTTTGGCTATAACTCTTGAACCCGAACTCCAAATGATGCGAGGTTTGTTTCTGGATTTAGTTAACTCTTTAATATTTAATTTGAAATTTTGTTTACTGGAATTGGAGTTTGTTTTCCTGTCTTAATGATTGTGAGAAAACAACCCATTGCAGTGAGGGTTTCACCTAGTGATATGCTTAGAAAAATTATTGTATCTTCTCTTGTTGTATTAAATGCTTGGGATTGTGGCATTGGGATGTTGTGTGGACTGTTTTGAATGTTTGAGGGTGTTTGAATTAATCAATGCATGGCTTGAGTCTAATTATGTGACGACTTAGGGCTTAATCGCACGGGTAAGCACGAACTGAAACCCTAGTGACTAGGTAAACTCGCTAAGTATTGATCCTATGAATATCGTGTTTAATTATGTAATTAGTAGGCTGCCCGTAGTTTCCCTTATAGCCCTAAATACGATTCCGATGATTACATGCTGACAAGTAGGCTTTTCTTGCACCCGGTCCCACGTAGATGTCGTTGCTTGTTGAATTATCTTATTATTTGATTACGTGAGCTTTGAAATGAGTTCTATGACTTGATTTACATGCGTTACATGGCTGCCTGTTTAATATTCATATAACTCCATGTACTTTACAAGTGAAATTATTTGTCATATCGTGCCTCGTGTGTTCACTTGTCAATGTGCAATTTTATGACTGCTCGGAGGCAACCTACTTTGTTGTCCTCCAAATGTGATATATTAAATGTCATAAATGTGCATTGCATACAAGGTTGCAACCTTTCATTCTGGCATGGTAGCGTTCACGCACACCGGGCGGCATCGGGCTTGCCGGTGCAACCGTGACTACCACTGTCCAATTCCCTCTCTCGCTTGGGGGCTAGACTTCCTCGGAGAGTTGGGTCGTAGGATTTCGGGGTACATCCGGAGTACACCCATTTGGCATGATAAGGGGATGATTTGAAGTCGACCGCAACAACTGATACTGGAAATGAATTGAGAGCAAAAGCTCACCGTATCTTTTTTACTATGTGTATAAGTCCTCTCGCTTGGTTCCTAGAGGACCTCGGGGAGGAAAGACGGGTAATTGTGTTCCTTTACTTTTACATTACGTTATGCACTTACTTGTGATATATTCATGCTTGCAAAAAAAAATAGGATTTTTCATAAGTTGAATCGAAAAATGAGTTGCAAAACTTATTTCTCGTTCCCCCTCGCTGAGTTCATAAGGACTCACCCTCTTTTATCATCTCAGGTGAAGAAGATCAGGAACATGTACCCGAGGACAACGTGCCTAACGATGATTCCTTGGAATGATTGCTTGCCCTACGTGCCTTGCTTAACTATGGACATTTTGTGAACAATGTGTTGCTCGAAGACTATTTCATTTCTTATGATGCTTATTATTGTATTGTAAAAGACCCCCGTTGTAATTTGGGGTCTAATTTTGGCTTGTACTGATCATAACTAGATAGACACTACTATGGTCATTTTTGCTATCGTTATTGGCTAGTATCTATCATAGGAATATGAAGTGTTAGGTAAGGATTAAGTAAAATGAACCTATCAAATCTTAAGCACGTACTTATTATTAAGCTAAGGTCAACAGGTACTTTTGTAACGAGGATTAACAAACAAACGAGACATAGTAACATGCTAAGTTATTAATCAAATGAGACTTCGAAATAACTAGTAGGTGTTTCGATTGCTGATAAATAGTAATCTTAGTTAGAAACGAAATTGAGAATGGAAATTTTGAGGCGTTTAGAGAATTAGGTCAAACTAAAGAGCCCAATTACAGCCGTTATGCTGCCGGTTTTTCGGAGAATTTGTGGAGTTTAGGCTAAAACATTAAGTGTTAAACCCTCTTGAACGATTAAGTATGTGATATGACTTGAATGTTTAGATCACACCCTAGTCTAACCTTCATAGGTCGGGTTGGGGCGTGACACCTTATAGAAGAATGGTATCAGAGCTTAGATTGCTTAAGCCAGGTTTAACTCTCGGACCTTGGGTAGAAGCCCTAAGGTTATTAGGATGACTTGTTTATGTGTGATAATGTTAATTGTGTTTTCTATGTTCTATGTGCTTATGTGACTAACATGTCCTAACTGTTTCTAGAACTGTGTGTTTATGTAAAATTGTATGTTGCATACCTTATACATTAAATTCTTGTCTTGTCGTATTCCAATGAATTATGCATTGTAATCTGTACCTATAGATGGCTGGCCCTAGTACCCGCACTACTAATAGGAGCGGTAAGCCCCAAGAGACCGAAGATGCTTATCAGACTAATCCCGGCATGGCTATGTTTAATATGATGGCGAATGCCATGGATCGCGTGTCACGAGTGATGGAACATCAAGATGCACGTGAAGCGAACAACAACAACAATAGGAATGATGGTAACCATGGGAGACATAGCAGAATGAGAGAGTTCCTTGACTTTCGCCCGTCCAAATTCCACGGGGAAGCTGATGATGAAAAGGAAGAGGTTTGGCTATCTGAGATCGAGAGGATTTTTAGACCACTTGACTATACTGATGAAGAAAAGGTGGAGTTCGCTGTGTTTCTGCTGTACGGGGATGCTGAGTATTGGTGGCACACTGTGGAGGTACTTTGGGAAACTGATCATACACCTCGTTTGTGGGGTAATTTCGTTAAGGCATTCAAGGAGAAATACGTACCTGCAGTTTCCAGGCATAGGCGGATTGAGGAATTCATGCACTTGAACCAGGGTAACATGACGGTGGCCCAATACGAGGCTTGTTTTGACCGGCTGTCCCACTATGCTCAATACATGGTCAGTACCCCTGAGGCGAAGATGTGAAAATTTAAGACTGGATTGAGGCCAGAGATTCAGGACCAGTTGGCTTCGCATGACTTCGATACCTATTCTGCTCTCCTTGCTGCTGCTTCCCGAGTTGAGAAGAGAAAACTTGATAGAGCCGGTTTGAGCCAGCTGAACAAGAAACCATACCAGCCTCCAGGTCAATAGAGGAAATTCCAGAGCCAAAGTCGTAGTTAGGGCCAGAGCCAGAACAGACCAGTTAATAATCGTGGCCCGACTAAAGCACCATCAGCCTCTTCCACCGCGGATCCACAGGTAGTTCACCTGCTACTCAGTCTATCAACTGTTCTTACTATGACAAGAAGGGTCATACCGAGGCCCAGTGCTGGAAGAAGTCAGGATGATGTGTGCGGTGTGGCAGTGATCAGCATCAGATCAAGGATTGCCCTAAATGGTAAGCAGGACAAAATCAAGTTATACCAGCTGGTAGAGGCAAGACTCCAGTTCTTAGAATTCAGGCTCGAGTTTATGCTATTGAGTGCGAGGAGCTTCCGGAGGAGACCGCTGTTGTTGAAGGTACATTCTTCATACTGAACCAACCTGTTAGGGTGCTAATTGATCCAGGTGCTACTCATTCATTTATTACTCCCTTATGTGTGCAACGTGTGAAACTACGAGTTGTATGTTTGCCTTACGAAGTAGAAGTTGGTACTCCGATGGGTTCTAAACTTGTTACTAGCTCAGCTTGTAAAGCATGTAAAATCCAAATTAAGGATAGGGAATTCTCAGCCAATCTTATTGAATTACCCTTTCGAGACTATGAAGTCATCTTAGGGATGGACTAGTTGGCAAAGCATCATGCCCAACTAGATTGCCGGACGAAGATTGTAACATTCCAGATACCTAGTCAACCAAAATTGGAAGTCATGGGTCGAAGAGACTTCACCGGGAGTTCCATCATTTCATCTACAAAAGCAGTGAAGTCTTTAAGAAAGGGATGTAGTGGATACTTAGTTTACCTCATCAACAAGCCATCGGATAAAGCTAAGTTGGAGGAGATGCCAGTGATTAAGGATTATGCGAATGTGTTTCCAGAAGAATTGCCCGGTTTACCCCCAAATCAGAAGATCGAGTTCATTATAGAATTATTGCCTGGCACCCAGCCGATATCTAAAGCTCCCTATCGTATGGCGCCGGCCGAGCTACAAGAATTGAAGGACCAATTGCAAGGATTGTTGAAGAAGGGGTTTGTTCAACCAAGTTCTTCTCCATGGGGTGCGCTAGTCCTATTTGTAAAGAAGAAAGACAGAACACTGAGACTATGCATCGATTACTGAGGATTGAATCAAGTGACTGTCAAGAATAAATACCCACTTCCACTGATCGGCGAGTTGTTTGATCAACTTCAGGGAGCTAAAGTGTATTCGAAGCTCGACTTGAGGCAAGGGTACTATCAGTTGCGGATCAAAAAGGATGATGTGCCTAAAACGGATTTTAGGACGAGATATGGGCATTATGAATATGTGGTAATGCCATTTGGACTAACTAATGCCCTTGCAGCTTTTATGGACTTGATGCACAGGGTGTTTCAACCCTACTTGGACCAATTTGTAGTGATCTTCATTGATGATATCTTGGTATACTCGAAATCCGAGGCTGAGCATAAACAACATCTGCGATTGGTATTGCAGAAACTTTGAGAGCATCAATTGTATGTGAAGTTTAGCAAATGTGAATTTTGGTTGCAGCAGATTGCATTTTTTGGGCACATCATATCCCAAGAGGGAATAGCAGTGGATCCAGCAAAGATAGAAGCGGTGATGTCTTGGAAGAAGTCGGAAAATGTTACGGAGGTTCGGAGTTTTCTTGGTCTAGCCGGCTATTATCGGAGGTTCGTGAAGGATTTCTCAAAGATTGCAGGACCGCTTACAAAGCCCACTCAGAAGAAAACAAAGTTCGTATGGGATGGCAAGTGTGAGAACAACTTCCAAGAATTGAAGAAAAGATTGACTACCGCACCTATTCTTGCATTGCCTGAAGGGAGTCAAGGTTTTGTAATCTATAGCGATGCTTCGAAGGAAGGACTGGGTTGTGTGTTGATGCAAAATGGTAGAGTGATTGCGTATGCTTCTAGGAAACCGAAGCCGTATGAATTGAACTACCCAACGCATGATTTGGAGCAGCGGCTTTTGTGTTTGCACTCAAGAAATGGAGGCACTATCTGTGGGGTAACAAGTTCGAGGTGTTTACTGATCACAAGAGCTTGAAATACTTGTTCTCACAAAAAGAGTTTAACATGAAGCAAAGACGGTGGATGGAGCTTTTGGATGATTATAACTGCACAATCAATTATGTGCCCGGTAAAGCAAATGTAGTTGCAGATGCCTTAAGTCGGAAAGCAAGCATGGCAAAACTGGAGGTTAAGGTGCAGGAGTTGTTGGATGAAGCATTTTTTTGGAAACCACAATTGACTCAAAAAGGGTTACTATTTGCCACTACACAAGTTCAATCGACCTTGTTGTTTGAATTACGAGAGGCTCAACAGAAGGACTAACAGTTTCAGAAGATAAAGAAAGCAACACAGATTTCAAGTTTCATGATGATGGTATTTGGAGGTTTAGGAATCGGATCTGTGTTCCTAATGAGCCAGAGCTGAAAAAGAAGATTCTTGAAGAAGCCCATAGTTCAAGATACACTATTCACCCCGGCGGAACAAAGATGTATCGGGATTTGAAGCAACACTATTGGTGGAATAACATTAAGAGAGAGATCGCGGAGTTTGTGGCACGGTGTTTGACTTTCCAGAGAGTCAAAGCAGAACATCAACGACCAGAAGGTTTACTTCAGCCATTGGAAATTCCTCAATGGAAATGGGAACATATAACAATGGACTTTGTCATGGACCTGCCCAGGTCACAAAAGGGTCATGACGCCGTATGGGTCATAGTGGATAGATTGACTAAGTCAGCGCACTTCTTACCAATGAACAAGGAGGATAGTCCTGAGAAATTAGGAGATATGTATGTGGCGGAGATTGTAAGATTGCACGGGATGCCTGTGAGTATTGTATCGGATAGGGATCCTCGTTTTACTTCCCGATTTTGGAAGAGTTTGCAAGAAGCCTTGGGAACGAAGTTGAGTTTCAGCACGGCTTATCACCCTCAGACTGATGGACAATCTAAGAGAACTATTCAGATTCTGGAGGATATGCTGAGGGCGTGTGTTTTAGACTTCGGGAAAGGTTGGGATAAATATCTGTCTTTAGTGGAGTTCGCTTATAATAACAGTTATCAGGCCACTATCGGAATGGCCCCATTTGAGGAATTATATGGACGTAAGTGTTGATCCCCAATTTACTGGGATGAAGTAGGTGAGGCGAAGACTTTTGACCCGACCCTTCTACTTGAACTTATGAAGACTGTTGATAATATCCACCTCATCCGAAAACGGATGCTTATCGCCTAAAGCAAGCAGAAAAGTTACGCAGACCGACGGAGACGGAGCCTAGAGTTTGAGGTCGGCAACAAGGTGTTCTTGAAGATATCACCTCGGAGGGGACTGATTAAACACGACAAGGGTGGAAAGTTGAGCCCGAGATTTGTAGGACCATTTGAGATAATTGAAAAGGTTGGCAAATTGGCGTATCGCCTGGCACTACCCCAAAACCTCTCCAATATTCACGACGTCTTTCATGTTTCGATGCTGCGGAAGTATCACCCTGATCCATCGCATATCTTGGAGCCAGAGCCGTTGCAGCTTCGGGAGAACTTGTCTTATGAAGGGAAGCCCATTCAGATCCTAGACCAGCAAGATCGGGAGTTGCGCAGCAAATCTATACCGACGGTGAAAGTGTTGTGGGATAATCATGGAGCTGAAGAAGCAATGTGGGAAAGGCGAGACCAGATGGAGCAACAGTATCCAGCTTTATTTCAAAGGTAATATTGAATTTCGGGACGAAATTCTTTTAAGGAGGGGAGGATGTGAGGCCCGATCTTGATTTGCGTGCGATACCTCGTTTCGTTTGTCCTAACCTAGATTTACGTGCCTTGACCTAGGTTTAAGAATCGTGTTTCGTTTCGTGTGCCTTGCGTTGAATTACGTGCATTAATTTAAGGTTGCATGCATTTACTTGGGAAACATGCATTCGTCTAGTAGTTCGTGCCTTACCTCGTAGTGCGTGCCCTAAACCTAGGAAAGCGTGCCCTCACACTAATCAAGAAAGTATCTTACACGAAGCACTAGATCATTAATTAATCCTACAAACTCCACTAACTAATATTAAATTGCTAATTCAACTCACTAGAAGACGAATTTGCACCAAAAGCTAGACATTCTTTATTATTTGCATATCCCAAACACACAATAAAATAAGCCTTGAACAAACAAAAAAATTCAGATTTTGCACAAGCCTTGGCCGACCAACTCTTGTCATTGTGCATGCATTCCAATCTCAAATTCTATTCCTAGACATCCTATGACAATCTATGACACAATGCATAAAAAATTTAGCTCAAAACTCTACCCAAAAGTTCCACCATCTCGACACAAGCTCCATGCCCATGCTAGACAATTCAAAAATGCTTCTTGAAGACACAAAAATCTGAAATTTACATGCTCAAGGCCGACACAAGCATCAATGCCCATCAAGCTTTCGTTTTCTTTCATTTTCTCTCATTTCCTCTCATTCCTCTCTCATTCTTCTCTCTCTCTCGGCCCTAGCTGAAAATATACTCTCCATAGCTAAGTTCTTCATCCTAAGGCTCTTCAAGACCTCCAAGCTACCAAGGAACTCGACAAAACAAAGCTAGAGTGCAAAAGATGCACATGCAAGCTCATTGAACATCCATTTCGGCTTAGGTGAGTTTGTTAGCTTCCATTTCATTTTCTTCTTGTTCTAACCACATGCACCTACTAAGAACTTGGTTACTAAGCTAGGAAATTAGAGAAAATCGAGTGGTCTCTCGGCTAAGCAAGGAAAAGAGTCAATCTTGTGCATCCTCAAGATTTGTGCATCTTCTTTGTTGTCTTGCTAAGGTGAGGGCTAAAACTTCTTGAAAATCTTTCAAAAACCACATGAATCCCCTTAAATGTCTATCTTTACTTCTGTACTTGTGATATATGTGTGTTCATGAGCTTTCGTAAACATGCATGGCAAGATATTTGGCTAGAATGTGATGATAGATGAAATCGGGTATGTGACAGCCTTCTGCCTTGTTGGTACGAGGTTATTTTACTAGGTAAATGAGGTTGAAAATGCATGAAAATTGGTAGATGACTAGTTTTTCCAGTTCTGAGAATTTTTCTTAGAAATAGGCCAAAGCTAATTTTGACTCTAATGTCCTCAAAATTGCAAAATATTAAAATGTGTCCAAATCTGGAAAATCTGGGAAAATGAAGCAGGTTTTGGCAGATTCACTGTTCTTGTAGAACGAACCAGTTTTGACTTAGTAAATGATATCCAAAATACCTGAAATTTTCTTTACAGCTCTATTTTTCAGTTCTGGACATTTTTGTCAGAAATGGACTAAGGCTAAATCTGAACATAAGGCCCTCAAAAACGACAAGTATTGAAATGTGTGCAAATCTGGACAGGTTTTGCGTAGTCTCACTATTTTGGCTATAACTCTTGAACCCGAACTCCAAATGATGCGAGGTTTGTTTCTGGATTCATTTCACTCCTTAAGATTTAATTTGAATTTTTTTTTACTGGAATTGGAGTTTGTTTTCCTGTCTTAATGATTGTGAGAAAACAGCCCATTGCAGTGAGGGTTTCACCTAGTGATATGCTTAGAAAAATTATTGTAGCTTCTCTTGTTGTATTAAATGCTTGGGATTGTGGCATTGGGATGTTGTGTGGACTGTTTTGAATGTTTGAGGGTGTTTGAATTAATCAATGCATGGCTTGAGTCTAATTACATGACGACTTAGGGCTTAATCGCACGGGTAAGCACGAATTGAAACCCTAGTGACTAGGTAAACTCGCTAAGTGTTGATCCTATGAATATCGTGTTTAACTATGTAATTAGTAGGCTGCCCGTAGTTTCCCTTATAGCCCTAAATACGATTCCGATGATTACATGCTGACAAGTAGGCTTTTCTTACACCCGGTCTCACGTAGATGTCGTTGCATGTTGAATTATCTTATTATTTGATTACGTGAGCTTCAAAATGAGTTCTATGACTTGATTTACATGCGTTACATGGCTGCCTGTTTAATATTCATATAACTCCATGTGCTTTACAAGTGAAATTATTTGTCATATCATGCCTCGCGTGTTCACTTGTCAATGTGCAATCTTATGACTGCTCGGAGGCAACCTACTTTGTTGTCCTCCAAATGTGATATATTAAATGTCATAAATGTGCATTGCATACAAGGTTGCAACCTTTCATTCTGGCGTGGTAGCGTTCACGCACATCGGGCGACATCGGGCTTGCCGGTGCAACCGTGACTACCATTGTCCAATTCCCTCTCTCGCTTGGGGGCTAGACTTCCTCGGAGAGTTGGGTCATAGGATTTTGGGGTACATCCGGAGTACACCCATTTGGCGTGATAAGGGGATGATTTGAAGTCGGCCGCAACAACTGATACTGGAAATGAACTGAGAGCAAAAGCTCATAGTATCCTTTTCACTATGTGTATAAGTACTCTCGCTTGGTTCCTAGAGGACCTCGGGGAGGAAAGACGTGTAATTGTGTTCCTTTACTTTTACATTACGTTATGTACTTACTTGTGATATATTCTTGCTTGCAAAAAAAAGGATTTTTCATAAGTTGAACCGAAAAATGAGTTTCAAAACTTATTTCTCATTCCCCCTCGCTGAGTTCATAAGGACTCACCCTCTTTTATTATCTCAGGTGAAGAAGATCAGGAACAAGTACTCGAGGACAACGTGCCTAATGATGATTCCTTGGAATGATTGCTTGACTATGGCCATTTTGTGAACAATATGTTGCTTGAAGACTATTTCATTTCTTATGATGCTTGTTATTGTATTGTAAAAGACCCCCATTGTAATTTGGGGTCTAATTTTGGCTTGTACTGATCATAACTAGATAGACACTACTATGGTCATTTTTGCTATCGTTATTGGCTAGTATCTATCATAGGAATATGAAGTATCAGGTAAGGATTAAGTAAAATGAACCTATCCAATCTTAAGTAGGTACTCATTGTTAAGCTAAGGTCAATAGGTACTTTTGTAACGAGGATTAACAAACAAATGAGACATAGTAACATGCTAAGTTATTAATCAAACGAGACTTTGAAATAACTAGTAGGTGTTTCAATTGGTGATAAATAGTAATCTTAGTTAGAAACGAAATTGAGAATGAAAATTTTGAGGCGTTTAGAGAATTAGGTCAAACTAAAGAGCCCAATTACAGCCGTTATGCTGCCGATTTTTCAGAGAATTTGTGGAGTTTAGGCTAAAACGTTAAGTGTTAAACCCTCTTGAACGATTAAGTACGTGATATGACTTGAATGTTTAGATTACACCCTAGTCTAAACTTCATAGGTCGGGTTGAGGCGTGACACTGTGCGC
Source organism: Ehretia macrophylla (assembly GCA_037974665.1). Lineage (NCBI taxonomy): Eukaryota > Viridiplantae > Streptophyta > Magnoliopsida > Boraginales > Ehretiaceae > Ehretia > Ehretia macrophylla. The sequence goes on from CM075777.1 coordinate 33,049,650, forward strand.
CGCGTAACTCCTTACAGATCAAAAGTTATGGGCACCGGAGCGACGGAGACCTGGTCCCAAGCCCCACGCGCTCGATTTGCAGGCCCAGCCTCTACGTGAAGTAAAGTTGTCTTGCCCAAGGTGCCGTGGGATTTGGTAATAGAAATGTGGTGGATTAGGTTGTCGTCCTTTTTTCGGCTGACGACGTACGATCTGGGATGAAAATACAATGGAAAAGAAGAAAAGTGTCTCGAAATTGATGAAAACATTTGATTTTGGGCTCCGAAAATAGGTGCAGCCGAGTAGGCTTGCTTCCCATGTCGTAGAGCTCTCGGAGAGATTTCCAACGGTATGCTGTATGCCGCGTAACTCCTTACGAATCAAGAGTTATGGGCACCGGAGCGATGAAGACCAGGTCCCAAGCCCCACGCCCTCAGTTTGCCGGCCCAGCCTCTACGTGAAGCGAAGTTGTCTTGCCCAAGGTGCCATGGGATACGGTAACAAAAATGTGATGGATTAGGTTGTCGTCATTTTCTCGGCTCACAAAAGTTATAGGCACCGGAGCAACGGAGACCTAGTCCCAAGCCCAACGCCCTAGGTTTGCGGTCCCAACCTCTACGTGAAGTGAAGTTGTCTTGCCCAAGGTGTCGTAGGATTCGGTAATAGAAATGTGATTGATTAGGTTATCGTCCTTTTCGCAGATCACGACGTTCAATTCGAGAATGAAAAATAGCGTAGAAGAAGAAAAGTGTCCCGAAATTGAAGAAAATGTTCAATTTTGGGCTCCAAAAATAGGCGCAACCGAGCAGGCTTGCTACCCACGTCATAGAGCTCTCGAAGAGCTTTCCTACGGTATGCTGTGCGCCGCGTAACTCATTACAGATCAAGAGTTATGGGCACCGGAGCGACGGAGACCTGGTCCTAAGCCCCACGCCCTCGGTTTGCGGGCCCAACCTCTACGTGAAGTGAAGTTGTCTTGCCCAAGGTGCCATGGGATTTAGTAATACAAATGTGATGGATTAGGTTGTCGTCCTTTTCGCGGCTGACGACGTATGATCCGGGACGAAAAAATAGCACAAAAGAAGAAAAGTGTCCCGAAACTGAAGAAAACGTTCAATTTTGGGCTCCGAATACAGGCGCATCCTAGCAAGCTGGCTGCACCCGTTGTAGAGCTCTCAGATGGCTTTCCAACAGTATGCTGTGCGCCGCATAACTCCTTACGGATAAAAAGTTATGGGCACCGGAGCGATGGAGACCTGGCCCCAAGCCCCACGACCTCGGTTTGCGGGCCCAGCCTCTAAGTGAAGCAAAGTTGTCTTGCCCAAGGTGTCGTGGGATTCGGTAATACAAATGTGATGGATTAGGTTGTCGTCCTTTCCGGGGCTGACGACGCACGATCCGGGACGGAAAAATAGCGCAAAAGAAGAAAACTGTTCCAAAATTGATGAAAACGTTTGATTTTGGGCTCTGAAAATAGGCGCAACCTAGCAGGCTTGCTACCCCCGTCGTAGAGCTCTCGGAGAGCTTCCCAACAGTATGCTATGCACCGCGTAACGCTTTACGGATCAAAAGTTATGGGCACTGGAACGACAGAGACCTAGTGCCAAGCCCCACGCCCTCGGTTTGCTGGCCCAGCCTCTACGTGAAGCGAAGTTATCTTCCCCAAGGTGCCATGGGATTTAGTAATAGAAATGTGATGGATTAGGTTATCGACCTTTTCGCGGCTCACAACATACGATCCGTGACAGAAAAATAGTGCAAAAGAAGAAAAGTGTTCCAAAATTGATGAAAACGTTCGATTTTGGGCTCTAAAAATAGACGCAGCCTAGCAAACTCGCTGCACCTATTGTAGAGCTCTCTGAGAACTTTCCAGCAGTATGCTTGCACCGCGTAACTCCTTACGGATAAAAAGTTATGGGCACCGAAGCGACGGAGACCATGTCCCAAGCCCCACGCCCTCGGTTTGCAGGCCCAGCCTCTAAGTGAAGCGAAGTTGTCTTGCACAAGGTGTTGTGGGATTCGGTAATACAAATGTGATAGATTAGGTTGTCGTCCTTTCCGGGGCTGACGACGTACGATCCGGGATAGAAAAACAGCGCAAAAGAAGAAAAGTGTCTCGAAATTGATGAAAACGTTTGATTTTGGGCACCAAAAATAAGTGCAACCGAGCAGGCTTGCTTCCCCCATCGTAGAGCTCTCGAACAGCTTTCCAACGGTATGCTGTGCGCTGCTTAACTCCTTACGGATCAAGAGTTATGGGCACCGGAGCGACAGAGACCTAGTCCTAAGCCCCACACCCTCGGTTTGTGGGCCCAGCCTCTACGAGAAGCGAAGTTGTATTGCCCAAGGTGTCGTGGGATTCGGTAATCGAAATGTGATGGATTAGGTTGTCGTCCTTTTCGCAGCCCACGACGTACGACCCGAGACGGAAAAACAGCGCAAAAAAAGAAATGTGTCCTGAAACTGATGAAAACGTTCAATTTTGTGCTCCGAAAACAAGCGCAACAGAGCAAGCTTGCTGCCCCTGTCGTAGATCTCTCAGAGTGCTTTCCAACAGTATGTTGTACGCCACGTAACTCTTTAAGGATCAAAAGTTATAGGCGTCGGAGCGACAGAGACCTGGTCCAAAGCCCCACGCCCTCGGTTTGCGGGCCCAGCCTCTACGTGAAGCGAAGTTGTCTTGCCCATGGTGCTGTGGGATTGGGTAATAGAAATGTGATGGATTAGGTTGTCGTCCTTTTCGCGGTTGACGACGTACGATCCGAGACAAAAAAATAACTCAAAAGAATAAAAGTATCCCGAAATTGATGAAAATGTTCGATTTTGGGCTCTGAAAATAGGGGCAGCCTAGTAGGCTTGCTTCACCCGTAGTAGAGCTCTCGGAGAGCTTTCTTACAGTATGTTGTGCGCCGCGTAACTCCTTACGGATCAAGAGTTATGGGCACCGGAGCGACGGAGACCTGGTCCCAAGCCACACGCCCTCAATTTGCGGTCCCAGCCTCTACGTGAAGCGAAGTTGTATTGCCCAAGGTGGCATGGGATTCAGTAATAGAAATGGGATGGATTAGGTTGTTGTCCTTTTCACGGCTCACGACGTACTACCCGGGATGGAAAAATAGCACAAAAGAAGAAAAGTATTCCAAAACTGATGAAAATGTTCAATTTTGGGCTCCAAAAATAGATGCAACAGAGCAGGTTTACTGCCCCTGTCGTAGAGCTCTCGGAGAGCTTTCTAACGGTATGTTGTGTACCGCGTAACTCCTTACGGATTAAATGTTATGGGCACCAGAGCGACAGATGCCTGGTCCCAAGCCCCACGCCCTCGGTTTGCGGTCCCAACCTCTCCGTGAAGCGAAATTGTCTTGCCCAAGGTGTTGTGGGACACGATAATAGAAATGTGATGGATTAGGTGATCGTCCTTTTCGCGGCTCACGACGTACGATCCGAGAATTAAAAACAGCACAAAAGAAGAAAAGTGTCCCGAAACTGAAAAAAATGTTCAATTTTGGGCTATGAAAATAGGTGCAGCCGAGCAGGCTTATTTCCCCGGTCATAGAGTTCTCGGAGAGCTTTCCGACGGTATGCTGTGCGCCACGTAAATCCTTTCGAATCAAGAGTTATGGACATCGGAGCGACAGAGACCTGGTCCCAAGCCCCACACCCTTGGTTTGCGGGCCCAGCCTTTACGTGAAGTGAAGTTGTCTTGCCCAAGGTGCCGTAGGATTCGGTAATAGAAATGTGATGGATTAAGTTGTCATCCTTTTCGCGGCTGACGACGTACGATCCGGGACAGATATACAGCGCAAAAGATGAAAAGTCTCCAAAAACTGAAGAATACGTTCAATTTTGGGCTCCGAAAACAGGCGCAGCCGAATAGGCTTTCTGCCCCCGTCGTAGAGATCTCAGAGAGCTTTCCGACGGTATGCTATGCACCTTGTAACTCTTTACGGATGAAAAGTTATGGGCACTGGAGCGACGGAGACCTGGTCCCACGCCCCACGCCCTCCGTTTGCGGGCCCAGCCTCTACGTGAACCGAAATTTTCTTGCCCAAGGTACCATGAGATTCGGTAATAGAAATGTGATGGATCAGGTTATCATCCTTTTTGCGGCTCACAACGTCAGATCCGGGACGGAAAAAACAGTGCAAAAGAATAAATATGCCCCAAAACTAATGAAAATGTTCGATTTTGGGCTCCAAAAATAGGCGTTGCCGAGCAGGCTTGCTTCGCCGTCGTAGAGCCCTCGGACAGCTTTCCAACGGTATGCTGTGCGCCATGTAACTCTTTACGGATCAAGAGTTATGGGCACCGGAGCGACAGAGACCTGGTCCCATGTCACGCCCCAACCCGACCTATGAAGGTTAGACTAGGGTGTGATCTAAACATTCAAGTCATATCACGTACTTAATCGTTCATAAGAGTTTAACACTTAACGTTTTAGTCTAACTACACAAATTCTCTGAAAAACCGGCAGCATAACGGCTGTAATTGGGCTCTTTAGTTTGACTTAATTCTCTAAAGGCCTCAAAATTTCCAATCTCAATTTCATTTCTAACTAAGATGACTATTTATCATCAATCAAAACGCCTACTAGTTATCTCGAAGTCTCATTTGATTAATAACCTAGCACGATACTATGTCCCGTTTGTTTGTTAATCCTTGTTACAAAAGTACATGTTGGTCTTAGCTTAACAATGAGTACCTGCTTAAGATTGGATAGGTTCATTTTACTTAATCCTTACCTGATACTTCATAATCCTATGATAGATACTAGACAATAACGATAGTAAAAATGACCATAGTAGTGTCTATCTAGTTATGATCAGTACAAGCCAAAATTAGACCCCAAATTACAACATGGGTCTTTTACAATACAATAACAAGCATCATAAGAAATGAAATAGTCTTCAAGCAACATATTATTCACAAAATGGCCATAGTCAAGTAAGGCACGTAGGGCAAGTAATCATTCCAAGGAATCATCATTAGGCACGTTGTCCTCAGGTACCTGTTCTTGGTCTTCTTCACCTGAGATGTTAAAAGAGGGTGAGTCCTTATGAACTCAGTGAGGGGGAACGAGAAATAAGTTTTGAAACTCATTTTCCGGTTCAACTTATGAAAACCCTTTTGCAAACATGACATTATATCACAAGTAAGTACATAATGTAATGTAAGAGTAAAAGAACACAATTACCCGTCTTTCCTCCCCGAGGTCCTCTAAGGACCAAGCGAGAGTACTTATACACATAGTGAAAATGATACGGTGAGCTTTTGCTCTTAGTTCATTTTCAGTATCAGTTGTTGCGGCCGACTTCAAATCCTCCCCTTATCACGCCAAATGGGTGTACTCCGGATGTACCCCGAAATCCTACAGCCCAACTCTCCAAGGATGTCTAGCCCCCAAGCGAGAGAGGGAGTTGGACAATGGTAGTCACGGTTGCACCAGCAAGCCCGATACCGCCCGGTGTGCATGAACGCTACCACGCCAGAATGAAAGGTTGCAACCTTGTATGCAATGCACATTTATGACATTTAATATATCACATTTGGAGGTCAACAAAGTAGGTTGCCTCCGAGCATTCATAAGATTGCACATTGACAAGTAAACAAGCGAGGCACGATATGACAGGCAATTTCACTTGAAAAGCACATGGAGTTATATGAATATTAAATAGGCAGCCATGTAACGCATGTAAATCAAGTCATATAACTCATTTCAAAGTTCGCGTAATCAAATAATAAGATTATTCAACATGCAACGGCATCTACGTGGAACCGGGTACAAGAAAGGCCTACTCGTCAACAAGTAATCATCGAAATCATGTTTAGGGCTATGAGGGAAACTACGAGCAGCCTACTAATCACATAATTAAATACGATATCCATAGGATCAACACTTAGCGAGTTTTTCCTAGTCATTAGGGTTTCATTTCATGCTCACCCGTGCGATTAAGCCCTAAATTTTCACGTAATTAAACTCAAGCCATGCATTGATTAATTAAAACACCCTCAAGCATTCAAAACAGTCCACACAACATCCAAATGCCACAATCCCAAGCATTTAATACAACAAGAGAAGCTACAATAATTTTTCTAGGCATATCACTAGGTGAAACCCTCACTGCAATGAACTGTTTTCCCACAATCATGGAGACAAGCAAACAAACTCCAATTCCAGTAAACAAAATGTCAAATTAAATCTTAAGGAGTGAGCTAAATCCAGAAACAAACCTCGCATCATTTGGAGTTCGGGTTCAAGAGTTATAGCCAAAACAGTGAGACTACGCAAAACTGTCCAGATTTGTACACATTTCAATACTTGTCGTTTCTGAGGGCCTTAGGGTCAGATTTAGCCTTAGTCCATTTCTCACAAAAATGTCCAGAACTGAAAAATATAGCAGTACACCAAATTTCATGAAATTTGGATATCATTTAATAAGTCAAAACGGGTTCGCTCTACAGGAACAGTGAATCTGCCAAAACCTGCTTCATTTTCCTAGATTTTCCAGATTTGGACACATTTTTATATTTTGCCATTTTGAGGACCGTAGAGTCAAAATTAGCTTTGGCCTATTTCTATAAAAAAAAAATGCTCAGAATTGGAAAAAACTAGTCACCTACTAATTTTTATGCATTTTCAACATCATTTACCTGTTAAAAATCACCCCGCACCAACAAGATAGAAGACTGTCCCATACGCAATTTCATCTATCATCACATTCTAGCCAAATATCTTGCCATGTATGTTTACAAAAGCTCATGAACACACATATATCACAAGTGCAGAGGTAGAAATAGACATTCAAAGGCATGCATGTGGTTTTTAAAAGCTTTTCAAGAAGTTTTAGCCCTTACCTTAGCAAGACAACAAAGAAGATGCACAAGCTCTTGGTGAAGCACAAAGTTGATCTTTTTCCTTGCTTAGCCAAGAGACCACTTGATTTTCTCTAATTTCCTAGCTTAGTAGCCAAGTTCTTAGTAGGTGCATGTGGTTAGAACAAGAAGAAAATGAAATGGAAGCTAACAAACTCACCTAAGCCGAAATGAAAGTGCTATGAGCTTGCATGTGAGTTTCTTTTCTCCTAGCTTTGCTTGGTCGAGCTCCTAGCTTCTTGCATGTCTTGATGAACCATTGAGTGATGAACTTAATCTATGGAGAGAAGAATTTCAGCCAAGGCCGAGAAAGAGAGAGAAGAATGAGAGAAAGAGAGAATTTGAAAGAAAAATGAAGAGCTTGGTTGGGTATTGATGCTTGTCGGCCTAGGGCCTTGTAAAATCAGAACTTTGTGTCTTCAAGAAGCATTTTTGAATTGTCTAGTATGGGCAAGGGAATGTGTTGAGAATGGTGGAGCTTGGGTAGAGTTTTGAGCCAATTTTTTATGCTTTGTGTCATAATATGTCATAGAATTATCTAGGTTCAATTTGAATTATGGAAAGCATTGTAAAAGACCCCATGTGGTCGGCCAAGGCTTGTGCAAAGATCTGAATTTTTGTCATCTTTTGGAGTATTATTTAATTGTGTGTTTGGGATATGCAAAGAATAAAGAATAAAGAATAAGAATGTCTAGCTTTTGGTGTAATTTCGTCTTCTAGTGGGTTGAATTAGCAATTTAATATTAGTTAGTGGGATTTGTAGGATTAATTAATGACATAGTGCTTCGTGTAAGATGCTTTCTTGATTAAGGTGTGGGCACGCTTTCCTAGGTTTAGGGCACGCACTATGAGGTAGGGCACGAACTACGAAACGAATGCACGTTTTCCAAGTAAATGCACGCAATCTTAAATGAATGCACGTAATTCAATGCAAGGTACACAAAATGAAACACGATTCTTAAACCTAGGTCAAGGCACGTAAATCTAGGTTAGGGCACACGAAACGAGATATCACACACAAATCGAGGTCGGGCCTCACATCTTCCCCTCCTTAAAAGAATTTCATCCCAAAATTCAATATTACCTTTGAAATAAAGCTGGATACTATTGCTCCATCTGGTCTCGCCTTTCCCACGTTGCTTTTTCAACTCTGTGGTGATCCCATAACACTTTCACCATCGGTATAGATTTTCTGTGCAACTCCCGATCTTGCTGGTCTAGGATCCGAATGGGCTTCTCTTCATAAGACAAGTTCTCCCGAAGCTGCAATGGCTCTGGCTCCAAGATATGCGATGGATCAGGATGATACTTCCGTAGCATCGAAACATGAAAGACGTCGTGAATATTGGAGAGGTTTTGGGGTAGCTCCAGGCGATACACCAACTTGCCAACCTTCTCAGTTATCTCAAATGGTCCTACAAACCTCGGGCTTAACTTTCCACCCTTGCCGTGTTTAATCAGTCCCCTCCGAGGTGATATCCTCAAGAACACCTTGTCGCCGACCTCAAACTCTAGACTCCGTCTCCGTCGGTCTGCGTAACTTTTCTGCCTGCTCTGGGCGGTAAGCATCCGTTTCCAGATGAGGTGGACATTATCAACAGTCTTCATAAGTTCAGGTAGAAAGGTCGGGTCAAAAGTCTTCGTCTCACCTACTTTATCCCAGTAAATTGGGGATCGACACTTACGTCCATACAATGCCTCAAATGGGGCCATCCCGATAGTGGCCTGATAATTGTTATTATAAGCGAACTCCGCTAGAGACAGATATTTCTCCCAACCTTTCCCGAAGTCTAAAACACACGCCCTCAGCATATCCTCCAAAATCTGAATAGTTCTCTCAGATTGTCTATCAGTCTGAGGGTGATAAGTCGTGCTGAAACTCAACTTCGTCCCCAAAGCTTCTTGCAGTCTCTTCCAAAATTGAGAAGTAAAACAAGGATCCCTATCCGATACAATACTCACATGCATCCCGTGCAATCTTACAATCTCCGCCACATACATATCTCCCAATTTCTCAGGACTATCCTCCTTGTTCATCGATAAGAAGTGCGCTGACTTAGTCAATCTATCCACTATGAACCAAACGGCGTCATGACCCTTTTGTGACCTGGGCAGGTCCATAACAAAGTCCATAGTTATATGTTCCCATTTCTATTGAGGAATCTCCAACGGCTGAAGTAAACCTGCTGGTCGTTGATGTTCCGCTTTGACTCTCTGGCAAGTCAAACACCGTGCCACAAACTCCGCGATCTCTCTCTTCATGTTATTCCACCAATAGTGTTGCTTCAAATCCTGGTACATCTTTGTTTCACCGGGGTGAATAGTGTATCTTGAATTATGGGCTTCTTCAAGAATCTTCTTTTTCAGCTCTGGCTCATTAGCAACACAAATCCGATTCCTAAACCTCCAAATACCATCGTCATGAAACTTGAAATCTGTGTTGCTTTCTTTAATCTTCTGAAACTGTTGATCCTTCTGTTGAGCCTCTCGAAATTCAGACAACAAGGTCGATTGAACTTGTGTAGCGGCAAAAAGTAACCCTTTTCGAGTCAATTGTGGTTTCCACAAAAATGCTTCCTCCAACAATTCCTGCACCTTGACTTCTAGTTTTTCCATGCTCGCTTTCCGACTTAAGGCATCTGCAACTACATTCTCTTTACGGGCACATAATTGATTGTGCAGTTATAATCATCCAAAAGCTCCATCCACCGCCTTTGCCTCATGTTCAACTCTTTTTGTGAGAACAAGTATTTCAAGCTCTTGTGATCAGTAAATACCTCGAACTTGTTACCCCACAGATAGTGCCTCCATTTCTTGAATACAAACACGATAGCCGCTAACTCCAAATCATGCGTTGGGTAATTCAATTCATACGGCTTCGATTTTTTAGAAGCATACGCAATCACTCTACCATTTTGCATCAACTCACAACCCAGTCCTTCATTCGAAGCATCGCTATAGATTACAAAACCTTGACTCCCTTCAGGCAATGCAAGGACAGGTGCGGTAGTCAATCTTTTCTTCAATTCTTGGAAGCTGTTCTCACACTTGTCATCCCACACGAACTTTGTTTTCTTCTGAGTGAGCTTTGTAAGCGGTCCTGCGATCTTTGACAAATCCTTCACGAACCTCCGATAATAGCCGGCTAGACCAAGAAAACTCCGAACCTTCGTAACATTTTTCAGCTTCTTTAAAGACATCACCGATTCTATCTTCGCTGGATCCACTGCTATTCCCTCTTGGGATATGATGTGCCTAAAAAATGCAATCTGCTGCAACCAAAATTCGCATTTGCTAAACTTTGGATACAATTGATGCTCTCGAAGTTTCTGCAGTACCAACCGCAGATGTTGTTCATGCTCAGCCTCGGATTTCGAGTATACCAAAATATCATCAATGAAGATCACCACAAATTGGTCCAAGTAGGGTTGAAACACCCTGTGCATCAAGTCCATAAAAGCTACATGGGCATTAGTTAGTCCAAATGGCATCACCACGTATTCATAATGCCCATATCTCGTCCTGAAAGCCATTTTAGGCACATCTTCCTTTTTGATCCGTAACTGATAGTACCCTTGCCTCAAGTCGAGCTTCGAATACACTTTGGCTCCTTGAAGTTGATCAAACAACTCGTCGATTAGTGGAAGTGGGTATTTATTCTTGACAGTCACTTGGTTCAATCCTCGGTAATCGATACATAGCCTCAGCGTTCCGTCTTTCTTCTTTACAAATAGGACTGGCGCACCCCACGGAGAAGAACTTGGTTGAACAAACCCCTTCTTCAACAATCCTTGCAATTGGTCCTTCAATTCTTGTAGCTCTGCCGGCACCATACGATAGGGAGCTTTAGATATCGGTTGGGTGCCAGGCATGAATTCTATAATAAACTCGATCTCTCGATTTGGGGGTAAACTGGGCAATTCTTCTGGAAACAAATCCGCATAATCTTTAATCACTGGCATCTCCTCCAACTTAGCTTTGTCCGACGGCTTGTTGATGAGGTAAGCTAAATATCCACTACATCCTTTTCTCAAGGACTTCACTACTTTCGTAGATGAAATGATGGAACTCCCGGTGAAGTCTCTTTGACCCATGACTTCTAATATTGGTTGTCCAGGTATCTGGAATGTTACAATCTTCATCCAGTAATCTAGTTGGGGCATGATGCTTTGCCAACCAGTCCATCCCTAAGATGACTTCATAGTCTCGAAAGGGTAATACAATAAGATTGGCTGAGAACTCCCTATCTTTAATTTGGATTTTACATGCTTTACAAGCTGAGCTAGTAACAAGTTTAGAACCCATCGGAGTACCAACTTCTACTTCGTAAGGAAAACATACAACTCGTAGTTTCACATGTTGCACACATAAGGGAGTAATAAATGAATGAGTAGTATCTGGATCAATTAGCACCCTAACAGGTTGATTCAGTATGAAGAATGTACCTTCAACAACAGCGGTCTCCTTTGGAAGCTCCTTGCACTCAATAGCATAAGCTTGAGCCTGAACTCTAGGAATTGGAGTCTTGCCTCTACCTGCTGGTTTAACCTGATTTTGTCCTCCTTGCCATTTAGGGCAATCCTTGATCTGATGCTGATCACTGTCACACCGCACACATCGTCCTGACTTCTTCTAGCACTGGGCCTCGGTATGCCCCTTTTTGTCATAGTAAGAACAGTTGATAGACTGAGTAGCAGGTGAACTACCTGTGGATCCGCGGGTGGAAAAGGCTGATGGTGCTTTAGTCGGGCCACGGTTATTAACTGGTCTGTTCTGGCTCTGGCCCTGACTATGACTCTGGCTCTGGAATTTCTTCTGTTGACCTGGAGGCTGGTATGGTTTGTTGTTTGGCTGGCTTGAACTGGCTCTATCAAGTTTTCTCTTCTCAACTCGGGAAGCAGCAGCAAGGAGAGTAGAAAAGGTATCGAAGTCATGCGAAGCCAACTGGTCCTGAATTTCTGGCCTCAATTCATTCGTAAATTTCCACATCTTTGCCTCATGAGTACTCACCATGTATTGAGCATAACGGGACAGTCGGTCAAAGCGAGCCTCGTACTGGGCCACCGTCATGTTACCTTGGTTCAGGTGTATGAATTCCTCAATCCGCCTCTGCCTGGAAATTGCATGTACATATTTCTCCTTGAATGCCTTAACGAAATTACCCCATAAGCGAGGTGTATGATCAGTTTCCCAAAGTGCCTCCACAGTGTGCCACCAATGCTCAGCATCCCCGTGCAACAGAAACACAGCGAACTCCACCTTTTCTTCATCAGTATAGTCAAGTGGCCTGAAAATCCTCTCGATCTCAGATAGCCAAGCCTCTGCCTTTTCATCATCAGCTTCCCCGTGGAATTTAGACGGGCGAAAGTCAAGAAACTCCCACATTCTGCTATGTCTCCCATGGTTACCATCATTCCTGTTGTTGTTGTTGTTCGCTTCACATGCATCTTGATGTTCAATCACTCGCGACATACGATCCATGGCGTTCGCCATCATATTAAACATAGCCATGCCGGGATTAGTTTGATAAGCATCACCGGTCTCTTGGGGCTTACCGCTCTTATTAGTAGTGCAGGTACTAGGGCTAGCCATCTATAGGCACAAATTACGATGCACAATTTATTAGAATACGACAAGACAAGAATTTAATGCATAAGATATGCAACATATAATTTTATATAGATACACAATTCTAGAAACAATTAGGTCATGTTAATCACATAAGCACATAGAAATAGAGAAGCCACAATTGATATTGTCACACAATAACATATAAACAAGTCATCCTAATTACCTCAGGGCTACTACCCACGGTCCGAGAATTAAACCCGACTTAAGCAATCTAAGCTCTGATACCATTCTTCTATAAGGTGTCACGCCCCAACCCGACCTATAAAGGTTAGACTAGGGTGTGATCTAAACATTCAAGTCATATCACGTACTTAATCGTTCATGAGAGTTTAACACTTAACGTTTTAGTCTAACTCCACAAATTCTCCGGAAAACCAGTAGCATAACGACTGTAATTGGGCTCTTTAGTTTGACTTAATTCTCTAAAGGCCTCAAAATTTCTAATCTCAATTTCATTTCTAACTAAGATGACTATTTATCATCAATCGAAACGCCTACTAGTTATCTCGAAGTCTCGTTTGATTAATAACCTAGCATGATACTATGTCTCATTTGTTTGTTAATCCTCATTACAAAAGTACCTGTTGGTCTTAGCTTAACAATGAGTACCTGCTTAAGATTGTATAGGTTCATTTTACTTAATCCTTACCTGATACTTCATAATCCTATGATAGATACTAGACAATAACGATAGCAAAAATGACCATAGTAGTGTCTATCTAGTTATGATCAGTACAAGCCAAAATTAGACCCCAAATTACAATGGGGGTCTTTTACAATACAATAACAAGCATCATAAGAAATGAAATAGTCTTCAAGCAACATATTGTTCAAAAAATGGCCATAGTCAAGCAAGGCACATAGGGCAAGCAATCATTCCAAGGAATCATCATTAGGCACGTTGTCCTCAGGTACCTGTTCCTGGTCTTCTTCACCTAAGATGATAAAAGAGGGTGAGTCCTTATGAACTCAGGGAGGGGGAACGAGAAATAAGTTTTGAAACTCATTTTCAGGCTCAACTTATGACAACCCTTTTGCAAGATGACATTATATCACAAGTAAGTACATAATGTAATGTAAGAGTAAAAGAACACAATTACCCGTCTTTCCTCCCCGAGGTCCTTTAGGGACCAAGCGAGAGTACTTATACACATAGTGAAAAGGATACGGTGAGCTTTTGCTCTTAGTTCATTTCCAGTATCAGTTGTTGTGGCCGACTTCAAATCATCCCCTTATCACGCCAAATGGGTGTACTCCGAATGTACCGCGAAATCCTATGACCCAACTCCCCGAGGAAGTCTAGCCCCCAAGCGAGAGAGGGAATTGAACAATGGTAGCCACGGTTGCATCGGCAAGCCCGATGCCGCCCGGTGTGCGTGAAAGCAACCATGCCAGAATGAAAGGTTGCAACCTTGTATGCAATGCACATTTATGACATTTAATATATCACATTTGGAGGTCAACAAAGTAGGTTTCCTCCGAGCAGTCATAAGATTGCACATTGACAAGTAAACAAGCGAGGCACGATATGACAGGCAATTTCACTTGAAAAGCACATGGAGTTATATGAATATTAAACGGCCAGCCATGTAACGAATGTAAATCAAGTCATATAACTCATTTCAAAGTTCACGTAATCAAATAATAAGAATATTCAACATGCAACGACATCTACGTGGAACTGGGTGCAAGAAAGGCCTACTCGTCAACAAGTAATCATCGAAATCATGTTTAGGGCTATGAGGGAAACTACGGGCAGCCTACTAATCACATAATTAAATACGATATCCATAGGATCAACACTTAGCGAGTTTTTCCTAGTCATTAGGGTTTCATTTCATGCTCACCCGTGCAATTAAGCCCTAAATTGTCACGTAATTAAACTCAAGCCATGCATTGATTAATTAAAACACCCTCAAGCATTCAAAACAGTCCACACAACATCCAAATGCCACAATCCCAAGCATTTAATACAACAAGAGAAGCTACAATAATTTTTCTAAGCATATCACTAGGTGAAACCCTCACTGCAATGGACTGTTTCTCACAATAATTGAGACAAGAAAACAAACTCCAATTCTAGTAAACAAAATGTCAAATTAAATCTTAAGGAGTGAGCTGAATCTAGAAAAAAACCTCGCATCATTTGGAGTTCGGGTTCAAGAGTTATAGCCAAAACAGTGAGACTACGCAAAATTGTCCAGATTTGCATACATTTCAATACTTGTCGTTTTTGAGGGCCTTAGGGTCCGATTTAGCATTAGTCCATTTCTGACAAAAATTTCCAGAACTGAAAAATCTAGTAGCACACAAAATTTCATGCATTTTGGATATCATTTACTAAGTCAAAACTAGTTCTTTCTACAGGAACAGTGAATCTGCCAAAACCTGCTTCATTTTCCCAGATTTTCCAGATTTGGACACATTTTTATATTTTGCGATTTTGAGGACCTTAGATTCAAAATTAGCTTTGGCCTATTTCTACAAAAAATTCTCAGAACTGACAAAACTAGTCATCTACCAATTTTCACGCATTTTCAACATCATGTACCTGTTAACAATCACCCCTTACCAACAAGACAGAAGACTGTCCCATACGCGATTTCATCTATCATCACATTCTAGCCAAATATCTTGCCATGCATGTTTACAAAAGCTCATGAACACACATATATCACAAGTACAGAGGTAGAAATAGACATTCAAAGCCATGCATGTGGTTTTTAAAAGTTTTTCAATAAGTTTTAGCCCTCACCTTAGCAAGACAACAAAGAAGATGCACAAACTCTTGGTGAAGTACAAAGTTGATCTTTTTCCTTGCTTAGCCGAGAGACCACTTGATTTTCTCTAATTTCCTAGCTTAGTAGCCAAGTTCTTAGTGGGTGCATGTGGTTAGAACAAGTAGAAAGTGAAATGGAAGCTAACAAACTCACCTAAGCCGAAATGAAAGTGCTATGAGCTTGCATGTGAGTTTCTTTGCTCCTAGATTTGCTTTGTCGAGCTCCTAGCTTCTTGCATGTCTTGATGAACCATTGAGTGATGAACTTAATCTATGGAGAGAAGAATTTTAGCCAAGGCCGAGAGAGAGAGAGAAGAATGAGAGAAAAAGAGAAATTGAAAGAAAAATGAAGAGCTTGGTTGGGTATTGATGCTTGTCGGCCTAGGGCCTTGTAAAATCAGAATTTTGTGTCTTCAAGAAGCATTTTTGAATTGTCTAGTATGGGCAAGGGAATGTGTCGAGAATGGTGGAGCTTGGGTAGAGTTTTGAGCCAATTTTTTATGCTTTGTGTCATAATATGTCATAGAATTGTCTAGGTTCAATTTGAATTATGCAAAGCATTGTAAAAGACCCCAAGTGGTCGGCCAAGGCTTGTGCAAAAATCTTGGAGTATTATTTAATTGTGTGTTTGGGATATGCAAAGAATAAAGAATAAAGAATAAGAATGTCTAGCTTTTGGTGCAATTTCGTCTTCTAGTAGGTTGAATTAGCAATTTAATATTAGTTAGTGGAATTTGTAAGATTAATTAATGACCTAGTACTTTGTGTAAGATGCTTTCTTGATTAACGTGTAGGCACACTTTCCTAGGTTTAGGGCACGCACTACGAGGTAGGGCATGAACTACGAGACGAATGCATATTTTTCAAGTAAATGCATGCAACCCTAAATGAATGCATGTAATTCAATGCAAGGTACACAAAATGAAACACAATTCTTAAACCTAGGTCAAGGCACGCAAATCTAGGTTAGGGCATACGAAACGAGGTATCGCACGCAAATCGAGGTCAGGCCTCACATCCCAAGCCCCATACCCTCAGTTTGCGGGCCCAGCCTCTACGTGAAGCGAAGTTGTCTTGCCATAGGTGCCGTGGGATTCGGCAATAGAAATGTAATGGATTAGGTTGTCGTCCTTTTTGCGGCTCACGACGTACGATTCGGGACGGAAAAACAACGCAATTGAAGAAAAGTGTCACGAAATTGAAGAAAATGTTCTATTTTGGATTCTGAAAACAGACTTAACAGAGCAGGCTTGCTACCCCTGTCATAGAGCCTTTGGAGAGCTTTCTAACGGTATGTTGTGCGCCGCGTAACTCCTTACGGATCAAAAGTTATGGGCATCGGAGCGACGGAGACCTTGTCCCAAGCCCCACGCACTCGGTTTGCGGTCCCAGTCTCTACGTGAAGCAAAGTTGTCTTGCCCAAGGTACCATGGGATTCGGTAATAGAAATGTGATGGATTAGGTTATCGTCCTTTTCGCGGCTCATGACATACGATCCGGGAATAAAAAACAGCGCAAAATATGAAAAGTGTCCCGAAATTGAAGAAAACATTCAATTTTGGGCTCTGAATATAGGCGCAGCTGTGCAGGCTTGCTGCCCACGTCGTAGAGCTCTCGGAGAGCTTTCCGACGGTATACTGTGCGCCGCGTAAATCCTTACAGATCAAGAGTTATGGGACCAGAGCGACGGAGACCTAGTCTCAAGCCCCACGCCCTCAGTTTACGGCCCCAGCCTCTACGTGAAGCGAAGTTGTATTGCCCAAGGTGCAATAGGATTCGGTAATAGAAATGTGATGGATTAGGTTGTCGTCCTTTTCGCAGCTCACGACGTACGGCCTGCTATAGAAAAACAGATCAAAAGAAGAAAAGTATCCCAAAACTGATGAAAACATTCGATTTTTGGCTCCGAAAATAGACGCAACAGAGCAGGCTTGCTGCCCATGTTGTAGAGCTCTCGGAGAGATTTCTAACGGTATGATGTGCACCGCGTAACTCCTTACGGATTAAAAGTTATAGGTACCGGAGTGACGGAGACCTGGTCCCAAGCCCCACGCCCTCGGTTTGTAGTCCTAGCCTCGACGTGAAGTGAAGTTGTCTTGCCCAAGGTGCCGTGGGATTCGGTAATAGAAATGTGATGGATTAGGTTATCATCTTTTCGCGGCTCACGACGTACGATCCGGGAATGAAAAATAGCGCAAAAGAAGAAAAGTGTCTTGAAACTGAAGAAAACATTCAATTTTAGGCTCCGAAAATAGGTGCAGCCGAGCAGGCTTGCTGTCCCGTCATAGAGCTCTCGGAGAGCTTTCCGACTGTATGCTGTGCGCCTCGTAAATCCTTATGGATCAAGAATTATGGGCACCGGAGCGACAGAGACCTGGTCCCAAGCCCCATGCCCTCGGTTTGCGGGCCCAGCCTCTACGTGAAGCGAAGTTGTCTTGCCCTAGGAGCCATGGCATTCGATAATACAAATGTGATGGATTAGGTTGTCGTCCTATTCGCGGTTCACGACGTACGATCAGGGATAGAAAAATAGCGCAAAAGAATAAAAGTATCCCAAAACTGAAGAATACTTTCAATTTTGGGCTCCACAAACAGGTACAGCCAAGCAGGCTTGCTGCCCCCATGGTAGAGATCTGAGAGAGCTTTCCGACGGTGTGCTATACGCCGCGTAACTCTTTACAGATCAAAAGTTATGGGCACTAGAGCGATAGAGACCTGGTCTCGAGCCCCACGCCCTCTGTTTGTGGGCCCAGCCTCTACGTGAAGCGAAATTGTCTTGCCCAAGGTACCGTGGGATTCGATAATAGAAATGTGATGGATCAAGTTATCGTCCTTTTCGCGGCTCACGACGTACGATCCGGGACGGAAAAATAGTGCAAAAGAAGAAAAGTGTCCCGAAACTGATTAAAACGTTCGATTTTGGGCTCTGAAATTAGGCCCAACCTAGCAAACTAGTTGCACCCGTCGTAGAGCTCTCGGAGAGCTTTCCAATAGTATCCTGTGCGCCGCGTAACTCCTTAAGGTGTTGTCGGATTCTGTAATACAAATGTGATGGATTAGGTTGTCGTCCTTTTCGGGGCTGACGACGTACGATCCGGAACGGAAAAACAACGCAAAAGAATAAATGTGTCCTAAAATTGATGAAAAAGTTTGATTTTGGGCTCAGAACACAGGCGCAGCCAAGCAGGCTTGATTCTCCCGTCGTAGAGCTCTCGGAGAGCTTTCCAACGGTATGTTGTGCACCATGTAACTCCTTACGGATTAAGAGTTATGGGCACCAGAGCGGTGGAGAACTTGTTCTAAGCCCCACGCCCTTGGTTTGCAGGCCCAGCCTCTACATGAAGTGAAGTTGTCTTGCCCAAGGTGCCATGAGATTCTATAATCGAAATGTGATGGATTAGGTTGTCGTCCTTTTTGCAGCTCATGACATACGACCTGGGACGGAAAAACAGCGAAAAAGAAGAAAAGTGTCCCGAAACTATTGAAAACGTTCGATTTTGGGCTCTGAAAATGAGCGCAACAGGGCAGGCTTACTTCCCCTATCGTAGAGCTCTCGGAGTGCTTTCCAACGGTATGCTGTGCGTCGTGTAACTCCTTGCGGATCAAAAGTTATAGGCGCCGGAGCGACGGAGACCTGGTCCCAAGCCCCACACCCTTGGTTTGCGGGCACAGCCTCTACGTGAACCGAAGTTGTCTTGCCCAAGGTGCCGTGGGATTTGGTAATAGAAATGTGATGGATTAGGTTGTCATCCTTTTCGCGGCTGACGACGTACGATTCGGGATGAAAAAATAGCGCAAAAGAAGAAAAGTGTCCCGAAATTGATGAAAATGTTCCATTTTAGACTCCGAAAATAGGCGCAGCCGAGAAGGCTTGCTTCCCCCGTGGTAGAGCTCTCGGAGAGCCTTCCAACAATATGTTGTGCACCGAGTAACTCCTTACGGATCAAGAGTTATGGGCACTGGAGCGACGGAGACCTAGTCTCAAGCCCCACACCCTCAGTTTGCAGGCCCAGCCTCTGCGTGAAGCGAAGTTGTCTTGCCCAAGGTGCCGTGGTATTCGGTAATAGAAATGTGATGGATTAAGTTATCGTCCTTTTCGCGGCTCACGACATACGATCCGGGAATGAAAAACTTCGCAAAAGAAGAAAATTATCCCGAAACTGATGAAAATGTTCGATTTTGCGCTTCGAAAATAGGCGCAGCAGAGTAGGCTTGTTGCCTTTGTCGTAGAACTCTCGGAGAGCTTTCCAACGGTATGCTGTGCGCCGCGTAACTCTTTACGGATCAAAAGTTATGGGCGCTGGAGCGACGAGGACCTGGTCCCAAGCCCCATACCCTTGGTTTGCGGGCCCAACCTCTACGTGAAGCGAAGTTGTCTTGCCCAAGGTGCCGTGGGATTTGGTAATAGAAATGTGATGGATTAGGTTGTCGTCCTTTTCGCGGCGCACGACGTACGATCCAGGATGGAAAAACAGTGCAAAAGAAGAAAAGTATCCCGAAAATGATGAAAACGTTCCATTTTGGGCACCGAAGACAGATGCAACAGAGCAGGCTTGCTGCCCCCGTCGTAGAGCTCTTGGAGAGCTTTCTAACGGTATGTTGTGCACCGTGTAACTCCTTACGGATCAAAAGTTATGGGCCCCGGAACGACGGAGACTTGGTCCTAGGCCCCACGTCCTCAGTTTGTGGTCCCAGCCTCTACGTGAAGCGAAGTTGTCTTGCCCAAGGTGCCGTGGTATTCGGTAATAGAAATGTGATGGATTAGGTTATCGTCCTTTTCGCGACTCACGACATATGATCCGGGAATGAAAAACAGCGCAAAATAAGAAAAGTGTCTCGAAATTGAAGAAAACATTCAATTTTGGGCTTCGAAAGTAGGCGCAGCCGAGCAGGCTTACTGCCCCCGTCGTAGAGCTCTCGGAGAGCTTTTTAACGGTATACTGTGCGCCGCGTAGATCCTTACGGATCAAGAGTTATGGGCACCGGAGCAACGAAGACCTGGTCCCAAGCCCCACGCCCTCGGTTTGTGGGCCCAGCCTCTACGTGAAGAGAAGTTGTCTTGCCCAAGGTGCCATGGGATTCGATAATACAAATGTGATGGATTAGGTTGTCGTCCTTTTCGCGGCTGACGACGTACGATATGGGACAGAAAAACAGCGCAAAAGAAGAAAAATTTCCCAAAACTGAAGAAAACGTTCAATTTTGGGCCCTGAAAATAGGCGCAGCTGAGCAGGCTTGCTTCCCCCATTGTAGAGCTCTCGGAGAGCTTTCCAACGGTATACTGTGCGCCGCGTAACGCCTTACGGATCAAGAGTTGTGGGCACCGGAGCAACAGAGACCTGGTCCTAAGCCCCACGCCCTGGGTTTGCGGGCCCAACCTCTACGTGAAGCGAAGTTTTCATTCCTAAAGTGCCATGGGATTCGGTAATAGAAATGTGATGGATTAGGTTGTCATCCTTTTCACGGCTCACGACATACAACTCGGGACAAAAAAACTGCTCAAAAGAAGAAAAGTGTCCCAAAACTGATGAAAACATTCGATTTTGGGCTCCAAAAATAATTGCAACAGAGCAGGCTTGCTGTCCCGGTCGTAGAGCTCTCGGAGAGCTTTCCAACGGTATGCTATGCGCCGCATAACTCCTTACAAATCAAAAGTTATGGGCGCCGGACCGACGGAGACCTAGTCCCAAGCCCCACGCCCTCGGTTTACGGGCCCAGCCTCTACGTGAAGCGAAGTTGTCTTGCCCAAGGTGCCGTGTGATTCGGTAATAGAAATGTGATGGATTAGGTTGTCGTCCTTTTCGTGGCTCACGACTTACGATCCGGGATAGAAAAACAACGCAAATGAAGAAAAGTGTCCCGAAACTATTGAAAACATTTGATTTTGGGCTCTAAAAAGAGGCACAGCTGAGCAGGATTGCTAACCCCATCATAGAGCTCTCAGAGAGCTTTCCAACTCTATGCTTTGAGCCACGTAACTCGTTACGGATCAAAAGTTATGGGTACTAGAACGATAGAGACTTGGTCCCAAGCCCCATGCCCTCGGTTTGTAAGCCCAGCCTCTACGTGAAGCGAAGATGTCTTGCCCAAGGTGTTGTGGGATTCGGTAATACAAATGTGATGGATTAGGTTGTCGTCCTTTTCGTGGCTGACGACGTACAATCCGGGACGAAAAAACATTGCAAAAGAACAAAAGTGTCCAAAAATTGATGAAAACATTCAATTTTGGGGTCGAAAAATAGGCGCAGATGAGCAGGCTTGCTTCCCCCGTCGTAGAGCTCTCAGAGAGCTTTCCAACGGTATGCTGTGCGCCGCGTAACTCCTTGCGGATCAAGAGTTATGGGCACCAGAGCGTCAGAGGCCTGGTCCCAAGCCCTACGCCCTCAGTTTGCGGTCCTAGCCTCTACGTGAAGCGAAGTTGTCTTGCCCAAGATGCCTTGGAATTCGGTAATAAAAATGTGATGGATTAGGTTGTCGGCCTTTTCGCGGCTCACGACATACAACCCGGGACCAAAAAATAGCGCAAAAGAAGAAAAGTGTCCCGAAACTGATGAAAACGTTCAATTTTGGGATCTAAAAACAGGCACAACTGAGCAGGCTTGCTACCACCATCATTGAGCTCTCGGAGAGCTTTCCAACGGTATGCTGTGCGCCACGTAACTCCTTACGGATCAAAAGTTATGGGCACCGAAGCGACGGAGACCTGGTCCGAAGCCCCACGCCCTCGGTTTGTGGTCCCAGCCTCTACGTGAAGCGAAGTTGTCTTGCCCAAGCTGCCATGGGATTCGGTAATCGAAATGTGATGGATTAGGTTATCGCCCTTTCGTGGCTCACGACGTACGATCCGGGAATAAAAAGCAGCGCAAAAGAATAAAAGTATACGGAAACTGAAGAAAATGTTCAATTTTGGGCTCCAAAAATAGGAGCAACCGAGCAAGCTTACTGCCCCCATCGTAGAGTTCTCGAAGAGCTTTTTCGACGGTATGCTGTGCGCCGCGTAACTCCTTACCGATCAAGAGTTGTGGGCACCGGAGCGACGGAGACCTGGTCCCAAGCCCACACCCTCGGTTTGCGGGCCCAGGCTCTACATGAAGCGAAGTTGTCTTGCAAAAGGTACCATGGGATTCGGTAATACAAATGTGATGGATTAGGTTGTCGTCCTTTTCACGGCAGAGGACGTACAATCTGGGACGGAAAAATAGTGTAAAAGAAGAAAAGTGTCCCAAAACTAAAGAAAATGTTCAATTTTGGGCTCCAAAAATAGGTGCAGCCGACTAGGATTGCTTCCCCTGTCGTAGAACTTTCGGAGAGCTTTCCAACTGTATGCTGTGCACCGCGTAACTCCTTACGGATCAAAAGTTATAGGCACCAGAGCGACGGAGACCTGGCCCCAAGCCCGACGCCCTCGGTTTGTGGGCCCATCCTCTACGTGAAGCGAAGTTGTCTTGGCCAAGGTACTGTGGGATTTGGTAATAGAATTGTGACAGATTACGTTGTTATTCTTTTCGCGGCTCACGATGTACGACCCGGGATGAAAAAACAGCGCAAAAGAGGAAAAGTGTCCCAAAACTGATAAAAATGTTCAATTTTGGGCTCTGAAAATAGGCAGAACCGAGCAGGCTTGCTACCCTCGTAATAGAGCTCTCGGAGAGCTTTCCAACGGTATGCTGTGCACCGCGTAACTCCTTACGAATCAAAAGTTATGGTTACCGTAGCGACGGAGACCTTGTCTCAAGCCCCACACCCTCGATTTGCTGTTCCAGCCTCTACGTGAAGGGAAGTTGTTTTGCCCAAGGTGCCATGGGATTCGATAATTGAAATGTGATGGATTTGGTTGTCATCCTTTTCGCGGTTCACGACGTACGATCCGGGACGGAAAAACAGAGCAAAAAAAGAAAAGTGTCCCAAAATTGATGAAAACGTTCGATTTTGGGCTTCAAAAATAGATGTAGCCAAGCAAGCTTGCTGCCCCCGTCGTAAAGCTCTCAGAGAATTTTACAACGGTATGTTGTGCGCCGCGTAACTCCTTACGAATCAAAAGTTATGGGCATTGTAGCAGCGGAGACCTTGTCCCAAGCCCTACGCCCTCAATTTGCGGGCCTAGCCTCTACGTGAAGTGAAGTTATCTTGCCCAAGGTGCTGTGGGATTCGGTAATAGAAATGTGATGGATTAGGTTATTGTCCTTTCGTGGCTCACGACTTACGATCCGGGAATGAAAAACAGCGCAAAAGAAGAAAAGTGTCCGGAAACTGAAAAAAATGTTGAATTTTGGGCTTCAAAATTAGGCGTAGCCGAGCAAGCTTACTGCCCCCGTCGTAGAGCTCTCGAAGAGTTTTCCGATGGTATGCTGTGCGTCGCGAACTCCTTACGGATCAAAAGTTATGGACAACTGAGCGACGGAGACCTGGTCCAAAACCCCACGCCCTCGGTTTGCGGGCCCAACCTCTACGTGAAGCGAAGTTGTCTTGTCCAAGGTGCCGTGGGATTCGGTAATAGAATTGTGACGGATTAGGTTGTCGTTCTTTTCGCGGCTCACGATGTATGACTCGGGACGGAAAAACAGCGCAAAAGAAGAAAAGTGTCCTGAAACTGATGAAAACGTTTGATTTTGGGCTCCGAAAACAGGCACAACTCAGTAGGCTTGCTACCCCTGTCATAGAGCTCTCAGAGAGTCTTTCAACGGTATGATGTGCGCCGCGTAACTCCTTACGGATCAAAAGTTATGGGCACCGTAGCGACGAAGACCTTGTCCCAAGCCCACGCCCTCGATTTGCGGGCCCAGCCTCTACGTGAAGCGATGATGTCTTTCCCAAGGTGCTGTGGGATTCGATAATTGAAATGTGATGGATTTGGTTGTCATCCTTTTTGCGGTTCACAATGTACGATCCGAGATGGAAAAACAGCGCAAAAATAAAATGAAAAGTGTCCCAAAATTGATGAAAATGTTCGATTTTGGGCTCCAAAAATAGGCGTAGCCGAGCAAGCTTGCTACCCCAGTCGTAGAGCTATCGGAGAGCTTTCCAACGGTAAGCTATGCTCCGCGTAACTCTTTACGGATCAAAAGTTATGGGCACCGGAGCAACAGAGACCTGGTCGCAAGCCCCACACCCTCAGTTTGCGGGCCAAGCCTCTACGTGAAGCGAAGTTGTCTTGCCCAAGGTGCTATGGGATTCGTTAATAGAAATGTGATGGATTAGGTTATCGCCCTTTTCGCCGCTCATGACGTACGATCCGGGACGAAAAAATAGCGCAAAAGAAGAAAAGTGTCCCGAAACTGATGAAAACGTTTGATTTTGAGCTCTGAAAATATGCGCAGCCTAGCTAGCTGGCTGCACCCATCGTAGAGCTCTCGGAGAGCTTTCCAACGGTATGCTGTGCGCCGCGTAATTCCTTAAGTTATGGGCACTGGAGTGACGAAGACCTGGTCCCAAGCCCCACGTCCTCGGTTTGCGGGCCCATCCTCTACGTGAAGTGAAGCTGTCTTGCCCAAGGTGTCGTGGGATTCGGTATACAAATATGATGGATTAGGTTCTCGTCCTTTTTGCGGCTGACGATGTACGATCCGGGACGGTAAAACAACGCAAAATAAGAAAAGTGTCCCGAAATTGATGACAACGTTCAATTTTGGGCTTCGAAAATAGGCGCGTCGAGCAGGCTTGCTATCCTCGTCGTAGATCTCTCGGAGAGCTATCCAACGGTATGCTGTGCGCTGCGTAACTCCTTACGGATCTAAAGTTATGGGCACCGGAACGACGGAGACCTGGTCTCAAGCCCCACGCCCTCGGTTTGGGGGCCCAGCCTCTACGTGAAGCGAAGTTGTCTTGCCCAAGGTGCCATGGGATTCGGTAATAGAAATGTGATGGATTAGGTTGTCTTCTTTTTCGCGGTTCACGACGTACGACCCGGGACGAAAAAATAGCGCAAAAGAAGAAAAGTGTCCCGAAACTATTGAAAACGTTCGATTTTGGGCTCCAAAAATAGGCACAACTGTGAGGCCCGACCCCGAATAACGTTTCTTACCTCGATTTACGTGCCTTAGACCCAGAACTGTATGACCTACCTTGGATTACATGCCATGTCTTGGTTTTCATGCACGCCTTGTCATACTTGCCTTGACCTAGAATTGTGTGCCCTAATCCTCGACTTACGTGCCCTGACTTCGATTTATGTGCGATACCTCAATTTGTGTGCACTGACCTTGAACTACGTGCCCTAACCTAGGTTTAAGAGTCGTACCTCGATTTACGTGCATTGCATTGAATTATGTGCCTTGCATTGGTTTACATGCATTCACTTAGGGTTGCGTGCATTTGCATTGGAATTCGTGCATTTATCTTGAAGTACGTGCCTTACCTCGTAGTTTATGTCTACCTCGTGATTCGTGCCCCGAATTGATTTCTGTGCGTGTCTTGTAGTGCGTGCCCTAGACCTAGAAAAGCGTGCCTGCACGCTAACCAATAAATAATCCTACACAAAGCACTAGACTATAAAATAATCCTACACAATCCACTAACAAATATTATATTCCTAATTCAAATTCTCTACAAACTCAACTAATAATAAAAAAACACTAAACTATTCTTATATTTCCCACTATCTATTATTCTATTCATAATTCAAACTCATCAACAAACATTCATATATTTTATTCTACCTAGATTCCCTAATTTCCCAACATTCCTATGACAACACAAGACACCATGCTACCTAGGATAGACAAAACAAAAACAAACATATTTTAAACACTCAATATTCCTCACAAAGCACAAGAATGCATAAAAAATACACACCACACACTACCTTAGCCCTCATTTTTGACCAAGGCACCCAAATACAATTAAAATTCAGATTTTACATCAAATACATCTCACACATGCTCTCTTAACTCACCAAAATCGAGCACACACACACACACACAAAAACTTTACTTTTCCTCACAAACTCTCTCATTCTCTCTCCTTCTCTCTCATTTTCGACCATGACATCCCCTTGAGCATTCAAGACTCCTAACAACTCTCTAAGACTCTCCCAAGCTCGGCCATTGCAAGCACAAGCAAGGCAACTAGCTCAAAAACGCACATAAGCTCACAAAACTCATCATTTTCGGCCTAAGGTAAGTCTTGATAGTTTTCTTCCATTTCTTTTGGTTTCACACACATGCACACCTTCCTCACATGCTAACTAAGTTAGAAATTAAGGGACGACAAGCCATCTCTCGGCCAAAGCAAAGAAGAAGCTCCCTTTGTGCATTTTGAAGAGCATTTGTGCTCATTTGCTAAATCTTCAAAGAGGTGAGGGCTAAAACTCTTTTAAAAGCTTTCAAAAACCACATGCATGCCTTCATATGTCTATTTTTACCTCTGTACTTGTGGTATATGTGTGTACATGAGCTTTTGTAACCATGCATGGCAAGATATTTAGCTAGAACTTGAAGATAAGTAAAATCGCGAAAATGGAAGATTTCTGACTTGTTAGAGCGAAGTGAATTTATCCTGGTAAATGATGTTGAAAATTCATGAAAATTGGTAGGTGACTAGTTTTTCTAGTTCTGAGAAGTTTTTGTAGAAATAGGCCAAGGCCAATTTTGACTCTAAAGCTTCCAAAATGGTAAAATATCGAAAGGTGTCTAAATCTGGAAAATCTGGAAATATGAAAGAGGTTTCTGGAAGATTACTGGCTCAGTAGAACGAAGCATTTTTGACCTAGTAATTGTTGGTGAAATTGCATGAAAATTGGTAGGTTTCTAGATTTTGCAGTTCTGGACATTTTTTCCATAAATAGACCAAAGCCAATTCTGACCCTAAGACCCTAAAAAATAGAACAAATCATAATGTGTCTAAAACTGGACAATTTTGCGTAGTCTCACGGTTTTGGCCATAACTCCTAAGTCTGAACTCCAAATGAGGTGAGGTTTGTTTTTGGATTTAAATCACGCATTAAGATTTAATTTGACATTTTGTTCACTGGAATTGGAGATTGTTTTCTTGTCTAAATGATTGTGGGAAAACAGACCATTGCAGTGAGGTTTTTATTTAGTGATATGCTTTGAAAAATATTGTAACTTCTCTTGTGGTATTGAATGCTTGGGATTGTGGCACTTGGATGTTGTATGGACTGTTTTGGATGATTGAGGATGTTTTAATTAACCGATGCATGGCTTGGGTTTAATTACGTGACAACTTGCGGCTTAATCGCACGTGTAAGCATGAATTGAAACCCTATTGACTATGAAAACTCGCTAAGTGTTGATCCTATGGTTATTGTGTCTAATTGTGTGATTAGTGGGCTGCCTAATAAATTTTAAGTATGCTTGAAATGTGATTCCAATGATTACATGTTGATAAGTAGACTTTTCTTGCACCCGGTCTCATGTAGACGTCGTTGCATGCTTGTATAAACTTATTACTTGATTACATGAACCCCGAAATGAGTTATATGATTTGATTTACATGTGTTACATGGCTGCCCGTTTAATATTCGTATAACTCCATGTGTATTACAAGTGAAATTCAATATCAAAGCATGCCTCGTGTGTTTACTTGCCAACGTGCGATCTTATAACTGCTCAGAGGCAACCTACTTTGTTGTCCTCCTAATGTGATATGTTAAATATTATAAATGTGCATTGCATACAAGGTTACAACCTTTCATTCTGGCATGGTAGCATTCACGCACACTGGGCGGCATTGGGCTTGCCGGTGTAACCGTGACTACCATGGTCCAATTCCCTCTCTCGCTTGGGGGCTAGACTTCCTCGAAAAGTTGGGTCGTAGGATTTCGGGGTACATCCGGAGTACACCCATTTGGCGTGATAAGTAGATGATTGAAGCCGACCGCAACAACTGTTATTAGAAATGATCTTGAGAGTTAATGCTCACCGATCGATCTTGAGAGCGAAAGCTCACCGTATCCTTTTCACTATGTGTGTAAGTACTCTCGCTTGGTTCGTAGAGGACCTCAGGGAGGAAAGACGGGTAAATGTGTTCATTTACATTTATATTATGTTATAAACTTACTTGTGTTATATGTCATGCTTTCAAAAAGGGTTTTTCATAAGTTTAACCGCAAAAGAGTTTCAAAATGTATTTCTCGTTCCCCCTCGCTGAGTTCATAAGGACTCACCCTCTTTTACCATCACAGGTGAAGAAGATCAGGAACAGGTACCTGAAGAGAATGTACTTGTTGATGAATCCTTGGAGTGATTACGTGCTTTATGTGCCTTGCTTGACAGTGGCTATTTTGTGAACGTTGTGTTTGCTTTGAAGAATATTTATTTTGTTGATGTAAATGACCCCGTTGTAATTTGGGTCTAATTTTGGGATTGTACTATCTATAATCGGACGAACTCTTTATTGGTTGTTTGCTTTCATTATCTTGATAGTAGTTATCGTAGGCGTTTAAACCACAAGGTGATTAATCCACTAAGTTAACTCTATCTAATTTCCCTTAGATGCTCACCCGTAAGCTAAAGGTTAATAGGTACTCGCATAATAGCAAATTGACAAATAAAACGGAACATAGTTATCATGCTAGGCTTATTAACCAAATGGGATTTTCAAGATAAATTAGTAGGCATATCGATTGATGACAAAATAGGGATCTTAGTTGGAATCAAATCAATGATTGAAATTTTTGAGGCATTTAGAAAATAGGTCAAACTAAAGAGCCCAATTACAGCCGTTATGCTGCCGATTTTTCAAAAAACTTTTGGAGTTTAGGCCAACGTTAAGCGTTAAATCATAAGAAATGATTAAGTAGGTAAAATAGTATAAATGAATTAGGTCATACCCTAGTCTAGCCTCCATAGGTTAGGTTAGTGCGTGACAACAACAAAGCAGGCTTACTGCCCCCGTCGTAGAGCTCTCAAAGAGCTTTCCAATGGTATGATGTGCACCGTGTAACTCCTTACAGATCAAAAGTTATGGGCACCGGAGCGACGGAGACCTGGTCCCAAGCCCTACGCGCTCGGTTTGCGGTCCCAGCCTCTACGTGAAGCAAAGTTGTCTTGCCCAAGGTGCCGTGGGATTCGATAATAGAAATGTTATGGATTAGGTAATCGTCTTTTTTGCAGCTCATGACGTACGATCCGGGAATGAAAAACAACACAAAAGAAGAAAAGTGTCCCGAAATAGAATAAAATGTTCAATTTTGGGCACTGAAAATAGGAGTAGCCGAGCAGGCTTGCTGCCCATGTTGTAGAGCTCTCAGAGAGCTTTCCGATGGTATGCTGTAAGCCGTGTAACTCCTTGCAGATCAAGAGTTATGGGCACCAGAGCGACGGAGACCTGGTCCCAAGCCCCACGCCCTTGGTTTGCGGGCCCAGCCTTTATGGGAAGCGAAGTTGTATTGCCCAAGGTGCCATGGGATTCGGTAATACAAATTTGATGGATTAGGTTGTAGTCCTTTTCGCGGCTGACGACGTACGATCCGGGACAGAAAAACAGTGCAAAAGTAGAAAAGTGTCCCGAAATTGAAGAAAATGTTCAATTTTGGGCTCAAAAAATAGGCGCAACCAATCAAGCTTGCTGACCCCATCGTAGAGCTTTCAGAGAGCTTTTCGACGGTATGCTGTGCGTCGCGTAACTCCTTACGGATCAAAAGTTATGGGCACCGGAGTGACGGAGACTTGGTCCCAAGCCCCACGCCCTCGGTTTGTGGGCCCAGCCTCTACGTGAAGTGAAGTTGTCTGGCCCAAGGTGCCGTGGGATTTGGTATTAGAATTGTGATCGATTAGGCAATCGTCCTTTTCGCGGCTCACGATGTACGACCTGGGATGAAAAAATAGCGCAAAAGAAAAAAAGTGTCTCGAAACTGATGAAACCGTTCGATTTTGGATTCCAAAAATAGGAGCAACCGAGCAGGCTTGCTGCCCCCGTTGTAGAGCTCTCGGAGAGCTTTTCAACGGTATGTTGTGCGCAGCGTAACTCCTTACGAATCAAAAGTTATGGGCACTGGAGCGAAGGAGACCTGGTCCAAAGCCCCACGCCCTCGGTTTGTGGGCCCAGCCTCTACGTGAAGTAAAGTTTTCTTGCCCAAGGTGTCATGGGATTCGGTAATAGAAATGTGATGAATTAGGTTGTCGTCCTTTTCGCGGTTCACGACGTACGATCCAGGACGGAAAAACACCACAAAAGAAGAAAAGTGTCTCAAAACAGATGAAAACGTTCGATTTTGGGCTCCAAAAATAGGCTTAATTGAGCAGGCTAGCTACCCCCATCGTAGAGCTCTCGGAGAGCTTTCCAACAGTATGCTGTGGGCTGCATAACTCTTTACGGATCAAAAGTTATGGGCACCAGAGCGACGGAGACCTGGTCCCAAGCCCCACGCCCTTGGTTTGTGGGCCCAGCCTCTATGTGAAGCAAAGTTTTATTGCCCAAGGTACTGTGGGACTTGGTAATACAAATGTGATGGATTAGGTTGTCGTCCTTTTCGCAGCTGACGACGTACGATCCAGGACGAAAAAATATTGCAAAAGAAGAAAAGTGTCCCAAAACTGAAGAAAATGTTCAATTTTGGGCTCAGAAAATAGGTGCAGCCGATTAAACTTGCTGCCCCAGTCGTAAAGCTTTTGGAGAGCTTTCCGACGGTATGCTGTGCACCGTGTAACTCCTTACGGATCAAAAGTTATGGGCACCAGAGCGACAAAGACCTGGTCCCAAGCCCCACGCCCTCGGTTTACGGACCCAGCCTCTACGTGAAGCGAAGTTGTCTTGCCCAAGGTGCCATGGGATTCGATAATAAAAATGTGATAGATTAGGTTGTCGTCCATTTCGCGGCTCACGATGTACGACCCGGGACTGAAAAACAGCGCAAAAGAAGAAAAGTGTCCCGAAACTTATGAAACCGTTCAATTTTGGGTTCTGAAAACAGGCGCAGCTGAGTAGGCTTGCTACCCCCGTCGTAGAGCTTTCGGAGAGCTTTCCGACAGTATGCTGTGCGCTGCGTAACTCTTTATGGATCAAACGTTATGGGCACCGGAGCGACGAAGACCTGGTCCCAAGGCTCACGCCCTCAGTTTGCGGGCCCAGCCTCTACGTGATGTGAAGTTGTCTTGCCCAAGGTGCCATGGGATTCGGTAATAGAACTGTGATGGTTTAGGTTGTCGTCCATTTCGCGGCTCACGATGTATGACCCGGGACGGAAAAACACTGCAAAAGAAGAAAAGTGTCCCAAAACTGATGAAAACATTCAATTTTGCACTCCGAAAATAGGCACAACCGAGCTAGCTTGCTGCCCCGTCGTAGAGCTCTCGGAGAGCTTTCCAACGGTATGTTGTGCACCACGTGACGCCTTACGGATCTAAAGTTATGGGCACTGGAGCGACGGAGACCTGGTCCCAAGCCCCATGCCCTCGGTTTGCGGGCCCAGCCTCTACGTGAAGTGAAGTTGTCTTGCCCAAGGTGTCATGGGATTCGGTATTTGAAATGTGATGGATTAGGTTGTCGTTCTTTTCGCGGTTCACGACGTACGATCCGGGACAGAAAAACAACGCAAAAGAAGAAAAGTTTCCCGAAACTGATGTAAACGTTCGATTTTGGGCTCTGAAAATAGGCGCAGCCTAGCAAACTTGTTGTACTCATCGTAGAGCTCTCGAAAAGCTTTCCAACTGTATGTTGTGCGCTGTGTAACTCTTTACGGATCAAAAGTTATGGGCACCGGAAGGACGGAGACCTTGTCCCAAGCCCCGCGCCCTCGGTTTATGGGCCCAGCCTCTACGTGAAGCGAAGTTGTGTTGCCCAAGGTGCTGTGGGATTTGGTAATAGAAATGTGATGGATTAGGTTATCGTCCTTTTCGCGGCTCATGACGTACTATCCGGGACAGAAAAATATTGCAAAAGAAGAAAAGTGTCCCGAAACTGATGAAAACGTTCGATTTTGGGCTCTGAAAATAGGTGCAGTCGAGCAAGCTGGGTGCCCCCATTGTAGAGCTCTCAGAGAGCTTTCCAACAGTATGCTATACGCCGCGTAACTCCTTACGGATCAAAAGTTATGGGCACCGGAGCGACGGATACCTGGTCACAAGCCCCACGCCCTCGGTTTGCAAGCCCAACCTCTATGTGAAGTGAAGATGTCTTGCCAAAGTTGCCATGGGATTCGATAATAGAAATGTGATGGATTAGGTTGACTTCCTTTTCGCGGCTCACGACGTACGATCCGCGACGAAAAAATAGCGTAAAAGAAGAAAAGTATTCCAAAACTGATGAAAATGTTTGAATTTGGGCTCTGAAAATAGGTGCAACCAAGCAAGCTTGCTGCCCACATCGTAGAGCTCTCAGAGAGCTTTCCAACGGTATGTTGTGCACTGTGTAACTCCTTACGGATCAAAAGTTATGGGCACCAGAGCGACGGATACCTAGTCACAAGCCCCAAGCCTTCTGTTTGCGGGCCCAGCCTCTACGTGAAGTGAAGTAGACTTGCCCAAGGTGCCATGTGGTTTGGTAATAGAAATGTGATGGATTAGGTTTCGTCCTTTTCGCGGCTCACGACGTATGATTCGTGATGGAAAAACAGCGTAAAAGAAGAAAAGTGTCTCAAAACTTCTAAAAATGTTCGATTTTGGTCTCCAAAAACAGGCACAGCCGAGCAGGATAGGTGCCCCCATTGTAGAGCTCTCAGAGAGCTTTCCAACGGTATGTTGTGTGCCACGTAACTCCTTACGGATCAAAAGTTAAGGGCCCCGGAGCGACGGATACTTGGTCACAAGCCCCACGCCCTCTGTTTGCGGGCCCAGCCTTTACGTGAAGTGAAGTTGTCTTGCCCAAGGTGCCGTGTGATTCGGCAATAGAAATGTGATGGATTAGGTTGTCGTCCTTTTTGCGGCTCACGACGTACGATCCAGGACAGAAAAACAGCACAAAAGAAGAAAAGTGTCCTGAAACTAATGAAAACGTTCGATTTTGAGATCCGAAAACAGGCGCAGCCGAGCATGCTTGGTGTCCCCGTCGTAGAGCTCTCGAAGAGCTTTTCAACGGTATGCTGTGTACCGCGTAACTCCTTTTGGATCAAAAGTTATGGGCACCGGAGCGACGGATATCTGGTCACAAGTCCCATGCTCTCTGTTTGCGGGCCCAGCCACTATGTGAAGTGAAGTTGTAAAATCCCATTTTTTTATCTTATCTCGATTTGCGTGCTTTACCTCATTTTGCATGAATTGACCTGTTTATGTGCTATATGACTTAGAATGTGTTAAATATGTTATTAATACTCTTAATACATGCTAAGTGTGCATTCATGAAATTTTCATCAAAAACGAAAATTAGAAATTTTATTGTCGATTTTTGTAAATAGTGTTTTGAAGATCTGTCCGCTAAAATTTTTAATAGACCCATGTTTGATAAAAATTAATTCTGAAATGGAATAATAATTTAAATAGACTTTTCGAAATTGATTCTGAAACAGAATAATAATTTAAATAGACTTTTCGGGCGAAAAGTAGCGTTTTTGAGCAAAATAGTAATTTCTTTTAAACCCGATTCTTGCATTGACTTTCATTGCCCTAGTACATATTAATATAAATGTATTTATATGTGGTATTAAATGATTTTAGATTAATTGTGCATTCAAAAGACATTTGAAAACAAATAATATGACTTTTCACATTCTTTTGCAGAAATCGCGTTTTTAGTCGAGTTGGGTGAAAATCTTTGCATGAGAAAACTCTTGTCACCTAAAAATAAACTACTTAAAATAGTCTAAGTATCAAATTAATGATTTGAGCAAGAAATAGTCTAAAATGGAATTAAAAGACAAGAAAACACTAAAAATAACTAAGTGTCAACTTTGACTTTCTTTTATTTGTTTGACCTTTGCTTAATATATCATCAACACACATTAAAAACAAAGCAAAACACCTCAAAAAACACACACAAAACCGTGGTTCTTTGTAGGAGAAAGATGAAGGCATTTTCAAGGTTTTTCAAAGCATTTTTCACATAGATTTTGCAATTCAAGTCCAAATCACTTCATTCAAAGCTTGATTTCACTTGTTGGGCATCCACTCTACACATTTCTTGCATCAAAATACATCAAAGGTGAGAGAAAAATTCTAGATCTCAAAAGTCATATTTTATGTTTTTGCATATATTTGAATATTGAATCGTTAGAATGTTAATTTGAAGTTATATTATTGCTCAATGCATGCATGCAGGTATTACTGAGCCTGACTACAGGTACGTGCCTCTTGAAGAAGGAAATGTGCCATATGTGGATGAGTCTTATGTGCAGGAGTCATTGCCATGAGATTTTCATAGTTGTTGTATCACACTGTACTGTATAACCTATCTTAATAGAAAGACATATGTATGTTGATTTAGTAGTCTTTATTTTGATCATAACTAGATTACTAAGTTGGTTATAATCTATTCTGAAATGAATGTATAGCCTATGTATTATGTTGGAACAGAGGCTCATAACTATGAAAGAGTTGATGAAAGAATGTTTAATGTTTGAAGTGGTTGTGTTGTATGTTGTTAATTTGATTGTGGAGTTGGTTGGTGATTTATGGAAGTTGATGTATGTTGTTCTTAAGGGTTGGTTTAGAGCCCTGATTTTCATGTTACTGTCATTATGCTGCCAAAATTCCGTTACGTCCTGACTGATCGTAAGAGGGGTCGAGTTGGGGCGTGACAGAAGTTTTCTTGCCCAAGGTGCCATGTGATTAGGTAATAGAAATGTGATGGATTAGGTTGTCGTCCTTTTCTCAGCTCACGACGTACGATCCGGGACAAAAAAATAGTGCAAAAGAAGAAAAGTGTCCCAAACGTTATGAAAATATTTGATTTTGGGCTCAGAAAATAGGCGCAACCGAGCAGCCAAGGTGCCCCCATCGTAGAGCTCTCAGAGAGCTTTCCAACGGTATGCTGTGCACCGCGTAACTCCTTACGGATCAAAAGTTATGGGCACTAGAGCGATGGATACCTGGTCACAAGCCCCACGCCCTCTGTTTGTGGGCCCAGCCTCTACGTGAAGTGAAGTTGTCTTTCGCAAGGTGCTGTGGGATTTGGTAATAGAAATGTGATAGATTACGTTGTTGTCCTTTCTACGGCTCATGACGTACGATCCGGGACGAAAAAACAGCGTAAAAGAAGAAAAGTGTCCTAAAACTTATGAAAATGTTCGATTTTGAGCTCCGAAAATAGGCGGAGACGAGCAGGCTTGGTGCCCCCGTCGTAGAGCTCTCAGAGAGCTTTCCAACGGTATGCTGTGTGCTGCGTAAATTCTTACGGATCAAAAGTTATGGGCACCAAAGCGACGGATACCTGGTCACAAGCCCCACGCCCTCTGTTTAAGGGCCCAGCCTCTACGTGCAATGAAGTTGTCTTGCCCAAGGTGCAGCGTGATTCAGTAATAGAAATGTGATGGATTAGGTTGTAGTCCTTTCTGCGGCTCACGACGTACGATCCGGGATGAAAAAACAGCACAAAAGAAGAAAAGTGTCCCGAAACTGATGAAAATATTCAATTTTGGGCTGCAAAAACAGGTGCTGCCGAGGAGGCTTGCTGCCCCCGTTGTAGAGCTCTCAGAGAGATTTCCAACGGTATGTTGTGCACTGCGTAACTCCTTACGGATCAAAAGTTTTGGGCACCGGAGTGACGGATACCTGGTCATAAGCCCCACGCCCTCTGTTTGCGGGTCCAGCCTCTATGTGAAGTGAATTTCTCTTGCCCAAGGTGCCATGGGATTCGGTAATAAAAATGTGATGGATTAGGTTGTTGTCCTTTCCGCAGCTCACGACGTACGATCCGGGACGAAAAAATAGCGTAAAAGAAGAAAAGTGTCATGAAACTGATGAAAATGTTTGATTTTGGATTCCGAAAATAGGGGTAGTTAAGCAGGCTTGGTGCCTCCGTCGTAGAGCTCTCAAAAAGCTTTCCAATGGTATGTTGTGCGCCGTGTAACTCCTTACGGATCAAAAGTTATCGGCACCGGAGCGACGGATACCTGGTCACAAGCCCCACACCCTTGGTTTGTGGGCCAAGCCTCTACGTGAAGTGAAGTTCTCTTGCCCAAGGTGCAATGGGATTCGGTAATAGAAATATGATGGATTTGGTTGTCGTCCTTTTCGCGGCTCAGGACGTACGATCTGGGATGAAAAAACAGCGTAAAAGAAGAAAAGTGTCCTGAAACTGATGAAAACGTTCGATTTTGGATTCCAAAAATAGGGCAGCTGAGCAGGCTTGGTAGCCCCGTCGTAGAGCTCATGGAGAGCTTTCCAACGGTATGCTGTGCGCCGCGTAACTCCTTACAAATCAAAAGTTATAGGCACCGGAGCGACAGATACCTGGTCACAAGCCCCACCCCTCTGTTGGCGGGCCCAGCCTCTACGTGAAGTGAAGTTGTCTTTCCCAAGGTGCTATGGGATTTGGTAATAGAAATGTGATAGATTAGTTTGTTGTCCTTTCCGCGGCTCACGACGTACGATCCGGGATGAAAAAACAGCATAAAAGAAGAAAAGTGTCCCGAAACTGATTAAAACATTCAATTTTGGGCTCCAAAAATAGGCGGAGCTGAGCAGGCTTGGTGCCCCCGTCGTAGAGCTCTCGGAGAGCTTTCCAACGGTATGCTGTGCGCTGCGTAATTCCTTACGGATCAAAAGTTATGGGCACCGGAGCGACAGATACTTGGTCACAAGCCCCACGCCCTCGGTTTGCGGGCCCAACCTCTGTGTGAAGTGAAGTTGTCTTGCCAAAGTTGCCGTGGGAGTCGATAATAGAAATGTGATGGATTAGGTTGTCTTGTTTTTCGTGGCTCACGACGTGCGAGCCAGGACGAAAAAACAGCGCAAAAGAAGAAAACTATTCTGAAACTGATGAAAATGTTCGATTTTGGGCTCCGAAAATAGGAAATGTTGAGCAAGCTTGGTGCCCCCATCATAGAGCTCTCGGAGAGCTTTTCAACTGTATGCTGTGTGCCGTGTAACTCCTTACGGATCAAAAGTTATGGGTACCGGAGCGACGGATTCCTGGTCATAAGCCCTTCGCCCTCGGTTTGCAGGCCCAACATCGACGTGAAGTGAAGTTGTCTTGCCAAAGTTGCCGTGGGATTCGATAATAGAAATGTGATGGATTAGGTTTGTCACGCCCCAA
Organism: Ehretia macrophylla; assembly: GCA_037974665.1. Classification (NCBI taxonomy): domain Eukaryota; kingdom Viridiplantae; phylum Streptophyta; class Magnoliopsida; order Boraginales; family Ehretiaceae; genus Ehretia; species Ehretia macrophylla. Next base: position 33,086,998 of record CM075777.1, read on the forward strand.
CTCGACCCCTCTTACAATCAGTCAGGACGCAACGGAATTTCGGCAGCATAACGACAGTAACATGAACATCAGGGCTCTAAACCAACCCTTAAAAACAACATACATCAAACTCCACAAATCACCAACCAACTCCACAATTAAATCAACAACATACAACGCAACTATTTCATACATTAAATATTCTTTCATCAACTCATTCATAGTTATGCGCCTCCGTTCCAACATAACATACAATACCTCAACCTTATCATACATTTCAAAAATAAGTTGAGACATATCTACAACTTAACCATAGACAAAAGAAAGCCACTAAGTTAACACCATTTGGATCATCATCTTCCAACATCTATTACAATAAGAACCACAAAGCATATAAAAGTCTATTAAGCTAATATACATGACATTAAACAACATATAATCATGGATAAGACTCGGGAACATATGACTCGTCCACGTAAAGCACATTTTCCACATTCTCCTCTTCAGGAGGCACATACCCGTAATCCGGCTCTGCAACACCTGTAAGCATGCATTAATAGAGAGTGAGCTTATATAAATAAGCCCAGTGAGGATCCGATAGATCTCGACAGTATTCACTACGCTCCTTGGATTTAGTCCTTTGAGCAAGTAAACACACAACAACATAATAACATAAATAAAGCTATCATCACATAACTATATGACCATTCAATAAGGATACTCTATTTGGTGTAGCTCCAAACGCCATCACGATCTCAACCGTTCTTCTTATAACTCCCCATTACTCACGCACCCGAGGTACCTCACTATCCCCTTCCCTCCATGACATCTCCGTCATGCGAGCTGGGGGTAGCCTATGGCAGTCATGCCGGTTTCAACCCGACAGCCCGACGCTGCCCGAGAGGTGGCACACACATACCAAGGCTCCATATTCATCAATCATTATGCAAGCATAAATCGATCAATCAATTGGGAGATCAGCAACAAGAGTGCCCGATTCCCGCATTCAATAATAATCAATCAATAACATCAATATAACATCAATATTAAATTAAACAACAAACAACGTAGTTAGATGACAAAGTAGGCCATCTAACCGGACATGCATAATATACATAATTAAACTCTAAATTACTCAACAACAACTCACCATTCATCACTCGAACACTACCCAACCATCTAAGGCATCGTTCAAGAAATCAAAGAATGACAACCTAAACTTCTAAAATTCATAACTTACAATCTACTAATCCAAACATTGCCAAATCAGTTCCTATCACTCACCCATTCAACCTACTACATTAGCCCTCTCGGAAATCCACCATAACACCTCTAAATCATGCCCGATAACCCTAAAATCCTAAGATGTCATGGCTGGATTTTCCGGATTTTCACACAAACAATGTAATCGAAAATTCGGCATTACAACAGCGCTAACACGTAATTATCAAGTATTTAGAAATCGACGGCAATCGATTTCGATCAACACAACTCATTTAATTCAACTTTGAACATTTTAATCAAAATTAAATACCCGGAAAATAAAAATTATGCTACATCCGATAGAAATTCGTAGTATTAGTATATAATGATCCCTAGCATGCAAGGAGCAATAATCTAACATCAGATTACAATTCTAACGGTTCAATCTTCATTTATACGCAAAAACACAAAAATGACATTTTGAGATCTAGAATTTTTCTCTCACCTTTGATGTGTTTTGATGCAAGAAATGTGTAGAATGGATGCCAAACAATCAATTTCAAGCTTTGAATCACTCAATTCGGCTTTGAAACGCAAAATCTGTGAGAAAAATGCTTTGAAAATGCCTTATCTTTCTCCTCCAAGGAGCCACGGTTTTGTGTGTGTTTTTGGAGTGTGTTTTGTGTTGTGTGAGTGTGTGTTGATGACATTATATAATAAAAAGCTTGGTCAATTAAAAAAATGCAAAGTCAAAGTTAGTTTTAATAGGTATTTTTGTGTTTTTAATGACTTTAATTGCATTTTAGTGCTCACCAAGTTAAAAATAATTATGCAACCCCCAAAATATCACAAGTGGATTATTTTTAGGTGACAAGAAGTTTTACATTCAAAGAATTCCACCCGAGTCGGCTTAAAACTCGATTTTCGCAAAAGTCGGTGTAAAAACCCTAATAAATTCTTAAGCCGATTTTAAAACCGTTTTCATCAAACACAGGTCTATTAAAGTCCGTGGACTAGGTCTAGAAGGGTTAAAAAGACCAGTTTCAAAATTATAGCGGACGTGTTTCGAAAACACTATTCACTGAAAATCGACGATAAAATTTCTGACTCCGTTTTTGATGAAAATTTCATGTATGCACATTTAGCACGTGTTAGAAGTATTGACATCAAAATTATAACATTCTAGGCCCTATAGCACATAAACAGGTCATATGCACGCAAAACGAGACAAAGCACGTAAATCAAGTTAAAGCAGAAAAATGGGGTTTCACATTCTCCCCTCCTTAAAACAATTGCGTCCGCGCAATTCTCGAACTGACAGACAATTAAATCCTCAATCGTTACACTTAATAATACTTCTCTTAGTTCTCATTTATCTCCTAGGATGACACCTAACCAAAGACCTCAAAAGAACAACCTCTATTGACTGCAAGTTGATGATCATAATTCCAAGACAATCTTCAATTCATAATTCTCTCCTACCTAATATCATATTGCATAGGGAAGAAATTCCAACTCCAAGTCTTAGCGTGACACCACTAATTATCAATCATCCCCTACTACACAAAAGAGTTCTATGAACACTCCGAGGGTTTAAAAACTCATTCACGATAACATGAATGATTATTGATCAAGGAAATATCTCAAAAGTGACATTTGTCAGAATATTGCTCTTATGAAATTTACAAGGAAATACGAATATGAAAAATCATATTTGAGCCAACAATCAAGTGAACAAGAGGTCAAACAAGTTAGAGAATCAAGAGACTAATAGTTTAATAAGGAATCATGATAACTAAGATAAGAAATGTCTCAGCACCTATCAGTTAAATAAGTACGAACAAAGGATGATGACAGATCAAAACAGTGCTGAGTATCTTGAACAAAAATTCCTGAACAAGTAGATATTTCAATTCTCAATGATTGTTCAAGGTACCAACAAGTAAGTTATACTTGAGGCGAAATGAAATTAAGAAATAAGAGATCATTAATTCAATAGAAAACATGAGTGGCAAGAGTATCTCAGCACGCAATACCAAAGAAGTACGAATAAGAAATGATAACAATAGGACAGTGCCGAGTACTTTGAGTGAGCAATTACAAGCAAAGTAATAGCTCAGAATTTAATAATAAAATAATAGGATTAACAAAGATCAACAAGAATGACAATGATGTACTTAGGTAAGGAGTACATCAAACAAGTTAAATCGAATAAGTAAAATGGTATACCAAAGGTGAAATTACTTCCAAATAAATAGTAATAGAATGAAATGAAATATTGAAACAAATGGTTGGAGATATAGAATGAAATATAGAAGTCTCAAACCTTAACTCCAATAAGTGACATTGCTATAAGAAGCAAATATGAATGTTAAGAATAGAAACAATGTCAAATGAGTATAGGATCCATTAATCCAATAAGCAAACTTTCAAGAAACAATTGATAGGCTAGAAAAGTGTAACCCTCTCTCAAATAAGTGAGAATAGAGTAGAAAAGAATAATAAGACCGATAGAATAGGAAGCACAAAGGGGGTGTCCCACCTATACATTTAAACACCAACAAGTCAAATCCTATAATCTATCTTCCTCCAAATCAAGACACTAAGGAGACCTAGAGAACCTAAGGAGTCATAACAATCATCAAACAAGATAAAACACTCCAAAATTTTTCATTCCGTACCAGACCAATCACTAAACAAGATAAATCACCGATTACCCAACAAGATTAACTAATGAAGACTCCAAAATCTGATAACACAATACAGATTCATATTAACCCACTATAACACAAGAGAATCTCCAATCAACAATTTAGAGAGTCATACCACCTAGAACTCAAAAGCTTGATGTAGGTAAGTAAATGTTCAGTCACCAAAATGCATTCTTATTTCCTCAAATAATTCTATCTCCCAACAATTACATCCTCGAATAAAGTAACTTTAGTCAGGAATCACTCCAATTGTCTCCAAGGTCTAAAGATCAAAACTCCAAAATATCCATTAATAATATAGCAATCCCAAATAGTAGACATATTCACATGTTATACCACAGTTCATTCCATTCACAAATATACATCACTAATTCCTCAAATAAATTCATTCTAAAATAACCTCAAGAAAGTATAGTCTGAGTTGAGACTCCAAAAGTGTCTAATCACAACCTCACAGAAACCTCAACTTATAATTCATCTCCAAGTAATAACAAGTTAAACATGGCAACAAAAGTAATTATAATCATCAAGATACATTGCTATTTTCCTCGAACAACTTCATTCTCACTAAAGGAACATCAAGATCAATCTACTAAGCCGAAACTAAAATCCATAAACATAACAATTAAAATCTAACTGATAAACTACTAGAATAATCATAATTCAAAATCATGGCCTATCTCTATTTCCGAAAACTCTTACAACCACCCTAGACATTAAAAGGTCACTCACGAGTTAAAACATGTATGCAACTATATCATATGAAAGACAAGTACAACGTAATGCACAATTATCATACAATGCAACATTATCACATAACACACAATTCAACATATAAGAAGCCAACATCACATAAATAGGTTATATCACAGAAATAAGTTATCAACAATTAAAGTCACATAAGCAACAAACTTCACATAAGACAAGTTCATCACGTAACTCAAATTGGTCACTTAAAGTACATTGAGCACCTAAAGCACGTTGTTTCACATAAGCTAGTTATAAACAATTAAAAGCACATAAACAACTAACTTCACACAAGGCACAAAATCACATAAAACACAATTGTCACATAATACACATTAATCACATAATGCACATTAATTACAACACATTGAGTACGTATAACACGTTATCACGTAAAACATATTGACCACATAGTTCACTTAACACACAAGGCATACTGGTCACATAGAAAGTTAGACACATAAGTAAATTAATCACATAAACATATTAACATATGTTTCACTTTTCTTTCACTTAATACATACTTGCATGCTTAGACCACTACCCACATTCCGAGGATACCCCGGCTGACAGCTAACATGCGCTCTGATACCACTTAAATGTCACGCCCCAACTCGACCCCTCTTACAATCAGTCAGGACGCAACGGAATTTCGGCAGCATAACGACAGTAACATGAACATCAGGGCTCTAAACCAACCCTTAAAAACAACATACATCAAACTCCACAAATCACCAACCAACTCCACAATTAAATCAACAACATACAACGCAACTATTTCATACATTAAATATTCTTTCATCAACTCATTCATAGTTATGCGCCTCCGTTCCAACATAACATACAATACCTCAACCTTATCATACATTTCAAAAATAAGTTGAGACATATCTACAACTTAACCATAGACAAAAGAAAGCCACTAAGTTAACACCATTTGGATCATCATCTTCCAACATCTATTACAATAAGAACCACAAAGCATATAAAAGTCTATTAAGCTAATATACATGACATTAAACAACATATAATCATGGATAAGACTCGGGAACATATGACTCGTCCACGTAAAGCACATTTTCCACATTCTCCTCTTCAGGAGGCACATACCCGTAATCCGGCTCTGCAACACCTGTAAGCATGCATTAATAGAGAGTGAGCTTATATAAATAAGCCCAGTGAGGATCCGATAGATCTCGACAGTATTCACTACGCTCCTTGGATTTAGTCCTTTGAGCAAGTAAACACACAACAACATAATAACATAAATAAAGCTATCATCACATAACTATATGACCATTCAATAAGGATACTCTATTTGGTGTAGCTCCAAACGCCATCACGATCTCAACCGTTCTTCTTATAACTCCCCATTACTCACGCACCCGAGGTACCTCACTATCCCCTTCCCTCCATGACATCTCCGTCATGCGAGCTGGGGGTAGCCTATGGCAGTCATGCCGGTTTCAACCCGACAGCCCGACGCTGCCCGAGAGGTGGCACACACATACCAAGGCTCCATATTCATCAATCATCATGCAAGCATAAATCGATCAATCAATTGGGAGATCAGCAACAAGAGTGCCCGATTCCCGCATTCAATAATAATCAATCAATAACATCAATATAACATCAATATTAAATTAAACAACAAACAACGTAGTTAGATGACAAAGTAGGCCATCTAACCGGACATGCATAATATACATAATTAAACTCTAAATTACTCAACAACAACTCACCATTCATCACTCGAACACTACCCAACCATCTAAGGCATCGTTCAAGAAATCAAAGAATGACAACCTAAACTTCTAAAATTCATAACTTACAATCTACTAATCCAAACATTGCCAAATCAGTTCCTATCACTCACCCATTCAACCTACTACATTAGCCCTCTCGGAAATCCACCATAACACCTCTAAATCATGCCCGATAACCCTAAAATCCTAAGATGTCATGGCTGGATTTTCCGGATTTTCACACAAACAATGTAATCGAAAATTCGGCATTACAACAGCGCTAACACATAATTATCAAGTATTTAGAAATCGACGGCAATCGATTTCGATCAACACAACTCATTTAATTCAACTTTGAACATTTTAATCAAAATTAAATACCCAGAAAATAAAAATTATGCTACATCCGATAGAAATTCGTAGTATTAGTATATAATGATCCCTAGCATGCAAGGAGCAATAATCTAACATCAGATTACAATTCTAACGGTTCAATCTTCATTTATACGCAAAAACACAAAAATGACATTTTGAGATCTAGAATTTTTCTCTCACCTTTGATGTGTTTTGATGCAAGAAATGTGTAGAATGGATGCCAAACAATCAATTTCAAGCTTTGAATCACTCAATTCGGCTTTGAAACGCAAAATCTGTGAGAAAAATGCTTTGAAAATGCCTTATCTTTCTCCTCCAAGGAGCCACGGTTTTGTGTGTGTTTTTGGAGTGTGTTTTGTGTTGTGTGAGTGTGTGTTGATGACATTATATAATAAAAAGCTTGGTCAATTAAAAAAATGCAAAGTCAAAGTTAGTTTTAATAGGTATTTTTGTGTTTTTAATGACTTTAATTGCATTTTAGTGCTCACCAAGTTAAAAATAATTATGCAACCCCCAAAATATCACAAGTGGATTATTTTTAGGTGACAAGAAGTTTTACATTCAAAGAATTCCACCCGAGTCGGCTTAAAACTCGATTTTCGCAAAAGTCGGTGTAAAAACCCTAATAAATTCTTAAGCCGATTTTAAAACCGTTTTCATCAAACACAGGTCTATTAAAGTCCGTGGACTAGGTCTAGAAGGGTCAAAAAGACCAGTTTCAAAATTATAGCGGACGTGTTTCGAAAACACTATTCACTGAAAATCGACGATAAAATTTCTGACTCCGTTTTTGATGAAAATTTCATGTATGCACATTTAGCACTTGTTAGAAGTATTGACATCAAAATTATAACATTCTAGGCCCTATAGCACATAAACAGGTCATATGTACGCAAAACGAGACAAAGCACGTAAATCAAGTTAAAGCAGAAAAATGGGGTTTCACAAGGTTGTCTTCCTTTTTGCGGCTCACGACATACGATCCGGGACCCAAAAATAGTGCAAAAGAAAAAAAGTGTTCCAAAACTGATGAAAATGTTCAAATTTGGGCTACGAAAACAGGCGCAGGCGAGCAGGCTTGCTGCCCACGTTGTAGGGCTCTCAGAGAGCTTTCCAACGGTATGTTGTGCACCGCGTAACTCCTTACAGATTAAAAGTTATGGGCACCGGAGCGATGGATACTTGGTCACAAGCCCTACGCCCTCGGTTTGCAGGCCCAACCCCTACGTGAAGTGAAGTTGTCTTGCCAAATTATCGTGGGATTCAGTAATAGAAAGGTGATAGATTGGGTTGTTGTCCTTTTTGCGGCTTACAACGTATGATCTGGGACGAAAAAATAGTGCAAAAGAAGAAAAGTGTCCCAAATGTTATGAAAATATTTGATTTTGGGCTCAGAAAATAGGCGCAATTGAGAAGGCTAGGTGCCCCCATCGTAGAGCTTTCAGAGAGCTTTGCAACGGTATACTGTGCGCTGCATAACTTCTTACGGATCAAAAGTTATGGGCACCGGAGCAATGGATACTTGGTTACAAGCCCCACGCCCTCTGTTTGCGGGCGTAGCCTCTACGTGAAGTGAAGTTGTCTTGCCCAAGGTGCCATGTGATTCGGTAATAGAAATGTGATGGATTAGGTTGTCGTCCTTTACGCGGCTAACGACGTACGATCCGAGACGAAAAAATAGCGTAAAAGAATAAAAGTGTCCCAAAACTTATGAAAATGTTTGATTTTGGGCTCCGAAAACAGGCGCAACCGAGCATAATAGGTGCCCCCATCGTAGAGCTCTCAGAGAGCTTTCCAATGGTATGTTGTGCGCCGAGTAACTCCTTACTGATAAAAAGTTATGGGCACCGGAGCGACGGATACCTGGTCACAAGCCCCACGCCCTCTGTTTGCGGGCCCAGCCTTTATGTGAAGTGAAGTTGTCTTGCCCAAGGTGTCGTGTGATTCGGTAATAGAAATGTGATAGATTAGGTTGTAATCATTTTCACGGCTCACGATGTATGATTCGGGACCAACAAACAGCGCAAAAGAAGAAAAGTATCCCGAAACTGATGAAAATGTTCGATTTTGGGTTCTGAAAATAGGCGCAGCCGAGCAGGGTTGGTGCCCCCATCGTAGAGCTTTCGGAGAGCCTTCCAACGGTATGCTTTGCGCCGTCTAACTCCTTACAGATCAAAAGTTATAGGCACCGGAGCGACGGATACCTGGTCACAAGCCCTACACCCTTGTTTTGCGGGCCTAGCCTCCACGTGAAGTGAAGTTGTTTTGCCCAAGGTGCCATGGGATTCGGTAATAGAAAAGTGATGGATTAGGTTGTCGTCCTTTTCGCGGCTCACGACGTACTATCCGAGACGAAAAAATAGCGCAAAAGAAGAAAAGTGTCCCGAAACTGATGAAAACATTCGATTTTGGGCTCCAAAAACAGCCGCACCAAGCCTCCAAGTAGGCTTGGTGCCCCTGTCGTAGAGCTATCGGAGAGCTTTCCAATGGTATATTGTGCACCGCGTAACTCCTTACGGATCAAAAGTTATGGGCACCGAATCGACGGATACCTGGTCACATGCCCCACGCTCTCGGTTTGCGAGCCCAACCTCAACATGAAGTTGCCGTGGGATTTGATAATAGAAATTTGATGTATTAGGTTGTCTTCTTTTTCGCGGCTCACGATGTACAATCCGGGACAGAAAAATAGCGCAAAGGAAGAAAAGTTTCCTGAAACATATGAAAATGTTAGATTTTGGGCTCCGAAAATTGGCGCAACCGAGCAGGCTGGGTGCCCCCGTCGTAGAGCTTTGGGAGAGCTTTCCAACAGTATGCTATGCACCGCGTAACTCCTTACGGATCAAAAGTTAAGGGCACCGGAGCGACGGATTCCTAGTCACAAGCCCCACGCCCTCGGTTTGCGGGCCCAACATCTACGTGAAGTGAAGTTGTCTTGCCAAAGTTGCCGTGGGATTCGATAATAGAAATATGATGGATTAGGTTGCTTTCATTTTCGCGGCTCACGACATACAATCTGGGAACGAAAAATAGCGCAAAAGAAGAAAAGTGTCCCAAAATTGATGAAAATGTTTGAATTCGGGCTCCGAATATAGGAGTAGTCGAGCAGGCTTGATTCCCACGTTGTAGGGCTCTCAGAGAGCTTTCCAACGATATGATGTGCGCCATGTAACTCCTTACGGATCAAAAGTTATAGGCACCAGAGCGACGGATACCTGGTCACAAGCCCCACGCCCTCAGTTTGCGGGCCCAACCTCTATGTGAAGTGAAGTTGTCTTGCCAAAGTTTCCATGGGATTCGGTAATAAAAATGTGATGGATTAGGTTGTCGTCCTTTTCGCGGCTTACGACGTGCGATCCGGGATGAAAAAATAGCGATAAAGAAGAAAAGTGTCTCGAAATTGATGAAAACATTTGATTTTGGGTAACGAAAATAGGCACAACCAAGTAGGCTTGCTATCCCCGTCGTAGAGCTCTCGAAGAGCTTTCCAACGGTATGCTGCGCGCCACGTAACTCCAAACAGATCAAAAGTTATGGGCACCGAAGCGACGGATACCTGGTCACAATCCCCAAGGCCTCTGTTTGCAAGCCCAGCCTCTACATGAAGTGAAGTTGTCTTGCCCAAGGTGCTGCGGGATTCGGTAAAAGAAATGTGATGGATTAGGTTGTCGTCCTTTTTGCAACTCATGACGTATGATCCGGGATGAAAAAACAGCGCAAAAGAAGAAAAGTGTCCCAAAACTGATGAAAATGTTCAATTTTGGGCTCTGAAAATAGGCACAGCTGAGCAGGATAAGTGTCCTCATCGTAGAGCTCTCAAAGAGCTTTCCAACGGTATGTTGTGCGCCGCGTAACTCCTTACGGATCAAAAGTTATGGGCACCGGAGCGACGAATACCTGGTCATAAGCCCCACGCCCTCTGTGTGCGGGCCCAACCTCTACGTGAAGTGAAGTTGTCTTTCTCAAGGTGCCGTGTGATTTGGTAATAGAAATGTGATGGATTAGGTCGTCGTCCTTTTCGCGGCTCACGACGTACGATCCGGGACGAAAAAACAGCACAAAAGAAGAAAAGTATCCAAAACTTATGAAAATGTTCGATTTTGGGCTCCAAAAACAGGTGCATCCGAGCAAGCTTGGTGCCCCCTTCGTAGAGCTCTCAGATAGCTTTCCAACGGTATGCTGTGCACCGCGTAACTCCTTACAGATGAAAAGTTATGTGCACCGGAGCAACGAATACCTGTTCCCAAGCCCTACGCCCTATGTTTGCGGGCCCAGCCTCTACGTGAAGTGAAGTTGTCTTGCCTATGGTGTCGTGTGATTCGGTAATAGTAATGTGATGGATTAGGTTGTTATCCATTTCGCGGCACACGAAGTACGATCCGCGATGGAAAAAAACCGCAAAAAAAGAAAAGTGTCCCGAAACTGATGAAAACGTTCGATTTTGGGCTCCAAAAACAGGCGCAGCCGAGTATGCACGGTGCCCTCGTCGTAAAGCTCTCGGAGAGCTTTCCAACGGTATATTGTGCGCCGCGTAACTCTCTACAGATCAAAAGTTATGGACACTAGAGCGACGGATACATGGTCACAAGGCCCACGCCCTCAGTTTGCGGGCCCAACCTTTACGTGAAGCAAAGTTGTCTTGCCCAAGGTGCCATGGGAGTCGGTAGTAGAAATGTGATGAATTAGGTTGTTGTCCTTTTTGTGGCTCACGACGTACGATCCGGGATGAAAAAATAGCGGAAAGGAAGAAAAGTGTCCAAAAATTGATGAAAACATTCGATTTTGGGCTTCGAAAACAGGCGCAGCCAAGCAAGCTCTTAGAGAGCATTCCAACAGTATGCTGTGCGTCGCGTAACTCCTTACGGATCAAAAGTTATGGGCACCAGAGCTACGGATACCTATCACAAACCTCACGCACTCGGTTTGCGGGCCCAGCCTCTGCGTGAAGTAAAGTTGTCTTGCCCAAGGTGCCGTGGGATTCGGTAATAGAAATGTGATGGATTAGGTTGTCATCTTTTTTGCAGCTCACGCCGTACGATCCGGGATGGAAAAACAGCGCAAAAGAAGAAAAGTGTCCCGAAACTGATGAAAAAGTTTGATTTTAGGCTCCAAAAATAGGCGCAGCCAAGTAGGCTTGGTGCCCCCGTCGTAGAGCTCTCGTAGAGCTTTCCAACGTTATGTTGTGCGTCGCGTAACTCCTTACAGATCAAAAGTTATGGGCACCAGAGCGACGGATACTTGCTCACAAGCCGCAAGCCCTCGGTTTGCGGGCCCAGCCTTTACGTGAAGTGAAGTTGTCTTCCCAAAGTTGCCGTAGGAATCGGTAATAGAAATGTGATGGATTTGGTTGTCGTCCTTTTTACGGCTCACGATGTACGATCCGGGACGGAAAAACAGCGCAAAAGAAGAAAAGTGTCCCAAAACTTATGAAAATGTTCGATTTTGGGTTTCGAAAATAGGCGTAGCCGAGCAGGCTTGCTGCCCCATCATAGAGCACTCGGAGAGCTTTCCGGTATGTTGTGTGCCACGTAACTCCTTACGGATCAAAACTTATGGGCACCGAAGCGACGGATACCTGGTCAAAAGCCCAATGCCCTCGGTTTGCGGGCCCAGCCTCTACGTGAAGTGAAGTTGTCTTGCCAAGTTGTCGTGGGATTCGGTAATATAAATATGATGGATTAGGTTGTTGTCCATTTCGCGGCTCACGATGTACGATCCAGGACAGAAAAACAATGCAAAAGAAGAAAAATGTCCCAAAACTTATGAAAATGTTCAAATTTGGGCTCAGAAAATAGGCGCAACCGAGCAAGCTTGTTACCCATGTCATAGAGCTCTCAGAGAGCTTTCCAACGGTATGCCATGTGCCGCGTAACTCCTTACGGATCAAAAGTTACGGGCCCCGGAGCGACGGATACCTGGTCACAAGCCCCACGCCCTTTGTTTGCAGGCCCAGCCTCTATGTGAAGTGAAGTTGTCTTGCCCAAGGTTCCATGGGATTTGGTAATAGAAATGTGATGGATTAAGTTGTCATCCTTTTCGCGGCTCTCGACGTACGATCCGGGATGGAAAAACAGCACAAAAGAAGAAAAATATCCTGAAACTTATGAAAATGTCCAATTTTGAGCACCGAAAACATGTGCAATCGAGCAGTCTTGGTGCCCCCATTGTAGAGCCCTCGGAGAGCTTTCCAACGGTATGCTATACGCCGTGTAACTCCTTACGGATCAAAAGTTATGGGCACCAGAGCGACGGATACCAGGTCACAAGCCCCACGCACTCGGTTTGCTGGCCCATCCTCTACGTGAAGTGAAGTTGTCTTGCCCAAGGTGCCGTGGGATTCGGTAAGAGAAATGTGATGGATTAGGTTGTCGTCCTTTTGGCGGCTCATGACGTACGATCCGGGATGGAAAAACAGCACAAAAGAAGAAAAGTATCCCAAAACTGATGAAAACATTCAATTTCGGGTCTGAAAATAGGCGCAGCCAGGCAAGCTTGGTGCCCTCGTTGTAGAGCTCTCAGAGAGCTTTCCAACAGTATGCTGTGCGCCGCGTAACTCCTTACGGATCAAAAGTTATGGGCACCGGAGCGACGAATATCTGGTCACAAGCCCCACGCCCTCGGTTTACAAGCCAAGCCTCTACGAGAAGTGAAGTTGTGTTGCCAAAGTTGCCATGGGATTCGGTAATATAAATGTGATGGATTAGGTCGCCATCCTTTTTGCGGCTCACGAGGTACAATTCGGGACGGAAAAATAGCGCAAAAGAATAAAAGTATCCCAAAACTTATGAAAATATTCGAATTTGGGCTCCGAAAATAGGCGCAGCCGAGCAAGCTTGCTGCCCACATCGTAGAGCTCTCAGAGAGAATTTCAACGGTATGCTGTGCGCCGCGTAATTCCTTACAGATCAAAACTTATGGGCACCGGAGCGACGGATACCTGGTCACAAGCCCCACGCCCTCTGTTTGCGGGCCTAACCTCTACGTGAAGTGAAGTTGTCTTGCCCAAGGTGACGCGGGATTCGGTAATAGAAATGTGGTGGATAAAGCATCTTGGCAACCCTAACCAGGGCAAAAAAAAATTGAAAAGGGGGGTGCAACACGAGGACTTCCCAGGGGTCACCCATCCAAGTACTACTCTCGCCCAAGCACATTTAACCTTGGAGTTTTGATGGGATCCGGTGCATTAGTGCTAGTATGATCATACCCATCATATTGAGGGCACAAATCCTTTATGTATTGACGGTTCACAGTCCCAGCCCAGAGAGATGGCCCATTCAAAAGGCCCAATGGGCTTAACGACAACCCATTCACTTCAACAACGCAGTATCATTGCAAGACGTGATATCGACGCGTTGTAGGGCCCCCTAATGTCCTGCAAGTTAGGTTGTTGTCCTTTTAACAGCTCATGACGTACGATCCGGGATGAAAAAACAGAGCAAAAGAAGAAAAGAGGCCCGAAACTGATGAAAACGTTCAATTTTGGGCTCCAAAAATGGGCGCAGCCGAGCATGCTTGCTGTCCCCGACATAGAGCTCTCGGAGAGCTTTCCAACGGTATGCTATGCACCGCGTAACTTCTTAAAGATCAAAAGTTATAGGCACTGGAGTAACAGAGACCTGGTCACAAGCCCTACGCCTTAGGTTTGCGGGCCCAGCCTCTACAGGAAGCGAAGTTGTCTTGCGCAAGATACCGTGGGATTCGGTAATAGAAATGTGGTGGATAAAGCATCTTGGCAACCCTAACCGGGGAAAAAAAAGTTGAAAAGAGAGGTGCAACACAAGGACTTCCCAGGGGGTCACCCATCCTAATACTACTCTAACCCAAGCACGCTTAACTTCGGAGTTCTGATGGGATCCGGTGTATTAGTGCTGGTATGATCGCACCCGTCATGTTGAGGGCACAAATCATTTATGTGTTGACGGTTCACAGTCCCAGCCCAGAGAGATGGCCCATTCAAAAGGCCTAATGGGCTTAACGACAACCCATCCGCTTCAACAACACAACATCCTCACAAGACGTGATATCGACGCGTTGTAGGGCCCTCTAATGTCCCGCGAGTTAGGTTGTCGTCCTTTGATCAGCTCACGACGTACGATCCGGGATGGAAAAATAGAGCAAAAGGAGAAAAGTGACCTGAAACTGATGAAAACATTCAATTTTGGATTCCAAAAAGGGCAAGGCTGAGCAGGCTTGCTAGCCCCGTCGCAGAGCCCTCGGAGAGCTTTCTAATGGTATGCTGTGCACCGCGTAACTCCTTACAGATCGAAAGTTATAGGCACTGGAGCGACGGAGACCTGCTCACAAGCCCCATACCCTCGGTTTGCAGGCCCAGCCTCTATATGAAGTGAAGTTGTCTTGCCCAAGGTGCCGTGGGATTCGGTAATAGAAATGTGGTGGATAAAGTGTCTTGGCAACTGTAACCGGGGCAAAAAAAATTGAAAAAGGGGTACAACACGAGGACTTCCTAAGGGGTCGCCTATCCTAGTACTACTCTCGCGCAAGCGCGCTTAACTTCGTAGTTCTGATGGAATTCGGTGCATTAGTGCTGGTATGATAGCACCCGTCATGTTGAGGGCAGAAATCCTTGATGTGTTGACGGTTCACAGTCCCAGCCCAGAGAGATGGCCTATTCAAAAGGCCCAATGGGCTTAACGACAACCCATCCACTTCAAATATGCAACATCCTCGTAGGACGTGATATCGACGCATTGTAGGGCCGTCTAATATCCTGCGAGTTAGGTTTTCGTCCATTTAACAGCTCATGACGTACGGTCCGGGATGAAAAAATAGGGCAAAAGAAGAAAAGTGGCCCGAAACTGATGAAATCGTTCAATTTTTTGGCTCCAAAAATAGGCGCAGCCGAGCAGGCTTACTACCCCCGTCGTAGAGCCCTCGGAGAGCTTTTCAATGATATGCTGTGTATTGCGTAACTCCTTACAGATCAAAAGTTATGGGCACCGGAGCGACAGAGCCCTAGTCACAAGCCCCACGCCCTCGGTTTGCGGGTCCAGCATCTACGTGAAGCGTAGTTGTCTTGCCCAAGGTGCCTTGGGATACGGTAATAGAAATGTGGTGGATAAAGCATCTTGGCAACCCTAACCGGAGCAAAAAAAAATTGAAAAGGGGGGTGCAACATGAGGACTTCCCAGGGGGTCGCCTATCCTAGTACTACTCTCGCCCAAGAACATTTAACTTCGGAATTCTGATAGGATCCGGTGCATTAGTGCTAGTATGATCACACCCGTCATATTGAGGGCATAAATCCTTTATGTGTTGACGGTTCACTGTCTCACGCCAGAGAGATGGCCGATTCAAAAGGCCCAATAGGCTTAACGACAACCCATCCACTTCAACAATGCAACATCCTCGCAAGACGTGATATCGACACGTTTTAGGGCCCTCTAATGTCCCGCGATTTAGGTTGTCGTCGTTTTAACAGCTCACGACGTACGTTTCAGGATGAAAAAATAGAGCAAAAGAAGAAAAGTGGCGGGAAACTGACGAAAACGTTCAACTTTGGAATCCAAAAATGGGAGCAACCGAGCAGGCTTGCTGCCCCTGTCGTAGAGCTCTCGGCGAGCTTTCCAACGGTATGCTGTGCGCTGCGTAACTCCTTACGGATCAAAAGTTATGGGCACCGGAGTAATTGAGACCTGGTCACAAGCCCCACGCATTAGGTTTGCGGGCCCAGCCTTTATGTGAAGCGAAGTTATCTTGCCCAATATGCCGTGGGATTCGGTAATAGAAATGTGGCGGATAAAGCATCTTGGCAACCGTAACCGGGGCAATAAAAATTGAAAAGGGGGGTGCAACACGACGAATTTCCAAGGGGTCACCCATCCTAGTACTACTCTCGCCCAAGCATGTTTAACTTTGGAGTTCTAATGGGATTTGGTACATTAGTGCTGGTATGATTGCACCCGTCATGTTGAGGGGACAAATCCTTTATGTGTTGACGGTTCAGAGTCCCAACTTAGAGAGATGGCCCATTCAAAACGCCCAATGGGCATAACGACGACCCATCCACTTCAACAACGCAGCATCCTCGCAAGATGTGATATTGAAGCGTTGTAGGGCCCTCTAATGTCCCGGGAGTTAGGTTGTCATCCACTCAACAGCTCACGACGTACGATCTGGGACGGAAAAATAGAGCAAAAGAAGAAAAGTTACCCAAAACTGATGAAAACATTCAATTTTGGAATCCAAAAATGGATGCAGCCGAGTAGGCTTGCTGCCCCCGTCGTAGAGCTCTAAGAGAGCTTCCTAACGGTATGTTGTGCGCCGCGTAACTCCTTACGAATCAAAAGTTATGGGCACCGGAGCGACGGAGACCAGGTCACAACCCCCACACCCTCGGTTTGCGGGCCTAGCCTCTACGTGAAGCGAAGTTGTCTTGCCCAAGGTGGTGTCGGATTTTGTAATAGAAATGTGGTGGATAAAGCATCTTGGCAACCCTAATCGGCGAAAAAAAATTGAAAAGAGGGGTGTAACACGAGGACTTCCCAGGGGGTCACCTATCCTAGTACTACTCTCGCCCAAGCACGCTTAACTTAGGAGTTCTGTGGGATCCAGTGCTTTAGTGTTGGTATGATCACACCTGTCACGTTGAGGGCACAAATCCTTCATATGTTGACTGTTCACAGGCCCAGCATAGAGAGAAGGCCTATTCAAAATGCCCAATGGGCTTAACGACAACCCATCCACTTCAACAGCGCAGCATCCTCGCAAGACGTGATATCAACGCATTGTAGGGCCCTCTCATGTCCCGCGAGTTAGGTTGTCGTCCTTTTAACAACTCATGACGTACGATCCGAGATGAAAAAATAGAGCAAAAGAAGAAAAGTGGCCTAAAACTAATGAAAATGTTCAATTTTGGGCTCCAAAAATGGGCGCAGTAGAGTAGGCTTGCTTCCCTTGTGGTAGAGCTCTCGGAGAGCTTTCCAACGGTATGCTGTGCGCCGCGGAACTCCTTACGGATCAAAAGTTATCGGCACCAGAGTGACGGAGACCTGGTCTCAAGCCCTATGCCGTCGCTTTGCGGGCCCAGCCTCTACGTAAAGTGAATTTATCTTGCCCAAGGTGCCGTGGGATTCGGTAATAGAAATGTGACGGATAAAGCATCTTGGCAACCCTAACCGGGGCCAAAAAAATTGAAAAGGGGGGTGCAACACGAGTAATTCCCAAGGGGTCACCCATCCTAGTACTACTCTCGCCCAAGTACGCTTAACTTCAGAGTTCTGATGGGATCAGGTGCATTAGTGCTGGTTTGATCGCACCCGTCACGTTGAGGGTACAAATCCTTTATGGGCTTAACGACAACCAATCCGCTTCAATAACGCAGCATCCTCGCAAGACATGATATCAACGCATTGTAGTGCCCTCTAATGTCCTACGAGTTAGGTTGTCGTCCTTTGAACAGCTCACGACCTACGATCCGGGATGAAAAAAATGAGCAATAGAAGAAAAGTAGCCCGAAACTGATAAAAACGTTCTATTTTGGGATCCAAAAATGGGCGCAGCCAAGCAAGGTTGCGACCCCCGTTGTAGAGTTCTCGGAGAGCTTTCCAACTGTATGTTGTGCGCCGCGTAACTCCTTACAGATCAAAACTTATGGGCACTAGAGCGACGGAGACCTGGTTCACAAGCCCTAAGCCCTTGGTTTGCGGGCCCAGCCTCTACATGAAGCGAAGTTGTCTTTCCCAAGGTGCCGTGGGATTCGGTAATAGAAATATGGCGGATAAAGCATCTTGGCAACCCTAACCGGGGCAAAAAAAAATTGAAAAATGGGTACAACACGAGGACTTCTCAGGGGGTCACCCATCTTAGTACTACTCTCTCCCAAGCACGCTTAACTTCGGAGTTCTGATGGGATCCGGTGCATTAGTGCTGGTATGATCGCACTCGTCATGTTGAGGACACAAATCCTTTATGTGTTGACGGTTCACAGTCCCAGCCTAGAGAGATGGCCTATTCAAAATGCCCAATGAGCTTAACGATAACCTATCCGCTTCAACAACGCAGCATCCTCGCAAGATGTGATATCCATACGTTGTAGGGCCTCTAATGTCCCGTGAGTTAAGTTGTCATCCTTTTAATAGCTCACGACGTACGATTTAGGACCGAAAAACAGAGCAAAAGAAGAAATATGGCCCAATACTGATGGAAATGTTCGATTTTGGGATCCGAAAATGGGCGCAGCTGAGCAGGCTTGCTGCCCTCGTCGTAGAGCTCTCGGAGATCTTTCCAACGGTATGTTGTGCACCGCGTAACTCCTTACGGATCAAAAGTTAACGGCATCGAAGCGACGGAGACCTGGTCACAAGCGCGACGCCCTCGCTTTGCAGCCCCAGCCTCTACGTGAAGTGAAGTTGTCTTGCCCAAGGTGCCATGGGATTCGGTAATAGAAATGTGGTGGATAAAGCATCTTAGCAACCCTAACCGGGGTAAAAAAAATTGAAAAGGGGGGTGCAACACGATGACTTCCCAGGGGGTCACCCATCCTAGTATTACTCTCGCCCAAGCACACTTAATTTCAGAGTTCTGATAGGATCCGGTGCATTAGTTCAGGTAGGATCGCACCTGTCTTATTGAGGGCACAAATCCTTTATGTGTTGATAGTTCACAGTCCCAGCCCAGAGAGATGGCCCATTCAAAAGGCCCAATAGGTTTAACGACAACCCATCCACTTCAACAACGCAGCATCCTCGCAAGACATGATATCGACACATTGTATGGCCCTCTAATGTCCGACGAGTTAGGTTGTCGTCCTTTTAACAGCTCACGACGTGCGATCCGAGATGAAAAAATAGAGCAAAAGAAAGAAAGTGGCCCGAAGTTGAAGAAAACATTCAATTTTGGGCTCCAAAAACGGGCGCAGCTAAGCTGGCTTACTGCCCCAGTCGTAAAGCTCTCGGAGAGCTTTCCAACGGTATGCTGTGCGCCGCGTAACTCCTTACGGATCAAAAGTTAACGGCATCGAAGCGACGGAGACCTGGTCACAAGCCACACGCCCTCGCTTTGCGGGCCCAGCCTTTACATGAAGCGAAGTTGTCTTGCCCAAGGTGCCGTGGGATTCGGTAATAGAAATGTGGTAGATAAAGCATCTTGGCAACCCTAACCGGGGCAAAAAAAATTAAAAAAGGGGGTGCAACACGATGACTTCCCAGGGGGTCACCCATCCTAGTACTACTCTCGCCCAACCACGCTTAACTTCGGAGTTCTTATAGGATCCGATGCATTAGTGCTGGTATGATCGCACTCGTCATGTTGAGGGCACAAATCCTTTATGTGTTGACGGTTCACAGTCCCAGCCTAGAGAGATGGCCCATTCAAAAGGCCCAATGGGTTTAACGACAACCCATCCACTTCAACAATGCAGCATCCTCGTAAGACGTGATATCGACACATTGTATGGCCCTCTAATGTTCGGCGAGTTAGGTTGTCGTCCTTTTAACAGCTCACGACGTGCGATCTGGGATGAAAAAATTGAGCAAAAGAAGGAAAGTGGCCCGAAGTTGAAGAAAACATTAAATTTTGGGCTCCAAAAACGGGCGCAGCTGAGCTAGCTTGCTGCCCTGGTCGTACAACTCTCGGAGAGCTTTCCAACGGTATGTTGTGCACCGTGTAACTCCTTATGGATCAAAAGTTAATGGCATCGAAGCGACGGAGACCTGGTCACAAGCCGCACGCCCTCGCTTTGCGGGCCCAGCCTCTACGTGAAGCGCAGTTGTCTTGTCCAAGGTGCCGTGGGATTCGGTAATAGAAATATGGTGGATAAAGCATCTTGGCAACCCTAACCAGGGCAAAGAAAATTGAAAAGGGGGGTGCAACATGATGACTTCCCAGGGGGTCACCCATCCTAGTACTACTCTCGCCCAAGCACGCTTAACTTCGGAGTTCTGATGGGATCCGGTACATTAGTGCTGGTATTATCAGAGCTTAGATTGCTTAAGCCGGGTTTAACTCTCGGACCTGGGGTAGAAGCCTTGAGGTTATTAGGATGACTTGTTTATGTGTGATAATGTTAATTGTGCCTTCTATGTTCTATGTGCTTATATGACTAACATGTCTTAACTGTTTCTAGAACTGTGTGTTTATGTAAAATTGTATGTTGTATACCTTATACATTAAATTCTTGTCTTGTCGCATTTCCAATAAATTGTGCATCGTAATCTGTGCCTATAGATGGCTGGCCCTAGTACCCACACTACTAATAGGAGCGGTGAGCCCCAATAGACCGGAGATGCTTATCAAACTAATCCCGGCATAGCTATGTTTAACATGATGGCAAATGCCATGGATCACGTGTCGCGAGTGATGGAACATCAAGATGCACGTGAAGCAAACAACAACAACAACAGGAATGACGGTAACCATGGGAGACATAGCAGAATGAGGGAGTTCCTTGACTTTCGCCCGTCCAAATTCCACGGGGAAGCTGATGATGAAAAGGCAGAGGCTTGGCTGTCTGAGATCGAGAGGATTTTCAGGCCACTTGACTATACTGATGAAGAAAAGGTGGAGTTCGCTGTGTTTCTGTTGCACGGGGATGCTGAGCATTGGTGGCACACTGTGGAGATACTATGGGAAACTGATCATACACCTCGCTTGTAGGGTAATTTCGTTAAGGCATTCAAGGAGAAATATGTACCTACAGTTTCCAAGCAGAGGCGAATTGAGGAATTCATGCACCTGAACTAGGGTAACATGACGGTGGCCCATTACGAGGCTCGTTTTGACCGACTGTCCCGCTATGCTCAATATATGGTCAGTACTTGTGAGGCGAAGATGTGGAAATTTAAGACTGGATTGAGGCCAGAGATTCAGGACCAGTTGGCTTCACATGACTTCGATACCTATTCTGCTATCCTTGCTGCTGCTTGTCGAGTTGAGAAGAGGAAACTTGATAGAGCCGGTTCATTCCAGGTGAACAAGAAACCATATCAGCCTCCAAGTCAATAGAGGAAATTCCAGAGTCAGAGTCGCAATCAGGGCCAGAGCCAGAACATACCAGTTAACAACCGTGGCCCGACTAAAGCACCATCAGCCTCTTCCACCCGCGGATCCACAGGTAGTTCACCTGCTACTCACTCTATCAACTGTTCTTACTGTGACAAGAAGGGGCATACCGAGGCCCAGTGCTGGAAGAAGTCAGGACGATGTGTACGGTGTGGCAGTGATCAGCATCAGATCAAGGATTGCCCTAAATGGCAAGGAGGACAAAATCAAATTAAACCAGCTGGTAGAGGTAAGACTCCAGTTCCTAGAGTTCAGGCTCAAGCTTACGCTATTGAGTGCGAGGAGCTTCCAGACGAGACCGCTGTTGGTGAAGGTACATTCTTGATACTGAATCAACCTGTTAAGGTGCTAATTGATCCAGGTGCTACTCATTCATTTATTACTCCCTTATGTGTACAACGTGTGAAACTACGAGTTGTATGTTTGCCTTACGAAGTAGAAGTTGGTACTCCGATGGGTTCTAAACTTGTTACTAGCTCAGCTTGTAAAGCATGTAAAATCCAAATTAAAGATAGGGAATTCTCAGCCAATCTTATTGTATTACCTTTTCAAGACTATGAAGTCATTTTAGGGATGGACTGGTTGGCAAAGCATCATGCCCAGCTAGATTTCCGGACGAAGATTGTAACATTCCAGATACCTGGTCAACCAATATTGGAAGTCATGGGTCGAAGAGACTTCACCGGGAGTTCCATCATTTCATCTACGAAAGCAGTAAAGTCCTTGAGAAAAGGATGTAGTGGATACTTAGCTTACCTCATCAACAAGCCGTCAGACAAAGCTAAGTTGGAGGAGATGCCAGTGATTAAAGATTATGCGGATGTGTTTCCAAAAGAATTGCCCGGTTTACCCCCAAATCGGGAGATCGAGTTCATTATAGAATTACTGCCTGGCACCCAACCAATATCTAAAGCTCCCAATCGTATGGTGCCGGCCGAGCTACAAGAATTGAAGGACCAATTGTAAGGATTGTTGAAGAAGGGGTTTGTTCAACCAAGTTCTTCACCGTGGGGTGTACCAGTCCTATTTGTAAAGAAGAAAGACGGAACGTTGAGGCTATGCATCGACTACCGAGGATTGAACCAAGTGACCGTCAAGAATAAATACCCACTTCCACTGATTGATGAGTTGTTTGATCAACTTCAAGGAGCCAAAGTATATTCGAAGCTCGACTTGAGGCAAGGGTACTATCAGTTGCGGATCAAAAAGGAGGATGTGCCTAAAACGGCTTTCAGGACGAGATATGGGCATTATGAATATGTGGTGATGCCATTTGGGCTAACTAATGCCCCTGCAACTTTTATGGACTTGATGCACAGGGTGTTTCAACCCTACTTGGACCAATTTGTGGGGATCTTCATTGATGATATTTTGGTATACTCGAAATCCGAGGCTGAGCATGAACAACATCTACGATTGGTACTGTAGAAACTTCGAGAGCATCAATTGTATGCAAATTTTAGCAAATGTGAATTTTGGTTGCAGCAGATTGCATTTTTGGGGCACATCATATCCCAAGAGGGAATAGAAATGGATCCAGCAAAGATAGAAGCGGTGATGTCTTGGAAGAAGCCAAAAAATGTTATAGAGGTTCGGAGTTTTCTTGGTCTAGCCGGCTATTATCGGAGGTTCGTGAAGGATTTCTCAAAGATTGTAGGATCGCTTACAAAGCTCACTCAAAAGAAAACAAAGTTCGTGTGGGATGACAAGTGTGAGAACAGCTTCCAAGAATTGAAGAAAAGATTGACTACTGCACCTGTTCTTGCATTGCCTGAAGGGAGTCAAGGTTTTATAATCTATAGCGATGCTTCGAAGGAAGGACTGGGTTGTGTGTTGATGCAAAATGGTAGGGTGATTGCGTATGCTTCTAGGAAACCGAAGCCATATGAATTGAATTACCCGACGCATGATTTGGAGTTAGCGGCTATTGTGTTTGCACTCAAGAAATGGAGGCACTATCTGTGGGGTAACAAGTTCGAGGTGTTTACTGATCACAAGAGCTTGAAATACTTGTTCTCACAAAAAGAGTTGAACATGAGGCAAAGACGGTGGATGGAGCTTTTGGATTATTATAACTGCACAATCAATTATATGCCCAGTAAAGCAAATGTAGTTGTAGATGCCTTAAGTAGGAAAGCGAGCATGGCAAAACTAGAAGTTAAGGTGCAGGAGTTGTTGGAGGAAGCATTCTTGTGGAAACCACAATTGACTCAAAAAGGGTTACTTTTTGCCACTACACAAGTTCAATCGACCTTGTTGTCTGAATTACGAGAGGCACAACAAAAGGACCAATAGTTTCAGAAGATTAAAGAAAGCAACACAGATTTCAAGTTTCATGATGATGGTATTTGGAGGTTTAGGAATCGGATTTGTGTTCCTAATGAGCCAGAGCTGAAAAAGAAGATTCTTGAAGAAGCTCATAATTCAAGATACACCATTCACCCCGGCGGAACAAAGATGTACCGGGATTTGAAGCAACACTATTGGTGCAATAACATGAAGAGAGAGATTGCGGAGTTTATGGCACGATGTTTGACTTGCCAGAGAGTCAAAGCAGAACATCAACAACCAGCAGGTTTACTTTAGCCGTTGGAGATTCCTCAATGGAAATGGAAACATATAACTATGGACTTTGTTATGGACCTGCCCAGGTCACAAAAGCGTCATAACGCCGTTTGGGTCATAGTGGATAGATTGACTAAGTCAGCACACTTCTTACCGATGAACAAGGAGGATAATCCTGAGAAATTGGGAGATTTGTATGTGGCGGAGATTGTAAGATTGCACGGGATACCTGTGAGTATTGTATCGGATAGGGACCCTCGTTTTACTTCCCAATTTTGAAAGAGATTACAAGACGCTTTGGGAACGAAGTTGAGTTTCAGCACGGCTTATCACCCTCAGACTGATGGACAATCTGAGAGAACTATTCAGATTCTGGAGGATATGCTGAGGGCGTGTGTTTTAGACTTCGGGAAAGGTTGGGAGAAATATTTGTCTCTAGCGGAGTTCGCTTATAATAATAGTTATCAGGCCACTATCGGAATGGCCCCATTTGAGGCATTGTATGGACGTAAGTGTCGATCCCCAATTTACTGGGATGAAGTAGGTAAGACGAAGACTTTTGACCCGACCCTTCTACCTGAACTTATGAAGACTGTTGATAATATCCACCTCATCCGGAAACGGATGCTTACCGCCCAGAGCAGGCAGAAAAGTTATGCAGACCAACAGAGACAGAGCCTAGAGTTTGAGCTCGACGACAAGGTGTTCTTGAAGATATCACCCCGGAGGGGACTGATTAAACACGGCAAGGGTGGAAAGTTGAACCCGAGGTTTGTAGGACCATTTGAGATAATTGAGAAGGTTGGCAAATTGGCGTATCGCCTGGCACTACCCCAAAACCTCTCCAATATTCACGACGTCTTTCATGTTTCGATGCTACGGAAGTATCATCCTGATCCACCGCATATCTTGGAGCCAGAGCCGTTGCAGCTTCGGGAGAACTTGCCTTATGAAGAAAAGCCCATTCGGATCCTAGACCAGCAAGATCGGGAGTTGCGCAGCAAATCTATATCGATGGTGAAAGTGTTGTGGGATCATCATGGAGTTGAAGAAGCAACGTGGGAAAGGTGAGACCAGATGGAGCAACAATATCCAGCTTTATTTCAAAGGTAATATTGAATTTCGGGATGAAATTCTTTTAAGAAGGGGAGGATGTGAGGCCCGACCTCGATTTACGTGCGATACCTCGTTTCGTGTGCCCTAACCTAGATTTGCATGCCTTGACCTAGGTTTAAGAACCTTGTTTCATTTTGTGTGCCTTGCATTGATTTACGTGCATTCATTTAGGGTTGTGTGCATTTACTTGAAAAACGTGCATTCGTCTCGTAGTTTGTGTCTTACCTCGTAGTGCCTGCCCTAAACCTAGGAAAGCGTGTCCTCACGCTAATCAAGAAAGCATCTTACACGAAGCACTAGATCATTAATTAATCCTATAAAGTCCACTAACTAATATTAAATTGCTAATTCAACTCACTAGAAGACGAATTTGCACCAAAAGCTAGACATTCTTTATTCTTTATTCTTTTTTTTTTTTTTTTTTGCATATCCCAAACACAAAATAAAATAAGCCTTGAACAAACAAAAAAAATTCAGATTTAAACACACCCTTGGCCGACCACATGGACCCTTGTGCATGCACTTCAATTTCAAAATGTACACCTAAACATTCTATGACAATTTTATGACACAAGCATAAAAAATTGGCTCAAAACTCTACCCAAGACTCCACCATTCTCGACCCGTCCTCTTGCCATGCTAGGTGATTCAAAATTATGCTCCTTGAAGACACAAATCTGAATTTTGCAAGGCCCTAGGCCGACACAAGCATCAAACATTGCAAAGCTTTTCATTTTTCTTTCATTTCCTCTCTTTCTCTCATTCTTTCTCTCATTTCTCCTCTCTCTCTCTCGGCCCTAGCTGAAATTTTACTCTCCTTAGCTTAATTTCTTCATCCAATGGTTCGTCAAGTCATGCAAGAAGCTAGGAGCTCGACCAAGCAAAGCTAGGAGCAAAGAAACTCACATGCAAGCTCATAGCACTTTCATTTCGGCTTAGGTGAGTTTGTTAGCTTCCATTTCTTTTCTTCTTGTTCTAACCACATGCACCTACTAAGAACATGGTAACTTAGCTAGGAAATTAGAGAAATCCCAAGTTGTCTCTCGGCTAAGCAATGAGAAGAGTTGTCATTGTGCTTCATCAAGAGTTTGTGCATCTTCTTTGTTGTCTTGCTAAGGTGAGGGCTAAAACTTCTTGAAAAGCTTTTGAAAACCACATGCATGCCTTTAAATGTATATTTTTACTTCTGTACTTGTGATATATGTGTGTTCATGAGCTTTTGTAAACATGCATGGCAAGATATTTGGCTAGAATGTGATGTTCGATGAAATCGCGTATGGGACAGTCTTCTGTCTTGTTGATGCGGGGTGATTTTGACCAGGTAAATAAGGTTGCAAATGCGTGAAAATTGGTATGTTACTATTTTTTCCATTTTTGAGCATTTTTCAAAGAAATAGTCCAAAGCTAATTTTGACTCTAAGGTCCTCAAAACGGAAAAATATCAAAATGTGTCAAAATCTGGAAAATCTGGGAAAATGAAGCAGGTTTTGGCAGATTCACTGTTCTTGTAGAACGAACCAGTTTTGACTTAGTAAATGATATCCAAAATTTATTAAATTTCGTGTGCTACTTGATTTTTCAGTTCTAGACATTTTTGTCAGAAATGGACTAAGGATAAATCTGACCCTAAGGCCCTCACAAACGACAAGTATTGAAATGTGTGCAAATCTGGACAGTTTTGTGTAGTCTCACGGTTTTGGCTATAACTCTTGAGCCCGAACTCCAAATGATGCGAGGTTTGTTTCTGAATTTCACTCCTTAAGCTTTAATTTGACATCTTGTTCACTGGAATTGGAGATTGTTTGCTTGTCTCAATGATTGTGAGAAAACAGTCCATTGCAGTGAGGGTTTCACCTATTGATATGCTTAGAAAAACTATTGTAGCTTCTCTTGTTGTACTAAAAGCTTAGGATTGTGGCATTTGGATGTTGTGTGGACTGTTTTGAATGTTTGAGGGTGTCTGATTTAATCAATCCATGGCTTGAGCTTAATTACGAGATGACTTGGGACTTAATTGCACGGGTAAGCATGAATTGAAACCCTAGTAACTAGGTGAACTCGCTAAGTGTTGATCCTATTGATATAGTGTTTAATTATGTGATTAGTAGGCTGCCCATAGTCGCCCATGTAGCCCTAAATATGATTTTGATGATTACATGTTGATGAGTAGGCCATTCTTTCACCCGGTCCCACGTAGATGTCGTTGCATGTTGAATAATCTTATTATTTGATTACGTGAACTTCAAAATGTGTTATATGACTTGATTTACATGCGTTACATGGCTGTCTGTTTAATATTCACATAACTCCATGTGCTTTTCAAGTAAAATTACTTGTCATATCGTGTCTCGCGTGTTTACTTGTCAATGTGCAATCTTATGACTGCTCGGAGGCGACCTACTTTGTTGTCCTCCTAATGTGATATATTAAATGTCATAAATGTGCATTGCATACAAGGTTGCAACCTTTCATTCTGGCGTGGTAGCGTTCACACACACCGGGCGACATCGGGCTTGCCGGTGCAACCGTGACTACCATTGTCCAATTCCCTCTCTCGCTTGGGGGCTAGACTTCCTCGGAGAGTTGGGTCGTAGGATTTCGGGGTACATCCGGAGTACACCCATTTGGCATGATAAGGGGATGATTTGAAGTCGGCCGCAACAACTGATACTGGAAATGAACTGAGAGCAAAAGCTCACCGTATCCTTTTCACTATGTGTATAAGTACTCTCGCTTGGTTCCTAGAGGACCTCGGGGAGGAAAGACGGGTAATTGTATTCCTTTACTTTTACATTACATTATGTACTTACTTGTGATATATTCATGCTTGCAAAAAGGGTTTTCATAAGTTGAACCATAAAATGAGTTTCAAAACTTATTTCTCGTTCCCCCTTACTGAGTTCATAAGGACTCACCCTCTTTTATCATCTCAGGTGAAGAAGACCAGGAACAGGTACCCGAGGACAACGTGCCTAATGATGATTCCTTGGAATGATTGCTTGCCCTATGTGCCTTACTTGACTATGGCCATTTTGTGAACGATGTGTTGCTTGAAGACTATTTCATTTCTTATGTTGCTTGTTATTGTATTGTAAATGACCCCCGTTGTAATTTGGGGTCTAATTTTGGCTTGTACTGTTCCTAACTAGATAGACACTACTATGGTCGTTTTTGCTATCGCTATTGACTAGTATCTATCATAGGATAATGAAGTATCAGGTAAGGATTAAGTAAAATGAATCTATCCAATCTTAAGCAGGTACTCATTGATAAGCTAAGTTCAACAGGTACTTGTGTAACAAGGATTAACAAACAAACAAGACATAATTATCATGCTACGCTGTTAATCAAACGAGACTTCGAGACAACTAGTAGGCGTTTCAATTGATAGTAATCTTAGTTGGAAATGAAATTGAGATTGCAAATTCTGAGGCGTTTAGAGAACTAGG
Source organism: Ehretia macrophylla (assembly GCA_037974665.1). Lineage (NCBI taxonomy): Eukaryota > Viridiplantae > Streptophyta > Magnoliopsida > Boraginales > Ehretiaceae > Ehretia > Ehretia macrophylla. The sequence goes on from CM075777.1 coordinate 33,115,906, forward strand.
TCAAACTAAAGAGCCTAATTATAGCCGTTATGCTGCCGGTTTTTTGGAGAATTTGTGGAGCTTAGGCTAAAACGTTAAGTGTTAAACTTTCATGAATGATTAAGTATGTGATTTGACTTGAATGTTTAGATCACTCCCTAGTCTAACCTCTATAGGTCGGGTTGGGGCGTGACAGGTATGATCGCACCCATCATGTTAAGGGCACAAATCCTTTATGTGTTGACGGTTCACAGTCCCAGCCAAGAGAGATGGCCCATTCAAAAGTCCCAATGGGCTTAACGACAACCCATCCACTTCAACAACGCAGCATCCTCGCAAGACGTGATATCGACGGGTTGTATGGCCCTCTAATGTCCCGCAAGTTAGGTTGTCGTCCTTTTAACAGCTCACGATGTGCGATTCGGGTTGAAAAAACAGAGCAAAAGAAGGAAAGTGGCCCGAAGTTGAAGAGAACATTCAATTTTGGGCTTCAAAAATGGGCACAGCAAAGCTGGCTTGCTGCCCTGGTCGTAGAGCTCTCGGAGAGCTTTCAAACGGTATACTGTGCGCCGCGTAACTCCTTACGGATCAAAAGTTATGGGCACCGGAGCGACGGAGACCTGGTCACAAGCCCCATGCCTTAGGTTTCCGGGCCCAGCCTCTACGTGAAGTGAATTTTCTTGCCCAGGGTGCCGTGGGATTCGGTAATAGAAATGTGGTGGATAAAGCATTTTAGCAACCCTAACCGGGGCAAAAAAAATTGAAAAAGGGGGTGCAACACGAGGACTTCCCAGGGGGTCACCCATTCTAGTACTACTCTCGCCCAAGCACGCTTAACTTCGGAGTTCTGATGGGATCCGGTGCATTAGTGCTGGTATAATCGCACCTGTCATGTTGAGGACATAAATCCTTTATGTGTTGACAGTTCATAGTCCCAGCCCTGAGAGATGGCCTATTCAAAAGGCCCAATGGGCTTAACGATAACCCATCCACTTCAACAACGCAGCATCCTCGTAAGACTTGATATCGACGCATTGTAGGGGCCCTTAATGTCCCGCGAGTTAGGTTGTCGTCCTTTTAACAACTCACGACGTACGATCCAGGGCGGAAAAATAGTGCAAAAGAAGAAAAGTGGCCCAAAACTGATGAAAATGTTTGATTTTGGGCTCCAAAAATGGGCACAGCTGAGCAGGATTGTTTCCCCCGTCGTAGAGCTCTCGGAGAGCTTTCCAACGGTATGTTGTGCACCACGTCACTCCTTACGGATCAAAAGTTAAGGGCACCGAAATGACGGAGACATGGTCACAAGCCCCACACCCTCAGTTTGCGGGCCCAGCCTCTACGTGAAGCAAAGTTGTCACGGCCAAGGAGCAGTGGGATTTGGTAATAGAAATGTGGTAGATAAAGCATCTTGGCAACCCTAACCGGGGTAAAAAAAAATGAAAAGGGGGGTGCAACACGAGGACTTCCTAGGGGGTCACCCATCCTAGTACTACTCTCGCCCATACACACTTAACTTCGGAGTTCTGAAGGGATCTGGTGCATTAGTGCAGGTATGATCGCACCCGCCATGTTGAGGGCACAAATCCTTTATGTGTTGACGGTTCACAATCCTAGCCCAGAAAGTTGGCCCTTTCAAAAGGCCCAATGGGCTTAACAACAACCCATCCGCTTCAACAACACAGCATCCTCACAAGACGTGATATCGACGCGTTGTAAGGCCCACTAATATCCCGCGAGTTAGGTTGTCGACCCTTGAACAGCTCACGACGTACGATCCGGGATGGAGAAACAGAGCAAAAGATGAAAAGTGGCCCAAAATTGATGAAAATATTCAATTTTGGAAACCAAAAATGGGCGCAGCTGAGTAGGCTTGGTGCCCCCGTCGTAGAGCTCTCGGAGAGCTTTCTAACGGTATGTTGTGCGCTGCATAACTCCTTACAGATCAAAAGTTATGGGCTCCGGAGCGACGGAGACCTGGTCACAAGTCCCATGCCCTCAGTTTGCGAGCCCAGCCTCTACGTGAAGCGAAGTTGTCTTTCCCAAGGTGACGTGGGATTTGGTAATAGAAATGTGACGGATAAAGCATCTTGGCAACCCTAACCGGGGCAAAACAAAATTGAAAAGGGGGGTGCAACACGAGGAATTCCTAGGGGGTCACCCATCCTTGTACTACTCTCGCCCAACCACGATTAACTTCGTAGTTCTGATGGGATCCGGTGCATTAGTGCAGGTATGATCGCACCCGTCATGTTGAGGGCACAAATCCTTTATGTGTTGACGGTTCACTATCCCAGCTCAGAGAGATGGCCCATTCAAAATGCCCAATGGGCTTAATGACAACCCATCCACTTCAACAACGCAACATCCTCGCAAGACGTGATATCGACGCGTTGTAGGGCCTCTAATGTCCTGTGAGTTAGGTTGTCGTCCTTTTAACAGCTCACGGCGTATGATCCGGGATGGAAAAATAGATTAAAAGAAGAAAAGTGGCCCAAAACTAATGAAAACGTTCGATTTTGGTCCCCAAAAATGGGTGCAGCTGAGTAGGCTAGCTACCCCCATCGTAGAGCTCTCGGAGAGCTTTCAAATGGTATGCTGTGAGCCGCGTAACTCCTTACAGATATGGGTATCGGAGCAATGGAGACCTGGTCACAAGCCCTACGCCCTCGATTTGCGAGCCCAGCCTCTACGTGCAGCGAAGTTGTCTTTCCCAAGGTGTCGTGGGATTCGGTAATAGAAATGTGGCAGATAAAGCATCTTGGCAACCTTAACCGGGGCAAAAAAAAAATTGAAAAGGTGCGTGCAACACGAGAACTTCCCAGGTGGTCACCCATCCTAGTACTAGTCTCGCCCAAGCACGCTTAACTTCGGAGTTCTGATGGGATCTGGTGTATTAGTGTTGGTATGATCGCACCCGTCATGTTGAGGGCACAAATCCTTTATGTGTTGAAGGTTCACTGTCCCAGCCTAGAGAGATGCCCATTCAAAAGGCCCAATGGGCTTAACGACAACCTATCCGTTTCTACAACGCACCATCCTTGTATGACGTGATATCAACGAGTTGTAGGGCCTTCTATATTCCCGCGAGTTAGGTTGTCATCCTTTGAATAGCTCACGACGTAGGATCCGGGATAGAAAAACATGGCAAAAGAAGAAAAGTGGGCCGAAACTGATGAAAACATTCGATTTTGCAATCCAAAAATGGGCGCAGGCGAGCAGGCTTGCTGCCCCCGTCGTAGAGCTCTCGGAGAGCTTTCGAACGGTATGCTTTGCACCGCGTAACTCCTTACGGATCAAAAGTTATGGGCACCGGAGCAACGGAGACCTGGTCACAAGCCCCATGCCCTCGGTTTGCGGGCCCAGCGTCTACGTGAAGCGAAGTTGTCTTGCCCAAGGTATCGTGGGATTCGGTAATAGAAATGTTGTGGATAAAGTATCTTGGCTACCCTAATCGTGGCAAAAAAAATTGAAAAGGTGGGTACAACACGAGGACTTCCGAGGGGGTCACCCATCCTAGTACTACTCTCACCCAAGCACGCTTAACTTCGGAGTTCTGATGAGATCCGATGCATTAGTGCTGGTATGATCGCACTCGTCATGTTGAGGGCACGAATCCTTTATGTGTTGACGGTTCACAGTCCCAGCCTAGGGAGATGGCCCATTCAAAAGGCCCAATGGGATTAACGACGACCAATCCACTTTAACAATGCAGCATCCTCGCAAGACGTAATATCGACGGGTTGTAGTGGCCTCTAATGTCCCGCGAGTTTGGTTGTCATACTTTTAACAGCTCACGACGTACGATACGGGACGAAAAAATAGTGCAAAAGAAGAAAAGTGGCATAAAACTGATGAAAACATTTGATTTTGGGTTCCAAAACCTGGCACAGCCGAGCAGGCTTGCAACCCCCGTTGTAGAGCTCTCGGAGAGCTTTCCAACGGTATGCTGTGCACCGTGTAACTCCTTACGGATCAAAAGTTATGGGCACCAGAGCGATGAAGACCTAGTCACAAGCCCCACACCCTCGGTTTGCGGGCCCAGCCCCTACGTGAAGCGAAGTTTTCTTTCCCAAGGTGTCGTGGGATTCGGTAATAGAAATGTGGTGGATAAAGCATCTTGGCAACCGTAACCGGGGCAAAAAAATAGAAAAGGGGGGTGCAACACGAGGACTTCCCAGGGGGTCAACTATCCTAGTACTACTCTCGCCCAAGCACGCTTAACTTTGAAGTTCTGATGATATCCGGTGCATTAGCGCTGGTATGATCGCACCCGTCATGTTGAGGGCACGAATCCTTTATGTGTTGACGGTTCACAGTCCCAGCCCAGAGAGATGTCCCATTCAAAGGGCCTAATGGGCTTAACGACAACCCATCCACTTTAACAACGCAGCATCCTCGCAAGACGTGATATCGATGCATTCTAGGGCCCTCTAATGTCCCGCGAGTTAGGTTGTCGTCCTTTTAACAGCTCACGACGTACGATATGGGACGAAAAAATAGTGAAAAGAAGAAAAGTGGCCCGAAACTAATGATAACGTTCGATTTTGGTCTTCAAAAATGGGCGCAGCCGAGTAGGCTTGCTGCCCCCGTGGTAGAGCTCTCGCAGATCTTTCCAACAGTATGCTGTGCGCCGCGTAACTCCTTACGGATCAAAAGTTATGGGCACCAGAGCGACGGAGACCTGGTCACAAAACCCACGCCCTCGGTTTGCGGGCCCAGCCTCTACATGAAGCGAAGTTGTCTTGCACAAGGTGCCGTGGGATTCGATAATAGAAATGTGGTGGATAAAGCATCTTGGCAACCCTAACCAGGGCAAAAAAAAATTGAAAAGGGGGGTGCAACACGAGGATTTGCCAAGGCGTCACCCATCCTAGTACTACTATCACCCAAGCGTGCTTAATTTCGGAGTTCTAATGGGATCCGAGACATTTGTGCTGGTATGATCGCACCCGTCATGTTAAGGACACAAATCCTTTATATGTTGACGGTTCAGAGTCCCAGCCCAGAGAGGTGACCCATTCAAAAGGCCCAATGGGCTTAACGACAACCCATCCATTTCAACAATGCAGCATCCTCGTAATACGTGGCATCGACGCGTTGTAAGGCCCCCTAATGTCCCATTAGTTAGGTTGTCGTCCTTTTAACAGCTCATGACGTACGATCCGAGATGAAAAAATAGAGTCAAAGAGGAAAATTGGCTCGAAATTGATGAAAATGTTCGATTTTGGGCTCCAAAAATGGGCGCAGCCGAGCAGGCTTGCTGCCCCTGTCGTAGAGCTCTCGGAAAGCTTTCGAACGATATGTTGTGCACTGCGTAATTCCTTACGGGTCAAAAGTTATGGGCACCGGAGCGACGGAGACCTGGTCACAAGCCCCACGCCCTTGGTTTGCGGGCCCAGCTTCTACGTGAAGCGAAGTTATCTTGCCCAAAGTGTTGTGGGATTCTGTATTAGAAATGTGGTGGATAAATCATCTTGACAACCCCAACCGGGGCAAAAAAATTGAAATGGGGGGTGCAACACAAGGACTTCCCAGGGGGTCACCCATCTTAGTACTACTCTCGCCCAAGCACGCTTAACTTCGGAGTTCTGAAGAGTTCCGCTGTATTAGTGCTGGTATGATCGCAACCGTCATGTTGAGGGCACAAATCCTTTATATGTTGATGGTTCAATGTCCCAGCCCAGAGAGATGGCCTATTCAAAAGGCCCAATGGGCTTAACAACAACCCCTCCACTTTAACAACGAAGCATCCTCGCAAGATGTGATATCGACGCGTTGTAGAGCCCTCTAATGTCCGGCGAGTTAGGTTGTCGTCCTTTTAACCGCTCATGACGTACGATATGGGATAAAAAATTGTGCAAAAGAAGAAAAGTGGCCCGAAAATGATGAAAACGTTCAATTTTGGGCTCCAAAAATGGGCGCAGCCAAGCAAGCTTGCTGCCCCCGTCGTAGAGCTCCCGGAGAGCTTTGCAACGGTATGCTGTGCGCCGCGTAACTCCTTACGGATTAAAAGTTATGGGCACAGGAACGACGGAGACATGGTCACAAGCCCCACGCCCTCGATTTGCGGGCCCAGCCTCTACGTGAACTGAAGTTGTCTTGCACAAGGTGCCGTGGGATTCAGTAATAGAAATGTGGCAGATAAAGCATCTTGGTAACCCTAACCGGGGCAAAAAAAAATTGAAAAGGGGGGTGTAACATGAGGACTTCCCAAGGGGTCACCCATCCTAGTACTACTCTCGCCCAAGCACGCTTAACTTCAGAGTTCTGATGTGATCCGGTGCATTAGTGCTGGTATGATTGCACCAGTAATGTTGAGGGTACAAATCCTTTATGTGTTGACGGTTCGCAGTCCCAGACCAGAGAGATGGGCCATTCAAAAGGCCCAATGAGCTTAACGACAACCCATCCGCTTCAACAACGAAGCATCCTCGCAAGACTTGATATCGACACATTGTAGGGCCTCTAATGTCCAGCGAGCTAGGTTGTTGTCCTTTTAATATCTCACGACGTATGATCCGGGATGGAAAAGCAGAGCAAAAGAAGAAAAGTGTCCCAAAACTGATGAAAACATTAGATTGTGGGATCCAAAAACGGGCGAAGCCGAGCAGGCTTGCTGCCCCCGATGTAGAGCTCTAAGAGAGCTTTCCAACAATATGCTGTGCGCCTCGTAACTCCTTACGGTCCCTAACTAGGGCAACAAAAATTGAAAAGTGGGGTGCAACACGCGGACTTCCTAGGGGGTCACCCATCCTAATACTACTCTCGTACAAGCACGCTTAACTTCAGAGTTCTGATGGGAGCCGGCGCATTAGTGCTGGTATGATCACAACCATAATGTTCAGGGCACAAATCCTTTATGTGTTGACGGTTCACAGTCCCAGCCTAGAGAGATGGCCCATTCAAAAAGCCCTATAGGCTTAACAACAACCCATCAGCTTCAACAACACAGCATCCTCGCAAAACGTAATATCGACGCATTTTAGGGCCCTCTAATATCCCACGAGTTTGGTTGTCATCCTTTTAACTACTCATGACGTACGATCCGGGATGAAAAAATATAGCAAATGTAGAAAAATTACCCGAAACTGATGAAAACGTTCAATTTTAGGATCCAAAAATGGGGCACAGCCGGGCAGGCTTATTGCCCCCATCGTAGAGCTCTCGGAAAGCTTTCCACCAGTATGCTATGCGCCGTGTAACTCCTTACGGTCCCTAAACGGGGCAAAAAAAATTGAAAAAGGTGGTGCAACACGAGGACTTCTCAGGGGTTCACCTATCCTAGTACTACTCTCGCCCAAGAACGCTTAAGTTTTGAGTTTTGATGGCATCTGGTGCATTAGTGCTGGTATGATCGTACCCATTATGTTGAGGGCACAAATCATTTATGTGTTGACGGTTCACAGTCCCAGCCCAAAGAGATGGCCCATTCAAAAGGCCCAATGGGCTTAACGACAACTCATCCAATTCAGCAACGCAGCAACCTCGCAAGATGTGATATCGACGTGTTGTAGGGCCTTCTAATGTCCCGCGAGTTAGGTTGTCATCCTTTTAACAGCTCACGACGTACGATACGGGATGAAAAAACATAGCAAAAGAAGAAAAGTGGCCCAAAATTGATGAAAACGTTCAATTTTGGGCTCCAAAAAGGGGCATAGCCTAGCAGGCTTACTGCCCCCGTCGTAGAGCACTCGGGGAGCTTTCCAACGGTATGTTGTGCGCCACGTAACTCCTTACGGATCAAAAGTAATGGGCACCGGAGCGACGGAGACCTGGTCACAAGCCCACGCCCATGGTTTGCCAGCCAAGCCTCTACGTGAAGCGAAGTTATCTTGCCCAAGGTGCCGTGGGAATCGGTAATAGAAATGTGACGTATAAAGCATACTGGCAACCCTAACCGGGGCAAAAAAAATGTAAAAGGGGGGTGCAACACCAGGACTTCCCAAGGGGTCACCCATCCTAGTACTACTTTCGCCTAAGCACGTTTAACTACGGAGTTCTGATGGGAGCCGGTGCATTAGTGCTGGTATGATCGCAGCCATAATGTTCAGGGCACAAATCCTTTATGTGTTGACGGTTCACAGTCCCAGCCTAGAAAGATAGCCCATTCAAAAGGCCCAATGGGCTTAACGACAACCTATCCACTTTAACAACGCAGCATCCTCGTAAGATGTGATATCGACGTGTTGTAGGGCCCTCTAATGTCCCGTGAGTTTGGTTGTCATCTTTTTAATAGCTCACGATGTACGATACGGGAGGGAAAAATAGTGCAAAAGAAGAAAAGTGGCCCGAAACTGATGAAAACATTCAATTTTGGGCTCCAAAAAGGACACAGCCGAGCAGGCTTGTTGCCCCCGTCGTAGAGCTCTCAGAGAGCTTTCCAACGGTATACTGTGCGCCGCGTAATTCCTTACAGATCAAAAGTAATGGGCACCGGAGCGATGGAGACCTAGTCACAAGCCCACGCCCACGGTTTGCGGGCCTAGCCTCTACGTGAAGTGAAGTTGTCTTGCCCATGGTGCCGTGGGATTTGGTAATAGAAATGTGGCGGATAAAGCATCTTGGCAACCCTAACCGGGGCAAAAAAAAATGTAAAAGGGGGGTGCAACACGAGGACTTCCCAGGGGGCCACCCATCCTAGTACTACTCTCGCCCAAGCACGCTTAACTTCGTAGTTCTTATGGGATCCGGTGCATTAGTGCTGGTATGATCACACCCGTCATGTTGAGGGCACAAATCCTTTATGTGTCGACGGTTCACAGTCCAGAGAGATGGCCCATTCAAAAGGCCCAATGGGCATAACGACAACCCATCTGCTTCAACAATGCAGCATCCTCACAATACGTTATATCGACGTGTTGTAGGGCCCTCTAATGTCTCGCGAGTAAGGTAGTCGTTCTTTTAACAGCTCCTGACGTACCATCCGGGATGAAAAAAAAAAGCAAAAGAACAAATGTGGCCGAAGCTGATTAAAATGTTTGATTTTGGGATCCCAAAACGGGCGCAGCTAAGAAGGCTTGATTCCCCCATCGTAGAGCTCTCGGAGTGCTTTCCAACGGTATGTTGTATGCCATGTAACTCCTTACGGATCAAAAGTAATCGGCATTGGAGCAATAGCGACCTGGTCATAAGCCCCATGCCCTCGCTTTGCCGACCCAGCCTCTACGTGAAGCGAAGTTGTCTTGCCCAAGGTGCCGTGGGATTCGGTAATAGAAATGTTGTGGATAAAGCATCTTGGCAACCCTAACCGGGGCAAAAAAAATTGAAAAGGATGGTGCAACACGAGGACTTCCCAGAGGGTCACCCATCCAAGTACTACTCTCGCCCAAGCATGCTTAACTTCAGAGTTCTGATGGGATCTGGTGCAATAGTGCCGGTATGATTGCACCAATATTGTTGAGGGCACAAATCCTTTATGTGTTGATGGTTCACAGTCCCAGCCAAGAGAGATGGCCCATTCAAAAGGCCCAATAGGCTTAATGACAACCCATCCGCTTCAACAACGTAACATCCTCGCAAGATGTGATATCAATGCATTGTAGGAACCTCTAATGTCCCGCGAGTTTGGTTGTCGTCCTTTTAACAGCTCATGATGTACGATCCGGGATGAAAAAACATAGCAAAAGAAGAAAATTGGCCCAAAATTGATAAAAATGTTCAATTTTGGGATCCAAAAACGGGCACAGCCGAGTAGGCTTGCTGCCCTTGTCGTAGAGCTCTCGGAGAGCTTTCCAACTATATGTTGTCCGCCGCGTAACTCCTTACAGATCAAAAGTTATGGGCACCGGAGCGATGGAGACCTGGTCACAAGCCCCACACCCTAGGTTTCCTGGCCCAGCCTTTGCGTGAAGCGAAGTTGTCTTGCCCAAGGTGCCGTGGGATTCGGTAATAGAAATGTGGTGGATAAAGCATCTTACCAACCCTAACCGGGGCAAAAGAAATTGAAAAGAGGGGTGCAACACGAGGACTTCCCAGGGGGTTACCCATCCTAGTACTACTCTCACCCAAACACGCTTAACTTCGGAGTTCTGATGGGATCCGGTGCATTAGTGCTGGTATGATCGCACCCGTCATGTTGAGGGCAGAAATTCTTTATGTGTTGACGGTTCACAATCCCAGACTAGAGAGATAGCCCATTCAAAAGGCCCAATGGGCTTCACGACAACCCATACACTTCAACAACGCAGCATCCTCACAAGACGTGATATCAACACATTATAGGGCCCTTTAATGTCCCGTGAGTTACGTTGTCGTACTTTTAACAACTCACGACGTACGATATGGGATGAAAAAATAGAGCAAAAGAAGAAAAGTAACGCGAAATAGTTGAAAATGTTCGATTTTGGCCTCCAAAAACTGGCACAGCCGAACAGGCTTGCTGCCCCCATCGTAGAGCTCTCGGAGAGCTTTCCAATGGTATGCTATGAACCGCGTAACTCCTTACCGATCAAAAGTTATCGGCACCAGAGCAACGGCGACCTGGTCACAAGCCCCACGCCCTCGCTTTGCGAGCCCAGCCTCTACGTGAAGCGAAGTTGTCTTGCCCAGGAGGCCGTGGGATTCGGTAATAGAAATGTGATGGATAACGCATCTTGGCAACCTTAACCGGGGTAAAAAAAATTGAAAAGGGGGGCACAACACGAGGACTTCCTAGGGGATCACCCATCCAAGTACTTCTCTCGCCCAAGCACAATTAACTTTGGAGTTCTGATGGGATCCGGTGCATTTGTGTTGGTATGATCGCACCCGTCATGTTGAGGGCACAAATCCTTAATGTGTTGACGGTTCATAGTAGCAGCCCAAAGAGATGACCCATTCAAAAGGCCCAATGGGCTTAATGACAACCCATCCACTTCAACAACGCAGCATCCTCGCAAGACATGATATCGATGCATCGTAGGGCCCTCTAATGTCCCGCGAGTTTGGTTGTAGTCCTTTTAACAACTCACGACGTAGGATCCGGGACGGAAAAACAGAGCAAAAGAAGAAAAGTAGCCCAAAATTGACCGAAACGTTCAATTTTGGGCTCCAAAAATTGGAGCAGCCAAGCAGGCTTGCTACCCCTGTCGTAGAGCTCTCGGGGAGCTTTCCAACGGTATGCTGTGCACCGTGTAACTCCTTACGGATCAAAAGTTATGGGCATCAGAGCGATGGAGACTTGGTCACAAGCCCCACGCCCTCGGTTTCCGAGCCCAGCCTCTACGTGAAGCGAAGTTGTCTTGCCCAAGGTGCCGTGGGATTCGGTAATAGAAATGCGTTGGATAAAGCATCTTAGCAACCCTAACCAGGGCAAAAAAAATTTAAAAAGGGTGTGCAACATGAGAACTTCCCAAGGGGTCACCCATCCAAGTACTACTCTTGCCCAAGCACGCTTCACTTCGGAATTTTGATGGGATCCGGTGCATTAATGTTGGTATGATAGCACCTGTCATGTGTTAACAGTTCGCAGTCCCAGCCTAGTGGGATGGCCCATTCAAAAGGTCCAATGGGCTTAACGACAACCCATCCACTTCAACAACGCAGCATCCTCGCAAGACATGATATCAACGCGTTGTAGGGCCTTCTAATGTCCCGCGAGTTAGGTTGTCGTCCTTTTAACAGCTCACGATGAACGATCCGGGATGAAAAAACATAGCAAAAAAAGAAAAGTGGCCCGAAGTTGATGAAAATGTTCAATTTTGGGCTCCAAAAACGGGCGCAACCGAGAGGGCTTGCTACCCCCGCCGTAGAGCTCTCGAAGAGCTTTCCAACGGTATGCTATGTACCGCGAAACTTCTTACAGATCAAAAGGTATCGGCACCCGAACTACGGAGACCTGGTCACAAGCCCCACGACCTTGGTTTGCAGGCTTAGCCTCTACGTTAAGAGAAGTTGTCTTGCCCAAGGTGCCGTGGGATTCGGTAAAATAAATGTGGTGGATAACGCATCTTGGCAACCCTAACTGGGGCAAACAAAATTGAAAAGAGGGGTGCTACACGAGGACTTCCTAGGGGGTCACCCATCCTAGTACTACTCTCGCCCAAGCACGCTTAACTTCGGAGTTCTGATGGGATTCGGTGCATTAGTACTGGTATGATCGCACCCGTCATGTTGAGGGTACAAATCCTTTATGTGTTGACGGTTCACAGTCCCAGCCCAGAGAGATGGCCCATTCAAAAGGCCCAATGAGCTTAACGATAACCTATCTGCTTCAACAACGCAGCATCCTTGCAAGACTTGATATCGATGCATTGTAGGGCCCTTTAATGTCCAGCGAGTTAGGTTGTCGTCCTTTTAACAACTCACGACGTACGATCCGGGACAGAAAAATAGTGTAAAAGAAGAAAAGTGGCCTAAAACTGATGAAAACGTCCGATTTTTGGCTCCAAAAGTAGGCGCAATAGAGCTAGTTTGCAGCCCCCGTCGTAGAGCTCTCGGAGAGCTTTCCAACGGAATGCTGTACGCCACGTAACTCCTTACGGATCAAAAGTTATGGGCACCGGAGCGACGGAGACCTGTCACAAGCCCCACGCCCTACGATTCCGGGCCCACCCTCAATGTGAAGCAAAAATGTCTTGCCCAAGGTACCGTGGGATTCGGTAATAGAAATGTGGTGGTTAAAACATCTTAGCTACCCTAAAAAAGGCAAAAAAAAATTGAAAAGGGGGTGCAACACGAGGACTTCCTAGGGGGTCACCCATCCTAGTACTTCTCTCGCCCAAGCACAATTAACTTCGGAATTCTGATGGGATCCAGTGCATTAGTGCTGGTATGATCACACCCGTCATGTTGAGGGCACAAATGCTTAATGTGTTGACGGTTCACAGTCCAAGCCCAGAGAGATAGCCCATTCAAAAGGCCCAATGGGCTTAACGACAACCCATCCGCTTCAACAACGCAGCATCCTTGTAATACATGATATCGACGCATCGTAGGGCCCTCTAATGTCCTGCGAGTTAGGTTTTAGACCATTAAACAGCTCACAACGTAAGATGCGAGACGAAAAAACAGAACAAAAGAAGAAAAGTGGCCCGTAATTGATGGAAACGTTCAATTTTGGGCTCCAAAAATGGGAGTAGCAAAGCAAGCATGTTGCCTATGTCGTAGAGCTCTCAGAGAGCTTTCCAATGGTATGTTGTGTGTCGCGTAACTCCTTACGGATCAAAAGTTATGGGCATCAGAGCGACGGAGACCTGGTAACAAGCCCCACGCCCTCGGTTTCCGGGCCCATCCTCTACGTGAAGCGAAGTTGTCTTGCCCAAGGTGCCGTGGGATTCGTTAATAGAAATGTGGTGGATAAAGCATCTTAGCAACCCTAACCGGGGTAAAAAAAGTTGAAAAGGGGGTGCAACACGAGGACTTCCCAAGGGGTCACCCATCCTAGTACTACTCTTGCCCAAGCACGCTTAACTTCGGAGTTTTGATGGGATCCGGTGCATTAATGATGGTATGATCGCACCCGTCATGTTGAGGGCACAAATCCTTTATGTGTTGATGGTTCACAGTCCTAGCCCAGAGAGTTGGCCCATTCAAAAGGCCCAATGGGCTTAACGACAACCCATCCACTTCAACAACGCAGCATCCTCGCAAGACATGATATCGACGTGTTGTAAGGCCCTCTAATGTCCCGCGAGTTAGGTTGTCGTCCTTTTAACAGCTCTCGACGTACGATCCGCGACGAAAAAACATAGCAAAAAAAGAAAAGTGGCCCGAAAATGGTGAAAACGTTCAATTTTTGGCTTCAAAAACTGGCGTAGCTGAGCAGGCTTGTTACCCCCCATCGTAGAGCTCTCGGAGAGCTTTCCAACGGTATACTATGCACCGCGTAACTCCTTACGGATCAAAAGTTATCGGTACCAGAATGACGGAGACCAGGTCACAAGCCCGCACGCCCTCGGTTTGCGGGCCCAGCCTCTACGTGAAGCGAAGTTGTCTTGCCCAAGGTGCCGTGGGATTCGGTAATAGAAATGTGGTGGATAACGCATCTTGTTAACCCTAACTGGTGTAAAAAAAATTGAAAAGGGGGGTGCAAGACGAGGACTTCCCAGGGGGTCACCCAACCTAGTACTACTCTCGCCCAAGCACTCTTAACTTCGGAGTTCTGATGGGATCCAATTTATTAGTGCTGGTATGATTGCACCAGTAATGTTGAGGGCACAAATCCTTAATGTGTTGACGGTTCGCAGTCCTAGCCCAGAGAGATGGCCCATTCAAAAGGCCCAATAGGCTTAACGACAACCCATCCACTTCAACAACACAGCATCCTCGCATCACATGATACCGATGCATTGTAGGGCCCTCTAATGTCCCGCAAGTTAGGTTGTCCTCCTTTTCACAGCTCACGACATCGGATCCGGGATAAAAAATAGAGCAAAGGAAGAAAAGTGACCCGAAATTGATGAAAACGTTGAATTTTGGGCTTAAAAAATGGGCGCAGCCGAGCAGGCTTGTTGCCCCTGTTGTAGAGCTCTCGGAGAGCTTTTCAACGGTATAATGTGCGCCGCATAACGCCTTACGGATCAAAAGTTATGGGCATCGGAGTGACGGACAACTGGTCACAAGCCCCACGCCCTCGGTTTCCAGGCCCATGCTCTACGTGAAGCGAAGTTGTCTTGCCCAAGGTTCCATGGGATTCGGTAATAGAAATGTGGTGGATAAAGAATCTTAGCAACCCTAACCGGGGTAAAAAAAATTGAAAAGGGGGTGCAACACGAGGACTTTCCGGGGGGTCACCCATCCTAGTACTACTCTCGCCCAAGCAAGCTAAACATCGGAGTTTTGATGGGATCCGGTGCATTAGTGCTGGTATGATCGCACCCGTCATATTGAGGGCACAAATCCTTTATGTGTTGACGGTTCACAGTCCCAGCCCAGAGAGATGGCCCATTCAAAAGGCCCAATGGGCTTAACGTTAACCCATCCACTTCAACAACGCAGCCTCCTCGCAAGACGTGATATCGACAAGTTGTAGGGCCCTCTAATATCCCGCGACTTAGGTTGTCGTCCTTTTAACAGTTCGCGATGAACGATCCGGGATGAAAAAACATAGCCAAAAAAGAAAAGTCGTCGGAAATAGATGAAAACATTCAATTTTGGGCTCCAAAAATGAGCGCAGCCATGAGGGCTTGCTACCCTCGTCGTAGAGCTCTCAGAGAGCTTTCCAACTGTATGCTATGCACCGCGTAACTCCTTACGGATCAAAAGTTATCGGCAGCAGAACGACGGAGACCTGGTCACAAGTCCCACGCCCTTGGTTTGCGGGCCCAACCACTACGTGAAGCGAAGTTGTCTTCCCCAAGGTGCCGTGGGATTCGATAATGGAAATGTGGCGGATAACGCATCTTGGTAACCCTAACCGGGGCAAAAAAAATTGAAAAAGAGGGTGCAACACGAGGACTTCCCAGGGGGTCACCCATCCTAGTACTACTCTCGCCCAAGCACGCTTAACTTCGGAGTACTGATGGGATCCGGTGCATTAGTGCTGCTATGATCACACCTGTCATGTTGAGGGCACAAATGCTTTATGTGTTGACGGTTCACAATCCCAGCCGAGGGAGATGGCCCATTCAAAAGGCCCAATGGGCTTAACGACAACCGATCTGCTTCAACAACGTAGCATCCTTGCAAGACTTGATATCGATGAATTGTAGCACCCTTTAATTTCCCGCGAGTTAGGTTGTCATCCTTTTAACATCTCACGACGTACGATCCGGGTAGGAAAAATAGTGCAAAAAAAGAAAAGTGGCCCGAAACTGATGAAAACATTGGATTTTGGGCTCCAAAAAAGGCACAGTTGAGCCGGTTTGCGGCCCCCATTGTAGAGCTCTCGGAGAGCTTTCCAACGGTATGCTGTGCGCCACGTAACTCCCTATGGATCAAAAGTTATGGGCACCGGAGTGACGGAGACCTGGTCACAAGCCCCACGCCCTAGGTTTCCAGGCCCAGCCTCAACGTGAAGCGAGAATGTCTTGCCCAAGGTACCGTGGGATTCGGTAATAGAAATGTGATGGATAAAGCATCTTAGCAACCCTAACCGGGTCAAAAAAAATTGAAAAGGGGGGTGCAACACGAGGACTTCCCAGGGGGTCACGCATCCATTTACTACTCTCGCCCAAGCACGCTTAACTTTCGAGTTCTGATGGGATCCGATGTATTAGTACTGGTATGATCGCACCCGTCATGTTGAGGGCACAAATCCTTTATGTGTTGACGGTTCACAGTCCTAGCCCAGAGAGATGGCCCATTCAAAAGGCCCAAGGGCTTAACGACAACCCATCCGCTTTAACAATGCAGCATCCTCGCAATATGTGATATCGACGCACTGTAGGCCCCTTTAATGTCCCGCGAGTTAGGTTGTCATCCTTTTAACAACTCACGACGTACGATCCGAGACGGAAAAACAGAGCAAAAGAAGAAATGTGGCATGAAATTGATGAAAATGTTTGATTTTGGGATCCAAAAAGGGCGCAGCCAAGCAGGCTTGCTGCCCATGTCGTAGAGCTCTCGGAGTGCTTTCCAACGGTATGCTGTGCGCCGCGTAACTCCTTACGGATCAAAAGTTATCAGCACCGGAGCGACGGAGACCTAGTCACAAGCCCCACGCCCTAGGTTTCCAGGCCCAGCCTCAACGTGAAGCGAGAATGTCTTGCCCAAGGTACCATGGGATTCTGTAATAGAAATGTGATAGATAAAGCATCTTGGCAACCCTAACTGGGGTAAAAAAAATTGAAAAAGGGGGGTGCAATACGAGGACTTCCCAGGGGGTCACCCATCTTAGTACTTCTTTCGCCCAAGCACGCTTAACTTCGGTGTTCTGATGGGATCTGGTGCACTAGTGCTGGTATGATCGCACCCATCCTGTTGAAGGCAAAAATCCTTTATGTGTTGACGGTTCACAGTCCCAGCCCAGTGAGATGATCCATTCAAAAGGCCTAATGGGCTTAATGACAACCCATCCACTTCAACAACGCAGCTTCCTCGCAAGACATAATATCGACGCGTTGTAGGGCCCTCGAATGTCACGCGAGTTAGGTTGTCATCCTTTTAACAACTCATGACATAGGATCCGGGATGAAAAATCAGAGCAAAATAAAGAAAGTGGCCCGAAATTAATGAAAATGTTCAATTTTGGGCTCCAAAAACAGGCATAGCCGAGCAGGCTTGCTGCCCCCGTCGTAGAGCTCTCGGAGACCTTTCCAACGGTATGCTATGCACCGCGTAACTCCTTATGGATAAAAAGTTATTGGCACTAGAACGACGGAGACTTGGTCACAAGCCCCATAACCTCGGTTTGCGGGCCCCGCCTCAACTTGAAGCGAAGTTGTCTTGCCCAAGGTGCCGTGGGATTCAGTAATAGAAATGTGGTGGATAACGCATCTTGGCAACCCTAACCGGGGCAAAAAAAATTGAAAAGGGGGGTACAACACGAGGACTTCCCAAGGGGTCACCGATCCTAGTACTACTCTCCGCCAAGCACGCTTAACTTCGGAGTTTTGATAGGATCCGGTGCATTAGTGCTGGTATGATAGCACTCGTCATGTTGAGGGCACAAATTCTTTATGTGTTGACGGTTCACAGTCCCAGCCCAGAGAGATGGCCCATTCAAAAGTCCCAATGGGCTTAACGATAACCCATCCACTTCAACAACGCAGCATCCTCGCAAGACGTGATATCGACGCGTTGTAGGGCGCTCTGATGTCACGTGAGATAGGTTGTCGTCCTTTTAACAGCTCACAACGTCTGATCCGGGATGAAAAAACATAGGAAAAAAAGAAAAGTGGCCCGAAATTGATGAAAACGTTCAATTTTGGGCTCCAAAAAGGGCGCAGCCGAGAGGGCTTGCTACCCCCGTCGTAGAGCTCTCGGAAAGCTTTCCAACTGTATGCAAAGCACAACGTAACTCCTTACGGATCAAAAGTTATAGGCACCAGAACGACGGAGACCTGGTCACAAGTCCCACGCCCTCAGTTTGCGTGCCCAGCCTCTACGTGAAGCGAAGTTGTCTTGCCCAAGGTGACGTGGGATTCGGTAATAGAAATGTGGTGGATAAAGCATCTTAGAAACCCTAACCGGGGAAAAAAAAATTGAAAAGGGAGGTGCAACACGAGGACTTCCCAGGGGGTCACCCATCCTAGTACTATTCTCGTCGAAACACGCTTAACTTCGGAGTACTGATGGGATCTGGTGCATTAGTGCTGGTATGATTGCACCCGTCATGTTGAGGGCACAAATCCTTTATGTGTTGACAGTTCATAATCTCAGCCCAGAGAGATGGCCCATTCAAAAGGCCCAAAGGGCTTAACGACAAGCTATCCGCTTCAACAAAGCAGCATCCTCGCAAGACTTGATATCGACGCATTGTAGGGCCCTTTAATGTCCCGCGAGTTAGGTTGTCGTCCTTTTAACATCTCACGACGTACGTTTCGGGACGGAAAAATAGTGCAAAAAAGGAAAAATGGCCCAAAACTGATGAAAAAGTTGGATTTTGGGCTCCTAAAATAGGTGCAGTCGAGCCAGTTTCTGGCCCTCCGTCGTCGAGCTCTCAGAGAGCTCTCCATCGGTATGCTATGCGCCACGTAACTCCTTACGGATCAAAAGTAATGGGCACTAGAGCGATGGAGACCTGGTTACAAGCCCCACGCCCTAGGTTTCCGGGCCCAGCCTCTACCTGAAGCGAAAATGTCTTGCCCAAGGTGCCGTGGTATTCGGTAATAGAAATGTGGTGGATAAAGCATCTTAGCAACCATTACTGGGGCAAAAAAATTTGAAAAGGGGGATGCAACACGAGGACTTCCCAGGGGGTCACCCATCCTAGTACTACTCTCGCCCAAGCACGCTTAACTTCTGAGTTTGGATGGGATCCAGTGCATTAGTGCTGGTATGATCGCACCCGTCAAGCCCTAATTCAAAAGGACCAATGGGCTTAACGACAACCCATCCGCTTCAACAACTCTGTATCATCGCAATACATGATATTAATGCGTTGTAGGGCCCTTTAATGTCCCGCGAGTTAGGTTGTCGTCCTTTTAACAGCTCACGATGTACGATCTGGGATGAAAAAACACATAAAAAGAAGAAAAGTGGCCCGAAACTGATGAAAATGTTTGATTTTGGTATCCAAAAATGGGCGCAACTAAGCAG
The DNA here is from genome assembly GCA_037974665.1 of Ehretia macrophylla. Classification (NCBI taxonomy): domain Eukaryota; kingdom Viridiplantae; phylum Streptophyta; class Magnoliopsida; order Boraginales; family Ehretiaceae; genus Ehretia; species Ehretia macrophylla. The sequence continues at coordinate 33,135,007 of CM075777.1, forward strand.
GCTTGCTGCCCCCGTCGTAGAGCTCTCAGAGAGCTTTCCAACGGTATGCTGTGTGATGCGTAACTCCTTACGGATAAAAAGTTATGGGCACCGGAGCGATGGAGACCTGGTCACAAGCCCTACGCCCTAGGTTTCCAGGCCCAGCCTCTACGTGAATCGAAGTTGTCTTGCCCAAGTTGCCGTGGGATTCGGTAATAGAAATGTGGTGGATAAAGCATCTTAGCAACCCTAACCGGGGCAAAAAAAATTGAAAAGGGAGGTGCAACATGAGGACTTCCCAGGGGGTCACCCATTCTAGTACTACTCTCGTCGAAGCACGCTTAACTTCGGAGTACTGATGGGATCTGGTGCATTAGTGCTGGTATGATTGCACCCATCATGTTGAGGGCACAAATCCTTTATGTGTTGACAGTTCATAATCTCAGCCCAGAGAGATGGCCCATTCAAAAGGCACAATGGGCTTAACGACAACCTATCCGCTTCAACAACGCAGCATCCTCGCAAGACTTGATATCGACGCATTGTAGGGCCCTTTAATGTCCCGCGATTTAGGTTGTCGTCCTTTTAATATCTCACGACGTACGTTCCGGGACGGAAAAATAGTGCCAAAAAGGAAAAGTGGCCCGAAACTGATGAAAACGTTGGATTTTGGGCTCCTAAAATAGGTACAGTCGAGCAAATTTCTGGGCCTCCGTCGTCGAGCTCTCAGAGAGCTCTCCATCAGTATGCTATGCGCCACGTAACTCCTTACGGATCAAAAGTTATGGGCACTGGATCTGGAGACCTGGTCACAAGCCCCACGCCCTAGGTTTCCAGGCCCAGCCTCTACGTGAATCGAAGTTGTCTTGCCCAAGTTGCTGTGGGATTCGGTAATAGAAATGTGGTGGATAAAGCATATTAGCAACCCTAACCGGGGCAAAAAAAATTGAAAAGGGGGTGAAACACGAGGATTTCCCAGGGGGTCACCCATCCTAGTACTACTCTCGCCCAAGCACGCTTAACTTCAGAGTTTTGATGGGATCCGGTGCATTAGTACTGGTATGATCGCACCCATCATGTTGAGGGTACAAATCCTTTATTTGTTGATTGTTCACATTCCCAGTCCAGAGAGATGGCCCATTCAAAAGGCCAAATGGGCTTAACGATATCAATCCACTTCAACAACGAAGCATCCTTGCATGACGTCACCCGGGATGAAAAAACATAGCAAAAAAAGAAAAGTGGCCCAAAATTGATGAAAATGTTCAATTTTGGGCTCCAAAAACGGGCGCAGCCAAGAGGGCTTGCTGCCCCCGTCATAGAGCTCTCAGAAAGCTTTCCAACAGTATGCTATGCGCCGCGTAACTCCTTACGGATCAAAAGTTATCGGCACCAGAACGACGGAGACTTGGTCACAAGCCCCACGTCCTCGGTTTGCGGGCCCAACCTCTACGTGAAGCGAAGTTGTCTTGCCCAAGATGCCGTGGAATTCGGTAATAGAAATGTGGTGGATAACGCATCTTGGCAACCCTAACCGGAACAAAAAAAATTGAAAAGGGGGGTACAACACGAGGACTTCCCAAGGGGTCACCCATCCTAGTACTTCTCTCGCCCAAGCACGCTTAACTTCGGAGTACTGATGGGATCCAGAGCATTAGTGCTTGTATGATCGCACCTGTCATGTTGAGGGCACAAATTTTTTATGTGTTGACGGTTCACTGTCCCAGCCTAGGGAGATGGCCCATTCAAAAGGCCCAATGGGCTTAACGACAACCTATCCGCTTCAACAGCGCAGTATCCTCGCAAGACTTGATATCTACGCATTGTAGGGCCCTTTAATGTCCTGCGAATTAGGTTGTCGTCCTTTTAACATCTCACGACGTACGATCCGGGATGGAAAAATAGTGCAAAAGAAGAAAAATGGCCCGAAACGGATGAAAATGTTGGATTTTGGGCTCCAAAAATTGGCGCAGTTGAGCAGGTTTGCGACCCCTGTCATAGAGCTCTCGGAGAGCTTTCCAACGGCATGCTGTGCGCCACGTAACTCCTTACGGATCAAAAGTTATGGGCACCGGAGCGGCAGAGTCTTGGTCACAAGCCCGACGCCGTAGGTTTCCGGGCCCAGCCTCTACGTGAAGTGAAAATGTCTTGCCCAAGGTGCCGTGGGATTCGGTAATAGAAATGTGGTGGATAAAGCATCTTAACAACCCTAACCGGGGGAAAAAAATTGGAAAAGGGGGGTGCAACACGAGGACTTACCATGCGGTCACTCGTCCTAGTACTACTCTCGCCCAATCATGCTTAACTTCCGAGTTCTGATGGGATCCGGTGCATTATTGCTGTTATGATCGCACCCGTCATGTCGATGGCACAAATCCTTTATGTGTTGATGGTTCACAGTCCCAGCCCAGAGAGATGGCCCATTCAAAAGGCCCAATGGGATTAACGACAACCTATCCACTTCAACAACGCAGCATCCTCGCAATACTTGATATCGACGGAAAAACAGAGCAAATGAAGAAAAGTTGCTCGTAATTGATGAAAACGTTCGATTTTGAGACCAAAAACGGGCGCAGCAAAGCAAGCTTGCTACCCCCGTCGTAGAGCTCTCGGAGAGCTTTCCAACGATATGCTGTGCACCGCGTAACTCCTTACGGAACAAAAGTTATCAGCACCGGAGCGACGGAGACCTGGTCACAAGCCCTACGCCCTCGATTTGCTGGCCCAACCTCTACGTGAAGCGAAGTTGTCTTACCCAAGGTGCCGTGGGATTCGCTAATAGAAATGTGGTGGATAAAACATCTTGGCAACCCTAACTGGGGTAAAAAAAATTGAAAAGAGGGGTGCAACACGAGGACTTCCCAGGGGGTCACCCATCCTAGTGTTTCTCTCGCCCAAGCATGCTTAAATTCGGAGTTCTGATGGGATCCGGTGCATTAATGCTGGTATGATCGCATCATTCATGTTGAGGGCACAAATTCTTTATGTGTTGACGGTTCACAGTCCCAGCCCAGTGAGATGGCCCATTCAATAGGCCCAACGGGTTTATCGACAACCCATCCACTTCAACAACGCAGCATCCTCGCAAGAGATTATTTTGACGCATTGTAGGGCCCTCTAATGTCCCGCGAGTTAGGTTGTCATCCTTTTAACAGCTCACGACATAGGATCTGGGATGAAAACACTTAGCAAAAGAAGAAAAGTTGCCCGAAATTGATGAAAACGTTCAATTTTGGGCTCAAAAATGGACGCAGCCGAGTAGGCTTGGTGCCCCCGTCGTAGAGCTCTCGGAGGGCTTTCCAACGGTATGCTGTGCACCGCGTAACTCCTTACGGATCAAAAGTTACGGGCATCGGAGTGACGGAGACCTGGTCACATGCCCCACGCCCTCGGTTTCCGGGCCCAACCTCTACGTGAAATGAAAATGTCTTGCCCAAGGTGCCGTGGGATTCGGTAATAGAAATGTGGTGGATAAAGCATCTTAGCAACCTTAACCGGGGCAAAAAAAATTGAAAAGGGGGGTACAAAACGAGGACTTCCCAAGGGGTCACCCATCTTAGTACTACTCTCGCCCAAGCACGCATAACTTTCGAGTTCTGATGGGATCCGGTGCATTAGTGCTGGTATGATTGCCCCCGTTATTATGAGGGCACAAATCCTTTATGTGTTGAAGGTACATAGTCCCGCCCCAGAGAGATGGCCCATTCAAAAGGCCCAATGGGCTTAACGACAACCCATCCGCTTCAACAACGTAGCATCCCCGCAATACGTGATATCGACACTTTGTAGGGCCTTCTAATGTCCCACGAGTTAGGTTGTCGTCCTTTTAATAGCTCACGACATACGATCCGGGATGAAAAAACAGAGCAAAAGAAGAAAAATGGCCCAAAATTGATGAAAACATTCGATTTTGGGATCCAAAAACGGGCGCAGCCAAGCAGGCTTGCTGCCCCCGTCGTAGAGCTATTAGAGAGCTTTCCAACGGTAAGCTGTGCGCCGCGTAACTCCCTATGGATCAAATGTTATCAGCATCGGAACGACGGAGACCTGGTCACAAGCTCTACGCCCTCGTTTTCCGGGCCCAACCTCTATGTCAAGCGAAGTTCACTTGCCCAAGGTGCCGTGGGATTCGGTAATAGAAATGTGGTAGACAAAGCATCTTGGAAACCCTAACTGGGGTAAAAATAAATTGAAATGGGGGATGCAACACGAGGACTTCCGTGGGGGTCACCCATCTTAGTACTTCTCTCGCCCAAGCACGCTTAACTTCGGAGTTTGGATGGGATCCGGTGCATTAGTGCTGGTATGATCGCACCTGTCATGTTGAGGGCACAAATCCTTAATGTGTTGACGGTTCACAGTCCCAGCCCAGAGAGATGGCCCATAGAAAAGGCCCAATGGGCTTAACGACAACCCATCCACTTCAACAACGCAGCATCCTCGCAAGACGTGATATCGACACGTTGTAGGGCCCTCTAATGTGCTGCGAGTTAGGTTGTCGTTCTTTTAACAGCTCACGACGTAGGATCCGGGATGAAAAAACATAGCAAAAGAAGAAAAGTGGCCCAAAATTGATGAAAACGTTCAATTTTGGGCACCAAAAATGGGCGCAGCCGATCAGGCTTGCTGCCCCTGTCGTAGAGCTCTCCGAGGGCTTTGCAACAGTAAGCTGTGCGCCGCATAACTCCTTATGGATCAAAAGTTATAGGCACCAGAGCGACGGGGACTTGGTCATAGGCCACACGCCCTCGGTTTGCAGACCCAGCCTCTACGTAAAGCGAAGTTGTCTTGCCCAAGGTGCCATGGGATTCGGTAATAGAAATGTGGTGGATAAAGTATCTTGGCAACCTTAACCGGGGCAAAAAAAATTGAAAAGGGGGGGCACAACATGAGGACTTCCCAAGGGGTCACCCTTCCTAGTACTACTCTGGCCCAAGCACGCTTAACTTCTGAGTTCTGATGGGATCCGGTGTATTAGAGCTGGTATGATCGCACACGTCATGTTGAGGGCACAAATCCTTTATGTGTTGGCGGTTCACAGTCCCAACACAATGAGATGGCCCATTCAAAAGGCCCAATGGGCTTAACGACAACCCATCCGCTTCAAGAACACAGCATCCACGCAATACGTGATATCGACGCGTTGTAGGGCCTTCTAATGTCCCGCGAGTTAGGTTGTCGTCCTTTTAAAAGCTCACGACGTACGATCCCGGATAGAAAAACAGAGCAAAAGAAGAAAAATGGCCCGAAATTGATGAAAACGTTCGATTTTGAAATCCAAAAACAGGCGCAGCCGAGCAGGCTGCTGCCCCGGTCCTAGAGCTCTCGGAGAGCTTTCCAACGGTATGCTGTGCGCCGCCTATCTCCTTACAGTTCAAAAGGTATCTGCACTGGAGCGACGTAGACCGGGTCACAAGCCCCACTCCCTCGCTTTGCGGGCCCAGCCTCTACGCGAAGCGAAGTTGTCTTGCCCAAGGTGCCGTGGGATTCGGTAATAGAAATGTGGTGGATAAAGCAACTTGGCAACCCTAACCGGGGCAAAAAAAATTGAAAAGTGGGGTGCAAAACGAGGACTTCGCAAGGGGTCATCCATCCTAGTACAACTCTCGCCCAAGTATGCTTAACTTCGGAGTTTTGATGGGATCCGGTGCATTAGGGATAGTATGATCGCGCCCGTCATGATGAGGGCACAAATCCTTTATGTGTTGACGGTTCACAGTCCCAGCCTAGACAGATGGCCCATTGAAAAGGCCCAATGGGCTTAACGACAACCCAACCACTTCGACAACGTAGCATCCTCGCAAGATGTAATATCGATGCATTGTAGGGCCCTCTAATGTCCCTCGAGTTAGGTTGTCGTCCTTTTAACAGCTCACGACGTACGTTCCGGGACGAAAAAACATAGCAAAAAAAGAAAAGTGGCTCGAAATTGCTGAAAACGTTCAATTTTGGTCTCCAAAAACTAGCTCAGTCGAGCAGGCTTTCTGCCCCCGTCGTAGAGCTCTCGGAGCGCTTTCCAATGGTATGCTATGCACCGCGTAACTTCTTACGGATCAAAAGTTATCGGCACTAGAGCGACGGAGACCTGGTCACAAGCCCTACGCCCTGGGTTTGCGGGCCTAGCCTCTACGTGAAGCGAAGTTGTCTTACCCAAGATGCCGTGGGATTCGGCAATAGAAATGTAGTGGATAACGCATCTTGGCAACCCTAACCACGGCAAAAAAAATTGAAACGAGCGGTGCAACACGAGGACTTCCCAAGGGGTCACCCATCCTAGTACTACTCTCGCCCAAGCACACTTTACTTCAGAGTACTGATGGGATTCGATGCATTAGTGCTGTTATGATCGCACCGATCATATTGAGGGCTTAAATCCTTTATGTGTTGACGGTTCACAGTCCCAGCCCATAGAGATGACACATTTAAAAGGCCCAATGGGCTTAATGACAACCTATCCACTTCAACAATGCAACATCCTTGCAAGACTTGATATCGACGCATTGTAGGTCCCTTTAATGTCCCGCGAGTTAGTTTGTCGTCCTTTTAATAGCTCACAACGTACAATCCGGGATGAAAAAATAGTGCAAAAGAAGAAAAGTAGCCCGAAAATGATGAAAACGTTCGATTTTGGGCTCCAAAAAGGGGCGCAGCTGAGCAGGCTTGCTGCCCTCGTCGTAGAGCTCTCGGAGAGCTTTCCAACGGTATGCTGTGCGCCGTGTAACTCCTTACGGATCAAAAGTAATGGGCACCGGAGAGACTAATACCTAGTCATAAGCCCCACGCCCTCGGTTTGTGGGCCCAGCCAATACGTGAAACGAAGTTGTCTTGCTTAAGGTGCCGTGGGATTCAGTAATAGAAATGTGGCGGATAAAGCATCTTGGCAACCCTAACCAGGGCAAAATAAAATTGAACAGAGGGGTGCAACACGAGGACTTCCTAGGGGGTCACCTATCCTAGTACTACTCTCGCCCAAGCACGATTAACTTTGGAGTTCTGATGGGATCCGGTGCATTAGTGTTGGTATGATCACGCCCATCATGTTGAGGGCATAAATCCTTTATGTATTGACGGTTCAAAGTCCCAGCCCATAGAGATGGCCCATTCAAAAGGCCCAATGGGCTTAACGACAACCCATCCGCTTCAACAACGTAGCATCCATGCAATACGTAATATCGACGTGTTGTAGGGCCCTTTAATGTCCCACGAGTTAGGTTGTCATCCTTTTAACAGCTCACGACGTACGATACGGGATGAAAAAACCAGAGAAAAAAAGAAAAGTGGCCCGAAACTGATGAAAACATTCGATTTTAGGATACAAAAACGGGCGCAGCTTAGCAGGCTTGCAGCCCTCGTCGTAGAGCTCTTGGAGAGCTTTCCAACGGTATGATGTGCGCCGCGTAACTCCTTATGAATCAAAAGTTATCGGCACTGGAGCGACGGAGACCTGGTCATAAGCCCCACGCCCTCGCTTTGCGGGCCCAGCCTCTTCGTGAAGCGAAGTTGTCTTGCCCAAGGTGCCGTGGGATTAGGTAATAGAAATGTGGAGGATAAAGCATCTTGGCAACCCTAATCGGGGCAAAAAAAATTGAAAAGGGGGGTGCAACACGAGGACTTCCCAGGGGGTCACCCATCCTAGTACTCTCTCGCCCAAGCATGCTTAACTTCGATGTTCTGATGGGATCCGATGCATTAGTGCTGTTATGATCACACCCGTCATATTGAGGGCACAAATACTTTATGTGTTGATGGTTCACAGTTCCAGCCCAGAGAGATGGCCCATTCAAAAGGCCCAATGGGCTTAACGACTACCCATCCACTTCAACAACGCAGCATCCTACGAAGATATGATATTGACGTGTTGTAGGGCCCCCTAATGACCCGCGAGTGAGGTTGTCGTCATTTTAACAGCTCATGACGTACGATTCGGGATGAAAAAATAGTGCAAAAGAAGAAAAGTGGCCCGAAATTGATGAAAACATTCAATTTTGGGCTCCAAAAATAGGTGCAGCCGAGCAGGCTTGCTGTCCCCGTTGTAGAGCTCTTGGATATCTTCCTTACGGTATGCTGTGCGCCGCGTAACTCCTTACGGATCAAAAGTTATGGGCATCAGAGCGACGGAGACCTGGTTACAAGCCCCACGCCCTAGGTTTCCGGGCCCAGCCTCTACGTTAAGCGAAGTTGTGGGATTAAATAATAGAAATGTGGTGGATAAAGCATCTTAGCATCCCTAACCGGGGCAAAAAAAATTGAAAAGGGGGATGCAACACGAGGACTTCCCAAGGGGTCACCCATCCTAGAACTACTGTCGCCCAAGCACGCTTAACTTTAGAGTTCTGATGGGATCCGGTGCATTAGTGCTTGTATGGTCGCACCCGTCATGTTGAGGGCACAAATCCTTTTTGTGTTGACGGTTCACAGTCCTAGCCCAAAGAGATGGCCCATTCAAAAGGACCAATGGGCTTAACGATAACCCATCCGCTTCAACAACGCAGCATCCTCGCAATACGTGATATCGACGCATTGTAGAACCCTCTAATTTCTCGCGAGTTAGGTTGTCGTCCTTTTAACTGCTCACAACGTACGATCTCGGACGGAAAAACAGAGCAAAAGAAGAAAATTGGCCCGAAACTGATGAAAACGTTCGATTTTGGGATCCAAAAATAGGTGCAACTAAGCAGGCTTACTGCCCCCGTCGTAGAGCTCACGGAGAGCTTTCCAACGGTATGCTGTGCCGCGTAACGCCATACGGATCAAAAGTTAACGGCACCAGAGCGACGGAGACTTGGTCACAAGCCCCACGCCCTCACTTTGCGAGCCCAGCCTCTACGTGAAGCGAAGTTGCCTTGCCCAAGGTGCCGTGGGATTCGGTAATAGAATATGGTGGATAAAACATCTTGGCAACTCTAACCGGGGCAAAACAATTTGAAAAAGGGCGTGCAACACGAGGACTTCCCAGGGGTTCACCTATCCTAGTACTACTCTCGCCCAAGCAAACTTAACTTCGGAGTTCTGATGGGATCTGGTGCATTAGTGCTGGTATGATCGCACCCGTCAGGTTGAGGGCACAAATCCTTTATGCATTGACGGTTCACAATCCCAGCCTAGAGAGATGGCCCATTCAAAAGGCCCATTGGGCTTAACGACAACCCACGCGCTTCAACAACGTAGCATACTCGCAAGACGTGATATCGACAAGTTGTAGGGCCCTCTAATGTTCCGCGAGTTAGGTTGTCGTCCTTTGAACAACTCGCGACGTACGATCCGGGATAGAAAAGCAGACCAAAAGAAGAAAAGTGGCCCGAAACTACTGAAAATGTTCGATTTTGGGATCCAAAAGCGAGCACAACTGAGTAGGCTTACAGCCCCCGTCGTAGAGCTCTCAAAGAGCTTTTCAACGGTATGATGTGCATCGCGTTACTCCTTACGGATCAAAAGATATAGGCACCGGAGCGACAGAGTCCTGGTCACAAGCCCCATGCCCTCGGTTTGCGGGTCCAGCCTTTACATGAAGCGAAGTTTTCTTGCCCAAGGTGTCATGGGATTCAGTAATAGAAATGTGGTGGATAAAGCATGTTGGCAACCTTAACCGAGGCAAAAAAATTGAAAAAGGGGGTGCAACACGAGGACTTCCCAAGGGGTCACCCATCCTAGTACTACTATAACCCAAGCAAGCGAAACTTCGGATTTCTGATGGGATATGGTGCATTAGTGCTGGTATTATCGCAACCGTCATGTTGAGGGCATAAATCCTTTATGTGTTGACGGTTCACAGTCCCAGCCCAGAGAGATGGCCCATTCAAAAGGCCTAATGGGCTTAACGACAACCTATCTACTTTCACAACGTAGCATCCTGGCAAGACGTGTTATCGACGCGTTGTAGGGCCCTCTAATGTCCCGCGAGTTAGTTTGTCGTCCTTTTAATAGCTCACGATGTACAATATGGGATGGAAAAATAGTGCAAAAGAAGAAAAATGTCCTGAAACTGATAAAAATGTTCGATTTTGGGCTCCAAAAATGGGTGTAGCCGAGCAGGCTTGCCGCCCCCATCGTAGAGCTCTCGGAGATGTTTCCAACGGTATGCTGTGCACTGCGTAACTCCTTACGGATCAAAAGTTATATGCACCGGAGCGACGGAGACCTGGTCACAAGCCCCACGCCCTCGGTTTGTAGGCCCAGCCTCTACGTGAAGCGAAGTTGTCTTGCCCAAGGTGCCGTGGGATTTGGTAATATAAATGTGGTGGATAAAGCATCTTGGCAACCCTAACCGGGGCAAAAAAAATTGAAAAGGGGGGTGCAACACGAGGACTTCCTAGGGGGTCACCCATCCTAGTACTACTATCGCCCAAGCACGGTTAACTTCAGAGTTCTGATGGGATCTGGTGCATTAGTGCTGGTATGATCGCACCCATCATGTTGAGGGCACAAATCCTTTATGTGTTGACGATTCACAGTCCCAGCCCAGAAAGATGGCCCATTCAAAAGGCCCAATGGGCTTAACAACAACCCATCCACTTCAACAACGCAGCATCCTCACAAGACGTGATATCGACGCGTTGTAGGGCCCTCTAATGTCCTGCGAGTTAGGTTGTCGTCCTTTTAACAACTCACGACGTACGATGTGGGATGAAAAAACAGAGCAAAAGAAGAAAACTGGCCCGAAACAGATGAAAACATTCGATTTTTGCCTCCGAAAACTGGCACAGCCGAGCAGGCTTACTATCCCCGTCATAGAGCCCTCGGAGAGCTTTGCAACAGTATGTTGTTCGCTGCATAACTCCTTATGGATCAAAAGTTATGGGCACCGGAGCGACGGGGACCTGGTCATAGGCCACACGCCCTCGGTTTGCAGGCCCAGCCTCTACGTAAAGTGAAGTTGTCTTGCCCAAGGTGCCGTGGGATTCGGTAATAGAAATGTGGTGGATAAAGTATCTTGGCAACCTTAACCAGGGCAAAAAAAATTGAAAAGGGGGGGCGTAACATGAGGACTTCCTAGGGGGTCACCCTTCCTAGTACTACTCTGGCCCAAGCACGCTTAACTTCTGAGTTCTGATGGGATCCGGTGCATTAGTGCTGGTATGATCGCACACGTCATGTTGAGGGAACAAATCCTTTATGTGTTGGCGGTTCACAGTCCCAACACAACGAGATGGCCCATTCAAAAGGCCCAATGGGCTTAACGACAACCCATCCGCTTCAACAACGGAGCAACCTCGCAATATGTGATATCGACGCGTTGTAGGGCCCTCTAATGTCCCGCGAGTTAGGTTGTCGTCCTTTTAACATCTCACAATGTAGGATATGGGAAAGAAAAACCGAGCAAAAGATGAAAAATGGCCCAAAAATGATGAAAATGATCAATTTTGGGCTCCAAAAATGGTCGCTGCCGAGCAAACTAGCTGCCCCCGTCGTAGAGCTCTTAGAGAGCTTTCCTATGGTATGTTGTGGGCCGCTTAGCTCCTTACAGATCAAAAGTTATGGGCACCGGAGCGATGGAGACCTGGTCACAAGCCCCAAGCCCTAGGTTTCTGGGCCCAGCCTCTACGTGAAGCGATGTTGTCTTGCCCAAGATACCGTGGGATTCGGTAATAGAAATGTGGTCGATAAAACATCTTAGCAACCCTAACCGGGGCAAAAAAAATTTAAAACGGGGATGCAACACGAGGACTTCCCAGGGCGTCACCCATCCTATTACTACTCTCGCCCAAGCACGTTTAACTTCGGTGTTCTGATGGGATCTGGTGCATTAGTGCTGGTATGATCGCACCCGTCATGTTGAGGGCACAAATCCGTTATGTGTTGGCGGTTCACAGTCCCAGCACAAAGAGATGGCCAGTTCAAAAGGCCCAATGGGCATAACGACAACCCATCCACTTCAACAACACAGCAACCTCGTAATACGTGATATCGTCGCACTGTAGGGCCTTTTAATGTCCTGCGAGTAAGGTTGTCATTCTTTTAATAGCTGACGACGTACGATCCGGGACGGAAAAACATAGCAAACGAAGAAAAGTGGCCTGAAACTGATGAAAACGTTCGATTTTGGGATCCAAAAATGGGCGCAGCTGAGCAGGCTTGCTACCCCCGTCGTAGAGCTGATCACAAGCCCCATGCCCTCGCTTTGCGGGCCCAGCCTCTACGTGAAGCGAAGTTGTCTTGCCCAAGGTGCCGGGGGATTGGGTAATAGAAATGTGGTGGATAAAGCATCTTGGCAACCCTAACCAGCGAAAAAAAAATTGAAAATGGGGGTTCGACCCGAGGACTTCCCAAGGGGTCACCCATCCTAGTACTACTCTCGCCCAAGCACGCTTAACTTCGGAGTTCTGATGGGATCCAGTGCATTAGTGCTGGTATGATCGCACCCGTCATGTTGAGGGCACAAATCCTTTATGTGTTGGCGGTTCACAGTCCCAGCCCAGAGAGATGGCCCATTGAAACGACCCAATGGGCTTAAAGACAACCCATCCAATTCAACAACTCAACATCCTCGCAAGACGTGATATTGATGCGTTGTAGGGCCCTCTAATGTCCCGTGAGTTAGGTTGTCGTCCTTTTAACAACTTACGACGTACGATCCGGGATGAAAAAACATAGCAAGAAAAGAAAAGTGGCATGAAATTGATGACAACGTTGAATTTTGGGCACCAAAAACGGGCGCAGTTGAGCAAGCGTGCTGCGCCCGTCGTAGAGCTCTCGGAGAGCTTTCCCACGGTATGTTGTGCACCGCGTAACTTCTTACGGATCAAAATTTATGGGCACTAGAGTGACGGAGACCTGGTCACAAGCCCCACGCCGTAGGTTTCCGTGCCCAACCTCTACGTGAAGCGAAGTTGTCTTGCCCAAGGTGCTGTGGGATTCGGTAATAGAAATGTGGTGGATAAAGCATCTTAGCAACCCTAACCGGGGCAAAAGAAATTGAAAATGGGGGTGCAACACAAGAACTTCCCAGGGGGTCAACCCTCCTAGTACTTGTAAGGCCCGACCCCGAATAACGTGCCCTACCTCGATTTACGTGCCTTAGACCTAAAATTATATGACCGACCTAGGATTACGTGCCCTGTCTTGGTTTTTGTGCATACCTCGTTATACGTGCCTTAACCTAAAATTGTGTGCCCTAATTCTCGATTTATGTGTGATACCTAGATAAACATGCCATGACCTTAATTTACGTGCGAGACCTTGATTTGCGTGTGTCTCTTCGTTTCATGTGCATTAACCTTGAATTGCGTGCCTTAACCTAGGTTTAAGAGTCGTGTCTTGAATTACGTGCATTGCATTGAATTACGTGCCTTATTTTGATCTATGTTCATTCACATAGGGTTGCGTGTGTTAGCATTAGAATCTGTGCACTTATCTTGAAGTATGTGCCTTAGTCTTGAAATACGTGATGTACCTCATAGTTCGTGTCTTACCTCGTAGTTCGTGTCTACCTCGTAATTCGTGTCCTAGACCTAGGAATCCGTGCCACCACGTTAATCAAGAAAGAATCCTACACAAAGTACTAGACAATAAAATAATCATACACAATCCACTAACCAATATTATATTCCTAATTCAAATTCTCTACAAACTCCACTAACAATAAAATAATACTAAACTATTCCTACATTTCCCACTAACTATTATTCTATTCATAATTCAACTCATCAACAAACATTCCTATATTTTTTTCTACCTAGATTCCCTAATTTCCCAACATTCCTATGACAATTCTAATGACACAAATGCATAAAGAATTATTCCTAGACAAACTATGACAAACACTTAGCACAATGCATAAAAAAAAATGCTCAAAACCACCTAAATCCTCTACCTTGCTCAACCAAACAACCTTTGCCCATGCTAAATATTTTAAAATCACACATTGAAGACACAAAAATCAGAATTTAATGGCCCAAGGCCGACCAAGTGCTTGAATAATGCAAAAGCCTTCATTTTTTTTTGTCATTTCTTCTTTCCTCTCTCATTTTCTCTCTCTCCCTCTCATTCTCTCTCTCCATTTCGGTTTTGGCTGAGTTCTCTCCACCTCTTAGCTCATCTTCATCATCCTAAGGTGCATCAAGACAAACCATAAGCAAAGAAACTCACCCAAGCAAGCTAGGATGCAAGAAACACACATGCAAGCATTTTGAGTCACCATTTTCGGCCTAGGTAATTTTTCTTGTCTTCCATTTCTTTTCTTCTTGTTCTAACCTCATGCATGTGCTAAGAGATTGATCACTAGGCTAGGAAAAATAGATAAACCAAGTTGGAATCTCGGCTAAGCAAGAAGAAGAAGAGATTTGAAGCTTCAACAAGTTTTTTGTGCATCTTTGTGGTTGATTGCTAAGGTGAGGGTTAAAACCTTTTGAAAAATCTTCAAAAATTCACATGAATGCTCATAAATGTGTGTATTTTCTTCTGTACTTGAGCTATATGGTCGTTCATAAGCTTAAACAACCATGCATGGCAAGATCTTGGCTTGAAAATGATGCTAGGTGAAGTCGAAATTGTTGACAGCTCTCTGACCAGTCTGTTCGAGGTAAGTTTAGCTAGGCAAATGATGTTGAAAATGCTTGAAAATTGGTAGATGACTAGTTTGGACAGTTTTGAACATTTTTCCCAGAAATAGGCCGAAGCTAATTTTGACTCTAAGGTCCTCAAAATGGCAAATCCTTAAAATGTGACCAAATCTGGAAATCTGGAAAAATGAAGCAGGTTTTGGCAGATGCACTGACTTTGTAGAACGAACCAGATTTGACTTAGTTAATGATGTCCAAAATGTATGAAAATTGGTGTGCTGCTAAAATTTTCAGTTCTGGACAATTTTGTCAGAAATGGACCAAGGCTAAAAGTGACCCTAAGGACCTCAAAAATGTCAAATTCTGAAAAGTGTGCAAATCTGGACAGTTTTGTGCTATTCCACTGTTTCGGCTATATCTAATGATCCCGAACTCCAATTGATGCAAGGTTTGTTTCTGATTTTAGTTAAATTCTTAAGCTTTAATTTGAAATCTTATTCACTGGATTTGGAGATTGTTTGGTTATCCTATTGATTGTGAGAAAACAGCCTATTGCAGTAAAGGTTTCACTTAGCTATATGCTTGGAAAATTGATGTAACCTCTCTTGTGGTACTAATTGCTTGGAATTGTGGTGTTGGAATGTTGTGTGGACTGTTTTGGGTACTTGAGGATGTTTGAATTGAATGATGCATGACTTGAGAATGATTTTGAGTTGACTTAGGGTTTAATCACGCGGTTAAGCATGAAACGGAAACCCTAATGACTAGGTAGTCTTGCTAAGTGTTGATCATTTGGATATTGTGTAGAAATTATATGCTTAGTGGGCTGCCCGTAAATGTCTTATGACTTCAAATGTGATTTTGACCATTGCATGTTGACAAATAAGCTTTTCTTGCACCCAAACCTATGATTGATGTCATTGC
Source organism: Ehretia macrophylla (assembly GCA_037974665.1). Classification (NCBI taxonomy): domain Eukaryota; kingdom Viridiplantae; phylum Streptophyta; class Magnoliopsida; order Boraginales; family Ehretiaceae; genus Ehretia; species Ehretia macrophylla. The sequence continues at coordinate 33,150,408 of CM075777.1, forward strand.
ATGTTGAATAATCTTATCACTTGATCACGTGGGCTTCTTAATGAGTTATATGGCCTGTTTTACATGTGTTATATGGCTGCCTGTTTAATTTTCATATAACTCTATATGCCTTTCAAGTGAAATTACCTATCTTATTGTGCCCTGCTTGTTTACCTGTCAATGTGCAATCTTATGACTGTCCGGAGGCAACCTACTTTGTTGTCCTCCTACTGTGATATATTTCCTGTCTTATCGTGCCCTGCTTGTTTACTTGTCAATGTGCAATCTTATGACTATCCGGAGGCAACCTACTTTGTTGTCCTCCTACTGTGAGATATTACCTGTCATGAATGTGCATTGCATACAAGGTTGCAACCTTTCCTGTCGGCATGGTAGCGATCACGCACACCGGGCGGCATCAGGCTTGCCAGTGCACTCGTGACTACCATGGTCCCATTCCCTCTCTCGCTTGGGGGCTAGACTTCCTCGGAGAGTTGGGTCGTAGGCTTTCGGGGTACATCCGGAGTACACCTACCTGGCATGTTTTGGGGGATGATTTGAAGTTGGCCGCAACTTCTGATTCTGAAACTGATCTGAGAGCAAAAGCTCACTGTATCCTTTTTACTATCTGTATAAGTACTCTCGCTTGGTTCCTAGAGAACCTCGGGGAGGAAAGACTGGTATTTCTGTTCCTGTACTTGTATTATTGTTATATTCATGCTTGCAAAAGGATTTTCATAAGTTGAACAGGAAAATGAGTTTCAAAACTTATTTCTCGTTCCCCCTCGCTGAGTTCATAAGGACTCACCCTCTTTTATCATCTCAGGTGAAGAAGATCAAGAACAGGTACCCGAGGACGATGTGCCTAACGATGATTCCTTGGAGTGATTGCCTGTCTTGTGTGCTTTGCGTGATTTTGGCTATTTGTGAACTATGCTACTTGAAGACTATTTCTTTTATGTTGCTCGTTGTTTATTGATGTAAATGACCCCGTTGTAATTTGGGTCTAATTCTGGGATTGTACTATCTATAACCGGACGAACTTTTATTTGGTCATTTGCTTTCGTTTTCTTAATTAGTAGTTATCGTAGGCATTCAAACCACTAGATGAACAATCAACTAAGTTAATTCTATCTAATTTCACTTAGGTGCTCATTTGCAAACTAAAGGATAATAGGTACTTGCATGATAGGAAATTGACAAATAAACGGGACATAGTTATCATGTTAGGCTTAATAACCAAACGAGACTTTCAAGATAAACTATTTGGCCAATCGGTTGGTGACAAATAGGAGTCCTTAATGGAATTGGATTAATGATTGGAATAATTGAGGCGTTTAGAGAATTAAGTCAAACCAAAGAGCCCAATTACAGCTGTTATGCTGCTGGTTTACCGAATAATTTTGGAGTTTAGGCCAAGACGTTAAGTGTTAAATCTTCATGAACGGTTAAGTACGAGACGTGATTTGAATGTTTAGATCATACCCCAGTCTAACCTTTATAGGCCGGGTTGGGGCGTGACACCCTATAAGTAGAATGTTATCAGAGCTTAGTTTACTAACTAGGCGTTAGTCGGGTTCAACTCTCGAACCGTGGGTAGAAGCCCTAAGATAACTATGATGTCTTGTTTATATGTGTTAATGTGTGCTAATGTGCTTTAATTGCTTTGTGCATTGAATATTATGTGCCTTTGTGGACTATATGTATTATCTGTCATGCACACCGACACGTTAGTGCCCTCAATATTGCATGCATGCTTTTATACTCCTTCCTTGATACATGTGCATGTTATATAACCATGAATGACTGTTTATACACATAGATAGTTAGGATTAGGACTTCCAGGGAAGTGAATTTGTGCAGGACGAACGAAAGCCTCGGTTAGAGATTTCCCGCATCTTCACAGGTGCTCAATGGATCATATATCTTATTGGATATGCATATATATAAAATGCGTAGCACATGTATAATTGTTGAGGTAAAATTATATCTTTATCTTTGGAATACACATGCCTGTGATTAAGTTATCAATTTTATAGCTATAAAGTTCTTAATTCCGTCAAACTGTTCTTCTAATTGTGGTTCAAGAATAAATGTTAAGGACATACAACTTTCCTTAGATATAAGAAAATACTATTGGAGATGTGGAGTAGTATATATATATGTTCACATGCTTATAATGGAAGTTTGACTTAGGAGTTGCTTTTGAATCAAATTCTTATATCTTAAAATGGTATAATATACTAATTATATGATTGAATCCCTACTTGATTGGAATTAAGCATCGTTGAACCTAATACGGTGTATATTAATGAGTTTTAAGTTCACTCAATGGTAAGATTATGACCTAGAAATTAAGAGATGAACTCGTGGAAATGGACGATAGGGGTTAGATTATTAAGGCGTGAATAATGTGTTTAAGTAACTTAACAATGGATAACCTCAAGACATGTAGGTAACTCTGGAGACTGAGTTTAACAAGGTTGATGATTCTTTAGTATAACAAGGTATAAGAATGTTGGAATCAAGGAATTCACGTAGCTAGAACTCGTGTTTGGAAAAACTGCACCTAAAATGTTAGGTCGGATAGAACTGTAAGGAATTGAATTGTGCATTAGATGACTAACGTTGCTAAAGGTCCTAAGTTGGATATCGGTGATATTTAGAATCATGGTATTAATTTGGTGTCTCTCGGGTTTAGTTGTGATTATGCAAGTAAGTCATTCTATACACTCGTTGTTTAGATACCCTAGAGGATGTTGGAAAGCATATATCCTTAAGTAAGACCGATAGACCTATTATATAAACCATGGAAATGAGATTAAAGCATTCGGTTACAAAGTGGAGTCGTTAGGATATGATTAGTAATCCTAAATAGCTAATAGTAAGTATGCATGATGATTCATGGTGAACCCTAGAACCTAAGGTCGATGAGTCTTGACGCTCTTAGCTAGTTGAACATGTAAATGAGAAGAGTAAGATTTCATAGAGTTAAGATAGAGATGAATTAGAGTCATAATGACCCAAGAGACTATTGTTAGACCACCGTATCTATGTGCACCATTTCACATCTAGAAACTAGCGATTGGTAGACTTCGAATTGTGGTCGTTGAATAAGAGGGGTGAATCTTGTAGTGATAGTTAAATAAGTGGTTGATTACTTATGAAGCTCTATTAGGTTATGTGGAAGGATGCCTCGTGGTCATAATTCTTATATTGATACAGCCTTGAAGTTATCTCGTGTAAGTATTTTATGAAGTCGGTCATTTCGGTACCCATTAATAGTCCTAGGATTATTGTTCTACGGCCGGTAACCCAGTAGAGAATTGATATCACTTACATGGCTATGAACCCAGCTTAGTAACATTAATGTTGAAGATATATTGGCGGGCATTAAGTGTTCGAAGGAATGACTAGGTTGCTAAGTGAGTAGGACCATTGTCTTCTTAAGTATGACGTAACCTTGGATTGAGGTGAGTGGAATTTATTTGGGGTTGAAACTGTTCACCTTAGGAGTTTTGGATAAGATTAAAAGAAAATTCTGAAGCCTCATGACGTGAAAATAGAGATTTGAATAAGAAGATAGATTGTGGATCATAAGCTGATGAAATTTACTTGTAAGAGTTGAACTAGTGCAACATGATTAGTTTACCCATGCAATTTCGATGGCAATTTGTTAGTGATACTTAATAAACCTTAGAATTCGAGTTTAATGAATCTCAACGGTCTTTCTCGTTGATTACGAGCGTGAAGGTTAACAAAGCTGGGAAAGGAGATTAGTGAATAAGAGCCTGTAATTGGGAGACTAGTCATTAGAAGATTTACTAATCCAATGTACCTTCAAGATAAGAACTATGATACTACCGATAGATGACGATTTGAGATGGATTAGTTGCTTGGTGAGTTCTTCCTGAAAATAGAGTCGTATCGTGGAAATGATCCGTAACTTGTGTATGACCTATGTGATAACAATTTTGAAGCTAGTAGATAGGATATGTAAATCTGATATAGACCTCTCGTCTTGAAATTAGTGTATGTAACCATAAGATCGCGGTATTATTGTGATATTCCTTTTGAGGTATGGATGCGAGATTGATACAACATGAGTCATGATTTTGGAGTTATTGTTATATTGTTAGAATACCGATGCAGCTTTGAAAACTATGTTTGGAGATTCTAACTTTAGTTAATGAACTCGACCTTAAGATCAATTGGAGAAAAGAGAGTTGTTCAAAGGAACGAACTGTAAACGTAGGGGTCACACCGAATTAAATGATTAGAGAAAGTTAGGAAGTGAATTCGTTGTGGTAAGAAAGATCACAGAGCAAAGGAACGACGAAGATCTGGTCACAAGCCCACGCCCTAGGTTTCTGGGCCCAGCCTCTACGTGAAGCAAAATTGTCTTGCCCAAGGTACCGTGGGATTCGGTAATAGAAATGTGGTGGATAAAGCATCTTAGCAACCCTAAACGGGGCAAAAAAAATTGAAAATGGGGGTGCAACATGAGGACTTCCCAGGGGGTCACCCATCCTAGTATTACTCTTGCCCAAGCACGCTTAACTTCGGAGTTCTGATGGGATCCGGTGCCTTAGTGATGGTATGATCGCACCCGTCATGTTGAGGGCACAAATACTTTATGTGTTGACGGTTCACAGTCCTATCCCAGAGAGATGGCCCATTCAAAAGGCCCAATGGGCTTAACGACAACCCATCCGCTTCAACAACGCAGCAACCTCACAATACATTATATCTACGTGTTGTAGGGCCCTATAGTGTCCCGCGAGTTAGGTTGTCGTCCTTTCAATAGCTCACGACGTACGATCCGGGACGGAAAAACAGAGCAAAAGAAGAAAAGTGGCCCAAAACTGATGAAAATGTTTGATTTTGGGATCCAAAAATGGGCGCAACCGAGCAGGCTTGCTGCCTCCGTCATAGAGCTATCAGAGAGCTTTCCAACGGTATGCTGTGCGCCGTGTAACTCCTTACGGATCAAAAGTTATCGGCACTAGAGCGACAGAGACCAGATCACAATCCCCATGCCCTCGCTTTGCGGGCCTAGCCTCTACGTGAAGCGAAGTTGTCTTGCCCAAAGTGGCATGGTATTCGTTAATAGAAATATGGTGGATAAAACATCTTGGCAACCTTAACTGGGGCAAAAAAAATTGAAAAGGGGGGTGCAACACGAGGACTTCCCTGGCGGTCACAAATCCTAGTACTACTCTCGCCCAAGCATGCTTAATTTCTGAGTTCTGATGGGATCAGGTGCATTAGTGCTAGTATGATCGCACCCGTCATGTTGAGGGCAGAAATCCTTTTTGTGTTGACGGTTCACAGTCCCAGCCCAGAGAGATGGCCCATTCAAACGGCCCAATAGGCTTAACGACAACCTATCCAATTCAACAACGCAGCATCCTCGCAAGACGCGATATTGACGTGTTGTAGAGCCTTCTAATGTCCAGCGAGTTAGGTTGTCGTCCTTTTAACAACTCATGACGTACGATCCGGGATGAAAAAACATAGCAAAAAAAGAAAAATGGCCTGAAATTGATGAAAATGTTCAATTTTGGGCTCCAAAAATAGGCGCAGCCAAGCAGGCTTGTTGCCCCCGCCGTAGAGCTCTCGGAGAGCTTTCCAACGGTATGTTGTGCGCCATGTAAGTCCTTACGGATCAAAATTAATGGGCACCAGAGCGACGGAGACCTGGTCACAAGCCCCACGCCCTAGGTTTCCGGGCCCAGCCTCTACGTGAAGCGAAGTTGTCATGCCCAAGGTGCCGTGGGATTCGGTAATTGAAATGTGGTGGATAAAGCTTCTTAGCAACCCTAACCGGGGCAAAAAAAATTGAAATGGGGGGTGCAACACGAGGACTTCCCAAGGGGTCACCCCTCCTAGTACTACTCTCGCTCAAGCACGTTTAACTTCGGAGTTCTGATGTGATCCAGTGCATTACTGCTTGTATGATCGCACCCGTCATGTTGAGGGCACAAATCCTTTATGTGTTGACAGTTCACAGTCCCAGCCCAGAGAGATGGCCCATTCAAAAGGCCCAATGGGCTTCACGATAACCCATCCGCTTCTACAAAGCAGCATCCTCGTAATACGTGATATCGACGCATTGTAAGACCCACTAATGTCCCGTGAGTTAGGTTGTCGTCCTTTTAACAGCTCACGACGTAGGATTTGGGACAAAAAAACAGAGCAAAAGAAGAAAAGTGGCCTGAAATTGATGAAAATGTTCAATTTTTGGTTCCAAAAATTGGGACAGTCGAGCAGGCTTGCAACCCACATCGTAGAGCTCTCGGAGAGCTTTCCGACGGTATGCCGTGCGCGGCATCACTCCTTACGGATCAAAATTTATGGGCACCGGAGCGACGGAGACTTGGTCACAAGCCCCACGCCCTAGGTTTCCGTGCCCAGCCTCTACGTGAAGCGAAGTTGTCTTGCCCAAGGTGCTGTGGGATTCGGTAATAGAAATGTGGTGGATAAAGCATCTTAGCAACCCTAACCGGGGCAAAAAAAATTGAAAAGGGGGGTGCAACACAAGGACTTCTCAGGGGGTCAACCCTCCTAGTTCTACTCTCGCTCAAGCACGCTTAACTTCGGAGTTCTGATGTGATCCGGTGCATTAGTGCTTGTATGATCGCACCCGTCAAGTTGAGGGCACAAATCCTTAATGTGTTGATGGTTCAAAGTCCCAGCCTAGAGAGATTGACCATTCAAATGGCCCAATGGGTTTAACGACAACCCATCCATTTCAACAACACAGCATCCTCGCAAGACGTGATATTGATGCGTTGTAGGGCCCTCTAATGTCCCGCAAGTTAGGTTGTCATCCTTTTAACAACTCACGATGTACGATGCGTGATGAAAAAACATAGCAAAAAAAGATAAGTGGCATAAAATTGATGAAAACGTTCAATTTTGGGCTCCAAAAACGGGGGCAGCCAAGCAGGCTTACTGCCCCGTCGAAGAGCTCTCGGAGAGCTTTCCAACGGTATGCTATGCGCCACGTAAGTACTTACAGAACAAAGGTTATGGGCACCAGACCATCGAGACCTGGTCACAAGCCCCACGCCCTAGGTTTATGGGCCCAGCCTCTACGTGAAGTGAAGTTGTCTTGCCCAAGGTGCAGTGGGATTCGGTAATAGAAATGTGGTGGATAAAGCTACTTAGCAACCCCAACAGGGGCAAAAAAAATTGAAAAGGGGGGTGCAACACAAGGATTTCCCAGGGGGTAACCCTTCCTAGTACTACTCTTGCTCAAGCACGCTTAACTTCGGAGTTCTGATGGGATCCGGTGCATTAGTGCTGGTATGATCGCACCCGTCATGTTGAGGGCACAAATCCTTAATGTGTTGACGGTTCATAGTCCCAGCCTAGGGAGATGGCCCATTCAAAAGTCCCAATGGGCTTAACGACAACCCATCCACTTCAACAACGCAGCATCCTCGCAATACGTGGGATTGATACGTTGTAGGGCCCTCTAATATCCCGCGTGTTAGGTTGTCATCCTTTTAATAGCTCACGACGTACGATCTGGGATGAAAAAACATAGCAAAAAAAGAAAGGTGGCCTGAAATTGATGAAAACGTTCAATTTTGGGCTCCAAAAATTGGTGCAACAAAGCTGGCTTATTACCCCCGTCGTAGAGCTCTCGGAGAGCTTTCCAACGGTATGCTGTGCACCGCGTAACTCCTTACGGATAAAAAGTTATGGGCACCAGAGCGACGGAGACCTTGTCACAAGCCCCACGCCCTAGGTTCCCGGCCCCAGCCTCTAAGTGAAGCAAACTTGTCTAGCCTAAGGTGCTGTGGGATTCAGTAATAGAAATGTAGTGGATAAAGCATCTTAGCAACCCTAACCAGGGGAAAACAAATTGAAAAGGGGTGTGCGACACGAGGACTTCCCATGGGGGTACCCATTCTTGTACTTCTTTCACCCAAGCACGCTTAACTTCGGAGTTCTGATGGGATCCGGTGCATTAGTGCTGGTATTATCGCACCCGTCATGTTGAGGGCACAAATCCTTAATGTATTGACGGTTCACAGTCCCAGCCTAGAGATATGGCCCATTCAAAAGTCCCAATGGGCTTAACGATAACCCATCCACTTCAACAATGCAGCATCATCACAAGACATGATATCGACGCGTTGTAGGGCCCCCTAATCTCCCGCGAGTTAGGTTGTCGTCCTTTTTTAGCTCATGACGTAGGATCCGGGACAAAAAAAAGCAAAAGAAGAAAAGTGGCCTAAAATTGATGAAAACGTTCAATTTTGGGCTCCAAAAATGGGCGCAGCGGAGCAGGCTTGCTGCCCTCGTCGTAGAGATCTCGGAGAGCTTTCCAACGGTATGTTGTGCACCGCGTAACTCTTTACGGATCAAAAGTTATCGGCACCGGAGCGATGGAGACCTAATCACAAGCCCCACGCCCTCGCTTAGCGGGCCCAATCTCTACTTGAAGCGAAGTTGTCTTGCCCAAGGTGCCGTGGGATTCGGTAATAGAAATGTGGTGGATAAAAGATCTTGGCAACCCTAACCGAGTCAAAAAAAATTTAAAATGGGGTGCAACACGAGGACTTCCCAGGGGGTCACCCATCCTAGTACTACTCTCACCCAAGCACGCTTAACTTTGGAGTTCTGATGGGATCCGGTGCATTAGTGCTGGTATGATCGCACCCGACATGTTGAGGGCACAAATCCTTTATGTGTTGATGGTTCATAGTCCCAGCCCAGAGAGATGGCCCATTCAAACAGCCCAATGGGCATAACGACAACCCATCCACTTCAACAACGCAGCATCCTCGCAAGACGTGATGTTGACGCGTTGAAGGGCCCTCTAATGTCCTGCGAGTTAGGTTGTCATCTTTTTAATAGCTCACGACATACGATCCGGGATGAAAAAACATAGCAAAAATGCAGGCAGCCAAGCATGCTTGCTGCCCCTGTTGTAGGGCTCTCGGAGAGCTTTCCAACGGTACGCTGTGCGCCACGTAAGTCCTTACGGATCAAAAGTTATGGGCACTAGAGCGACGGAGACCTGGTCACAAGTCCCACGCCCTAGGTTTCCGGGCCCAGCCTATACGTGAAGCGAAGTTGTCTTGCCCAAGGTGCCGAGGTATTCGGTAATAGAAATGTGGTAGATAAAGCTTACTGTGAATTGTCAACAAATAAAGGATTTGTGCTCTCAACATGACGGGTGCGATCATACAAGCACTAATGCACCGGATCAGAGAGAGATGGCCCATTCAAAAGGCCCAATGGGCTTAACGACAACCTATCCACCTCAACAACACAACATCCTCGCAATACGGGATATTGGCGTGTTTTAGGGCCCTCTAATGTCCCGCGAGGTAGGTTGTCGTCCTTTTAACAGCTCACGACGTACGATACGGGATGAAAAAACATAGCAAAAAATGATAAGTGGCCTGAAATTGATGAAAACGTTCAACTTTGGGCTCCCAAAAATAGGGCAGCCGAGCAGGCTTGCTGTGCCTTCGTAGAGCTCTTGGAGAGCTTTCTAACGGTACGCTGTGCGCCACGTAAGTCCTTACGGATCAAAAGTTATGGGCACCAGAGCATCGAGACCTAGTCACAAGCCCCACGCCCTAGGTTTCTGGGCCAAGCCTCTACGTGAAGCGAAGTTGTCTTGCCCAAGGTGCCGTGGGATTCGGTAATAAAAATGTGGTGGATAAAGCTCCTTAGCAACCCTAAGCGGGGCAAAAAAAATTGAAAAAGAGGGTGCAACACGAGGACTTCCTAGGGGGTCACCCCTCCTAGTACTACTCTCGCTCAAGCACGCTTAACTTCGGAGTTCTGATGGGATCCGGTGCATTAGTGCTGGTATGATCGCACCCACCATGTTGAGGGCACAAATCCTTTATGTGTTGACGGTTCACAGTCCCAGCCCAGAGAGATGACCCATTCAAAAGGCCCAATGGGCTAAACGACAACCCATCCGCTTCAACAACGTAGCAACCTCGCAATACGTAATATCAACGCATTGTAGGGCCCTCTAATGTCCCGCTAGTTAGGTTGTCGTCCTTTTAACAACTCATGACGTAGGATCCGTGACAAAAAAATAAAGCCAAAGAAGAAAAGTGGCTTGAAATTGATGAAAATGTTTAATTTTTAGTTCAAAAAATGGGCGCAGTCGAGCTGGCTTGCTGCCCACGTCGAAGAGCTCTCGGAGAACTTTCCAACGGTATGCCGTGCGCCGCGTGACTCCTTACGGAACAAAAGTTATGGGCAATGGAGCGACGGAGACCTAGTCACAAGCCCTACGCCCTAGGTTTCCATGCCCAGCCTCTACGTGAAGCGAAATTGTCTTGCCCAAGGTGCCGTGAGATTCAGTAATAGAAATGTAGTCGATAAAGCTTCTTAGCAACCCTAATCGGGGCAAAAAAAATAGAAAATGGGGGTGCAACCCGAAGACTTCCCAGGTGGTCACCCATCCCAGTATTACCCTTGCCCAAGCACGCTTAACTTCGGAGTTCTGATGGGATCCAGTGCATTAGTGCTGGTATGATCGCACACGTCATGTTGAGGGCACAAATCCTTTATGTGTTGACGGTTCACAGTCCCAGCCCAGAGAGATAGCCCATTCAAAAGACCCATTGGGCCAACCGACAACCCATCCGCTTCAACAATGCAGCAACCTCGCAATACGTCATATCAACGCGTTGTAGGGCCCTCTAAGGTCCCGCGAGTTAGGTTGTCTTCCTTTTAACAACTCACGACGTACGATCCGGGACCGAAAAACAAAGCGAAAGAAGAAAAGTGGACTGAAATTGATGAAAACGTTCAATTTTAGGATTCAAAAATGGGCGTAGCCGAGAAGGCATGCTGCCCCCATCGTAGAGCTCTCGGAGTGCTTTCCAACGGTATGCTGTGCGCCGCATAACTCTTTACGGATCAAAAGTTATCAGCACCGAAGCGATGGAGACCTAATCACAAGCCCCACGCCCTCGCTTAGCGGGCCCAGTCTCTATGTGAAGCGAAGTTGTCTTGCCCAAGGTACCGTGGGATTCGGTAATAGAAATATGGTCGATAAAACATCTTGGCAACCCTAACGGGGGCAAAAAAAGTGGAAAATGAGGGTGCAACAAGAGGACTTCCCAGGGGGTCACCCATCCTAGTACTAGTCTCGCCCGAGCACGCTTAACTTCGGAGTTCTGATGGGATCCGGTGCATTAGTGCTAGTATGATCGCATACGTCATGTTGAGGGCACAAATCCTTTATGTGTTGACAGTTCACAGTCCCAGCCTAGAGAGATGGACCATTCAAAAGGCCCAAAGGGCTTAACGATAACCCATCCACTTCAACAACGCAGCATCCTCGCAAGACGTGATATTGACGCGTTGTAGGGCCCTCTAATGTCCCGCGAGTTAGGTTGTCGTCCTTTTAATAGCTCACGACGTACGATCCGGGACAAAAAAACGTAATAAAAAAAGAAAAGTGGCTTGAAATAGATGAAAACGTTCAATTTTGGGCTCCAAAAATGGGTGCAGCAAAGCTGGCTTGCTGCCCCCGTTGTAGAGCTCTCAGAGAGCTTTGGAACGGTATGCTGTATGTCGCGTAACTCCTTACGGATCAAAAGTTATGGGCACCAGAGCGACGGAGACTTGGTCATAAGCCCTACGCCCTAGGTTTCCGGGCCCAACCTCTACGTGAATCGAAGTTGTCTTGCCCAAAGTGCTATAGGATTCGGTAATAGAAATGTGGTGATAAAGCATCTTAGCAACCCTAACCGGGGCAAAAAAAATTGAAAAAGGGGGTGCAACACGAGGACTTCCTAGGGGGTCACCCATCCTAGTACTTCTCTCGCCCAAGCACGCTTAACTTCAGAGTTATGAAGGGATCCAGTGCATTAGTGCTTGTATGATCACACCCGTCATGTTGAGGGCACAAATCCTTAATGTATTGACAGTTCACAGTCCTACCCTAGAGAGATGGCCCATTCAAAAGGCCCAATGGGCTTAACGACAACCATCCACTTCAACAACGCAGCATCCTCAAAAGACATGATATTGACGCATTGTAGGCCCTCTAATGTCCCGCGATTTAGGTTGTCGTCCTTTTAAGAGCTCACGACATTGGATCCGGGACAAAAAAACAGAGCAAAAGAAAAAAAATGGCAAGAAATTGATGAAAACGTTCAATTTTGGGATCCAAAAATAAGCGCAGTCGAGCAGGCTTGCTGCCCCAGTCGTAGAGCTCTCGGAGAGCTTTCCAACGGTATGCTGTGTGCCGCGTAACTCCTTACAGATCAAAAGTTATCGACATTGGAGCGACGGAGACCTAATCACAAGGCCCACGCCCTCGCTTTGCGGGCCCAGCCTCTACGTGAAGCGAAGTTGTCTTGCCCAAGGTGCAATGGGATTCGGTAATAGAAATGTGGTGGATAAAGCTCCTTAGCAACCCCAACCGGGGCAAAAAAAATTGAAAAGGGGGGTGCAACACGAGGACTTCCCAGGGGGTCACCCCTCCTAGTACTACTCTCGGTCAAGCACGCTTAACTTCGTAGTTCTGATGCGATCCGGTGCATTAGTGTTGGTATGATTGCACGCGTCATGTTGAGGGCACAAATCCTTAATGTGTTGACGGTTCACAGTCCCAACCTAGAGAGATGACCCATTCAAAAGGCCCAATGGGCTTAACGACAACCCATCCACTTCAACAACGCAGCATCCTCACAATACGTGATATTGACGTGTTGCAGGGCCCTCTAATGTCCCGCGTGTTAGGTTGTCGTCCTTTTAATAGCTCACGACGTACGATCCGGGATGAAAAAACATAGCATAAAAAGAAAAGTGGCCTGAAATCGATGAAAACGATCAATTTTGGGCTCTAAAAATAGGTGCAACCAAGCTGGCTTGTTGGCCCCGTCGTAGAGCTCTCGGAGAGCTTTCCAACGGTATGCTGTGCGCCGCGTAACTCCTTATGGATCAAAAGTTATGGGCACCAGAGCGACGGAGACCTGGTCACAAGCTCCACGCCCTAGGTTTCCGGGCCCAGCCTCTACGTGAAGCGAAGTTGTCTTGCCCAAGGTGCTGTGGGATTCGGTAATAGAAATGTGGTAGATAAACCATCTAAGCAACCCTAACCGTGGGAAAAAAAATTGAAAAAGGGGGTGCAACATGAGGACTTCCCAGGGGGGGCACCCATCCTAGTTCTTCTCTCGCCCAAGCAAGCTTAACTTCGGGGTTCTGATGGGATCCGCTGCATTAGTGCTGGTATGATTGCACCTGTCATGTTGAGGGCACAAATCCTTTATGTGTTGATGGTTCACAGTCCCAGCCCAAAGAGATTGCCCATTCAAATGGCCCAATGGGCTTAACGACAACCCAACCACTTCAACAACGCAACATCCTCGTAAAACGTGATATTGACGCGTTGTAGGGCCCTCTAATGGCCCGCGAGTTAGGTTGTCATCCTTTTCATAGTTCACGACGTATGATCCGAGACTAAAAAACATATCAAAAAAAGAAAATTGGCTTGTAATTGATGAAAACGTTCAATTTTGATCTCCAAAAAGGAGGGCAGTAGAGCAAGCCTGCTGCCCCGGTCGTAGAGCTCTCAGAAAGCATTCCAATGGTACGCTGTGCGCCACGTAAGTCCTTGTGGATCAAAAGTTATGGGCACCAGAGCGACAGAGACCTAGTCACAAGCCCCACACCCTAGGTTTCTGGGCCCAGCTTCTACGTGAATGGAAGTTGTCTTGCCCAAGGTACCGTGGGATTCGGTAATAGAAATTTGGTGGATAAAGCTTCTTAGCAACCCTAACCGGGGCAAAAGAAATACAAAATTGGGGGTGCAACACGAGGACTTCCCAGGGGGTCACCCCTCCTAGTACTACTCTCGCTCAAGCACGCTTAACTTCAGAGTACTGATGTGATCCGGTGCATTAGTGCTTGCATGATTGCACCCGTCATGTTGAGTCCACAAATCCTTTATGTGTTGACAGTTCACAGCCCCAGCCCAGAGAGGTGGCCCATTGAAAAGGCCAAATGGGCTTAACGACAACCCATCCGCTTCAACAACGCAGCATCCTCGCAATACGTGATATCAATGAGTTGTAGGACCCTCTAATGTCCAGCGAGTTAGGTTGTCGTCCTTTTAACAGCTCACGACGTACGATCCTTGACGGAAAAAACAGGGCAAAAGAAGAAAATTGGCCCGAAGCTGATGAAAATGTTCGATTTTGGGATCCAAAAACGGGCGCAGCCGAGCAAGCTTGCTGCCCCCATTGTGGAGCTCTTGGTGAGCTTTCCAACGGTATGCTGTGCACCGCCTAACTCCTTACGGATCAAAAGTTATGGGCACCGGAGCGACAGAGACCTGGTCACAAGCCCCACGCCCTTGGTTTGCGGGCCAGTCTCTACGTGAAGCGAAGTTGTCTTGCCTAAGGTGCCGTGGAATTCGGTAATAGAAATGTTGTGGATAAAGCATCTTGGCAACCCTAACTGGGGCAAAAAAAAATTGAAAGTGGGGGTGCAACACGAGGACTTCCCAAGGGGTCACCCATCCTAGTACTACTCTCGCCCAAGCACGCTTAACTTCGGAGTTCTGATGGGATCCGGTGCATTAGTACTGGTATGATCACACCCGTCATGTTAAGGGCACAAATCCTTTATGTGTTGACAGTTCACAGTCCCAGCCCAGAGAGATATCCCATTCAAATGGCCCAATGGGCTTAATGACAACCCATCCACTTCAACAACGTAGCATCCGCGCAAGACGTGATATTTACGCGTTGTAGGGCCCTCTAATTTTTGGCGAGTTAGGTTGCCGTCCTTTTAACAGCTCACGACGTATGATCCGCAATGAAAAAACATAGCAAAAAAAGAGAAGTGGCGTGAAATTGATACAAACATTCAATTTTGGGCTCCAAAAATGGGGGGCAGCCGAGCAGGCTTGCTGCCTCCATCGTAGAGCTCTCGAAGTGCTGTCCAACAGTACGTTGTTGTCTTGCCCAAGGTGCCGTGGTCACAAGCCCCACGCCCTCGGTTTTCGGGCCCAGCCTTTACGTGAGGCGAAGTTGTCTTGCCCAAGGTACCGTGGGATTCAGTAATAGAAATGTGGTGGATAAAGTTTCTTAGCAACCCTAATCGGGGTAAAAAAAATTGAAAATGGGGGTGCAACATGAGGACTTCCCAGGAGGTCACCCCTCCTAGTACTACACTCGCTCAAGCACGCTTGACTTCGGAGTTCTGATGTGATCCGGTGCATTAGTGCTTGTATGATCTCACCCGTCATGTTGAGGGCAAAAATCCTTTATGTGTTGACAGTTCACAGTCCCAGCCCAGGGAGATGGCCCATTTAAAAGGCCCAATGGGCTTAACGACAACCCATCCACTTTAACAATGTAGCGTCCTCGCAAGACTCGCTATCAACGCGTTGTAGGGCCCTCTAATGACCCGCGAGTTAGTTTGTCATCCTTTTAACAGCTCACGACATAGATCCGGAATGGAAAAACAGTGCAAAAAAAGAAAAGTGGCCCGAAACAGATGCAAATGTTCGATTTTGGTCTCCAAAAATGGGCGCTGCCGAGTAGGCTTACTGCCGTCGTAGAGCTCTGAGAGAGGTTTCAAATGGTATGCTGTGCACCACGTAACTCCTTACAGAACAAAAGTTATAGGCACCGGAACGACGGATACCTGGTCACAAGCCGCATGCCCTCGGTTTGTAGGCCCAGCCTCTACGTGAAGCGAAGTTGTCTTGCCCAAGGTGCCATGGGATTTGGTAATAGAAATGTTGTGGATAAAGCATCTTGGCAACCCTAATCGGGTCAAAAAAAATTGAAAAGGGGGGTACAACACGAGGACTTCCCACCGGGTCACCCATCCTAGTACTACTCACGCCCTAGCACGCTTAACTTTGGAGTTCTGATGGGATCCGGTGCATTAGTGCTGGTATGATCGCACCCGTCATGTTGAGGGCACAAATCCTTTATGTGTTGATGGTTCACAGTCCCAACAAGAGAGATGGTCCATTCAAAAGGCCCAATGGGCTTAACAATAACCTATCCGCTTCAACAATGCAGCATCCTCGCAATACGTGATATAGACGTGTTGTAGGACCCTCTAATGTCCTGCGTGTTAGGTTGTCGTCCTTTTAATAGCTCACGATGTACGATCCGGGACGGAAAAACAGAGCAAAAGAAGAAAATTGGCTCAAAACTGATGAAAACGTTCAATTTTGGGAACCAAAAATAGATGCAGCTAAGCAAGCTTGCTGCCCCTGTCGCAGAGCTCTCAAAGAGCTTTCCAACGGTATGCTATGCTGCGCGTAACTCCATACGGATCAAAAGTTATCGGCACCGGAGCGACGGAGACCTGGTCACAAGCCCCACGCCCTCGCTTTGCGGGCCCATCCTCTATGTGAAGCGAAGTTGTCTTGCCCAAGGTGCCGTGGGATTCGGTAATAGAAATGTGGTGGATAAAGCATCTTGGCAACCCTAACCGGGGCAAAAAAAATTGAAAAGGGGGGTGCACCACGAGGACTTCCTAAGGGGTCACCCATCCTAGTACTACTCTTGCCCAAGCACGCTTAACTTCGGAGTTCTGATGGGATTCGGTGCGTTAGTACTGCTATGATCGCTCTCATCATGTTGAGGACACAAATCCTTTATGTATTGACGGTTCACGGTCCAAGCCCAGAGAGATGGCCCATTCAAAAGTCCCAATGAGCTTAACGACAACGTAGCGTCCTCGCAAGACGTTATATGGACGAGTTGTAGGGCCCTCTAATGTCCCACGAGTTAGGTTATCGTCCTTTTAACAGCTCAGGACGTACGATCCGGGAGGAAAAAACATAGCAAAAAAAGAAAAGTTGCCCAAAATTGATGTAAACGTTCAATTTTGGGCTCCAAAAAGGGGCGCAGCCGAGCAGGTTTGCTACCCCGGTCATAGAGCTCTCGGAGAGCTTTCCAACGGTATGCTATGTATCGCGTAACTTCTTACGGATCAAAAGTAATCGGCACCCGAGCGACGGAGACCTGGTCGAAAGCCCCACGCCCTCGGTTTGCGGGCCCAGCCTCAAAATGAAGCTAAGTTGTCTTGCCCAAGGTGCCGTGGGATTTGGTAATAGAAATGTAGTGTATAACGCATCTTGGCAACCCTAACCGGGGCAAAAAAAATTGAAAAGAGGGGTGCAACACGAGGACTTCCCACGGGGTCACCCATCCTAGTACTACTCTTCCCCAAGCACGCTTAACTTCAGAATACTGATGGGATCTGCTGCATTAGTGCTGGTATGATCGCACCCATCATTTGAGGGCACAAATCCTTTATATGTTGACAGTTCACAATCCCAGCCTAGAGAGATGGCCCATTTAAAAGGCCCAATGGGTTTAACGACAACCCATCTACTTCAACAACGCAGCATTCTTGCAAGACGTGATATCGACACGTTGTAGGGCCCTCTAATGTTCCACGAGTTAGGTTGTCGTCCTTTGAATAGCTCACGACATACGATCAGGGACGGAAAAATAGACCAAAAGAAGAAAAATGGCCCAAACTGATGAAAATGTTCAATTTTGGGATCAAAAAATGTGTGCAGCCGAGCAAGCTTGCTACCTACGTCGTAGAGCTCTCGAAGAGCTTTCCAATGGTATGTTGTGCACCGCGTAGCACCTTACGGATCAAAAGTTATGGGCACCGGAGCGACGGAGACTTGGTCACAAGCCCCACATCCTCGATTTGCAGGCCCAGCCTCTAAGTGAAGCGAAGTTTCTTGCCCAAGGTGCCGTGGGATTCAGAAATAGAAATATGGTGGATAAAGCATTTTGGAAACCATAACTGGGGCAAAAAAAATTGAAAAGGGGGGTGCAACACGAGGACTTCCAAGGGGGTCACCCATCCTAGTACTACTTTCGTCCAAGCATGCTTAACTTCGGAGTTCTGATGGGATCCGGTGCATTACTACTAGTATGATCGCACCCGTCATGTTAAGGGCATAAATCCTTTATGTGTTGACGGTTCACAATCCCAGCCCAGAGAGATGGTACATTCAAAAGGCCCAATGGGCTTAACGACAACCCATCCGCGTCAACAATGCAGCATCCTCGTAATATGTGATATCGACGCATTGTAGGGCCCTCTAATGTCCCACGAGTTAGGTTGTCATCCTTTTAACAGCTAACGACGTACGATCTGAGACAAAAAAATAGAGCAAAAAAAAAAAATGCCCGAAACTGATGAATACATTCGATTTTGGGAACAAAAAACGGGCGCAGCCGAGTAGGCTTGCTGCCCTCGTCGTAGATCTCTCGGAGAGCTTTCCTACGGTATACTGTGCGCTGCGTAACTCGTTACGGATCATAAGTTATCGGCACTGGAGTGACGGAGACCTGGTCACAACCCCACACCTTCGCTCTACGGGCCCAGCCTCTATGTGAAACGAAGTTGTCTTGCCCAAGGAGCCGTGGGATTCGGTAATAGAAATATGGTGGATAAATCATCTTGGCAACCCTAACCAAGGCAAAAAAAATTGAAAAGGGGGGTGCAACACGAGGACTTCCCAGGGTTCGCCCATCCTAGTACTACTCTCGCCCAAGCACGCTTAACTTTGGAGTTCTGATGGGATCCGGTGCATTAGTGCTTGTATGATCGCACCCGTCATGTTGAGGGCACAAATCCTTTATGTGTTGACGGTTCACAGTCCTAGCCCAGAGAGATGGCCCATTCAAAAGGCCCAATGGGCTTAACAACAACCCATCCACTTCAACAATATAGCATCCTCGCAAGACGTGATATCGACGCATTGTGGAGTCCTCTAATGTCCCGCACGTTAGGTTGTTGTACAGCTCACGACGTACGATCCGAGAAGAAAAAACATAGAAAAAAAAGAAAAGTGGCCCAAAATTGATGAAAACGTTCAATTTTGGGCTCCAAAAATGGGAGCAGTCGAGTAGGCTTGCTGCCTCCGTCGTAGAGCTCTCGGATTGCTTTCCAACGGCATGCTATTCACCGCGTAACATCTTACGGATCAAAAGTTATCCACACCAGAGCAACGGAGACCTGGTCACAAGCTCTACGCCCTCGGTTTGCGGGGCCAGCCTCTACGTGAATCGAAGTTGTCTTGCCATAGGTGTCTTGGGATTCGGTAATAGAAATGTAGTGGATAACGCATCTTGGCAACCCTAACCGGGGAAAAAAAATTGAAAAGAGGGGTGCAACACGAGGACTTCCCAGGGGGTCAACCATCCGAGTACTACTCTCGCCCAAGCACGCTTAACTTCGGAGTACTTATGGGATCCGGTGCATTAGTGCTAGTTGATCGCACCCGTCATGTTGAGGGCGCAAATCCTTTATGTGTTGATGGTTTACAGTCCCAGCCCAGAGAGATAGCCCATTCAATAGGCCCAATGGGCTTAACGATAACCTATCCCTTTTAACAACGCAGCATCCTCGCAGGACTTGATATCGACGCGTTGTAGGGCCCTTTAATGTCCAGCGAGTTCGGTTGTCGTCCTTTTAACGGCTCACGACGTATGATCTGGGGTGAAAAAATAGTGCAAAAGAAGAAAAGTGGCCCGAAAATGATAAAAACGTTTTGGGCTCCAAAAATTGGCACAACCAAGCAGGCTTGCAGCCCCCATCGTAAGGCTCTCGTTGAGCTTTCCAACGGTATGTTGTGCACCATGTAACTCCTTATGGATCAAAAGTTATGGGCACCGGAATGATGGAGACCTAGTCACAAGATCCACGCCCTCAGTTTGCGGGCCCAGCCAATACATGAAGCGAAGTTTTCTTGCCCAAGTTGCCGTGGGATTCGGTAATAGAAATATGGTGGATAAAGCATCTTGGCAACCCTAACTGGGGCAAAAAAAATTGAAAAGGGGGGGTGCAACACGAGGACTTCCCAGGGGGTCACCCATCCTAGTACTACTCTCGCCTAAGCACGCTTAACTTCGGAGTTCTGATGGGATCCGGTGCATTAGTGCCGGTATGATCGCACCCGTAATGTTGAGGGAATAAATCCTTTATGTGTTGACGGTTCACAGTCCCAACCCTGAGAGATGGCCCATTCAAAAGGCCCAATGGGCTTAAGGACAACCCATCCCCTTTAACAATGTAGCATCCTCGCAAGACGTGTTATCGACACATTGTAAGGCCCCCTAATGTTCCGCGAGTTAGGTTGTTGTCCTTTGAACAGCTCACGACATACAATCCGGGATGAAAAAATAGACCAAAGGAATAAAAGTGGCCCAAAACTGATGAAAATGTTCGATTTTAGTATCCAAAAATGGGCACTGCTAAGCAAGCTTGTTGCCCCTGTCGTAGAGCTCTCGGAGAGCTTTCCAACAGTATGCTTTGCACCGCATAGCTCTTTACGGATAAAAAGTTATAGGCACCGGAGCGACGGAGACCTGGTCACAATCCTTAACTGGGGCAAAAAAAATTGAAAAGGGGGGTGTAACACGATGACTTCCCAGGGGGTCACCCATCCTAGTACTACTCTCGCCAAAGCACGCTTAACTTCAGAGTTCTGATAGGATCCGGTGCAAAAGTACATGTATGATCGCACCCGTAATGTTGAGGGCATAAATCCTTTATGTGTTGACGGTTCACAGTCCTAGCCCAGAGAGATGGCCCATTCAAAAGGCACAATGGGCTTAACGAGAACCTATCCACTTTAACAATGTAGCATCCTCGCAAGACGTGTTATCGACGCATTGTAGGGCCCTCTAATGTTCCGGGAGTTAGTTTGTCGTCATTTTAACAGCTCACGACGTACCATACGGGATGAAAAAATAGTGCAAAAGAATAAAAGTGGCCCGAAACTGATGAAAACGTTCGATTTTGGGCTCCAAAAATGGGCACTGCAGAGCAGGCTTGCTGCCCTCGTCGTGGAGCTCTCGGAGAGGTTTCCAATAGTATGCTTTGCACCGCGTAGCTCTTTACGGATAAAATGTTATAGGCACCGGAGCGACGGAGACCTGGTCGCAATCCCCACGCCCTCGGTTTGCAAGCACAGCCTCAACGTGAAACGAAGTTGTCTTGCCCAAGGTGCCATGGGATTTGCTAATAGAAATGTGGTTAATAAAGCTTCTTGGCAACCTTAACCGGGGGAAAAAATTGAAATGGGGAGTGCAAGACGAGGACTTCCCAGGGGGTCACCCATCCTAGTACTACTCTCGCCCAAGCACGCTTAACTTCGGAGTTCTGATGGGATCCGGTGCATTAGTGCTGGTATGATTGTACCCGTCATGTTGAGGGCACAAATCCTTTATGTGTTGACGGTTCACAGTCCCAGCCCAGAGAGATGGCCCATTCAAAAGGCCCAATAGGCTTAACGACAACCCATCCCCTTCAACAACGCAGCATCCTCGCAAGATGAGATATCGACGCATTGTAAGGCCTTCTAATGTCTCGCGAGTTAGGTTTTCATCCATTTAACAACTCACGACGTACGATCCGGGATGAAAAAATAGAGCAAAAGAAGAAAAGTGGCCCGAAACAGATGAAAATGTTCGATTTTGGCCTTCAGAAACTGGCGAAGCCAAGCAGGATTATTACACCCATCGTAGAGCTCTCAAAGAGCTTTCCAACAGTATGCTGTGCGCTGTGTAGCTCCTTATGGATCAAAAGTTTTGGGCACCGGAGTGATGGAGACCTGGTCACAAGCCGCAGGCCCTCGGTTTGTAGGCCCAGCCTCTACGTGAAGCGAAGTTGTCTTGCCCAAGGTGCCGTGGGATTTGGTAATAGAAATGTGGTGGATAAAGCATCTTGGCAACCCTAATCGGGGCAAAAAAAATTGAAAAGGGAGGTGCAACACAAGGACTTCTCAGGGGGTCACCCATCCTAGTACTACTCTCGCCCAATCACGCTTAACTTCAGAGTTCTGATGGGATCCAGTGCACTAGCGCTGGTATGATTGCACCCGTCATGTTAAGGCCACAAATCCTTTATGTGTTGACAGTTCACAGTCCCAGCCTAGAGAGATGGCCCTTTCAAAAGGCCCAATGGGCTTAACGACAACCCATCCATTTGAACAATGCAACATCCACACAAGACATGATATTGACGCGTTGTAGGGCCCTCTAATATCCCGCGAGTTTGGTTGTCGTCATTTTAACAGCTCACGACGTACGATCCGGGACAAAAAAATAGAGCAAAAGAAGAAAAGTGGCCCAAAATTGATGAAAACATTCAATTTTGGGCTCCAAAAATGGGCGCAGTCGAGCATGTTTGCTGCCCCAGTCGTAGAGCTCTTGGAGAGCTTTCCAACGATATGCTGTGCACTGCATAACTCCTTACAGAACAAAAGTTATCGGCACTGGAGCGATGGAGACCTGGTCACAAGCCCCACGCCCTCGCTTTGCCGGCTCAGCCTTTACGTGAAGCGAAGTTGCCTTGCCCAAGGATCCGTGGGATTCGGTAATAGAAATGTGGTGGATAAATCATCATGGCAACCTTAACCGGGGCTAAAAAAATTGAAAAGGGGGGTGCAACACGAGTACTTCCCAAGGGTCGCCCATCCTAGTACTACTCTTGCGCAAGCACGCTTAACTTCGGATTTTTGATAGGATCCGATGCATTAGTGCTTGTATGATCGCACCCATCATGTTGACGACACAAATCCTTTATGTGTTGACAGTTCACAGTCCCAACCCAGAGAGATGGCCCATTCAAAAGGCCCAATGGGATTAACGACAACCCATCCACTTTAACAATGTAGCATCCCCGCAAGACGTGATATCAACGCATTGTAGGGCCCTCTAATGTCTCGTGAGTTAGGTTGTCGTCCTTTTAACAGCTCACGACGTACGATCCGAGACAAAAAAACATAGCAAAAAAAGAAAAGTGGCCCGAAATTGATTAAAACGTTCAATTTTGGGCTCCCAAAACGGGCGTAGCTAAGCAAGCTTGCTGCCCCTGTAGTAGAGCTCTCGGAGAGCTTTCCAACTGTATGCTATGCACCGCGTAACTTCTTACGTATCAAGAGTTATCGGCACCAAAGCGATGGAGACCTGGTCACAAGCTCCACGCCCTCGGTTTGCAGGCCCAGCCTCTACGTGAAGCGAAGTTGTCCTGCCCAAGGTGCCGTTGGATTCGGTAATAGAAATGTAGTGGATAATGCATCTTGGCAAACCTAACCGGGGCAAAAAAAATTGAAAATAGGGGTGCAACACAAGGATTTCCCATGGGGTCACCCATCCTTGTACTACTCTCGCCCAAGCATGCTTAACTTCGGATTACTGATGGGATCCGGTGCATTAGTACTGGTATGATCGCACCTGTAATGTTGAGGACACAAATCCTTTATGTGTTGATGGTTCACAATCCTAACCCAGATAGATAGCCCATTCAAAAGGCCCAATGGGCTTAATGACAACCTTTTCCCTTTTACAACGCAGCATCCTGGCAAGACTTGATATCAACGTGTTGTAGGGCCCTTTAATGTCCAGCGAGTTAGGTTGTCGTCCGTTTAACAACTCACGACGTACAATCCGGGACAAAAAATAGTGTAAAAAAAGAAAAGTGGCCCGAAACTGATGAAAATGTTCGATTTTGGGCTCCAAAAATTGGCGAAGCCGAGTAGGCTTGCAGTCCCAAGCGTAGAGCTCTCAGAGAGCTTTCCAACGGTATGTTGTGCGTCGTGTAACTCCTTTCGGATCAAAAGTTATGGCGACCAGAGCGACGGAGACCTGGTCACAAGCCCCACGCCCTCGGTTTGTGGGCCCCATCAATACATGAAGCGAAGTTGTCTTGCCAAAGTTGCCGTGGGATTCGGTAATAGAAATGTGGCGGATAAATCATCTTGGCAACCCTATCCGGGGCAAATAAAAAATTGAAAAGGGGGGTGCAACACGAGGACTTCCCATGGGGTCACCCATCCTAGTACTAATCTCGCCCAAGCACGCTTAACTTCAGAGTTTTGATAGGATCCGATGCATTAGTGGTGGTATGATCGCACCCGTCATGTTGAGGGCACAAATCCTTTATGAATAGACGGTTCACAGTCCCAACCTAGAGAGATGGCCCATTCAAAAAGCCCAATGGGCTTAACGACAACGCTTCCGCTTCAACAACACAGCATCCTCACAAGACGTGATATCGACGCGTTGTAGGGCCCTCTAATGTTCCGCGAGTTAGGTTGTCGTCCTTTGAACAGGTCATGACGTACGATCCGGGATGGAAAAACAGACCCAAAAAAGAAAAGTGGCCCAAAACTGATGAAAATGTTCAATTTTGGGATCCAAAAATGGGCGCAACCGAGCAGGCCTGCTACCCCTGTCGTAGAGCTTTCCTACGGTATGCTGTGTACCGCGTAACACCTTACTGGTCAAAAGTTATGGGCACCGGAGCGACAGAGACCTGGTCACAAGCCCTACGCCCTCGGTTTGCGGTCCCAGCCTCTACGTGAAACGAATTTGTCTTGCCCAAGGTATCGTGGGATTCGGTAATAGAAATGTGGTGGATAAAGCATCTTGGCAACCCTAACTGGGGCAAAAAAAATTGAAAAGGGGGGTGCAACATGAGGACTTCCTAGGGGGTCACCCATCCTAGTACTACTCTCGCCCAAGCACACTTAACTTCGGAGTTCTGATGGGATCCGGTGCATTAGTGCTGGTATGATCACACCCATCATGTTAAGGGCACAAATCCTTTATGTGTTGATGGTTCACAGTCCCAGCCCAGAGAGATAGCCCATTCAAATGGCCTAATGGGCTTAACGACAACCCATCCACTTCAACAACGTAGCATCCTCGCAAGACATGATATTGACGTGTTGTAGGGCCCTCTAATTTCTAGCGAGTTAGGTTGCCGTCCTTTTAATAGCTCACGACATACGATCCGCAACGAAAAAACATAGCAAAAAAAGAGAAGTGGCGTGAAATTGATGCAAACATTCAATTTTGGGCTCAAAAAATGGCGACAGCCAAGCAGGCTTGCTGCCCCCGTCGTAGAGCTCTTGAAGAGCTTTCCAACAGTACGTTGTGCGCCACGTAAGTCCTTACGGATCAAAAGTTATGGGCACCAGAGCGACGGAGACCTGGTCACAAGCCCCACACCCTAGGTTTTCGGGCCCAGCCTCTACGTGAGGCGAAGTTGCCTTGCCCAAGGTGCCGTGGGATTTGGTAATAGAATTGTGGTCGATAAAGTTTCTTAGCAACCCTAATCAGGGCAAAAAAAATTGAAAAGGGGGGTGCAACATGAGGACTTCCCAGGAGGTCACCCCTCCTAGTACTACTCTCGCTCAAGCACGCTTAACTTCGGAGTTCTGATGTGATCCGGTGCATTAGTGCTTGTATGATCGCACCCGTCATGTTGATGGCACAAATCCTTTATGTGTTGACAGTTCACAGTCCCAGCCCAGGGAGATGGCCCATTTAAAATGCCCAATGGGCTTAACGACAACCCATCCACTTTAACAATGTAGCGTCCTTGCAAGACATGCTATCGACGCGTTGTAGGGCCCTCTAATGTCCCGCGAGTTAGTTTTTCGTCCTTTTAACAGCTCACGACATACGATCCGGAATGGAAAAATAGAGCAAAAAAGATAAGTGGCCAAAATTGATGAAAATGTTCAATTTTGGGCTCTAAAAACGGGCGCAGCCTAGCAGGCTTGCTGCCCCAGACGTAGAGCTCTCGGAGAGCTTTGTAACGGTATGTTGTGCACCGCGTAAATTCTTACGGATCAAAATTTATCGGCACCAGTGCGATGGGGAACTGGTCACAAGCCCCATGCCCTCGGTTTGCGAGCCCAGCCAATACGTGAAACAAAGTTGTCTCGCCCACGGTGCCGTGGGATTCGGTAATTGAAATATGGCGGATAAAGCATCTTGGCAACCCTAACTAGGGCAAAAAAAAATTGAAAAGGGGGGTGCAACACGAGGACTTCCCAAGGGGTCACCCATCCTAGTACTACTCTGGCCCAAGCACGCTTAACTTTGGAGTTCTGATGGGATCCGGTGCTTTAGTGCTAGTATGATCGCACCCGTCATGTTGAGGGCATAAATCCTTCATGTGTTGACAGTTCACAGTCCCAGCCCAGAGAGATGGCCCATTCAAAAGGCCCAATGGGCTTAACGACAACCCATCCACTTTAACAACGTAGCATCCTCGCAAGACGTTTCATCGACGTGTTGTAAGGCCCTCTAATGTCCCGCAAGTTAGTTTGTCATCCTTTTAACAGCTCACGACGTATGATACGGGATGGAAAAATAGTGCAAAAGAAGAAAAGTGGCCCAAAATAGATAAAAATGTTCGATTTTGGGCTCCAAAAATGGGCACTGCCGAGTAGGCTTGCTGGCGTCGTAGAGCTCTGAGATAGGTTTCAAACGGTATGCTGTTCACCACGTAACTCCTTATAGAACAAAAGTTATAGGCACCGGAGCGACGGATACCTGGTCACAAGCCGCACACCCTCGGTTTGCAGGCCCAGCCTCTACGTGAAGCGAAGTTGTCTTCCCCAAGGTGCCGTGGGATTTGGTAATAGAAATGTGGTGGATAAAGCATCTTGGCAACCCTAACCGGGGCAAAAAAAATTGAAAAGGGGGGTGCAACACGAGGACTTCCCACGGGGTCACCCATCATAGTACTACTCACGCCCTAGCACACATCCTCGCAATACGTGATATAGACGCATTGTAGGACCCTCTAATGTCCCGCGTGTTAGGTTGTCATCCTTTTAACAGCTCACGACGTACGATCCGGGATGGAAAAACAGAGAAAAAGAAGAAAATTGGCCCGAAACTGATGAAAACATTCGATTTTGGGATCCAAAATTAGGTGCAGCTAAGCAGGCTTGTTACCCCCGTCGCAGAGCTCTCAGAGAGCTTTCCAACGGTATGCTGCGCTCCGCGTAACTCCATACGGATCAAAAGTTATCGGCACCGGAGTGACGGAGACCTGGTCACAAGCCCTACGCCCTCGCTTTGCGCGCCCAGCCTTTATGTGAAGCGAAGTTGTCTTGCCCAAGGTGCCGTGGGATTTGGTAATAGAAATGTGGTGGATAAAGCATCTTGGCAACCCTAACCGGGGCAAAAAAAATTAAAAAGGGGGGTACACCACGAGGACTTCCTAAGGGGTCACCCATCCTAGTACTACTCTTGCCCAAGCACGCTTAACTTCGGAGTTCTGATGGGATTCAGTGCATTAGTGCTGCTATGATCACACCCGTCATGTTGAGGGCACAAATCCTTTATTTATTGACGGTTCACAGTCCCAGCCTAGAGAGATGGCCTATTCAAAATTCCCAATGGGCTTAACGACAACCCATCCACTTCGACAACGTAGCGTCCTCGCAAGACGTGATATCGACGAGTTGTAGGGCCCTCTAATATCCCACGAGTTAGGTTGTCGTCCTTTTAACTGCTCACGACGTACGATCTGGGATGAAAAAACATAGCAAAAAAGAAGAGTGTCCCGAAATTGATGTAAACGTTCAATTTTGGGCTCTAAAAACGGGCGCAGCCAAGCAGGTTTTCTGCCCCCGGTCATAGAGCTCTCGGAGAGCTTTCCAACGGTATGCTATGCATCGCGTAACTTCTTACGGATCAAAAGTAATCGGCACCCGAGCGACGGAGACCTGGTCACAAGCTCCACGCCTTCGGTTTGCGGGCCTAGCCTCAACGTGAAGCTAAGTTGTCTTGCCCAAGGTGCCGTGGTATTCGATAATAGAAATGTAGTGTATAACGCATCTTGGCAACCCTAACCGGGGCAAAAAAAATTGAAAAGAGGGGTGCAACACGAGGACTTCCCACGGGGTCACCAATCCTAGTACTACTCTTCCCCAAGCACGCTTAACTTCAAAGTACTGATGGGATCCGCTGTATTAGTGCTAGTATGATCGCACCTGTCATGTTGAGGGCACAAATCCTTTATGTGTTGACGGTCCACAGTCCCAGCCTAGAGAGATTGCCCATTCAAAAGGCCCAATAGGCTTAACGACAACCTATCCGCTTCAACAACGCAGCATCCTAGCAAGACTTGTTATCGACGCATTGTAAGGCCATTTAATGACCCACGAGTTAGGGTTGTCGTCCTTTTAACAGTGCACGACGTACGATCTGGGAAGACAAAATAGTGCAACAATAGAAAAGTGGCCCAAAACTGATGAAAATGTTCAATTTTTTGTGGCAAAAAGGGGCACAGCCGGGCAAGCTTGATGCCCCAACCGTAGAGCTCTCGGAGAGCTTTCCAACGGTATGCTGTGCGCCATGTAACTCCTTACAGATCAAACGTTATGGGCACCGGAGTGACGGAGACCTGGTCAAAATTCCTACACCCTCGGTTTCCGGGCCCAGCCAATAGGTGAAGCGAAGTTGTCTTGCCCAAGGTACCGCGCGATTCGATAATAGAAATGTGGCGGATAAAGCATCTTGGCAACCCCAACCGGGGCAAAAAAAATTGGAAAGAGGGGTGCAACACGAGGACTTCCCACGGGGTCACCCATCCTACTGCTACTCTTCCCCAAGCACGCTTAACTTCAGAGTTCTGATGGGATCTGGTGCATTAGTGCTGGTATGATCGCACCCATCAAGTTGGGGGCACAAATCCTTTATGTATTGACAGTTCACAGTCCTAGCCTAGAGAGATAGCCCATTTAAAAGGCC
Source organism: Ehretia macrophylla (assembly GCA_037974665.1). Lineage (NCBI taxonomy): Eukaryota > Viridiplantae > Streptophyta > Magnoliopsida > Boraginales > Ehretiaceae > Ehretia > Ehretia macrophylla. The sequence goes on from CM075777.1 coordinate 33,178,955, forward strand.
CAATGGGCTTAACGACAACCCATCTACTTCAACAACGCAGCATCCTCGCAAGACGTGATATCGATACGTTGTAAGGCCCTCTAATGTTCCGCGAGTTAGGTTGTCGTCCTTTGAATAGCTCACGACGTACAATCCGGGACGGAAAAACAGACCAATAGAAGAAAAATGGCCCGAAACTAATGAAAATGTTCAATTTTGGGATCCAAAAACATGTGCAGCCGAGCAAGCTTGCTGCCCACGTCGTAGAGCTCTCGAAGTGCTTTCCAACGGTATGTTGTGCACCACGTAGCACCTTACAGATCAAAAGTTATGGGCACCGGAGCGACGGAGACTTGGTCACAAGCCCCACGTCCTCGGTTTGCTGGCCCAGCCTCTAAGTGAAGCGAAGTTTTCTTGCCCAAGGTACCGTGGGATTCGGAAATAGAAATGTGGTGGATAAAGCATCTTGGCAACCATAACTAGGGCAAAAAAAATTGAAAAGGGGGGTACAACACGAGGACTTCCAAGGGGGTCACCCATCCTAGTACTACTTTCGTCCAAGCACGCTTAACTTCGGAGTTCTGATGGGATCCGGTGCATTAGTGCTGGTATGATCGCACCTGTCATGTTAAGGGCATAAATCCTTTATGTGTTGACGGTTCACAATCCCAGCCCAGAGAGATGGCCCATTCAAAAGGCCTAATGGGCTTAACGACAACCCATCCGTGTCAACAATGTAGCATCCTCGTAATACGTGATATCGACGCATTGTAGGGCCCTCTAATGTCCCACGAGTTAGGTTGTCATCCTTTTAACAACTAACGACGTACGATCCGAGACAAAAAAACAGAGCAAAAAATAAATGTGGCCCGAAATTGATGAAAACGTTCGATTTTGGGATCCAAAAATGGGCACAGCCGAGCAGGCTTGCTTCCCCCGTCGTAGATCTCTTGGAGAGCTTTTCTACGGTATGCTGTACCCCGCGTAACTCGTTACGGATCAAAAGTTATCGGCACTGGAGTGACGGAGACCTGGTCACAACCCCACACCTTCACTCTGCGGGCCCAGCCTCTATGTGAAACGAAGTTGTCTTTCCAAAAGAGCTGTGGGATTCGGTAATAGAAATGTGGTGGATAATCATCTTGGCAACCCTAACCAAGGCAAAAAAAATTGAAAAGGGGGGTGCAACACGAAAACTTCCCAGGGTTCGCCCATCCTAGTACTACTCTCGCCCAAGCACGCTTAACTTCGGAGTTCTGATGGGATCCGGTGCATTAGTGGTTGTATGATCGCACCCGTCATGTTGAGGGCACAAATCCTTTATGTGTTGACGGTTCACAGTCCTAGCCCAGAGAGATGGCCCATTCAAAAGGCCCAATGGGCTTAACGACAACCCATCCACTTTAACAATGTAGCATCCTCGCAAGACATGATATCAACGCATTGTAGAGCCCTCTAATGTCCCACATGTTAGGTTGTCGTACAGCTCGCGACGTACGATCCGAGACAAAAAAACATAGCAAAAAAAGAAAAGTGTCCCGAAATTGATGAAAACGTTCAATTTTGGGCACCAAAAATGGGCGCAGCCGTGTAGGCTTGCTGCCTCCGTCGTAGAGCTCTCGGATTGCTTTCCAACGGTATGCTATGCACCACGTAACATCTTACGGATCAAAAGTTATCCGCACCAGAGCGATGGAGACCTGGTCACAAGCTCTATGCCCTCGGTTTGCGGGCCCAGCCTCTACGTGAATCGAAGTTGTCTTGCCAAAGGTGTCGTGGGATTCGGAAATAGAAATGTAGTGGATAACGCATCTTGGCAACCCTAACCGGGGCAAAAAAAATTGAAAAGAGGGGTGCAACACGAGGACTTCCCAGGGGGTCAACCATCCTAGTACTACTCTCGCCCAAGCACGATTAACTTCGGAGTACTGATGGGATCCGGTGCATTAGTGCTAGTATGATCGCACCCGTCATGTTGAGGGCACAAATCCTTTATGTGTTGATGGTTTACAGTCCTAGCCCAGAGAGATGACCCATTCAAAAGGCCCAATGGGCTTAACAACAACCTATCCCCTTTAACAACGCAGCATCCTCGCAAGACTTGATATCGACGCGTTGTAGGGCCCTTTAATGTCCAGCGAGTTCGGTTGTCATCCTTTTAATGGCTCACGATGTATGATCTGGGGCGAAAAAATAGTACAAAAGAAGAAAAGTGGCCCGAAAATGATGAAAACGTTTTGGGCTCCAAAAATGGGCGCAACCGAGCAGGCTTGTAGACCCCATCGTAAGGCTCTCAGACAGCTTTCCAACGGTATGCTGTGTGCCATGTAACTCCTTACGGTTCAAAAGTTATAGGCACCGGAGCGATGGAGACCTAGTCACAAGCTCCACGCCCTCGGTTTGTGGGCCCAGCCAATACATGAAGCGAAGTTTTCTTGCCCAAGGTGCCGTGGGATTCGGTAATAGAAATGTGGTGGATAAAGCATCCTGGCAACCCTAACTGAGGCAAAAAAAATTGAAAAGGGGGGTGCAACACGAGGACTTCCTAGGGGGTCACCCATCCTAGTAGTACTCTCGCCCAAGCACGCTTAACTTAAGAGTTCTGATGGGATCCGGTGCATTAGTGCCGGTATGATCACACCCGTAATGTTGAGGGAATAAATCCTTTATGTGTTGACGGTTCACAGTCCCAACCCTGAGAGATAGCCCATTCAAAAGGCCCAATGGGCTTAAGGACAACCCATCCCCTTTAACAATGTAGCATCCTCGCAAGACGTGTTATCGACACATTGTAGGGCCCTCTAATGTTCCGCGAGTTAGGTTGTCGTCCTTTGAACAGCTCACGACATACGATCCGCTGACGAAAAAATAGACCAAAGGAATAAAAGTGGCCCAAAACTGATGAAAATGTTCGATTTTGGTATCCAAAAACGGGCACTGCAGGGCAGGTTTGTTGCCCATGTCGTAGAGCTCTCGAAGAGCTTTCCAACAGTATGCTTTGCACCGCGTAGCTCTTTACGGATAAAAAGTTATAGGCACCGGAGCGACGGAGACCTGGTCACAATCCCTAACTAGGGCAAAAAAAATTGAAAATGGGGGTGCAACACGATGACTTCCTAGGGGGTCACCCATCCTAGTACTACTCTCGCCCAAGCACGCTTAACTTCGGAGTTCTGATAGGATCCGTTGCAAAAGTTCTTGTATGATTGCACCCGTAATGTTGAGGGCATTAATCCTTTATGTGTTGACGGTTCATAGTCCCAGCCCAGAGAGATGGCCCATTCAAAAGGCCCAATGGGCTTAACGACAACCTATCCACTTTAACAATGTAGCATGCTCGCAAGACGTGTTATCGACGCATTGTAGGGCCCTCTAATGTTCTGCGAGTTAGTTTGTCGTCCTTTTAACAACTCACGATGTACCATACGGGATGGAAAAATAGTGCAAAAGAATAAAAGTGGGCGGAAACTGATGAAAATGTTCGATTTTGGGCTCCAAAAATGGGCACTGCTGAGCAGGCTTCCTGCCCCCATCGTGGAGCTCTCGTAGAGGTTTCTAACAGTATGCTTTGCACCGCGTAGCTCTTTACGGATAAAAAGTTATAGGCACTGGAGCGACGGAGACCTGGTCACAATCCCCACACCCTTGGTTTGCAGGCCCAGTCTCAACGTGAAACGAAGTTGTCTTGCCCAAGCTGCCATGGGATTTGCTAATAGAAATGTGGTTGATAAAGCTTCTTGGCAACCCTAACCGGGGGAAAAAATTTAAAATGGGGGGTGCAAGACGAGGACTTCCCAAGGGGTCACCTATCCTAGTACTACTCTCGCCCAAGCACGCTTAACTTCGGAGTTCTGATGGGATCCGGTACATTAGTGCTGGTATGATTACACCCGTCATGTTGAGGGCACAAATCCTTTATGTGTTGACGGTTCACAGTCCAAGCCCAGAGAGATGGCTCATTCAAAAGGCCTAAAAGGCTTAACGACAACCCATCCCCTTCAACAACGTAGCATCCTTGCAAGATGTGATATCGACGCATTGTAAGGCCCTCTAATGTCCTGCGAGTTAGGTTGTCGTCTATTTAACAACTCACGACGTACGATTCGGGAAGAAAAAATAGAGCAAAAGAAGAAAAGTGGCCCGAAACAGATGAGAACGTTCAATTTTGGCCTTCGAAAACTGGCGTAGCCGAGCAGGCTTATTGCCCCCATCGTAGAGCTCTCAGAGAGCTTTCCAACAGTATGCTGTGCGCCGCGTAACTCCTTATGGATCAAAAGTTATGGGCACCAGATCGACGGAGACCTGGTCACAAGCCGCACGCCCTTGGTTTGTAGGCTCAGCCTCTACGTGAAGCGAAGTTGTCTTGCCCAAGGTGCCATGGGATTTGGTAATAGAAATATGGTGGATAAAGCATCTTGGCAACCCTAACCGAGGCAAAAAAAATTGAAAAGGGAGGTGCAACACAAGGACTTCTCAGGGGGTCACCCATCCTAGTACTACTCTCGCCCAAGCACGCTTAACTTCGGAGTTCTGATGGGATCCGGTGCATTAGCGCTGGTATGATCGCGCCCATCATGTTGAGGGCACAAATCCTTTATGTGTTGACGGTTCACAGTCCCAGCCCAGAGAGATGGCCCTTTCAAAAGGCCCAATGGGCTTAACAACAACCCATCCGCTTCAACAATGCAGCATCCTCGCAAGACGTGATATCGACGCGTTGTAGGGCCCTCTAATGTCCCGCGAGTTAGGTTGTCGTCCTTTTAACAACTCACGACGTATGATCCGGGATGAAAAAACAGGGCAAAAGAAGAAAAGTGGCCCAAAACGGATGAAAACGTTCGATTTTGGCCTCTGGAAACTGGAACAGCCGAGCAGGCTTGCGGCCTCCATCGTAGAGCTCTTGGAGATCTTTGCAACGGTATGCTGTGTGCCACGTTACTCCTTATGGATCAAAAGTTATGGGTACCGGAGCGACGGAGACCTGGTCACAAGCCCCACGCCCTCGGTTTGCAGGCCCAACCACTACGTTAAGCGAAGTTGTCTTGCCCAAGGAGCCGTGGGATTCGGTAATAGGAATGTGGTGGATAAAGTATCTTGGCAACCCTAATCGGGGCAAAAAAAATTGAAAAGGGGGGTGCAACACGATGACTTCCCAGGGGGTCACCCATCCTAGTACTACTCTCGCCCAAGCACGCTTAACTTTTGAGTTCTGATGGGATCCAGTGCATTAGTGCTGGTATGATCGCACCCGTCATGTTGAGGGCACAAATCCTTTATGTATTGATGGTTCACAGTCCCAACCCATAGAGATGCCCATTCAAAAGGCCCAATGGGCTTAACGACAACCCATCCGCTTCAACAACGCAGCATCCTCGCAATACGTGATATCGACGCGTTTAGGGCCCTCTAATGTCCCACGAGTTTGTTCGTCATCCTTTTAACTGCTAACGACGTACGATCCGAGACGGAAAAGCAGAGCAAAATAAAAAAAGTGGCTCGAAACTGATGAATACATTCGATTTTGGGATCCAAAAACAGGCGCAACCGAGCAGGCTTGCTGCCCCCGCCGTAGAGCTCTCGGAGAGCTTTCCAACGGTATGTTATGCGCCGCGTAACTTCTTATGGATCAAAAGTTATCGGCACAGGAGCGACGGAGACCTGGTCATAAGACCCACGCATTAGGTTTTTCAATCCCAGCCTCTACGTGAAGCGAAGTTGTCTTACCCAAGGTGTCGTGGGATTCGGTAATTGAAATATGGTGGATAAAGCATCTTGGCAACCCTAATCGGGGCAAAAAAAATTGAAAAGAGGGGTGCAACACGAGGACTTCGCAGGGGGTCACCCATCCGAGTACTTCTCTTGCCCAAGGACGCTTAACTTTGAAGTTCTGCTGGGATCCGGTGCATTAGTGTTGGTATGATCACACCCGTCATGTTGAGGGCACAAATCCTTTATGTGTTGTTGGTTCACAGCCCCAACCCAGAGAGATGGCCTATTCAAAAGGCCCAATGGGCTTAACGACAACCCATCCATTTCAACAACGCACCATCCTCACAAGACATGATATTGACTTGTTGTAGGGCCCTCTAATATCCCGCGAGTTAGGTTGTCGTCATTTTAACAACTCATGACGTACGATCCGGGACAAAAAATAGAGCAAAAGAAGAAAAGTTGCCCGAAATTGATGAAAACAATCAATTTTGGGATCCAAAAATGGGCGCAGCCGAGCAGGCTTGCTGCCCCAGTCGTAGAGCTCTTGGAGAGCTTTCCAACAGCATGCTATGCACCGCGTAACTCCTTGCGGATCAAAAGTTATCGGCACTGGAGCGACGGAGACCTGGTCACAAGCCCCACGCCCTCGCTTTGCCGGCCCAGCCTTTACGTGAAGCGAAGTTGTCTTGCCCAAGGAGCCGTGGGATTCGGTAATAGAAATGTGGTGGATAAATCATCATGGCAACCCTAACCGGCGCAAAAAAAATTGAAAAGGGGGGTGCAACACGAGTGCTTCCCAAGGGTCGCCCATCCTAGTACTAGTCTTGCCCAAGCACGCTTAACTTCGGATTTTTGATGGGATCCGATGCATTAGTGCTTGTATGATCGCACCCGTCATGTTGACGGCACAAATCCTTTATGTGTTGACGGTTCACAGTCCCAACCCAGAGAGATGGCCCATTCAAAAGGCCCAATGGGATTAACGACAACCCATCCACTTTAACAATGTAGCATACCCGAAAGACATGATATCGACGCATTATAGGGCCCTCTAATATCCAGTGAGTTAGGTTGTCGTCCTTTTAACAGCTCACGACATACGATCCGAGACGAAAAAGCATAGCAAAAAAAGAAAAGTGGCCGAAAATTGATTAAAACGTTCAATTTTGGGCTCCTAAAACGGGCGTAGCTGAGCAAGCTTGCTGTCCCTGTAGTAGAGCTCTCGGAGAGCTTTCCAACTGTATGCTATGCACCACGTAACTTCTTACGTATCAAGAGTTATCAGCACCAGAGCGATGGAGACCTGGTCACAAGCTCCACGCCCTCAGTTTGCACAAGGTGTCGTTGGATTCGGTAATAGAAATGTAGTGGATAACGCATCTTGGCAAACCTAACCGGGGCAAAAAAAATTGAAAATAGGGGTGCAAAACAAGGACTTCCCAGGGGGTCACCCATCCTTGTACTACACTCGCCCAAGCACGCTTAACTTCGGATTACTGATGGGATCCGGTGCATTAGTGCTGGTATGATCGCACCTGTAATGTTGAGGACACAAATCCTTTATGTGTTGATGGTTCACAATCCCAGACCAGATAGATAGCCCATTCAAAAGGCCCAATGGGCTTAACGACAACCTTTCCCCTTTAACAACGCAGCATCCTAGCAAGACTTGATATCGACGCGTTGTAGGGCCCTTTAATGTCCAGCGAGTTAGGTTGTCATCCGTTTAACAGATCACGACGTACGATCCGGGACAAAAAATTAGTGCAAAAGAAGAAAAGTGGCCCGAAACTAATGAAAACGTTCGATTTTGGGCTCCAAAAATTGGCAAAGCCGAGCAGGCTTGCATCCCCAAGCGTAGAGCTCTCAGAGAGCTTTCCAACGGTATGTTGTGCGCCGTGTAACTCCTCACGGATCAAAAGTTATGGCCACCGGAGCGACGGAGACCTGGTCACAAGCCCCACGCCTTCAGTTTGCGGGCCCAGTCAATACGTGAAGTGAAGTTGTCTTGCCGAAGGTGCCATGAGATTCGGTAATAGAAATGTGGCGGATAAAGCAACTTGGCAACCCTATCCGGGGCAAAAAAAAAATTGAAAAGGGGGGTGCGACACGAGGACTTCCCATAGGGTCACCCATCCTAGTACTACTCTCGCCCAAGCAAGCTTAACTTCGGAGTTTTGATAGGATACGGTGCATTAGTTGGGGTATGATTGCACCCGTCATGTTGAGGGCACAAATTCTTTATGTATAGACGGTTCAGATGGCCCATTCAAAAGGCCCAATGGGCTTAACGACAACCCTTCCACTTCAAAGACGCAGCATCCTCACAAGACGTGATATCGACGCGTTGTAGGGCCCTCTAATGTTCCGCGAGTTAGGTTGTCGTCCTTTGAACAGCTCACGACGTACGATCCTGGATGGAAAAACAGACCAAAAGAAGAAAAGTGGCCCGAAACTAATAAAAATGTTGAATTTTGGGATCCAAAAATGGGCCCAGCGGAGCAGGCATGCTGCCCCCGTCGTAGAGCTTTCCAACGGTATGCTGTGTACCGCGTAACTCCTTACGGGTCAAAAGTTATGGGCACCGGAGCGACAGAGACCTGGTCACAAGCCCTACGCCCTTGGTTTGCGGTCCCAGCCTCTACGTGAAACGAAGTTGTCTTGCCCAAGGTGTCGTGGGATTCGGTAATAGAAATGTGGTGGATAAAGCATCTTGGCAACCCTAACTGGGGCAAAAAAAATTGAAATGGGGGGTGCAACATGAGGACTTCCCAGGGGGTCACCCATCCTAGTACTACTCTCGCCCAAGCACGCTTAACTTCGAGTTCTGATGGGATCCGGTGCATTAGTGCTGGCATGATCGCACCCGTCATGTTGAGGGCATAAATCTTTTATGTGTTGATGGTTCACAGTCCCAGCCCAGAGAGGTGGCCCATTCAAAAGGCCCAATGGGCTTAACGACAACCCATCCACTTTAATAATGTAGCATCCTCGCAAGACGTGTTATCGACGTGTTGTAGGGCCTTCTAATGTCCCATGAGTAAGTTTGTCATCCTTTTAGCAGCTCACGACGTACGATACGGGATGGAAAAATAGTACAAAGGAAGAAAAGTGGCCCGAAACTGATAAAAACGTTCGATTTTGGCCTCCAAAAAGGGGCACTGCTGAGCAGGCTTGCTACCCCCATCGTAGAGCTCTCGGAGAGGTTTCCAACGGCATGTTATTGGCACCGGAGCAACGGAGACCTGGTCACAAGCCCCACGCCCTCGGTTTGGAGGCCCAGCCTCTACGTGAAGCGAAGTTGTCTTGCCCAAGGTGCCATGGGATTTGGTAATAGAAATGTGGTAGATAAAGCATCTTGGCAACCCTAACCGGGGCAAAAAAAATTGAAAGGGGAGTGCATCACGAGGACTTCCCAAAGGGTCACCCATCCCAGTACTACTCTAGCCCAAGCACGCTTAACTTCGGAGTTCTGATGGGATCCGGTGCATTAGTACTAGTATGATCGTACCCGTCATGTTGAAGGCACAAATCCTTTATGTGTTGACGGTTCACAGTCCTAGCCCAAAGAGATGGCCTATTCAAAAGACCCAATGGGCTTAACAACAACCCATCCACTTCAACAACGCAGCATCCTCGCAAGACGTGATATCGACGCGTTGTAAGGCCCTCTAATGTCACGCGAGTTAGGTTGACGTCCTTTTAACAACTCACGATGTACGATCCGGGATGAAAAAATAGAGCAATAGAAGAAAAGTGGCCTGAAATTGATGAAAACATTCCATTTTGGGCTCCAAAAATGGGCGCAGCCGAGCAGGATTGCCGCCCCCGTCGTAGAGCTCTTAGAGAACTTTTCAACGTTATGCTGTGCGCCGCGTAACTCCTTATGCATCAAAAGTTATGGGCACCGGAGCGACGGAGACCTGGTCACAAGACCCACGCCCTCGGTTTGCGGGCCCAGGCTCTATGTGAAGCGAAGTTGCCATGCCCAAGGTGCCGTGGGATTCGGTAATAGAAATGTGGTCGATAAAGTATCTTGGCAACCCTAACCGGGGCAAAAAAAATGAAAATGGGGGTGCAACATGAGGACTTCCTATGGGGTCACCCCTCATAGTACTACTCTCGCCCAAGCACGCTTAACTTCGGAGTTCTAATGGGATCCGGTGCATTAGTGCTGGTATGATCACACCCGTCATGTTGAGGGCACAAATCTTTTATATGCTGACGGTTCACAGTCCCATCCCATAGAGATGGCCCACTCAAAAGGCCCAATGGGCTTAACGACAACCTATCCGCTTCAACAACGCAACATCCTCGCAATATGTGATATCGATGCGTTGTAGGGCCCTCTAATGTCCCACGAGTTAGGTTGTCATCCTTTTAACAGCTCACGACGTACGATCTTGGACGGAAAAACATAGCAAAAGAAGAAAAGTGGCCCAAAACTGATGAAAATGTTCTATTTTTGGATCCAAAAATGAGCGTACATGAGCAGGCTTGCTACCCCAGTCGTAGAGCTCTCGGAGAGCTTTCCAATAGTATGCTGTGCGCCACATAACTCCTTACGAATCAAAAGTTATCGGCGCCGGAGCGACGGAGACCTAGTCACAAGCCCCACGCCCTCGCTTTGCGGGCCCAGCCTCTACATGAAGCGAAGTTGTCTTGCCCAAGGTGTCGTGGGATTCGGTAATAGAAATGTGGTGGATAAAGCATCTTGGCAACGCTAATCGAGGCAAAAAAATTGAAAAGGAGGATGCAACACGAGGACTTCCCATGGGGTCACCTATCCTAGTACTTCTCTCGCCCAAGCACGCTTAACTTCGAAGTTCTGATGGGATCCGGTGCATTAGTACTAGTATGATCGTACCCGTCATGCCGAGGGCACAAATCCTTTATGTGTTGATGGTTCACAGTCCCAACCCAGAGAGATGGCCCATTCAAAAGGCCCAATGGGTTTAACGACAACCCATCCACTTTAACAACGCAGCATCCTCGCGAGACTTGATTTTGACACGTTGTAGAGCCCTCTAATGGCTTGCGGGTAAGGTTGTCGTCCTTTTAACAACTCATGACGTACGATCCGGGATGAAAAAATAGAGCAAAAGAAGAAAAGTGGCGCGAAATTGATGAAAACATTCAATTTTGGGCTACAAAAATGGGCGCAATCGAGTAGGCTTGCTGCCCCCGTCGTAGAGCTCTCGGAGAACTTTCTAATGTTATGTTGTGCGCCGCGTAACTCCTTACGGATCAAAAGTTATGGGCACCAGAGTGACGGAGACCTTGTCACAAGCCCCACGCCCTAGGTTTCCGGGCCCAGCCTCTACGTGAAGCGAAATTGTCTTGCCCAAGGTGTCGTGGGATTCAGTAATAGAAATGTGGTGGATAAAAGCATCTTAGCGACCCTAACTGGGGCCAAAAAAATTGAAAAGGGGGGTGCAACACGAGGATTTCCCAAGGGGTCACCCATCCTAGTACTACTCTCACCCAAGCACGCTTAACTTCGGAGTTCTGATGGGATCCGGTGTATTAGTGCTTGTATGATCGCACCCCTCATGTTGAGGGCACAAATCCTTTATGTGTTGACGGTTCACAGTCTCCGCCCTGAGAGATGGCCCATTCAAAAGGCCCAATGGGCTTAACGACAACCCATCCGCTTCAACAACGCAGCATCCTCGCAATACATGATATCGACGCTTTGTAGGACCCTCTAATGTCCCGCATGTTAGGTTGACGTCCTTTTAACAACTCACGACGTACGATCCAGGATGGAAAAATAGAGCAAAAGAAGAAAATTGGCCCAAAACAAATAAAAATGTTCGATTTTTGGATCCAAAAACGAGTGCAGCTGAGCAGGCTTGCTGCCTCCGTCACAGAGCTCTCGGAGAGCTTTCCAACGGTATGCTGTGCGCCGCGTAACTGCATACGGATCAAAAGTTTTCGGCACTGGAGCGACGAAGACCTGGTCACAAGCCCTACGCCCTCGCTTTGTGGGCCCAACCTCTACATGAAGCGAAGTTGTCTTGCCCAAGGTGTCGTGGGATTTGGTAATAGAAATGTAGTGGATGAAGCATCTTGGCAACCCTAACTAGGGCAAAAAAAAATGAAAAGGGGGGTGCAACACGAGGACTTCCCAGGGGGTCACCCATCCTAATACTACTCTCGCCCAAGCACGCTTAACTTCGAGTTCTAATGGGATCTGGTTCATTAGTGCTGGCATGATCGCACCCGTCATGTTGAGGGCATAAATCCTTTATGTGTTGACAGTTCACAGTCCTAGCCCAGAGAGATGGCCCATTCAAAAGGCCTAATGGGCTTAACGACAACCCATCCACTTTAACAATGTAGCATCCTCGCAAGACGTGTTATCGATGCATTGTAGAGCGCTCTAATGTCCCGCGAGTTAGTTTTTCATCCTTTTAACAACTCACGATGTACGATACGGGATGGAAAAATAGTACAAAGGAAGAAAAGTGGCCCGAAACTGATGAAAACGTTCAATTTTGGCCTCCAAAAAGGGGTACTGCAAGCAAGCTTGCTGCCCCCGTCGTAGAGCTCTCGGAGAGGTTTTGAACGGCATGCTGTGCACTGCGTAGCTCCTTACGGATAAAAAGTTATAGGCACCGGAGCGACGGAGACCTAGTCACAAGCCCCACGCCCTCAGTTTGGAGGTCCAGCCTCTACGTGAAGCGAAGTTGTCTTGCCCAAGGTGCCATGGGATTTGGTAATAGAAATATGGTGGATAAAGCATCTTGGCAACCCTAACCGGGGCAAAAAAAATTGAAAAGGGGGGTACAACACGAGGACTTCCCAGGGGGTTACCCATCCTAGTACTACTCTCGCCCAAGCACGCTTAACTTCTGAGTTCTTAGGGGATCCGGTGCATTAGTACTGGTATGATCATACCCGTCATGTTGAGGGGACAAATCCTTTATGTGTTGATGGTTCACAGTCCCAGCCCAGAGAGATGGCCCATTCAAAAGACCCAATGGGCTTAACAACAACCCATCTGCTTCAACAACGCAGCATCCTCGAAAGACGTGATATAGACGCATTGTAAGGCTCTCTAATGTCACGCAAGTCAGGCTGTCATCCTTTTAACAACTCACGACGTACGATCCGGGATGAAAAAATAGAGCAAAAGAAGAAATGTGGCCCGAAATTGACGAAAACAATCAATTTTGGGCTCCAAAAATGGGCGCAGCCGAGCAAGCTTGCTGCCTCCGTCGTAGAGCTCTCAGAGAACTTTTCAACGTTATGCTGTGCGCCGCGTAACTCCTTATGGATCAAAAGTTACGGGCACCTGAGCAACGGAGACCTGGTCGCAAGCCCCACGCTCTAGGTTTGCGGGCCCAGCCTTTACGTTAAGCGAAGTTGCCGTGCCCAAGGTGCCGTGGGACTCGGTAATAGAAATGTGGTGGATAAAGTATCTCGGCAACCCTAACCGGGACAAAAAAAAATGAAAAGGGGGGTGCAACACGAGGACTTCCCAGGGGGTTACCCATCCTAGTACTACTCTCGCCCAAGCACGCTTAACTTCTGAGTTCTAATGGGATCCGGTGCATTAGTGCTTGTATGATCGCACCCGTCATGTTGAGGGCATAAATCCTTTATGTGTTAACGATTCACGGTCCCATCCCATATAGATGGCCCATTCAAAAGGCCCAATGGGCTTAACGACAACCCATCCGCTTCAACAAAGCAGCATCCTCGCAATACGTGATATTGACGCGTTGTAGGGCCCTCTAATGTGTCACGAGTTAGGTTGTCATCCTTTTAACAGCTCGTGACGTACGATCCTGGACGGAAAAACATAACAAAAGAAGAAAAGTGGCCCAAAATTGATGAAAATGTTCAATTTTTTTACCCAAAAAAGAGTGCACCTGAGCAGGCTTACTGCCCCAGTCGTAGAGCTCTCGGAGAGCTTTCCAACGGTATGCTGTGCGCCGCATAACTCATTATGAATCAAAATTTATCGGCACCAGAGCGACGGAGACGTGGTCATAAGCCCCACACCCTCACTTTGCCGGCCCAGCCTCTACGTGAAGCGAGGTTGTCTTGCCCAAGGTGCCGTGGAATTCGGTAATAGAAATGTGGTGGATAAAGCATCTTGGCAACCCTAATAGGGGAAAAAAAATTGAAAAGGGGGGTGCAACACGAGGACTTTCCCTGGGTCACCTATCCTAGTACTTCTCTCGCCCAAGCACGCTTAACTTCGAAGTTCTGATGGGATCCGGTGCATTAGTGCTGGTATGATCGCACCCGTCATGTTGAGGGCACAAATCCTTTATGTGTTGATGGTTCACAGTCCCAGCCAGGAGAGATGGCCCATTCAAAGGGCCCAATGGGTTTAATGACAACCTATCCACTTCAACAACGCAGCATCCTCGCAAGACATGATATTGATGCGTTGTAGGGCCCTCTAATGGCCCGCGGGTTAGGTTTTCGTCCTTTTAGCAACTCATGACGTACGATCCGGGATGAAAAAATAGAGCAAAAGAAGAAAAGTGGCCCGAAATTGATGAAAACATTCAATTTTGGGCTACAAAAATGGGCGCAACCGAGCAGGGTTCCTGCCCCCGTCGTAGAGCTATCAGAGAACTTTCCAACGTTATGCTGTGCGCCGCGTAACTCCTTACGGATCAAAAGTTATGGGTACGAGAGCAACGGAGACCTTGTCACAAGCCCCACGCCCTAGGTTTCTGGGCCCAGCCTCTACGTGAAGTGAAGTTGTCTTGCCCAAGGTGCCGTGGGATTCAGTAATAGAAATGTGGTGGATAAAGCATCTTAGCAACCCTAACCGGGGCAAAAAAAATTGAAAAGGGGGTGCAACACGAGAACTTCCCAAGGGGTCACCCATCATAGTACTACTCTCGCCCAAGCACGCTTAACTTCGGAGTTCTGATAGGATCCGGTGCATTAGTGCTTGTATGATCGTACCCGTCATGTTGAGGGCACAAATCCTTTATGTGTTGACGGTTCACAGTCCCAGCCCAGAGAGATGGCCCGTTCAAAAGGTCCAATGGGCTTAACGACAACCTATCCGCTTCAGCAACACATCATTCTCTCAATACATGATGTCAACGCATTTTAGGACCCTCTAATGTCCCGCGTGTTAGATTGTCGTCCTTTTAACAACTCACGACGTACGATTCGGAATGGAAAAATAGAGCAAAAGAAGAAAATTGGCCCGAAACTGATAAAAATGTTCGATTTTGGGATCCAAAAACGGGTGCAGCTGAGCAGGCTTGTTGCCCCTGTCGCAGAGCTCTCGGAGAGCTTTCCAACGGTATGCTGTGCGCCGCATAACTCCATACAGATCAAAAGTTATCGGCACCGGAGCGACGGAGACCTGGTCACAAGCCCTACGCCCTCGCTTTGTGGGCCCAGCCTCTACGTGAAGCGAAGTTGTCTTGCCCAAGGTGCTGTGGGATTTAGTAATAGAAATGTGGTGGATAAAGCATCTTGGCAACCCTAACCGGGGCAAAAAAAATTGAAAAGGGGGGTGCAACACGAGGACTTCCCATGGGGTCACCTATCCTTGTACTACTCTCGCCCAGGCACGTTTAACTTCGGAGTTTTGATGGGATCCGGTGCATTAGTGCTGGCATGATCGCACCCATCATGTTGAGGGCACAAATCCTTTATGTAATAACGGTTCACAGTCCCAGCCTAGAGAGATGGCCCATTCAAAAGGCCCAATGGGCTTAACGACAACCCATCCGCTTCAACAACGCAGCATCCTCGCAAGACGAGATATTGACGCGTTGTAGGGCCCTCTAATGTTCTGCGAGTTAGGTTGTCGTCCTTTGAACAGCTCACGACGTATGATCCGGGATAGAAAAATAGACCAAAAGAAGAAAAGTGGCCCAAAACTGATGAAAATGTTAGATTTTGGGATCCAAAAACGGGCGCAACTGTGAGGCCCGACCTCGATTTGCGTGTGATGCCTCGTTTCTTATGCCCTAACCTAGATTTGCATGCCTTGACCTAGGTTTAAGAATCGTGTTTCATTTTGTGTACCTTGCATTGAATTACGTGCATTCATTTAGGGTTGCGTGCATTTACTTGGAAAATGTGCATTCATCTCGTAGG
Source organism: Ehretia macrophylla (assembly GCA_037974665.1). NCBI lineage: Eukaryota > Viridiplantae > Streptophyta > Magnoliopsida > Boraginales > Ehretiaceae > Ehretia > Ehretia macrophylla. The sequence goes on from CM075777.1 coordinate 33,194,738, forward strand.
TCGTGCCTTACCTCACAGTGCGTCCCCTAAATCTAGAAAAGCGTGCCCACACGTTAATCAAGAAAGCATCTTACACGAAGCACTAGATCATTAATTAGTCCTACAAATTCCACTAACTAATATTAAATTGCTAATTCAACGCACTAGAAGACAAAATCTCACAAAAAGCTAGACATTCTTTATTCTTTATTCTTTATTCTTTGTATATCCCAAACACACAATTAAATATTGCTCAACCAAGACAAAAATTCAGATTTTGCACAAGCCTTGGCCGACCAACTCTTTTCATTGTGCATGCATTCCAATTTCAAATTCTATTCCTAGACATCATATGACAATCTATGACACAATGCATAAAAAATTTAGCTCAAAACTCTACCCAAAGGCTCCATATTCTCGACACAAGCTCCATGCCCATACTAGACAATTCAAAATGCTTCTTGAAGACACAAAATTCTGATTTTTCAAGGCCCTAGGCCGACACAAGCTTCATAGTCTTCAAGGCTTTTCATTTTTCTTTCATTCTTCTTTCTTTCCCTCATTCTTCTCTCACCCTCTCATTTCTTCTCTCTCTCTCTCTCTCGGCCCTAGCTGAATTTGTAGACTCCATAGCTAAGTTCTTCATCCTAAGGCTCTTCAAGACCTCCAAGCTACATAGGAACTCCATCAAGCAAAGCAAGGAGCAAAGAAATGCACATGCAAGCCTTTAGCACATCCATTTCGGCTTAGGTGAGTTTGTTAGCTTCCATTTCTTTTCTTCTTGTTCTAACCACATGCACCTACTAATAACATGGTAACTTAACTAGGAAATTAGAGAAATCCCAAGTTGTTTCTCGGCTAGGCAAGGAGAAGAGTTGTCATTGTGCATCATCAAGAGTCTTGTGCATCTTCTTGTTGTCTTGCTAAGTTGAGGGCTAAAACTTATTGAAAAGCTTTCAAAATCCACATGCATGCCCTTAAATGTCTATCTTTACTTCTGTACTAGAGATATATGTGTGTTCATGAGCTTTTGTAAACATGCATGGCAGGATATTTGTCTAGAATGTGATGATAGATGAAATCGGGTATGTGACTGCCTTATGCCTTGTTGGTACGAGGTGCTTTTTACCAGGTAAATGATATTGCAAATGCGTGAAAATTGGTAGGTAACTAGTTTTGCCAGTTATTAACACTTTTCGCAAAAATAGGCCAAAGCAAATTTTGACTCTAAGGTCCTCAAAATGGCAAACTATCAAAATTTGTCCAAATCTGGAAAGTCTGGAAAAATGAAGCAGGTCTTGGTAGATTCACTGACCTTGTAGAACGAACCGGTTTTGACTTAGTAAATGATATCCAAAATGTATGAAATTTGGTGTGCTACTATATTTTTCCGTTATGGACATTTTTATCCGAAATGGACTAAGGCTAAATCTGATCCTAAGGCCCTGAAAAATGACAAGTATTGAAATGTGTACAAATTTGGACAGTTTTGTATAGTCTCACCGTTTTGGCTATAACTCTTGAACCCGAACTCCAAATGATGCGAGGTTTGTTTCTGAATTTAGTTCACTCCTTAAGCTTTAATTTTACATCTTGGTCACTAGAATTGGAGATTTTTTTGCTTGTCTCAATGATTGTGAGAAACAGTCCATTGCAGTAAGGGTTTTACCTAGTGATATGCTTAGAAAAATTATTGTAACTTCTTTTGTTGTATTAAATGCTTGGAATTGTGGCATTGGGATCTTGTGTGGACTGTTTTTAATGTTTGAGGGTGTTTGAATTAATCAATGCATGGCTTGAGTCTAATTACGTGATGACTTAGGGCTTAATCGTACGGGTAAGCACGAATTGAAACCCTAGTGATTAGGTAAACTCGCTAAGTGTTGATCCTATGAATATCGTGTTTAATTATGTAATTAGTAGGCTGCCCGTAGTTTCCCTTATAGCCCTAAATACGATTCCGATGATTACATGTTGGCAAGTAGGCTTTTCTTACACCCGGTCCCACGTAGATGTCGTTGCATGTTGAATAATCCTATTATTTGATTACGTGAACTACGAAATAAGTTATATGACTTGATTTACATGCGTTACATGGCTGCCCGTTTAAAATTCTTATAACTCCATGTGCTTTTCAAGTGAAATTGCCTGTCATATCGTGCCTCGCTTGTTTACTTGTCAATGTGCAATCTTATGACTGCTCGGAGGCAACCTACTTTGTTGTCCTCCAAATGTGATATGTTAAATGTCATAAATGTGCATTGCATATAAGGTTGCAATCTTTCATTCTGGCGAGGTAGCGTTCACACACACCGGGTGGCATCGGGCTTGCCGGTGCAACCGTGACTACCATTGTCCAATTCCCTCTCTCGCTTTGGAGCTAGACTTCCTCAGAGAGTTGGGTCGTAGAATTTCGGGGTACATCCGGAGTACACCCATTTGGCGTGATAAGGGGATGATTTGAAGTCGGCCGCAACAACTGATATTGGAAATGAGCTAAGAGCAAAAGCTCACCGTATCCTTTTCACTATGTGTATAAGTACTCTCGCTTGGTTCCTAGAGGACCTCGGGGAGGAAAGACGGGTAATTGTGTTCTTTTACTCTTACATTACATTATGTACTTACTTGTGATATAATGTCATGCTTGAGAAAGGGTTTTCATAAGTTGAACCGGAAAATGAGTTTCAAAACTTATTTCTTGTTCCCCCCTTGCTGAGTTCATAAGGACTCACCCTCTTTTATCATCTCAGGTGAAGAAGACCAGGAACAAGTATCCGAGGACAACGTGCCTAATGATGATTCCTTAGAATGATTGCTTGCCCTACATGCCTTACTTGACTATGGCCATTTTGTGAACGATATGTTGCTTGAAGACTATTTCATTTCTTATGTTGGTTGTTATTGTATTGTAAATGACCCCCGTTGTAATTTGGGGTCTAATTTTGGCTTGTACTGATCGTAACTAGATAGACACTACTATGGTCGTTTTGCTATCGCTATTTGGCTAGTATCTATCACAGGATTATGATGTATCAGGTAAGGATCAAGTAAAATGAATCTATCCAATCCTAAGCAGGTACTTATTGTTAAGCTAAGATCAACAGGTACTTTTGTAACGAGGATTAACAAACAAACGAGACATAGTATCTTGCAAGGTTATTAATCAAACGAGACTTCGAGATAACTGGTAGGCGTTTCAATTGATGATAAATAGTAATCTTAGTTGAAAATGAATTTGAGATTGAAATTTTTGAGGCCTTTAGAAATTTAGGTCAAACTAAGGAGCCTAATTACGGCCGTTATGCTACTGGTTTTCCAAAAAATTGTGGAGTTTAGGCTAAAACGTTAAGTGTTAAACTTTCATGAGCGATTAAGTACGAGATATGACTTGAATGTTTAGATCACACCCTAGTCTAACGTTTATAGGCAGGGTTGGGGCGTGACACCTTATAGAAGAATGGTATCAGAGCTTAGATTGCTTAAGCTGGGTTTAACTCTCGGACCATGGTTAGAGCCCTAAGGTAATTAGGATGACTTGTCTATATGTTATTGTGCGACAATATCAATTGTGCCTTCTGTGTTTCTATGTGCTTATGTGATTTACATGACCTAATTGTTTCTAGAATTGTGTATCTATATAAAATTATATGTTGCATATCTTATGCATTAAATTCTTGTCTTGTTGTATTCCAATAAATTATGCATCGTAAACTGTGCCTATAGATGGCTGGCCCTAGTACCCGCACTACTAATAGGAGCAGTGAGCCCCAAGAGACCGGAGATGCTTATCAAACTAATCTCGGCATGGCTATGTTTAATATGATGGCGAATGCCATGGATCGCGTGTCGCGAGTGATGGAACGTCAAGATGCACGTGAAGAAAACAACAACAACAGGAATGATGGTAACCATGGAAGACATAGCAAAATGAGGGAGTTCCTTGACTTTCGCCCGTCCAAATTCCATGGGGAAGCTGATGATGAAAAGGCAGAGGCTTGGCTGTCTGAGATCAAGAGGATTTTCAGGCCACTTGACTATACTGATGAAGAAAAGGTGGAGTTTGCTGTGTTTCTGTTGCACGGGGATGTTAAGCATTGGTGGCACACTGTAGAGGCACTTTGGGAAACTGATCAGACCCCTCGCTTGTGGGGTAATTTCGTTAAGGCATTCAAGGAGAAATACGTACCTGTAGTTTTCAGACAGAGGCGGATTGAGGAATTCATGCACCTGAACCAGGGTAACATGACAGTGGCCCAGTACGAGGCTCGCTTCGATCGACTGTCCCGCTATGCTCAATACATGGTCAGTACCCCTAAGGCGAAGATGTGGAAATTTACTACTGGATTGAGGCCAGAAATTTAGGACCAGTTGGCTTCACATGACTTCGATACCTATTCTGCTCTCCTTGCTGCTGCTTCCTGAGTTGAGAAGATGAAACTTGATAGAGCCGGTTCAAGCCAGCCGAACAAGAAACCATATCAGCCTTCAGGTCAACAGAGGAAATTCCAGAGTCAAAGTCGTAGTGAGGGCTAGAGCCAGAACAGACCAGTTAATAACCATGGCCCGACTAAAGCGCCATCAGCCTCTTCCACCTGCGGATCCACAAGTAATTCACCTACTACTCAGTCTATCAACTGTTCTTACTGTGACAAGAAGGGTCATACCATGGCCCAGTGCTGGAAGAAGTCAGGACGATGTGTGCGGTGTAGCAGTGATCAGCATCAGATCAAAGATTGGTCTAAATGGCAAGCAGGACAAAATCAAGTTAAACCAGCTGGTAGAGGCAAGACTCCAGTTCCTAGAGTTCAGGTTCGAGCTTATGCTATTGAGTGCGAGGAGCTTCCAGAGGAAACCACTGTTGTTGAAGGTACATTCTTGATACTGAATCAACCTGTTAGGGTGCTAATTGATCCAGGTACTACTCATTCATTTATTACTCCCTTATGTGTGCAACGTGTGAAACTATGAGTTGTATGTTTGCCTTACGAAGTAGAAGTTAGTACTCCGATGGGTTCTAAACTTGTTACTAGCTCAGCTTGTAAAGCATGTAAAATCCAAATTAAAGATAGGGAATTCTCAGCCAATCTTATTGTTTTACCTTTTCGAGACTATGAAGTCATCTTAGGGATAGACTGGTTGGCAAAGCATCATGCCCAACTAGATTTCCGAACGAAGATTGTAACATTCTGGATACCTGGTCAACCAATATTAGAGGTAATGGGTCGAAGAGACTTCACTGGGAGTTCCATCATTTCATCTACGAAAGCAGTGAAGTCGTTGAGAAAAGGATGTAGTGGATACTTAGCTTACCACATCAACAAGCCGTCAGACAAAGCTAAGTTGGAGGAGATGCCAGTGATTCAAGATTATGCGGATGTGTTTCCAGAAGAATTGGCCGGTTTACCCCTAAATCGGGAGATCGAGTTCATTATAGAATTACTGCCTGGCACCCAGCCAATATTTAAAGCTCCCTATCGTATGGCACCAGCCGAGCTACAAGAATTGAAGGACCAATTGCAAGGATTGTTGAAGAAGGGGTTTGTTCAACCAAGTTCTTCACCGTGGGGTGCACCAGTCCTATTTGTAAAGAAGAAAGACGGAACGTTGAGGCTATGCATCGATTACCGATGATTGAACCAAGTGACCGTCAAGAATAAATACCCACTTCCACTGATCGATGAGTTGTTTGATCAATTTCAAGGAGCTAAAGTGTATTCGAAGCTCGACTTGAGGCAAGGGTACTATCAGTTACGGATTAAAAAGGAGGATGTGCCTAAAACGGCTTTCAGGACGAGATATGGGCATTATGAATACGTGGTGATGCCATTTGGACTAACTAATGCCCTTGCAGCTTTTATGGACTTGATGCACAGGGTGTTTCAACCCTACTTGGACCAATTTGTGGTGATCTTCATTGATGATATTTTGGTATACTCGAAATCTGAGGCTAAGCATGAACAACATCTGTGGTTGGTACTGCAGAAACTTTGAGAGCATCAATTGTATGCAAAGTTTAGCAAGTGCGAATTTTGGTTGCAGCAGATTGCATTTTTGGGGCACATCATATCCCAAGAGGGAATAGCAGTGGATCCAGCAAAGATAGAAGCAGTGATGTCTTGGAAGAAGCCGGAAAATGTTACGGCGGTTCGGAGTTTTCTTGGTCTAGCCGGCTATTATCGGAGGTTCGTGAAGGATTTCTCAAAGATTGCAGGACCGCTTACAAAGCTCACTCAGAAGAAAACAAAGTTCGTGTGCGATGACAAGTGTGAGAACAGCTTCCAAGAATTGAAGAAAAGATTGACTACTGCACCTGTCCTTGCATTGCCTGAAGGAAGTCAAGATTTTGTAATCTATAGCGATGCTTCGAAGGAAGGACTGGGTTGTGTGTTGATGCAAAATGGTAGAGTGATTGCGTATGCTTCTAGGAAACCGAAGCCGTATGAATTGAACTACCCGACCCATGATTTGGAGTTAGTGGCTATTGTGTTTGCACTCAAGAAATGGAAGCACTATCTGTGGGGTAACAAGTTCGAGGTGTTTACTGATCACAAGAGCTTGAAATACTTGTTCTCACAAAAAGAGTTGAACATGAGGCAAAGACGGTGGATGGAGCTTTTGGATGATTATAATTGCACAATCAATTATGTGCCCGGTAAAGCAAATGTAGTTGCAGATGCCTTAAGTAGGAAAGCGAGCATGGCAAAACATGAAGTTAAGGTGTAGGAGTTGTTGGAGGAAGCATTTTTGTGGAAACCACAATTAACTCAAAAAGGGTTACTATTTGCCACTACACAAGTTCAATCAACCTTGTTGTCTGAATTACGAGAGGCTCAACAGAAGGACCAACAGTTTCAGAAGATTAAAGAAAGCAACACAGATTTCAAGTTTCATGATGATGGTATTTGGAGGTTTAGGAATCGAATTTGTGTTCCTAATGAGCCAGAGCTGAAAAAGAAGATTCTTGAAGAAGTCCATAACAAGATAAACTATTCACCCTGGCGGAACAAAGATGTACCGGGATTTGAAGCAACACTATTGGTGGAATAACATGAAGAGAGAGATCACGGTGTTTGACTTGCCAGAGAGTCAAAGCGGAACATCAACGACCAGCAGATTTACTTCAGCCGTTGGAGATTCCTTAATGGAAATGGGAACATATAACTTTGGACTTTGTTATTGTCATGCCCCAACCCGACCTATGAAGGTTAGACTAGGGTGTGATCTAAACATTCAAGTCATATCACATACTTAATCATTCAAGAGGGTTTAACACTTAACGTTTTAGCCTAAACTCCACAAATTCCCCAAAAAACCGGCAGTATAACGGCTGTAGTTAGGACCTTTTAGTTTGACCTAATTTCTAAATGCCTCAATTATTCCAATCATTAATCCAATTCTATTAAGGACTCCTATTTTGTCTCATCAACCGATATGCCTAGTAGTAGTCTATCTTGAAGGTCTCATTTGGTTAATAAGCCTAGCATGATAACTATGTCCCGTTTATTTATCAATTTCCTATCATGCAAGTACCTATTATTCTTTAGTTTACAAATAAGCACCTAAGTGGAATTAGATAGAATTGACTTAGTTGATTTTTCACCTAGTGGTTTAATTGCTTATGATAACTACTAATCAAGATAATGAAAGCAAATAACCAAAAAGAAGTTCGTCCGGTTATAGATAGTACAATCCCAAAATTAGACCCAAATTACAACGGGGTCATTACATCAATAAAATGAATAGTTTGCAATCAAACACAACATCCATATAGCAACCACTTTCAGGCAAAGCACAAAAGCACGTAGTCACTCCAAGGAATCGTCAACAAGCACATTTACTTCGGGTATCTGTTCCAAATCTGTTGTACTTGTGACAAAAAAGAGGGTGAGTCCTTATGAACTCAGTGAGGGGGAACGAGAGATAACGTTTTGAAATCCTTTTCTGGTTAAACTTATGAAAAACCCTTTTTGAAGGCATGACATTATATCACAAGTAAGTACATAACATAATATAAAGGTAAAGGAACACAATTACCCGTCTTTCCTCCCCGAGGTCCTCTAGGAACCAAGCGAGAGTACTTATACACATAGTGAAAAGGATACGGTTTGATACGTACAGGACTCTAGAGGTAGCTTATACGGGCTCAAGAGGTAGCTCCTACCACATTTAGGTGTAGCACTTTCCCTCGCATAGCACTTACTTCCTGCTGTTCAAGTTCATTTTCAGTAACAGTTGTTACGACCAGCTTCAATCATCCACTTTTCACGCCAAATGGGTGTACTCCGGATGTACCCCGAAATCCTACGACCCAACTCTCCAAGGAAGTCAAGCCCCCAAGCGAGAGAGGGAATTGGACAATGGTAGTCACGGTTGCACCGGCAAGCCCGATACTTCCCGGTGTGCGTGAACGCTACCACGCCAGAATAAAAGGTTACAACCTTATATGCAATGCACATTTATGACATTTAATATATCACATTAGGAGGACAACAAAGTAGGTTGCTTCCGGACAGTCATAAGATTGCACATTGACAAGTAAACAAGCGAGGCACGATAATACAAGTAATTTCACTTGAAAGGTATATGGAGTTATATGAACATTAAACGGGCAGCCATGTAACGCACGTAAATCAGGTCATATAACTCATTTCAACGTTCACGTAATCAAATAATAAGATTATTCAACATGCAATAACATCTACATGGGTTCGGATGCAAGAAAGGCCTATTTGTCAACATGCAATGATCAAAATCACATTTAGGGCTATGAGGGCCACTACGGGCAGCCTACTAAACATATAATTACACACAATATCCAAAGGATCAACACTTAGCAAGTTTACCTAGTCACTAGGGTTTCCATTTCGTGCTTACCCGTGCGATTAAGCCCCAAGTCAACTCAAAATCAATCTCAAGCCATGCATCAATTAATTCAAACATCCCCAAGTATTCAAAACAGTCCACACAACATCCCAATGCCACAATCCCAAGCATTTAATACCACAAGAGAAGTTACAACAAATTTTCTAAGCATATAACTAAGTGAAACCCTCATTGCAATAGGCTGTTTTCTCACAATCATTAAGACAAGCAAAAAATCTCCAATTCCAGTGAATAAGATGTCAAATTAAAGCTCAAGAAGTAAACTAAATCAGAAACAAACCTTGCGTCATTTGGAGTTCGGGATCAATAGTTATAGCCAAAACAGTGGGATTGCACAAAACTGTCCAGATTTGCACACATTTCAATACTTGTAATTTTTGAGGTCCTTAGGGTCAGATTTAGCCTTAATCCATTTCTGACAAAAATGTCCAGAACTGAAAAATATAGCATCACACCAAATTTTATGCATTTTGGATATCATCTACTAAGTCAAAACTGGTTCGTTCCACAAAGTCAGTGAATCTGCCAAAACATGCTTCATTTTTCCAAACTTCCAGATTTGGACACATTTTAATGATTTTCCATTTTGAGGACCTTAGAGTCAAAATTAGCTTTGGCCTATTTCTGTAAAAAATGTTAAAAACTGGCAAAAATAGTTACCTACCAATTTTCATTCATTTGCAACATCATTTTCCTAGCCAAACTCACCTCGCAACAACAAGACAGAGAGCCGTCACAAAACACGATTTCATCTATCATCACCTTCAAGCCAAAATCTTGCCATGCATGGTTATAAAAGCTTATAAACACACATATATCTCAAGTACAGAAGCAAAGAGAAACATTTAAGAGCATGCATGTGGATTTTTGAAAGATTTTCAAGAGGTTTTAGCCCTCACCTCTTTGACGATCTAGCAAATGAGCACAAAATCCTTGTTTTTGAGCTTTGTGTGAGTTTTCTTGCTATGTTGCTTGCTTGTGCTTGCTATGGCCGAGCTTGGGAGAGTCTTAGAGAGTTGTTAGGAGTCTTGAATGCTCAAGGAGAAGCCATGGTTGAAAATGAGAGAGAAGGAGAGAGAATGGGAGAGTTTTGAGAGAAAAATGAATGTTTTAAGAGTTGTTTGTGAGCATTGGCTTATGTGTTGGACTTGAGCTTTGAAAAATATGATTTTGTGTCATCTTTTGAGCATCGTTTGAATTGTTTAGCATGTGGGTTGAGAGGGACAAGAAAGTGAGCTTGGATGTTAGTAAAATAGTGCATAGGTGCAAGGAAAAGCATGACATGGTGTAAGAGAATGTTGGGTAGAATAGAATATTTTATAGTTAATGGGTTTTGTAGAGATTTGAATTAGGAATATAATATTGGTTAGTGGATTGTGTAGGATTATTTAATAGTCTAGTGCTTTGTGTAGGATTCTTTATTGGTTAGCGTGCGGGCACGATTTCCTAGGTCTAGGGCACGCACTACGAGACACGCACAGAAATCAATACGAGGCACAAATCACGAGATAGACACGAACTATGAGGTAGACACGTACTTCAAGATAAATGCACAGATTCTAATGCAAATGCATGCAACCCTAGGTGAATGCACGTAAACTAATACAAGGCACGTAATCTAATGCAATGCACGCAAATCAAGGCATAGCACTTAAATCAAGGTTAAGACACACAATTCAAGGTTAGGGCACGCAAAATGAGGTATCGCACGTAAATCGAAGTTAGGGCACGTAAGTCAAGGATTAGGGCACATAATTCTAGGTCAAGGCACGTATGATGAGGCATGCACGAAAACTAAGATAGGGCATGTAATCCAAGGTCGGTCACACATTTCTAGGTCTAAGGCACGCAAATCGAGATAAGACACGTTATTCAGGGTCGGGCCTCACAATTATGGACCACCCCAGGTCACAAAAGGGTCATGATGCCATTTGGGTCATAGTGGATAGATTGACTAAGTCAATGCACTTTTTACTGATGAACAAGGGGGATAGTCCTGAAAAATTGGGAGATATGTATATGGCGGACATTGTAAGGTTGCACGGGATGCCTGTGAGTATTGTATTGGATAGGGATCCTCATTTTACTTCCCGATTTTGGAAGAGATTGCAAGAAGCTTTGGGAACGAAGTTGAGTTTCAGCACAGCTTATCACCCTCAGACCGATGGACAATCTGAGAGAACTATTCAGATTCTGGAGGATATACTGAGGGTGTGTGTTTTAGACTTCGGGAAAGGTTGGGAGAAATATCTGTCTTTAGCGGAATTCGCTTATAATAACAGTTATCAGGCCACTATCGAGATGGCCCCATTTGAGGCGTTGTATGGACATAAGTGTCGATCCCCAATTTACTGGGATGAAGTTGGTGAGACGAAGACTTTTGACCTGACCCTTCTACCTGAACTTATGAAGACTGTTGATAATATCCACCTTATCCGGAAACGGATGCTTACCGCCTAGAGCAAGCAGAAATGTTACGCAGACCGACGGAGTTGAAGCCTAGAGTTTGAGGTCGGCAACAAGGTATTCTTGAAGATATCACCTCGGAGGGGATTGATTAAACACGGCAAGGGTGGAAAGTTGAGCCCGAGGTTTGTAGGACCATTTGAGATAATTGAGAAGGTTGGCAAATTGGCATATCGCCTGGCACTACCCCAAAACCTCTCCAATATTCACGACGTATTTCATGTTTCGATGCTGCGGAAGTATCACCCTGATCCATCGCATATCTTGGAGCCAGAGCCGTTGCAGCTTCGGGAGAACTTGTCTTATGAAGAGAAGCCCATTCCGATCCTAGACCAGCAAGATCGGGAGTTGCGTAGCAAATCTATACCGATGGTGAAAGTGTTATGGGATCACCATGGAGTTGAAGAAGCAACGTGGGAAAGGCGAGACCAGATGGAGCAATAGTATCCAACTTTATTTCAAAGGTAATATTGAATTTCGAGACGAAATTCTTTTAAGGAGGGGAGGATGTGAGGCCCGACCTCGATTTGCGTGTGATACCTCGTTTCGTGTGCCCTAACCTAGATTTTCGCGCCTTGACCTAGGTTTAAGAATCGTGTTTCGTTTTGTGTACCTTGCATTGAATTACGTGCATTCATTTAGGGTTGCGTGCATTTACTTAGAAAATGTGCATTCGTCTCGTACTTCGTGCCTTACCTCATAGTGCGTGCCCTAAACCTAGGAAAGCGTGCCCACACGTTAATCAAGAAAGCATCTCACATGAAGCACTAGATCATTAATTAGTCCTACAAATTCCACTAACTAATATTAAATTGCTAATTCAACCCACTAGAAGACAAAATCTCACAAAAAGCTAGACATTCTTTATTCTTTATTCTTTATTCTTTGTATATCCCAAACACACAATTAAATATTGCTCAACCAAGACAAAAATTCAGATTTTGCACAAGCCTTGGCCGACCAACTCTTGTCATTGTGCATGCATTCCAATTTCAAATTCTATTCCTAGACATCCTATGACAATCTATGACACAATGCATAAAAAATTTAGCTCAAAACTCTACCCAAAGGCTCCATATTCTCGACACAAGCTCCATGCCCATACTAGACAATTCAAAATGCTTCTTGAAGACACAAAATTCTGATTTTTCAAGGCCCTAGGCCGACACAAGCTTCATAGTCTTCAAGGCTTTTCATTTTTCTTTCATTCTTCTTTCTTTCCCTCATTCTTCTCTCACCCTCTCATTTCTTCTCTCTCTCTCTCTCTCTCGGCCCTAGCTGAATTTGTAGACTCCATAGCTAAGTTCTTCATCCTAAGGCTCTTCAAGACCTCCAAGCTACATAGGAACTCCATCAAGCAAAGCTAGGAGCAAAGAAATGCACATGCAAGCCTTTAGCACATCCATTTCAGCTTAGGTGAGTTTGTTAGCTTCCATTTCTTTTCTTCTTGTTCTAACCACATGCACCTACTAAGAACATGGTAAATTAGCTAGGAAATTAGAGAAATCCCAAGTTGTCTCTAGGCTAAGCAAGGAGAAGAGTTGTCATTGTGCATCATCAAGAGTCTTGTGCATCTTCTTGTTGTCTTGCTAAGGTGAGGGCTAAAACTTCTTTAAAAGCTTTCAAAATCCACATGCATGCCCTTAAATGTCTATCTTTACTTCTGTACTAGTGATATATGTGTGTTCATGAGCTTTTGTAAACATGCATGGCAAGATATTTGGCTAGAATGTGATGATAGATGAAATCGGGTATGTGACAGCCTTCTGCCTTGTTGGTACGAGGGGCTTTTTACCAGGTAAATGATGTTGAAAATGATTGAAAATTGGTAGGTAACTAGTTTTTCTAGTTATGAACACTTTTCATAGAAATAGGCCAAAGCTAATTTTGAATCTAAAGTCCTCAAAATGGCAAACTATCAAACTATATCCAAATTTGGAAAGTCTGGAAAAATGAAGTAGGTCTTGGCAAATTCACTGACCTTGTAGAACGAACCGGTTTTGACTTAGTAAATGATATCCAAAATGCATGAAATTTGGTGTGCTGCTATATTTTTCAGGTATGGACATTTTTATCAGAAATGGACTAAGGATAAATCTGACACTAAGGCCCTGAAAAACGACAAGTATTGAAATGTGTACAAATCTGGACAGTTTTGTGTAGTCTCACCGTTTTGGCTATAACTCTTGAACCCGAACTCCAAATGATGCGAGGTTTGTTTCTAAATTTATTTCACTCCTTAAGCTTTAATTTGAAATCTTGGTTACTGGAATTGGAGATTGTTTGCTTGTTTCAATGATTGTGAGAAAACAGTCCATTGCAGTGAGGGTTTCACCAAGTGATATGCTTAGAAAAATTATTGTAACTTTTGTTGTTGTATTAAATGCTTGGAATTGTGGCATTGGGATGTTGTGTGGACTGTTTTGAATGTTTGAGGGTGTTTGAATTAATCAATGAATGGCTTGAGTCTAATTACGTGATGACTTAGGGCTTAATCGCACGGGTAAGCACGAATTGAAACCCTAGTGATTAGGTAAACTCGCTAAGTGTTGATCCTATGAATATCGTGTTTAATTATGTAATTAGTAGGCTGCCCGTAGTTGCCCTTATAGCCCTAAATACGATTCCGATGATTACATGTTGACAAGTAGGCTTTTCTTGCACCCGGTCCCACGTAGATGTCGTTGCATGTTGAATAATCCTATTATTTGATTACGTGAACTTCGAAATGAGTTATATGACTTGATTTACATGCGTTACATGGCTGCCTGTTTAATATTCATATAACTCCATGTGCTTTTCTAGTGAAATTGCATGTCATATCGTGTCTCGCTTGTTTACTTGTCAATGTGCAATCTTATGACTGCTCGGAGGCAACCTACTTTGTTGTCCTCCAAATGTGATATGTTAAATGTCATAAATGTGCATTGCATACAAGGTTGCAACCTTTTATTATGGCGAGGTAGCGTTCGTGCACACCGGGTGGCATCGAGCTTGCCGGTGCAACCGTGACTACCATTGTCCAATTCCCTCTCTCGCTTGGGGGCTAGACTTCCTCGGAGAGTTGGGTCGTAGGATTTCGGGGTACATCCGGAGTACACCCATTTGGCGTGATAAGGGGATGATTTGAAGTCGGCCGCAACAACTGATACTGGAAATGAACTAAGAGCAAAAGCTCACCGTATCCTTTTCACTATGTGTATAAGTACTCTCACTTGGTTCCTAGATGACCTCGGGGAGGAAAGACAGGTAATTGTGTTCTTTTACTCTTACATTACATTATGTTCTTACTTGTGATATAATGTCATGCTTGCAAAATGGTTTTCATAAGTTGAACCGAAAAATGAGTTTCAATACTTATTTCTCGTTCCCCCCTCGCTGAGTTCGTAAGGACTCACCCTCTTTTATCATCTCAGGTGAAGAAGACCAGGAATAGGTACCCGAGGACAACGTGCCTAATGATGATTCCTTGGAATGATTGCTTGCCCTACGTGTCTTACTTGACTATGGCCATTTTGTGAACGATATGTTGCTTGAAGACTATTTCATTTCTTATGTTGGTTGTTATTGTATTGTAAATGACCCCCATTGTAATTTGGGGTCTAATTTTGGCTTGTACTTATCGTAACTAGATAGACACTACTATGGTCGTTTTGCTATCGCTATTTGGCTAGTATCTATCACAGGATTATGATGTATCTGGTAAGGATTAAGTAAAATGAATCTATCCAATCCTAAGCAGGTACTCATTGTTAAGCTAAGATCAACAGGTACTTTTGTAACAAGGATTAACAAACAAACGAGACATAGTATCTTGCGAGGTTATTAATCAAACGAGACTTCGAGATAACTAGTAGGCGTTTCAATTGATGATAAATAGTAATCTTAGTTGAATATGAATTTGAGATTGAAAGTTTTGAGGCCTTTAGAAAGTTAGGTCAAACTAAGGAGCCCAATTACGGCCGTTATGCTTCCGGGTTTCCGGAAAATTGTGGAGTTTAGGCTAAAACGTTAAGTGTTAAACTTTCATGAGCGATTAAGTACGAGATATGACTTGAATGTTTAGATCACACCCTAGTCTAACCTTTATAGGCCGGGTTGAGGCGTGACAGCAACCGAGCAGGCTTACTGCCCCCGTCGTAGAGCTCTCGGAGAGCTTTCCAACGGTATGTTGTGCACCGCGTAACTCCTTACGGATCAAAAGTTATAGGCATCGGAGCGACGGAGACCTGGTCACAAGCCCTACGCCCTCGGTTTGCGGGCCCAACCTCTTTGTGAAGCGAAGTTGTCTTGCCCAAGGTGTTGTGGGATTCGGTAATAAAAATGTGGTGGATAAAGAATCTTGGCAACCCTAACCGGGGCAAAAAAAATTGAAAGGGGGGTGCAACACCAGGACTTCCCAGGGGGTCACCCATCCTAGTACTACTCTCGCCCAAACACGTTCAACTTTGGAGTTCTGATGGGATCCGGTGCATTAGTGCTAGTATGATCACACCCGTCATGTTGAGGGCATAAATCCTTTATGTGTTGACGGTTCATAGTCCCAGCCCAGAGAGATGGCCGATTCAAAAGGCCCAATGGGCTTAACGACAACCCATCCACTTTAACAATGTAGTATCCTCGCAAGACGTGTTATCAACGCGTTGTAGGGCCCTCTAATGTCCCGCAAGTTAGTTTTTCATCATTTTAACAACTCACGACATACGATACGGGATGGAAAAATAGTGCAAAAGAAGAAAAGTGGCCCGAAATTGATGAAAACGTTTGATTTTGGACTCCAAAAACGGGCGCAGCCGAGCAGGGTTGCTGCCTGTGACGCCTGACCTCGAATTGCATGCGATACCTCATTTCGTATGCCTAACCTAGATTTACGTGCCTTGACCTAGGTTTAAGAATCGTGTTTCATTTTGTGTGCCTTGCATTGAATTACGTGCATACATTTAGGGTTGCGTGCATTTACTTGGAAAACGTGCATTTATCTCGTAGTGCGTGCCTTAAACCTAGGAAAGCGTGCCCACACGCTAATCAAGCAAGCATCTTACATGAAGCACTAGGTCATTAATTAATCCTACAAATCCCACTAACTAATATTAAAATGCTAAGTCAATGCACTAGAAGACGAAATTGCACCAAAAGCTAGACATTCTTATTCTTTATTCTTTATTCTTTGCATATCCCAAACACACAATTAAAATAATGCTCAAAAGATGACAAAGATTCAGCATTTTGCAAGCCTTGGCCGACCATCTCTTGCATTTGTGCATGCATTGCAATTCCAAAAATTAAATCTAGACATCCTATGACAATCTATGACACAAGCAAAAAAAAAATTGGCTCAAAACTCTGCCCAAAGCTCCACCATTCTCGACAGACTCCATGCCCATGCTAGGATGATTCAAACATGCTTCTTGAAGACACAAAATTCTGATTTTTCAAGGCCCTAGGCCGGCACAAGCATCAACACATCAAAGCTTTCATTCTTTCTTTCATTTTCTCTATTTCTCTCATTCTTCCTCTTAATTCTTCTCTCTCTCTCTCTCGGCCCTAGCTGAAGTTCTACTCTCCATAGCACAAGTTCATTACTCAATGGTTCATCAAGCCATGCAAGCTACTAGGAACTCGACCAAGCAAAGCTAGAATGCAAAAGACACACATGCAAGCTCATTGAACCTTCATTTCGGCTTAGGTGAGTTTGTTAGCTTTCATTTCATCTTCTTCTTGTTCTAACCACATGCACCTACTAAGAACTTGGTTACTAAGCTAGGAAATTAGAGAAATCTCAAGTGGTCTCTCGGATAAGCAAGGAAAAAGGTCGACATTGTGCTTCATCAAGAGTTTGTGCATCTTCTTTGTTGTCTTGCTAAGGTGAGGGCAAAAACTTCTTGAAAAGCTTTTAAAAACCACATGCATGCCTTTGAATGTCTATTTCTACCTCTTTACTTGTGATATATGTGTGTTCATGAGCTTTTGTAAACATGCATGGCAAGATATTTGGCTAGAATGTGATGATAGATGAAATTGCGTATGAGACAGTCTTCTGTCTTGTTGGTACGGGGTGATTTTGATCAAGTAAATGAGGTTTAAAATGTGTGCAAATTAGTAGGTGACTATTTTTGCCAGTTCTGAGCATTTTTCACAGAAATAGGACAAAGCTAATTTTGACTCTAAGGTCCTCCAAATGACAAAATATCAAAATGTATCCAAATCTGGAAAATCTGGGAAAATGAAGCAGGTTTTGGCAGATTCACTGTTCTTGTAGAACGAACCAGTTTGGACTTAGTAAATGATATCCAAAATCCATGACATTTGGTGTGCTGCTAGAATTTTCAGTTCTGGACATTTTTTGTCAGAAATGGACTAAGGCTAAATCTGACCCAAAGGCACTCAAAAACGACAAGTATTGAAATGTGTGCAAATCTGAACAGTTTTGCGTAGTGTCACTATTTTGGCTATAACTCTTGAACCCGAACTCCAAATGATGCGAGGTTTGTTTCTGGATTTAGTTCACTCCTTAAGCTTTAATTTGAAATTTTGTTTACTAGAATTGGAGTTTGGTTGCTTGTCTCAATGTTTGTGAGAAAACAGTCCATTGCAGTGAGGGTTTCTCCTAGTGATATGCTTAGAAAAATTATTGTAACTTCTTTTGTTGTATTAATTGCTTGGGATTGTGGCATTGGGATGTTGTGTAGACTATTTTGAATGCTTGAGGGTGTTTGAATTAATCAATGCATGGCTTGAGTTTAATCACGTGACAATTTAGGGCCTAATCGCACGGGTAAGCATGAATTGGAACCCTAGTGACTAGGTAAATTCGCTTAGTGTTGATCCTATGAATATTGTGTATAATTATGTGATTAGTAGGCTGCCCGTAGTTTCCCTTATAGCCCTAAATGTGGTTCCGATGATTACATGTTGACAAGTAGACCTTTCTTGCACCCGGTCCCACGTAGATGTCGTTGCATGTTGAATAATCTTATTATTTGATTACGTGAACTTCGAAATGAGTTATATGACTTGATTTACATGCGTTACATGGCTGCCCATTTAATATTCATATAACTCCATGTGCTTTACAAGTGAAATTACTTGTCATATCGTGCCTCGCGTGTTTACTTGTCAATATGAAATCTTATGACTGCTCGGAGGAAACCTACTTTGTTGTCCTCCTAATGTGATATATTAAATATCATAAATGTGCAAGGCGCCATGGGATTCAGTAATAGAAATGTGGTGGGTAAAGTATCGTGGCAACCCTAACTGGGGAAAAAAAATTGAAAAGGGGGGTGCAACACGAGGACTTCCCAGGGGTTCACCCATCCTAGTACTACTCTCGCCCAAGCACGCTCAACTTCGGAGTTCTGATGGGATCCAATGCATTAGTGCTGGTATGATCACACCCGTCTTGTTGAGGGCACAAATCCATTATGTGCTGACGGTTCACAGTCCCAACCCAGAGAGATGGCCCATTAAAAAGGCCCAATGGGCTTAACGACAACCCATCCACTTCAACAACGCAGCATCCTCGCAAGACGTGATATCGACGCGTTGTAGCACCCTCTAATGTCCCGCGAGTTAGGTTGTCGTCCTTTTAACAGCTCACGACGTACGATCCGGGATGAAAAAATAGAGCAGAAGAAGAAAAGTGGCCCAAAACTTATGAAAATGTTATATTTTGGGATCCAAAAATGGGCGCAGCCGAGCAGGCTTTCTACCCCCATCGTACAGCTCTTGGAGAGCTTTCCAACGATATCCTGTGCACCACGTAACTCCCTACAGATCAAAGGTTATGGGCACTGGAGCGACGGAGACCTAGTCACAAGCCCTATGCCCTCGGTTTGCAGTCCCAGCCTTTATGTGAAGCGAAGTTGTCTTGCCCAAGGTACCGTGGAATTTGGTAATAGAAATGTGGTGGATAAAGTATCTTGGCAACCATAACCAAGGCAAAAAAAATTGAAAAAGGGGGTGCAACACGAGGACTTCCCAAGGGGTCACCTACCCTTGTACTACTCTCGCCTAAACACGCTTAACTTCGGAGTTCTGTTGTGATCTGGTGCATTAGTGCTAGTATGATCGCACCCATCATATTGTGGGCACAAATTCCTGATGTGTTGACGTTTCACAGTCCCAGCCCAGAGAGATGGCCCATTCAAAAGGCCAAATGAGCTTAACGACAACCCATCCGCTTCAACAACGCAGCATCCTCGCAAGGCGGGGTATCGGTGCATTGTAAGGCCCACTAATGTCCCGCGAGTTAGGTTGTTGTCCTATTAACAGCTCACCACGTACGATCCGGGATGAAAAAATAGAGCAAACAAGAAAAATGGCTCAAAACTGATGAAAATGTTCGATTTATTGATCCAAAAACGGGCGCAGCTAAGTAGGCCTGCTGCCCCCGGTCGTAGAGGTCTTGGAGAGCTTTCCAATGGTATGTTGTGCACTGCATAACACCTTACGGATCAAAAGCTATGGGCACCGAAGCGACGGAGACCTGGTCACAAGCCCTATGCCCTCGGTTTGCGGGCCCAACCTCTACGTGAAGCGAAGTTGTCTTGCCCAAGGTGCCGTGGGATTCGGTAAAAGAAATGTGGTGGATAAAGTATCTTGGTAACCCTAACCAGGGCAAAGAAAATTGAAAAGAGGGGTACAACACGAGGACATCCCAAGGGGTCACCCATCCTAGTACTACTCTCGCCCAAACATGCTTAACTTCGAAGTTCGCATGGGATCTGGTGCATTAGTGCTGGTATGATCACACCCATCATGTTGAGCGCACAAATCCTTTATGTGTTGACGGTTCATAGTTCTAGCCTAGGGAGATGGCACATTCAAAAGGCCCAATGGGCTTAACAACAACCCATCCGCTTCAACAACGCATCATCCTCGCAAGACGTGATATCATCGCATTGTAGGGCTGTCGTCCATTTAACAGCTCACGATGTACGATCCGGGATGAAAAAATAGAGCAAAAGAAGAAAATTAGCCCAAAACTAATGAAAATGCTCAATTTTGGGCTCCGAAAATAGGCGCAGCTGAGCAGGCTTAATGCCCCTATCGTAGATCTCTCGGAGAGCTTTCCAACGATATGTTGTGCGCCGTGTAACCCCTTACGGATCAAAAGTTATGGGCACCAGAGCGTCGGAGACCTGGTCACAAGCCCCACGCCCTCAGTTTGGAGGCCCAGCCTCTATGTGAATCGAAGTTGTCTTGCCCAAGGTGCCGTGGGATTCAGTAATAGAAATGTGGTGGATAAAGTATCGTGACAACCCTAACCGGGGCAAAAAAAATTGAAAAGTGGGGTGCAACACGTGGACTTCCCAGGGGTTCACCCATCCTGGTACTACTCTCGCCCAAGCACGCTTAACTATGGAGTTCTGAAGGGATCCGGTGCATTAGTGCTAGTATGATCGCACCCATCTTGTTGAGGGCACAAATCCATTATGTGCTGACGATTCACAGTCCCAGCCCATAGAGATGGCCCATTCAAAAGGCCCAATGGGCTTAACGACAATCCATCCACTTGAACAACGTAGCATCCTCGCAAGACATGATATCGATGCATTGTAGCGCCCTCTAATGTCCCGCGAGTTAGGTTGTCATCCTTTTAACAGCTCACCACGTACGATCCGGGACGAAAAAATAGGGCTAAAGAAGAAAATTGGCCCAAAACTGATGAAAATGTTCGATTTTGGGCTCCAAAAATGAGCACAGCCAAGCAAGCTTGCTGCCACTGTCGTAGAGCTCTCGAAGAGCTTTTCAACGGTATGCTGTGCGTCGCGTAAATCCTTACGGATCAAAAGTTATGGGCACCGGAGCGACGCAGACTTGGTCACAAGCACCACGCCCTCAGTTTGCGAGCCCAGCCTCTACGTGAAACAAAGTTGTCTTGCCCAAGGTGCCATGGGATTCGGTAATATAAATGTGGTGGATAAAGTATCTTGGCAACCCTAACCGGGGCAAAAAAAAATTAAAAGGGGGGTGCAACTCGAGGACTTCCCAGGGGGTCACCCATCCTAGTACTACTCTTGCCCAAACACGCTTAACTTCGGACTTCTGATGGGATCCGGTGCATTAGTACTGGTATGATCGCACCCATCATGTTGAGGGCACAAATCTATTATGTGTTGACGGTTCACAGACCTAGCTTAGAGAGATGGCCAATTCAAAAGGCCCAATGGGCTTAACGACGACCCATCTGCTTCAACAACGCAGCATGCTCGCAAGACGTGATATCGACACATTGTAGGGCCCTCTATTGTCTAGCGAGTGAGCTTTTTGTCCTTTTAACAGCTCACGACGTACGATCCAAGACGGTAAAACAGAGAAAAAGAAGAAAAGTGGCCTGAAACTAATGAAAATGTTCAATTGTTGGCTGCAAAAATAGGTGCAGCCGAGCAAGCTAGCTACCCCCATCGTAGAGCTCTCGTAGAGCTTTCCAACGGTATGCTGTGCGTCGCGTAACTCCTTATAGATCAATAGTTATGGGCACCGAAGCGACGGAGACTTGGTCACAAGCCCTACGCTCTCGGTTTGCGAGCCCTGCCTCTACGTGAATCGAAGTTGTCTTGCCCGAGGTGCCGTGGGATTCAGTAATAGAAATGTGGTGGATGAAGCATCTTGGCAACCCTAATTGGGGCAAAAAAAATTGAAAAGTGGGATGCAACACGAGGACTTCCCAGGGGGTCACCCATTCTAGTACTACTCTCACCCAAGCATGCTTAACTTCGGAGTTCTGATGGGATCCGGTGCATTAGTGCTGGTATGATCATACCCGTCATGTTGAGGGCACAAATCCTTTATGTGTTGTCGGTTCACAGTCCCAGCCTAGAGAGATGGCCCATTCAAAAGGCCCAATGGGCTTAACGACAACCCATCCGCTTTAACAATGCAGCATCCTCGCAAGATATGGTATCAACGCATTGTAGGGCCCTCTAATGTCCCGCAAGTTAGGTTGTCGTCCTTTTAACAACTCACGACGTATGATCCGGGATGGAAAAACATAGCAAAAAAAGAAAATTAGCTCAAAAATAATGAAAATTTTCAAATGTGGGCTCCAAAAACAGGCGCAGCCGAGCAAGCTAGCTGCCCCAGACGTAGAGCTCTCGGAGAGCCTTCCAACGGTATGTTGTGCGCCGCGTAACTCCTGACGGATCAAAAGTTATGGGCACTGGAGTGACGGAGACCTGGTCACAAGCACCACGCCTTCGGTTTGCGGGCCCAGCCTTTACGTGAGGCGAAATTGTCTTGCCCAAGGTGTCGTGAGATTCGGTAATAGAAATGTGGTGGATAAAGTATCTTGGCAACCCTAACCGGGGCAAAAAAAATTGAAAAGGGGGGTACAACACGAGGACTTCTCAAGGGTTCACCCATCCTTGCACAGATGAAAATGTTTGATTTTATCCTTCGAAAATAGGCACAGCCGAGCAGGATTGCTGCCCCCGTCGTAGAGCTCTGGGAGAGCTTTCCAACGGTATGCTGCACGCCGTGTAACTCCTAACGGATCAAATGTTATGGGCACAAGAGCGACGGAGACCTGGTCACAAGCACCACGCCTTCGGTTTGCGGGCCCAGCCTCTACGTGAGGCAAAATTGTCTTGCCCAAGGTGTCGTGAGATTCGATAATAGAAATGTGGTGGATAAAGTATCTTGGAAACCCTAACCGAGGCAAAAAAAATTGAAAAGGGGGGGTACAACACGAGAACTTCACAAGGGGTCACCCATCCTTGCACTACTCTCGCCCAAGCACACTTAACTTCAAAGTTCTGATGGGATCCAGTGCATTAGTGCTTGTATGATTGCACCGGTCATGTTGAGGACACAAATCCTTTATGTGTTGACAGTTCATAATCCCAGCCCAGAGAGATGGCCCATTCAAAAGGCCCAATGGGCTTAACGACAACCTATCCATTTCAACAACACAACATCCTCGCAAGACGTGATATCGGTGCGTTGTAGGACACTTTAATGTCTCGCGAGTTAGGTTATCGTCCTTTTAACATCTCACGACGTACGATGCGGGACGAAAAAATAGAGCAAAATAAGAAAAGTGGCCCAAAACTGATGAAAACGTTCAATTTATGGCTTCAAAAATGGGCGTAGCTGAGCAGGCTTACTAGCTCTGTCGTAGAGCACTCAAAGAGATTTCCAACTGTATGCTGTGCACCACTTAACACCCTACTGATAAAAACTTATGGGCATCGGAGCGATAGAGACCTGGTCACAAGCCCTACGACCTCGGTTTGTGGGCGCAGCCTTTACGTGAAGGGAAGTTGTCTTGCCCAAGGTACCTTAGGATTCGGTAACAGAAATGTGGTGGATGAAGTATCTTGGCAACCCTAACCGGGGCAAAAAAAATTGAAAAGGGGGGTGCAACACGAGGACTTCCCAGGGGGTCACCTATCCTTGTACTACTCTCACCCAAGCACGCTTAACTTCGGAGTTCTGATGGGATCCGGTGCATTAGTGCTGGTATGATCGCACCCGTCTTGTTGAGAGCACAAATCCATTATGTGTTGACCATTCACAGTCCCAGCCCATAGAGATGGCCCATTCAAAAGGCCCAATGGTCTTAACGACAATCCATCTACTTCAACAACACAGCATCCTTGCAAGACGTGATATCGATGTGTTGTAGTGCCCCCTAATTTCCCGCGAGTTAGGTTTTCGTCCTTTTAACAGCTCACGATGTACGATCCGGTACGAAAAAATAGAGCAAAAGAAGAAAATTATCCCAAAACTGATGAAAATGTTCGATTTTGGGCTCTGAAAACAGGCGCAGCCGAGCAGGCTTAATGACCTCGTCGTAAAGCTCTCGGAGATCTTTTCGACAGTATGCTGTGCGTCGCGTAACTCCTTACGGATCAAAAGTTATGGGCACCGGAGCGACAGAGAGTTGGTCACGAGCACCACGCCCTCGGCTTGCGGGTCCAGCCTCTAAGTGAAGCGAAGTTGTCTTGCCCAAGGTGCCGTGGGATTCGGTAATATAAATGTGGTGGACAAAGTATCTTGGCAACCCTAACCGGGGCAAAAAAAATTTAAAAGGGGGGTGCAACACGAGGACTTCCCAAGGGGTCACCCATCCTAGTACTACTCTCGCCCAGGTACGCTTAAGTTTGGAGTTCTGATGGGATCCGGTGCATTAGTACTGGAAAGATCGCACCCGTCATGTTGAGGGCACAAATCCTTTATGTGTTGACGATTCATAATCCCAGCCCAGAGAGATGGCCCATTCAAAAGGCCCAATGGGCTTAACGACAACCCATCCGCTTCAACAACGCAGCATCCTTGCAAGAAGTGATATCAACGCGTTGTAGGGCCATCTAATGTCCAGCGAGTTAGGTTGTCGTCCTTTTAACAGCTCACGACGTACGATCCGGGACAAAAAACAGAGCAAAAGAAGAAAAGTGGCTCAAAAATAATGAAAATGTTCAAATTTGGGCTCCAAAAACAAGCGCAGCCGAGCATGCTAGCTGCCCCAGACGTAGAGCTCTCAGAGAGCTTTCCAACGGTATGCTGTGCACCGCGTAACTCCTGACGGATCAAAAGTTATGGTCATTAGAGCGACGAAGACCTGGTCACAAGCACCACGCCTTCGGTTTGCGGGCCCAGCCTCTACGCGAACCGAAATTGTCTTGCCCAAGGTACCGTGGGATTCGATAATAAAAATGTGGTGGATAAAGTATCTTGGCAACCCTAACTGGGGCAAAAAAAATTGAAAAGGGAGGTACAACACGAGGACTTCCCAAGGGGTCACCCATCCTTGTACTACTCTCGCCCAAGCACGCTTAACTTCGGAGTTCTGATGGGATCCGGTGCATTAGTGCTGGTATGATTACACCCGTCATGTTGAGGGCACAAATCCTTTATGTGTTGACGGTTCACAATCCCAGCCTAGAGAGATGGCCCATTCAAAAGGCCCAATGGGCTTAATGACAATCCATCCACTTCAACAACGCAGCATCCTCGCAAGACGTGATATTGGCTCATTGTAGGGCCCTCTAATGTCCCGCGAGTTAGGTTGTCGTCCTTTTAACAGCACACGACGTATGATCCAAGACGAAAAAACATAGCAAAACAAGAAAAGTAGGTCAAAAATGATGAAAACGTTCGATTTATGGCTCCAAAAACGGGTGCAGCTGAGCAGGCTTACTACCCCCGTAATAGAGCTCTCGGAGAGCTTTCCAACGTTAGGTTGTGCACCGCGTAACTCCAGGTTGTGCGCCGCGTAACTCCTTATGGATCAATAGTTATGGGCACTTGGGCAACGGAGACCTGGTCACAAGCCACATGCCCTCGGTTTGCGGGCCCAGTCTTTACGTAAAGCGAAGTTGTCTTGCCTGAGGTACCGTGGGATTCTGTAATAGAAATGTGGTGGATGAAGCATCTCGGCAACCCTAACCAGGGCAAAAAAATTTGAAAAGGGGATGCAACACGAGGACTTCCCAGGGGTTCACCCATTCTAGTACTACCTCGCCCAAGCACACTTAACTTCAGAGTCCTATTGGGATCCCGTGCATTAGTGTTGGTATGATCGCACCCGTCTTGTTGAGTGCACAAATCCTTTATGTGCTGACGGTTCACTGTCATAGCCCAGCGAGATGGCCCATTCAAAGAGCCCAATAGGCTTAACGACAACCCATCAACTTCAACAACGCAACATCCTCGCAAGACGTGATATCGATGCGTTTAAGGCCCTCTAATGTCTCGCGAGTTAGGTTGTCATCCTTTTAACAGCTTACTACGTACGATCAGGGATGAAAAAATAGGGCAAAAGATGAAAAGTGGCCAAAAACTGATGAAAATGTTCTATTTTGGGATCCAAAAATGAGCGCAGTCGAGCAAGCTTGCTGCCCTTATCGTAGAGCTCTCGGAGAGCTTTCCAACTGTATGATGTGCGCCGCGTAACTCCTTATGGATCAAAAGTTATGGGCATCGGAGCGACGGAGACTTGGTTACAAGTACCATGCCCACGGTTTGTTGGCCCAGCCTCTACGTGAAGTGAAGTTGTCTTGCCCAAGATGCTGTGGGATTCGGTAATATAAATGTGGTGGATAAAGTATCTTGGCAACCTTAACCGGGGCAAAAAAATTTGAAAAAGGGGGTGCAACACGAGGACTTCCCAGGGGGTCACCCATCCTAGTACTACTCTCGCCCAAGCACGCTTAACTTCAGAGTTCTGATAGGATCCGGTGCATTAGTGCGGGTATGATCGCACCCGTCATGTTGAGGGCACAAATCCTTTATGTGTTGATGGTTCATAGACCCATCCCAGAGAGATAGCCCATTCAAAAGGCCCAAAGAGCTTAACGACAACCTATCCACTTCAACAATGCAGCATCCTCGCAAGACGTGATATCGACGCGTTGTAGTGCCCTCTAATGTCCAGCAAGTTAGGTTGTCGTCCTTTTAACAGCTCACAACGTACGATCCGGGACGGAAAAACAAAGCAATAGAAGAAAAATGGCCCGAAACTGATGAAAACGTTTAATTGTGGGCTCCAAAAATAGGCGCAGCTGAGCAACCTAGCTGCCCCCGTCGTAGAGGTCTAAGAGAACTTTTCAACGGTATACTGTGCACCGGGTAACTCCTTACGGATGAATAGTTATGGGCACCAGAGCGACAGAGACCTGGTTACATGTCCCATGCCTTCGGTTTACGAGCCTAGCCACTACGTGAATCGAAGTTGTCTTGCCCAAGGTGCTGTGGGATTCGATAATAGAAATGTGGTGGATAAAGTATCTTAGTAACCCTAACCGGGGCAAAGAAAATTGAAATGGGGGGTACAACACGAGGACATCCCAAGGGGTCACCCATCCTAGTACTACTCTCACCCAAGCACGCTTAACTTCGTAGTTCTGATGGGAACCAGTGCATTAGTGCTGGTATGATTGGACTCATCATGTTGAGGGCACAAATCCTTTATGTGTTGACGGTTCGCAGATCCAGCCCAAAGAGATGGCCCATTCAAAAGGCCCAATAGGCTTAACAATTACCCATCTGCTTCAACAACGTAGCATCCTCGCAAGACATGATATCGTCGCGTTGTAGGGTCGTCTAATGTCCCACGAGTTAGGTTGTCATCCTTTTAACAGCTCACGATGTACGATCCGGGATGGAAAAATAGAGCAAAAGAAGAAAAGTTGCCTCGACACTAATGAAAATGTTTGATTTTGGGCTCCGAAAGCTGGCGCAGCCGACCAGGCTTAATGCCCCTGTCGTAGAGCTCTCAGAGAGGTTTTCAACGATATACTGTGCGCCGCGTAACTCCTTACGGATCAAAAGTTATGGGCACCAAAGTGACGGATACCTGGTCACAAGCCCCACGCCCTCAGTTTGCGGGCCCTGCCTCTACGTGAAACGAAGTTGTCTTGCGCAACGTGCCATGGGATTCAGTAATAGAAATGTGGTGGATAAAGTATCGTGGCAACCCTAACAGGGGCAAAAAAAATTGAAAAAAGGGGTGCAACACGAGGACTTTCGAGAGGTTCACCATCCTAGTACTACTCTCGCCCAAGCACGCTTAACTTCGGAGTTCTGATAGGATCAGGTGCATTAGTGCTAGTATGATCACACCCGTCATGTTGAGGGCACAAATCCTTTATGTGTCGACGGTTCACAATCTCAGCCCAGAGAGATGGCCCATTCAAAAGGCCCAATGGGCTTAACAACAACCCATCTGCTTCAACAATGCAGCATCCTCGTAAGACGTGATATCGACGCGTTATAGGCCCTTTAATATCCCGCGAGTTGGGTTGTCATCCTTTTAACAGCTCACGACGTACGATCCGGGACCCAAAAACAGAGGAAAAAAAGAAAAGTGGCCCGCAACTGATGAAAATGTACGATTTTGGGCACCGAAAATAGGCGCTGCAGTGCAGGCTTGCTGCCCTCATCGTAGAGCTCTCGGTGAGCTTTCCAACGGTATGCTGTGCGTCACGTAACTCCTTACGAATCAAAAGTTATGGGCACCGGAGCGACGAAAACTTAGTCACAAGCCCCACACCCTCAGTTTGCGGGCCCAACCTCTATGTGAAGCGAAGTTGTCTTGCCCAAGGTGCCGTAGGATTCGGTAATAGAAATGTGGTTGATAAAGTATCTTGGCAACCCTAACCGGGGCAAAAAAAATTGAAAAGGGGGGTGCAACGCGAGGACTTGCCAGGGGGTCACCCTTCCTAGTACTACTCTCGCCCAAGCACGCTTAACTTCAGAGTTCTGATGGGATCCGGTGCATTAGTGCCGGTATGATCGCACCCGTCATGTTGAGGACACAAATCCTTTATGTGTTGACGGTTCGTAGATCCAGCCCTGAGAGATGGCCCATTCAAAAGGTCCAATAGGCTTAACAATAACCCATCTGCTTCAACAACGTAGCATCCTCGCAAGACATGATATCGTCGAGTTGTAGGGTCGTCTAATGTCCCACGAGTTAGGTTGTCATCCTTTTAACAGCTCACGATGTACGATCCGGGATGGAAAAATAGAGCAAAAGAAGAAAAGTTGCCTCGACACTAATGAAAATGTTCAATTTTGGGCTCCGAAAGCTGGCGCAGCTGACCAGGCTTAATGCCCCTGTCGTAGAGCTCTCAGAGAGGTTTTCAACGATATACTGTGCGCCGCGTAACTCCTTACGGATCAAAAGTTATGGGCACCAAAGTGACGGATACTTGGTCACAAGCCCCACGCCCTCAGTTTGCGGGCCCTGCCTCTACGTGAAACGAAGTTGTCTTGCGCAACGTAACATGGGATTCAGTAATAGAAATGTGGTGGATAAAGTATCGTGGCAACCCTAACAGGGGTAAAAAAAATTGAAAAAAGGGGTGCAACACGAGGACTTCCGAGAGGTTCACCCATCCTAGTACTACTCTCGACCAAGCACGCTTAACTTCGGAGTTTTGATAGGATCCGGTGAATTAGTGCTAGTATGATCACACCCGTCATGTTGAGGGCACAAATCCTTTATGTGTCGACGGTTCACAATCTCAGCCCAGAGAGATGGCCCATTCAAAAGGCCCAATGGGCTTAACAACAACCCATCCGCTTCAACAATGCAGCATCCTCGTAAGACGTGATATCGACACGTTATAGGCCCTTTAATATCCCGCGAGTTGGGTTGTCGTCCTTTTAACAGCTCACGACGTACGATCCGGGACCCAAAAACAGAGGAAAAAAAGAAAAGTGGCCCACAACTAATGAAAATGTATGATTTTGGGCACCGAAAATAGGCGTTGCAGCGCAGGCTTGTTGCCCTCATTGTAGAGCTCTCGGTGAGCTTTCCAACGGTATGCTGTGCGTCACGTAACTCCTTACGAATCAAAAGTTATGGGCACCGGAGCGACGAAAACCTAGTCACAAGCCCCACGCCCTCGGTTTGCAGTCCCAGCCTCTATGTGAAGCGAAGTTGTCTTGCCCAAGGTGCCGTAGGATTCCGTAATAGAAATGTGGTTGATAAAGTATCTTGGCAACCCTAACCGGGGCAAAAAAAATTGAAAAGGGGGGTGCAACGCGAGGACTTGCCAGGGGGTCACCCTTCCTAGTACTACTCTCGCCCAAGCACACTTAACTTCAGAGTTCTGATGGGATCCTGTGCATTAGTTCCGGTATGATCGCACCCGTCATGTTGAGGACACAAATCCTTTATGTGTTGATGGTTCAGCATCCCAGCCCAGAGAGATGGCCCATTCAAAAGGCCCAATGGGTTTATTGACAGCCTATCTGGTTCAACAGTGTAGCATCCTCACAAGACATGATATCGACGCATTGTAGGGCCCTCTAGGTCCCGCGAGTTAGTTTGTCGTCCTTCTAACAGCTCACGACGTACGATCCGGGATAGAAAAAAAGAGCAAATGAAGAAAAATAGCCCAAAACTGATGAAAATGTACGATTTTGGGCACCGAAAACAAGTGTTGCCTAGCAGGCTTTCTACCCCTCTCGTAGAGCTCTCGGAGAGCTTCCCAACCATATGTTGTACGCCGCGTAACTCCTTATGTATCAAAAGTTATAGGCACCGGAGCGACGGAGACCTGGTCACATGCCCCACGCCCTTAGTTTGCGGGCCCAGCCTCTACGTGAAGCGAAGTTGTCTTGCCCAAGGTGCCGTGGGATTCGGTAATGGAAATGTGGCAGATAAACCATCTTGGCAACCCTAACCGAGGCAAAAAAAATTGAAAAGTGGGGTGCAACTCGAGGACTTCCCAAGGGTTCACCCATCCTAGTACAACTCTCGCCCAAGCACGCTTAACTTTAGAGTTCTGAAGGGATCCGGTGCATTAGTGCTAGTATGATCGCACCCGTCATGTTGCGCGCACAAATCCTTTATGTGTCGACGGTTCACAGTCCCAGCCTAGAGAGATGGCCCATTCAAAAAGCCCAATGGGCTTAACGACAACCCATCCAATTCAACAATGCAGTATCCTCGTAAGACGTAATATTGACGGGTTGTAGGCCTTTTAATATCCCGCAAGTTAGGTTGTCGTCCTATTAACAGCTCATGACGTACGATTCGGGATGGAAAAACAGAGTAAAAGATGAAAAATGGGCTGAAAGTGATGAAAATGTACAATTTTGGGCACCAAAAACAGGCGCTGCAAAGCAGGCTTGCTACCCCCATCGTGGAGCTCTCGGAGAGCTTTCCAATGGTATGCTGTGGTCCGCGTAACTCCTTACGAATAAAAAGTTATAGGCACCGGAGCGACGGAGACCGGGGCAAAAAAAATTGAAAATGGTGGTGCAACATGAGGACTTGCTAGGGGGTTACCATCCTAGTACTACTCTAGCCCAAGCACGCTTAACCTCGGAGTTTTGATGGGATTTGGTGCATTAGTGCTAGTATGATCGCACCGGTTATGTTGAGGGCACAAATCCTTTATATGTTGACGGTTCACCATCCCAGCCCAGAGAGATGGCCCATTCGAAAGGCTGAATGGGTTTAACGACAACCCATCCAGTTCAACAACGCAGCATCCTCGCAAGACATGATATCGATGCGTTGTAGGGCCCTCTAGGTCTCGAGAGTTAGTTTGTCGTCCTTCTAACAATTCACTACGTACGATCCAGGACCGAAAAACAGAGCAAAAGAAGAAAACTAGCCCGAAACTAATGAAAACGTTCGATTTTGGGCCCTAAAAATGGGCGCAGCTGAGCAGGACTTGTAGCCGCCATCGTAGAGCTCTCGTAGAGCTTTCCAACGGTATGTTGTGCATCGCGTAACACCCTACGGATCAAAAGTTCTGGGCACCGGAGCGACAAAGACTTGGTCACAAGCCCCACGCCTTCTATTTGCAGGCCCAGCCACTACGTGAAGCAAAGTTCTATTGCCCAAGGTGCCATGGGATTCGGTAATAGAAATGTAATACGAGGCAAAAAAAATTGAAAATAGGGGTGTAATACGAGGACTTCCCAGGGGTTCACCCATCCTAGTACTACTCTCGCCCAAGCACGCTTAACTTCAGAGTTCTGATAGGATCCGGTGCATTAGTGCTGGTATGATTGCACCCATCATGTTGGGGACACAAATCCCTGATGTGTTGACGGTTCATAGTCGCAACCCAGAGAGATGGCCCAATCAAAAGGCCCAATGGGCTTAATGACAACCTATCTGCTTCAACAACTTAGCATGCTCGTAAGACGTCATATCGACGCATTGTAGGGCCCTCTAATGTCCCGTGAGTTAGGTTGTCATCTTTTTAACAACTCACGACGTACGATCCGGGATGAAAAAACAGAGCAAAAGAAGAAAAGTGGCCCAAAACTGATGGAAACGTTAGATTTTGGACACTAATAACAGGCGCAGTAGAGTAGGCTTGCTGCCCCCATCGTAAAGCTCTTGGAGAGCTTTCCAACGGTATGCTGTGTGCTGCGTAACTCCTTACGGATCAAAACTTATTGGCACCGGAGCGACGGTGACCAGGTCGCAAGCCTCACGCCCTCGGTTTGTGGGCCCTACCTCTACGTGAAGCGAAGTTGTCTTGCCCAAGGTGCCGTGGGATTCAGTAATAGAAATATGGAGGATAAAGTATCTTGGCAACCCTAACCGAAGCAAAGAAAATTGAAAAGGGGGTGCAACACGAGGACTTCTTAGGGGGTCACCTATCGTAGTACTACTCTCGTCCAAGCACGCTTAACTTCGGAGTTCTGATGGGATCCGGTGCATTTGTGCTAGTATTATCGCACCAAACATGTTGAGGGCACAAATCCTTTATGTGTTGACGGTTCGTAGTTCCAGCATAGAGAGATGGCCCATTAAAAAGGCCCAATGGGCTTAATGATAACCCATCCACTTCAACAACGCAGCATCCTCGCATGACGTGATATCGTCACGTTGTAGGGCCGTCTAATGTACTGTGAGTTAGGTTGTCGTCCTTTTAACATCTCACGATGTATGATCCGGGATCGAAAAATAGAGCAAAAGAAGAAAAGTGGCCCCAAATTGATGAAAACGTTTGATTTTGGGCTTCGAAAATAGGGCAAGCCGAGCAGGCTTAGTGCCTCTGTCGTAGAGGTCTCGGAGAGGTTTCCAACGATATGCTGTGCGCCGCGTAACTCCTTACAGATCAAAAGTTATGGACACCGGAGTGACGGAGACCAGGTCACAAGCCCCACGCCCTCGGTTTGCGGGCCCAGCCGCTACGTGAAGTGAAGTTGTCTTGCCCAAGGTGCCGTGGGATTTAGTAATATAAATGTGGTGGATAAAGTATCGTGGCAACCCTAATCGGGGCAAAAAAAAATTGAAATAGGGGTTGCAACGCGAGGACTTCCCAGGGGTTCACCCATCCTAGTACTACTCATGCCTAAGCACGCTTAACTTCAGAGTTCTGATGGGATCCGGTGCATTAGTGCTAGTATGATCGCACCCGTCATGTTGAGGGCACAAATCCTTTATGTGTTGACGGTTCACAGTCCCAGCCCAGAGAGATGGCCCATTGAAAAGGCCTAATAGGCTTAACGACAACACATCCGCTTCAACAACGCATCATCCTCGTAAGATGTGATATTGACACGTTGTAGGACCTTATAATATCCTGCGAATTAGGTTGTCATCCTTTTAACAGCTCACGATGTACGATCCGGGATGGAAAAATAAAGCAAAAGAAGAAAAGTGGCCCCCGGCACTGATGAAAATGTTCAATTTTGGGCTCCGAAAATAGGCGCAGCCGAGTAGGCTTAATGCCCTTGTCGTAGAGCTCTTGGAGAGGTTTCCAACGGTATGCTGTGCGCCGCATAACTCCTTACGGATCAAACGTTATGGGCAACGGAGCGACGGAGACCTGGTCACATGCCCCACGCCCTCGGTTTGAGGGCCCAGCCTCTATGTGAAGCGAAGTTGTCTTGCCCAAGGTACCGTGGGATTCGATAATAGAAATGTGGTGGATAAAGTATCTTGGCAACCCTAACTGGGGCAAAGAAAATTGAAAAGGGGGATACAACACGGGGACTTCCCAAGGGGTCACCCATCCTAGTACTACTCTTGCCCAAGCAAGTTTAACTTCGGAGTTCTTATGGGATCCGGTGCATTAGTGCTGGTATGATCGCACCTATCATGTTGAGGGCACAAATCCTTTATGTCTTGACGGTTCGCAGTTCCAGCCCAGAGAGATGGCCCATTCAAAAGGCCCAATGTGCTTAACGACAACCCATCTGCTTCAACAACGCAGCATCATCGCAAGACGCGAAATCGTCGCGTTGTAGGGCCATCTAATGTCCCGCGAGTTAGGTTGTCGTCCTTTTAACAGCTCACGATGTAGGATCCGGGATGGAAAAATAGAGCAAAAAGAGAAAAGTGGCCCCCGGCACTGATGAAAATGTTCAATTTCGGGCTCCGAAATCAGGCGCAGCCGAGCAGGCTTAATGCCCCTATCGTAGAGCTCTCGGAGAGGTTTCCAACGGTATGCTGTGCACTGCGTAAATCCTTACGGATCAAAACTTATGGGCACCAAAGGGACGGATACCTGGTCACAAGCCCCACACCCTCAGTTTGCGGGCCCTGCCCCTACGTGAACCGAAGTTGTCTTGCCGAAGGTGCCGTGGGATTCAGTAATAGAAATGTGGTGGATAAAGTATCGTGGCAACCTTAATTGGGGCAAAAAAAATTGAAAAGGGAGGTGCAACATGAGGACTTTTCCCAGGGGTTCACCCATCCTAGTACTACTCTCGCCCAAGCACGCTTAACTTCGGAGTTCTGATGGAATCCGGTGCATTAGTGCTAGTATGATCGCACCCGTCATGTTGAGAGCACAAATCCTTTTTGTGTCGACGGTTCACAGTCTCAGCCTAGAGAGATGGCCCATTCAAAAGGCCCAATGGACTTAACGACAACCCATCCGCTTCAACAATGTAGCATCCTCGTAAGACGTGATATTGACGCGTTGTAGGCCCTTTAATATCCGGCTAGTTAGGTTGTTGTCCTTTGAACATCTCACGACGTATGATCCAGGACCCAAAAACATAGCAAAAGATGAAAAATGGCCCACAACTATTGAAAATGTACGATTTTGGGCATCGAAAACAGGCGCTGCATAGCAGGCTTGCTGCCCCTATCGTAGAGCTCTCGAAGAGCTTTCCAATTGTATACTGTGTGCCGCGTAACTCCTTACGGATTAAAAGTTTTGGGCACCGGAGCGACAAAGACCTGGTCACAAGCCCCACGCCCTCGGTTTGCGGGCCCAGCCTCTACATGAGGCGAAGTTGTCTTGCCCAAGGTGCCGTGGGATTCGGTAATAGAAACGTGGTTGATAAAGTATCTTGGCAACCCTAACCAAGGCAAAAAAAATTGAAAAGGGGGGTGCAACACGAGGACTTGCCAGGGGGTCACCCATCCTAGTACTACTCCCGCCCAAGCACGCTTAACTTCGGAGTTCTGATGGGATCCAGTGCATTAGTGCCGGTATGATCGCACCCGTCATGTTGAGGGCATAAATCCTTTATGTGTTGACTGTTCACAGTCCCAGCCTAGAGAGATGGCCTATTCAAAAGGCCCAATGGGTTTAACGACAACCCATTCGGTTCAACAACGCAGCATCCTCACAAGACATGATATCGACGCATTGTAGGCCCTCTATGTCCCACGAGTTAGTTTTTCGTTCTTCTAACAGCTCACACCGTACGATCCGGGACTGAAAAACAGAGCAAAAGAAGAAAAATGGCCCAAAACTGATGAAAATGTATGATTTTGGTCAACGAAAAGAAGTGCTTCCTTGCATTCTTTCTTCCCTTGTCGGAGAGCTTCCCAACGGTCTGTTGTGCTCTGCGTAACTCCCTACGGATCAAAAGTTATGGGCACCGGAGCGACAAAGACCTGGTCACATGCCCCACGCCCTAGGTTTCCGGGCCCAACCTCTACGTGAAGCGAAGTTGTCTTTCCCAAGGTGCCGTGGGATTTGGTAATAGAAATATGGCGGATAAACCATCTTGGCAACCCTAACCGAGGCAAAAAAAATTGAAAATGGGGGTGCAACACGAGGACTTCCCAGGGGTTCACCCATCCTAGTACTACTCTCGCCCAAGCACGCTTAACTTTGGAGTTCTGATGGGATCTGGTGCATTAGTGCTAGTATGATCGCGCCCGTCATGTTGAGGGCACAAATCCTTTATGTGTCGACGGTTCACAGTCCCAGCCTAGAGAGATGGCCCATTCAAAAGGCCCAATGGGCTTAACGACAACCCATCCACTTCAACAACGCAGCATCCTCATAAGACGTGATATCGACACATTGTAGGCCCTTTAATATCCCGCGAGTTAGGTTTTCGTCCTTTTAACAGCTCACGACGTACGATCCGGGAAAGAAAAACAGAGCAAAAGAAGAAAAGTGATCCAAAAATGATGAAAATGTACATTTTTGGGCACCAAAAACAGGCGCTGCAAAGCAGACTTGCTGCCCCCATCGTAGAGCTCTCGGAGAGCTTTCCAACGGTATGTTGTGCGCCGCGTAACTCCTTACGGATCAAAAGTTATGGGCACCGGAGGGACGGAGACCTGGTCACAAGCCCCACGCCCTCGGTTTACGGGCCCAGCCTCTACGTGAATCGAAGTTGTCTTGCCCAAGGTGCCGTGGTATTCGGTAATAAAAATGTGGTTGATAAAGTATCTTGGCAACCCTAACCGGGGCAAAAAAAATTGAAAAGGGGGGTGCAACATAAGGACTTGCCAGGGGGTCACCCATCCTAGTAATATTCTCGCCCAAGCACGCTTAACTTCGGAGTTCTGGTGGGATTCGGTGCATTTGTACTGGTATAATCGTACCCGTTATGTTGAGGGCACAAATCCTTTATGTGTTGACGGTTCACCGTCCCAGCCCAGAGAGATGGCCTATTCAAAAGGCCGAATGGGCTTAACGACAACTGTGAGGCCCAACCCCGAATAACGTGTGTTACCTTGATTTGCTTGCCATAGACCCCTAATTATATGACCGACCTTAGATTACGTGTCCTGTCTTGGTTTTCGTGCATACCTCGTCATACGTGCCTTGACCTAGAATAGTGTGCCCTAATCCCCGACTCACGTGCGGTACCTAGAAATACGTGCCCTGACCTCGATGTACATGCGTTACCTCGTTTCGTGTGCCCTAATCTTGAACTGCGTACCTTAACCTAGGTTTAAGAGTCGTATCTCAATTTGCGTGCATTACATTGAATTGCGTGCCTTGCATTGGTTTACGTGCATTCATCTAGGATTGCATGCATTAATCTTGAAGTTCGTGTCTTACCTCGTAGTTCGTGTCTACCTCGTGATTCGTGCCCTGTATTGATTTATGTGTGTGTCTCGTAGTGCGTGCCCTAGACTTAAGAAAGCGTGCCCGCACGCTAATCAATAAAGAATCCTACACAAAGTACTAGACTATAAAATAATCCTACAAACACCACTAACTATTATTATAATCCTAATTCAAATCTCTACAAAATCCACTAACACCTAAATATTATATTTTAAACTCACTACAAGACAAAATCTCACAAACCTCTAAACATATCCTATATTCTATTCTACCTAAAATCCCTAAATACCCAACATTCTCTTACACACGTGTTAAAACAATTCAAAAGATGACACAAATCTGAATTTTTGACACAAAGCACTAGACTATAAAATAATCCTACAAAAACCACTAACTATTATTATAATCCTAATTCAAATCTCTACAAAATCCACTAACAACTAAATATTATATTTTAAACTCACTACAAGACAAAATCTCACAAACCTCTAAACATATTCTATATTCTATTCTACCTAAAATCCCTAAATACCCAACATTCTCTTACACACATGTTAAAACAATTCAAAAGATGACACAAATCTGAATTTTTGCATGACCAAGGCCAACATATGCATCAACTTTTGCAAAAGCCTCATTTTTCTCTCATTTCTCTCACTTTCCTCACATTTTCTCTCTCTCTCCCTCTCACTCTCTCTCTCCATTTCGGTTTTGGCTGAGTTCTCTCCACCTCTTAGCTCATCTTCATCATCCTATGGTGCATCAAGACAAACCACAAGCAAAGAAACTCACCCAAGCAAGCTAGGATGCAAGAAACACACATGCAAGCATTTTGAGTCACCATTTTCGGCCTTGGTGAGTTTTTAAGCTTCCATTTCTTTTCTTCTTGTTCTAACCTCATGCATGTGCTAAGAGATTGATCACTAAGCTAGGAAAAATAGAGAAAAGCCAGTTGGAATCTCGGCTAAGCAAGAAGAAGAAGAGATTTGAGCTTCAACAAGGTTTTGAGCATTTTTTGGGTTGATTGCAAAGGTGAGGGTTAAAACCTTTTGAAAACTCTTCAAAATTTCACATGCATGCTCATAAATGTGTGTATTTGCTTCTGTACTTGAGCTATATGGTCGTTCATAAGCTTAAACAACCATGCATGGCAAGATCTTGGCTTGAAAATGATGCTAGGTGAAGTCGAAATTGTTGACAGCTCTCTGACCAGTCTGTTCGAGGTAAGTTTAGCTAGGCAAATGATGTTGAAAATGCATGAAAATTGGTAGATGACTAGTTTGGACAGTTTTGAACATTTGTCCCAGAAATAGGCCGAAGCTAATTTTGAATCTAAGGTCCTCAAAATGGCGAATCGTTAAAATGTGTCCAAATCTAGAAATCTGGAAAAATGAAGCAGGTTTTGGCAGATGCACTGACCATGTAGAATGAACCATATTTGACTTAGTTAATAATGTCCAAAATGCATGAAAATTGGTGTTCTGCTAGATTTTTCATTTCTGGACAGTTTTGTCAGAAATGGACTAAGGCTGAATCTGACCCTAAGGACCTCAAAAACGTCAATTATCGAAATGTGTGCAAATCTGGACAGTTTTGTGCTATTCCACTGTTTCGGCTATATCTAATGATCCCGAACTCCAATTGATACAAGGTTTGTTTCTGATTTTAGTTAACTTATTAAGATTTAATTTGACATCTTATTCACTGGATTTGGAGACTGTTTGATTATCCTATTGATTGTGAGAAAACAGCCTATTGCAGTAAAGGTTTCACTTAGCTACATGCTTGGAAAATTGTTGTAACCTCTCTTGTGGTACTAATTGTGTGGAAATGTGATGTTTGGATGTTGTGTGGACTGTTTTGAGTACTTGAGGATGTTTGAATTGAATGATGCATGACTTGAGAATGATTTTGAGATTGACTTTGAATTGGGTTGAGGCTCAAATTGCATGAATATACACAAAATAGAAACCCTAATGACTAGGTAGTTTTGCTAAGTGTTGATCATTTGTATGTTGTGTGGAAATTATATGCTTAGTGGGCTGCCCGTAAATGTCTTATAACTTCAAATGTGAATTTGATCACCGCATGTTGACAAATGAGCTTTTCTCGCACCCGAACCCACGTAAATGATATTGCATGTTGAATAATCTTATCACGTGGACTTCGAAATGGGTTATATGGCTTGAGTCGCATGTGTTACATGGCTGCCCGTTTAATGTTCATATGACTCTATATGCCTTCAAGTGAAATTACTTGTCTTATCGTGCCTCGTTTGATTACTTGATAACATGTGATCTTAAAATTGCTCGGAGGCAACCTACTTTGTTGTCCTCCTAATGTGAATTGTTAAAAGATATTCAATGGTTTATTTTAACATGATTACTTGGCTGCCCGTTAAAGTTTTATTGCTTTCAAATGGATATATGAAATGATTATATGTTCTTACAATGCCTTATATGCCAATATGTCAAAATGTGATCATATACTTGCTCGGAGGCAACCTACTTTGTTGACCTCCTAATGTGAAATGTTAAATGACATAAATGGGCATTGTATACAAGGTTGCAACCTTTCATTGTGGAATGGTAGCGTTTCACGAACGCCGGGCGGCATAGGGCTTGCCGGTGCTCCTGTGACTACCATGGTCTAATTCCCTCTCTCGCTTGGCATTCCACCCTCGGAGAGTTGGGTCGTAGGTTTCGGGGTACATCCGAAGTACACCCAATAGGGAGCGATAAGTGGATTGTTGAAGTCGGCCGCACCAAATGAATCGAAATTGATATTGAGAGCAAATGCTCACCGTATCCTTTTTACTATGTGTATAAGTACTCTCGCTTGGTTCCTAGAGAACCTCGGGGAGGAAAGACTTGTATTTCTATTCCCTTACTTTGTATCCGTTACTCGATTTGTTTCTTATAATTGCGTACCTTATTATTTGTAATACGTGACATGTTCTCAAAAAGAGTTTTCATAAATTGAATCGGAAAATGAGTTTCAAAACGTATTTCTCGTTCCCCCTCGCTGAGTTCATAATGACTCACCCTCTTTTATCATCTCAGGTGAAGAAGATCAAGAACAGGTACCCAAGGACGATGTGCCTAACGATGATTCCTTGGAGTGATTGCCTGTCCCTACGTGCTTTTGTGCTTTGCCTGAAAGTGGTTGCTATATGGATGTTGCGTTTGATTGCAAACTATTCATTTTATTGATGTAAATGACCCCGTTGTAATTTGGGTCTAATTCTGGGATTGTACTATGTATAACCGGATGAACTTTTATTTGGTTGTTTGCTTTTGTTTTCTTAATTAGTAGTTATCGTAGGCATTCAAACCACTAGATGAACAATCAACTAAGTTAATTCTATCTAATTTCACTTAGGTGCTCATTTGCAAAATAAAGGATAATAGGTACTTGCATGATAGGAAATTGACAAATAAACAGGACAGGGTTATCATGTTAGGCTTATTAACCAAACGAGACTTTCAAGATAAACTAGTAGGCAAATCGGTTGGTGACA
Organism: Ehretia macrophylla; assembly: GCA_037974665.1. Taxonomy (NCBI): domain Eukaryota; kingdom Viridiplantae; phylum Streptophyta; class Magnoliopsida; order Boraginales; family Ehretiaceae; genus Ehretia; species Ehretia macrophylla. Next base: position 33,235,289 of record CM075777.1, read on the forward strand.
AATAGGAGTCCTTAATGGAATTGGATTAATGATTGGAATAATTGAGGTGTTTAGAGAATTAGGTCAAACCAAAGAGCCCAATTATAGCCGTTATACTGCCAGTTTATCGAAAATTTTAGAGTTTAGGCCAAAACATTAAGTGTTAAATCTTCATGAACGGTTAAGTACGAGACATGACTTGAATGTTTAGATCACACCCTAGTCTAACCTTTATAGGCCGGGTTGGGGCGTGACAACAACCCATCCGATTCAACAACGCAGCATCCTCACAAGACATGATATCGACACGTTGTAGGGCCCTCTAGGTCTTGCAAGTTAGTTTGCCGTCCTTCTAACAGCTCACGACGTACGATCTGGGATAGAAAAACAAACCAAAAGAAGAAAAGTGGCCCGAAATAGATGAAAACGTTTGATTTTTGGCCCTAAAAATGGGTGCGGCCAAGCAGGGCTTGCTGGCCCCGTCGTAGAGCTCTTAGAGAGCTTTCTAATGGTATGTTGTGCGTCGCGTAACTCCCTACGGATCAAAAGTTATGGGCACCGGAGCGATGGAGACCTGGTCATAAGCCCCAAGCCCTCTATTTGCAGGCCCAGCCTCTACGTGAAGTGAAGTTGTATTGCCCAAGGTGCCGTGGGATTCGGTAATAGAAATGTGGTGGATAAACCATCTTGGCAACCCTAACCGAGGCAAAAAAAAATTGAAAAGGGGGGTGCAACACGAGGACTTCCCAGGGGTTCACCTATCCTAGTACTACTCTCGCTCAAGCACGCTTAACTTCGGAGTTCTGATGGGATTCGGTGCTTTACTGCTAGTATGATTGTACCCGTCATGTTGCGGGCACAAATCCTTTGTATGTCGACCGTTCACAGTCCCAGCCCAAAGAGATGGCCAATTCAAAAGGCCCAATGGGTTTAACGACAACCCATCCGCTTCAACAACACAGCATCCTCGCAAGACGTGATATTGACGCATTTCAGGGCCCTCTAATGTCCTGCAATTTAGGTTGTCCTCCTTTTAACAACTCATGACGTACGATCCGGGATGAAAAAACAGAGCAGAAGAAGAAAAGTGACCCGAAATAGATGAAAATGTTCGATTTTGGACTTCAAAAATTAGCGCAATCGAGCAAGATTGCTGCCCTTGCCGAAGAGCTCATGGAGAGCTTTCCAACGGTATGCTGTGCGCCGCATAACTCCTTACGGATCAAAAGTTATGGGCACCGGAGCGACGAAGACCTGGTCACAAGCCCTACGCCCTCGGTATACGGGCCCAACCTCTACGCGAAGCAAAGTTTTCTTGCCCAAGGTGCCCTGGGATTCGGTAATAGAAATGTAGTGGAAAAAGTATCTTGGCAACCCTAACCGAGGCAACAAAAATTGAAAAGGGGGGGGCAACCCGAGGACTTCCCGGGGGGTCACCCATCCTAGTACTACTCGCGCCCAAGCACACTTAACTTCTGAGTTCTGATGGGATCCGGTGCATTAGTATTGGTATGATCGCACCCATCAGGTTGAGGGCCTAAATCCTTTATGTGTTGATGGTTCACAGTCCCAACCGAGAGAGTTGGCCCATTCAAAAGGCCCAATCGGCTTAACGACAACCCATCCACTTCAACAACGCAGCATCCTCACAAGACGTGATATCGACGCCTTTTAGGGCCCTCTAATGTCCCGGGAGTTAGGTTGTCGTCCTTTTAGAAACTCAGGATGTACGATCTAGGATGAAAAAACAGAGCAAAAGAAGAAATGTGGTCCGAAACAGATGAAAACATTCGATTTTGGCCTCCGAAAATAAGCGCAACCTAGCAGGATTGCTGCCCCCGTTGTAGAGCTCTTGGAGAGCTTTCCAACGGTATGTTGTGCGTCGCGTAACTCGTTACAGATCAAAAGTTATGGGCACCGGAGTGACAGAGACCTGGTCACGAGCCTCACGCCCTCGGTTTGTGGGCCCAGCCTCTACGTGAAGTGAAGTTGTCTTGCCCAATGTGCTGTGGGATTCGTAATAGAAATGTGGTGGAAAAAGTATCTTGACAACCCTAACCCGGGCAAAAAAAATTGAAAAGGGGGGTGCAACACAAGGACTTCCCTAGGGGTCACCCATCCTAGTACTAGTCGCGCCCAAGCATGCTTAACTTCTGAGTTTTGATGGGATCTGATGCATTAGTAATTGTATGATCGCACCTATCATGTTGAGGGCACAAATCCTTTTTGTGTTGATGGTTCACAGGCCCAGCCTAGAGAGATTGCCCATTCAAAAGGCCAAATGGGCTTAACGATAACCCATCCGCTTCAACAATGCAGCATCCCCGCAAGACGTGATATCGTCAAGTTGTAGGGCCCTCTAATATCCCGTGAGTTAGGTTGTCGTCTTTTTAACAACTCACGATGTACAATCTGGGATGGAAAAATAGAGCAAAAGAAGAAAAGTTGCCCGAAAATGTTGAAAACAATCGATTTTGGTCTCCAAAAACGGGCGCAGCCGAGCAAACTAGTTGCCCCCATCACAGTCCTCTCAGAGAGCTTTCCAACGGTATGTTGTGCACCGCGTAACTCCTTACGAATCAAAAGTTATGGGCACCGGCGCGACGAAGACTTGGTCACAAGCCCCACACCCTTGGTTTGCCGGCCCAGCTTCTACGTGAAGCGAAGTTGTCTTTCCCAAGGTGCCGTGGGATTTGGAAATAGAAATGTGGTGGATTAAGTATCTTGGCAACCCCAACTGGAGCAAATAAAATTGAAAAGGGGGAGGAGGGAGGTGCAACACGAGGACTTCCAGGGGGTCACCCATCCTATTACTACTCTCGTCCAAGCACGATTAACTTTGGAGTTCTGATGGGATCCGGTACATTAGTACTGGTATGATCGCACTCGTCATGTTGAGGGCACAAATCCTTTAAGTGTTGACGGTTCGTAGTTACAGCCCAGAGAGATGGCCAATTCAAAAGGCCCAATGGGCTTAACGACAACCCATCCGCTTCAACAACGCAGCATCCTCGCAAGACGTGATATAGTCGCACTGTAGGGCCCTCTAATGTCCCGCGAGTTAGGTTGTCGTTCTTTTAATAGCTCACGATGTACGATCCGGGACAGAAAAATAGAGCAAAAGAAGAAAAGTGGCCCAAAACTGATGATAACGTTCAATTTTGGGCTCCGAAAATAAGCGCAGCCAAGTAGGATTATTGCACTTGTCATAGAGTTCTCGGAGAGCCTTCCAACGGTATGTTGCGCGCCGCGTAACTCCTTACGGATCAAAATTATGGGCACTGGGTGACGGAGACCTGGTCACAAGCCCTATGCCCTCTGTTTGCGGGCCCAGCCTCTATGTGAAGTGAAGTTGCCATGCCCAAGGTGTCGTGGGATTCAGTAATAGAAATATGGTGGATAAAGTATCTTGGCAACCTGAACTGGGACAAAAACAATTGAAAAGGGGGGTGCAACACGAGGACTTCCCAAGGGGTCACCCATCCTAATACTACTCTCGCCCAAGCACGCTTAACTTCGGAGTTCTGATGGGAACCGATGCATTAGTACTGGTATGATCACACCCGTCATGTTGAGGGCAGAAATCCTTCATGTATTGATGGTTCACCATCCCAGCCCAGAGAGATGGCCCATTCAAAAGGCCCAATGGGCTTAACGACAACCCATCCGCTTCAACTATGCAGTATCCTTGTAAGACGTGATATCGACACGTTGTAGGGCCCAGTAATATCCCGCGAGTTAGGTTGTCATCCTTTTAGCAGCTCACGACGAATGATCCGGGACGAAAAAACAAAGCAAAAAAAGAAAAGTGGCCCGAAACTGATGAAATCGTAAGATTTTGGGCTCCGAAAATAGGCGCTGCAAAGCAGGCTTGATGCCCCTACCGTAGAGCTCTCGGAGTGCTTTCCAACGTTATGTTGTGCGCCGCGTAACCCCTTACGGATTAAAAGTTATAGGCACCAGAACGACGGAGACCTGGTCACAAGTCCCACGCCCTCAGTTTGCGGGCCAAGCCTCTATGTGAATCGAAGTTTTCTTGCCCAAGGTGCCGTAGAATTCGGTAATAGAAATATGGCTGATAAAGTATCTTGGCAACCCTAACTGGGGCAAAAAAAATTGAAAAGGGGGGTGCAACACGGGGACTTCCCAGGGGGTCACGCATCCTTGTACTACTCTGGCCCAAGCACGCTTAACTTCGGAGTTCTAATGGGATCCAGTGCATTAGTGCTGCTACGATCGCACCCATCATGTTGAGGGCACAAATCCGTTTTGTGTTGATGGTTCACAGTCCCAGCCTAGAGAGATGGCCCATTCAAAAGGCCCAATGGGATTAACGACAACCCATCCGCTTTAACAACGTAGCATCCTCCCAAGACGTTATATCGACGCATTGTAGAGGCCTTCTAAGTCCTGCGAGTTAGGTTGTCGTCCTTCTAACAGCTCACGACGTACGATCCAGGATGAAAAAATAGAGCAAAAGAAGAAATGTGGCCCAAAACTGATGAAAACATTTGATTTTGGGCTCCAAAAATGGGTGCAGCTGAGCAGACTTGATACGACCATCGTAGAGCTCTCGGAGAGCTTTCCAACGGTATGCTGTGCATCGCGTAACTCCTTGCGGATCAAAAGTTATGGGCACCGGCGCGACGGAGACCTAGTCACAAGCCCCACGCCCTCAGTTTGCGGGCCCAGCCTCTACGTGAAATGAAGATGTCTAGCCCAAGGTACCGTGGAATTCAGTAATAGAAAAGTGTGGATAAATTATCTTGGCAACCCTAACAAGGGCAAAAAAAATTGAAAAGAGGGGTGCAACACGAGGACTTCCCAAGAGGTCACCCATCCTAGTACTACTCTTGCCCAAGCACACTTAACTTCAGAGTTCTGATGGGATCCTGTACATTACTGCTGGTATGATTGCACCCATTATGTTGAGGGCACAAATCCCTTATGTGTTGACGGTTCACAGTCCCAGCCCAAAGAGATGGCCCATTCAAAAGGCCCAATGGGCTTAACGACAACCCATCTACTTCAACAACGCAGCATCCTTGCAAGACGTGATATCGAGTCCTCTAATGTCCCGCGAGTTAGGTTGTCGTTCTTTTAACAGCTCACGACGTACGATATGGGATGAAAAAATAGAGTAAAAGAAGAAAAGTGCCCCGAAACTGATGAAAACATTCAATTTTGGGCTCCAATAACAGGCTCAATGAAGCAGGCAAATAGCCCCCATCGTAGAGCTCTCGGAGAGCTTTCCAATGGTATGTTGTGCGGCGGGTAACTCCTTACGGATCAAAAGTTATGGGCACCGGAGCGACAGAGACCTGGTCACAAGCCCCACGCCCTAGGTTTGCGGGCCCAGCCTCTACGTGATGCGAAGCTGTCTTGCCCAAGGTGCCGTGGGATTGGGTAATAGAAATGTGGTGGATAAAACATCTTGGCAACCCTAACCGAGGCAAAAAAAAATTGAAAATGAGGGTACAACACGAGGACTTCCCACGGGGTCACCCATCCTAGTACTACTCTCGTCCAAGCACACTTAACTTCGGAGTTCTGATAGGATCCGATGCATTAGTTCTGGTATGATCGTACCCGACATGTTGAGGGCACAAATCCTTTATGTGTTGACGGTTCACAGTCCCAGCCTTGAGAGATGGCCATTCAAAAGGCCCAATGGGCTTAACGACAACCCATCCACTTCAACAATGCAGCATCGTCACAAGACGTGATATCGATGCATTGTAGGTCCCTCTAATAACCTACGAGTAAGGTTGTCGTCCTTTTAACAGCTCACGACGTACGATCCGAGATGAAAAAACAAGCAAAAGAAGAAAAGTGGCCCAAAATTAATGAAAACATTCGATTTTGGGCTACGAAAATAGGCGCAGCAAAGTAGGCTTAATGCCCATGTCGTAGAGCTCTTGGAGAGCTTTCCAACGGCATGCTGTGCGCCATGTAACTCCTTACGGAACAAAAGTTATGGGCACTCGAGCAACAAAAACTTGGTCACAAGCCCCACGCCCTCGTTTTGCGGGCCCAGCCTCTATGTGAAGCGAAGTTGTTTTGCCCAAGGTGTCGTGGGATTCCGTAATAGAAATGTGGTGGATAAAGTATCTTGGCAACCCTAACCGGGGCAAAAAAATTGAAAAGTGGGGTGCAACACGAGGACTTGCCAGGGGGTCACCCATCCTAGTAACATTCCCGCCCAAGCACGCTTAACTTCGGAGTTCTGGTGGGATTCGGTGCATTTGTACTGGTATAATCGTACCCGTTATGTTGAGGGCACAAAACCTTTATATGTTGACGGTTCACCGTCCCAGCCCAGAGAGATGGCCCATTCAAAAGGCCGAATGGGTTTAACGACAACCCATCTGATTCAACAACGTAGCATTCTCACAAGACAAGATATCGACACGTTGTAGGGCCCTCTAGGTCTCGCAAGTTAGTTTGTCGTCCTTCTAACAGCTCACGACGTACGATCCGGGACAGAAAAACAGAGCAAAAGAAGAAAAGTGGCCCAAAATTGATGAAAACATATGATTTTGGGCTCTGAAAACTACCGTAGCCAAGCAGGCTTGCTACCTCCGTCGTAGAGCTATCAGAGAGCTTTCCAACGGTATGCTGTGCACCGCGTAACTCCTTACAGATGAAAAGTTATGGGCACTGGAGCGACGGAGACCTGGTCACAAGCACCACGCCCTCGGTTTGCGGGCCCAGCCTCTACGTGAAGTGAAGTCATCTTGCCCAAGGTGTCGTGGGATTCAGTAATGGAAATGTGGTAGATCAAGCATCTTGGAAACCCTAACCGGGTCAAAAAAAATAGAAGATGGGGGTGCAACACGAGGACTTCCCAGGGGGTCACCCATCCTAGTACTACTCTCCCCCAAGCACGCTTAACTTCGGAGTTCTGATGGGATTCGGTGCATTAGTGCTGTTATAATTGCACCGGTCGTGTTGAGGGCACAAATCCTTTTTGTGTTGACGGTTCACAGTCCCAGCCTAGAGAGATGGCCCATTCAAAAGGCCCAATGGGCTTAATGACAACCCATCTGGTGCAACAACGTAGCATCCTCGTAAGACGTGATATCGAAGCATTGTAGGGCCCTATAATATCCCATGAGTTAGGCTATCATCCTTTTAACAGCTCACGACGTACGATCCGGGATGGAAAAACAGAGCAAAAGAAGAAAAGTAGCCCGAAACTGATGAAAACGTATGATTTTGGGCTCTGAAAACAGGTGCAGCTGAGCAGGCTTACTGCCACCGTCATAGAGCTATCGGAGAGCTTTCCAACGGTATGTTGTGCACCGCGTAACTCCTTACGGATCAAAAGGTAGGGGCACTGCAGCGACGGAGACCTGGTCACAAGCCCCACGCCCTTGGTTTGCTGGCCTAGCCTCTACGTGAAGCGAAGTTGTCTTGCCCAAGGTGCCGTGGGATTCAGTAATAGAATTGTGGCGGATAAAGTATCTTGGCAACCGTAACCGGGGCCAAAAAATTGAAAAAAGGGGTGTAACACGAGGACTTCCCAGGGGGTCACCCATCCAAGTACCACTCTCGGCCAAGCAATCTTAACTTCGGAGTTCTGATGGGATCTGGTGCATTAGTGCTAGTATGATCCTACCCGTCATGTTGAGGGCACAAATCCTTTATGCGTTGACGGTTCACTGTCCCAGCCTAGGGAGATGGTCCATTCAAATGGCCTAATGGGTTTAACGACAACCCATCCGCTTCAAGAACGCAGCATCCTCGTAAGATGTGATATCGACGCGTTGTAGGCCCCTGTAATATCCCGCGAGTTAGGTTGTCGTCCTTTTAACAGCTCACGACGTACAATCCGGGACTGAAAAATAGAGCAAAAGAATAAAAGTGGCTTGAAACTGAAGAAAACATATGATTTTGGGCTCCAAAATCTGGCGTAGCCAAGCAGGCTTGCTGCCCCTGTCGTAGAGCTCTCGAAGAGGTTTCCTATAGTATGTTGTGCACAGCGTAACTCATTACGGATTAAAAGTTATGGGCACCAGAGCGACGGAGACCTGGTCACAAGCCCCACGCCCTCGGTTTGCGGGCCCAGCCTCTACGTGAAGCGAAGTCGTCTTGCCCAAGGTTCCGTGGGATTCGGTAATAGGAATGTGGTGGATCAAGTATCTTGCCAACCCTAACAGGGCCAAAAATATTGAAAAAGGGGGTGCAACACGAGGACTTCTCAGGGGGTCACCCATCCTACAACTACTCTCGCCCAAGCACGCTAAACTTCGGAGTTCTGATGGGATCCGGTGCATTAGTGCTGTTATGATCACGCCCGTCATGTTGAGGGCACAAATCCTTTATGTGTTGACGGTTCACAGTCCCAACCCAGAGAGATGGCCCATTCAAAAGGCGCAATAGACTTAACGACAACCCATCCACTTCAACAACGCAGCATCTTCGCAAGACGTGATATCGACGCATTGTAAGGCCTTCTAATGTCCGGCGAGTTAGGTTGTCGTCTTTTTAACAGCTCACGACGTACGATTCGGGACGGAAAAACAGAGCAAAAGAAGAAAAATGGACCAAAACTGATAAAAACGTTTGAATTTGGGCTCCAAAAATGGGCACAACTGAGTAGGCTTGCTGCCCACGTCGTAGAGCTCTCGGAGAGATTTCCAACGGTATGCTGTGTGTCGTTTAACTCCTTACGGATTAAATGTTATTGGCACCGGAGCGACGAAGACCTAGTCACAAGCCCCACGCCCTCGGTTTGCAGGCCCAGCCTCTATGTGAAGCGAAGTCTTGCCCAAGGTGCCGTGGGAATCGGACCGGTCATGTTGACGGCACAAATCCTTTATGTGTTGATGGTTCACAATCCCAGCCCAGAGAGATGGCCCATTCAAAAGGCCCAATGGGTTTAACGAAAACCTATCCACTTCAACAATGCAGCATCCTCGCAAGATGTGATATCGACGCGTTGTAGGGCCCTCTAATGTCCCGCAAGTTACGTTGTCGTCCTTTTAGCGGCTCATGACATACGATCCGGGACAGAAAAACAGAGCAAATGAAGAAAAGTGGCCTGAAACAGATGAAAACGTTCGATTTTTGGCTCCAAAAACAGGCACAGCCGAGCAGACTTGCTGCTTTCGTCGTAGAGCTCTCGGAGAGCTTTCCAATGATATGTTGTGCACCGCGTAACTCCTTACGGCTCAAAAGTTATGGGCACCGAAGCGACGAAGACATGGTCACAAGCACTACGCCCTAAGTTTGCGGGCCCAGCCTCTACGTGAAGCGAAGGTATCTTGCCCAAGGGCCACTGCGATTCGGTAATAGAAATGTGGTGGATAAAGCATCTTGGCAACACTAACCGGGGAAAAAAAAAATTTAAAAAGGGGGTGCAACACGAGGACTTCCCAAGGGGTCACCTATCCTAGTACTACTCTCGCCCAAGCACGCTTAATTTCGGAGTTCTGATGGGATCCGGTGCATTACTGCTAGTATGATCATGCCAATCATGTTGAGGGCACAAATCCTTTTTGTGTTGACGGTTCACAGTCCCAGCCCAGAGAGATGGCCCATTCAAAAGGCCTAATGGGCTTAACGACAACCTATCCACTTCAACTACGCAGCATCCACGCAAGACGTGATATCGATGCGTTGTAGGGCCCTCTAATGTCCCACAAGTTTGGTTGTCATCCTTTTAACAGCTCACGACGTACGATCTGGGAAGGAAAAATAGAGCTAAAGAAGAAAAGTGGCCCAAAACTGATGAAAACGTACGATTTTGGGCTCCAAAAACTTGCGCAGCTGAGCAGGCTTGTTGCCTCCGTCGTAGAGCTCTCGGAAAGCTTTCCAACGGTTTACTATGCGCCGTGTAACTCCTTACGGATCAAAAGTTATTGGCATCAGTGCGACGGAGACCTGGTCACAAGCCCCACGCCCTAGGTTTACGGGCCCAGCCTCTACGCGAAGCGAAGTTATCTTGCGCAAGATGCCGTGGGATTCGGTAATAGAAATGTGGTGGATAATGCATCTTGGCAACCCTAACCGGGGCAAAAAAAAATTGAAATGGAGGGTGCAACACGAGGACTTCCCAGGGGGTCACCCATCCTAGTACTACTCTCGCCCAAGCATGCTTAACTTCGGAGTTCTGATGGGATCCGATGCATTAGTGCTAGTATGATCCTACCCGTCATGTTGAGGTCACAAATCCTTTAGGTGTTGATGGTTCAAAGTCCCAGCCTAGAGAGATAGCCCATTCAAAAGGCCCAATGAGCTTAATGACAACCTATCCACTTCAACTACGCAGCATCCTCGCAAGACATGATATCGACGCATTGTAGGGCTCTCTAATGTCGCGCGAATTAGGTTGTCATCCTTTTAACAGCTCACGACGAACGATCAGGGACTGAAAAACAGAGCAAAAGAAGAAATGTGGGCCAAAACTGATGAAAATATTCTATTTTGGAATCCAAAAAATGGGCGCAGCTGAGCAGGCTTGCTACCCCCGTCGTAGAGCTCTCAGAGAGCTTTCCAACGATATGTTGTGCGCCGAGTAACTCCTTACGGATCAAAAGTTTTGGGCACTGGAGCGACGGAGACCTGGTCACAAGCCCCACGCCCTCGGTTTGCCGGCCCAGCCTCTACGTGAAGCCAAGTTGTCTTTCCCAAGTTGCCGTGGGATTCGGTAATAGAAATGTTATGGATAAAGCATTTTGGCAACCCTAATCGGGGCAAAAAAAATTGTAAAGGGGGTGCAACACGAGGACTTCCCAGGGGGTCACCCATCCTAGTACTACTCTCGCCCAAGCATGCTTAACTTTGGAGTTCTGATGGGATCTGGAGCATTAGTGTTGGTATGATCGCAGCCATCTTGTTGAGGGCACAAATCCTTTATGTGTTGACGGTTCGCAGTCGCAACCCAGAGAGATAGCCCATTCAAAACACCCATTGGGATTAACGACAACCCATCCACTTCAGCAACGTAGCAACTTTGCAAGACGTGATATCAACGCACTGTAGTGCCCTCTAATGTCCCGCAAGTTAGGTTATCACCCTTTTTACGGCTCACGACGTACGATCCCGAACGAAAAAATAGAGCAAAAGAAGAAAAATGGCTCGAAACTTATGAAAACGTTCAATTTTGTGCTCTAAAAATGGACGCAGCCTAGCAAGCTTGCTACCCTCGTCATAGAGCTCTCGGAGAGCTTTCCAACGGCATGCCGTGCACCGCGAAACTCCTTTTGGATCAAAAGTTATGGGTACTAGAGCGATAGAGACCTAGTTTGAAGCCCCACGCCCTCGGTTTGCGGGCTCAGCCTCTACGTGAAGCGAAGTTGTCCTGCCCAAGGTGCCGTGGGATTCGGTAATAGAAATGTGGTGGATAAAGAATCTTGGCAATACTAACTAGGGCAAAAAAAATGTTGAAAAGAGGGTGCAACACGAGGACTTCCCAGGGGGTCACCCATCCTAGTACTACTCTTGCCCAAGCATGCTTAAGTTCGGAGTTCTGATGGGATCCGGTGCATTAGTGCTTGTATGATTGTACCCGTCATGTTGAGGGTACAAATCCTTTATGTGTTGACAGTTCACAGTCCCAGCCCAGAGAGATGTCCCATTCAAATTGCCTAAAGGGCTTAACGACAACCAATCCACATCAACAACGCAGCATCCTTACAAGACGTGATATCAATGCGTTGTAGGGCCCTCTAATGTCCCGCGAGTTAGGTTGTCATCCTTTTAATAGCTCACGAATTATGATCCGTGATGGAAAAATAGAGTAAAAGAAGAAAAGGGGCCCGAAACTGATAAAAATGCTCGATTTTGGGATCCAAAATTGGGTGCAGCGACGCAGGCTTGCTACCCCCGTCGTAGAGCTCTCGAAGAGCTTTCCAAAGGTATGTTGTGCGCCGCGTAACTCCTTACGAATCAAAAGTTATGGGCACCGGTGGGACGGAGACCTGGTCACAAGCCCCACGCCTGTCAGTTTGCAGGCCCAGCCTCTACGTGAAGTAAAGTTGTCTTGCCCAAGGTGATGTGGGATTCGGTAATAGAATTGTGGTGGATAAAGCATCTTGGAAACCCTAACAGGGGCAAAAAAATTTGAAAAGTGGGGTGCAACACGAGGACTTCCCAGGGGGTCACCCATCCTACTACTACTTCCGCCTAAGCACGCTTAAGTTCGGAGTTCTTATGGGATCCGATGAACTAGTGCTGGTATGATCGTACCCGTCATGTTGAGGACACAAATCCTTTATGTGTTGACGGTTCATAGTCCCAGCCTAGAGAGATGGCCCATTGAAAAGGCCCAATGGGCTTAACGACAACCCATCCACTTCAACAACGCAGCATCCTCGCAAGACGTGATGTCGACGCACTGTTGGGCCCTCTAATGTCCCGCGAGTTAGGTTGTCATTCTTTTAAGAGCTCACGACGTACGATTCGGGACAGAAAAGCATAGTAAAAGATGAAAAGTGGCCCAAAACTGATTAAAATGTTTGATTTTGGGCTACGAAAATGGGAGCAGTAGCGTAATCTTGTTGCCCCCATCATAGAGCTCTCGGAGAGCTTTCCAACGGTATGCTGGGCACCGCGTAACTCCTTACGGATCAGAAGTTATGGACACCGGAGCGACAGAGACCTAGTCACAAGCCCCACACCCTAGGTTTGCGGGCAAAGCCACTACGTGAAGCGAAGTTGTCTTGCCCAATGTGCTGTGGGATTCGGTAATAGAAATGGGGCGAACAAAGCATCTTGGCAATCCTAACCGGGGCAAAAAAAATTGAAAAGTGGGGTACAACACGAGGACTTCCCAAGGGGTCACCCATCCTAGTACTACTCTCGCCCAAGCACGCTTAACTTCGGGGTTCGGATGGGATCTGGTGCATTAGTGCTGGTATGATCTTACTCGACATTTTGAGGGCACAAATCCTTTAAGTGTTGACGGTTCACAGTCCCAGTCCAGAGAGATGGCCCATTGAAAAGGCCCAATGGGCTCAACGACAACCCATCCGCTTCAACAACGCAGCATCCTCACAAGACGTGATATGAACACATTATAGGGCCCTTTAATGTCCAGCGAGTTAGGTTGTCGTCCTTTTAATAGCTCACGACGTACGATCCGGGATGAAAAAACAGAGCAAAAGATGAAAAGTGTCCCGAAACTGATGAAAACGATCGATTTTGGGATCCAAAAATAGGCGAAGCCGAGCAAGCTTTCTGCCCCCGCGTAGAGCTCTCAGAGAACTTTCCAACTGTATGCTGTGCACCGCGTAACTCCTTACAGATCAAAAGTTATGGGTACCGGAGCGACGGAGACCTGGTCAGAATCCCCACGCCCTAGGTTTGCAGGCCCAGCCTCTACGTGAAGTGAAGTTGTCTTGCCCAAGGTACCGCGGAATTCGGTAATAGAAATGTGGTGGATAAAGCATTTTGGCAACCCTAACCGGGGCAAAAAAAATTGAAATGGGGGGTGCAACACGAGGACTTCCCAGGGGGTGACCCATCCTAGTACTACTCTCACCCCAGCATGCTTAACTTTGGAGTTCTGATGAGATCCGGTGCATTATTGTTGGTATGATCGCACCCGTCATGTTGAGGGCACAAATCCTTTAGGTGTTGACGGTTCACACTCCTAGCCTAGAGAGATGGCCCATTCAAAAGGCCCAATGGGCTTAATGACAACCCTTCTGCTTCAACAACGCAGCATCCTCCCAGGACGTGATATCGACGCGTTGTAGGGTCCTATAGTGTCCCATGAGTTAGGTTATCATCCTTTTAACAGCTAATGACGTACGATCCGGGATGAAAAAATAGAGCAAAAGAAGAAAAGTAGCCCAAAACTGATGAAAATATAAGATTTTGGACTCCAAAAATAGGCACAACTGAGCAGGCTTGTTGCCCCATGTCGTAGAGCTCTCGGAGAGCTTTCCAACGGTATACTATGCACCGTGTAACTCTTTACGGATCAAAAGGTATGTGCACCGGAGTGACAGAGACTTGGTCACAAGCCCTACGCCCTCGGTTTGCTGGCCCAGCCTCTACGTGAAGCGAAGTTGTCTTTCCCAAGGTGCCGTGGGATTCAGTATTAGAAATGTGGTGAATAAAGCATTATTGCAACCCTAATCGGGGCAAAAAAAAATTGAAAATGGGGGGGCAACACGTGGACTTCCCAGGGGGTCACCCATCCTAGTACTACTCTTGCCCAAGCACGCTTAACTTCGGAGTTCTGATGGGATCCGGTGCATTAGTGTTGGTATGATCACACCCGTCATGTTGAGAGCACAAATCCTTTAGGTATTTACGGTTCACAGTCCCAGCCCAGAGAAATGGCCTATTCAAAAGGCCCAATGGGCTTAATGAGAACCATTTTGCTTCAACAATGCAGCATCCTCCCAAGACGTGATATCGACGTATTGTAGGGTCATCTAATGTCCCGCGAGTTAGGTTGTCATCCTTTTAATAGCTCACGACGTACGATCCGGGATGGAAAAATAGAGTAAAAAAAGAAAACTGGCCCGAAACTGATGAAAATATAAGATTTTGAGCTCCGAAAATAGGCGCAGCCGAGTAGGCTTGCTGCCCCATGTCGTAGAGTTCTCGGAGAGCTTTCCATCGGTATGCTGTGCGGCGTGTAACTTCTTACGGATCAAAGGTTATGTGCATCGGAGTGACAAAGACCTGGTCACAAGCCCCACGCCCTCGGTTTGCGGGCCCAACCTCTACGTGAAGCGAAGTTGTCTTTCCCAAGGTGCCGTGGGATTCGGTATTAGAAAGGTGGTGAATAAAGCATTATTGCAACCTTAACTGGGGCAAAAAAAAATTGAAAAGGGGGGTGCAACACGCGGACTTCCCATGGGGTCTCCCATCCAAGTACTACTCTCGCCCAAGCACGCTTAACTTTGGAGTTCTGATGGAATTCGGTGCATTATTACTGGTATGATTGCACCCGTGATGTTGAGGGTACAAATCCTTTATGTGTTGCCGGTTCACAGTCCTAGCCTAGTGAGATGGCCCATTCAAAAGGCCTAACAGGCTTAACGACAACCCATCCACTTCAACAGTGCATCATCCTCGCAAGACGTGATATCGACGCGTTGTAGGGCCCTCTAATGTCCCGCGAGTTAGGTTGTCGTCCTTTTAACAGCTCACGACGTACGATCTGGTACGAAAAAGTAGAGTGAAAGAAGAAACCTGGCTCGAAACTGATGAAAACATACGATTTTGGGCTCCGAAGACAAGTGCAACATAGCAAGCTTGTTTCCCCCGTTGTAGAGCTCTCGGAGAGCTTTCTAACGGTATGCTGTGCGCTACGTAAATCCTTACGGATCAAAAGTTATGGGCACCGGAGCGACGGAGTCCTGGTCACAAGCCTTACGCCCTAGGTTTGCGGGCCCAGCCTCTACGTGAAGCGAAGTTGTCTTGCCCAAGGTGCCGTGGGATTCGGTAATAGAAATATGGTGGATAAAACATCTTGGCAACCCTAACCAGGGCAAAAAAAATTGAAAATGGGGGTGCAACATGAGGACTTCCCAAGGTTCACCTATCCTAGTACTACTCTCGCCCAAGAGCGCTTAACTTCGGAGTTCTGATGGCATCCGGTGCATTAGTGCTGGTATGATCGCACCCGTCATGTTAAGGGCACAAATCCTTTATGTGTTGACGGTTCACAGTCCAGCCCAATGAGATGGCCCATTGAAAAGGCCCAATGGGCTCAACGATAACCCATCCGCTTCAACAAAGCAGCATCCTCGCAAGACGTGATATCAAAACATTGTAGTGCCCTCTAATCTCCTGCAAGTTAGGTTGTCGTCCTTTTAACAGCTCATGACGTACGATCCGGGATGGAAAAATAGAGCAAAAGAAGAAAGTCTCCCAAAATTGATGAAAACGTTCAATTTTGGAATCCAAAAATGGGTGCAGCCGAGCAAGCTTCATGCCCGCGTCGTACAGCTCTTAGAGAACTTTCCAAAGGTATGCTGTGCGCCACGTAACTCCTTACGGATCAAAAGTTATGGGCACCGGAGCGACGGAGACCTGGTCACAAGCCCCACGCCCTAGGCTTGCGGGCCTAGCCTCTACGTGAAGTGAAATTGTCTTGCCCAAGGTGCATTGCGATTCGGTAATAGAAATGTGGTAGATAAAGCATCTTGGCAACCCCAACCGGGGCAAAAAAAATTGAAATGGGGGGTGCAACACGAGTACTTCCCAAGGGGTCACCCATCCTAGTACTACTCTCGCCCAAGCACGATTAACTTCGGAGTTCTGATGGGATCCAGTGCATTATTGCTGGTATGATCACACCCGTCATGTTGAGGGCACAAATCCTTTAGGTGTGGACGATTCACAGTCCCAACCCAGAGAGATGGCCCATTCAAAAGGCCCAATGGGCTCAATGACAACCCATCCGCTTCAACAATGCAGCATCATCACAAGACGTGATATGAACACATTGTAGGGTCCTCTAATGTCCAGCGAGTTAGTTTGTCGTCCTTTTAACAGCTCACGACGTACGATCCGGGACCCAAAAACAGAGCAAAATATGAAAAGTGGCCCGAAACTGATGAAATCGATCGATTTTGGGATCCAAAAATGGGCGAAGCCGAGCAAGCTTTCTGCCCCAGCGTAGAGCTCGCAGAGAACTTTCCAACTGTATGTTGTGCACCATGTAACTCCTTACAGATCAAAAGTTATGGGTATCGCAGCGACGGAGACCTGGTCATAATCCCCACGCCCTAGGTTTGCAGACCCAGCCTCTACGTGAAGTGAAGTTGTCTTGCCCAAGGTTTCGTGGAATTTGGCAATAGAAATATGGTGGATAAAGCATTTTGGCAACCCTAACCGGGGCAAAAAAAATTAAAATGGGGGGTGCAACACGAGGACTTCACAGGGGGTCACCTATCCTATTACTACTCTCGCCCCAGCACGCTTAACTTTGGAGTTCTGATGGGATCCGGTGCATTAGTGTTGGTATGATCGCACCCGTCATGTTGAGGGCACAAATCCTTTAGGTGTTGACGGTTCATAGTCCCAACCCAGAGAGATGGCCCATTCAAAAGGCCCAATGGGCTTAATGACAACCCTTCTGCTTCAACAACGCAGCATCCTCCCAAGACATGATATCGACGCGTTGTAGGGCCCTTTAATGTCCCGGGAATAAGTTTGTCATCCTTTTTACAGCTCACGACGTACGATCCGGGAAGGAAAAATAGAGCAAAAGATGAAAAGTGGCCCGAAACTAATGAAAACATAAGATTTTTGGGTCCAAAAATAGGCGTAGCTGAGCAAACTTGCTGCCCCATGTCGTAGAGCTCTCGGGGAGCTTTCCAACGGTATGCTGTGCGCCGTGTAACTCCTTTTGGATCAAAAGTTATGTGCACCGGAGCGATGGAGACCTGGTCACAAGCCCTACACCCTCGGTTTGCGGGGCCAACCTCTACGTGAAGCGAAGTTGTCTTTCCCAAGGTGCCGTGGGATTCGGTATTAGAAATGTGGTGAATAAAGCATTATTGCAACCCTAACCGGGGTAAAAAAAAATTTGAAAATGGGGGTGCAACTCGAGGACTTCCCAAGGGGTTACTCATCCTAGTACTAGTCTCGCCAAAGCACGCTTAACTTCGGAGATCAGATGGGATCCGGTGCATTAGTGCTGGTATGATCACACCCATCATGTTGAGGGCACAAATCCTTTAGGTGTTGACGGTTCACAGTCCCAACCCAGAGAGATGGCTCATTCAAAAGGCCCAATGGGCTTAATGACAACCCTTCTGCTTCAACAATGCAGTATCCTCGCAAAACGTGATATCGACGCCTTGTAGGGCCCTCTAATGTCCAGCGAGTTAGGTTGTCATCCTTTTAATAGCTCATGATGTACGATCCGGGATGGAAAAATAGAGCAAAAGAAGAAAAATGGCTCGAAACTGATGAAAACATAGGATTTTGGGCTCCAAAAATAGGTACAGCCACGCAGGCTTACTGCCTCTTGTCGTAGAGCTCTCGGAGAGCTTTCCAACGGTATGTTGTGCGCCGCGTAACTCCTTACGGATCAAAAGTTATGGGCACCGGAGCGACGGAGACCTGGTTACAAGCCCCATACCCTCGGTTTGTGGGCCCAACCTCTACGTCAAGCGAAATTGTCTTGCCCAAGGTGCCGTGGGATTTGGTCAAGGTAATGTGGTGGATAAAGCATCTTGGCAACCCTAACCAGGGCAAAAAAAATTTAAAAGGGGGGTACAACTCGAAAACTTCCCAGGGGGTCACCTATCCTAGTACTACTCTCGCCTAAGCACACTTAACTTTAGAGTTCTGATGGGATCCGGTGCATTAGTGCTGGTATGATCGCACCCGTCATGTTGAGGGCACAAATCCTTTAGGTGTTGACGGTTCACAGTCCCAGCCCAGAGAGATAGCCCATTCAAAAGGCCCAATGGGGTTAATGACAGCCCTTCTGCTTCAACAACGCAGTATCCTAGCAAGACGTGATATTGATGCGTTGTAGGGCCCTCTAATGTCCCGTGAGTTAAGCTGTCGTCCTTTTAACAGCTCACAACGTACGATCCGGGATAGAGAAATAGAGCAAAAGAAGAAAAATGGCCCAAAACTGATGAAAACATACAATTTTGGGCTCCAAAAATAGGCGCAGCTGAGCAAGCTTGCTGCCTCCTATCATAGAGCTCTCGGAGAGCTTTCTAACGGTATGCTGTGTGCCGTGTAACTCCTTACGGATCAATAGTTATGGGCACCGGAGCGACAGAGACCTGGTCATAAGCCCCATGCCCTCGGTTTGTGGGCCCAACCTCTATGTGAAGCGAATTTGTCTTGCCTAAGGTGCCGTGGGATTCGGTATTAGAAATGTGGTGAATAAAGCATTATTGCAACCCTAACCGGGGCAAAAAAAATTGAAAAGCGGGGTACAGCACGAGGACTTCCCATGGGGTCACCCATCCTAGTACTACTCTCGCCCAAGCACGCTTAACTCCGGAGTTCTTATGGGATCCGGTGCATTAGTGCTAGTATGATCGTACCCGTCATTTTGAGGGCACGAATCCTTTATGTGTTGCCAGTTCACAGTTGCAGCCCAGAGAGATGGCCAATTCAATTGGCCTACTAGGGTTAACAACGACCCATCCACTTCAACAACGCAGCATCCTCACAAGACGTGATATCGACGCGTTGTAAGGCCCTCTAATGTCCCGCGAGTTAGGTTGTCGTCCTTTTTACAGCTAACGACGTACGATCCGGGATGAAAAAACAGAGTGAAAGAAGTAAAGTGGCCTGAAACTAATGAAAACATATAATTTTGGGCTTCGAAGACAAGTGCAGCATAGCAGGCTTGCTGCCCCCGTGGTAGAGATCTCGGAGAGCTTTCCAACGGTATGCTGTACGCCGCGTAAATCATTACGGATCAAAAGTTATGGGCACCGGAGCGACGGAGTCCTGGTCACAAGCCCTACGCCCTAGGTTTACGGGCCCAGGCTCTACGTGAAGTGAAGTTGTCTTGCCCAAGGTGCCGTGAGATTCGGTAATAGAAATGTGGTGGATAAAGCATCTTGAAAACCCTAACGGGGGCAAAAAAAAATTGAAAAGGGGGGTGCAACACGAGTACTTCCCAAGAGGTCACCCATCCTAGTACTACTCTCGACCAAGCACGCTTAACTTCGGAGTTCTGATGGCATCCAATGCATTAGTGCTGGTATGATCGCACCAGTGATGTTGAGGGCACAAATCCGTTATGTGTTGACGGTTCACAGTCCTAGCCCAGAGAGATGGCCCATTGAAAAGGCCCAATGGGCTCAACAACAACCCATCTGCTTCAACAACGCATCATCCTCACAAGACGTGATATCAACACGTTGTAGGGCCCTCTAATGTCCAGCGAGTTAGGTTGTCGTCCTTTTCACAACTCACGACGTACGATCCGGGATGGAAAAATATAGCAAAAGAAGAAAAGTGGCCCGAAACTGATGAAAACGTTCGATTTTGGGATCCAAAAATGGGTACAGCCGAGCAAGCTTGCTGCCCCCGTCTTAAAGCTCTCAGAGAACTTTCCAACGGTATGCTGTGCACCGCGTAACTCCTTACGGATCAAAAGTTATGGGCACCGGAGCGACAGAGACTTGGTCACAAGCCTAACTCTCTAGGTTTGCGGGCCTAGCCTCTACGTGAAGTGAAGTTGTCTTGCCCAAGGTGCATTGGAATTCGGAAATAGAAATGTGTTGGATAAAGCATCTTGGCAACCCTAACCGGGGCAAAAAAAATTGAAATGGGGGGTGCAACACGAGGACTTACCAAGGGGTCACCCATCCTAGTACTACTCTCGCAGAAGCACGCTTAACTTCGGAGTTCTGATGGGATCCGGTGCATTAGTGCTGGTATGATTGCACCCGTCATGTTGAGGGCACAAATCCTTTATGTGTTGACGGTTCACAGTCCCAGCCCAGAGAGATAGCCCGTTCAGAAGGCCCAATGGGCTTAATGACAATACATCTACTATAACAACGCAGAATCCTCGCAAGACGTGATATCGACGCATTGTAGGTCCCTCTAATGTCCGGTGAGTTAGGTTGTCATCCTTTTAACAGCTCACGACGTACGATCCGGGATGGAAAAATAGAGCAAATGAAGAAAAGTTGCCTAAAACTAATGAAAACATACGATTTTGGGCTCCAAAAATAGGCACAACTGAGTAGGCCTGCTGCCCCCTGTCGTAGAGCTCTCAGAGAGCTTTCCAACGGTATGCTGTGTACTGCGTAACTCCTTATGGATCAAAAGTTATGGGCACCGGAGCGACGGAGACCTGGTCATAAGCCCTACGCCCTCAGTTTGCGGGCCTAACCTCTACGTGAACCGAAGTTGTCTTCCCAAGGTGCAATGGGATTCGATAAAGGTAATGTGGTGGATAAAGCATCTTGGCAACCCTAACCGAGGCAAAAAAAATTTAAAAGGGTGGTACAACACGAGGACTTCTCAAGGGGTTACCCATCCTAGTACTACTCTCGCCCAAGAACGCTTAACTTCGGAGTTCTGATGGGATCCGCTGTATTAGTGCTGGTATGATAGCACCCGTCATGTTGAGGGCTCAAATCCTTTATGTGTTGCTGGTTCACAGTCGCAGCCCAGAGAGATGGCCCATTCAAAGGGCCTTACAATGCGTCGATATCACGTCTTGCGAGGAAGCTACGTTGTTGAAGTGGATGGGTTGTCGTTAATCCCATTGGGCCTTTAATGTCCCGCGAGTTAGGTTGTCGTCCTTTTAACAACTCACGACATACGATCCGGGACAGAAAAACAGAGCAAAAAAAGAAAAGTGGCTTGAAACTAATGAAAACATATGATTTTGGGCTCCGAGAACAAGTGCAGTCGAGCAGGCTTGCTGCCCCCGTGGTAGAGCTATCGGAGAACTTTCCATTGGTATGCTGTGCGCCGCGTAAATCCTTACGGATCAAAAGCTATGGGCACTGGAGCGATGGAGACCTGGTCACAAGCCCCAAGACCTGATCAAAAGTTGTCTTGCCCGAAGTGCCGTGGGATTCGGTAATAGAAATGTGGTGGATAAAGCAACTTGGCAACCCTAATCGGGGCAAAAAAAATTGAAAAGGGGGGTGCAACACGAGGATTTCCCAAGGGGTCACCCATCCTAGTACTACTCTCGCCCAAGCACGCTTAATTTCGGAGCTCTGATGGGATCCGGTGTATTTGTGCTGGTACGATCACACCCATCATGTTGAGGGTACAAATCCTTTATTTGTTGACGGTTCACTGTCCCATCCCAGAGAGATGGCCCATTCAAAAGGCCCAATGGGCTCAATGATAACCCATCCGATTCAACAACACAGCATCCTCGCAAGACATGATATCAACACGTTGTAGGGCCCTCTGATGTCTCACGAGTTAGGTTGTCGTCCTTTCAACAGCTTACGGCTTACGATCCGGGACGGAAAAACAGAGAAAAGAAGAAAACTGGCCCGAAACTGATGAAAACGATCGATTTTGGGATCCAAAAACAGGCACAGCCAAGCAAGCTTGCTGCTCCTGTCGTGGAGCTCTAAGAGAACTTTCCAACGGTATGCTGTGCACCACGTAACTCCTTACGGATCAAAAGTTATGGGCACTGGAGCAACGGAGACCTGGTCACAAGCCCCACGCCCTAGGTTTGAGGGCCCAACCTGTACGTGAAGTGAAGTTGTCTAGCCCAAGGTGCCGTGGGATCCGGTAATAGAAATGTGGTGCATAAAGCATCTTGACAACCCTAACCAGGACAAAAAAATTGAAATAGAGGGTACAATACGAGGACTTCCCAGGGGGTCACCCATCTTAGTACTACTCTCGCCCAAGCACGCTTAACTTCGTAGTTCTGATGGGATCTGGTACATTAGTGCTAGTATGATCGCACCCGTCATGTTGAGGGCACAAATCCTTTATGAGTTGATGGTTCACAGTCCCAGCACAGAGAGATATCCCATTCAAAAGGCCCAATGGGCTTAATGACAACCCATCTGCTTCAACAACGCAGAATCCTCGCAAGACGTGATATCGATGCGTTATAGGGCCTTCTAACGTCCCGCGAGTTAGGTTGTCGTCCTTTTAACAACTCATGACGTACGATCCGGGACGAAAAAATAGAGCAAAAGAAGAAAAGTTGCGAAAACTGATGAAAACATGCAATTTTAGGCTCCAAAAATAGGCGTAGCTGAGCAGGCTTGCTATCTTTTGTCGTAAAGCTCTCAAAGAGCTTTCCAACGGTATGCTGTGCACCGCGTAACTCCTTACGGATCAAAAGTTATGGGCACCGGAGCGACGGAGACTTGGTCACAAGCCCCACACCCTCGGTTTGCAGGCCCAACCTCTACGTTAAGCGAAGATGTCTTGCCCAAGGTGCCGTGGGATACAGTAATTGAAATGTGGTGGATAAAGCATCTTGGCAACCCTAACTGGGGCAAAAAAAAAATTGAAAATGGGGGTGCAACACGAGGACTTCCCAAGGGGTCACCCATCGTAGTACTATTCTCGCCCAAGCACGTTTAACTTCGGAGTTCTGATGGGATTCGGTGCATTAGTACTGGTATGATAGCACCCGTCATGATGAGGGCATAAATCCTTTATGTGTTGCCGGTTCACAATCCCAGCCCAGAGAGATGGCCCATTCAAAAGGCCCAATAAGATTAATGACAACCAATCTACTTCAACAACGCAGCATCCTCGCAAGATGTGATATTGGCGTGTTGTAGGGCCCTCTAATGTCCCACGAGTTAGGTTGTCATCCTTTTAACAGCTCATGACGTACGATCCGGGATGAAAAAACATAGCAAAAGAAGAAAACTGGCCCAAAACTGATGAAAACATTCAATTTTGGGCTACAAAAAAGGCACAGACGAGCAAGCTTGTTGCCCCCGTCGTAGAGCTCTCGGAGTGCTTTCTAACGGTATGCTGTGCGCCGCGTAACTCTATACAGATCAAAAGTTAAGGGCACCGAAGCGACGGAGACCTGGTCACAAGCCCCACGCCCTCGGTTTGCGGGTCCAGCCTCTACATGAAGCGAAGTCATCTTGCCCAAGGTGCCGTGGGATTCGGTAATAGAAATGTGGTGGATAAAGCATCTTGGCAACACTAACCGGGCAAAAAAAAAATTGAAAAGCGGGATGCAACACGTAGACTTCCCAGGGGGTCACCTATCCTTGTACTACTCTCGCCCAAGCACGCTTAACTTCGGAGTTTTGATGGGATCCGGTGCATTAGTGCTGGTCTGATCGCACCTGTCTGGTTGAGGGCACAAATCCTTTATGTGTTGACGGTTCACAGTCCTATCCTAGATAGATGGCCCATTCAAAAGGCCCAATGGGCTTAACGACACCCCGTCCACTTCAACAACGCAGCATCCTCACAAGACGTGATATTGACGCATTGTAGGGCCCTCTAATGTCCCACGAGTAAGGTTGTCGTCATTTTAACAGCTCACGACGTACGATCTGGGACGAAAAAATAGAGCAAAAGAAGAAAATTGGCCCGAAATAGATGAAAACGTTCGATTTTGGGCTCAAAAAATGGGTGCAAGCTTGCTCTATTGCGCCTGTCGTAGAGCTCTCGAAGAGCTTTCCAACGGTATGCTGTGCGCCGCGTAACTCGTTACGGATCAAAAGTTATGGGCACCGGAGCGACGGAGACTTGGTCACAAGCCCCATGCCCTCGTTTTGCAGATCCAGCCTCTACGTGAAGCGAAGTTGTCTTGCCCAAGGTGCTGTGGGATTCGGTAATAGAAATGTGGTGGATAAAGCATCTTGGCAACCCTAACCGGGGCAAAAAAAATTGAAAAGGGGGGTATAACACGAGGACATCCTAAGGGGTCGCCCATCCTTGTACTACTCTAGCCCAAGCATGCTTAATTTCGGAGTACTGATGGGGTCTGGTGCACTAGTGCTCGTATGATCGCACCTGTCATGTTGAGGGCACAAATCCTTTTTGTGCTGACGGTTCACAGTCCCAGGCCAGAGAGATGGCCCATTGAAATAGCCCAATGGGCTTAACGACAACCCATCCGCTTCAACAACACAGCATCCTCACAAGATGTGATATCGACGCGTTGTAGGGCCCTCTAATGTCTCGCGAGATAGGTTGTCGTCCTTTTAATAGCTTACGACGTACGATCCGGGATGGAAAAACAGAGCAAAAGAAGAAAAGTGGCCCGAAACTAATGAAAACGTTCGATTTCAGGCTACAAAAATGGGCGGCGCCAAGTAAGGTTGCTGCCCCCGTCGTAGAGCTATCGGAGAGCTTTCCAACGGTATGTTGTGCACAGCATAACTCCTTGCGGATCAAAAGTAATGGGCACCGGAGCAACGGAGACTTTCTCACAAGCTCATGCTCTCGGTTTGCGGACCTAGGCTCTACGTGAAGCGAAGTTGTCTTGCGCAAGGTGCAGTGGGATTTGGTAATAGAAATGTGGTGGATAAAGCATCTTGGCAACACTAACTAGGGTAAAAAAAATTGAAAAGGGGGGTGCAACACGTGGACTTCCCAAGGGGTCACCCATCCTAGTACTACTATCGCCCAAGCACGCTTTACTTCAGAGTTTTGATAGGATCTGGTGCATTAATGCTGGTATGATTGCACCCGTCATATTGAGGGCATAAATCCTTTATATGTTGACGGTTCACAGTCTCAGCCCAGAGAGATGGCCTATTCAAAATGCCCAATGGGCTTAATGACAACCCGTCCACTTCAACAACGTAACATCCTCGCAAGACGTGATATCGACGAGTTGTAGAGCACCCAAATGTCCCGCGAGTTAGGTTGTCATCCTTTTAACAGATCACGACATACGATCTAGGATGGAAAAATAAAGCAAAAGAAGAAAAGTGGCCTGAAACTGATGAAAACGTTCAATTTTGGGCTCCAAAAATGGGCGCAACTAAGCAGGCTTGCTACCCCTGTCGTAGAGCTCTCGGAGAGCTTTCAAATGGTATGCTGTGCGCCGCGTAACACCTTACGGGTCAAAAGTTATGGGCACCGGAGCGACGGAGACCTGGTCACAAGGCCCACGCCCTAGGTTTGCGGGGCCAACCTCTACGTGAAGCGAAGTTGTCTTGCCCAAGGTGCCCTGGGATTCGGTAATAGAAATGTGGTGGATAAGGCATCTTGGCAACCTTAACCGGGGCAAAAAAAATTGTAAAGAGGGGTGCAACACGAGAACTTCACAGGGGTTCACCCATCTTAGTACTACTCTCGTCCAAGCACGCTTAACTTTGGTGTTCTAATAAGATCCGGTGCATTAGTGCTGGTATGATCGCACCCGTCATGTTGAGGGCACAAATCCTTTATGTGTTGACGGTTCACAGTCCCAGCCCAGAGAGATGGCCCATTCAAAAGGCCCAATGGGCTTAATGACAACCCATCCGCTTCAACAACGCAGTATCCTCGTAAGACGTGATATCGACGCCTTTTAGGGCCCTCTAATGTTCTATGAGTTAGGTTGTCTTCCTTTTAACATCTCACGACGTACGATCCGGGATAGAAAACAGAGCAAAAGAAAAAAAGTCACCCAAAACTGATGAAATCGTAAGATTTTGGGCTCTGAAAATAGGCACAACTGAGCAGGCTTGCTTCCCCTATCGTAGAGCTCTCAGTGAGCTTTCCAACTGTATGCTGTGCGCCGTGTAGCTCCTTACGGATCAAAAGTTATGGGCATCAGAGCGACAGAGACCTTGTCACAAGCCCCACTCCTTCGGTTTGCGGGCCCAGCCTCTACGTGAAGCGAAGTTGTCTTGCCCAAGGTGCTGTGGGATTTGGTAATAGAAATGTGGTGGATAAAGCATCTTGGCAACCCTAACCGGGGCAAAAAAAATTGAAAAAGGGGATGCAACATGAGGACTTCCCAGGGGGTCACCCATCCTAGGACTACTCTCGCCCAAGCACGCTTGACTTTGGAGTTTTGATGGGATCCGGTGCACTAGTGCTAGTATGATCGCACACGTCATGTTTAGGGCACAAATCCTTTATATGTTGATGGTTCGGAGTCCCAGCCCAGAGAGATGGCCTATTCAAAAGGTCCAATGGGCTTAACGACAACCCATCCACTTCAACAACGCAGCATCGTCACAAGACATGATATCGACGCATTGTAGGGCCCTCTAATATCCCGCGAGTTAGGTTGTCATCCTATTAACAACTCACAACGTACGATCCGGGAAGGAAAAACAAAGCAAAAGAAGGAAATTGACCCAAAACTGATGAAAACGTTCAATTTTGGGAACCAAAAATGGGTGCAACTAAGCTATATTATTACCCACATCGTAGTGCTCTCGGAGAGCTTTCAAATGGTATACTGTGCACCACGTAACTCCTTACGAATCAAAAGTTATGGGCACCGGAGCGACGGAGACCTGGTCACAAGCCCCACACCATCGGTTTGCGGGCCCGGCCTCTACGTGAAGCGATGTTGTCTTGCCCAAGGTGCCATGGGATTCGGTAATAGAAATGTGGTGGATAAAGCATATTGGAAACCATAACCGGGGCAAAAAAAATTGAAAAAGGGGGTGCAACACGAGGACTTCCTAGGGGGTCAGCCATCCTAGTACTACTCTCGCCCAAGCACGCATAACTTCGGAGTTCTGATGGTATCCGGTGCATTAGTGCTTGTATGATTGCACCCGTCATGTTGAGGGCACAAATCCTTTATGTCTTGACAGTTCACAGTCCCAGCCCATAGAGATGGCCCATTCAAAAGGGACAATGGGCTTAACGACAACCCATCCACTTCAACAATGCATCATCCTCACAAGACGTGATATCGACGCATTGTAGGGCCCTCTAATGTCCCGCGAGTTAGGTTGTCGTCCTTTTAACAGCTCACGACGTACAATCCAGGATGGAAAAACAGAACAAAAGAAGAAAAGTGGCCCGAAATTGATGAATACGTTCTATTTTGGCCTCCAAAAAGGGGCGTAGACAAGAAAGCCTGCTGCCTCCATCGTAGAGCTCTCAAAGAGCTTTCCAACGGTATGTTGTGCGCCGCGTAACTCCTTACGGATCAAAAGTTATGGGCACCGGAGCGACAGAGACCTGGTCACAAGCCCCACGCTCTCGGTTTACGGGTCCAGGCTCTACGTGAAGCGATGTTGTCTTGCCCAAGGTGCCGTAGGATTCAGTAATAGAAATGTGGTGGATAAAGCATCTGGGCAACCCTAAACGGGGCAAGAAAAATTGAAAAGGGTGGGGCAACACGAGGACTTCCCAGGTGGTCACCCATCCTAGTACTACTCTCGCCCAAGCTCGCTTAACATCGGAGTTCTGATGGGATCCGGTGCACTAGTGTTGGTATGATCGCACCCGTCATGTTGAGGGCACAAATCCATAATGTGTTGACGGTTCACAGTCTCAGCCCAAAGAGATGGCCCATTGAAAAGGCCCAATGGGCTTAACGACAACCCATCCGCTTTAACAACGCAGTATCCTCGCAAGACGTGATATCGACTCGTTGCAGGGCCCTCTAATGTCCGGCGAGTTAGGTTGTCGTCCTTTTAACATCTCACGACATACGATCCTGGACTGTAAAATAGTGCAAAAGAAGAAAAGTGGCCCGAAACTAATGAAAACGTTCGATTTTTGGCTCCGAAAACAAGCGCAGCCGTGCAGGCTTGTTACCCCCGTCATAGAGCTCTCGGAGAGTTTTCCAACGTTATGCTGTACGCCGAGTAACTCCTTACGGATCAAAAGTTATGGGCACCAGAGCGATGGAGACCTGGTCACAAGCCCCACGCCCTCGGTTTGCGGGCCTAGCCTCTACGTGAAGCGAAGTTGTCTTGCCCAGAGTGCCGTGGGATTCAGTAATAGAAATGTGGTGGATAAAGCATCTGGGCAACCCTAACCGGGGCAAAAAAAATGAAAAAAAGGGGTGCAACACGAGGACTTCCCAGGGGGTCACCCATCCTAGTGCTACTCTCGCCCAAGCATGCTTAACTTCGGAGTTCTGATGGGATCCGGTGCATTAGTGTTGGTTTGATAGCACCCATCTTGTTGAGGGCACAAATCCTTTGTGTTGCCGGTTCACAGTCCCATCCCAGAGAGATGGCCCATTCAAAAGGCCCAATGGGCTTAATCACAACCCATCCACTTCAACAACGCACCATCCTCGCAAGACGTGATATCGACCCATAGTAAGGCTCTCTAATGTCCTGCGAGTTAGGTAGTCGTCCTTTTAACAGCTCACGACGTACGATCCGGGATGGAAAAATAGAGCAAAAGAAGAAAAGTGGCTCGAAATTGATGAAAACGTTCGATTTTGGGATCCAAAAATGGGCTTAGCCTTGCAAGATTGCTTTCTCGGTCGTAGAGCTCTCGGAGAGCTTTCCAACGGTATGCTGTGATCCACGTAACTCCTTACAGATCAAAAGTTATGGGCACCAGAGCGACCGAGACCTGGTCAAAAGCCCCACGCCCTCGGTTTGCAGGCCCAGCCTTTACGTGAAGCGAAGTTGTCTTGCCTAAGGTGCCGTGGGATTCGATAATAGAAATGTGGTGGATAAAGTATCTTGTTAACCCTAACCGGGGCAAGAAAAATTGAAAATGGGGGTGCAACACGAGGACTTCCCAGGGGGTCACCCATCCTAGTACTACTCTCACCCAAGCACGCTTAACTTCAGAGTTCTGATGGGATCCGGTGCATTAGTACTTGTATGATTTCACCCGTCATGTTGAGGGCATAAATCCTTTATGTGTTGGCGGTTCACAGTCCCAGCCTAGAGAGATGGCCCATTCAAAAGGCCCAATGGGCTTAACGACAATTCATCTACTTCAACAACGCAGCATCCTCACAATACGTGATATCGACGCATTGTTGGGCCCTCTAATGTCCCGCGATTTAGGTTGTCGTCCTTTTAACAGCTCACGACGTACGATCCGGGATGGAAAAATAGAGTAAAAGAAGAAAAGTGGCCCGAAACTGATGAAAACGTTCAATTTTGGGCTGCAAAAATGGGTGCAGCCGAGCAAGCTTGCTACCCCCGTCGTAGGGCTCTCGGAGAGCTTTCCAACGGTATGCTGTGCATCGCATAACTCCCTACGGATCAAAAGTTATGGGCACCGGAGCGATGGAGACCTGGTCACAAGCCCCACGCCCTAGTTTGCGGGTCTAGCCTCTTCGTGAAGCGAAGTTGTCTTGCCCAAGGTGTCGTGGGATTCGGTAATAGAAATGTGGTGGATAAAGCTTCTTGGCAACCCTAACCGAGGCAGAAAAAATTGAAAAGGGCGGTGAAACACGAGGATTACCCATGGGGTCACCCTAACCCAGAGATATGGCCCATTCAAAAGGCCTAATGGGCTTAACGAAAACCCATCCAATTCAACAACGCTGCATCCTCGCAAGACGTGATATTGTTGCGTAGTAGGGCCTACTAATGTCACGCCCCAACCCGGCCTATAAAGGTTAGACTAGGGTGTGATCTAAACATTCAAGTCACATCTCGTACTTAACCGTTCATGAAGATTTAACACTTAACGTTTGGCCTAAACTCTAAAATTTTTCGGTAAACTGGTAGTATAACGGCTGTAATTGGGCTCTTTGGTTTGGACTAATTCTCTAAACGCCTCAATTATTCCAATCATTAATCCAATTCCATTAAGGACTCCTATTTGTCACCAACCGATTTGCCTACTAGTTTATCTTGAAAGTCTCGTTTGGTTAATAAGCCTAACATGATAACTATGTCCCGTTTATTTGTCAATTTTCTACCATGCAAGTACCTATTATCCTTTAGTTTGCAAATGAGTACCTAAGTGAAATTAGATAGAATTAACTTAGTTGATTGTTCATCTAGTGGTTTGACTGCCTACGATAACTACTAATTAAGAAAACGAAAGCAAACAACCAAATAAAAGTTCGTCCGGTTATAGATAGTACAATCCCAGAATTAGACCCAAATTACAACGGGGTCATTTACATCAATAAACAACTAGCAACATAAAAGAAATAGTCTTCAAGTGGCATAGTTCACAAATAGCCATAATCATGCAAAGCACACAAGACAGGCAATCACTCCAAGGAATCATCATTAGGCACATCGTCCTTGGGTACCTGTTCTTGATCTTCTTCACCTGAGATGATAAAAGAGGGTGAGTCCTTATGAACTCAGCGAGGGGGAACGAGAAATACGTTTTGAAACTCATTTTCCGGTTCAATTTATGAAAACTCTTTTTGAGAACATGTCACGTATTACAAATAATAAGGTACGCAATTATAAGAAACAAATCGAGTAACGGATACAAAGTAAGGGAACATAAATGCCAATCTTTCCTCCCCGAGGTTCTCTAGGAACCAAGCGAGAGTACTTATACACATAGTAAAAAGGATACGGTGAGCATTTGCTCTCAATATCAATTTCGATTCATTTGGTGTGGCCGACTTCAATAATCCACTTATCGCTCCCAATTGGGTGTACTCCTGATGTACCCCGAAACCTACGACCCAACTCTCCGAGGGTGAAATGCGAAGCGAGAGAGGGAATTGGACCATGGTAGTCACGGTAACACCGGCAAGCCCGATGCCGCCCGGCGTGCGTGAAACACTACCATGCCACACTGAAGGTTGCAACCTAGTATGCAATGCACATTTATAACATTTAACATATCACATTAGGAGGGCAACAAAGTAGGTTGCCTCCGAGCAAGTATATGATCACATTTTGACATATTGGCATATAAGGCGTTGTAAGAATATATAATCAATTCATATATCCATTTGAAAGCAATTAAACTTTAACGGGCAGCCAAGTAATCATGTTCAAATAAACCATTGAATATCTTTTAACAATTCACATTAGGAGGACGACAAAGTAGGTTGCCTCCGAGCAATTTTAAGATCACATATTGCCAAGTAAACGAACGAGGCATGCTTGACATGAAATTTTACTTTGTAGAACACATAGAGTCATATGAACATTAAACGGGCAGCCATGTAACACATGCAAGTCAAGCCATATAACTCATTTCAAAGTTCACGTAATCAAGTGATACGAATATTCAACATGCAACAACATTTATGTGGGTTCGGTTGCAAGAAAAGCTTATATGACAACATGCAATGGTCAAAATCACTTTTGAAGTTATAAAACATTTACGGGCAGCCCACTAAGCATATAATTTCCACACAATAACCAAGAATCAACACTTAGCAAAACTACCTAGTCATTAGGGTTTCCATTTCATGCTTAATCGTGTGATTAAAACCCTAAGTCAACTCAAAATCATTCTCAAGTCATGCATCATTCCATTCAAGCATTCTCAAGTACTCAAAACAGTCCACATAACATCCCAACACCACATTTCCACACAATTAGAACCACAAAAGGGGTTACAACAACTTTCCAAGCATGTAGCTAAATGAAACCTTTACTGCAATAGGCTGTTTTCCCACAATCAATAGGATAATCAAACAATCTCCAAATTCAGTGAATAAGATGTCAAATTAAATCTTAAGAAGTTAACTAAAATCAGAAACAACCCTTGCATCAATTGGAGTTCAGAATCATTAGTTATGGCCGAAACAGTGAGGTAGTACAAAACTGTCCAGATTTGCACACTTTTCAGAAATTGACGTTTTTGAGGTTCTTAGGGTCAGTTTTAGCTTTGGTCCATTTCAGACAAAATTTTCCAGAACTGAAAAATATAGCAGCACACCAAATTTCATGCAATTTGGACAACATTTACTAAGTCAAATATGGTTCGTTCCACAAGGTCAGTGCATCTGCCAAAACCTGCTTCATTTCTCCAGATTTCCAGATTTGGTCACATTTTAAAGATTTGCCATTTTGAGGACCTTAGAGTCAAAATTAGCTTCGTCATATTTCTGGGAAAAATGTCCAAAACTGTCCAAACTAGTCACCTACCAATTTTAAAGCATTTTCAACATCATTTGCTTAGCTAAACTTACCTCGAACAGACTGGTCAGAGAGCTGTCATCCATTTCGACTTCACCTAGCATCATTTTCAAGCCAAGATCTTGCCATGCATGGTTGTTTAAGCTTATGAACGACCATATAGCTCAAGTACAGAAGCAAATACACACATTTATGAGCATGCATGTGAAATTTTGAAGAGTTTTCAAAAGGTTTTAACCCTCACCTTTGCAATCAACCCAAAAAATGCTCAAAACCTTGTTGAAGCTCAAATCTCTTCTTCTTCTTGCTTAGCCGAGATTCCAACTAGCTTTTCTCTATTTTTCCTAACTTAGTGATCAATCTCTTAGCACATGCATGAGGTTAGAACAAGAAGAAAAGAAATGGAAGCTTAAAAACTCACCAAGGCCGAAAATGGTGACTCAAAATGCTTGCATGTGTGTTTCTTGCATCCTAGCTTGCTTGGGTGAGTTTCTTTGCTTGTGGTTTGTCTTGATGCACCATAGGATGATGAAGATGAGCTAAGAGGTGGAGAGAACTTAGCCAAAACCCAAATGGAGAGAGAGAGTGAGAGGAAGAGAGAGAAAATGTGAGGAAAGTGAGAGAAATGAGAGAAAAATGAGGCTTTTGCAATTTTTTGAGCATGTGGTCATCCTTGGGCATACAAATTCAGACTTTTTTTGTCTTCAAGATGGAATTTTGAAATGTTAGCATGGGCATAGGTGGTTTGGTCGAAAATGGTGTGAGAATTGAGGTGGTTTGAGCAATTTTTTATGCATTTGTGTCATAGTTTGTCTAAGCATGCATAGTTAATTGTATAATTGTTCAAACCTTGTGCAAAAACCATGGTATGGTCGGCCAAAGCATGTGCCAAATCTGAATTTTTGTCATGTTTTGGATGTTATTTAATTGTGTATTGAAAGTGCAAAAAGAATAAAGAATAAGGAATAAAGAATGTCTAGCTTTTTGTGTTATTTTGTCTTCTAGTGAGTTAAATTAGGATTATAATATTGATTGTGGATTTTGTAGGATTGTTTAATAGTCTAGTGCTCCGTGTAAGATGCTATCTTGATTAGCGTGAAAGCACGCTTTCCTAGGTCTAGGGCACGCACTACGAGGTAGGACACGAACTACGAGATGAATGCACGTTTTTCAAGACTAAGGCACATACTTCAAGATAAGTGCACGGATTCTAATGCTAACACACGCAACCCTAGGTGAATGAACGTAAATCAAAATAAGGCACGTAATTCAATGCAATGCATGTAATTCAAGACGTGACTCTTAAACCTAGGTTAAGGCACGCAGTTCAAGGTTAATGTACACGAAACGAAGAGACACACGCAAATCAAGGTCTCGCACGTAAATTAAGGTCATGGCATGTTTATCTAGGTATCGTACGTATATCGAGGATTAAGGCACACAATTCTAGGTTAAGGCACGTATAACGAGGCATGCACGAAAATCAAGACAGGGCATGTAATCCTAGGTCGGTCATATAATTTTAGGTTTAAGGCGCGCAAATCGAGGTAGGACACGTTATTCGGGGTCGGGCCTCACAACTAATGTCCCGCGAGTTAGGTTGTTGTACTTTTAACAGCTCACGACGTATGATCCGGGTCGAAAAAATAGAGCAAAAGAAGAAAAGTGGCCCAAAATTGATGAAAACATTCGATTTTGGGCTCCAAAAATGGGCACAACAGAGCAAACTTGATGCCCCCGTCGTAGAGCTCTCGAAGAGCTTTCCAACGTTATGTTGTGCACTGCGTAACTCCTTACGGATCAAAAGTTATGGGCACTGGAGTGACGGAGACCTGGTCAAAAGCCCCACGCCCTAGGTTTGCGGGCCCAACCTCTACGTGAAGCGAAGTTGTCCTGCCCAAGGTGCCGTGGGATTCGGTAATAGAAATGTGGTGGATAAAGCATCTTGGCAACCATAATCGAGGCAAAAAAAATTGAAAAGGGGGGTGCAACACGAGGACTTCCCAAGGGGTCACCCATCCTAGTACTACTCTCGCCCAAGCACGCTTAACTTCGGAGTTCTGATTGGATCCGGTGCATTGGTGCTGGTATGATCACACCCATCATGTTGAGGGCACAAATCCCTTATGTGTTGACGGTTAACAGTACCAGCCCAGAGAGATGGCCCATTCAAAAGGCCCAATGGCCTTAACGACAACCCATATGCTTCAACAATGCAGCATCCTTGCAAGACGTGATATCAACACGTTGTAGGGCCCTCTAATGTCCCATGAGTTAGGTTGTCGTCCTTTTAACAGCTCACAACGTACGATCTGGGACGAAACAACAGAGCAAAAGAAGAAAAGTGGATTGAAACTAATGAAAACGATCGATTTGGAGATCCAAAAATGGGCACAACTGAGCAAGCTTGCTACCCCCGTCATAGAGCTCTCAGAGAGTTTTCCAACGGTACGCTGTGCACAGCGTAACTCTTTACGGATCAAAAGTTATGAGTACCAGAGCGACGGAGACCTAGTCACATGCCCCACGCCCTAGGTTAGCGGGCCCAGCCTCTACGTGAAGCGAAATTGTCTTGCCCAAGGTGCCGTGGGATTCAATAATAGAAATGCGGTTGATAAAGCGTCTTTCCAACCCTAACCGGGGCAAAAAAAGATTGAAAAAGGGGGTGCAACACGAGGACTTCCCAGGGGGTCACCTATCTTAGTACTACTATCGTCCAAGCACGCTTAACTTCGGAGTTCTGATAGGATCCGGTGCATTAGTGTTGGTATGATCGCACCCGTCATGTTGCGGGCACAAATCCTTTATGTGTTGACGGTTCACAGTCCTAGCCCAGAGAGATGGCCCATTCTAAAGGCCCAATGGGCTTAACGACAACCCATCCACTTCAACAGTGCAGCATCCTCGCAAGACGTGATATCGACGCGTTGTAGGGCCCTCTAATGTACCGCAAGTTAGGTTGTCGTACTTTTAACAGCTCACGACGTACGATTCGGGTCAAAAACATAGAGCAAAAGAAGAAAAGTGGCCCGAAATTGATGAAAACGTTCAATTTTGGGCTCCAAAAACTGGCGCAGCCGAGCAAACTTGATGCCCTTGTCATAGGGCTCTCGGAGAGCTTTCCAACTGTATGTTGTGCGT
Organism: Ehretia macrophylla; assembly: GCA_037974665.1. Lineage (NCBI taxonomy): Eukaryota > Viridiplantae > Streptophyta > Magnoliopsida > Boraginales > Ehretiaceae > Ehretia > Ehretia macrophylla. The sequence continues at coordinate 33,270,739 of CM075777.1, forward strand.
TGCGTAACTCCTTACGGATCAAAAGTTATGGGCACTAGAGCAACAGAGAACTGGTCACAAGCACCACGCCCTAGGTTTGTGGGCCCAGCCTCTACGTGAAGCGAAGTTGTCTTGCCCAAGGTGCCGTGGGATTCGGTAATAGAAATGTGGTGGATAAAGCATCTTGGCAACCTTAACCGAGGCAAAAAAAATTGAGAAAGGGGGTGCAACACAAGGACTTCCCAGGGGGTCACCCATCTTAGTACTACTATCGCCCAAGCATGCTTAACTTCGGAGTTCTGATGGGATCCGGTGCATTAGTGCTGGTATGATCGCATCTGTCATGTTGAGGGCACAAATCCTTTATGTGTTGATGGTTCACAGTCCCAGCCCAGAGATAAGGACCATTCAAAATGCCCAATGGGCTTAATAACAACCCATCCGCTTCAACGACGCAGCATCCTCGCAAGCTGTGATATCGACGCATTGTAGGGCCCGTTAATGTCCCGCGAGTTAGGTTGTCGTCCTTTTAACAGCTCACGATGTACGATCCGGGACGGAAAAACAAAGCAAAAGAAGAAAACTAGCCTGAAATTGATGAAAACGTAAGATTTAGGGCTCCGAAAATAGGCACAACTGAGCAGGTTTGCTACCCCCGTCGTAGAGCTCCCGGAAAGCTTTCCATTGGTATGTTGTGCGCCGCGTAACTCCTTACGGATCAAAAGTTATGGGCACCGAAGCAACGGAGACCTGGTCACAAGCCCCACGCCCTCAGTTTGCGAGCCCAACCTCTACGTGAAGCGAAGTTGTCTTACCTAAGGTGCCGTGGGATTTGGTAATAGAAATCTGGTGGATAAAGCATCTTGGCAACCCTAACCGGGGCAAAAAAAAATTGAAAATGGGGGTGCAACACGAGGACTTCCCAGGGGGTCACCCATCCTTGTAGTCCTCTTTCCTGAGCACGCTTAACTTTGGAGTTCTGATGGAATCTGGTGCATTAGTGCTAGTATGATCGCACCCATCCTGTTGAGGGCATAAATCTTTTATGTGTTGATGGTTGACAGTCCCAGCCTAGAGAGTTGGCCCATTCAAAAGGCCCAATGTCCTTAACGACAACCCATCCACTTCAACAACGCAGCATCCTCGCAGGACATGATATCGACGCGTTGTAGGGCCCTCGAATGTCCCATGAGTTAGGTTGTCGTACTTTTAACAACTCACGACGTACGATCCAGGACGGGAAAACAGAACAAAAGAAGAAAAGTGGCCCAAAATTGAAGAAAACATTCAATTTTCGGCTCCAGAAACAGGCGCTGCCGAGCAAGATTAATGCCCCCATCATAGAGCCCTCGAAAAGCTTTCCAACGGTATGCTGTGCGACGCGTAACTCCTTACAGATCAAAAGTTATGGGCACTGGAGCGACAAAGACTTGGTCACAAGCCCTACGCCCTCGATTTGCTGGCCCAGCCTCTACATGTAGCAAAGTTGTCTTGCCCAAGGTTCCGTGGGATTCGGTAATAGAAGTGTGGTGGATAAAGCTTCTTGGCAACCCTAACCGGGGCAAAAAAAATTGAAAAGGGGGATACAACACGAGGACTTCCCAGAGGGTCACCCATCCTAGTACTACTCTCGCCCAAGCATACTTAACTTTGGAGTTCTGATGGAATCTGGTGCATTAGTACTGGTATGATCGCACCCGTGAATTTTAGGGCCCAAATCCTTTATGTGTTGACGGTTCACAGTCCTAGCCCAGAGAGATGGCCAATTCAAACGGCCTAATGGGCTTAACGAAAACCCATCTGCTTCAACAATGTAGCATCCTCGCAAGACGTGATATCGACGCGTTGTAGGGACCTCTAATGTCCGGCGAGTTAGGTTGTCGTCCTTTTAACAGCTCACGACGTACGATCCGGGATGAAAAAATAGAGCAAAAGAAGAAAAGTAGCCCGAAACGGATGAAAACGTTCAATTTTGGGATCCAAAATCGGGCGCAGCCAAGAAGGTTTGCTTCCCCCGTCGTAGAGCTCTCGGAGAGCTTTCCAACGGTATGCTGTGCGCCACGTAATTCCTTACGGATCAAAAGTTATGGGCATTGGAGCGACTGAGACCTAGTCACAAGCCCCACGCCCTTGGTTTACGGGTCTGGCCTCTACGTGAAGAAAAGTTGTCTTGCCCAAGGTGCCTTGGGATTCGGTAATAGAAATGTGGTAGATAATGCATCTTGGCAACCCTAACCGGAGCAAAAAAAATTGAAAAGGCGGGTACAACACGAGGACTTCCTAGGGGGTCACCCATCCTAGTACTACTCTCACCAAGCATGCTTAACTTCGGAGTTCTAAGGGGATCCGGTGCATTAGTGCTAGTATGATCGCACCCGTCATGTTGAGGGCACAAATCGTTTATGTGTTGACGGTTGACAATCCCAGCCCAGAGAGATGGCCCATTCAAAAGGCCCAACGGGCTTAACGACAACCCATCCGCTTCAACAACGCAGCATCCTCACTAGACGTTATATCGACGTGTTGTAGGGCCCTCTAATGTCCCACGAGTTAGGTTGTCGTCCTTGTAACAGCTCACGACGTACAATCCGAAACGGAAAAATAGAGCAAAAGAAGAAAAGTAGCCCGAAACTAATGAAAACGTACAATTTTGGGCCCTGAAGACAAGCGCAGCCGAGGAGGCTTGCTGGCCCCATCGTAGAGCTCTCGGATAGCTTTCCAATGGTATGCTGTGGCCGCATAACTCCTTACGGATAAAACGTTATAGGCCCCAGAGCGACAAAGACCTGGTCACAAGCCCCACGCCCTCGGTTTGCAGGCCCAGCCCCTACGTGAAGCGAAGTTGTCTTGCCGAAGGTGCCGTGCGATTCGGTAATAGAAATGTGGTGGATAATGCATCTTGGCAACCATAACTGGGGCAAAAAAAATTGAAAAGGCGGGTGCAACACGAGGACTTCCCAGGTGGTCACCCATCCAAGTACTACACTCGCCCAAGCACAGTTAACTTCGGAGTTCTAATGGGATCCTGTGCATTAGTGCTGGTATGATCGCACCCGTCATGTTGAGGACACAAATCCTTTATGTGTTGACATTTCACAGTCCCAACCCAAAGAGATGGCCCATTCAAAAGGCCCACTGGGCTTAACAATAACCCATCCGCTTTAACAACGTAGTATCCTTGCAAGACATGATATCTATGTGTTGTAGGGCCCTCTAATGCCCCGCGAGTTAGGTTGTCGTCTTTTTAACAGCTCACGGTGTACGATCCGGGACAGAAAAATAGAGCAAAAGAAGAAAAGTGGCCCTAAACTGATGAAAACATACGATTTTGGGCCCTGAAGACAGGTGCAGCCGAGGAGGCTTGTTGCCCCCGTCGTAGAGCTCTCGGATAGCTTTCCAACGGTATGCTGTGCACCGCGTAACTCCTGACGGATAAAAAGTTATGGGCCCCGGAGCGACGGAGACCTGGTCACAAGCCCCACGCCCTAGGTTTGTGAGCCCAGCCTCTACGTGAAGCGAAGTTGTCTTGCCCAAGGTGCCGTGGGATTCGGTAATAGAAATGTGGTGGATAAAGCATCTTGGCAACCATAACTGGGGCAAAAAAAATTGAAAAGGCGCGTGCAACACGAGGACTTCCCAAGTGGTCACCCATCCTAGTACTACACTCACCCAAGAATAGTTAACTTCGGAGTTCTAATGGGATCCGGTGCATTAGTGCTGGTATGATCGCACCCGTCATGTTGAGGGCACAAATCCTTTATGCGTTGACGATTGACAGTCCCAGCCCAAAGAGATGGCCCATTCATAAGGCCCAATGGGCTTAACGACAACCCATCCACTTCAATAACGCAGTATCCTTGCAAGACGTGATATCGATGCGTTGTAAGGCCCTCTAATGGCCCACGAGTTAGGTTGTCATCTTTTTAACAGCTCACGATGTACGATCCGAGACAGAAAAATAGAACAAAAGTAGAAAAACGGCCTGAAACTGATGAAAACGTACGATTTTGATCTCTAAAAATAGGCGCAGCCAAGCAGGCTTGTTCCCCCTTCGTAGAGCTCTCCGAGAGCATTCCAACTATATGCTATGCGCCGCGTAACTCCTTACGGATCAAAAGTTATGATCACCGGAACAATGGAGACATGGTCACAAGCCCCACGCCCTAGGTTTGCGGGCCCAACCTCTACGTGAAGCGAAGTTGTCTTGCCTATGGTGTCGTGGGATTCGGTAATAAAAATGTGGTGGATAAAGCATCTAGGCAACCCTAACCGGGGCAAAAAAAATTGAAAAGGGGGTTGCAACACGAGGACTTCCCAGGGGGTCACCTATCCTAGTACTACTCTCGCCCAAGCACGTTTAACTTTGGAGTTCTGATGGGATCCGGTGCATTAGTACTAGTATGATCGCATCCGTCATGTTGAGGGAACAAATCATTTATATGGTGACGGTTCATAGTCCCAGCCCAGAGAGATGGCCCATTCAAAAGGCCCAATGGGCTTAACGATAACCCATCCACTTCAACAATGCAGCATCCTCGTATGACATGATATTGGCGTGTTGTAGGGCCCTGTAATATCCCACAAGTTAGGTTGTCATCCTTTTAACAGCTCACGATGTACGATTTGGGACCAAAAAGAAAGCAAAAGAAGAAAAGTGGCCCGAAATAGATGAAAACGTTCGATTTTAGCCTCCGAAAACAGGCGCTGTAGAGCAGGCTTGTTGCCCCCGTCGTAGAGCTCTTGGAGAGCTTTCCAAACGTATGCTGTGCGCCGCGTAACTTCTTACAGATCAAAAGTTTTAGGCACCGGAGCGACGGAGACCTTGTCAAAAGCCCCACGCCCTCGGTTTGTGGGCCCAACCTTTACGTGAAGCTAAGTTGTCTTGCCCATGGTGCCGTGGGATTCGGTAATAGAAATGTGGTGGATAAAGTATCTTGGCAACCCTAACCGGGGCAAAAAAAATTGAAGAGGGGGGTACAACAAGAGGACTTCCCAGGGGGTCACCCATCCTAGTACTACTCTCGCCCAAGCACGCTTAACTTCTGAGTTTTGATGGGATCCGGTGCATTAGTGTTTGTATGATCGCACATATCATGTTGAGGGAACAAATCCTTTATGTGTTGACGGCTCACAGTCCCAACCCAGAGAGATGGCCCATTCAAAGGGCCCAATGGGCTTAACGATAACCCATCTGCTTCAACAATGCAACATCCTCGTAAGACATGATATCGATGTGTTGTAGGGCCTTGTAATGTCCCGCAAGTTAGGTTGTCATCCTTTTAACAGCTCACGACGTACGATCTGGGACGAAAAACAGAGCAAAAGAAGAAAAGTGGCCTTAAACTTATGAAAATGTTCAATTTTGGGCTCCGAAAATAGGCCAACCGAGCAGGCTTGCTACCCCAGTCGTAGAGCTCTCAGAGAACTTTCCAACGGTATGCTGTGCGCCGCGTAACTCCTTACGGATCAAAAGTTATGGGCACCGGAGCGACGGAGACTTGGTCACAAGCCCTACGCCCTTAGTTTGCGGGCCCAGCCTCTATGTGAAGCGAAGTTGTCTTGCCCATGGTGCCGTGGGATTCGGTAATAGAATTATGGTGGATAAAGTATCTTGGCAACCCTAACAAGGGCAAAAAAAATTGAAATGGGGGGTGCAACAAGAGGACTTCCTAGGGGGTCACCCATCCTAGTACTACTCTTGCCCAAGCACGTTTAACTTCTGAGTTCTGATGGGATCCGGTGCATTAGTGTTGGTATGATCACACCCGTCATGTTGAGGGCATAAATCCTTTACGTGTTGGCGGTTCATAGTCCCAGCCCAGAGAGATGGCCCATTCAAAAGGCCCAATAGGCTTAACGACAACCTATCCGCTTCAACAATATAACATCCTCATAAGACGTTATATCGACGTGTTGTAGGGCCCTGTAATGTCCCGCGAGTTAGGTTGTCGTCCTTTTAACAGCTCACGACGTACGATCCGGGATGGAAAAACAGAGTAAAAGATGAAAAGTAGCCCGAAATAGATGAAAATGTTCGATTTTGGGCTCTGAAAATAGGGGCAGCTGAGCAAGGTTACTGCCCCCGTCGTAGAGCTCTCGGAGAGCTTTCCAACGGTATGCTGTGTGCCTCGTAACTCCTTACGGATCAAAAGTTATGGGCACCGGAGCGACGGAGACCTAGTCACAAGCACCACGCTGTCGGTTTGCAGGCCTAGCCTCTACGTGAAGCGAAGTTGTCTTGCCCGAGGTACTGTGGGATTCGGTAATAGAAATGTGGTGGATAAAGCATCTTGGCAACCATAACTGGGGCAAAAAAAAATTGAAAAGGGGGGTACAACACAAGGACTTCCCAAGGGGTCACCCATCCTAGTACTACTCTCGCCCAAGCAGGCTTAACTTCGGAGTTCTGCTGGGATCCGATGCATTAGTGCTAGTGTGATCGCACCCATCATGTTGAGGGCACAAATCCTTTGTGTTGACAGTTCACAGTCCCAGCCCAGAGAGATGGCCCATTCAAAAGGCCCAATGGGCTTAACGACAACCCAACCACTTCAACAACGCAGCATCCTCGCAAGACGTGATATCGACGCATTGTAGGGCTGTCACGCCCCAACCCAACCTATGGATGTTAGACTAGGATGTGATCTAAACATTTATATCATTTCCCGTACTTAATCGTTCATTAAGTTTTAACACTTAACGTTAGCCTAGAACTCCAAAAATTCTCTGGAAAACTGGCAGCATAACGGTTGTAATTGGCTCCTTAGTTTGATCTAATTTCCTAAACGCCTCAAAACTTTCAATCTCAAATTCGATTCCAACTAAAAGTTATCTCAAAGTTTCGTTTGATTAACAACCTAGCATGATAACTATGTCTCGTTTGTTTGTCAATCCCTGTTACAAATGTACTTGTTGATCTTAGCTTACCAATGAGTACCTGCTTAAGATTGGATAGATTCATTTTAATTAACTCTTACCTAGTACTTCATAAGCCTACAGTAGTTACCAATCAAAGTAGCAAAACGAGCAAATAGGGCGTCTGTCTAGTTAATATCGGTACAAATTAAAATTAGACCCCAAATTACAACGGGGGTCATTTACAATAACGACAACAAGTAACATAAGAAATAGTCTTCAAAGCAACATATCGTTCACAAAATAGCCATAGTCAAGTAAGGCACATAGGGCAGGCAATCACTCCAAAGAGTCATCGATAGGCACGTTATTCTCAGGTACCTGTTCCTGATATTCTTCACCTGAGATGATAAAAGAGGGTGAGTCCTTATAAACTCAGCGAGGGGAACGAGAAATACATTTTGAAACTCTTTTTTCAGTTCAACTTATGAAAACCCTTTCTGCAAGCATGACATATAACACAAGTAAGTTCATAATGTAATATAAAAGTAAAAGAACATAATTATCCGTCTTTCCTCCCCGAGGTCCTCTAGGAACCAAGCGAGAGTACTTATACACATAGTGAAAAGGATACGATGAGCTTTTGCTCTCAATTCGTTTCCAATATCAGTTGTTGCGGCCGACTTCAAATCATCCACTTATCACGCCAAATGGGTGTACTCCGGATGTACCCCGAAATCCTACGACCCAACTCTCCGAGGAAGTCTAGCCCCCAAGCGAGAGAGGGAATTAGACCATGGTAGTCACGGTTGCATCGGCAAGCCTGATGCCGCCCGGTGTGCATGAACGCTACCATGCCAGAATGAAAGGTTGCAACCTTGTATGCAATGCACACTTATGACATTTATTATATCACATTAGGAGGACAACAAAGTAGGTTGCCTCCGAACAGTTATAAAATCGCACATTGACAAGTAAACACACGAGGCATACTTTGACATGTAATTTCACTTGTAAAGCACATAGAGTTATATGAATATTAAACGGGCAGCCATGTAACACATGTAAATCAAGTCATATAACTCATTTCGGGGTTCATGTAATCAAGTAATAAGGTTGTACAAGCATACAACGACATTTACATGAGACCGGCTGCAAGAAAAGTCTACTTATCAACATGTAATCATCGGAATCACATTTAGGGCTATAAAGACAACTACGGGCAGCCCACGAATCACATAATTAGACACGATAACCATAGGATCAACACTTAGCGAGTTTTCATAGTCACTAGGGTTTCAATTCATGCTTACACGTGCGATTAAGCCACAAGTTGTCACGTAATTAAACCAAAGCCATGCATCGATTAATTAAAACATCCTCAATCATCCAAAATAGTCCACACAACATCCAAGTGCCACAATCCCAAGCATTTAATACCACAAGAGAAGTTACAATAATTTTCAAAGCATATCACTAGATAAAACCTCACTACAATGCTCTGTTTTCCCACAATCATTTAGACAAGCAAATAATCTCCAATTCCAGTGAACAAAATTTCAAATTAAATCTTATTAAGTGAACTAAATCCCGAAACAAACCTCGCATCATTTGGAGTTCGGATTCAAGAGTTATAGCTAAAACCGTGAGACTACGCTAAACTGTCCAGATTCGTACATATTTCAATATTTTCCATTTTTGAGGGTCTTAGAGTCAGATTTAGCTTTAGTATATTTCTGACAAAAATGTCCAGAACTGAAAAATATATCAACCTACCAAATTTTATGCATTTTAGATATCGTTTAGTAGGTCAAAACTGTTTTGTTCTACAAGGTCAGTGAACTGCCAAAAACCTGCTCCATTTTCCCAGATTTTCCAGATTTAGACACCCTGCGATGTTTTGCCATTTTGGAGACCTTAGAGTCAAAATTGGCCTTGGCCTATTTCTACGAAAAATGCTCAGAACTGGAAAAACAAGTCACCTATTTTCACTCATTTTCAACATCATTTGGCCACACTTCGTTCTAACAAGTCAGAAATCTGCCATTTTCACGATTTTATCTATCTTCAAGTTCTAGCTAAATATCTTGCCATGCATGGTTTCAAAAGCTCATGTACACACATATACCACAATTACAGAGGTAAAAATAGACATATAAAGGCATGCATGTGGTTTTTGAAAGCTTTTAAAAAGGATTAACCCTCACCTTAGCCTATTGACAACAAATGATGCTCAAAACTCTTGAAGATGCACAAATGGTCTTCTCTCCTTGTTTGGCCGAGAGATATTGCTTGATTTCCTTAATTCCTAGCTGAGTTACCATGTCCTTAGTATGTGCATGTGGTTAGAACAAAAGGGAGATGAAAGAAAAGCTATCAAACATACCTAGGGCCGAAATGAGTGTTCTATGGGCTTGCATGCAAATTCCTTGCTTCTTGCTTGCTTGGTTGAGCTTCCTAGAGTTCTTGAGTGTCTAGATGAACCTTAGGATGATGAGCTTAAGCTATGGAGAGTGATGAAGCAGCCTAGGCCGAGAGGGTGAGAGAAAATGAGAGGATGAGAGAATGAGAGAAAGAAATGAAAAGCTTGAGCATATGGTCGGCTTTGGGCTTCTACAAATCTGATTTTTGTGTCTTCAAAAGCATATTTTGAATTGTGAGGAGACATAAGGTGATTTGGTCGAGGGAGTGAAGCATTGGGTAGGATGTTAGGGAATTTTTTTATGCTTTGTGTCTTGTGTGTGTCATAGGTTGTCTAGAATCATTTTGAATTTGTGCAAGGCTAGTCAAAAGGCCTTGGTGGCTGAAATTAGCATGCTAGAATTGAGCAATTTGTGTTGTTTTTAATTGTATCATGTGGCATTATAGTATTAGTGTTATAGGTTTTTGTGTGCATGGGTTTTTGGTAGGAATAAAGAATAAAGAATAAGAATGTTTAGCTTTTGGTGATATTTTATCTTCTAGTGCATTGACTTAGCATTTTAATATTAGTTAGTGGAGTTTGTAGGATTAGTTAATAATCTAGTGCTTCGTGTAAGATGCTTTCTTGATTAGCGTGCGGGCATGCTTTCCTAGGTTTAGGGCACGCACTACGAGACGAATGCACGTTTCCCAAGCAAATGCATGCAACCCTAAATGAATGCACGTAATTCGATGCAAGGCACATAAAATGAAACACGACTCTTAAACCTAGGTCGGGCCTCACATCCTCCTCTCCTTAAAAGAATTTCGTCCCGAAATTCAATATTACCTTTGAAATAATGCTAGATACTGTTGCTCCATCTAGTCTCGTCTTTCCCACGTTGCTTCTTCAACTCCATGGTGATCCCACAACACCTTCACCATCGGTATAGATTTGTTGCATAACTCCCGATCTTGCTGGTCTAGGATCCGATTGGGTTTTTCTTCATAAGACAAGTTCTCCCGAAGCTGCAACGGCTCTGGCTCCAAGATATGTGATGGATCAAGGTGATACTTCCGTAGCATTGAAACATGAAAGACATCATGAATATTGGAGAGGTTTTGGGGTAGTTTCATACGATACGCCAATTTGCCAACCTTCTCAATTATCTCAAATGGTCCTACAAACCTCGGGCTCAACTTTTCACCCTTGCCATGTTTAATCATTCCCCTCCGAGGTGATAACTTCAAGAACACTTTGTCGCCGACCTCAAACTCTAGATTCCATCTCTGTCGGTCTGCATAACTTTTCTGCCTGCTTTGGGCGGTAAGCATCCGTTTTCGGATGAGGTGGGCATTATCAACAGTCTTCATAAGTTCTGGTAGTAGGGTCGGGTCAAAAGTCTTCGTCTCACCTACTTTATCCCAGTAAATTGGGGATCGACACTTACGTCCATACAATGCCTCAAATGGGGCCATCTCGATAGTGGCCTGATAACTGTTATTATAAGCAAACTCCGCTAGAGGCAGATATTTCTCCCATCCTTTTTCGAAGTCTAGAACACACGTCCTCAGCATATCCTCCAGAATCTGAATAGTTCTCTTAGATTATCCATCAATTTGAGGGTGATAAGTTGTACTAAAACTCAACTTCGTTACTAAAGCTTCTTGCAATCTCTGCCAAAATCGGGAAGTAAAACGAGGATCCCTATCTGATACAATGCTCAAAGGCATCCCGTGCAACCTTACAATATCCGCCACATACATATCTCCCAGTTTCTCAGGACTATCCTCCTTGTTCATCAGTAAGAAGTGCGCCAACTTGGTCAATCTATCCTCTATGATCCAAACAGCGTCATGACCCTTTTGTGACCTGGGCAGGTCCATGACAAAGTCCATAGTTATATGTTCCCATTTCTATCGGGGAATTTCCAACAGTTGAAGTAAATCTGCCGGTCGTTGATATTCTGCTTTGACCCTTTGACAAGTTAAACACCGAGCCACAAACACAGCAATCTCTCTCTTCATGTTATTCCATCAATAATGTTGCTTCAAATCCCGGTACATCTTTGTTCCATCGGGGTGAATAGTATATCTTGAGTTATGGGCTTCTTCAAGAATCTTCTTTTTCAACTCTGGGTCATTAGGAACACAAATTCGATTCTTGAACCTCCAAATACCATCATCATGAAACTTGAAATCTGTGTTGCTTTCTTTAATCTTCTGAAACTGTTGGTCCTTCTATTGAGCCTCTCGTAATTCAGACAACAAGGTCGACTGGACTTGTGTAGTGGCAAATTGTAACCCTTTTTGAGTTAATTGTGAATTCCACAAAAATGCTTCCTCTAACAACTCCTGCACCTTAACTTCCAGTTTTGCCATGCTCGCCTTCCGACTTAAGGCATCTGCAACTACATTTGCTTTACTGGGCACATAATTGATTGTGCAGTTATAATCATCCAAGAGCTCCATCCACCGTCTTTGCCTCATGTTCAACTCTTTTTGTGAGAACAAGTACTTCAAGCTCTTGTGATCAGTAAACACCTCAAACTTGTTACCCCACAGATAGTGCCTCCATTTCTTGAGTGCAAACACAATAGCCGCCAACTCCAAATTATGCGTCGGATAATTCAATTCATACGGCTTGGGCTTCCTAGAGGCATACGCAATCACTCTACTATTCTGTATCAACACACACCCAAGTCCTTCTTTGGAAGCATCGCTATAGATCACAAAGCCTTGACTCCCTTCAGGCAATGCAAGAACAGGTGCGGTAGTCAATCATTTCTTCAGTTCTTGAAAGCTGTTCTCACACTTGTCATCCCACACGAACTTTGTTTTCTTTTGAGTGAGCTTTGTAAGCGGTCCTGCAATCTTTGAGAAATCCTTCACGAACCTCTATTAATAGCCGACTAAACCAAGAAAACTCCGAATCTCTGTAACATTTTTCGGCCTCTTCCAAGACATCACCGCTTCTATCTTTGCTGGATCCACTGCTATTCCCTCTTGGGATATGATGTGCCCCAAGAATGCAATCTGCTGCAACCAAAATTTACATTTGCTAAACTTTGCATACAATTGATGCTCCTGAAGTTTCTACAATACCAATTGCAGATGTTGTTCATGCTCAGCCTCGAATTTCGAGTATACCAAAATATCATCAATAAAGATCACCACAAATTGGTCCAAGTAGGGTTGAAACACTCTGTGCATCAAGTCTATAAAATCTGTAGGGGCATTAGTTAGCCCAAATGGCATCACCACAAATTCATAATGCCTATATCTCGTCTTGAAAGCTGATTTAGGTACATCCTTCTTTTTGATCCGCAACTGATAGTACCCTTGCCTCAAGTCGAGCTTCGAATACACTTTAGCTCCTTGAAGTTGATCAAACAACTCGTCGATTAGTGGAAGTGGGTATTTATTCTTGACAGCCACTTGGTTCAATCCTCGGTAATCGATGCATAGCCTCAACGTTCTGTCTTTCTTCTTTACAAATAGGACTGGTGCACCCCACGGAGAAGAACTTGGTTGAACAAACCCCTTCTTCAACAATCCTTGCAATTGGTCCTTCAATTCTTGTAGCTTGACTGGTGCCATACAATAGGGAGCTTTAGATATTGGCTGGGTGCTAGGCAGTAATTCTATTATGAACTCGATCTCCCGACATGGGGGTAAACCGGGCAATTCTTCTGGAAACACACCCGCATAATCTTTAATCACTGGCATCTCCTCCAACTTAGCTTTGTCTGATGGCTTGTTGATGAGGTAAGCTAAGTATCTACTACACCCTTTTCTCAAGGACTTCACTACTTTCGTAGATGAAATGATGAAACTCCCGATGAAGTCTCTTCGAGCCATTACCTCCAGTGTTGGTTGACCAAGTATCTGGAATGTTACAATCTTTGTCCGACAATCTAGTTGGGCGTGATGCTTTGCCAACCAGTCCATCCCTAGGATGACTTCATAGTCCCGAAAGGGTAACATTATAAGATTGGCTGAGAATTTCCTATCCTTAATTTGGATTTCACATGCTTTACAAGCTGAGCTAGTAACAAGTTTAGAACCCATTGGAGTACCGACTTCTACTTCATAAGGCAAACATTCAACTCGTAATTTTACACGTTGCACACATAAGGGAGTAATAAATGAATGAGTAGCACCTGGAACAATTAGCACCCTAACAGGTTGATTCAGTATCAAGAATGTACCTTCAACAACAGCAGTCTCGTCAGAAAGCTCCTCGCACTCAATAGCATAAGCTTGGGCCTGAACTCTAGGAACTGGAGTCTTGCCTTTACCAGCTGGTTTAATCAGATTTTGTCCTCCCTGCCATTTAGGGCAATCCTTAATCTGATGCTGATCACTGCCACACCGCAAATATCGTCCTGACTTCTTCCAGCACTGGGCCTCAGTGTGACCCTTCTTGTCACCGTAAGAACAGTTGATAGACTGAGTAGCAGGTGAACTACCTGTGGATCCGCGGGTGGAAGAGGCTGATGGTGCTTTAGTCGGACCACGGTTATTAACTAGTCTGTTCTGGCTCTGGCCCTAACTGCAACTCTGAGTCTAGAATTTCCTCTGTTGTCCTAGAGGCTGATATGGTTTCTTGTTCGGCTGGCTAGAACCGGCTCTATCAAGTTTCCTCTTCTCAACTCGGGAGGCAGCCGCAAGGAGAGCAGAATAGGTAGTAAAGTCATAGGAAGCCAACTGATCCTGAATTTTTGGCCTCAACCCATTCGTAAATTTCCACATATTCGCCTCAGGGGTACTGACCATGTATTGAGCATAACGGGACAGTCGGTCAAAACGAGCCTCATACTAGGCCACCATCTTGTTACCCTGGTTCAAGTGCATGAATTCTTCAATTCACCTCTGCCTGGAAACTGCAGGTACGTATTTCTCCAAGAAAGACCAACAATTTCAGAAGATTAAGGAAGGAAACGTAGATTTCAAGTTTCATGATGATGGTGTTTGGAGGTTTAGGAACCGGATTTGTGTTCCGAACGAGCCGAAGCTGAAAAAGAAGATTCTTGAGGAAGCCCACAATTCAAGATATACTATTCACCCCAGCGGAACAAAGATGTATCGGGACTTGAAGCAACACTATTGGTGGAATAATATGAAAAGAGAAATTGCGGAGTTTGTAGCACGGTGTTTGACTTGCCAGAAAGTCAAAGCAGAACATCAACGACCCGCATGTTTACTTCAGCCGTTGGAGATTCCTCAATGGAAATGGGAACATATAACTATGGATTTTGTTATGGACCTGCCCAGATCACAAAAGGGTCGTGACGCCGTTTGGGTTATAATGGATAGATTGACTAAGTCGACGCAATTTTTACCGATGAACAAGGAGGATAGTCCTGAGGAATTGGGAGATATGTATGTGGCGGAGATTGTAAGATTGCACGGGATGCTTGTGAGTATTGTATCGGATAGGGATCCTCGTTTTACTTCCCGATTTTGGTAGAGATTGCAAGAAGCTTTGGGAACGAAGTTGAGTTTTAGCATGGCTTATCACCCTCAGACTGATGGACAATCAGAGAGGACTATTCAGATTTTGGAGGATATGCTGAGGGCGTGTGTTTTGGATTTCAGAAAGGGTTAGGAGAAATATCTATCTCTAGCGGAGTTCGCCTACAACAATAGTTATCAGGCCACTATCGGGATGGCCCCATTGGAGGCGTTGTATGGACGGAAGTGTCGATCCCCAATTTACTGGGATAAAGTAGGTGAGAGAAGACTTTTGACCCGACCCTTTTACCTGAACTGATGAAGACTGTTGATAATATCCACCTCATTCGGAAACGGATGCTTACCGCCCAGAGCAGGCAGAAGAGTTATGCAGACCGACGGAGACGGAGTCTCGAGTTTGAGGTTGGCGACAAGGTATTCTTGAAGATATCACCCCAGAAGGGACTGATTAAGCATGGCAAGGGTGGAAAGTTGAGCCCGAGATTTGTAGGACCATTTGAGATAGTCGAGAAGGTTGGCAAGTTGGTATATCGCCTAGCACTACCCCAGAACCTCTCCAATGTTCACGATGTCTTTCATGGTTCGATGCTGCGGAAGTATCATCCTGATCCGTCGCATATCTTGGAGCCAGAGCCGTTGCAGCTTCGGGAGAACTTGTCTTACGAGGAGAAGCCCATTCGGATCCTAGACCAGCAGGATCGGGAGTTGCGCAACAGAACTATACCTATGGTGAAAGTGCTGTGGGATTATCATGGAGTCGAAGAAGTAACGTGGGAAAGGCGAGACCAGATGGAGCAGCAATATCCAGCATTATTTCAAGGTAATATTGAATTTCGGGATGAAATTCTTTTAAGGAGGGGAGGATGTGAGGCCCGACCCCGATTTGCATGCAAAACCTCACTTCGTGTGCCCTAACCTAGATTTGCATGCCATGCATTGAATTATGTGCATTCATTTAGGGTTGCGTGCATTTACTTGAAAAACGTGTGTTTGTCTCGTAGTTCGTGTCCTACCTCATAGTGCATGCCCTAGACCTAGAAAAGCGTGCCTTCACGCTAATCAAGAAAGCATCTTTCACGGAGCACTAGACTATTAAACAATCCTACAAAATCCACTATCAATATAATAATCCTAATTCAACTCACTAGAAGACAAAAAATGCACCAAACACTAAACATTCTTCATTCTTTATTCCTTTTCTTTTTGCACTCCCAAACACAAGCAATAAAATAAGCTTAACCAAGACAAAATTTCAGAATTTCCCACATGCTTAGCCGACCACTAGGTGGCATTTGTGCATGCTTATTCAATATAATTTAATTCCTAGACACATTTAGACATTCTATGACACAAATGCTTAAAAAAATTGCTCAAAAAACCCAACCATTTGTATACTATTTTTGGCCACATCATCCTTGCCCATCCTAGGAATTCAAAATTGCACATTGGAGACACAAATGCTGAATTTGGACTGCCCAAGGCCGACCACATCCTCAAAGAACTTGCAAAGCCATCACCTTGTCATATTCTCTCATTTCCTTCAACTTCTCTCACTTCTCTCTCAATTTTCCTCTCTCATTCTCGGCCTTGGCTGAGTTCTTCATCTCCATAGCTTCTCTTCTTCACACCATAGCTAAGCAAAGCAAGCTACAAGCAAAGAACCTCAACCGAGTTAGCTAGGAGGTAAAAATTACACATGCATGTGCATTGAAGACTCTATTCGGCCTAGGTAAGCTTCTTGGCATCCATTTCTTTTCTTCATGTTCTAACTTCATACATGTGCTAAGAGATTGATCGGTAAGCTAGGAAAAATAGAGAAAAGCTAGTTGGGTTTTCGGCTAAGCAAGGAGAGGAAGAAGGTTGTGCTTCAACAAAGGTTTTTGAGCATCTTGTGGTTGATTGCTAAGGTGAGGGTTAAAACCTTTTGAAAACTCTTCAAAAATTCACATGCATGCTCATAAATGTGTGTTTTTGCTTCTGTACTTGAGCTATATGGTCGTTCATAAGCTTAAACAACCATGCATGGCAAGATCTTGGCTTGAAAATGATGCTAGGTGAAGTCGAAATTGTTGACAACTCTCTGACCAGTCTGTTTCGAGGTAAGTTTAGCTAGGAAAATGATGTGGAAAATGCATGAAAATTGGTAGGTGACTATTTTTGACAGTTTTGAACATTTTTTCCAGAAATAGGCCAAAGTTAATTTTGACTCTAAGGTCCTAAAAATGGCAAATCTTTAAAATGTAACCAAATCTGGAAATCTGGAAAAATGAAGCAGGTTTTGGCAGATGCACTGACCTTGTGGAACGAACCATATTTGACTTATTAAATGATGTCCAAAATGCATGAAATTCGGTGTGCTGCTAGATTTTTCAGTTCGGGACAATTTTGTCAGAAATGAACCAAGGCTAAAACTGACCCTAAGGACCTCAAAAACGTCAAATTCTGAAAAGTGTGCAAATCTGGACAGTTTTGTGCTATTCCACTGTTTCGGCTATATCTAATGATCCCGAACTCCAATTGATGAAAGGTTTGTTTCTGATTTTAGTTAACTTATTAAGCTTTAATTTGACATCTTATTCACTGAATTTTGAGATTGTTTTCTTGTCTGATTGATTGTGAGAAGACAGCCTATTGCAGTAAGGGTTTCACTTAATGTGTGCTTAGAAAAATTGTTGTGACTCCTCTTGTTGAATTAAATGCTTGGGATTGTAGCTACAGGATGTTTTGTGGACTGTTTTGAATGTTTGAGGATGTTGAATTATATGATGCATGGTTTGAGATTGACTTTGAGTTGGTTTGAGGCTCAAATTGCATGAATATACATGAAATGGAAACCCTAATGACTAGGTAGTTTTGTTAAGTATTGATCAATTGGATATTGTGTGGGAATTATATGCTTAGTGGGCTGCCCGTAAATGTCTTATAACTTCAAATGTGATTTTGACCATTGCATGTCGACAAATAAGCTTTTCTTGCACCCGAACCCATGATTGATGTCATTGCATGTTGAATAATCTTATCACTTGATCACGTGGGCTTCTTAATGAGTTATATGGCCTGTTTTACATGTGTTGCATGGCTGCCCGTTTAATTTTCATATAACTCTATATGCCTTTCAAGTGAAATTTCCTGTCTTATCGTGCCTTGCTTGTTTACCTGTCAATGTACAATATTATGACTGTCCGGAGGCAACCTACTTTGTTGTCCTCCTACTGTGATATATTACCTGTCATGAATGTGCATTGCATACAAGGTTGCAACCTTTCCTGTTGGCATGGTAGCGATCACGCACACCGGGCGGCATCGGGCTTGCCGGTGCACCCGTGACTACCATGGTCCCATTCCCTCTCTCGCTTGGGGGCTAGACTTCCTCGGAGAGTTGGGTCGTAGGATTTCGGGGTACATCCGGAGTACACCCACCTGGTGTGTTTGGGGAATGATTTGAAGTTGGCCGCAACAACTGATCCTGGAACTGATCTGAGAGCAAAAGCTCACTGTATCCTTTTTACTATGTGTATAAGTACTCTCGCTTGGTTCCTAGAGAACCTCGGGGAGGAAAGACCGGTATTCCTGTTTCTGTACTTATATTCTGTCGTGTTCATGCTTGCAAAAAGGATTTTTCATAAGTTGAACTGGAAAATGAATTTCAAAACTTATTTCTCGTTCCCCCTCACTGAGTTCATAAGGACTCACCCTCTTTTTCATCACAAGTGAAAAAGAACAGGTACAAGTACCCAAGGACAATGTGCCTAATGATGAACCCCTGGAGTGGTTGCCTGTCATTGTTGTTTTGCTTGAACGTGACTACTTGTGTACTTTGTGCTACTTGAAGACTATTTATTTTATGTTGCTTGTTGTCGCTAATGTAAAAGACCCCCGATGTAATTTGGGGTCTAATTTTGGTTTGTACTTATATTAAGTAGACTGATGCTAGACATAACACTACTATGATCGTTTTGCTTTTATCACCGCTAGTATCTATCTTAGGTTATGACGCTTTAGTTAGGAACTAAGTAAATGAATTTATCCAATCTTAACAGGTACCTGCTATTAAGCTAAGATCAACAGGTATATTTGTAACGGGAACAAATAAACAAACGAGACATAGTATCACGCTAAGTTATAAATCAAACAGGACGTCGAAATAACCCATAGGCAATTCAATTGATGGTAAAATAGTAATCTTAGTTGAAAATGAATTTGAGATGGTAAATTTTGAGGCGTTTAGAGAATTAGGTTAAACCAAAGGGCCAATTATAGCCGTTATGCTGCCGGTTTTCCGGAAAAACTTTGGAGTTTAGGCTAAATCATTAGGTGTTAATCTTCATAATCAGCTAAGTACGTAATATTACTTGAATGTTAGTTCACACCCTAGTCTAACCTTCTAGGCCGGGTTGGGGCGTGACAGGTATGATCGCACCCGTCATGCTGAGGGTATAAATCCTTTATGTGTTGACGGTTCACAGTCCCAGTTCAAAGAGATGGCCAATTCAAAAGGCCCAATGGGCTTAATGGCAACCCATCCGCTTCAACAACGCAGCATCCTGGCAAGAAAAGATATCGACGTGATGTAGGGCCCTCTAATGTCCCACGAGTTAGGTTGTCGTCCTTTTAACAGCTCACGACGTACGATCCAGGATGAAAAAACAGAGCAAAAGAAGAAAAGTGGCCTGAAACAGATGAAAACATTCGATTTTGGGCTCCGAAAACAGGCGCAGCCAAGCAAGCTTGCTACCCCCGTCGTAGAGCTCTCGGAGAGCTTTCCAAAAGTATGTTGTGCACCGTGTAACTCCTTACGAATCAAAAGTTAAGGCAACCGAAGCGACGGAGACCTGGTCACAAGCCCTAGGCCCCCGATTTGCGGGCCCAACCTCTACATGAAGCGAAGTTGTCTTGCCCAAGGTGCCGTGGGATTCGGTAATAGAAATGTGTTGGATAAAGTATCTGGGCAACCCTAACCGGGGCAAAAAAAATTGAAAAGGGTGGTGCAACACGAGGACTTCCCAGGGGGTCACCCATCCTAGTACCACACTCGCCCAAGCACGCTTAACTTCGGAGTTCTGATGGGATCTGGTGCATTAGTGCTGGTATGATCGCACCCGTCATGTTGAGGGCATAAATCCCTTTTGTGTTGACGGTTCACAGTCCCAACCCAGAGAGATGGCCTATTCAAAAGGCCCAATGGGCTTAACGACAACCTATCCTCTTCAACAACGTAGCATCCTCGCAAGATGTGATATCGACGCATTATAGGGCCCTCTAATGTCTAGCGAGTTAGGTTGTCGTCCTTTTAACAACTCATGACGTACGATCCGGGACGGAAAAACAGAGCAAAAGAAGAGAAGTGGCCCGAAAGAGATGGAAACATTCGATTTTAGCCTCCGAAAATAGTCATAGCAGGGTAGGCTTGTTGCCCCCATCGTAGAGCTCTCGGAGAGCTTTCCAACGGTATGCTGTACGCTGCGTAACTCCTTACGGATCAAAAGTAATGGGCACCGAAGCGACGGAAACCTGGTTACAAGCCCCACGCCCTCGGGTTGTTGACCCAACCTCTACGTGAAGCGTAGTTGTCTTGCCTAAGGTGCTGTGGGATTCGGTAATAGAAATGTGGTGGATAAAGTATCTTGGCAACCCTAACCGGGGCAAAAAAAATTGAAAAGGGGGGTACAACAAGAGGACTTCCCAAGGGGTCACCCATCCTAGTACTACTCTCACCCAAGCACGCTTAACTTCTGAGTTATGATGGGATCCGGTATATTAGTAGAGGTATGATTGCACCCGTCATGTTGAGGGCACAAATCCTTTATGTGTTGACGGTTCACAGTCCCAGCCCAGAGAGATTGCCTATTCAAAAGGCCTAATGGGCTTAACGATAACCCATCCGATTCAACAATATAGCATCCTCATAAGACGTGATATCGACGTGTTGTAGGGCTCTGTAATGTCCCACGAGTTAGGTTGTCGTCCTTTTAACAGCTCACGATGTACGATCTGCGACGAAAAACAGAGCAAAAGAAGAAAAGTGGCCCAAAACTGATGAAAACGTTTGATTTTGTGCTCCAAAAATAGGCGCAACCAAGCAGGCTTGCTGCACCCATCGTAGAGCTCTCGGAGAGCTTTTCAACGGTATGTTGTGCACAGCGTAACTCCTTACGGATCAAAAGTTATGGGCACCGGAGTGACAGAGACCTGGTCACAAGCCCCAGGCCCACGGTTTGTGGGCCCAGCCTCTACGTGAAGCGAAGTTGTCTTGCCCAATGGGCCGTGGGATTTGGAAATAGAAATGTGGTGGATAAAGTATCTTGGCAACTCTAACCGTGGCAAAAAAAATTGAAAATGGGGGTACAACACGAGGACTTCCCAGGGGGTCACCCATCCTAGTACTACTCTCGGCCAAGCATGCTTGACTTCGGAGTTCTGATGGGATTCGGTGCATTAGTACTGGTATGATCGCACCCGTCATGTTGAGGCTACAAATCCTTTATGTGTTGACGGTTAACAGTCACAGCCCAGAGAGATGGCCCATTCAAAAGGCCCAATGGGCTTAACGACAACCCATCTGCTTCAACAACGTAGCATCTTCCC
Organism: Ehretia macrophylla; assembly: GCA_037974665.1. Taxonomy (NCBI): domain Eukaryota; kingdom Viridiplantae; phylum Streptophyta; class Magnoliopsida; order Boraginales; family Ehretiaceae; genus Ehretia; species Ehretia macrophylla. Next base: position 33,292,036 of record CM075777.1, read on the forward strand.
AAGACGTGATATCGACGCATTGTAGGGCCCTCTAATATCCCGTGAGTTAGGTTGTCGTCCTTTTAACAGCTCACGACGTACGATCCAGGATTAAAAAACAGAGCAAAAGAAGAAAAGTGGCTTGAAACAGATGAAAACATTCGATTTTGGGCTCCGAAAACAGTCGCAGCCAAGCAGGCTTGTTGCCCCCGTCGTAGAGCTCTCGGAGAGCTTTTCAACAGTATGTTGTGCTCCGCGTAACTCCTTACAGATCAAAAGTTATGTCAACCGGAGCGACGGAGACCTGGTCACAAGCCCTAGGCCGTCGGTTTGCGGGCCCAACCTCTACGTGAAGCGAAGTTGTCTTGCCCAAGGTACCGTGGGATTCGATAATAGAAATGTGTTGGATAAAGTATCTTGACAACCCTAACCGAGGCAAAAAAAATTGAAAATGGGGGTGCAACACGAGGACTTCCCAAGGGGTCACCATCCTAGTACTACTCTCGTCCAAGCATGCTTAACTTCGGAGTTCTGATGGGATCCGGTGCATTAGTACTGGTATGATCCCACCCGTCATGTTGAGGGCACAAATCCTTTATGTGTTGACAGTTCACAGTCCCAGCCCAGAGAGATGGCCCATTCAAAAGGCCCAATGGGCTTAACGACAACCCATCCGCTTCAACAACGTAGCATCATCACAAGACGTGATATCGACGCATTGTGGGGCCCTCTAATGTCTAGCAAGTTAGGTTGTCGTCCTTTTAACAACTCATGACGTACGATCCGGGATGGAAAAACAGAGCAAAAGAAGAAAAGTGGCCCAAAATAGATGAAAACATTCGATTTTAGCCTTCGAAAACAGGCATAGTAGGGTAGGCTTGTTGCCCCATCGTAGAACTCTCGGAGATCTTTGCAACGGTATGCTGTACGCTGCGTAACTACTTACGGATCAAAAGTTATGGGCACCGGAGCGACGGAAACTTGGTTACAAGCCCCACGCCCTCGGTTTGCTGACCCAGCCTCTACGTGAAGCGAAGTTGTCTTGCCTAAGGTGCCGTAGGATTCGGTAATAGAAATGTGGTGGATAAAGTATCTTGGCAACCCTAACCGAGGCTAAAAAAATTGAAAAGGGGGGTGGAACAAGAGGAATTCCCAAGGGTTCACCCATCCTAGTACTACTCTCACCCAAGCACGCTTAACTTCTGAGTTATGATGGGATCCAGTGCATTAGTACAGTTATGATCGCACCCGTCATGTTGAGGGCACAAATCCTTTATGTTTTGACGATTCACAGTCCCAGCCCAAAGAGATTGCCCATTCAAAAGGCCCAATGGGCTTAACGATAACCCATCTGATTCAACAATGCAACATCCTCGTAAGACGTGATATCGACGTGTTGTAGGGCCCTGTAATGTCCCACGACTTAGGTTGTCATCCTTTTAACAGCTCACAATGTATGATCTGGGACGGAAAACAATGCAAAAGAAGAAAAGTGGCCTGAAACTAATGAAAACGTTCGATTTTGTGCTCTGAAAATAAGCGCAACCGAGCAGGCTTGCTTCACCCATCATAGAGCTCTCGGAGAGCTTTCCAACGTTATGTTGTGCGTCGCGTAACTCCTTACAGATCAAAAGTTATGGGCACTGGTGTGATGGAGACCCAGCCTCTACGTGGAGCGAAGTTGTCTTCCCCAATGTGCCGTGGGATTTGGAAATAGAAATGTGGTGGATAAAGTATCTTGGCAACTCTAACCGTGGCAAAAAAATTGAAAATGGGGGTGCAACACGAGGACTTCCCTAGGGGTCACCCATCCTAGTACTACTCTCGCCCACACATGCTTAACTTCGGAGTTCTGATGGGATGCGGTGCGTTAGTACTGGTATGATCGCACCCATCATGTTGAGGGCACTAATCCTTTAAGTGTTGACGGTTCACAGTCCCAACCCACAGAGATGGCCCATTCAAAAGGCCCAATGGGCTTAACAACAACCCATCCGCTTCAACAACGCAGCATCCTGGCAAGACGTGATATCGACACATTGTAGGGCCCTCTAATATCTCGCGAGTTTGGTTGTCGTAATTTTAACAACTCATGACATACGATCCGGGACGGAAAACAGTACAAAAGAAGAAAAGTGGCCCGAAACAAATGAAAACGTTCGATTTTATGATCCAAAACGGGCGCAACTGAGCAGGCTTGCTGCACCCATCGTAAAGCTCACGGAGAGCTTCCCAACGGTATGCTGTGCACCGCGTAACTGCTTACAGATCAAAAGTTATGGTCATCGGAGCAACGGAGACATTGTCACATGCCCCACGCCCTCGGTTTGTCGGGCCCAGTCTCTACGTGAAGCGAAGTTGTCTTGCCCAAGGTGCCGTGGGATTCGATAATAGAAATGTGGTGGATAAAGCATCTTGGCAACCCCAACCTGGGCAAAAAAAAATTGAAAAGGGGGGTGCAACCCGAGGACTTCCCAGGGAGTCACCATCCTAGTACTACTCTCGCCTAAGCACGCTTAACTTCGGAGTTCTGATGGGATCCGGTGCATTAGTGCTGGTATAATCGCACCCGTTATGTTGAGGGCACAAATCCTTAATGTGTTGACGGTTCACAGTCCCAGCCCAGAGAGATGGCCTACTCAAAAGGCCCAATAGGCTTAACGACAACCCATCCGCTTCAACAACGTAGCTCCTCCCAAGACGTAATATCTACGCATTGCAGGGCCCTCTAATGTCCAGTGAGTTAGGTTGTCGTCCTTTTAACAACTGACGATGTACAATCCGAGATGAAAAAATAGAGCAAAAGAAGAAAAGTGTCCCGAAACAGATGAAGAAGTTCGATTTTGCCCTCCGAAAATAGGCACAACAGAGCAGGCTTGTTGCTCTCGTCGTAGAGCTCTTAGAGAGTTTTCCAATGGTATGCTGTGCGCCACGTAACTCCTTACGGATCAAAAGTTATGGACACTGGAGCGACGTAGACCTAGTCAAAAGCCCCACGCCCTCGGTTTGTAGGCCTAGCCTCTACGTGAATCGAAGTTGTCTTGCCCAAGGTGCCGAGGGATTCGGTAATAGAAATGTGGTGGATAAAGTATCTGGGCAACTCTAACCGGGGCAAAAAAAATTGAAAAGTGGGGTGCAACACGAGGACTTCCCAAAGGGTCACCAATCCCAGTTCAACTCTTGCCCAAGCACGCTTAACTTCGGAGTTCTGATAGGATCCGGGGCATTAGTGCTGGTATGATCGCACCCGTCATGTTGAGGGCACAAATCCTTTATGTATTGACGGTTCACAATCCCTGCCCAGAGAGATGGCCCATTCAAAAGGCCCAATAGGCTTAACGACAATCCATCTGCTTCAACAACGTAGCATCTTTGCAAGACATGATATCGACGCATTGTAGGGCCCTCTAACGTCCAGCAAGTTAGGTTGTCGTTCTTTTAACAACTCACGACGTACGATCCGGGAAGGAAAAACAGAGCAAAAGAAGAAAAGTGGCACGAAACAGATGAAAATGTTCAATTTTGTCCTCTGAAAATAGGCGCAGTAGAGCAGGCTTGTTGCCCCGTCATAAAGCTCTTGGAGAGCTTTCCAATGGTATGCTTTGCACCGCGTAACTCCTTACGGATCAAAAGTTATGGGCACTGGAGCAACAGAGACATGGTCACAAGCCCCACGCCCTCGGTTTGCAGGCCCAGCCTTTACGTGAAGCGAAGTTGTCTTGCCCAAGGTGCCGTGGGATTCGATAATAGAAATGTGGTGGATAAAGTATCTTGGCAACCCTAACTGGGGCAAAAAAAATTGAAAAGGGGAGTGCAACAAAAGGACTTGCCATGGGGTCACGCATCCTAGTACTACTCTTGCCCAAGCATGCTTAACTTCTGAGTTCTAATGAGATCCGGTGCATTAGTGCAGGTATGATCGCACCCGTCATGTTGAGGGCACAAATCCTTTATATGTTTACTGTTCACAGTCCCAGCCCAGAGAGATGGCCCATTCAAAAGGCCCAATGGGCTTAACGACAACCCATCTGCTTCAACAACGTAGCATCTTCCCAAGATGTGATATCGACGCATTGTAGGGCCCTCTACTGTCCAGCGAGTTAGGTTGTTGTCCTTTTAACAACTCACGACGTACGATCTGGGACGGAAAAAAAGAGCAAAAGAAGAAACGTGGTCCGAAATAGATGAAGAAGTTCGATTTTGGCCTCCGAAAACAGGCGCAGCAGAGCAGGCTTGTTGCCCCCATCGTAGAGCTCTCGGAGAGCTTTCCAACGGTATGCTGTGCGCCACGTAACTCCTTACGAATCAAAAGTTATGGGCACCGGAGTGACGGAGACCTGGTCACAAGCTCCACGCCCTCGGTTTGCGAGCCCAACCTCTATGTGAATCGAAGTTGTCTTGCCCAAGGTGCCGTGGGATTCGGTAATAGAAATGTGGTGGATAAAGCATCTTGGCAACTCTAATCGGGGCAAAAAAAATTGAAAAGGGGGGTGCAACACGAGGACTTCCTAAAGGGTCACCAATCCCAGTTCTACTCTTGCCCAAGCACGCTTAACTTCAGAGTTCTGATGGGATCCGGTGCATTAGTGCTGGTATGATCGCACCCGTCATGTTGAGGACATAAATTTTTGAAGTGTTGACGGTTCACAGTGCAAGCCTAGAGAAATGGCCCATTTGAAAGGCCCAATAGGCTTAACGATAACCCATCTGCTTCAACAACGTAGTATCTTCGCAAGACGTAATATCGACGCATTGTAGGGCCTTCTAATGTCCAGCAAGTTTGGTTGTTGTCCTTTTAACAACTCACGACGTACGATCCGGGAAGGAAAAACAGAGCAAAAGAAGAAAGTGGCCCGAAATAGATGAAAATGTTCAATTTTGGCCTCCAAAAACAGGCGCAGCAGAGTAGGCTTGTTGCCCCCGTCGTAGAGCTCTCGGAGGGCTTTCCAATGGTATGCCTTGCACCGCGAAACTCCTTACGGATCAAAAGTTATGGGCATCGGAGAAACAGAGACATGGTCACAAGCCCCACGCCCTCGGTTTGCAGGCCCAGCCTTTACGTGAAGCAAAGTTGTCTTGCCCAAGGTGTCGTGGTATTCGGTAATAGAAATGTGGTGGATAAAGTATCTTGGCTACCCTAACTGGGGCAAAAAAAATTGAAAAGGGGGGTGCAACAAGAGGACTTGCCATGAGGTCACCCATCCTAGTACTAGTCTTGCCCAAGCACACTTAACTTTTGAGTTCTGATGGGATTCGGAGCATTAGTACTGGTATGATCGCACCCGTCATGTTGAGGGGGGCACAAATCCTTTATGTGTTGACGGTTCACTGTCCCAGCCAAGAGAGATAGCCCATTCAAAAGGCCTAATGGGCTTAACGACAACCTATCCGCTTCTACAATGCAGCATCCTCGTTAGACATGACATCGACGTGTTGTAGGGCCCTGCAATGTCCCGCGAGTTAGGTTGTCGTCCTTTTAGGAGCTCAGGACGTACGATCGGGGACGGAAAAATAGTTCAAAGAAGAAAAGTAGCCCAAAGCTGATGAAAACATTCGATCTTGGGCTCAAAAATAGGCGTAGCCGAGCAGACTTGCTGCCCCTGCCATAGAGCTCTCGGAGAGCTTTCCAACGGTATGCTGTGTGTCGTATAACTCCCTACGAATCAAGAGTTATGGGAACCAGAGTGACGGAGACCTGATCACAAGCACCACGCCCTCGGTTTGCGGGCCTAGCCTCTACGTGAAGCGAAATTATCTTGCCCAAGGTGCCGTGGGATTCAGTAATAGAAATGTGGTAGATAAAGCATCCTGGCAACCTTAACCGGGGCAAAAAAAAATTGAAAAGGGGGGTGCAACACGAGGATATCCCAGGGGGTCACCCATCTTAGTACTACTCTCGCCCAAGCACGCATAACTTCGGAGTTCTGATGGGATCCGGTGCATTAGTGCTGGTATGATCGCACCCGTCATGTTGAGGGCACAAATCCTTTATGTGGTGACGGTTCACTGTCCCAGCCCAGAGAGATAGCCGATATAAATGGCCCAATGGGCTTAACGACAACCCATCCACTTCAACATCGCATCATCCTCGCAAGACGTGATATCGACTCGTTGTAAGGCCCTCTAATGTCCCACGAGTTAGGTTGTCGTACATTTAACAACTCACGACGTACGATCCGGGACGGAAAAATAGAGCAAAAGAAGAAAGGTGGACTAAAACTGATAAAAATGTTCTATTTTGGGCTTTGAAAACAGACGCAGCTGAGCAGTCTTGCTACCCCATCATAGAGCTCTCAGAGAGCTTTCCAACGGTATGCTGTGCGACGCGTAACTCCTTATGGATCAAAAGTTATGGGCATTGGAGCGACGAAGACCTTGGCACAAGCCCCACACCCTCAGTTTGCCGGCCTAGCCTCTAGTGAAGCAATGTTGTCTTGCCCAAGGGGCTGTGGGATTCGGTTATAGAAATGTGGTGGATAAAGCATCTTGGCAACCCAAACCGGGGCAAAATAAATTGAAAAGAGGGGTGCAACATGAGGACTTCCTAGGGGGTCACTAATCCTAGTACTACTCTCGCCCAAGCACGCTTAACTTCGGAGTTCTGATGAGATCCAGTGCATTAGTGCTTGTATGATAACACCCGTCATGTTGAGGGCACAAATCCTTTATGTGATGACGGTTCACAGTCCCAGTCCTGAGAGATGGCCCATTCAAAAAGCCCAACGGGCTTAACGATAACCCATTCGCTTCAACCACGCGGCATCCTTGCAAGACGTGATATCGACGCATTGTAGGGCCCTCTAATGTCCCGCGAATTAGGTTATCGTCCTTTTAACAACTCACGACGTACGATGCGGGACGGAAAAATAGAGCAATAGAAGAAAATTGGCCTGATACTACTAAAAATGTTCGATTTTGAGCTCCGAAAACAGTCGCAACTGAGCAGTCTTGCTGCCCCAGTCGTAGAACTCTCGGAGGGCTTTTCAACGGTATGCTGTGCGCCGCGTAGCTCCTTATGGACCAAAAGTTATGGGCACTGGAGCGACGGAGACCTAGTCATAAGCCACACACCTTCGGTTTGCTGGCCTAGCCTCTACGGGAAGCGATGTAGTCTTGCCCAAGGTGCCGTGGGATTCGGTAATAGAAATGTGGTGGATAAAGCATCTTGGAAAGGCCAAATGGGCTTAACGACAACCCATCCGCTTCAACAACGCAGCATCCTCGCAAGACGTGATATCGATGTGTTGTAAGGCCCTCTAATGTCCCACGAGTTAGGTTGTCGTCCTTTTAACAACTCATGATGTACGATCCGGGATGAAAAAACAGAGCAAAAGAAGAAAAATGGCCTAAAACTGATAAATTTTTTCTATTTTGGGCTCCGAAAACAGGTACAGCTGAGCAGGCTTGCTTCCCCTATCGTAGGGCTCTCGGAGAACTTTCCAACGGTATGCTGTACGCCGCGTAACTCATTATGGATCAAAAGTTTTGGGCACTGGAGCGACGGAGACCTGGTCACAAGCCCCACGCCCTCGATTTGCGGGCCCAGCCTCTACTTGAAGTCCAGTTGTCTTGCCCAAGGTGCCGTGGGATTTGGTAATTGAAATATGGTGGATAAAGTATCTTGGCAACCCTAATCGGGGCAAAAAAAATTGAAAAGAGGGGTGCCACAAGAGGACTTACCTGGGGGCCACCCATCCTAGTACTACTCTCGCCCAAGCACGCTTAACTTCTGAGTTCTGATGTGATCCGGTGCATTAGTGCTGGTATGATCGCACCCGTCATGTTGAGGGCACAAATCCTTTATGTGTTGATGGTTCACAGTCCCAGCCCAGAGAAATAGCCCATTCAAAAGGCCCAATAGGCTTAACGACAACCCATTCGCTTCAACAACGCAGTATTCTCGCAAGATGTGATATCGACGCATTGTAGGGCCCTCTAAAGTCCTGCGAGTTAGGTTGTCGTCCTTTTAACAGCTCACGACATACGATCCGGGATGAAAAAACAGAGCAAAGGAAGAAAAGTGGCCCAAAATTAATAAAAATGTTAGATTTTGGGCTACGAAAACAGGCGCAGCCGAGCAGGCATATTGCCCCCGACGTAGTGCTCTGGGAAAGCTTTCCAACTATATGTTGTGCGCCATGTAACTCTTTACGGATCAAAAGTTATGGGTACCAGAGTGACGGAGACCTGGTCACAAGCCCCACGCCCTCGGTTTGCGGGCCCAGCCTCTGCGTAAAGCGAATTTGTCTTGCCCAAGGTGCCATGGGATTCGATAATAGAAATGTGGTAGATAAAGTATCTTGGCAACCCTAACCGGGGCAAAAAAAATTGAAAAGGGGGGTGCAACAAGGGGACTTCCCTAGGGGTCACCCATCCAAGTACTACTCTCGCCCAAGCACACTTAACTTCTGAGTTCTGATGGGATCCGGTCCATTAGTGCTGGTATGATCGCACCCGTCATGTTGAGGGCACAGATCCTTTATGTGTTGATGGTTCATATTCCTAGCCTAAAGAGATGGCCCATTCAAAAGGCCCAATGGGCTTAACGACAACCCATCTGCTTCAATGATGCAGCATCATCGTAAGACGCGATATCGACATGTTGTAGGGCCGAGTACTGTCCTGCGAGTTAGGTTGTCATCCTTTTAACAGCTCATGACGTACAATCCGGGATGAAAAAATAGGGCAAAAGAAGAAAAGTGGCCAGAAATTGATGAAAATGTTAGATTTTGGGCTCCAAAAATAGGCGGAGCCTAGCAAGCTTGCTACCGTCTTCGTAGAGCTCGCGCAGAGCTTTCCAACGATATGCTGTGCACTGCGTAACTCCTTCCAGATCAAAAGTTATGGGCACCGGAGCGACGGAGACCTGGTCACAAGCACCATGCCATCAGTTTGCGGGCCTAGCCTCTACATGAAGCAAAGTTGCCTTGCCCAAGGTGCCCTGGGATTCGGTAATAAAAATGTGGTGGATAAAGCATCTTGGCAACCCTAACCAGGTTAAAAAAAATAGAAAAGGGGGGTGCAACACGAGGACTTCCGAGGGGGTCACCCATCCTAGTACTACTCTTGCCCAAGCACGCTTAACTTCAGAGTTCTGCTGGGATTCGGTGCATTTGTGCTGGTATGATCGCACCCGTCATGTTAAGGCCACAAATCCTTTATGTGTTGACGATTCACAGTCCCAGCCTAGAGAGATCGCCCATTCAAAAGGCCCAATGGGCTTAACGACAACCCATCCACTTCAACAATGCAGCATCCTTGTAAGACGTGATATTGACGTGTTGTAGGGTCCGGTAATGTCCCGCGAGTTAGGTTGTCATCCTTTTAACCGCTCACGATGTACGATCCGGGATGAAAAAATAGAGCAAAAGAAGAAAAGTCGCCCGAAAGTGATAAAAAAATGTTCAATTTTGGGCTCCGAAAATAGGCGCAGCTAAACAGGCTTGCTTCCCCTGTCGTGGAGCTCTCGGAGAGCTTTCCAACAGTATGTTGTGCACCGCGTAACTCCTTACGGATCAAAAGTTATGGGTACCGGAGTGACGGAGACTTGGTCATAAGCCCCACGCCCTAGGTTTGCGGGCCCAGCCTCTATATGAAGCGAAGTTGTCTTGCCCAAGGTGCCGTGGGATTCGGTAATAGAAATGTGGTGGATAAAGCATCTTGGCAACCCTAACTGGGGCAAAAAAAATTGAAAAGGAGGGTGCAACACGAGGACTTACCAAGGGGTCACCCATCCTAGTACTACTCTCGCCCAAGTACGCTTAACTTTGGAGTTCTGATAGGATCTGGTGCATTACTACTGGTATGATCGTACCCATCATGTTGACGGCACAAATCCTTTATGTGTTGACGGTTCACAGTCTCAACCTAGAGAGATGGCCCATTCAAAAGGCCCAATGGGCTTAACGACAACCAATCCATTTCAACAACATAGCATCCTGTTAAGACGTGATACCGACCCCTTGTAGGGCCCTATAATGTCCCGCGAGTTAGGTTGTTGTCCTTTTAACAGATCACGACATACGATCCGGGACAAAAAAATAGAGTAAAAGAAGAAAAGTGGCCCAAAAGGGATAAAAACGTTCGATTTTGGGCTCCGAAAATAGGCGCAGCTGAGCAGGCTTGTTGCCCCCGTCGTGGAGGTCTCAGAGATATTTCCAACGGTATTTTGTGCACCGCGTAACTCCTTACAGATCAAAAGTTATTGGCAACGGAGCGACGGAGACCTAGTCATAAGGCCCACGCCCTCAGTTTGTGGGCCTAGCCTCTACGTGAAGCGAAGTTGTCTTGCCCAGGGTGTCGTGGGATTTGGTAATAGAAATGTGGTGGATAAAGCATTTTGGCAACCCTAACCGGGGCAAAAAAATTTGAAAAGGGGGGTACAACACGAGGACTTCCAATGGGGTCACCAATCCTAGTACTACTCTCGCCCAAGCACGCTTAACTTCAGAGTTCTTATGGGATCCAGTGCATTAGTGCTGGTATGTTCGGACCCATCATGTTGAGGGCACAAATCCTTTATGTGTTGACGGTTCACAGTCCCAGCTCAGAGAGATGGCCCATTGAAAATGCCCAATGGGCTTAACGACAACCCATCCGCTTCAACAATGCAGCATCCTCGTAAGACGTGATATCGACATGTTGTAGGGCCCTGTAATGTCCTGCGAGTTAGGTTGTCGTCCTTTTAACAGCTCACGATGTACGATCCGGGACAGAAAAATAGTTCAATAGAATAAAAGTAGCCCGAAACTGATGTAAATGATCAATTTTGGGCTCCGAAAAAAGGCGCAGCCGAGCAGGCTTGCTACTCCCATTGTAAAGCTCTCAGAGAGCTTTCCAACGTTATGCTGTATGCCGCATAACTCCTTACAAATTAAAAGTTATGGGCAACGGAGCCACGGAGACCTAGTCACAAGCACCACGCCCTCGGTTTGCGGGGCCAGCCTCTACGTGAAGCGAAGTTGTCTTGCCCTAGATGCTGTGGGATTCGGTAATAGAAATGTTGTGGATAAGACATCTTGGCAACCCTAACCGGGGCAAAAAAAATTTGAAAAAGAAGGTGCAACACGAGGACTTCCCAGGGGGTCACCTATCCTAGTACTACTCTCGCCCAAGCATGCTTAACTTCGGACTTCTGATAGGATCCGGTGCATTAGTGCTTGTATGATCGCACCCGTCATGTTGAGGGCACAAATCCTTTATGTGTTGACGGTTCACAGTCTCAGCCGAGAGAGATGGCCCATTCAAAAGGCCTAATGGGCTTAACGACATCCCATCCATTTCAACAACGCAGCATCCTCGCAAGACATGATATTGACACGTTGTAGGGCCCTCTAGTGTCCAGCGAGTTAGGTTGTGGTCCTTTTAACTGCTCACGACATACGATCTGAGACGAAAAAATAGTGAAAAAGAAGAAAAGTGGAACGAAGCTGATGAAAACATTCGATTTTGGAATCCAAAAATGGGCACGCCTGAGCAGGCTTGCTACCCCCGTCGTAGAGCTCTCGGAGAGCTTCCCAACGGTATGTTGTGCACTACGTAACTCCTTACAGATCAAAAGTAATGGCACCGGAGCGACAGAGACCTGGTCACAAGCCCCACGGCCTAAGTTTGCGGCCCAACCTCTGCGTTAAGCGAAGTTGTCTTGCCCAAGGTGCCGTGGGATTCGGTAATAGAAATGTGGTGGATAAAGCATCTTGGAAACCCTAACTGGGGCAAAAAAAATTGAAAAGAGGGGTACAACACGAGGACTTCCCAAGGGGTCACCCATCCAAGTACTACTCTCGCCCAAGCACGCTTAACTTCGGAGTTCTGATGGGATCCGGTGCAAATTGCAGGTATGGTCGTACCCGTCATGTTGAGGGCAAAAATCCTTTATGTGTTGATGGTTCACTGTCCCAACCCAGAGAGATGGCCTATTCAAAAGGCCCAATGGGCTTAACGACAATCCGTCCGCTTAAAAAACCCAGCATCTTCGAAAGACGTGATATCGACATGTTGTATGGCCCTCAAATGTTCTGCGAGTTAGGTTGTCATCCTTTTAAGAGCTCACGACGTACGATCTGGGATGAAAAAACAGAGCAAAAGAAGAAAAGTAGCCCGAAACTGATGAAAACGTTCGATTTTGGGCTCCAAAAATGGGCGTAGCAGAGCAAGTTTGCTGCCCTTGTCATAGAGCTCTCGGAGAGCTTTCCAACGGTTTGCTGTGCGCCGTGTAATTCCTTATGGATCAAAAGTCATGGGCACCGGAGCGACGGAGACCTGATCATAAGGCCTACGCCTTCGGTTTGCGGGCCTAGCCTTTACGTGAAGCAAAGTTGTCTTGCCCTAGGTGCCGTGGGATTCGGTAATTGAAATATGGTGGATAATGCATTTTGGAAGACCTAACCGGGCCAAAAAAAATTGAAAAGAGGGTTACAACATGAGGACTTCCCAGAGGGTCACCAATCGTTGTACTACTCTCGCCCAAGCGCGCTTAACTTCGAAGTTTTGATGGAATCCGGTGCATTAGTGCTGGTATGATCACACCCGTCATGTTTAGTGCACAAATCATTTATGTGTTGATGGTTCACAGTCCCAGCCCGGAGAGATGGCCCATTCAAAAGGCCCAATGGGCTTAACGACAACCCATCTACTTCAACAATGCAGCATCCTCGCAAGACGTGATATCGACGCATTGTAGGGGCCTCTAATGTCCCGCGAGTTAGGTTGTCGCCCTTTTAACAGTTCACGACGTACAATACGGGATGAAAAAACAGAGCAAAAGAAGAAAAGTGGCCCGAAACGGATGAAGTTGTTCGATTTTGGGCTGCAAAAATGTGCACAGTCGAGCAGGCTGGATGCCTCCATCGTAGAGCTCTCGGCGAGCTTTCCAATAGTATGTTGTGCGCCGCGTAACTCCTTACGAATCCAAATTTATGGCAACGGAGTGACAGAGACCTGGTCATAAGGCCCATGCCCTCGGTTTACGGGCCTAGCCTCTACGTGAAGCGAAGTTGTCTTGGCCAAGTTGTCGTGGGATTCGATAAAAGAAATGTGGTAGATAAAGCATTTTGGCAACCCTAACCGGGGCAAAAAAAATTGAAAATAAGGGTACAACACGAGGACTTCCTAGGGGGTCCCTAATCCTAGTACTACTCTCGCCCAAGCAAGCTTAACTTCGGAGTTCTGATGGGATCCGGTGCATTAGTGCTGGTATTATCGCACCCATCATGTTAAGGGCACAAATCCTTTATATGTTGACAGTTCATAGTCCCAGCCCAGAGAGATGGCCTATTCAAAAGACCCAATGGGCTTAACGACAACCCATTTGCTTCAACAATGCAGCATCCTCGCAAGACGTGATATCGACCCATTGTAGGGCCCTTTAATGTCTCGTGAGTTAGGTTGACGTCCTTTTACTAGCTCACGATGTATGATTCGGGACGAAAAAATAGAGAAAAAGAAGAAAAGTGGCCCAAAACTGATGAAAACATTCAATTTTGGGCTCAGAAAATAGGCACAGCCGAGCAGGCTTGCTGTCCCCGTCGTAGAGCTCTCAGAGAGCTTTCCAACGGTATGCTGTGCCCCACGTAACTCCTTATGGATCAAAAGTTATGGGCACCGGAGCGACGAAGACCTGGTCACAAGCACTAAGCCCTCGGTTTGCGGGCCCAGCCTCTACATGAAGCGAAGTTGTCATGCCCAAGGTGCCGTAGGATTCGGTAATAGAAATGTGGTTGATAAAACATCGTGGCAACCCTAACCGGGGCAAAAAAAAAATTGAAAAGGGGGGTGCAACACGAGTACTTCACAGGGGTTCACCCTTCCTAGTACTACTCTCGCCCAAGCACGCTTAACTTCGGAGTTCTGATGGGATCCGGTGCATTAGTGCTGGTATGATTGCACCCATCATGTTGAGGGCACAAATCATTTATGTGTTGACGGTTCACAGTCCCAGCCCAGAGAGATAGCCCATTCAAAAGACCTAATTAGCTTAACGACAACCCATCCACTTCAACAACGCAGCATCCTTGCAAGACGTGATATCGACACGTTGTAGGACCCTCTAATGTCCTGCGAGTTAGGTTGTCGTTCTTTTAACAGCTCATGACTTACGATCCGGGACGGGAAAAGAGAGCAAAAGAAGAAAAGTGGCCCAAAAATTATGAAATCATTCGATTTTGTGCTGTAAAAAGGGCGCAGCTGAGCAGGCTTGCTGCCCCCATTGTAGAGCTCTCGGAGAGCTTTCCAAAGGTATGCTGTGCGCCACGTAACTTCTTACGGATCAAAAGTTATGGGCACCGGAGCGACAGAGACCTAGTCACAAGCCCCACGCCCTAGGTTTGCGGGCCGAGCCTCTATGTGAAGCGAAGTTGTCTAGCCCAAGGTGCCGTAGGATTCGGTAATAGAAATGTGGTGGATAAAGCATCTTGGCAACACTAACTAGAGCAAAAAAAATTGAAAAGGGGGGTGCAACACTAGGACTTCCCAAGGGGTCACCCATCCTAGTACTACTCTCGCCCAAGCACGCTTAACTTCAGAGTTCTTATGGGATCCGGTGCAATGTGCTTGTTTGATCGCACCCGTCATGTTGAGGGCACAAATCCTTTATGTGTTGACGGTTCACAGTCCTAGCCAGAGACATGGCCCATTCAAAAGTCCCAATGGGCATAACGATAACCCATCCGCTTCAACTACGTAGCATCCCCGCAAGACGCCATATCGACGCATTGTAGGGCCCTGTAATGTCTCGCGAGTTAGGTTGTCATCCTTTTACCATCTCACGACGTACGATCCGTGATGGAAAAATAGAGCAAAAGAAGAAGAGTGGACCAAAACTCATGAAAACATTTGATTTTGGTATCGAAAAATGGGTGCAGCCGAGCAGGCTTGCTGCCACCGTTGTAGTGCTCTCGGTGAGCTTTCTAACGGTATGTTGTGCACCGCGTAACTCCTTAAGAATCAAAAGTTATGGGTACCGGAGCGACGGATAGGTGGTCACAAGCAACACGCCCTCGGTTTGCAGGCCTATCCTTTACGTGAAGCGAAGTTGTGTTGCCCAAGGTGCCGTGGGATTCGGTAATAGAAATGTGATGGATAAAGCATCTTGGCAACCCTAACTGGGGCAAAAAAAATTGAAAAGGGGGGTGCAACACGAGGACTTCCCAGGGGGTCACCCATCCTAGTACTACTTTCACCCAAGCACGCTTAACTTCTGAGTTCAGAATGGATCCGATGCAAAGTGCTAGTATGATCACACCCGTCATGTTAAGGGCACAAATCCTTTATGTGTTGACGATTCACAGTCCCAGCCTAGAGAGATGGCCCATTCAAAAGGCCCAATGGGCTTAATGACAACCTATCCGCTTCAACAACTCAGCATCCCTGCAAGGCGTTATATCGACGCGTTGTAGGGCCCTGTAATGTCCCGCAAGTTAGGTTGTCGTCCTTTTAACAGCTCACCTCGTATGATCCGGGACAGAAAAATAGCGCAAAAGAAGAACAGTGGACCGAAGTTGATGAAAATGTTTGATTTTGGGATCCAAAAATGGGCTCAGCTGAGCAGGCTTGCTACCCCCGTCGTAGAGCTCTCGGAGAGCTTTCCCACGGTATGTTGTGTGTCGCGTAACTCAGTACGGATCAAAAGTTATGGGCACCGAAGCGACGGAGACCTGGTCAGAAGCCCCACGCCCTAGGTCTGCGGGCCTTACCTCTACGTGAAGAGAAGTTGTCTTGCCCAAGATACCATGGGATTCGGTAATAGAAATGGGATGGACAAAGCATCTTGGCAACCCTAACTGGGGCAAAAAAAATTTAAAAGGGGGGTACAACACGAGGACTTCCCAGGGGGTCACCCATCCTAGTGCTACTCTCGCCCAAGCACGCTTAACTTCGGAGTTCTGATGGGATCCGGTGCAAATTGTTGGTATGATTGCACCTGTCATGTTGAGGGCACAAATCCTTTATGTGTTGACGGTTCACAGTCCCAGCCCAGAGAGATGGCCCATTCAAAAGGCCCAATGGGCTTAATGACAACCTATCCGCTTCAACAACTCAGCATCCCTGCAAGACGTGATATCGACGCATTGTCGGGCCCTGTAATGTCCCGATAGTTAGGTTTTCATCCTTTTAACAACTCACCACGTGCGATCTGGGACGCAAAAATTGAGCAAAAGAAGAAAAGTGGACCGAAGTTGATGAAAATGTTTGATTTTGGGATCCAAAATTGGGCTCAGTTGAGCAGGCTTGCTGCCCCCGCCGTAGAGCTGTCGGAGAGCTTTCCAATGGTATGTTGTGCGCCGCGTAACTCCTTACGGATCAATAGTTATAGGCACCAGAGCGACGGAGACCTGGTCACAAGCCCCACGCCCTAGGTTTACGGGCCCAACCTCTACGTGAAGCAAAGTTGTCTTGCCCAAGGTGCCGTGGGATTCGGTAATAGAAATGTGTTGGATAAAGCATCTTGGAAACCCTAACTGGGGCAAAAAAATTGAAAAGGGGGGTGCAACACGAGGACTTCCTAGGGGGTCTCCCATCTATGTACTACTCTCGCCCAAGCACGCTTAACTTCGGAGTTCTGATGGGATCCGGTGCAAATTGCTGGTATGATCGCACACATCATGTTGAGGGCACAAATCCCTTATGTGTTGACGGTTCACAGTCCCAGCCCAGAGAGATGGCCCATTCAAAAGGCCCAATGGGCTTAACGACAACCCGTCCGCTTCGACAACACAGCATCTTCGCAAGACGTGATATTGATGCGTTGTAGGGCCCTCTAATGTCCCTTGAGTTAGGTTGTCGTCTTTTTAACAGCTCACGACATACGATCCGTGATGAAAAAACAAAGCAAAAGAAGAAAAGTGGCCCGAAACTGATGAAAACGTTCGATTTTGGGCTAAAAAAATGGGCGTAGCAAAGCAAGTTGGCTGCCCTCGTCGTAGAGCTCTCGGAGAGCTTTCCAACGGTATGTTGTGCGCCACGTAACTCCTTGCGAATCAAAAGTCATAGGCACCGGAGCAACGGAGGCCTGGTCATAAGGCCCACGCCCTCGGTTTGCGGACCTAGCCTCTACGTGAAGCAAAGTTGTCTTGCCCAAGGTGCCGTGGCATTCGGTAATAGAAATGTGGTGGATAAAGCATCTTGGCAACCCTAACCGGGGCAAAAAAAATTGAAAAAGAGGGTACAACACGAGGACTTCCCAGAGGGTCACCAATCCTAGTACTACTCTCGCCCAAGCATGCTTAACTTCGGAGTTCTGATGGGATCTGGTGCATTAGTGCTGGTATGATCGCACCCGTCATGTTGAGGGCACAAATCATTTATGTGTTGACAGTTCACAATCCTAGCCCAGAGAGATGGCCCATTCAAAAGGCCCAATGGGCTTAACGACAACCCATCCGCTTCAACAATGCAGCATCCTCGTAAGACATGATATCAACATGTTGTAGGGCCCTGTAATGTCCCGCGAGTTAGGTTGTCCTCCTTTTAACAGCTCACGACGTACGATCCAAGACGAAAAATAGATCAAAAGAAGAAAAGTGGCCCAAAAATGATGAAATTGTTCGATTTTGAGCTCCAAAAATGTGGCGCAGCCGACCAGGCTCGCTGCCCCCGTCGTAGAGCTCTTGGAGAGCTTTCCAAAGGTATTTTGTGCGCTACATAACTCCTTACGAATCAAAAGTTATAGGCACCGGAGCGACGAAGACTTGGTCACAAGCCCCACGCCCTAGGTTTGAGGTCCCAGCCTCTACGTGGAGCGAAGTAGTCCTTCCCAAGGTGCCGTGAGATTCGGTAATAGAAATTTGGTGGATAAAGCATCTTGGCAACCCTAACTGGGGCAAAAAAAATTGAAAAGGGGGGTACAACACAAGTACTTCCCAAGGGGTCACCCATCCTAGTACTACTCTCGCCCAAGCACGTTTAACTTCGGAGTTTTGATGGGATCCGGTGCAAATTGCAGGTATGATTGCACCCGTCATATTGAGGGCACAAATCCTTTATGTGTTGACGGTTCACAGTTCCAGCCCAGAGAGATGGCCCATTCAAAAGGCCCAATGGGCTTAATGACAACCTATCCGCTTCAACAACTCAGCATCCCAGCAAGACGTGATATCGACGCATTGTAGGGCCCTGTAATGTCCCGAGAGTTAGGTTGTCGTCCTTTTAACAACTCACCACGTGCGATCCGGGACGGAAAAATTGAGCAAAAGAAGAAAAGTGGACCGAAGTTGATGAAAACGTTTGATTTTGGGATCCAAAAATGGGCTCAGCTGAGCAGGCTTACTGCCCCCGTCGTAGAGATGTCAGAGAGCTTTCCAACAGTATGCTGTGCGACACGTAACTCCTTACGGAACAATAGTTATGGGCACCGGAGCGACGGAGACCTGGTCACAAGCCCCACGCCCTAGGTTTGCGGGCCCAACCTCTACGTGAAGCAAAGTTGTCTTACCCAAGGTGCCGTGGGATTCGGTAACAGAAATGTGTTGGATAAAGCATCTTGGAAACCCTAACTGGGGCAAAAAAAATTGAAAAGGGGAGTGCAACACGAGGACTTCCCTTATGTGTTGACGGTTCACAGTCCCAGCCCAGAGAGTTGGCCCATTCAAAAGGCCCAATGGGCTTAACGACAACCCGTCTGCTTCGACAACACAACATCTTCGCAAGACGTGATATCGATGCATTGTCGGGCCCTCTAATGTCCCTCAAGTTAGGTTGTCATCATTTTAACAGCTCACGACATACGATCCGGGATGAAAAAACAAAGCAAAAGAAGAAAAGTGGTCACCCATCCTAGTACTACTATCGAAGAAGCACGCTTAACTTCGGAGTTCTGATGGGGTCCGGTTCAAAGTGCTAGTATGATCGCACCCGTCATGTTGAGGGAACAAATCCTTTATGTGTTGACGATTCACAGTCCCAGCCAAGAGAGATGGCCTATTCAAAAGGCCCAATGGGCTTAACAACAACCTATCCGCTTCAACAACGCAGTAACCCTGCAAGACGTGATATCGACGTATTGTAGGGCCCTCTAATGTCCCGCGAGTTAGGATGTCGTCCATTTAAAAGCTCACGACGTACGATCCGGGACGGAAAAATAGAGCAAAAGAAGGAAAGTGGACCGAAATTGATGAAAATGTTCAATTTTGGAATCCAAAAACGGGCCCAGCTCAGCAGCCTTCCTGCCCCCGTCGTAGAGCTTTCGGAGAGCTTTCCAACAGTGTGCAGTACGCCACGTAACTCTTTACGGATCAAAATTTATGGGCACCGAAGCGACGAAGACCTGGTCACAAGTCCCACGTCCTAGGTTTACGAGCCCAGCCACTACGTGAAGCGAAGTTGTCTTGCCCAAGGTGCCGTGGGATTCAGTAATAGAAATTTGGTGGATAAAGCATCTTGGCAACCCTAACCGGGGCAAAAAAAATTGAAAAGGGGGGTGCAACACGAGGACTTACCACGGGGTCACCCATCCTAGTACTACTCTCGCCCAAGCACGCTTAACATCGGTGTTCTGGTGGGATCCGGTGCATTAGCGCTGGTATGATCGAACCCATCATGTTGAGGGCACAAATCCTTTATGTGTTGATGGTTCACAGCCCCAGCGCAGAGAGATGGACATTCAAAAGGCCCAATGGTCTTAACGACAACCCATCCACTTCAACAATGTAGCATCCTAACAAGACGTGATATCGACGTATTGTAGGGTGCTCTATTGTCCAGCCAGTAAGGTTGTCATCCTTTTAACAGCTAACGACGTACGATCCGGGATAGAAAAACAAAGCAACAAAAGAAAAGTGGCCCAAAACTGATGAAAATGTTCAATTTTGGGCTCCAAAAACAGGCACCGCCTAGCATGCTTGTTTCCCCTGTTGTAGAGCTCTCGGAGAGCTTTCCAACGGTATGTTGTCCGCTGTGTAACTCCTTACGGATCAAAAGTTATGGGCACTAGAGTGACGGAGACCTGGTCACAAGTACCACGCCGTCAGTTTGCGGGCCCAGCCTCTACATGAAGCGAAGTTGTCTTGCTCAAGGTGCCGTGGGATTCGGTAATAGAAATGTGGTGGATAAAGCATCTTGGGAACCCTAACTGGGGGGAAAAAAATACAAAAATAGGGTGCAACACGAGGAATTCGCAAGGGGTCACCCATCCTAGTACTACTCTCCTTCAAGCTTGCTTAACTTCGAAGTTCTGATGGGATACGGTGCATTAGTGTTGGTATGATCACACCCATCCTGTTTAGGGCACAAATCCTGTATGTGTTAACGGTTCACAGTCCCAGCCAAGAGAGATGGCCCATTCAAAATGCCCAATGGGCTTAACGACAACCCATCCACTTCAACAACGCAGCATCCTCAGAAGACGTGATATCCACATATTGTAGGGCCCTCTAATTTCCCGCGAGTTAGGTTGTCGCCCGTTTTACAGCTCACGACGTACTATACGGGATGAAAAAACAAAGCAAAAGAAGAAAAGTAGCCCGAAGCTGATGAAATAGTTCGATTTTGGTCTCCAAAAATGGGTGCAGCCGAGCAGGCTAGCAGCCCTTCTCGTAGAGCACTCAGATAGATTTCCAACAGTATGTTGTGCGCCACGTAACTCCCTGCGGATCAAAAGTTATGGGCACCGGAGTGACGGAGACCTGGTCATAAAGCCCATGCCCTCGGTTTACGTGGCTAGCCTCTACGTGAAGCGAAGTTGTCTTGCCCAACGTGCCGTGGGATTCGGTAATAGAAATGTGGTGGATAAAGCATTTTGGCAACCCTAACCGGGGCAAAAAAAATTGAAAAGGGGGGTACAACACGAGGACTTCCTAGGGGGTCACCAATCCTAGTACTACTCTTGCCCAAGCACGCTTAACTTCAGAGTTCTGATAGGATCCAGTTCATTAGTGCTTGTATGATCGCACCCATCATGTTGAGGGCACAAATCCTTTATGTGTTGACGGTTCATAGTCCCTGCCCATAGAGATGACCTATTCAAAAGGCCCAATGGCCTTAACGACAATCCATATGTTTCAACAACCTAGCATCCTCGCAAGACATGATATCGACGAGTTGTAGGGCCCTCTAATGTCCAGCAAGTTAGGTTGACGTCCTTTTAACAGCTCACGATGTACGATCAGGGATGGAAAAACAGGCGCAGCCGAGCAAGCTTTTATCCCCTATTGTAGAGCTCTCGGACAGCTTTTCAACGGTATGTTGTGCGCCGCGTAACTCCTTACGGATCAAAAGTTATGGGCACTGGATCGACTGAGACCTGGTCACAAGCCTCACGCCCTAGGTTTGCGGGCCCAGCCTCTACGTGAAGCGAAGTTGTCTTGCCCAAGGTGCCGTGGGATTCGGTAATAGAAATGTGGTGGATACAGCATCTTGGCAACCCTAACTGGGCCAAAAAAAATATAAAAAGGGGGTGCAAAACGAGGACTTCGCAGGGGGTCAACAATCCTATTACTACTCTCGTCCAAGCACGCTTAACTTCGAAGTTCTTATGGGATACGGTGCATTAATGCTAGTATGATTGTACCCGTCACGTTTAGGGCACAAATCCTTTATGTGTTGACGGTTCACAGTCGCAGCCGAGAGAGATGGCCCATTCAAAAGGCCCAATGGGCTTAATGACAGCCCATCTACTTTAACAATGCAGCATCCTAGCAAGACGTGATATCGACGCGTTGTAGGGCCCTCTAATGTCTTGCAAGTTAGGTTGTCGCCTTCTGATGAAATCATTCGATTTTGGTTATCAAAATTGGGCGCAGCTGAGTAGGCTAGCTACCCACGTCGTAGATCTCGCGTTGAGCTTTCCAACAATATGTTGTGCGCCGTGTAACTCCCAACGGATCAAAAGTTATGGGCACCGGAGCGACAGAGACCTGGTCATAAAGCCCACGACCTCGGTTTACGGGGCTAGCCTCTACGTGAAGCGAAGTTGTCCTGCCCAAGGTGCCGTGGGATTCGGTAATAGAAATGTGGTGGATAAAGCATTTTGGCAACCCTAACCGGGACAAAAAAAATTGAAAAGGGGGGTACAACACGAGGACTTCCTAGGGGGTCACCAATCCTAGTACTACTATCGCCCAAGCACTCTTAACTTCAGAGTTCTGATAGGATCCAGTGCATTTGTGCTGGTATGATCGCACCCATCATGTTGAGGGCACAAATCCTTTATGTGTTGATGGTTCACAGCCCCAGCGCAGAGAGATGGACATTCAAAAGTCCCAATGGTCTTAACGACAACCCATCCACTTCAACAATGTAGCATCCTAACAAGACGTGATATCGACGTATTGTAGGGCGCTCTATTGTCCCGCCAGTAAGGTTGTCATCCTTTTAACAGCTAACGACGTACGATCCGGGATAGAAAAACAAAGCAACAAAAGAAAAGTGGCCCAAAACTGATGAAAATGTTCAATTTTGGGCTCCAAAAACAGGCACCGCCGAGCATGCTTGTTTCCCCTGTTGTAGAGCTCTTGGAGAGCTTTCCAACGGTATGTTGTCCGCTGTGAAACTCCTTACGGATCAAAAGTTATGGGCACTAGAGTGACGGAGACCTGGTCACAAGTACCACGCCGTCGGTTTGCGGGCCCAACCTCTACATGAAGCGAAGTTGTCTTGCTCAAGGTGCCGTGGGATTCGGTAATAGAAATGTGGTGGATAAAGCATCTTGGGAACCCTAACTGGGGGAAAAAAATACAAAAATAGGGTGCAACACGAGGAATTCGCAAGGGGTCACCCATCCTAGTACTACTCTCCTCCAAGCTTACTTAAGTTCGAAGTTCTGATGGGATACGGTGCATTAGTGTTGGTATGATCACACCCGTCCTGTTTAGGGCACAAATCCTGTATGTGTTAACGGTTCACAGTCCCAGCCAAGAGAGATGGCCCATTCAAAAGGCCCAATGGGCTTAACGACAACCCATCCACTTCAACAACGCAGCATCCTCGGAAGACGTGATATCGACACATTGTAGGGCCCTCTAATGTCCCGCGAGTTAGGTTGTCGCCCGTTTAACAGCTCACGACATACTATACGGGACTAAAAAACAAAGCAAAAGAAGAAAAGTGGCCCGAAGCTGATGAAATCGTTCGATTTTGGTCTCCAAAAATGGGCGCAGCCGAGCAGGCTAGCTGCCCTTGTCGTAGAGCTCTCGGATAGATTTCCAACAGTATGCTGTGCACCACGTAACTCCTTGCGGATCAAAAGTTATGGGCACCGGAGTGACGGAGACCTGGTCATAAAGCCCACGCCCTCGGTTTACGGGGCTAGCCTCTACGTGAAGCGAAGTTGTCTTGCCCAAGGTGCCGTGGGATTCGGTAATAGAAATGTGGTGGATAAAGCATTTTGGCAACCCTAACCGGGGCAAAAAAAATTGAAAAGGGGGGTACAACACGAGGACTTCCTCGGGGGTCACCAATCTTAGTACTACTCTCGCCCAAGTACGCTTAACTTCAGAGTTCTGATAGGATCCAGTTCATTAGTGCTTGTATGATCGCACCCATCATGTTGAGGGCACAAATCCTTTATGTGTTGACGGTTCATAATCCCAGCCCATAGAGATGACCTATTCAAAAGGCCCAATGGGCTTAACGACAACCCATCCGTTTCAACAACCCAGCATCCTCGCAAGACATGATATCGACGCGTTGTAGGGCCCTCTAATGTCTAGCAAGTTAGGTTGACGTCCTTTTAACAGCTCATGACGTACGATCAGGGATGGAAAAATAGGCGCAGCCGAGCATGCTTGTATCCCCTATTGTAGAGCTCTCGGACAGCTTTCCAACGGTATGTTGTGCGCCGCGTAACTCCTTACGGATCAAAAGTTATGGGCACTGGATCGACTGAGACCTGGTCACAAGCCTCACGCCCTAGGTTTGCGGGCCCAGCCTTTACGTGAAGCGAAGTTGTCTTGCCCAAGGTGCCGTGGGATTCGGTAATAGAAATGTGGTGGATACAGCATCTTGGCAACCCTAACTGGGCCAAAAAAAATACAAAAAGGGGGTGCAAAACGAGGACTTCGCAGGGGGTCAATAATCCTAGTGCTACTCTCGTCCAAGCACGCTTAACTTCGAAGTTCTTATGGGATACGGTGCATTAATGCTAGTATGATCGTACCCGTCACGTTTAGGGCACAAATCCTTTATGTGTTGATGGTTCACAGTCGCAGCCGAGAGAGATGGCCCATTCAAAAGGCCCAATGGGCTTAATGACAGCCCATCTACTTCAACAATGCAGCATCCTCGCAAGACGTGATATCGACGCGTTGTAGGGCCCTCTAATGTCCTGCAAGTTAGGTTGTCGCCCTCTGATGAAATCATTCGATTTTGGTTATCAAAATTGGGCGCAGCTGAGTAGGCTAGCTACCCACGTCGTAGATCTCGCTTTGAGCTTTCCAACAGTATGTTGTGCGCCGCGTAACTCCCAACGGATCAAAAGTTATGGGCACCGGAGCGACAGAGACCTGGTCATAAAGCCCACGACCTCGGTTTGCGGGGCTAGCCTCTACGTGAAGCGAAGTTGTCCTGCCCAAGGTGCCGTGGGATTCGGTAATAGAAATGTGGTGGCTAAAGCATTTTGGCAACCCTAACCGGGGCAAAAAAAATTGAAAAAGGGGGTACAACACGAGGACTTCCTAGGGGGTCACCAATCCTAGTACTACTATCGCCCAAGCACTCTTAACTTCAGAGTTCTGATAGGATCCAGTGCATTTGTGCTGGTATGATCGCACCCATCATGTTGAGGGCACAAATCCTTTATGTGTTGACAATTCATAGTCCCAACCCAGAGAGATGGCCTATTCAAAAGGCCCAATGGGCTTAACGACAACCCTTCCGTTTTAACAACCTAGCATCCTCGCAAGACATGATATCGACGCGTTGTAGGGTCCTCTAATGTCCCGCGAGTTAGGTTGACGTCCTTTTAACAGCTCACGACGTACGATCTGGGATGGAAAAACAGAGCAAAAGAAGATAAGTGGCCCGGAAGTATTAAAAGCGTTCAATTTTGGGCTCCAAAAATAGGTACAGGTGAGCAGGCTTTCTGCCCTCGTCGTAGTGCTCTCGGCGACCTTTCCAATGGTATGCTGTGTGCTGTGTAACTCCTTACGGATCAAAAGTTATGGGCACCAGAGTGACAGAGACCTGGTCACATGCCCCACGGCCTCGGTTTGCGAGCCCAGCCTCTACGTGAAGCGAAGTTGTCTTGCCCAAGGTATCGTGGGATTTGATAATAGAAATATGGTGGATAAAGCATCTTGCCAACCCTAACCGGGGCAAAAAAAAATTGAAAAAGGGGGTGCAACAAGAGAACTTCCCAAGGGGTCACCCATCTTAGTACTACTCTCGCCCAAGCACACTTAACTTATGAGTTCTAATGGGATCTGATGCATTAGTGCTGGTATGATCGCACCCATCATGTTGAGGGCACAAATCCTTTATGTGTTGACAGTTCACAGTCCCAGCCCAGAGAGATGGCCCATTCAAAACGCCCAATGGGGTTAACGACAACCCATCCGCTTCAACAATGCAACATCCACGTAAGACATGATCTCGATGTGTTGTAGGGCCCTGTAATGTCCTGTGAGTTAGGTTGTCGTACTTTTAACAGCTCACGACGTACCATCCGAGATGGAAAAATAGATGAAATGAAGAAAAGTGGCCCGAAATTGATGAAAACGTTCAATTTTGGGCTCAGAAAATATGCGCATCCGAGCAGGCTTGTTGCCCCCGTCGTAGAGCTCTCGGAGAGCTTACCAACGGTATGCTATGCCCCGTGTAACTCCTTACGGATCAAAAGTTATGGGCACCAAAGCGACGGAGACTTGGTCACAAGTACCACGCCCTCAGTTTGCAGGCCCAACCTCTACGTGAAGCGAAGTTGTCATGCCCAAGGTTCCGTGGGATTCGGTAATAGAAATGTGGTGGATAAAGCATCTTGGCTACCCTAACCTGGGGAAAAAAAATTGAAAAGGGAGGTGCAACACGAAGACTTTCCAAGAGGTAACCCATCCTACTACTACTCTTGCCCAAGCACGCTTAACTTCGGAGTTCTGATGGGATCTGTTGCATTAGTGCTGGTATGATTACACCCATCATGTTGAGGGCACAAATCCTTTATGTGTTGATGGTTCACAGTCCCAACCCAGAGAGATGTCCCATTGAAAAGACCTAATTGGCTTAACGACAACCCATCTACATAAAAAACGCAGCATCCTTGCAAGACGTGATATCGACATGTTGTAGGGCCCTCTAATGTCCCACGAGTTTGGTTGTCGTCCTTTTAACAGCTCACGACGTACGATCTGGGATGGAAAAACAGAGCAAAAGAAGAAAAGTGGCACAAAAATGATGAAATCGTTCGATTTTGTGCTTCAAAAACGGGCACAGCTAAGCAAGCTTGCTGCCCCCGTTGTAGAGCTCTCGGAGAGCTTTCCAAAGGTACGCTGTGAGCGGCATAACACTATACGAATCAAAAGTTATAGGCACCGGAGCGACGGAGACCTGGTCACAAGCTCCATGCCCTAGGTTTGCGGGCCCAGCCTCTATGTGTAGCGAAGTTGTCTAGCCCAAGGTGCCGTGGGATTCGGTAATAGAAATGTGGTGGATAAAACATCTTGGCAACCCTAACTGGGGCAAAAAAAATTTAAAACGGGGGTGCAACACGAGGACTTCCCAAGGGGTCACCATTCCTAGTACTACTCTCGCCCAAGCACGCTTAACTTCGGAGTTCTTATGGGATTTGGTGCATTAGTGCTGGTATGATCGCACCCGTCATGTTGAGGGCACAAATCCTTTATGTGTTAACGGTTCACAATCTCGGCCCAGAGAGATGGCCCATTCAAAAGGCCTAATGGGCTTAACGACAACCCATCTACTTCAACAACGCAGCATCCTCACAAGATGTTATATCGACACGTTGTAGGGCCCTCTAATGTCTCGCGAGTTAGGTTGCCGTTCTTTAAACAACTCACGACGTACGATCCGGGATGGAAAAAGAGAGCAAAAGAAGAAAAGTGGCCCAAAAATGATGAAATCGTTCGATTTTGTGCTCCAAAAATTGGCACAGCCAAGCAGGCTTGCAGCCCCCATTGTAGAGCTCTTCGAGAGCTTTCCAAAGGTAAGCTATACACCGCGTAACTCTTTACGGATCAAAAGTAACGGGCACCGGAGCGACGGAGACCTGGTCACAAGCCCCACGCCCTAGGTTTGCAGGCCCAGCCCCTACGTGAAGCGAAGTTGTCTTGCCCAAGGTGCCGTGGGATTCGGTAATAGAAATCTGATGGATAAAGCATCTCGGCAACCCTAACTGGGGCAAAAAAAATTGAAAAGGGGGATACAACACGAGGACTTCCCAAGGGTCACCCATCCTAGTACTACTCTCGCCCAAGCACGCTTAACTTCGGAATTCTGATGGGATCCGGTACAAAGTGCTGGTATTATCGCACCCGTCATGTTGAGGGCACAAATCCTTTATGTGTTAACGGTTCACAGTCCCAGCCAGAGAGATGGCCCATTCAAAAGGCCCAATGGGCTTAACGATAACCCATCCGCTTCAACAACGTAGCATCCCCGCAAGACATGATATCGACGCATTCTAGGGCCCTATAATTTCTCGCGAGTTAGGTTGTCGTCCTTTTACTAGCTAACGATGTATGATCCGGGATGGAAAAATAGAGCAAAAGAAGAATGGTGTACCGAAACTGATGAAAATGTTCAATTTTGGAATCAAAAAACAGGCGCAGCTGAGCAGGCTGCTGCCCCAATCGTAGAGCTTTCGGAGAGCTTTCCAACGGTGTGCAGTACGCCGCGTAACTCTTTACGAATCAAAATTTATGGGCACCGAAGCAACGGAGACCTGGTCACAAGTCCCACGTCCTAGGTTTGCGAGCCCATCCACTACGTGTTGCGAAGTTGTCTTGCCCAAGGTGCCGTGGGATTCAGTAATAGAAAAGTGGTGGATAAAGCATCTTGGCATCCCTAACTGGGGCAAAAAAAATTGAAAAGGGGGGTGTAACACGATTACTTACCAGGGGGTCACCCATCCTAGTACTACTCTTGCCCAAGCATGCTTAACATCGGAGTTCTGGTGGGATCCGGTGCATTAGCGCTGGTATGATCGAACTCGTCATGTTGAGGGCACAAATCCTTTATGTGTTGACGGTTCACAGCCCCAGCGTAGAGAAATGGACATTCAAAAGGCCCAATGGTCTTAACGACAACCCATCCACTTCAACAACGCAACATCCTTACAAGACGTGATATCGACGTGTTGTAGGGCCCTCTATTGTCCCGCGAGTAAGGTTGCCGTCCTTTTAACAGCTAACGACGTACGATCTGGGATAGAAAAACAAAACAAAAAAAGAAAAGTGGCCTAAAACTGATGAACATGTTCAATTTTGGGCTCCAAAAACAGGCGCAGCCAAGCATGCTTGTTTCCACTGTTGTAGAGCTCCCGGACAGCTTTCCAATAGTATGTTATGCGCTGCGTAACTCCTTACGGATCATAAGTAATGGGCACTGGAGCGACGGAGACCTGGTCACAAGCCCTACGCCTTAGGTTTGCGGGCCCAGCCTCTACGTGAAGCGAAGTTGTCTTGCCCAAGGTGCCGTGGGATTCGGTAATAGAAATGTGGTGGATAAAGCATCTTGGCAACCCTAACTGGGGCAAAAAAAATACAAAAAGGGGGTGCAACACGAGGACTTCGCAGGGGGTCACCCATCCTAGTACTACTCTCATCCAAGCATGCTTAACTTCGAAGTTCTGATGGGATACAGTGCATTAATTCTGGTATGATTGCACCCGTCATGTTTAGGGCACAAATCCTTTATGTGTTGACGGTTCACAGTCCTAGCCAAGAGAGATGGCCCATTCAAAAGGCCCAATGGGCCTAACGACAACCCAACCACTTCAACAACGTAGCAACCTCACAAGACGTGATATCGACGTGTTGTTGGGCCCTCTAAAGTCCCGCAAGTTAGGTTGTCGCCCTTTTAACAGCTCACGACGTGCTATACGGGACGGAAAAACAAAGCAAAAGAAGAAAAGTAGCTCGAAACTGATGAAATCGTTCAATTTTGGGCTCCAAAAATGGGCGCAGCCAAGCAGGCTAGCTACCCCCGTCGTAGAGCTCTCGGAGAGCTTTCCAACAGTATGTTGTGCGCCACATAACTACTTACAGATCAAAAGTTATGGGCACCGGAGCGACGGAGACCTGGTCATAAAGCCCACGCCCTCGGTTTGCGGGGCTAGCCTCTACGTGAAACGAAGTTGTCTTGCCCAAGGTGCCGTGGGATTTGGTAATAGAAATATGGTGGATAAATCATTTTGGCAACCCTAACCGGGGCAAAAAAAATTGAAAAGAGAGGTACAACACGAGGACTTCCTAGGGGGTCACCAATCCTAGTACTACTCTCGCCCAAGCACGCTTAACTTCAGAGTGCTGATAGGATCCGATGCATTAGTGTTGGTATGATCGCATCCATCATGTTGAGGGTACAAATCTTTTATGTGTTGACGATTCATAGTCCCAGCCCAGAGAGATGGCCTATTCAAAAGGCCCAATGGGCTTAACGACAACCCATCCGTTTCAACAACCCATTCGTTTCAACAACCCAGCATTCTCGCAAGACATGATATCGACGCATTGTAGGGCCCTCTAATGTCCCGTGAGTTAGGTTGACGTCCTTTTAACAGCTCACGACGTACGATCCGGGATGGAAAAACAGAGCAAAAGAAGAAAAGTGGCCCAGAACTGTTAAAAAGTTCAATTTTGGGCTCCGAAAATAAGTACAGGTGAGCATGCTTTCTGGCCCTGTCGTAGTGCTCTCGGAGAGCTTTCCAATGGTATGTTGTGTGCCGCGTAACTCCATACAGATCAAAAGTTATGGGCACCAGAGTGACGGAGACCTGGTCACATGCCCCACGCCCTCGGTTTCAGGCCCAGCCTCTACCTGAAGCGAAGTTGTCTTGCCCATGGTGTCGTGGGATTCGATAATAGAAATGTGGTGGATAAAGCATCTTGGAAACCCTAACCGGGGCAAAAAAAATTGAAAAAAGGGGTACAACAAGAGGACTTCCCAGGGGGTTACCCATCCTAGTACTACTCTCGCCCAAGCACACTTAACTTCTGAGTTCTGATGGGATCTGGTGCATTAGTGCTGGTATGATCGTACCCATCATGTTGAGGGCACAAATCCTTTATGTGTTGACAGTTCACAATCCTAGCCCAGAGAGATGGCCCATTCAAAATGCCCAATGGGGTTAATGACAACCCATCCGCTTCAACAATGCAACATCCACGTAAGACGTGATCTCGATGTGTTGTAGGGCCCTCTAATGTTCCGTGAGTTAGGTTGTCTTCCTTTTAACAGCTCACGACGTACCATCCAGGATGGAAAAACAGATGAAATGAAGAAAAGTGGCCCGAAATTGATGAAAACATTCAATTTTAGGCTCAGAAAATAGGCGCAGCCGAGCAGGCTTGCTGCCCACGTCGTAGAGCTCTCAGAGAGCTTACCAACGGTATGCTGTGCCCCGCGTAACTCCTTACGGATCAAAAGTTATGGGCACCAAAGTGACAGAGACTTGGTCACAAGCACCACACCCTCGGTTTACGGTCCTAACCTCTTCGTGAAGCGAAGTTGTCATGCCCAAGGTGCGGTGGGATTCGATATTAGAAATGTGGTGGATAAAGCATCTTGGGTACCTTAACCAGGGCAAAAAAAAATTGGAAAGGGGGGTGCAACACGAAGACTTCCCACGAGGTCACCCATCCTAGTACTACTCTTGCCCAAGCACGCTGAACTTTAGAGTTCTGATGGGATCTGTTGCATTAGTGCTGGTATGATTGCACCTATCATGTTGAGGGCACAAATCCTTTATGTGTTGACGGTTCACAGTCCCAGCCTAGAGAGATGGCCCATTGAAAATGCCTAATTATCTTAACGACAACCCATCCACATCAAAAACGCAGCATCCTTGCAAGACGTGATATCGACACGTTGTAGGGCCCTCTAATGTCCCGCGAGTTAGGTTGTCGTCATTTTAACAGCTCATGACGTACGATCTGGGACAGAAAAACAGAGCAAAAGAAGAAAAGTGGCCGAAAAATGATGAAATCGTTCGATTTTGTTTTCCAAAAAGGGCACAGCTAAGCAAGCTTGCTGCCCCCGTTGTAGAGCTCTCGGAGAGCTTTCCAAAGGTACGCTGTGAGCGGCATAATACCATACGGATCAAAAGTTATAGGCACCGGAGCGACGGAGACCTGTTCACAAGCTCCATGCCCTAGGTTTGCGGGCCCAGCCTCTATGTGTAGCGAAGTTGTCTAGCCCAAGGTGCCGTGGGATTCGGTAAAAGAAATGTGGTGGATAAAACATCTTGGCAACCCTAACTGGGGCAAAAAAAATTTAAAACGGGGGTGCAACACGAGGACTTCCCAAGGGGTCACCATTCCTAGTACTACTCTCGCCCAAGCACGCTTAACTTCGGAGTTCTTATGGGATCCGGTGCATTAGTGCTGGTATGATCACACCCGTCATGTTGAGGGCACAAATACTTTATGTATTAATGGTTCACAATCTCAGCCCATTGAGATGGCCCATTCAAAAGGCCTAATGGGCTTAACGACAACCCATCTACTTCAACAACGCAGCATCCTCACAAGATGTTATATCGACTCGTTGTAGGGCCCTCTAATGTCTCGCGAGTTAGGTTGTCATTCTTTAAACAACTCACGACGTACGATCCAGGATGGAAAAAGAGAGCAAAAGAAGAAAAGTGGTCCAAAAATGATGAAATCGTTCGATTTTGTGCTCCAAAAATTGGCACAGCCAAGCAGGCTTGCAGCCCCCATCGTAGAGCTCTCCGAGAGCTTTCCAAAGGTAAGCTATGCGCCGCGTAACTCTTTACGGATCAAAAGTAACGGGCACCGGAGCGACGGAGACCTGGTCACAAGCCACATGCCCTAGGTTTGCAGGCCTAGCCCCTACGTGAAGCGAAGTTGTCTTGCCCAAGGTGCCGTGGGATTCGGTAATAGAAATGTGATGGATAAAGCATCTTGGCATCCCTAATCGGGGCAAAAAAAATTGAATAGGGGGGTGTAACACGATTACTTAGCAGGGGGTCACCCATCCTAGTACTACTCTCGCCCAAGCATGCTTAACATCGGAGTTCTGGTGGGATCCGGTGCATTAGCGCTGGTATGATTGAACTCGTCATGTTGAGGGCACAAATCCTTTATGTGTTGACGGTTCACAGCCCCAGCGCAGAGAGATGAACATTCAAAAGGCCCAATGGTCTTAACGACAACCCATCCACTTCAACAACGCAGCATCCTTACAAGACGTGATATCGACGTGTTGTAGGGCCCTCTATTGTCCCGCGAGTAAGGTTGCCGTCCTTTTAACAGCTAATGACGTATGATCTGGGATAGAAAAACAAAACAAAAAAAGAAATGTGTCCCAAAACTGATAAAAATGTTCAATTTTGGGCTCCAAAAACAGGCACAGCCGAGCATGCATGTTTCCATTGTTGTAGAGCTCTCGGACAGCTTTCCAATGGTATGTTATGCGCTGCGTAACTCCTTACGGATCATAAGTAATGGGCACTGGAGCGACGGAGACCTGGTCACAAGCCCCACGCCCTAGGTTTGCGGGCCCAGCCTCTACGTGAAGCGAAGTTGTCTTGCCCAAGGTGCCGTGGGATTCGGTAATAGAAATGTGGTGGATAAAGCATCTTGGCAACCCTAACTGGGGCAAAAAAAATACAAAAAGGGGGTGCAACACGAGGACTTCGCAGGGGGTCACCCATCCTAGTACTACTCTCATCCAAGCATGCTTAACTTCGAAGTTCTGATGCGATACGGTGCATTAATGCTGGTATGATTGCACCCGTCATGTTTATGGCACAAATCCTTTATGTGTTGACGGTTCACAGTCCCATCCAAGAGAGATGGCCCATTCAAAAGGCCTAATGGGCCTAACGACAACCCAACCACTTCAACAACACTGCAACCTCTCAAGACGTGATATCGACGTGTTGTTGGGCCCTCTAAAGTCCCGCAAGTTAGGTTGTCGCCCTTTCAACAGCTCATGACGTGCTATACGGGACGGAAAAACAAAGCAAAAGAAGAAAAGTAGCCCAAAACTGATGAAATCGTTCGATTTTGGGCTCCAAAAATGGGCCCAGCCAAGCAGGCTAGCTACCCCCATCGTAGAGCTCTCAGAGAGCTTTCCAACAGTATGTTGTGCGCCGCATAACTCCTTACGGATCAAAAGTTATGGGCACCGGAGCGACGGAGACCTGGTCATAAAGCCCACGCCCTCGGTTTGCGGGGCTAGCCTCTACGTGGAACGAAGTTGTCTTGCCCAAGGTGTCATGGGATTTGGTAATAGAAATATGGTGGATAAAGCATTTTGGCAACCCTAACCGTGGCAAAAAAAATTGAAAAGGGGGGTACAACACGAGGACTTCCTAGGGGGTCACCAATCCTAGTACTACTCTCGCCCAAGCACGCTTAACTTCGGAGTGCTGATAGGATCCGGTGCATTAGTGCTGGTATGATCGCATCCATCATGTTGAGGGTAGAAATCTTTTATGTGTTGACGATTCATAGTCCCAGCCCAGAGAGATGGCCTATTCAAAAGGCCCAATGGGCTTAACGACAACCCATCCGTTTCAACAACCCATTCGTTTCAACAACCCATCATCCTCGCAAGACATGATATCGACGCGTTGTAGGGCCCTCTAATGTCCAGCAAGTTAAGTTGATGTCCTTTTAACAGCTCACGACGTACGATCCGGGATGGAAAAACAGAGCAAAAGAAGAAAAGTGGCCCAGAATTGTTAAAAACGTTCAATTCTGGGCTCTGAAAATAAGTATTGCTCATCTCCCTGTCGTAGTGCTCTCGGAGAGCTTTCCAATGGTATGTTGTGTGCCGCGTAACTTGTAACACCCCGATCCCTCTCGAGACCGGGAGTTCTAACAATCAATCTATTCACAACCCAAACCAAAACCCGAGCATAATTTTCAGGGAAAACGGACGGAGTCTCCCCTGTTTCTAGGCGAGATATAAAACCTGCGACAGCACATAAGTGGACCAATACCATGTCCAAACATTCAACCACCTCAAAGCCATCCGAGCCTTGGTTCACAACAAGCAAAACACCAGTAAATATACATTCAAGCTTAGCAATTAAACTACACCAACCTATTTCATAAGCTAGACTATCATACCCTTTCTATCTTTTTTCCTTTGTCATTACAAATATACATTGAAGTTAAGCTACATTTAACTAAATACATGATTTAATGAAACTTAAATTACATCCCCTTTAACATTAAATACATACAATACATAAAAGCATACAACTTTATAACTTTGACAACTCAAGTCACATAGGCACGCAGGACAACTCTTCAAGCACGGACTTTCACGAAATCACGAACTTTCCAGCTAACATGGCATTTCCTGAAATGTGGTGGTGAGGAGTGAGTATACACAACACGTATACTCAGTGAGGGCGAGACAAATATCGAATTGGAGAGAAAGAAAGTCGTGCAATGCAAATAAGACAGTTAAGCAATATAACTGATAAATAAGCAATCAAAACAAACAATCAATAGAATAAGCAATTACTGAAAGCATTAACACAACCATTCAAAGCTATACCACACTTTGAAGGCTATGGTTCACTCATACGAGCAATGTACCATTGCACGAGCGATACATCAATCTCGAGCTTGATGTTGACAACGATGACAATAAGTGCGCAATCACCTTATAACACCAGTTTGGAATACCCCGGAAGTATCCATCAATTCTACGACCCAAATCTCCCTGGGAGGCAACCCAAGCGAGAAAGGGAATAGCAGCGGAGCTAGAGCAACCAACACTGGCAACCCGAGGCTATCCAGAGAGGCCCATCACTCACGCGCGAGACACTATGCAATGCAAGACTCGATACAAGGCAATAAACGAGCGATAGCACAACAATACAAACTAGTGACAACAAACGAGATAACAAGCAATCATAAGCAACAATAACACCAATTAAACAAGTATACCAAGCAACCCTAAGCATTCTATAGGCATAATATCAAGATAACAAGCAAAATCACAAATTGGCCCCAACTATCAAAACACTACCATTTCCAAACGAGCCACGAGTTCTGGAAATCGACTTCGCCAATCCTCCTAGGTCATCATAAGGCACGTCTAAGGACCCCGAAACCCTACTTTACCCTAGAATTCGCGCAAAGCCCCGATTTCCCCCTTTGCTCATTTGAACTACAACTATACCAACCAACGCCATAATCGCACCAAAAGTGCTTCCATGGCCTTCTGAAACAATGCCAACATGCAAAACGAGAAAATGCCAAACTCGACGTAAACGACCCCGACTTTCACTAAGCCATTTTTCTCATTTTTTTCATTATGCAACCTAAACAAATCATGCATTAAGACATTCTATCATACCTAGCACATTTCTACATCAACAGACAGCATAACAGCGCAACTTTATCGTTTCAAGGGTTTACTATTCACTAATTACTATTCATTAATCAATTTAAATTGCAATTTCGATTTTCAACCGCAGAAAATGCTAAAAAGCTATAAATACATGTTCTACAATCAACAAGGAACATTCTTTAAGCAACAAAATGATTAAAACAACAATCTACGCATAAGTTCTAAAAATTAAAGTTTAGACATACATTTTTCAAATGCGCAAATAACGATGAAACCCTCACCTTAGACGCTACTAAACGCTAGGAAAACCACGTTGGATGCCTCGGAAACAACCCCGTGCAAGCTCACGCGAAGATTTGAAGATTTGAAGGTTGAAATCTTTTTTTTTCTTTTTCCTCCATGGTTTCAGCCATGGCTCTTTATTTTTCTGGTTTTGGCTCTTTTGTTTCGTATTACACACTTAAATAAAAGATGACAAATGGTCAAAGCTTCGGTCAACCCGCTAAACCAAAACAGCTATGCGCGACCTTACGAAAACGGCCATAACTTCTTCTAGAAAACTCCAATTCACGAA
The DNA here is from genome assembly GCA_037974665.1 of Ehretia macrophylla. Lineage (NCBI taxonomy): Eukaryota > Viridiplantae > Streptophyta > Magnoliopsida > Boraginales > Ehretiaceae > Ehretia > Ehretia macrophylla. Next base: position 33,328,031 of record CM075777.1, read on the forward strand.
CGGTTTGAAGCCTCAGAAACTAGACTCATAGAGCTTTCCAACCATATATAATTTGCTACCTAACTCTTCCCCAATTGGTTCAGATTTAATTCCAAAGTTGACCCAAAATTTGACTAACTTAACATTGCATTTTTTTATTTCTAATCCCAAGTTTGCCCTTTATTAAACATTTCAAAAATTCCCACCTTGTCCTAGTTGGTCAATGTAGATGAAAAGTCAACTAGTTTGGTCAAAGAAGGTGAAAGGTCAATAAAATGCAATTTAAATGAACTTTAAATACTATTGAATACATGCCAGGTTCGGGGTATCACATAACTCCTTACAGATCAAAAGTTATGGGCACCAGAGTGACGGAGACCTGGTCACATGCCCCACGCCCTCGGATTCAGGCCCAGCCTCTACGTGAAGCTAAGTTGTCTTGCCCAAGGTGTCGTGGGATTCGATAATAGTAATGTGGTGGATAAAGCATCTTGGAAACCCTAACCGGGGCAAAAAAAATTGAAAAAAGGGGTGCAACAAGAGGACCTCCCAGGGGGTTACCCATCCTAGTACTACTCTCGCCCAAGCACACTTAACTTCTGAGTTCTTATGGGATCTAGTGCATTAGTGCTGGTATGATCGCACCCGTCATGTTGAGGGCACAAATCATTTATGTGTTGACAGTTCACAGTCCTAGCCTAGAGTGATGGCCCATTCAAAATGCCCAATGGGGTTAATGACAACCCATCCGCTTCAACAATGCAACATCCACATAAGACGTGATCTCGATGTGTTTTAGGGCCCTGTAATGTCCCTTGAGTTAGGTTGTCTTCCTTTTAACAGCTCACGACGTACCATCCAGGATGGAAAAACAGATGAAATGAATAAAAGTGGCCCAAAATTGATGAAAATGTTCAATTTTAGGCTCAGAAAATAGGCACAGCCGAGCAGGCTTGCTGCCCACGTCGTAGAGGTCTCAGAGAGCTTACCAACGGTATGCTGTGCCCCGCGTAACTCCTTACGGATCAAAAGTTATAGGCACCAAAGTGACAGAGACTTGGTCACAAGCACCACACCCTCGGTTTACGGTCCTAACCTCTTCGTGAAGCGAAGTTGTCATGCCCAAGGTGCGGTGGGATTCGGTATTAGAAATGTGGTGGATAAAGCATCTTGGGTACCCTAACCGGGGCCAAAAAAAATTGAAAAGGGGGGTGCAACACGAAGACTTCCCAAGAGGTCACCCATCCTAGTACTACTCTTGCCCAAGCACGCTGAACTTCAGAGTTCTGACGGGATCTGTTGCATTAGTGCTGGTATGATTGCACCTATCATGTTGAGGGCACAAATCCTTTATGTGTTGACGGTTCACAGTCCCAGCCTAGAGAGATAGCCCATTGAAAAGGCCTAATTGGCTTAACGACAACCCATCCACATCAAAAACACAGCATCCTTGCAAGACGTGATATCGACACGTTGTAGGGCCCTTTAATGTCTCGCGAGTTAGGTTGTCGTCTTTTTAACAGCTCACGATGTACGATCCGGGACGAAAGAACAGAGCAAAAGAAGAAAAGTGGCCGAAAAATGATGAAATCGTTCGATTTTATGCTTCAAAAAGGGCGCAGCTAAGCAAGCTTGCTGCCCCCGTTGTAGAGCTCTCGGAGAGCTTTCCAAAGGTATGCTGTGCGTAGCATAACACCTTACGGATCAAAAGTTATGGGCACTGGAGCGACGGAGACCTGGTCACAAGCTCTATGCCCTAGGTTTACGGGCCCAGCCTCTATGTGAAGCGAAGTTGTCTTGCCTAAGGTGCCGTGGGATTCGGTAATAGAAATGTGGTGGATAAAATATATTGGCAACCCAAACTGGGGCAAAAAAAATTGAAAAGGGGGGTGCAACACGAGGATGTCCCAAGGGGTCACCATTCCTAGTACTACTCTCGCCCAAGCAAGCATAACTTCGGAGTTCTTATGGGATCCGGTGCATTAGTGCTAGTATGACCGAACTCGTCGTGTTGGGGGCACAAATCCTTTATGTGTTAACGGTTCACAGTCTCAGCCCAGAGAGATGGCCCATTCAAAAGGCCTAATGGGCTTAACGGCAACCCATCTACTTCAACAACGCAGCATCCTCGCAAGATGTGATATCGACACGTTGTAGGGCCCTCTAATATCCCGCGAGTTTGGTTGTCATCCTTTAAACAGCTCCTGACGTACGATCCGGGATGGAAAAAGAGAGCAAATGAAGAAAAGTGGCCCAAAAATGATGAAATCGTTCGATTTTGTGCTCCAAAAATGGGAGCAGCCAAGCAGGCTTGCAGCCCCCATCGTAGAGCTCTCCGAGAGCTTTCCAAATGTAAGCTGTGCGCCGTGTAACTCCTTACGGATCAAAAGTAACGGGCACCGGAGCGACGGAGACCTGGTCACAATCCCCATGCCCTAGGTTTGCAGGCCTAGCCCCTACGTGAAGCGAAGTTGTCTTGCCCAAGGTGCCGTGGGATTCGGTAATAGAAATGTGATGGATAAAGCATCTCGGCAACCCTAACTGGGGCAAAAAAAATTGAAAAGGGGGATGTAACACGAGGACTTCCCAAGAGGTCACCCATCCTAGTGCTACTCTCGCCCAAGCACGCTTAACTTCGGAGTTCTGATGGGATCCGGTACAAAGTGCTGGTATGATCGCACCCATCATGTTGAGGGCACAAATCCTTTATGTGTTGACTGTTCACAGTCCCAGCCAGAGAGATGGCCCATTCAAAAGGCCCAATGGGCTTAACGATAACCCATCCACTTCAACAACGTAGCATCCCCGCAAGACGTGATATTGACGTATTGTACGGCCCTGTAATGTCCCGCAAGTTAGGTTGTCGTCCTTTTACTAGCTCACGATGTACGATCCAGGATGGAAAAATAGAGCAAAAGAAGAAAAGTGGACCGAAACTGATGAAAACATTCGATTTTGGGATCCAAAAATGGGTGCAGCCGAGCAGGCTTGCTCCACCTGTGGTAGAGCTCTCGGAGAGCTTTCTAACGGTATGATGTGCGCTGCGTAACTCCTTAAGGATCTAAAGTTATGGGCGCCGAAGCGACGGAGACCTGGTCATGCGCGCTACGCCCTCGGTTTGCGGGCCGAGCCTCTACGTGAAGCGAAGTTGTCTTGCCCAATGTGTCGTGGGATTCGGTAATAGAAATGTGGTGGATAAAGCATCTTGTCAACCCTAACCAGGGCAAAAAAAAAATTGAAAAGGGGCTACAACACGAGGACTTCCCAAGGGGTCACCCATCCTAGTACTACTCTCGCCCAAACACGCTTAACTTCGTAGTTCTGATGGGATCCAGTGTATTAGTGCTGGTATGATTGCACCCGTCATGTTGAGGGCACAAATCCTTTATGTGTTGACGGTTCACAGCCCCAGCGCAGAGAGATGGACATTCAAAAGGCCCAATGGTCTTAATGACAACCCATCCACTTCAACAACGCATTATTGTCGCAAGACGTGATATCGACGCGTTGTAGGGCCCTCTAATGTCCTGCGAGTTAGGTTGTCGTCTTTTTAACAGCTCACGACGTACGATCCGGGACAGAAAAAAAGAGCAAAAGAAGAAAAGTGGCCCAAAATTGATGAAATTGTTCAATTTTGGGATCCAAAAATGGGTGTAGCTGATCAGGCTTGCTTCCCCTGTTGTAGAGCTCTCGAAGAGCTTTCCAACGGTATGCTGTGCGACGTGTAACTCCTTACGGATCAATAGTTATGGGCACCGGAGCGACGTAGACCTTGTCACAAGCACCACGCCCTCGGCTTGCGGGCCCAGCCTCTACGTGAAGTGAAGTTGTCTTGCCCAAGGTGCCGTGGGATTCGATAATAGAAATGTGGTGGATAAAGCATTTTGACAACCTTAACTCGGGCAAAAAAAAAAATTGAAAAAGGGGGTGCAACACGAGGACTTCCTAGGAGGTCACCCATCCTAGTACTACTCTCGCCCAAGCACGCTTCACTTTGGAGTTCTGATGGGATTCAGTGCATTAGTGCTGGTATGATCGCACCCATCATGTTGAGGGCACAAATCCTTTATGTGTTGACGGTTCACAGTCCCAGCCCGAAGAGATGGCCCATTCAAAAGGCCTAATGGGTTTAACGACAACCCATCTACTTCGACAACGCAGCAACCTCGCAAGACGTGATATCGACACATTGTAGGGCCCTCTAATGTCCCGCGGGTTAGGTTGTCTTCCTTTTAACAGCTCATGACGTACGATACGGGGCGAAAAAACAGAGCACAAGAAGAAAAGTAGCCCAAAAATGATGAAATCGTTCGATTTTGTGCTCCAAAAATGTGCACAGCTAAGCAGGCTTGCTGCCCCCGTCTTACAACTCTCGGAGAGCTTTCCAAAGGTATGTTGTGTGCCGCGTAACTCCTTATGGATCAAAAGTTATGGGCATCGGAGCGACGGAGACCTGGTCACAAGCACCACGCCCTCGGCTTGCGGGCCCAGCCTCTACGTGAAGCGAAGTTGTCTTGCCCAAGTGTGCCGTGGGATTCGGTAATAACAATTTGGTGAATAAAGCATCTTGGAAACCCTAACTGGGGCAAAAAAAATTGAAAAGGGGGGTGCAACACGAGGATTTCCCAAGGGGTCACCTATCCTAGTACTACTCTCGCCGAAGCACAGTTAAGTTCGGATTTCTGATGGGATCTGGTGCAAAGTCCTAGTATGATCGCACCCGTCATGTTGAGGGCACAAATCCTTTATGTGTTGACGGTTCATAGTCCCAGCCTAGAGAGTGGCCCATTTAGAAGGCCCAATGGGCTTAACGACAACCCATCCACTTCAACAATGCTGCATCCCCGCAGGAAGTGATATCGACGCATTGTAGGGCCCTGTAATGTCCCGCGAGTCAGGTTGTCGTCCTTTTAAGAGGCTTCTGAATGGGCTTAACGAAAATCCATCCGCTTCAACAATGCAACATCCCCGCAAGAAGTGATATCGACGCGTTGTAGGGCCCTGTAATGTCCTACGAGTTAGGTTGTCGTCCTTTTAAGAGCTCGCAACGTACGATCTGGGATGAAAAAATAAAGTAAAAGAAGAAAAGTGGACCAAAACTGATGAAAACGTTTGATTTTGGGATCCAAAAATGGATGCAGCCGAGTAGGCTTGCTGCCCCCATCATAGAGCTCCCGGACAGCTTTCCAACGGTATACTGTGCACCGCGTAACTCCTTATGAATCAAAAGTTATGGGCATCAGAGGAACGAAGACCTGGTTATAAGCACCATGCCCTCGGTTTGCGGGCCCAGCCTCTACGTGAAGTGAAGTTGTCTTGCCAAAGGTACCGTGGGATTCGGTAATAGAAATGTGGTGTATAAAGCATCCTGGCAACCCTAACCGTGGCAAAAAAAAATTGAAAAGGGGGGTGCAACACGAGGGCTTCCCAGGGGGTCACCCATCCTAGTACTACCCTCGCCCAAGCGCACTTAACTTCGGAGTTTTGATGGGATCCATTGCATTAGTGCTGGTATGATCGCACCCGTCATGTTGAGGGCACAAATCCTTTATGTGTTGACGGTTCACAGTCCCAGCCCAGAGATATGGCCCATTCAAAATGCCCAATGGGCTTAACGACAACCTATCCACTTCAACAACGCAGCATCCTCGCAAGATGTGATATCGACACGTTGTAGGGCCCTCTAATGTCCCGCGAGTTAGGTTGTCGTCCTTTTAACAGCTCACAACGTAAGATCCGGGATGGAAAAAGAGAGCAAAAGAACAAAAGTGGCCAAAAAATAATAAAATCATTCGATTTTGTGCTCCAAAAACGGGCGCAGCCAAGCAGGCTTGCTGCCCCCGTCGTAGAGCTCTCGGAGCGCTTTCCAAATGTATGTTGTGTACCGCGTAACTTCTTACGGATCAAAAGTTATGGGCACTGGAGCGATGGAAACCTGGTCTTTAGCCCCATTACCTAGGTTTGCAGGCCCAGCCTCTACGTGAAGCGAAGTTGTCTTGCCCAAGGTGCCGTGGGATTTGATAATAGAAATGTGATGGGTAAAAAATCTTGGCAACCCTAACTAGGGCAAAAAATATTGAAAAGGGGGGTGCAACACAAGGACTTCCTAGGGGGTCACCGATCCTAGTACTACTCTCGCCCAAGCACGTTTAACTTCGGAGTTCTGATGGGATCCGGTGCAAAGTACTGGTATGTTCGCACCCGTCATGTTGAGGGCACAAATCCTTTATGTGTTGACGGTTCACAGTCCTAGCCAGAGAGATGGCCCATTCAAAAGGCCCAATGAGCTTAACGACAACCCATCCACTTCAACAACGTAGCATCCCCGCAAGAAATGATATCGATGCATTGTAGGGCCTTGTAATGTCCTGCGAGTTAGGTTGTCGTCCGTTTAACAGCTCATGACGTATGATCCGGGATGAAAAAATAGAGCAAAAGAAGAAAAGTACACTGAAACTGATGAAAACATTTGATTTTGGGATCCAAAAATGGGTGCAGCTGAGCAGGCTTGCTGCCCCCGTCGTAGAGCTCTCAGAGAGCTTTCCAACGGTATGTTGTGCCCCGCGTAACGCCTTACGAATCAAAAGTTATGGGCACTGGAGCGACGGAGACCTGGTCACAAGCACCACGGCCTCGGCTTGCGGGCTCAGCCACTACGTGAAGCGAAGTTGTCTTGCCCAAGGTGCCGTGAGATTCGATAATAGAAATGTGATGGATAAAGCATCTTGGCAACCCTAACTGGGGCAAAAAAAAAAATTGAAAAGGGGGGTGCAACACAAGGAATTCCTAAGGGGTCACCCATCCTAGTACTACTCTCGCCCAAGCACGCTTAACTTCGGAGTTCTGATGGGATCCGGTGCATTAGTGCTGGTATGATCGCACCCGTCATGTTGAGGGCACAAATCCTTTATGTGTTGACGGTTCACAGTCCCAGCCCAGAGAGATGGCCCATTCAAAAGGCCCAATGGGCTTAACGACAACCCATCCACTTCAACAACGCAGCATCCTCGCAAGACGTGATATTGACACATTGTAGGGCCCTCTAATGTCCCGCGAGTTAGGTTGTCATCCTTTTAACAGCCCACGACGTACGATTCGGGACGGAAAAACAGAGCAAAAGAAGAAAAGTGGCCCGAAACTGATGAAATCGTTCGATTTTGGACTTAAAAAACGGGTGCAGCTGTCACGCCCCAACCCGACTTATAGAGGTTAGACTAGGGTGTGATCTAAACATTCATATCACTTTACGTACTTAATCGTTCATTAAGGTTTAACGCTTAACGTTAGCCTAGAACTCCAAAAATTTCTCCATAAAACTGGCAGCATAACGGCTGTAATTGGCTCGTTAGTTTGACCTAATTTCCTAAACGCCTCAAAACTTTCAATTTCAAATTTGATTCCAACTAAGATTACTATTTATCACCAATTTAAATGTCTACTATTTTTCTCAAGTCTCGTTTATGTGTCAATCCTTATTACAAAGTACCTGTTGATCTTAGCTTACCAATGTGTACCTGCTTAAGATTGGATAGATTAATTTTACTTAACCATTAACCTAATGCTTCATAAGCCTGTGATAGATACTAAACCAAAGTAGCGATAGCAAGATGACCAGAAGAGTGTGTATCTAGTTATGATCAGTACAAACCAAAATTAGACCCCAAATTACAACGGGGGTCATTTACAATACAACTACAAGCAACATAAGAAATAGTCTACAAGCAACATATCGTTCACAAAATGGCCATAGTCAAGTAAGGCACGTAGGGCAAGCAATCATTCCAAGGAGTCATCAATAGGCACGTTATCCTCGGGTACCTGTTCCTGGTCTTCTTCACTGGTGATGATAAAAGAGGGTGAGTCCTTATGAACTCAGCAAGGGGGAACGAGAAATACGTTTTGAAACTCTTTTCCTGTTAAACTTATGAAAAACCCTTTTTGAAAACATGTCACGTATTACAAGTAATAAGGTACGCAAAGTATAGGAATCAAATTGAGCAACATATACAATTACCAATCATTTCAAGGATACGGTGAGCATTTGCTCTCAATATCAATTTCGATACGATTGTTGCGGCCGACTTCAATAATCCACTTATTGCTCCCATTTGGGTGTACTCCGGATGTACCCCGAAAACCTACGACCCAACTCTCCGAGGGTGGAATGCCAAGCGAGAGAGGGAATTGGACCATGATAGTCACGGTAGCACCGGCAAGCCCGATGCCGCCCGGCGTGCGTGAAACGCTACCATGCCACAATGAAAGGTTGCAACCTTGTATGCAATGCACATTTATAACATTTAACATATCACATTAGGAGGACAACAAAGTAGGTCACCTCCGAGCAGTTATAAGATCGCACGTTGACAAGTAAACACACGAGGCATGTTTGACATGTAATTTCACTTGTAAAACACATGGAGTTATATGAATATTAAACGGGCAGCCATGTAACACATATAAATCAAGTCATATAACTCATTCCGGAGTTCACGTAATCAAGTAATAAGGTTATACAAGCATACGACGACGTTTACATGAGACCGGGTGCAAGAAAAGTCTACTTATCAACATGTAATTGTCGAAACCACATTTAGTGCTATAAAGACAACTACGGGCAGCCCACTAATCACATAATTAGACACGATAACCATAGGATCAATACTTAGCGGGTTTTCATAGTCACTAGGGTTTCAATTCATGCTTACACGTGCAATTAAGCCACGAGTTGACAAGTAATTAAACCAAAGCCATGCATTGATTAATTAAAACATCCTCAAGTATCCAAAACAGTCCACATAACATCCAAGTGCCACAATCCCAAGCATTCACTACCACAAGAGAGGTTACAACATTTTTCAAAGCATATCACTAGATAAAAACCTCACTGCAATGGTCTGTTTTCCCACAATCAATTAGACAATAAAACAATCTCCAATTCCAGTGAGAAAAATGTCAAATTAAATCTTATTAAGTGAACTAAATCCAGAAACAAACCTCGCATCATTTGGAGTTCGGATTCAAGATTTATAGCCAAAACCATGAGACTACGCAAAACTGTCCAGATTTGTACACATTTCAATACTTGTCATTTTTTAAGGCCTTTGGATCCGATTTAGCCTTAGTCTATTTCTGACAAAATGTCCAGAACGGAAAAATCTAGCATTCTACCATATTTAATGCATTTTTGATATCATTTACTAGATAAAAACTGTTTCGTTCTACAAGGACAATGAACTTCCTAAAACCTGCTCCATTTTCCCAGATTTTCCAGATTTAGACACCTTTCGATGTTTTTCCATTTTGGAGACCTTAGATTCAAAATTGGCCTTGGCCTATTTCTACAAACAATTCTCAGAACTGGCAAAACTAGCCACCTACCAATTTTCATGCATTTTCAACGTCAGCTAACAGTCCAAATTCACTTTGCTCTAACAAGTCATAAATCTGCCATTTTCGCGTTTTCACCTATCTTCAAATTCCAGCTAAATATCTTGCCATGCATGGTTACAAATGCTCATGTACAAACATATACCACAAGTACAGAGGTAAAAATAGACATATGAAGGCATGCATGTGGATTTCAAAAGCTTTTTAAAAGGATTAAGCCTCACCTTAGCCTATTGACAACAAATGATGCTCAAAACTCTTGAAGATGCACAAATGGTCTTCTCTCCTTGTTTGGCCGAGGGATAATGCTTGATTTCCTTAATTCCTAGCTGAGTTACCATGTCCTTAGTATGTGCATGTGGTTAGAACAAAAGGGAGATGAAATAGAAGCTATCAAACATACCTAAGTCGAAATGAGTGTTCTATGAGCTTGCATGCATGTCTCTTTGCTTCTAGCTTGCTTGGTCGAGCTTCCTAGGGCCTTGAGTGTCTTCGTGAGCTTTAGGAGATGAGCTTAAGCTATGGAACTTTGAGAGTGCAGCCTTGGCCGAAAGAGAGAGGAGATGAGAGCTTGAGAGAAGGTTTGAAAGCACAAAATGAAATTGAAGATGCTTTGAAGATGTTTGAATGCATGTGTCGGCTATAGGCTTGCAAAATTCTGATTTTGTGTAATCTTTTGGAGCATGTTTGAAATTTTTTTTTTTTTTTTGGCATGCCATTGCAAGGGCCGAGAATGTGGAGCATGGTGTTTATAAAATAATGCTTTGGTTTCATTTTTTTTATTTTTTGCATTGCGCCATAACTTGTCTAAGTTTCATTTTGAAATTGCAAGGCATGCACAAAACTCTTCACATGGTCGGCCAAGGCTTGCTCAGAGGCTTATTTTATTGCATGTGCTTGGAATATGCAAAAGAATTAAGAATAAAGAATAAGAATGTTTAGCTTTTGGTGAAGTTTTGTCCTCTAGTGCATTGACTTAGCATTTTAATATTAGTTAGTGGAGTTTGTAGGATTATTCTAGTCTAGTGTTTCGGGTAGGATGATTACTTGATTAACGTGTAGGCACGTTTTCCTAGGTCTAGGCACACACTACGAGATAGGGCACAAACTACGAGACAAACACACGTTTTTCAAGTAAATGCATGCAACCCTAAATGAATGCACGTAATTCGATGCAAGGCACATAAAATGAGACACGACTCTTAAACCTAGGTCAAGGCACGCAATTCTAGGTTAGGGCACACAAAACGAGATATCGCACGCAAATCGAGGTCGGGCCTCACATCCTCCCCTCCTTAAAAGAATTTCATCCCGAAATTCAATATTACCTTTGAAAGAATGCTGGATACTGTTGCTCCATCTGGTCTCGCCTTTCCCACATTGCTTCTTCAACTCCATGGTGATCCCACAGCACCTTCACCATCGGTATAGATTTGTTGCGCAACTCCCGATCTTGCTGGTCTAAGATCCGAATGGGCTTCTCTTCATAGGACAAGTTCTCCCGAAGCTGCAACGGCTCTGGCTCCAAGATATCCAATGGATCAGGGTGACACTTCCGTAGCATTGAAACATGAAAGACGTCGTGAATATTGGAGAGGTTTTGGGGTTGTTCCAGACGATATGCCAATTTGCCAACCTTCTCAATTATCCCAAATGGTCCTACAAACCTCGGGCTTAACTTCCCACCCTTGCCATGTTTAATCAGTCCCTCCGTGGTGATATCTTCAAGAATACCTTGTCGCCGACCTCAAACTCTAGATTCCGTCTCCGTCGGTCAGCGTAACTTTTCTGCCTGCTTTGGGCGGTAAGAATCCGTTTCCGGATGAGGTGGACATTATCAACAGTCTTCATAAGTTCAGGTAGAAGGGTCAAGTCAAAAGTCTTCGTCTCACCTACTTCATCCCAGTAAATTGGGGATCGACACTTACGTCCATACAGTGCCTCAAATGGGGCCATCCCGATAGTGGCCTGATAACTGTTATTATAAGCGAACTCCGCTAGAGGCAAATATTTTTCCCAACCTTTTCCGAAGTCTAGAACACACGCCCTCAGCATATCCTCCTGAATCTGAATAGTTCTCTCAGATTGTCCATTAGTGTGAGGGTGATAAGACGTGCTGAAACTCAACTTCGTTCCCAAAGCTTCTTACAATCTCTTCCAAAATCGGGAAGCAAAACGAGGATCCCTATCCGATACAATACTCACAGGCATCCCGTGAAACCTTACAATATCCGCCACATACATATCTCCCAGTTTCTCAGGACTATCCTCCTTGTTCATCGGTAAGAAGTGTGCTGACTTAGTCAATCTATCCACTATGATCCAAATGGCATCATGACCCTTTTGTGATTTAGGCAAATCCATGACAAAATCAATAGTTATGTGTTCCCATTTCCATTGAGGAATTTCCAACGGCTGAAGTAAACCTGCTGGTCGTTGATGTTCTGCTTTGACTCTCTGGCAAGTCAAACACCGTGCCACAAATTATGTGATCTCCCTCTTCATGTTATTCCACCAATAGTGTTGCTTCAAATCCCGGTACATCTTTGTTCCGTCGGGGTGAATAGTATATCTTGAATTATGGGCTTATTCAAGAATCTTCTTTTTCAGCTCTGGCTCATTAGGAACACAAATCCGATTCCTGAACCTCCAAATACTATCATTATGAAACTTGAAATCTGTGTTGCTTTCTTTAATCTTCTGAAACTGTTGGTCCTTCTGTTGAGCCTCTCGTAATTCAGACAACAAGGTCGATTGAACTTGTGTAGTGGCAAAAAGCAACCCTTTTTGAGTCAATTGTGGATTCCACAAAAATGCTTCCTCTAACAACTCCTGCACCTTAATTTCCAGTTTTTCCATGCTCGCTTTCCGACTTAAGGCATCTGCAACTACATTTGCTTTACCGGGCACATAATTGATTGTGCAGTTATAATCATCCAAAAGCTTCATCCACCATCTTTGCCTCATGTTCAACTTTTTTTGTGAGAACAAGTACTTCAAGCTTTTGTGATCAGTAAACACATTAAACTTGTTACCCCACAGATA